>OY829326.1:79298845-80625143 GCA_963691655.1 Toxonevra muliebris
GAATGTAGATATGGTGACGACGAAAAGTGTGTGTATCTTTTGGTTACAATTTCATTTAAGTATTTTAAAATTTTTGCACGTAATTTGCATTTGAATGTCGATAAATTATACTTATTTCTTGATGATGGTTTTTTTTTTTTTTGTATTTATTTATTATTATTTTTTTTTTGAACTTGAGTGGAGGTTTTCAATTACATACAACACATATATGCTGAGCGTAAGGCGAGTACGTTCTTCACGAAGCAATTCAAATATACACACACGCCACACAAATAACAGACAAAAAAAAAAAAAACAAAAAAGGTTAGGCGGAAACGTTCCCGACGAGATCAGAGGAGATTAGATCAGATCAATTGACAAAAAACATTAAAAAACAAACAAAAACTTCCGAGAATTTGATACACATTTTATTTTATTTTGAGAAAATCTTTTGGCCATAAAGTTTTTTGAATACATTCTTTTTTGTTTACGAGTATTTCGTCACATAGCATTCGATAGCATTTTTTATTTTTTATATATGTGCGTTCACTTCGTTCAGTAGTACAGTGTAACTTTCGTGTGCTTTGCGTGCGTTCCGTGGAAACCGTGCTCAATCAAGTAGTCACAAACAGAAACTAAGCTTGCCGTGTAGATTCAATCTTTAAGTTTTTAATTTTCTTAAGCGCGCTCCGCTCAGCTTTTTCTTCTCCAGCTCCAACTTAAAAGTCTCCACTCACAATTTGTATACCACTGAGCGTGCTTCAAGTTTATTTCAATCACACACACACACATCACACATACACTCATGCAACACTTTGTTTCCCTCTATGTTTTTTCGCTCTCGTTCGTTATATGTTAGGCCTCCACCGCTGCTTTTTCTGATCTCCCCACTTTATCACTGGCGCGCGCTCACTATTATCTTTGACAGATCCCACTTATTCTCTTCGTCAAGCTATTATTCTCTCGTTTTTGCCCACAAATTGAGCTCGCTTCTCGACTTCTTTAGCTTTTCATCGCTCTTATGTTACTCTGAATTTGTTTTGCAAAAAACTCAAGTGGTTATTTATTTTATTTTTGTAGAATTTTTAATTTATCCATTCACACTCTCGCCATTTCATTTTTATTTTTAGCCATTTTTTCTATTAATTTTTTTGTTTTTTATTTTCTTCTCTTTACTTTCAAATTAATATTTAAGTTTTTTTATTCATTTTCCTTTTGTGTTGTTTTTGCATCTATTTGAATCGCTTGAGTTTTGCAGCAGTTCTTTTCAGTTTTCAACAAGTCCAACTTTTATTGATTTTATTTATTTATTATTTCTTTCTTTCTTTTTTGTATTTGCCTTTATGTCTTGCCTCTATTTATGTATGTATGTGCGGATATGTGTGGATTTTGCTTGATTTCAAAGGGTTCAACAGCATTTGCACAGATTTGCATATTGAAATCATTTTAGTTTATAATCATTAATTAAAATTTACGACTAATTTGCACACAAAAAAATATAAAAACAAAAACTCATAAAAAGATTTATGTAGCTATGTTTAGCAGATAAAATAAAAGTTTTACAATATCTTCAATTTGCATAAATTTTCAATGAAATTTTGACAATATTTGATTTCAAAATAACGATTTGCTTTTTATAACAATTTTTGCTTTGATTGATTTCATTATCTTATAACTAAATAGAGATAGCTATTTTATATAAATTACATACGATAGATAGATGGATAATATTGTCATATATTTGCAACATATGAACATTTGAGCCTTTCACATCTCACAGAGATTGACTTTTATATTGAAAATGCTAATTTTTACTACATATTACATATATGTGTTTGTTGTTGATAACATTTGCAACGACGCAAGACCATTTGCATCAGAATCGTGAATACCCATTAGAGTGGGTCGAAGAAAAAAGTTTGAAAAGTCCACCCCCTATTTGAAAGCTTTGTTTGGACCACCCTAAAAACAGCCAAAATGAATTTTTTATCATAACTCTGGTATTTGAAAGCATAGGGGGTGGACTTTTCAAACTTTTTTTTTGTACCGACCCGGTTTAATACCCATATTAGCCCTATTTACGATATGTTGCAAATGGTCTTGCATTATTGCAAATGCAATAGGGTGATTCTCTATGTCTAGTATAATTGCACGATAACACGAAATGCAAAAATATTATACTAAAATTTTATTACGATTCGAAAGCGCACATTAACGTAGAACTGTAATATATAAGAAATTGTCAACACAGAGAGTGAGAGAAAGGCACAGAGTTGCATTTAATATACTACACTTCATTGCATTGAACATATACATGGGTATCGCCGTAGGAAAAATTTTTAAGTGTTGCAGAATGAATTGACGTGTATTTTGTTTTTGTTTCGTTGTACGGATTGAAAAGTTTTACAATTTGTGCTATCGTGCTACCGTGCAAGGGCATATACTAGACTTAGAGAATCACCCTAATATATTTCTGTTATCACAACAACAAAAATTTGCAACTTATTGTGAATAGGGCTATTGTGCTTTTTTATATTACGCAGTGCAGCTAAATTTCTCCGCCCCCAAATTTTCCATCGGTTTTAGAGTAAACAAGAAACAATTTCTCCGAAGATACTATGATTGTTTTCTGAACCCTTCATTTTTTCACCTTTATAGTACGGGGGTGGCTACAATAGTGGGCCAACAATATACAGGGTTTTAAAAAATATGAAATATGATACTTGGGGGTTTTTGGGGTCGTTGAATCCGATTCTGCAAACAGAATTTCAATATGGCGGAGTTTTTTTTTTTAAATTCATCTAATTCGTTTGAAACTTATTATTCGGGAATTTTTGGGGGGATCCGGATCAATAAACAGAATTTCAAAATTCAAAATGGCGAATCCAATATGGCAAAATATATATAAACGTTTTATTTTCCGAATAGACTTCATATTAATAAAAAATGTTCACATGAAAAAAATTTTAAATTTCTGTGGAAAATTGCTGGCCCTGTAAAAGTTAAAGGAAGGGTTCAAAAATAGAGTGAAGATGTTCATAAAAAATTGTTTATTTTATTTATTATGGTGAACAACTTTATTCCAGATGGCTTATTCGTATCTGCTAAATTAAGAATTGTTTTCTTTAGCTCTTGAAGACCCAAATTTTTCGACTCTATGAGCATATAGATTGTGGGAGAACTAGAGGTGATGCAGAAAAATTAACGACAGTTTGTGCATACCTTCTAGAGTAAAAAAATGAGAGATGGTCAGGTTAAATCGGTAACTGTCAGATTTCGAACCAAACCCACTTATTTTTGAATCTAAACCCGAACTCGCATTAGGTCTGTTGAAGGGTTCGGAAATTTTAGGTTGAGTGGGAGCAGTCTTAAACAGGACACCATTACCTTTTTATTGAATTTATACGATACACTACGGATGGTTTAGTTTCAGACAAAAAGAAAAAAAGGGGGGAATAGAAAGAATTGCCATAGAGCTACAAATTCTATTGCGGAAGATTCTAATATTGGAAAAACTTTTTTACACACTGATCGAAAGGTAGGATCTGACAGAAACTGTGGATCGGAAGACCTACACAGTGCTAAACGTGTCAGACATTTTTCAGAAAAATTCAAATTATTCGGGAAGAAAAGTAGGTATACCCGTTGAATCGATTGTCGAAATCGATATTTTCACCTGAAATTTTAAAAACTTACAATAGATATCTAGATGATAATATTCAGTATCGATAAGATTTTTTGCAACCGGATCTTAAAAAATGAACGACTCATACACAAAAGCTGATTATGGATAAAATTCTCGAATATTTTTGGGTAAAACCAAAAAGAAAAATATGGTAACATGTATGCATTTCAACATGTGAGGAAAAGAGACAAATGCTGTTTACAAGGTTTTTTTTTTTTGTTTGAAGAAAATTATGTATGTAGATAGACAAGCCCAAAAATCTGGGAATCACTTTAAGTTTGAAACAATTTAACTCATTTCTTTCAACAAATTTAAATACAGTGGCTCACAGCCTAAGTAATACCATCCCAATTAAGTTGTGAGCCACTGTTTTGTTATGCTCATTAATTTATGAACTGTTCACTTACCTATATGTTTTGTTAAAATAAAGTATAAAAAATTATTTTAAAAAATATATATTAAAATAAATATATTTTTATGTATACTTAAAATTCCAGCATCCAGGCAACGACTTTTACGTAGCGGATTAGCGGGCAAAATGTACAGTGCAACCATGTCGAACAAGCAAAATGTACAAGAAAATACAACTTCAATAAGAAATTTCTTGTGTAGCAGGCCATATCAGCTGTGATAAAAGAAGCCAACCGTATATAACTTCTGGGTCAATCAACAATAATATTTATATTGCTGAATGCTTGCAAGAGGTTAAAACCATTTGTAATGCAGCATAAAGTATCTGTTTTCTTTTGGCCTGATCTGGCATCATGCCACTATGGAAAAAAGCGATAGAGTGGTGCATCAGCAAAAATATCAATATAGTACCTAGCCCTCCGATAACCGATAAGGTCCTTAGCGACCTATGACATTTTTAACGAAGCGGTATTTCAATACGGTTACACCGAACAGCATCAGCCTATGCGACTTTTATAAATGCGATATTTAGAAGCGATTAAAATCGGCTTCGACACAGTTCTGCAAAATTTTTTATTATAATCGTCCGGTTAAAGTTACTTATGGCATCGAGAATTACAAAGTTATGAGCGCTACCTCCAACACAGCTACTGCTAAGAAGATGACTTTTTAAAACACCAAAATTTCTCAAAAATGTTGAACCGGTTGATTCTAAATTTATAATGATATAGAGCACAGAGCTTGAACGAAGAATTTTTAGTTCCGTTGATTTTTTTTTTCCAAAAAAACAAAATTTGATTATTGTAATTGTTATAAAAATCAAAATTTAACAAAACCCTTCGTTCATGCTTTAAACCGTACAATATGTATTCTATTCTTTTACGAGAAGATCTCTATTCACCTTAATATTCAATATGTTTTCGTTAAAATTTAATTTAAAATATACCACCTTGATCAAAAAGTTGCCGGAATTTATTCAGAAAATTAAAAATACTAGTTAATTCATCTAAATCTATATTGTCCCCTTCCAAGTAATCCCCATCTTCGATGGTTATCGAAGATCGAATGGCAAATGTAAAATTCTTATTATGAGCAGTGCAACCCTGTCGAAATTTTCGTTGCGCATCGAATTTTTTGTCGAACACACTTTTGCTTTCGATACGGTGCATGCTGAGTAATAATTGCTAAAGATGTGAGTATTTTGCAATTTTTTTAACTTTTTGAGGACTAAAAACTAATTTTAAACGGTTTTTGTAAATTTTATGTAGATCTGAAGTGGTGAGCAACAAATTGCAGTTAGCAAATCCTTTGATATTTCCTCAATCGCAGAACTGTTGCCAATTATAATATGCTTGGAATTGATCTTGCTGATGTGCATTGCTTCAGCAGTTCATCTGTAATGGTCATCAAGTGCAGAAACGTTTCCTTGGACAGTCGAAGTTCTGTAGAAATCTGTACACAAATTTTATAGATGGCAAAGCTTCTTCGAAAGGCTGCACTTAATCGTTTTCTACTTCTGGCCAGTTCCATCAACCTCTCATCCTCTTCCGATGAATCGTTGAACCGTAATAGTCAACTATTTTGTTCTTATTTTTTCCACTTCATTTTCAAAATGACGATCAGCTGATGAGCGAAATTCACAATAACGCTATTCTCTGTCGAAAGCACGTCATAATACCAAACTCAAATTCGTTCGATCAGGGCATTCGACTACAGTCAAAGATCGAACGCAGTTCATAATAAGGGCCTATATTCGATTTTCGGTGTGTCCATCAGTGCTTCCTGCGATTTTTCTATTACTTCCTTTCGGCTGCTGTAACGTGTTCCCCGTAATGGCTTTTTAACTCGATTGAACAGAAAGAAGTCACAGGGAGCCAAATCAGGTGAATTCGGTGACCAAAATTCGGTTATTGACCAAAATTTCTTTTACGTTATCAACGTATTCGTCGGTTTTCGATGTCGATGGTCTGCCACTGCGTTCATCATCTTCGATTGACTCACGACCACTTTTGAACCGCTCGTGCCACTGGTAAACTACCGTTTTCTTTAGAGAATCGTTGCCGAAACACTTTTCCAACATTTCCAACGTTCGCGCACCATTAAATCCGTTTTTACGCATAATTTAATACAATACAATTTAATAAAATTGTAAAAAATCGAAAACACACACAGAGATAGATGTACTCTTGGCTACGTAACTTTGGCAAATGTCAAGCTATGATGCTAAGATTTATATAGAGGGAATATCAACAACAGATGTACCAACTTAACAAAAAAAAAAAAACAGAACTCAAATCGGAACGATGGGAGCACACGGTGGTTATTCCGGGAACTTTTTGATCAAGGTGGTATACCTAATAAATAAATATTTATTGTAACGGCAAAAATAAAATCTTGAAGATTTCGTTATTTTCCCGATACCAACTATTTCCTTTGGTGGCTTGATGTCTATACCAATTGAAACTTTTAAGCTTCATACACAACGCTGAATATTCACACATGCTATTAAAAAAATAAATTTAAAATAATAAACTTTCTAAACCTATTTTATAAAATGAAATACTCTTGCATTACTTGTCACAAAAAATATAAAATTCTACTCTCCCAAAAAAAATTCTACTAAATCACTTTACTCCTCTACTTTTTACGTAGGTATTTAATCGGATAAAAGAGTTAATTTATAGAAAAACATAAATTTTATGATTTTAATTTGCTTTACGAGTGCCTGCATACCATTAATGCTACACATTTACCCATAGTCTTTAAGCCAAACGATTCCAAGTAACTTACTCTACATTTCTTCATGTATTTAAATCAGTTTGACTTTTACAGTAGCCATGACTACTGGCATTTATTACCTTCTTAATATCTTTTTCTTTTATTTCTTTGTTTATTTCTTTTTCCTAAGCCTTTGCAGTGTAGAAGAAACTCTTTGGAAAATTTATGATCTTGACAAGAGAAAAGAAAATCAATTATTAAAAAATGTATCTTCTAACACTTGAGAACGGCATTTTTTCGGCATCATTGTTATTTAAATTAAATTGTAAATTTTATTCAGTAGCACGAAAAAATTTAATGGGGATAATCGTAAATAATTGATGATACTCTCAAAGAAAATGTAACACATATTTAAATGATTTAAAGAATGAATGAATGTATTAGAAGTGACTACAATAAAAAATAGGTTACACATAGATACGGTGACAATTTTGTATTATAAAGTTTTTAATTAAAAAACATTAGGGCTCGGTAGCTCAATTGAGTTAGTTGGTTAAACTCATAAAATACTTAAATGGAAAAATTTGTTTACGAAAACAACGGTATAAATAAGTTATAACCGCTTAACACTCGATTAATTCTGCCTGAGGCTCAAAATATTTAAAGAAGCTAATCATAAAATTTTTACCTGCGCCATATCTAAAACATCAGATGTCAATGAAAAATGAGTGTCGACAAAGTGTGTCGACAATGAGATCGTAAAAAATTCGGTTTACCTACTAATTAGTAAGAGATTAATAGTACGAATTAACCCATTGAATTACACATTTTTCTGATGACAGTATTTTCATAAAAACAGTAGCAATAAGAGTTTTTGAGGTCGCTGATTACGAATCTTTAATCAGATTTTCAAAATCCAGAAATCTAATATGGCGAACCGAATTAGTAAAATTAGCTCTGATTGCAATATAAATTTTTACGAAGAGGTTTTTAGGGTCGCTGATTTTGGATCTGTTCAGATTTTAAAAACTGACAATAGCGGATCCAATATGGTGGACCACATTCGTAAAATCAACTCGGATCTCAATAGAAAATAGTATATATGGGTTACAAATTCAGTCCAGCGAGTTGGATCCGCCATATCGAATTTTGAAAACCTGATAACAGATTCAGAATTGGTGATCCTTAAAACCCACATATACCAGTTTCTATCAGAATCGGAGTTAGTTTGCCATATTAGATCCGCCATCTATAATTTTGATAACCCGATAACAGATTCGAAATCAGTCATCACAAAAATCCACATATTCTAAGTTTCATATGAATACGAAAAAATTTCGTTGCCGATTCCCCCATTCTCGTGGAGTTGTCCATATTCCTTAAATGGAATAAGGGTCATACAAAAGTACCATAATTTAATTTAGCAATAAAAATGTTTACTTATACATTTTCCACAGCGCTGCATAAATTGTTTTTGCTACGCTTTATTGAAAAAAAAAAAAAAAAAAAGTAAATAAAAAATGCACAATTTGAATTTTATGAAAAATATAATCAATTTTCTCTACGCAAATGCGAATTTGTTCTACTGATAAACAACAAGAATGCAGAATTCAGGCCACTCAATAAATCTTGCACAACAAAGTTCCTTGAGAAGGACGTCTTTGTATGTTTGTGTTTTAAACTTTTGTTTTTTGTTTTTTTGTTTTATTTGTTGCTATTTTGCAGATAAAATAAATATTGTTGTTTGTTGTTGTTAATTAACATGTCGTCGAAATCGTAGCTAATTCATATGATGAAATAAATAAATAAAAACATACAATCAATGGTTATGTAATATTTTTTTGCATGCTATATGCTATATGCTTATCATAATATTAAATAGCACAGAGAAGAAAAATATACAAAAAGTAAAAAACAACAAAAATGACCAAAAATATGGAAATGTTATACAATGTTTAAATGCTTAGTTTTTTGTAATTTTACATTTTATTTTAATTAAGCAATTATATGCTTATTTTAATCTTATCCGATCATTATGAATTGACTTTAGCAATTTAATTATTTTATAGTAATTGCAACATCCACTTTTATGTGGCATAAATAAAGTGTTCAACAAATTTTAGGTATTCTTCACGTTTGCTCATTGCCGAACATTTGAAATTTCATGCTTAAATTATTTTTTGTCTTTGAAGTCCAGTCAAAAACCTAAGTGCAAAATTTTTAGTAAAATCGTTTGCAGTAAATTAAAATGCAGTTAAATTATCACTAAGCGGGAATTTTATATGTTTAAATATGTTTATAAAAGATAATAAATATGAAAATCAAAAAAATGGAGGAAGTGAATTATCCAGTGGTTGTATAAAAGTCCATAGCAATGTATCTCCATTAACCATAATTTCAGAACAAAGGGTTTCTAACAAGACTCATTAAAATTCGGGTGTCTAAGGCTTAATAGCAACAAATTGTTGTTGATTTTTTCCATAAAAATCGATATTTTTCGTAACTTTTCAATTGAACTAATTGATTTAATACTCAAAGAGGACATTGCGCTGAGCATTTTTGCAGAAAAAATGGGGGAAGTGAGTCTACCTGCATTTAAAAGTCAGAAAAGCTATATTACTGCCATAAATTTGTAGGTATATAGTGAAGGACAAAAGTATGCATACCGCAACGGATTTTTAGTGTCTGCAAAACTAATTAATCTGGAGGAAAAATTAGGTTTTCAGTTTTATAAATAATGACTACTTATTCATAAAATTCACAAGCATAACAAAAGTCTAACTTGGCAAAAGTCTTCATGCAGCACGAATCTAAGGACTAATTATTTAGCATAACTTTCAATATTTAATGGGCCCTTAAGCGTCAATAGTTGCTTGCAGTTGTCGAGGTATTAAGGCAACTAAGTTAACGGGGTTTTCATGAGCTATTATGCTATTGGAGTGAATTATTTAACCCCCGTTAGGCACATGGGTCCAGCCAGCCATTTTACGATTTCAATTGTAATTTAATTGATTGAGCAAGCGACTTCAAATTTTGTGATTTTTCCTAAATATTCATTGTCTATCGTATTTGAAAAAAAAAAATGTAAGGATCCGAGCCATACAAGGATATTCATTTGAATATACTTCGATTTGGAGCATGTGGTCTGGCCAGACCCACATATATTCCATATGACCAACAACACTCAAAAGTGATGTTTGCTTCGAATGCGTTTGATGAATCACCAAGACAAATACTATTCGCATGCCATCACAACACCCCATTTATAAGCATAATATACCTCTAAATAAAACGTAAAAATAAATGAGACAAAAAAATATTTTACTTGTTTTATACTTAATTTCATTTTTTTTTTTTTACCAGAATACGTAATTGAACATATGCGAAAGGCATAGGTTTACTTGTATGTTATATAAATGCACTTCTATGTATGCCCAAAAGCGCAATTTTCTCATGTGCTAAACCAAAGGTTATTGAAACATGTGCCAAACGGAGGGTTAAATGATATCTGAGCACATAATGCCCCGATATGTAGCCCATTAGTAGGCTAAGATCCGATTTGGTGTGAGAGATTGACCGATCATGGCGCTTCGGCTTGTCTAAGACCAGAGATTAGATTCCAATACTTTAACAATTTCTTCTTAGTCCATTCCTAAACGATGGATTGCAAAGAGGTTCAGCCGGATCCGCAGAAATGAGCGAGACCAATAAAAAATACAACTGCGCCTTTTTAACCCGTTTGAGGGTTCATATTTGCACTGGTCTCAATTACATACTTGTATTTCAGCTTGAAAAACACTAGGCCATATATCCAATGGCATTAAGATTCTTGCCTTGGTTCAACGACACCAGCACCAAAACCGCCGTCTTGAGCCATCTGTATATCAATTAAGAGTAAAGGGCCGAATTTAGGGCTTCCATCAGCTCAATCGGGGTTGGAATACAATATTGAATTTAACACTGAAACAAAGATCCCTAATTACGTAATCCGTCACAGAGAAGATTAGAGTGTTAGGAATTTTGTCAGGAATGCTTATATGACCAGTTATACCATTTAGCAAACTTGCCCTGAGGGCAGTGATTTCGGCTCTTTTCTTTATGAAAATGTTTAGTGATAGCCAAACTCTGCATGGCTTTCAGCCACTTCACCAAAGACGCATAAACTATAAAAGGCCGAACTAGTACAGAAGATCGTATTGAGAGTAAGACCCTACGTCTTACTGAAGAGTTTCCTACAGGCCAGAAAGTTTTAGTGGCTTTGGTGTGAGTATTATTCAAGTGAGTGTCCCAATGTCCCAAACCTAATGCCCTAGATAGAATTAGAGAATTAAACTGTTCTTTTGTTCTCTTTTAAAAAATTGTGTTTTTGGAGATTGAATATAAACACTAGATATATGACCGCTTAATGAAATATTTCAACTTCTTTTTAGTTATTAGTAATCAGATAGGTAAATAAGTGTTTTTTATTAAAAAACAAAAGAAACCTTTATAGTTTTGCTAGAGAATGAATATGTCTGGAGAAAGGAACTTATTTTCTATTGTGATATTATATATTAATTAACTTTTTAAGTAAAGCCACAAATAAACTTATTTATTGAAATATGAAAAATTACATTAACAAATTTTAAGCTGAACCAAAATTGTGATGCAAAAAAAAAAAAAAAATACACACACATATAAACAACAACTTAACCTCAACTTAAGCGCAACGTCACTTCCAAAGAAAAGTTGTTTGACAACAACAATAAAAACTAGAAATCAACAGAAACAAAACAAAAAGAAGAAGAAACAGTAGCAAATGCAAGAATTGATGCAGAAGTAAAAAGAAGTACTTACAAAGCAACAACAACAAAAAAAAAGTAATCGTAAAAAGGTACGTACTTTAAAATTGCATTCGAAAAATATTTACTTCCTCAAAGGTTCTCTCCAAAACAACAGACAATTCTTTGGATTCTGCACAACTTCAATTCGTTACTAAATTTTTCGCCATTTTGTAATACTAAAGAAAAAACGAGGGAATAACACACAAAACAAAATTTACAATATTAAATAAGAGTGGAGTAGAAAAACAGAAAAACAAAATAAAAATCAAACTGGTGACTATAGCGAAATCAGTCACACAAAAATCGTGAATGGAAAGTGTACAACAACAACAACGTCAACGTCAACGGCGACAACGATGAATACGGTGCGGTTCCACCACCGCCACCGCCGCCGCTGCCAATGTTGTTGCTGCTGATGTTGACGATGATGATGGTGTGGTTTTGAAAATTTACTACAAAATGTGCTGGGGAGTTGAACGAAAACGTGTTTTATTTACTTTATTTTTTTTTTTCAATGCAAAAACAACAAGAAGAAAAAAAAGGCGTATAAAGGTGTATAGATGTTATGGGGAAAGAAAAAAGAAAGAAAGAAATAGAGAAAGAAGAAATAAAGTTACGAATGTACAAAGTAACAAAAATCAAAAACAGTATGCTGAAAACTGCTGGCAGAAACTAAGAAGAGAAGTGTAGTGGAGTGTAGTAAAAGAGCTTCATCAAGCTGCTGCATGCACAATTCAAGATCAACACATGAATTGAAGAAGAGCGAAGGAGGGCAAAGCAGGAGGTACGGAGCGTTTTCGAAGCTCTTTTTACAATTCTCCACTAACACATCGGTGAAGTATTTGTTGTTATTGTTGTTGATGTATAGATACTTTTGATTGTGATGTGGAGACTTCCATCAGCCGATCGCTTAGCTTAGCTAGTTGCCTGCCTACCTACCTATCTACCAACCTAACAAGTTAGCTAGCGTAAACTAACAAATATAAATTGGCCTGCAAAATATAAATGTAAAACTTGATGGAGAGAGAGAGGGAGAGAGAGAATAACCGCAACAACAAAAAAGTGATTGTATATTTTTATTTGTTTTTTAACTTAAGATTGTGTTGTTGTTGTTGTTATTGTTGCTGCTGCTGCTGTCTTTGGAGTGCAAATGCAAAAAACGTGTTTTCAATTCAATACCAGGCCCATGAAATTTTACGCACGACTTGTACTACTACTGTTGGCAATAAACATGAAAACAACAACGACAAACGGCAACAGCACCAGCAGCAACAGTAGCTGCAGCAAAAGCAACTAAAAAGTAATAACAACAACAAACAAACATTGCCATAACGTATGCAAAGTCCAAGTAATTCTAGATTTTGAGTCATTCGCTGTATATGTTTTTTTTTCTTTACTAGTTGTTGTTGTTGTACTCGTATGTATGTATACAATTAAGGTGAGACTTGAAAATTATTTCTTGCTTTTAATATGTTTTTTTTTTTTTGCACAAAAATGTTACTAAAGATTTTCACAATAAAAAATTTTGTAAAGATTTTCACAATAAAAAAGTCACATTTACATATTTCGCAATGTTATTTGCGAAATTTATAAAAATTTTAAGGTATGCATATTAGACTGGCACGAAATACATGGGACTTTTGTAACCCCCATCATAACAGCGTTTTTTGAGAAGATGAAGGAGAAGAAAAGGAGAAAACCCCACATCCCCCCCTTTTCTCAAAAAACGCTGTCATAATGGGGGTTCCAAAATCAATTCACTCCAATGCATCTAATGGTTGAAATTCTGGAATGCATCAGTTAAAAATATAAAGATATTTTTTCCCCCGTACTGGGTACTATTTACTCCAACAATAATGTAAAATAAATCTGGGAATAATATTTTAAGTATATCTCCCGATCTGACAAAATTTGTTTCAGTTACACGGCCACAACTTTATACATGATTACAGAATTTGCACTTGAAACTTTAACCCTTTCGAGACCTAAGCAATATCAAATAGCGCAAAACCGGATTCGTATAGTCTGACCCCAATTTCTTGTTACAATTTTTGATCAAAATAAACATTTTGCGCCTCTGAAGGCCTGAACATTTTTTCATGAACTTTTTCTCTACATTTTTATTAGATACTTTTTTAAAGATAGACAAAGTAATTTAGTATTCATTTTCATTTTCAATTTTAATTTTTTAACCCTTTCTTGAACGTGAGGAAACTGAAACCGATAGAGCAAAATCAAGTACAGATTTGCATTCTTCGGCCCTTATTTCACTGTAAAAAAAATCTTAAAAAGTTCTCATTGAAGATCTTAAGGTCACCGATGAATCATAGCAAAACTTGTATTCCCAAAAAAGTTAACAAAAATTTTAAAGTGTGGGAAATAATGTTTGAGTAAATATTACACATTACTATTATATGTATTATATTTACATATTACAAATTTGGACAAATTTTGTAAAAATTGTGAGAATTAAAAAAAAACAATTTTTTCACTTTGATCCGCAACAGTATCGTTACCAAACCACATCAATTCACTTTCCAAAAACCCGAAATTTATAAACATTGATTGAATAGTTTTTAAAAAATCGCAAAATTTAATCTTGTGACACCGAAAGGGTTAAATGCATTTTTCTCACAACAAAGTTTCCAAAGCCGGTGTGAACAATTTTTCTAGAACCGTTTAACGATCAAGCTGAAATTTGGAACACATATTTCAAATTAAATATAATAGTGGCAAGGTATTTTTTTTACTCCTCTGCTTACGTCTATAAAAAAAGAATTAAATTGTAGGTAATTTTTTCCAGCGAAAATCGCATTTTTAAATTTCAACAGCCATTGCGGCTTTATTTTTTAAATTCATGTGATTTATTTTAGAGTTTCCGTACTCACCGCAAAACTTTTAAATCCTTTAAAAATACATAACTCCGAAGAGTAGTAGTACCAGATATTCTCTCTCTCTCTCTTTTTACAAACTAGAACACAAAGAGGGTCTATGAAATGAGAAAAGATTTCTACTTTATAGACCCCACACATTATTTTTTCCCGCGATAACTTAACCTGACATATGTAAACCCTGAATAAACTGTAGCATTGCATTTAAGCTGATATGAATAATTACTTTAACAGATTACAAACTATTAATACTGATCGAGGTAATCAAGATGTTCACATAAGCTACCATAGAAGGTATCTGCCAAGAGTCAAGAATTCAACTTTTATCCCAGATATATGGAATGGATTTTAAAGTTGGCAAAGTTCTTTAGCGAGTAACTATTTCCTTTAGCATAAAAGTTGACATTTTGGGTGTGAACGATGAACTGAAATTCCTCCACCAAGTCTTCTGTTTTATAAATTACACAGTGATTATTGTCATTGATAGATCACATCGGGGTCTAGGATCTACTGAAGATCTTTAGACAAATATAAGAAACACCATGGTCCATGGTAAAACTCATCATAAAAAATAATCAGAGATTTCTAATTTTTAGATTTAGATATCATAAAAAATAATCAAAGATTTCTAATTTTTAGATTTTGCAAACAAAACAACAGTAACGAAAAATCTCAATCTCATTAACATTAAAAGTAAAGTGTGTCTACTTGCAGTAACTTTAATATTGTACTTATTAATAATAAATGAGTTCAATTTACCAATTTTTGATGAATTACATATTGCAAACAGATTTTCATATTTCAGAGCGAAAAAGAGAGAAAAAATTGCAGACAATATTAAACAATAATTAACAAATCATTGCAGCAAAAAGCAAGTGAGGTGGTTGATTGGTGTTTGGTGGCGATGGTGGCGACGTTGATGGTGATTATGAAAATGTGCTGGTTGATAGATACTTACTCGTATAAACGTGGAGTGGCACAAGTAAGTAAGTATTATATTGATGATAAATGACTCAATATTTTGATGATGATGCTAGCTGCTATCTTTTGTCTGTCTGTTTGTTTGTTTGCTCGGTTGTTGTTCGTTCACTTCTTGTTCGATTGACCTCAATGCGCATGCGTACGCGGCTGGCTCACTAATAATACAACCATATGTATGTACAATGTATATACATATATGCCATGCCACAAACCAAACAACAGCAGCAGCAACAACAACAATTGCTGCAACTCGATAACTTGTGCCACGCATAAACTGTGTCGATTGCTGGCGATAGTTAAAGCGCACTATAAATTGCAAATCTGTTGTCGATTTTCTACACTTTCGATATAAAATCGAAAAAAAAAATATATAAAACAAATTATTGAAAATTGCGTGAATGAAAAATGAGTAAGAAAAAAATAATAATAAGAGATAAAAAGTGCGAAACAATTATTGAAACATTGTTGGCAACAGCAATTACTGGAGCTGCTGTTGCGTTTTCTTATTTTATATCATTTAGTTGGCAATCACTGATGCTGCAATGATTGTAATTTTTAGTTTGTAGAAATAATTGGAAAAAAGTAATTAAATTAAGAAAAAAAAACAAAAAAACTTAAAGCAACTCAATTTTCAATCATTTCTAAGTAATATCGATGTAAATAGTTTATTCAACTTTTACTACTAAGGGCTTAACCCTTTCGGGAACGTTAATCACCTGTGACCATAAATAATTTTTTTCAGTTTTTTTAAAAACTATAGGACCGATTAGAAAGGTTTAAGTGAAGAACTAATACTAAATTATTTTGTCTATCTTTAAACAAATTTCGAATAAAAATGTAATAAAAAAGTTGGTAAAAATTTCCTTGGCCTCGGAGTCGACGGTGACCCATAAAAATTCAGGCAAACCTTCCGTTTTGATGAGAAATTGTAATAAGAAATGGGAGTCAGAGAATACGAGTTCAGTTCTGCGCTATCTTCTTTGGTTTCTTGACGGTCTCTAAAGGGTTAAAAGTACACATGCCTAATTTTTATGAAATTTATTAACAGTCGGTATCTAGAATCAAATCCATTTTTTTCATGTAAGAGTTTCATGTAAATCTTTATTCTCTAGTTATCAAAATCTTCTATACACTGCATCGAGACGGCGCCGTGAAATTAGACAGCGTAAAATAATGGTGCGATCAAAAAATGAAATTAGGCCGCGCGGTCTAAAGTCGTACCACCAAATGAATTTAGACCGCGATCGAAAAATGAAATAAGGCCGCGCGGGCTAAATTCATTTCGGTGTTGCGGTCTTAATTCATTTGAAAAATGAATTTAGAGTGCCATACAAAATGTGTCGCTGCCTAATTTCACGCGGTCTAATATCCATCCACCCATCGAGACTAGTAACAGAATAAACATGTAGACTTTTTTGTTCTACCTACAACCAACTGTTCTTCAAATAAACACATCAAATAAGTCGAAAATCGGCCGCCGCACAGTGGTCTGCAATCCCAAAACGCTTAAGCACAGCTATTCTTCAAAATTTTTTTTTTGCCTTTTCAAGTCTAATTAAAAATAAATGTCGAAACGTGTGGAGTTTTCATGTGGAAAAAGTGTGTTATTTAAAAGATTTTAGCGAAACAATATGCAATCAACTTGTAAGAGTAAGTACTTTTCATATATTTAAATAAAAACATTATTTAACTATAATCAAAACAATAAATAAGTAATGGGTTCACCGGTGTTTTTATCATGTAAGCTGTTTTCCAGGATGAGAAAAAAAGAGTTTTAAAAAAATTCCCAAGGGTTCCTGCTGAGTTTTTAGTTTTAAATAATTAATTATTCGTTTTTGTAAAACATATAAAAATATCAGTTGCCGAAAGTTGCCGGAATGGATTTTATTTACACAATATTTTCTATGCAAGATACAGATGCGCTATATTCTATGTCCCAGCAATTGTAACATCAAAAAAGTATTTGTATAATAGAAATTTTTTTGTGTAAAATTTGTATAGACAGGAAGGTTAAAGGTTGTTGCTTCCAATAACTGTTAATATTTCCTTGAGCTTACATTAGCTGTATTAGCTATCCTTCTCTATTATATCCTTTCGTATTGACAATAGGGACAATATCGGCATGTATATCAAAAATCTACCACCTTGAATACGCCATTTTGTTTTTTTTTACAAATTAAGAACGGATTCGTAATCAGAGACTCCAAAAACCCCCAAATGTGTGGTTTCGTCAAAATTCGATATTTTTTTGGAAATGGTCCACCATTTTGGATCCGCCATTTTGTTTTTTAAACACTGACATCGAATTCGTAATTAATGACTTCAAAAACCCCCAAATGTCTGGTTTCGTCAAAATTCGATAATTTTTTTTTGGAAATGGTCCACCATTTTGGATCCGCCATTTTGTTTTATTTTTAAACTGAGATGGGATTTGTAACCACCGAACCTAAAGACCTCTTAGCACAAATAATCATTACAAAAGAACGATTTTTTCGACTTATGGCCAGCTTTTCGGGATTCCAGACCACTGTGCGCCGTGATAGAAATGAAAATCCAGATACTGGCGAACCCATTTATGATAATGATTAATATGGTTCTCTACTTCATTTTGCAATAATTCAAATATTTTAGCGCTATAGTGGTGCAAGTCCATCATGGTTTTTTTATGCCGAATAATTTTCACTATAATGAATATAATGCAGTAATTCTGTTTCAGATATCAGCGGAAAAGCCTTATTTTTGGTTCGCCATTTTGAATTTCCTTCTTTTTTTTTATCACCGATTCAAAATTGCTTAAACTTAAATTGCCATTTGATAGTTTAGAAAAAATTGCTGGAAAACGTTTAGTACAACTGACCACTCTTCACACTTCTAAGGGTTAATTTCTTAAAGATGATAGGCAAATACAATTGCCCAAAGTTTTTTTTTTATAACTTGTATAACTTTCTAAGTCATTGTCTAGGACCAGGTCGCCGCCAAGTTGGTCAAAAATGGACTTCATTGATTCGCAAATTCGCTATCAAATGTACACATATAATTTGTTTACGTTTTAAGTAACAGGAAGTAATGTGGTTTGAATTACTTTAGATTTTGGAAATTATGGGAAAAATTAAAAAAAGGCATGCAAATGTATGCATTCAGTTGTACTGTCACTTATTAAATATAAAAGTCACGCCCAAAATAAAAGGAAATAAATTTAACAGTAATTAATTAATAATTTTACCTTGAAAATTTTACGCATAAAATGCCATAATTCACCATTTTATGAAAAAATTGCAAAAAAAAAAAAAACTGAGAAAAAAAACTCTAGTGCGTAAGTGTGCGTAAAGCAACAATTAGAATGCACAGTAGTTAGCCAATCAAAGTATTTTGAAAATTACAGGGTATCTCGAAATATTAGAAAAACTATTAAAATAACAAAAACTTTTATTTTTAATTCCTACATTTTCTCACAAGCTTGAGGTGTTAGCAAATGAAGACCGGATTCGTAACACTGTGCTAGACGAAAATCTGAACAACCGAGGTACCTGGTGGTAAAAATAATTCGACTATTGACTTGAATTGTGCCAGCCGTTTTCTAAAATTAGATACAATTTTGGATATATTCGCGTACCTAAATTCAAGGCGAAATAGAAATAGGGGATTTTAGTCATATTTATATAGAAATACTAAGGAGAAACTATTTCAAGAAAACAAATTTTACGATTTCTCATAATTTTCTCCCAAAAGTAATATGAAAACTATTCAAGATTTTGTAATTTTCAATTTAAAATTTAAGTTTTTGCAATCATCTTCTGTTTCTTTTTAAAAATTAAAACTAAAATCTTTGAATAGAGCACTGTGCTAATTTCCCAGACTTACCATTATTTGATGAAACCGTTCGCCATGCACATGAGATTCGGCTGATTCTTCAGCAAATTCTGCTGCATGGAAATGTAATGAAAAAAGGGTTAGGGTTAAAATACAAAAAAAAAAACCTTGTTTTTGGCCTAGAATTTTAGTTCGCGAATATATTGAAAATGTGATCTAATTTTGAGAAACTATCGGAAATCATATTAGAAAATCATAGGGAAACTGAAACAGAATACTTTGCTATTCCATTCAAAACTCAATTCACTTCTTTTAAAGAAAAAGTGCCCCCCAAATTTCAGTAGAACCAATGAAGTCTAAGATTAGTTTAGCTAGGGAAATTGAGTAAGAGATGCGAAACACCCTGTAAACAAAAGTCTATTAATTATATATGCGCATTTCCATAATTAAAGGAGGAAGGTAAATGCCAAATCATCACTTAGCAAAAAATCAAAATGCTACAATACAAAAAAAAACTCTTTTACGCACGTATAAAATGCGTAATCAATAATTTAATAATTAATATTTAGTAAAACAAAAAATAGGAAAATACAGGTAGTAGCAGTAGAGACAGAAGTGGTAGGTAGACGTTTACTTAGTAGTTTGTAGTAGTAGCCTAAGGCTCTAAGAAAAACAATTAATAATATGAACCATCACAGACTCAACAAATTAAACCATTAAAATATTAAAAAAGAAAAAAAAAACAAAATATTTAAATTTTGTAAAAAATAATTTGTTAAGTGTGCGTAAAATTGAAAAGTATTTAATTTAAAATTGATAGGAGTGACTCATGTGGAGTTATCAAAGCCCGACCATTCAAAAATTATATGTTTAATGTAGTTGACCGTACATTTGATAATTTTTTAGCGCCCCGCCCTCTCACTCACACAATGAAATTTTATGTTTTGAAAATACGTAAATTCTTATCATGTATAAATTTAATTCAGAAATTCACAATTTTACTCAAAATTTTAGTTTCTTAGTTGAGAGTGATTTGTGGTCGCTGGCATTTTATCGAAATTCCGTGAACATTTTTGATAAAGCTTTGCAACACATTTTCTTTGTTGGGATTCAATGTTTGAAATTGTGTACATGAATGAAAAAGAAATAATTTTGAAGGCTCATAATTTGCACAGTATACGGAATTCCAGATAGCAGAAAGTATTCAGAGGTTTTCTGAGATTTGACAATTGACATACATTTGTTTAATAAATTTGTACAAAAAAATTTCGCTTGTGAGTTGTTCTCTCTTAAGTAATTTTCGTCTGCTATACACAAATAACACTGGAATACACTGAAAATATAACATGAACCAAAGTATATTTTCTAAACTAATTCGAGGTCGCTGAACACGAAAATCACATTCATTTTTTTTTATGGGTAAGTTTTCGAAACATGACAAAATAACGGTTTTTCAGGTTACAATTTCACTTACAGGCTAATATCTCATTACCTATAGCTTCTATCGATCTGAGTTATATGTTATAGGAAATATAATTAAATTACGCATATAATGCTGCCAAGTTAAAATCAAATTGAAAATTAAATTTTGGTGTGATTTTTGAGAAATTTTCACACAAGTCGTGGGCTAAGTTTCCTTTCTCACAAAAAGTAATCACAAAATCTGAAGTTTTATTTTTTTAATCGATAGACCATTTCATTACAAAGCATAAAACCATAGCAGTCGGATAAAAAATGACAAAGTAATAAAAGATTGAGTAAAAATAAAATATTCTCGAAAACTCTAAATTTTTCTCAAAATTCGTTCTGGTCTATAAAATGATGAACCATTTCAAATTTTCATGCACACTATTTTTCTAAATAAGTTTGGCCGCAGCGAAACCAAAATATTTCGGGGGGCACAATATTATTAACGATTCAAATGTTTGCCATGTCGCTTTTATTTGGAGTGAAAGTGAAGTGAAGACCAGAAAGGAAAAGGCATATGAACGTGGAGACGCTAGATATCCATTTGAGCCCTGGTTTTTAACTCCGCATAGGACACCAGATGAAGACTCTATTGAAAGTAAGTTCAATGCTGTTCATGCACGTTGTCCAAACATAATTAAACGAACCAATCGCCTTCTTAAATATAAGAGTAGATGCCTCCTTGGATTAAAATGTTTGTTACTTTTATCCTACAAAATGAACAAATTGCTTAAAAATCTATTTTTTAGCAAACAGAAAACTTACATTTCCACTTTGGTACCAAATAGGCGTACAAAATTTCGTTCCTTTTCTCTTTTTTCTGACTACACGATACCTAATTTTGGTCCCTTCTCCCATTGCTCCTATGTTCGAAAATAAAAGAGAACACATTTTGAGGGAGCATTTATTCACGATTGGGGTGATTATTTCATTCATGTTGTGGGAGTTATATTTGTATGCCGAATCTGAACAGTGAAGTGAAGTGAAGCTTGCGTGTAGAAAAACTGTTATGGGTAACTCAAATTTTTTGCACATGATGACCAGTCTAGGCTAAAACAGTTCTCGGGTACCCTAAAAATATTTCATAAAATAGGCGATTATTTTTTTTAAATTTCAATACCTGTTATTTCTGATCCCTAGAAAGACCTTTACAAAAAGTAGAGGCAATCAGCATAATAGCTGCTAATGAATCATTCTGACGCTAACCACACGACAACAGCAAAACCAAAAAAAAAAACAGTTAAATCACTTTATGAAAAATGCTGATGCTTCTGCGATTAATTAATAAAGATTAAGACAAAAATAAAAACATTGAAAATTTCCAAACACAACAACAATAATAATAATAATAAGAAAACATTTAATATTTTGAGATTTATCATGAAGTTAAGGTAATTTATAGACCCATCTCATTTAAATGTATTTTGGTAGTCTACGGAATATTTTTGCCAAAAATAAAATCGAAAAAATAATAACAAATTTAGTAGTGTCTGTCGCTAATTATCAAAACACGCGCTTACCTAATTTGGTTTCTTTTTTTGTTATTTTTTTCTTTCATTTTTTTATTTTTTTATCGTATAATTTTGTGTGTTAAATTTAAGTTTAAGAGTTTTCGCTGATTCTTATATGGATAAAAATAATAATAGTTCTCTGCCATTTTTGGTAATTTAATTATTATTATAAAGTGTGGCTAATTTTAAATTTAAGTCTTACCAACCACTTGGAGACAAGAATCAAAATATTCTCAGACATACCTGCAAAAAGATGAAAAGAAAAAAGCATTAATAAAACATATAGAAATATATTTAGTTTTTGTAAAATTTTTAAACATATTCTACTATTAGAAGAAATGCAAAAACTTAAAATTTCATTTTTAGCATTAATCGCTATTTAACATGTTTCACCATGTTAAATTAACGAACGGATATGCTGGTTTCAGAAGTAGCATAAAAAATGCCGGCGTGGGAAAATCTCTTAACAATAATCACGAAATAACAAAAATATTTGCATATACGATTTACATTAGTTGGGAGATTTTTCTAATGAAAACATTCACAAACAAACTGAATAATAACTTAAGCTTTGAATATACGATAATAGATATATTTTTGAATATTTTGTCAATGCGGTTAGTAAATTAAAAAACAATCAAAATATTTAAAAAAAAAGTTAATTTAATAAATAAACAAACGAATATTGTAAACAAGAATGCTTAAGTTGGTCTGTTGTAAAGAGAGTTAATCGTAACCGCTTCATCACGAGCTCAGTTAATAAAGCGAACATCATAAGTAATAAATTTATAGAGAATTATTTTCTGCCAGTAAGCGATTAAAAAGCCACTACACGCTTTCGAACTTGTATACTAATGTACTATGCCTGAGATACATTTTCAAATGCGTGTAATTTAAACAGTTCTTGCAAATCTCGACATTAACTCATTAATGCCGCATGGGTATTTGAATACCCAAAAGAGAGTGTTGGCAAGAAATTGAATATCTCGGGACTGATAGCATATATCGGGCTAAAGTTTATTAAATTTATTAAATTAAGTAAGAATAGAGGTAAAAATTATCTTTAGCAAGTTTGGTAGAATTCAAACGTTTTCCTGCCCTTCTCCAAGGTCAAACTTAACGAATTTTCAAAAACCTAAAAATTGACATATAAAAGATAGTAAAAAGTGGGTTAATAGGGGAAAATTGTCATGGTTTTTTACCCATCATGCCCTTCATTGATTACAGAAAAAAAATTAGCGATCCCCGAACTAACCTTGTCTCTGGAGCCAATTTCCTGATTTGGGTATTTAAATACCCAAACACGGCAAAACGCACAATAGAATGTACATACAAAGTGTACAAATAAAGGCAAAGTATTTAATATGAAGAACAGTTTTTAATAAACTTTTAGTGAAAAAATTAAAAAAATAAACAGAATATTATTTCAACAAATAAATTATTTAGCTTTTTTCATTTTTTTTTTGGGCTTTTACTCCATTATGGTAGTCAAAGAAGCATTTTTTGGGATGCAGAAATGCAAATGCAAACTCTGTTTTGACATCACATCGGCAAAAACGGGCAAGTTTTGTCATTATTTGTATTAGATGACTCGCTCTATCTGTACGCCCAACATTTTCATTTGTTTACTTCGCGAAACAGATGACAAAAGAATTCTGCAATATAAAAAATTTCATGTACACTAAGAACTCAGTAAAGCCTGTTGGGTATTTAAATACTAATTTCAAATGTTCGAAATGTGTGAAGTTATCAATCTAAAATTTGGCAATGCAACTTCTATTGCCTATGTGAACATCTCCAAATATTTTTAAGAATCGTGCTGCGGGATCTATGGGGAGGCTTTAATGGATTAATAAAAGTTTTGGGCTCGACAGCATTCCAGTCCATGCATTGATGGCATAAGCAGTTGCTCTTGATATTTTCAAAAAGTTTGACTGAGTGTAGCATAAAGTACTGACATAAAAAATGATTGCTCACGGGATCGGAAATAAATACACTATATGAATTTTTAAGCTTTTGTATGCAATGAAAAAGTTATGAAGTTAAAAGCTCAATACAGCAGCCAAATTCAAACGAATTTAAAAATAGTATACCTTATTGAAAGCAGTTTTAATTTATATAAACATGATGTATGATGTTGAATAATAATAATTTATTTTGCAGATCGTAGGGGAAATGTCCAGGAGTAGTATTTATAAGACCCAAAAGAAATCTAAATCCTAAATCAACACCAATATTTATATCCGGGAGTGTCTGCAAAAAAGACACAAAAGTCATAAAGCAGTCATGCAGTTTCTGCCTTCTTTTGGCCTGATTTGGCTGCGTGCTATTACAGTAAAGCAGCAGTTGAAAGGTACGAAAAGAATAATGTAACACTTGTATCTAGATATGCGATAAAGATATTGGGCTCTGGTGAAAAGGACCATGAAGGGCACAAAACAGGTTGCTGAAAAAAGTGCCTGTCATCAAGTAAAATAATTTCTAAAGATACTATTAAAAGCTTAACCCTCTAGCAGGCAAATTTTTTAGCAATAAAAAATATGAGGATTGTTTGATTTTAATGTATACGCCTGGTTATGAGTAATCAAACTAAAATGTTAGTTGCGGTAGTAGTTATGAACAACTAAAAAAAATTTAAGAAATATTCATAAGGGTTAAAAACATATAACCAAATTTTTTAAATATTTCTTATAACAGTTATGTCAGTAGTTTAAATGCCTTCACAAGTCAGGTTATAATATATTCTGTCATTAACGGAACCAAGGTGAAAATAACAAATTTAATAAAATTTTGTGAATGCATAATAAGGCGGTGAGTTCGCAGAATTACTGGTGCTTGGAGAGTTTACTCATAAAAATCATCAGTGAGATGAAATAATTTTTTGACCTAATTGCTTAATTCAAAAATTAAAAAAAGTGTTAAAAACCATCGGTACAACTGAAATTTAAAAGTCGATGAAGAAAACCCCAAAAAAGTGCGGAAGTTTGATCAACGGAATTCAAACTTTTTGTTAGTTTTAAGCAAATATTATTGCTTTTTAATAAAATGAAAAAATAATTGTAAATCGTATGTTACATTTTTAAACTCATTTTGTTCTTGTCTAGATTTCTTTCATCACACGTTATTCCGTTATTCTACTTAGTCTTGCCATAAATTCTGTTACAAAATTTCAATCGCCTGCTTTATTTAAAACTTTAAAGGAATAGCCCATTTTGTTTTATTTTTTAGAATGTGTGCATCATAAAGCATCAACATCAAATCAGTATGATTTCAGCTTTTGTTTGTTTACAATGGAGTAGAGTGTCAAAGAGAACCGCATTGCTGGTATTGCCTTATACAAGTGCGGGAAAAGTGCTGGTCAAATTTTCACATTACTCAAAAACCTTGGAATATAAAGAAGACAGTTCAAGAAGTGGTCGTCCGCGCGTTGCCGGCTCAAGTGCAGTCGTAAAAGATGTATGAGAACGAATTCGCAGAAATCATCTTCGGAAACAGAAAATAATGTCCAGAGAGCTGGATATTTCCTCCAGATCCATGTCTAGACTAATGCGAGATGATCTGAATATGAAAGCTTTCCGTCGGGCCACTAGACATTTGTTAACATGACGGTTGAAAAAAATTAGGCTTGAAGGATGCAAGCGACGACTCATGCAGTGGCACGCGGGCGATGGTCAAAAAATATTCTTTTCACAAACGAAAAAATCTTTAATGTAGAAGAAGTTTTCAACAAACAAAATAATAATATCTATGCTAGAACATCAAAAGAAGCAAAAAGTGTTGTTAGAAGGGTTCAGCGGGGTCATCACCCTGCAGCAGTGATGGTTTGGTGGGGAGTATCTCACAAAGGTGTCACATCTTTTCATTTATACGAAAAAGGAGCTAAAGTGTACTAGCAAATTTTTTAGAGGTTGTAGTAAAGGGTTTAACAAATGCTCTATGCAATGGAGAAAGCGTCAGCGACATCACTAGAAAGCTGTTATAGCCTGCCAAAAATTATAAAATTTAATGTGAAGCTTAATTTATGACGAAATTGTTGGGGTTGCATTGAAAGTGATTTTATATTTGAGATCAGTGACCTCAAATTTATTTCATAAAGATCTGAAACTTCTTCAACTTTTGTCCAGGCGTTGAATGGAATAGAATTACTGCCCCCCGTGAAGCTGATAGTTAGATAGAGACTCATAAGTATATTAATCCTAAAACGTTACATGTAAAGCACCAAGATAGCAAATTGATGACATGTTTCGCAAATGATAGCTCAACTTTTAGTAGAGTTCTCGATTTAAGCTATAGATACATACACAAAACCGATTAAAAAATCATATTTATGATAGAGATTAAGATTAAAAGACTTTGTTGATGTTACTTTTTGTTCATTTGTTATAACTTATAACAAATTTAGGCATAAAAAATCTACCAATATTTTAACACTTTAACATTTCAATAAAAACAGGCAGTAATATAAAAAAAAAATACAAAAGGCAAAGAGAAACAAAATTAAATAACCAAAATTATTCAGAAAATTTTATCCCACGCTCGTAAAAATTTCAAAAATTATTTAATATTCAACACGTATGATTTGTATCAGAGTTGAATACCAGACAAATTCACAAAAAAACCAAAATAAAAAAAAAAAAATACCGAAAAAACCGCAACACAATTAATAAAAACTTAATTAAAAAAAAAGAATGAATATAATAAAAAATAAAAATGTTGAGAAAAAATCTAACGATAACATTCTGGAAATTTTATACAGAATACTTGAATTTCAAGTCAAAAAATAAGACAAACAATTAAATATAAATTATTTTTTTCTGGGGTGATTTTTTCTTTTTATAGATTGCAGCTTAAATTAAATAAAAACAACAAAATAATTAATTGTAATAATAAAAATACGACAATATTCATTATAAATTTCTAGTTAATATTTTAAGGTTTTCATTCCCGTTGTATAAAAATAAAATTTTTTCTTTTTTTTACAAAAATAAAATGTAGATTCTTGTAATACTAAAAATTAATGAAGCATACAACAATAACAAAAAATCAGAACTTCTAGTAAAACTAGTTCGCTTTTACTTTTCAGCTTTAGGCATAACAGAAGAAACAAAATTTATTGAAATTTCCAAATTTCTTTTATTTGTGAATTTGAATCTCTGCATATGATTTATGTGACGCTTCATTAAATTTTTTAGGTTGAAAAGCTAGAAATTATTTTAGATAGCGATAATTATAATTTAGGTTAAAATTAATGCCAAAATTTATAGTTGAGTGGGCAGGGCTTGAAACTAGTATGTAAAATGTAGATTAATCTCATTTAAGAAGAAGATAAGTATAGGGATTAAATTTAACAACCAAAGTTGTATAAAAAAAAAACTGTGAAATATTTGTTTGAGAAATTTGGTATAAAAATTTGAATTTCAGAAGATATCGTCAAAAATAGTTAGTCAAATGGATGCAGTGGCCAGTAATGAGATGTTTGCATGGATACCATTAACCCTTTGGTGTGTAAAGTTATTTTTAAATGACGGACTAAACCTCACTTAAATCAAACCCAAAAACATATCTTTACGCGGGATTCTTAACCCTTTCAGAACACATTTTTAATTGAGTTCGAAAGAAACCTTTTGTGTTAAATTAATGATTACGAAATTGTTGAAAAATTAAACCTCTGAAGCTATAGACAAAAATGGGTTAACACTTTTTCCTCAATTTTTAGATTTTTATATTCTCTTATCTGATGCAAACATACTTGAGAAGCAATATTTCCATTTAGCAATAAATTAAAGATGTTTTTATTAAAATAAAGCAAACGGATCTGATGATAAATTTTTGCACACAGATTTTTGACTTGACTTCAAGGACAAAACTCTTTTAAAAACTAGCATAAGCACTAAATTTCAAAAATTTGGCAATCAAAAATAAGGGAGTATACCTAACAGAATCGTATATATGTAACATTATTAATAAAATTTGTATTGCATCTGTTTTATACTAGATTAAAGTGATTGTTACCGTATGGTAACAATATACTGAAAGGGTTAATGAACAATTTCCGGTAATTATTTGAGAGCAAAAACCTAACATGCAGAAATGTCCGACCGACTGATCAACATTGAAGCAAATTTTAGACCAAATAAAAATAATCTAATAAATAATTGTCATGAAGAAGAATATGTATTGATTTCAAGTTTTATTCTAAATCTAAACCTCCTCGACCAATTTTTAGTATTTTCGGTACTCTGCTTATAAATTCTAAATATTTGGGCAATTCACAAGGTGTTTTATTTGGTGTCGTATCCTCTCATTCGTCACAGATTCCTTAATTTTTATACAAAATTATAAGACTTTATGATTATACGACAGTATATGACAGCTTGTGAATCGGCCAATTATATTTAGAAGATCTTAAAAATTTCAGACATTTTCAATTATGTAAAAGTAAATTGAGTCGCGCTTACGCCACGTAGAAAAAAACAAAAATTGGTGTGTTCTGCTAAAATTGATTTTAAATCTAATCAAAAATGCGTACAACAGACGGAAATTATTAGAAGAAATTATAATTCATAGACACACATATACATACTTAGTTACACCCACTTGTCAACAATGATCCATCGATTCTAATTAATTTAAAATTCAATATGAAATAAAACCAGAAGAAATTCAAAATGGAGTAAATGTAAAAAATTGAAAGAGGCAAGAGAAGAGAAAAGTAGCACCAAATAAATAATGCGCATGCGTACAACACGTAAACAACGGATGAAGCTGTCAAGTTGCTACTGCTGCTGTTGTTGTTTTTTTTCGATAATTTTGTATCAAAATTTTACATACATAAATAGGTACATAGAAAAATGTTAATGTAAAGACAAAAAAAAAAAATAAGAAACCACGAACACAATGAAAATGAATGTTTAAAATTCTCTCATAATTAAGTATAATATGCGCAAATGGTTCAGTTAGTCTGTGACATAGACCGACAGACTAGCAGACAGCCGGCTTGTTGTCGTTGCCGGATTGTCCGACCGCCAGTCATTTCATTTACTTTCATTCAAAACCAGTAGCTAAATGCCAGAGCAGTTTTTGTTAGCTTTTCTTTGTATTCACATTCACTTAAAACTCACACTACTTCTTTATTAGATAAACAGTTTTTAAGTGTGGATTTTTTGATTTCATTTCTTTTTTCTTCGAAAATTTATCATTAAAAATGCGCTTAATGCATTCTTTCCATTTTGAAATTTGTTAAGATTTTCTTGAAAAGATTAAAATTGGAAGCTTTTGCCTTTTAATTTTAATGCTATTTTGTGTTTGCCTTTGTTGTTGGTATGCGATAAGTAGTTCAAAGTTTTTAATTATGTATAGTTCGTGGACTGTCTGTAACTACATAAGTATATTCATATTTGAATTTAAAATTATTTTTGTAAAACTAAAAAAATAAAGCAATAGAGGCCAGAACTGTAAGCTTTGTGCAGTTTGCAGTTCGATTTAGAGAGGGACTAGGGAAGTAAAATATAATTATTCAACTAAAATTCTTTAATCCGTTTTGAAAACGTGTTTTTTTTATTCAAATTACCAAATATTTTCTTCTTTTAGCCTTGTATGTGTAAAATTTTTTTACTGCCAATCTAACAACTATATAGGCCTATGCCCTTGTGAATTTTCCGTGTTGCACTGTGTAATTGATAACAACCAATTATTCAATGTGAAATTTATAGAAGTAATATCGTTTGGCCATATAGAAAATCAAAAATTGTATTTTATTTTTATGTAAAAAACGTATTTTTTCACATAAAAATGGCAATTACTTTTGACAGCTGGCAATCTACTAAACCCATATTGTGGTTTCGATGTTGGACGCAAGATGGCGCTACTATTACCGTCCAAAGTGGTCAGATTATACATGGCAGCATGGGCAGGGAAGGGCTAACACCGTACTACTTACTTAAACACCAACCTGAAAGTATGCTGTACTATAATTATTGTATAATAATAATATTTATACACCAGCCTGAAAATATGCTGAGCTATAATTGATGTGTCCGTAATTCGAAGAAAATTGATATTGACTTGCCTTTACTGATGATGAGCCCGACCTCAAAAAAATTACCAAAAATACTAAAAATATTCAGAGGCTCATTTTTTTCAAATGATTATCAGTGGGAGTTCGGGCCATGATAAGAAATCTGGAGGAATCTTTCCTCCTAACCAACTCATCCACACACCGCTATGAAATACTGTGATCAAATTAGTAATATGTAGTTATATTCATGAAAAGGAATTTAAACGGAAAGCTCTCTTATTCTTTTCTGCTTTGTGTTTGTGTGGTGGAAATCACAGGGAGCGAAATAAAAAACTTTTGCTTTTGATTCTACGAAAAACAAATGTATTTACAATAACAAATGTAAGGGGAACAAATTTTTAACATAAAAATGCATTTTACAGGTAAACTATTAACTTTAGATATATGCCACCACTGGCTTTATACATATTATATATATATACCTCTTATAGTTTAAGCAGCATTTTGCATTAAGTAGTTAAATTTTATAAAAAAATTGACTTTGGTCTAATTATAGGTCTATATCAAAGAAACTATTTGAAATTAACTTCAAATAAACACCAACTTAACTCGGCAAATGTCCAAAGCAATTACATAAAAAATTTCTTGACAATCCGTTGCGAAATATAGAAACCTATTGGGACTAAACATTTAACAGCGCTCTATTTTAAATATCTAGATTCATATATATTTTAGATACAGTACCCGCTCGCTTATGTGAACTAATTCAGACAAGCATAGTTCACATAATTTAATGAATCATATAACCAAAAACTTAAATTTATATATGAACCTATATATATTTACCTCTTTATCACTTATATGAAAAATTACAAAATTGTGTTTTAATGAATAAAAAGCATTTTTTTTAATATATTGCAACCTACAACTTTTGTTTCAGAGTTCAAATTAAATAAAAAAACCTAAATTTTAAAATGCGTTATTGTTTAATGAAAAATTCTGTTAATTTTGTTTTATTTTTATTTGCGTTTATATTCACTTGCAATGATTGCCTTTTGCATTTACGAAACACCAACATTTCGTCAGTTGTACAGTTTTCGTCAGCCAAAAAATGATTTTATTGAAAGCATTTTAAAACTTCCGAAGTGTTACTGCAACCTTCAGAAGTGTTCACTGTAATCTTACATTTTTGTTAGAAGTTTGATATGTACTTAAAAACGAACAAAAGCGGACTTGAAAATAAAAACAAATAAAATTAAAATAGTCTTGACATAATAGAGATTAGCTTTGTTCACTCTTTGGAACCTCGTGTATAACAAATGTTGGGCTTTTTTTGTTCACTTGTTTGGATGTTCATATATACGAGCGGGTACTGTACTCCATATTGCATTGTCATACAGTTCTGATCTATGTTTAAAGTTTCAAGTCTCTAGCTCATCGGGAAGTTAGTTTAAATTGATTGCAAAATTCCACTCGAACAGACAGACACTATTGAAAGAGAGTTCGTATAAACGTGGTAAAATCGTTTCGTAAAGCCAAACAATTATTTCTATAACACTTTGAACCACTAATTTTTGTATTTTAAACGCATTGTGTACCGGGTATATTAGTTGTAGAGAGCAATTGTTTTTTTGAGTTGTAAAATAATGCTTTAAATTAATCCCATTCTCTCAAGTCACAGATATTGAATATTTTGTGATTGCAGTTATGGAACAAGATATTTTAATCCAAAATACAAAATGCAGTGTATGCCTCTATTTTCAGTAACCGATTGGAGTTAGGGGTTGCAATCTTTTTTTGAAGTCTTGGGAATCATAATAACCAATGAATGATTCCCAAAGACGTTAACAAATGAATAACCAATCGTGACTACAAAAATGTTTTCCTAACCGCACTTTGTATTCACGCAAGTGCGTGAAAATCAGAAGATTTTTTATGTGCGACTTATGAACAATTAGATGATCTCGAACTATTAGATTGGAAATGCCTAAAATTGGAATAAATTCGTAAAAAAAAAGAAGAAATTTAAATAATAAAAAAGAATAAAAAGTTGAGACATAACACCTTGATCAAGAAGTTCCCGGAATAACCACCGTGTGGCGCTCCCATCGTTCCGATTTGAGTTCTGTGTTTTTTTTGTTAAGTTGGTACATCTGCTGTTGATATTCCCTCTAAATCTTAGCGTCATAGCTTGACATTTGTTGGAAATGTTGGAAAAGTGTTTCGGCAACGATTCTCTAAAGAAAACGGTCGTTTACCAGTGGTACGAGTTCAAAAGTGGTCGTTAGTCAATCGAAGATGATGAACGCAGTGGCAGACCATCGACAACGAAAACCGACGAAAACATTGATAAAGTAAAAGAAATGTTGGTCAATAACCGCAAATTAACCATCAGAGAGATAGCGGAGGACTTGAACATTGCCTATGGATCCGTCCAAGACATTTTGGTTAATGATTTGGGTTTCCGTCATGTAACAGCAAAAGACCTCAACTTCATGCAAAAAAGATACCGTGTTAACGTCGCAAAAGACATGATTTGCGAGGCTGCATCCGATCCCACATTCATCAAAAGGATCATTACTGGAGACGAGACGTGGGTTTATGAGTAAGACATCAGGCAAGTGAATGGCGTTCACCAAATAAGAAGAGACCAAAAAAACCACGTCGTTTTCAGTCGAAAAAGAATGCAATGCTCACTGTTTTCATGGATTACCAGGGTGTTCTGCATCATGAATTTTTGCCAGAAGGCCAGACAGTAAACAAAGAGTATTATTTGGGCGTTATGAGACGTTTGCGTGAAACAATTCGCCGAAAGAGACCAGAATTGTGGACAGAAAACTCGTGGATTTTGCACCATGATAACGCACCGTCGCACAGTGCTATCAATATTCGTAATTTTTTGACAAAAAATGCAACAAATACCATACAACAGCCACCGAATTCCCCTGATTTGGCTCCCTGTGACTTCTTTCCGTTCAATCGAATTAAAAAAACCATTACGGGGAACGTGTTTCAGGAGACGAGAGGAAGTAATGGAAAAATCGCAGAAAGCACTGATGGACATATCGAAAACCGAATATAAAAAAGTTTCGAGGATTGGATCAAGCGCTGGCAAAAGTGTGTTGCAGTCGATGGCGATTACTTTGAAGGGGACAATATAGATTTAGATGAATAAACTAGTATTTTTAATTTTCTGAATAAATTCTGGGAACTTTTTCATTAAGGTGGTATTACCATTTATTGTTTTTAATTTTATATACTGTTTGTCCAATTCGATTTCCAAGATATTTGTAATTATGTCACAAACCTAGTTTGCTCCGATAAAAAAATTCAACTGGCGATATCTTCAAGACCACACCATAGAATTAAAACTATAGTTGATTTTCGAGCTCAGCGACCAATTTTAAATAGGAATTGTATAGTGGTGTTCATTGCCCAGAAAAAAAATAATTATTTGTGTTATTTGATGAATTTTCAAAGTTGCTGTACGAATAATGGTAGAGATTCAAGGTGATTTCAATACTTCAAAAAAGTATCGTCATAGTGCATCAATTTAATAATATGTAAATACAGATGTAATAAAATATTTTCTCAGGAAAATTTGTAAAACATAAAATGTTTCTTAAATTTCTATTAGAACGGAAGTAAACTGTATACTGTTTCCGTTGTGTGTTTCCTACTGCTGGCAATTAACAAACAATCATAAAAACAAGAAGAAATGAATATTTAATTATTTAAATATATTTAAATGCCAATCAAAAATGCATTAAATTTGTTAATAAAAACAAAAACGTATCCAATGTACGTATGTAAATAATTTTTTTTTTTTTTTTTGTGAAAATGTACAAATGTTTGTGCTTGAGCTATTGTATTAATCGTTACGAATACCAATTACCTAAATTCGTGTTTGTTTATTTGTTTTCTTTTAATTAAGTATTTCTGACTGCTGCTGCTCTGCCCACAGGGGATACCCACAATAGGGGGCCTCCTCAAGCCGTCTTCTTAATATAGAAAAAAAAAAGAAGAAGAAAGGAAAATGAACCCGCTTAAATTTTGTTGAAATGAAAACAAACCAAAACAAAAGAAAAAATAGATTTCATAAAAAAAAGTAAACAAAAACTTTTCACAATTTTTCGTTGCTCATCTTTCTTCATTTCGATGATGAATTCATTAATCACTCTTTACGTTTCGCATTTAATTTTATGCTTAATCAAATCATAGCAGCAACAACAATACAAACAACAACAACCAAACGAAAACATTATAGCTTTAAAACTTAAAAAAAAGACATAAAACATTCACAAATAAAGAAAAAAAAAATACGTTAAAATTTGAAAATGAAAATCGTTTTTGATTACAAGCAACAATAGCTTCTGGTCTGAACTGCCCCGGTCAATGGCCGCCGCTCGCTGCTGGTGCTTTTGTCGGATACATTTATCTAGTAGTGGTTGTCATAGCAGTAGTATATAGTAGTAGTAGAAAAATTGTATTTAGTTCCTTTGCACTCCCTCCTTCCCTGTGTCATCCTGTCAATTTGCTATTGTCGAAAAAATCTCAAGTTTGCCTGTCATTATTTTCATTTGTTGGTTTTTTTTCTTTTGTTAATGTTTTTTTTTTTTTGCTAACTTTATTTGGGATTTTAAATACAAATTGTTTTTTTTTATTTTTTGTTTAGTTTTTATTGTTAAAGAAACGAAAAACCACATTTCATTAGCCTTTCACCAAGCATTTTTGTTGTTGCTGGTGCCACTTTAAAAAGCTATTTTGTTGCATTGTCTCTTTATTTCTTTTTCGCAATTTATTTATTTTTTTCTGCTTTTGCTTAAGCAAATAATTTTAACTTGCAGCTAAAACTTAATCGGATTAATATATTGTTAGCTAAAAATTATAAGTAAATTTAATGATTTAAAATAATTTTTTTTATTTTTTTATCTTTGAAATACATTTTATAGCCGTAATTTACAATTTAACTTCTATATCGGCGATTAGTGCTGCCATATTAGCGAAAGATGAAAGTAAAGTAGTAAGTAGTGTGCAGATTTTTGGAAAAAAATTTCAATATGAGGCATTTATTTTTAACAAAACTTTAACGAATTTTTCAAGAAGTGTTTTAGTCTCCAGTGATGTCTTGAAATTATCAGATAATGCGAGACTAATCGGGAATAGGACTATTGGTAATTGGAACAAATGTTCACGAAGGAAACATTTTGAGGCCCTATGCCTTCGAAGTCTAAGAACCTTATTAACTCACCCACCCATTCACTAAGTGACAGAATTATAAAAAAGTGTACACCTCTTGGTAGGCAATGGCAAAACCATCAAGTAAATTGTAGGTCCAACCATGTGGTATTACAATGGCATGTTCTTGCCCAAGTGTGTCCCAAAGCACCCACTTAACCTTTTCACGAGCAAGGGACATATATGTCCCAAATTGATTTCGCAATGTTTTGAGTTATTTTGACCGCCCTTTGCTTTCATTTGTGTATGGTATCACTTATGATCCGATTCTCCATTTCCCTTTAAAAGAAATAAAAAATAATCCAAATTTAAATGTTGTCCGCAGTGAAGTTAGCTGTTTTTTCTGCGTTTTTAAAATAACTGCAGAATCTATAATTTTTATGTTTTTGAATTCAGCGTATTTTCTGTATTTACGATACTATTTGTAACGATCTAAAATGTGAAATAAACTGTAATAAATACCACTCTTGACGCACATAGGGACACATATGTCCCAAATTAAATTCATTTGTTTTAATGAAATATTTTTTTTCAACTTCACAAACTTAAAATTATATAATATTCATCATTAAAATAATATTTCATCAAAAATTAAAAAAAAATGTTAAAATGCCCCACAGTTCCTATGATTGTGAAAGGGTTAACTTGAAACTTGGGTGTTTTTTTAATCTGTAACTTTCAAATATCTCGAGTAATAAGCACTGTACAAATAAAAATGTCCATAATCAAAATTTTAGTTTTTCCGCAGAGGGGTCAAAATTATTTAAATTTTTGAATATAGAACAATGAAAATCATGTATCATAAAATACACTGTCACACACTTGGACGACTTTTAAGAGTCATACCATGAATGAATTAGAAAAAATGTTGATTAAAAAAATATTTTCTTGAAAATCCTGAAATTTTTTTTTGCAATTCCGGGATTTTTGGACCGTAGGCGACTGGGGGTACAGAAAAATAGAAATTACCGACGGAATCCAGCACAGAAACGGGAAGATATCCAGTGTTATCAGTTATGAAGAAGAAAAATGGTCAAATACTACATCTTCATCTTGATCATTGGGCGTATCTTAGCAGGAACTATTTGCGATTCAACAAAATTTGGTGCGAGGATGCCGGTTTATAATACCAATCTCTGGACAGAAAGCGAGCAGGGTCGCTCAATTAGGCGTGGCACCTCCTACACAACCAAAATGCTCAATATGAAACGACCACTACATTTGATACGGGGATGCAAGTTATTAATCCCAATCAATGGGTTTTGTTTAATTGGGCGTGGCATCACCCACACAACCAAAATACTTAGTACAGAATGTCTTAGAGACTATATAATGAACAACACCTAGATTTTGCACATTTTGTAGGTTGCTAATTCCAATGACGAAACAGAAAGCGGACGCGATTATTTGATGGAGCGTGGCACCTTCCATACAACCAAAATACTTAATACTAAATAACTTGTAAATTATTTAAGGCACTAAATTTGGAGTGAGGATGCGGGTTGGTAAAAGTTCATATTGACGAAAGGCATCTTTTCCACACTATTACGATTCGATTCGGAAACTTTTCTGTTTATCACTCCAGCCTAATGTTCATGGAATGCCCGGATCGGTCGTAAAGGTTGTTCGAACATTTATGGGGAATCATACCAAGGAAGACAACAAAAATTTTGCGTTGAAAGACCTTAGGACGACAATGGTACAAACCCAGGCAACGCCGGGTATTTTCCGACTAAATGTCCGAAAATCTCCCACGATCGTTGTTTTCTGGTGTTTCAAAGGCAAATACCATTAGCATTGTAAACCAAACACTATATTTATATACAAACATATGCTTATTGCGAAATACATTATAATGGTAAAGTAAATTGCAGATAATTTTGCTGTGTTAACTTAACTGTAAAACTTTTTTTTTTTAATAAATACTTAAATTAAATTCCCATTCGTTGCCATTAAAAAATGTTGTTAATTAAGCTTTTTCATATTAAATGCTAGTAGTTGCAACACAAAACAATTTTTCATTTCCTCTTACAGACATGGTCATAAAAATGTACGACAACAACAAAACAAACAACAATATCTATGTACATGTACGGGTGCTTTGTGTCCATCATAAACGTGTGGGCGTGGGCCATCGCACTACAACAAAAGCACACCAGTCAGTAATAATAATTGTAAATGGTAAAAACAAAAATTGCAATTTCAAGACGTTTAAACATTTTGCATTTTGCGAAATGACATTTAAAAATGCAACTGAATAATAAACAATAAATAATAATAATAATAATAAATAACACAAAAATGAGAAATGGGTGCGGTAGCGGCGCGTATGAATGAATTAATGGAAATATGCACTTATAACTACATATAAGTACATAAGGAACGAACAGGGTGGCACAACTCTCAACAATGTCAAATATTTGTAATGACTTAAGCTTAATGAAAAAGCTTAAGCAAATAAAAAAATGTATACAACGTTTAATATTTTCTTTGTGATTTGATAAAAAAAAATTTCAGTCGATGGATAGTGATCACAGTAGAAGTCTTCAGTGCCTGGCTTAACCCGAATTGGATTCAGATTAACAAAGGGTTGGCTGAAAAACTGAGGATCAGCCAATCTTAAGTCAAGATAAGATTTACTAGGAGCTTAATGGGTTAAGTTGTTTTTATTAAAATATTTCATGTTATCTCTTCATAAATTTCTTTCTATTAATCAAATATACAGTATGTCCAAATATTGTTCACACCCCAATAAAATTTTAAAACAATGCGTAAAAACAACCCGTGAATGCTTTTCTAAGAATCAGAAAAATTGGAAAAAATTTAATTTAATACCATTTTATGAATTAAGCAGCCAAAAACTTTTATATATTAAAATTACCCATTGCACTCCAAATATCAAAACAAAAAAATTTTTCACACCTCATAAAAACTTTTATATTTAGAGATGGTAAACTTATAGATAATTAGGAATCAAAGAGGAAGTAAATATGGATATAAAGCATGAGTCTTAAACTTCTCCTTGACTTACGTTGGGTAAAAAAAAAGATAAATGAATGCAAAAAGAAAAATGAAGAATGGAAAATCGAAAGAAATAAGCAAAATCCTAAAAACTATTATAATACGAAAAATCATCCCAAGTTATAAAAAATTGGAGGTCATTGAAAACTGAAATGATTAGGAGCACCAAATGATATTTTGTGACGGAGTTGATGGATATACAGTCAACGTTCGATAATGTAAACATCCACTAACGTAACCATCCACTAAGGTGAACAAATTTTTTCTCTGTTGACTATTCTAAAACGTGAACAAAAGTCTGAAAGCTCTAAAACGTGAACAAAATTTCTTAGAAATTGTGTATCAATTTTCAAGATCATAAGATCATAAAGTTTTCGTTACTTTTTCAACAATCGCAAACCTGAACAATCTCTTAAACGTGAACACTCTTGGTTTTTATTAGTTCACGGTTTCGAGCGTTGACTGTATTTTCAAGGCAGTAAAGAAAAATGGTTCGATTTAGGATCCAAAATTATTTGAAGGGATTAAAAATTAGCTCAGCATAAATGTGTTATTCCTAGTAGTCAGAAAGATGAAGATTTTCATCTGATTCCCCTCGGAACCGTAAATATCAAGGGGCCAGAATTTTTTCCGAAACTCGGCAAAACTTTTTTTCCCCTGGTTGAATTTCTACTAATTGAAAAATGATATTGGGAAGAAGGGGCCGTAGTTTTTCTTAAGACCTAGATGAAAATCAGTTGAATTTTAAGAATTTAACTTCGTAGAACTATATTTCATTGAACATTCAATGTACAGTATCATTCAGACTCTTTTCAATAACTTGCTTTATCGATACCAGCACGGTAACCTGTTCTTTTCAAGAACAAAGGGAGAGGGAAAGGGATAGTAAGTCACTAACCCCGGATTCCGATTTTCTTTACACAGGCCTGCTTTTACCACTTTATTTTTCAATCATTTTGAATTATATATAGCTTTGCTTGATTTTTGCTATTGTATCGTAAGAAGGTTTTAGGATTTGGGTCTTTTTTTTATATATATATTTCATACCATCTTTATCATGTTTACCGATTCCCTACCTGGTTTTCGGCTTGTTTTTACGATTTTTTTCAAGAATTCGTTGAGGTGTGAAAATTTTTTGGACATACTGTACTGTTTTGGATTGTTTTTTAATAAACATATTATCGAATTTTCAAATTAAATATATACATCACAAATAGTTATGAACAAACACAAAATACAATTTATTAAAATATTTAGGTAAACAAAAACAAATCATTTAAAAAATGAAGAAATTCCTTAGATTCATATCAAAATCAGAAAAAAGCGGAAAACGAAAGCACAAAAGCAACACAGCATAAATCGTCAATTGGGTTAATTTATTTTCACATTTGTGAGGGTATTTTCAAAAAATTATGAACATTTTTTGTGAATATTTATTGTGAATTCTTTGCAAAGTTTTTGTTTTTTTTTGTTCATGATAAAACAATTTTGATTAATTTATTGTTTTGTATTAGAGAAAAAGAAACAAGTTGTCATCGCTTAACAAAGCGGCAAAAGAAAAATGTTAGTAAATTAAATTAAATTTTCTTTCGTAGAATTTATGTATAGGAAAATAGTGAATATCTTCTTAGTGTGCACTAGCATCATTTATATGCAGACATAGTTACAATTAATTGGCGATGGTACAATTTAAATTTTATAAATTATGTGAGAAATTTTGTAATTTAAGAATATAATAGAAAATTTAATTGCCAAGAAAATAAATTAATTAAGCAATATATTTCAAATCGTTATTTACATTAACACTTATAAATTCCTTAATATCACGGATTGGTTTTAAACAAATAATATCGCTATTTGTAGAAAGTAGCTAAATACTATACCTATTCACCTACTCGAACTAGTAAATTACCCGCAAACTCTTTTACCAACCTAATGTCATGTACCTGGTTTCTTCATGTAAAAAAAGCTAGAGATGGCATGACTAATGATCAGTAATAGGTAAGGAATATCACAGCTTGTGGATTGGAAAAAATTCTTAAAGTAACTACATTTTGTGCTACCCCCTAATCCGCCCAACAAACGAGTTGTGTAGGCAGCGGTGGAAAATCTCACCTGTGCTCTTCAGACCACCTTCGAGCGTGTCTGCCATCTCGTCACCCTCTTCGTAAGATTTATGATTCGTGGTGAGGCCAGATTTGCAAGCTACGCGGGTAAAGTCGAAAAAACTTTTCAACAGAACTCTCAAGACTAATTTTGAAATTTTCGCAGAGGCATTGAAATCATGCGTGAAACAGCTAGGTTGGCGAAATTGGCTTGACCCGATTGTGTTCACTACAAAAATCTGGTGGCACTTTCACGGAATCAAAGGAAAGGAAAATTATACCAATCCCAAAAGCTTTAGACCAATCAGTATGATGTCTTTCTTACTAAATAGTCTTGAGCGTTGTGTCGAACATCGCATCCGTAGTGAGTCGTTATTGTTACAGCCTCTCCTTGTGAGACGCGCCTGCAAAATTCGGTTGGTCGGATAGAGCGGACCCTCAACAACAGGAAAGAATACATTGGTATTGGTATTTTCGTTGATATTGAGGTAGCTTTTGACAACATGTGCATTGCAGCAGGTTAGCATGGAGTGTTTGTCACATAGATTTATGATGGTTCAAGCTGATTGTGGTCAATCCGTGGCTTGCTGCGTAAATAGGTGACGTACTCTCGCCACTGCTGTGGTGTTTGCTGGTTGATTCTCTGTTTATTTCCCAGGTCTATGCTGATGTTGTTACCTGCTTAATCACGAGCTAATCGGTAGAGGAAGTTTGTAGGAAGGCTCAACCTGCTCTGAATATGATTGATGTTGCTCAAATGGGCTATCGATTAGTCCTCGTAAAACTGGTGTTGTTCTTTTCACCAGGAGAAAGAAAATTAATGGTCTAATTGAAGTGAAATATCTGGGAGCCACTTTAGATACATTACCATCTTTTTAAGGAGCAGACTTAATGTTGACAGCGTTAGCAAAGTTCTTGCTAGATTTCGGATACCTGCAATGCCACAATTCCATTTTTAAAACAGCGCTATGCAACAAAAATTCCAGAAGCCAAAACCTGGTTTTTGCCGGTATCTGATTGCAAGCACATTTTCTTTAACGGCTCTAAAATAAAATACGGTGCGGGTTCTTAGGTCTTCATTGAAAATGATGGAGTGTACCTTCACTTCTCTTTTGGGTTACATGCTAGCTTTTCAAGCAGAAATGCTTGCAATCATCAAGGCAATGGACCATGTCATTGATAGCGGTTGAAGAGAAAACAGCATTTGTGTATTTAGTGACAGTCAGGCCGCTGTTAAATCCTTGCTTAACCCTCTCACTACATCTAAACTGGTTATGTATTGTAAAACCAGGCTCGATTGTATTGGAAAACACAATAGCCTGCTGTTGATATGGGTTCCTGAACACTCAGGAATCTCTAAGCAGACAAAGATGATGTTACCTTCCATTTCAAAGCGCCTAACAAACTTTCTGTTATCACTTAACAGAAAGAGCTGTGAGCAGCTTGAATATGATTAGCCAGGGAATTACTGCCTTCTGTGCCTCCTGTGGTTCGGAAGAACAATATGAAGAGACGGCTGACCACTTTCTTAGTGTGTGCCCCGCTTTCAGTCGCACTAGAGTTACCATATTTGGCACTGGTGTGTTGAGAGCGGAACACCTGAGCTTTTGGATACCGCAGGATCATCTCAAGTTTATTAATGGATCTGGCAAATTTAAAAAATAGCAAAAGGGAAAATAGGATATAGTACTTTTTTTTGTTGAACACTGTTTAAATCACAAAATGCATTCCAAACTTTCTCTTCATTATATGAAGTTCATGTTAATCCAGAATTTGGAATCGCAAGTCAGGACATTTTCTAATTCATGCCACGGAAGGTATTGCCTTGCGGTCGTATCCACGGTTTATTAAATTCGCGAGATATGTGGCCAATTACACTATAGTTGTAGCAGCAAATGTTATACTTTTGGTCAATATATATCTGCTACAGAAAAACTTTTATCGTTGATGAATATTATTTTCCCACTGATTTATGCTCTTGTATGAATGCGATGGAAACGAAATAAAATTTTCACGACTTTTTTGTTGATAAATTCCACATATGACTTAATTTGCAACAAGACAGATTGTCGCCGAAGCTGGAAACGATTAATTCTTTGTCAGAGCTGTAAAAGAATGCAATCAATTTAATTGCAATACCTTGAAGTCACAGTTAATAACCGACAATTCATGATTGCAGTTACTGAATAACGTATTTGACTCCAGAATAAAAAATGCAGTTGGAAGTCTTTTTTGGAGTCGCCGATTGGTTATTCATTTAGAGAACTCTTTTCTAGAGTCAAGGGAGTGCAGTCTTTTTTTGAAATCATGAGACTGCAAATCTTATGACTCCAAAATCATGACTGCTTCACTTGGAGTCACTTGAAGTCACTTGGAGTCACTTGAGTAACCTTGAACTCAAATACAGTCATTTGGAGTCAATTGCAATTTGCAGTCAATTGGAGTCACTTGGAGTCAATTCTGATTTTGAAGTCAATTGAAGTCAGTTGAACTCTTTTGGAGTCAAATGGGTATTTGAAGTCAATTGGAGTTAATTGGAGTCAATTGGAGATTTGAAGTCAATTGCAGTCACTGTTTTTACGAGTTATAGCTTAGATATTGTTAATGGATTTTTAGGGAAATACACCTTGTTAATTCATTTACAATACTCGAATGTCAGTTTCGCAGAAATTATTGTCAAAACATTTTCTTTTTAATATTAAATAAATTAGTAAAAAGTATAAATTATTATATTGAAACCCGAGTTGCATGGAATTACCGCAAAAAGTGCAAACCTTTTTTAAGTGAATAATTTGTGATATTGTTATATTATTTGTGGAGTGTGTTTTGTGGAAAACTGAGTATTTATGAAAGAATCAGTATGAGAGACCTGGGTGTTTATGAGAGAAGATATAAATTAAATATTAAATAACAATAGTTGACTCCAAAAGACTCCAAGTGACTCCAATTGACCCAATTGACTTCAAATCCCCAATTGACACCAAAAGACTCCAATTGACTTCAAATTCTCAATTGACTCCAAAAGACTTCAACTGACTCCAGTTGACTTCAAAATGCTAATTGACTCCAAAAGACTCCAAGTGACTCCATTTGACTGCAAATTGCAATTGACTCCAAATGACTGCATTTGAGTTCAAGATTACTCAAGTGACTCCAAGCGACTTCAAAGCAGTCATGATTTTGGAATCATAAGATTTGAAGTCTCATGATTCACATTCATCACTTATGCAAGCTCTACGAGTTAAAAAATATTTTTCAATATTTTGGTTTGGCAATTTTGTGCGATAATGAAGGCGATTGGAATTGCAGCCAGTGCCTATTCGAGTTTTTTATATTAGGTTTACATGCGTCCAGAATTAGCCTGAGAAAAATTATATAGCACCTAGAGAATAAATCTTGGCAATATTATTGTCAGCTTCAAATGATTTGCGCATACAGCTGTAGTCAAAGTAATAGGAGTGCTAGTGTTAACTTTTTCGAAAATTAATTTTAATATGCAAACCATACGAACTTCTAACGGTTCTGGAAATTCCAAAACGACTCTGTACCAAAATCGGCTTTTACACACAATTTATTTCAGTTCAGGAATGGTAATGATATTCACCAGATCTCAATCATTTTATATCTTATTTGTTCAGCGTTTTTTGATATTTTGTATTCGATTAAATTTGAATTTCGAAGCGTTAAAAAATTAAATTTTATATTTTTTTCTTAGTATAAGTAAACGCGGTATTTTGGTAAAAAATGCGATATGCCGTTATGAAAACTAAAAAACAGTATACTACCGCGAAAAATTGTATAGACATGAGCGTTATGCATGCAGTAAAGAAAACATCGAATCATGGGTGGCATCTTCTGGGCTTAAATGTCTCTCGAATATATTGAAAGAGATTTCGGAAATGACTTGACTTCGTAAAGACAGAAGGCAGATACATCTCATTTTTAGCAAAACTTTGAAGTCTTAGATATCAATTTAGAGTGAAATAGATCAAATCGGTTGGAAACTAAAAAAGTAAATGCATTAAACAAGGACTCGTTAACTACTTTCATAGTTCGAAACCCATGTGAATAAAGCCAAGAAATGGGCTTGTGAATAAATTGTTCTCTTTTAACCCGGCGTCAATGAACATATTTTTTGTTACACCGTCAATGAACTGGGAGTTTGACACCCGAGTAACAATAAATCCATAAAATAATACTAGTTTTTATTGCTAATTTTATAAAACATATTTTAAATGCAAAAAAAAAAAAAATATATTCTTTTCTTGTTAAATATATTTTTTGAAAAAAAAAAAGATAAGATCAAAAGCTGAATAGTGCGAGCATGAAAACAGCTAGGGTGTAATGCCCCCATGTTCATTGGCGCCGGGTTAATATTATTACCAATAATAAATTACTGCTACATTAAGTTATGTAAGCAATTGAGATGAGAATAATAAAAATACCGAATTAGCAACAATGTATGATTAAACTATTTAAAATATTGAACGAAACGCTTTTTAATCAACTGATAATTTTTATACAAACATATGTATGTGCATTGGAATGTATTTGATAAATAAAAATATGTTTGATTAGGTATTAATCAATGCCAAATGCAAATGTACACGACTTGAAAATATGAAATTTTTGCACATCGGAATGTTGCTAAAAAATAACGAACAAACAAACGATTAAAAAAAATGATTGAACGGACGTTCATATTACAGTAATCCCTGGTTAAATGAACCCCGCTTTTAATTGCGTCTAAAATTGTTTTCCTTCAATTCAAATCTTAAAGTTTTCGGCGAATAGAACCAGAAATTGTGCATTCATGTCGACAGAGTTAATCGTAGATTAATGTATTGGGCTTAAACTTAAATACAATTTATAGTTAGTAGTTATTATTGTTATTTATGAATGTTGTAAATTGTAAAACAACACGTTGAATGAGCTAGTACAACAACAGTATGGCATCGAAGAAAGTAGGGTACTGTTGAGGTGTATGGGGTGATGTGATTTGATGATAGTAAATTGAAAATTTAACAAAATACTTGGAATTTTATTTCATTTCGCATTCGATTTGATGTGCATTGATTTTGGTTTTCTGTTTTTTCTTTTTCTCTGTTGATTTGATTCGCATTTGAATTTCGCTGTTGTCACAAACAACAACAGCAAGCAAAAATAAATCGCTAAATGCAAAGCGTGTTTGTTTGCTAAAACATATATTTATACCTACAATTTAGTTTACTGTTTAATTCAATTGTAATGGGGAAAGATACGCCGCTAGTACAAACATAAGGCATACCTAAAAGATACAAAATACACATGTACTTATGTATGAGTGAGTGTGTGCGTGTGGCGTCAAAATCATTGCGAGCGTGACCTGCATTTGATGGCATATTGTTGTTGTTGCTGCTTTTGTTGATGTCGTTGCGCTGCTACGGTGAAATATTTGCAAAAACTATTTAGCGATTGTATTCGAAAACGAGAGATATCAATGTAAAAAACTAAAAAATGCAAAGTAAAACAGCGAAACTGCGAAACAGCAAAAAACAAATTTTAAAATTAAAACGGAAAAAACAAAAATCATTTGACACATTTGCAATTGGAATTTATTTGCTTTATTTTATTTTGTCTTCGCAAAAAAAATTGTTATTTATGGAATTTTTAGCTGTTTTTTTTTTTAAACAAAAATATTCAATGAATTTATTCGCATCCGTGAAACCGTTAAATCGTCGTCGCTGCTCCACAAAAATTTCAATCTACGGAATGCGTTGGCGGAAACGGCACGAACTTATGCATATACACAGACACCTATACATACATACACACATGAAGATATTGCAAAAAGAAAGAAAACATGAAAGAAAAATTATTTGCATTCCTTTGACATAAGCTGATTTCGCGAATACAGCAGCAGCAATGACTTAAAAAGACTTGAATGCAATGCAGCCGCTGGTCAAATGAATCATCGTCGGAATGTTGTATCAACTCCTTCGCCTTAAAGCAATACACAGCCCAGCACTAATGCGCATATATCAAGTCGATATGTATGGGGGAGGCGCGAACCGAAGCGAGTTTACTGAAACAACAGGAAGAGTTTATTATGATGCACTCAAACTTATTTTGTGTAATTGGAACCTTTTGTAAAATTTATAAAATTTACAACAGGCTTAAAAACAAGACAACAATCTCTTAAACTCTTGAAAGATGTTATAAATTTAAACTTTGGAATCAAGCTGACAAGTTCTTAAATATAAAGAATCATGTATTCTTAAAATTTAAAGCCAGTTACGGTACTTCTATCTCCTGTCGATCGCAAATTACATATTGGATGAAAGTTAAAGCTTTTTGAGTATAAGAACTATATCGAAAAATATATCTAAATTAATTTTTCATTAAGACTTATGAAAAAAACGATTTTCCTATTTTATACCGAATTTTTATTTTATCCCTTTCATCAAACTCTGCTCTTTTGTAACTGCACTGCCTGCCTTAACCCCCTCAGAAGAATGTGTACTTCCCGTGGTAGGAAAAAATCGAGATGTTGATTTTCGTGTTTAGGAGCCCCCAAATAGTCAAAAAATACTATTCACGAATTTTTAGATGTCCAGGTTTAGCCGCACGCGATGTACAAATATTTATACAAAAAACGTTTTGAGAGCTTTAAAATACTCCGATTTACACAAAATGTGTCTCTATCGATTGAGGAAGGTTCTATCTACATAAGAAATTTGTTTTTTACACATATTTTTATTATTTAGTATTTCTAATAATTTTTTGAAATTGACACACAAAAAAAAAAGTGAGGCTGTCCTATGAAAGTCACAATAGTTTCGACGGTTATGCTTCGATTGTTCGATAAATTTCAAATGATAGAGGAAAACACAACAAAGACGTTAATACCAAAATTGTTCGGTTGGCATTTATATCAAATCTTGTAAAAAAGTATAAAACTACTATTTTTTTTTAATCTCTGCGGATATAGTAACCTATGTACAAAAAGGGATGGTCTTAAGTCCACAAGAGCAAATAGCTTGCCTGATGAGAACTTTCTCGCCAAATTTTTTCATTCCAATTTCTGATACTGACTGGTCGACAGTGACATCGTTGTGTTTTGTGTAGAATTGGAGATCTCGTAATGTTTTTGAGTCTATTTTAACATAGCTTTCATCATCCATTACAACGCACTCAACAACATCTTGAAGTAAACAATGTTTCCCCAATTTACAATTGCCATATCATTTTTTTTAGTACTTTTTTATCTTGTAAGTTTTTAAATTATGTCTGCCTCCCTCTTACAATCATAGAGGCTATGGCTCTAGCTTTTTTTTGCATTACATTATTTAGTTTTGTTTATTAAGGGCATTTTTTCTTCCACTTTTCTGCAAATCTTTGAAAGAACAGGTATCTCCAAACTTTATTATATTTTTGACACCATTTGTGCTGACTGTACCGTTTAGCCAGCTGTCTGTCAAAAAAATTCCTTTTTCAGTACAGTAATTGCGTACAATTTGCTTGGGCCATGATCTTCAATCCGAGGCATCGCTAAAACTAGAATAAAAATAGCAGATAAAGAAGTAACAATAAAAGCAGAATCGATCACAATTTCTAGATGTGCTTACCGCATTTAGATCAAAAATCTACACTGTAAGAAATATTGGATTGAGAGCGTGCACTTGCTTTTCGATACAGTCCTTATGTACATCCAATTCATCGTGTTTTTTTTTTTGGCATGTTGTAAATAAAATAATGTAAATTGGACAGTTGTGTCTGACTTCAAAAATTTTTCCCCCGCTAATGCTATTAATTTAGCAAGTGACGTAGATCTCGTCAAAAGCTGAAGACACCTGATATAACTTGACATAAATGTACTATTCCGTACCATATTTTTTTTTAGTTGCGGTCGAGAGATACACTTAGGCCAGAACGGCCTATTGGGACACGACATGGTTGGACAAACAGTTTAACGAAGGGCGTTGTGGCAATTTCTTATGTTTGTTGATTTTCTGACTGCGCAACTCAATTTCTGATTTACATATGAGTTTTATATCGACGAGAACAGTTCGGTCTTAAAATATTTCAAGGTTAAGTAAATATTAAAAAATAAGTTATGGTATGAACACAATAGCAAAAATTGAAATTATTGGATATATGTAAGCGGCAAAACTTAGAAAATGTTTCAATATCGAAAAAAGTGGGCTGACACGAATCTTCAGTAAGAAGATTCTGGAAGAAATTTTTAGAAACCGGGAGTCTGACACGCCTACTTGTCAGTGGACGTCCAAGAGAAACAAATGAACATGAGGACAGAGGTATAGTGGGTATAAATTAAAAAAATCTAAAAAAAAAAACTTCACCAGAAATCTCTTCAGAGTTGAGAGAGATGCATAAGGTAAAAAAAGTTGAGAAAGAAAATGATCTGAATGTACGAAGAGCTGCGAAAAGCCACTGTTAACAGCAAAGATGCGTTTAAATCGTTTAAATTGATGCAGGGAAAGGAGAAATTGGTCGTCTAATGATTGGGCTCAAGTCATATTCTCTGACGAAAGTAAAATAAATCTTGTTGGTCCAGATTCAGGAGTCATGGTGCGCTGCAGACCGAACGAAAGATACAGTGATGAATGCACCCAAAGCACAGAGCGCACATTATGGTCTGGGGTGCAATTACCAGCTGTGATGTTGGAGAAATTATTCTTCTGGAGAGTTCTGTGAACTCTTCAGTCAACATAGACATAATAAACAGAAGCGTATTACCTTCTATGGATAGATTATTCGAGCACAAATCCAAAGTAATATTTCAAGACGATTCTGCACTATGTCATCATTCAAATCGGCAATTACCGCTGTTGAATGAACATCTTTTTGGAAATTATTTTTACATATTTTGTGTTATTACTTATTTTTCTTTTCATAGGTAGCGGAATATATAAAAGTTTTGGGGATACAGTCGTTACCATGGCCCGGAGACAGCCCAGACATGAATCCAATTGAAAATGTTTGGGCAATTATTCAACAGAAAATTCGTCAAAATAAACCCTTAATTATTCCCAAACTGAAGTAAGCAATTGTATCCACTTGATACAACGAGATTTCTGAAGATTCAATAAAAAAAATCTTTGTGATAGCATGTCTTCTCGGGTAGGAAGTGCCACGAAGGCGAAAGGGAGTATATTCGTTACTAAAATCCTTTCCTGTGTTTAAAACATAATTTTCACTCGTTACCACCTTTTTTTTATTATCAAATTTGTGAATTTGGCTTTAACATATAAGCTTTTTGGTAGCGTATATTGTTCTTGAATGAAATACATGCTTTAAATACAGTAATTTTTTGTTTAAACTTTTTAGAAACCTAACGAAATGTTTTTAATAACTTAATTTTAATAAACTTAAACAAAAAAAAGAAATTGGTTTAATAATAAATAAAAAGAATAAGAATATTTTATCAAACCTAAAAGCGGCTTTTTTTTTAGCGTGAGTGTACACTTTTTTATAATTCTCATTCACTTCATATTGATAGTGAAGGTTATGAGAATTAACCACCAGACCACGACGGGAATGGGACCCGAAACTCCCGGTTGAAAGTTTAGAGCACTACCCACTAGACTATCGAGGTTGTGAGACTATCGTACCTTATTAGAAGACCTGAATGATTGTGTTGTCATGATATAGCATATGACGATACACCGCCGTTTTTATCATTTTCGAAACTTAAATCGCTTCTAAGGAACTTCTTAAAGACCCCCTCTAAATACGACTTTGAGCTGTAGATTAAACCTAGCTATGGTCCCGTCATTGACTAGACAATTCTTTCAGGAGCGAATTAAGATTTTTCGAAACCGTTTGTGTGTTCTGTGTAAATTTATCTGATGAAAAAAACCTTCAGTATTATAAATTCTCTTGAAAATGTTTGTAAATTTTGTTTGTTCAGTATAGCTAATAAGTAAAGATTAATGCACATAGGTACTAAAATATTTCATTCATAAACAATTTCAAATTTAATTTTACTTAACAAAATGATGTCAAAAATATTAAGTACTTATTTTACAATTATAAGTATATAAAGATATAATTTTTTGTATTGACAATGGTATTAAAATATCAACCTGAAAGACAGTAGAATTTCGGATGGATTGTAATTCTCCTAATTTATAGTGCATTGAACGATTTGTACATAGCATGACAACCGTCAATTTTTCATGTAGATTAAGAAGTATTTAATGTCTTCATATAATTTAACGCATTCAAATAGTCTTGACAATTAGTGATTTCATTTGAAGAACGGAAATTTACCTGAAAGTTATTGTCACGCGACGTAGATAGAAAATGACAGTTAATGATATCGTATCTGAATCAGAATACTATAGTTATGTACCTATGAAATAAAAAGAGGAAAAAAATAAGCCGTGTAAAATTAATAACATTTCATTGAGAGTTTTCGTATTTCTCGTTTTCTCTAGTTCCCAAATTTTTGATTGATTTAAAAAAATTGGGATTGATTAATTTTGATGTAAAAAGCATAAATCTGATCTCAAAACCCTAAAACTTAATGGGCGTGGTCTTATGAAGCCGGAAACGTTGAATGTCTAAAAGTATTTGTTGTTGAATAAACTTTTTACCAATTTGTTTTAAGTAATTAAATATTTTGTATAAAAAATTCAAATTGCTAAGCTACTCACAGCTAGTTTTTTTTTATCTGGCTAGTATGACGTGAAGTATTTTTTTTTTTTTTTGTTTTTACTTTTATCTTAAATTTAATCGCTAACGTCTGTAATAGGTATTATAACTCATAACTGATGCATTTTTTTAAAAGCTTGGGAAATTCCATAAACGATATGATAAAATGTAGCAACAAAAAAGAATTAAAGTGTAATTTCACCCGTTTTGATGAAACCAGTCTCACATTGAGTATCAAGCGAAAATCGCCTTCGGAGATTACGTTGGCTTCTTGTTGAAAATTTGTGGAAAAGTATTATAAAATAAATTTTCGACTAATTACTAGTTATTTTGTTGCCTATTTATGATTTTAAGACTGTTTCTATAAGACGTATGTTTTTATACGACATGGCTCTGAACGACTGAACGACACTTACTCTGTCGCTGTCGTACAAACTTTTCGCCAAAGTCCAAAGCATTCCTAAAAAAATTTCTTTTTGTATTCCTGTCGTACGACATGGCATCTCAGGAAGAATTTGGTTTCGTCCCAAAAGGTGCGAAATGGCACTCAATGTATTAATCATAATTTCCCATTTATTATTTCTCAAAAATGTATTTGTGAATTTTTTGTTAAAATTTAGTTTGTTTTGCAATCTTGACGTTAGATTTTGTAACTAAAGGGCGATATTACTTTTAACAATGTTAAGAAACACAAATCTTCCAACTAAAATGTTCGGTCACTTGCAAATAATCCAGACAAAAAAAAATATTTGTATATTGCATTATGTACTCAATAAATAAAAGCCGAAATAAATAATAAATACGCACGCAAATTTTATCACGCATTAATCAACAATTTCGTAAGAAATCGAACGTTTATTTTTTCATTAAAATTTTAAATGTGCGGTTTCCTTTTTACATAGAAATATTTCTGCTGTCATATCAAAAATATGTAATATTAATAACACTATGCAACAGCCATTTTGTTGGAAGCGTTTTGAAATTTTTTTTTTTAATTTTTCCAGAGGTAGCCCCACGTTTTCAAATATATCTCGAGTTTATATCATCAGATTATGTTAGATGAGACATTAAACTTACAGAAAATAAATTGTGAAAAACTTTTTCCCACATTGTTCTCCAATTGGTTTAGAAGTTCGAGGTGCAGTCAATGCAAATATTTTTATTTTTTTCCAAAATTAAAGTTGAAATTTCACTAAATAACCTGGGGAACATAGAAGTCATAAAAATATGCTCAGTTTCTTAATTTGTGCGTAAAGCTTACACTTTTATGAAAAGAACAAGGTATGTAGGTAGAAATCTATGGATAAACACTAAAGTTATAAGCGACTGTGTGGAAGTACCAAAATTCAATTATTTAATATTTGATGATTTAAACTCAAGATATATTTGAAAACGTGGGGCTACCTCTGGAAAAATTAAAAAAAAAAACCCTATAACTCAAAAACGCTTCCATAACGGAAACTGCTTTACAGAAATTTTTTCTCATTTTGTTGCATAGTGTAATTTAGAGTAGAAATTAGTTTATTAATCATTATTTTTATTGTATTACAAAATATTACATGATTAAATTATTTAATTTTTATTTATCTTTTATTTTTGGTGTAATTTTAGCATTTGTGCATTGGTCGTGTTCAAATGAAATAGCGCGTGCGGTGATTTTTAACTCAAATTAGAGGGAAATTAATATTTTGCTTTGAATGGAAGAAATATCAAAACAAAAATTAATGTGAATGGATTGATTTGCGTGGGCGGGGTCATATACTTGCATACATACAAACATGCTATTTATGAAAATGTGACTAACATTTTTTATTGTGGTCTTATATCGTATGATTTTAAAAATAACCCATAGTAATCATAATGGCTGGGACTTTTTTCAGATTGAAATGACTCTCACTCAACTTAGAGTGACAGAGGTTAACATTATTAGGTCGGTTTGCTGCTAGAATCACGAATGTGAGTTTTAACCACTTTAGCTGAAATATGTTTGTTATTCGCAATCGAAAATTGGTAAATCTACAGTTCGTCAATACTTAACAATTATTATTGTCCCAATATCGGAATGTACTCGATACCAGTACATACTCATTAAAAGTGTTTTTTGTTTTGTTGGAACAGCAAAAGAAGTATTCAAGAATACAGCACTCAGACAAGTTTTACGTCCATTGTACTATATCCTGTGTTCCTTTTTGATATTCTTTAAATCTACCAGATTTATTAATAAATCTTAGCAGATCCTACGGTGTTAGAGAGCTCAGGTGTTCGTCTCCCAACACTCCAGTACCAAGTATGCTTACTCTGAGCTGGCAGAAAGCGGGACAGACACTAAGAAAGTGGTCCGCCGTCTCTTCACGTTCTTCCTCCAAACCACAGGAAACACAGAAGGCATTAGCTCCCAGGCCAATCATATTCAAATGTTTGGCCCAGTGACCTGTATATAGTCCCACCAGCTGCCTGTAGCCCTTTCTATTAAGTGATAACAGAAAGTCTGTTAGACGCTTCGAGATAATAGGTAACATGGTCTTTGACTGTCCACGGCCCCTCAGTTCCTCTCATTTACGATTGTGGGTCGAATCGACCCACTCATTAATGGTGGTATTGATTGCTGTAGACGACCAAAAAAAGTACATGGTCCTGGGCCCAGGAAACCAGTTTCTGAACGCTTTCTGGCCAAAAGGTCAGCTGATTCATTTCCTGAAATATCTGAGTGTCCAGGAACCCATATCAACAGCAGGCTATTGTGTTTTCCAACACAATTAATACATACATAACCAGTTTAGATGTGGTTAGAGGATTAAGTAAGGATTTAAGTGCAGCCTGACTGTCACTAAACACACAAATACTCATTTCTCTCCAACCATTATCAATGACATGGTTCATTGCCTTGATGATTGCAAAAATTTCTGCTTGAATTAAAGTATTAAAGTAATGCCGAAAAATCCTCTACAGGGTGACAATTGTAAAGTGACACAAGTTTAATACTCTGCAGCAAGCTTTGCCATTTACCGTTACTTTTATTTAAAAAGCAAATTCATTCATCATTGGCTTTGCTTTTAATTTCATTTGAATTTTTGTTATTACATTTTGAAATTTCCATAAAAATGGACAAGGAAAATATTCGTCGTGAAATTATGAAATTTCATTTGGCAAATTATAGTAGCCGTCAAATTGCAAAGGCTTTAAATTTGTCAAGTCGTACGGTAGACCGAGCTATTATTCGATATAATGAAACTGGGGGTTTTGGAGATAGAGACCGGGGAAAATTTTCAACAGTTGCCACTACTGGTTTAACAGAAAAAATTCGTAAACGAATCAAGCGAAATCCAAGGCGCTCAATGAGAAAAATCGCTAAGGAAGTGGGAGTAAACCGTGAAACAGTGCGAATCATTGCAAAATCAAAGCTTAATCTTAAGCCGTACAAGCTCCGAAAAGCTCAAGATCTGACACAAAAAAAAAAAGATTTGCGACTGCAAAGATGCAAGGCGTTGCTACGCTCCTCCGTGTTAAAAAATGTTGAAAATATCTTGTTTACAGATAAAAAAATTTTCACGGTTGAACAACATTTCAATGCGCAAAATGACCGAATGTGGCTAACATCATCATCGCAACAAAATAGGACTGTTGGCCGAGTTCAAAAGCCAGCTTCCGTTATGGTATGGGCTGGAGTTTCCGCTATCCGTTTATCGGAGCATTTTAAATGAACATGTTCTTCCCTGGGCCCAAGATACATTTGGAAATGAAAACTGGACTTTCCAGCAAGATTCTGCACCTTCCCACATCGCAAAATTAACGCAAACATGGATAAAAGACAATGGACTACTCTATTTGGAGTCTTTTAGAGAGTAAGGCTTGTGCATCTCAACACCACAGTTTGGAGTCGCTGACAAATTCATTAGAGAAAGCCTGGACTGAAATTGATCAGGAAGTCCTGCGGCGAACAATCCTACGATTTCCGGATCGATTGAAGGCATGTGTGCAGGCTAAAGGAGGTTATATTGAATGAGGTGGGCTTCAAATGAATGCTTATATATTCAGCAATGTTAACACTTAATTGTAATTGTAATTGGAAGTACGTCCTTTTGAAAATAACTGCTGAAATGTGTGCCTCACTTTACGATTGTCACCCTGTATACATATTTACTCGTACGTACTCATCTGAAATAATTAAAATTATGTGATTAATACTGTGCGTATCCAAGCATAGAATCGTATAATAAACATTACATTACAGAGTAATTTACAATTTCTGTTGAAAAAAAGCAAAACGTGCAACTGAAGTAATGCAACCTATCATTGGATAGGTATTGATAAATAATAACTAAAGTTAATTTGATATTATTTTTTAAGAATTGTTATGTTGTTGACCAGTTGGAAACCATTCAACATAGTAGCGGGCATCTGTTGGGTATCATTGGCATTGAAGAGTAAATCCTGCATTTTCAGAGCATCTAACATTAACTTCAGGTTATTTTTAACAACTAAGAATGTCAGGGGATTAATTTTTTTTTGATTAAGTTTTTATTTGCATCAATGACCAATTGACTAAACAAGCCTGAAACCATTACAGAAAGTGCAGTATGTTGGTAGTATTTTATTAGTTTTTGGAAAATTTAAAGTTGATAAATGATTTGTAATAATATTACTATATTTAATTAAAAAAAAAAAGCGAGAAAAAATAAAATTACTGATGATAGGTTGGCAGCTCTGACGAAACCGCACCTTGCCTTTTGCCTTGTCGCAAAACAATGTAAAATTTCTCATTTGTTCAGTACAGTACCTCGATCTAAATCCAATTGAGAGTAATTTGATGCTCGTGAAGTGAAAGATTGGCACGAATACGTTTAAGAAACTGGAGGATCTGTATGAGGATGTTCAAAAGCAATGGAAGCGAGTTCAAATCGATCAGACAAAACATTTAATAGAGCCAATGCCACGCAGACATACAACAGTGATTGCTAATAATGGATATGCGACAAAGTTTTCAACTTTTTCGATTTTCCTTCAATTTTCACATTAACTTTTTCTAGTTGCAAATATTTTGACCTCTTCAATTCAGACTTTAATGTAATATAACTTCTTTCTTTTTTTATTTGCAACATAATATTGTACTTTTAATTTTTTATAATAAATGCCAATAAATACACTTTATTTTGAACAAAAAAAAAAATTTGATAAAAATTATTTTACTCAACTTAAGAAGTTATTTATAGCTCAAGTAATTTTGGTTGCAAATGATATGACCGGCACTGTATAAGTACTCGGGAACCAAATAAGAGTCCATGGAATGGAGCGCACTCTTTAAAGCAAAACAACTACTTCACCAGCCAAATACAAATTTTTACATCACGATAATGTGAAAGCTCACACTACTGGAAAAACCAACAACTTTATTCTGCTCTCAGGAATCGAAGAAATTTACTCAGCACCATATTTCCCTAATTTAAAAAAAAAAAACGTTAAAAAAGTGAATTCACCAATTTAACGGTGTGGTCTCATGTAAACGACTGTATTTTCAAGAATCCTTTACTTAAAGATAAGAAAAAAATAAAATATATTGCAATAAATATATTTTATATTATAATAGTGATAAAAAAATGTGTATTGTTGAAGAAATTCAAAATGGCGGCGGTACAGCTGTTTGAAGCCGGCACACAGTTTTTGCGTCGTGCAATGTTCAGGTCCCCGTGATTGACTGAAATCAAGAAACGAAAGTTTTTTCATTAAAATACTTGTTTCGGTTCGAATGAAGCGTTTAAACTTTTTACTTTTATGACTCCTCAGGGGGACGTTCAGGGCCTCTTTTTGTGCTTAAACTTTGGGAATACATTCTTCAGATAATTAATTTTTTTAAGCAATAAGAAAAAATTGCTCGAAAATTTCATTTTACACGAGACTTAGGAAATGCATTGAAATTAATGAAAATGATGTAAAGATAAAATTTAGAATACCATACAATTAAAAACGTTTTGAAAATGAAAAACGTTTAAGATTCACTCAGATAAAAAAAAATTATATATCTATTTAAAAAATGAACGAAGTAAGAGTAATTCTAAAAGCAAAAATAAATAAGTAAATTTGCAGAAAATTTTATGAAGGATCCCAGGGCGCGCCTTGGCAAAGTGTTTACCTAAACGGGGATATTTATTAAAATATATAGGGTCTTTCGGGTGGTTTGAGCCATCGTAATTTTTCAATCTGTTGACAGCGGCATATCTTGGCCAATTGTTGTGAGACCTATACCTCACTTTTCATAAGGTTTCGTAGAGAAAAGACACACTCGCTATATCACAGCCAGACAATGTGTTCTAAAAATGAAAAAAAGTTCTTCCTTGATTTTTTGAAAAATTCGTTCAATGAACATTTTTCAACGTTTTTTCAAGGTGAACATCGTAGATGAGTAATTAATTCGATGAATTTTCATAAAGTTTTTGTAATATTAAATTATCATACCCAATTTTTTTTTATCATACACAAAAAGTAGCGTCATTCGGGTGATTTGAGTCACCCAATTTATTTCGTGTTTTGCATTTGCAAGAATATTAATCGATTTGGAATGATAGAAAATTTTGTTTTGGAATGCCAGTGAACAAAATATTTTTCTTTTTGCCCAAATTACGCTTTTTTTTAATTCGAAAAATTAGTAATGCAGAAGCGTAGATATTGAGGTTAGTTTCCAAAGGTATAACAGCTTTGTGACATCTTCATCCAGTGAGATTTTATAGCCAAAAAACAAAACATGGCTCAAACCATCCGACACTCTCCTACAAAAAAGGAAAAGCTTATGCTATACGTTCAGGTGTAGATATGCTTACCTTTTTTAAATTCTGTCCTTTGTAAATATGACCATGCCAGTCCATTCAGCGTTTTATTCTCTTGGGTTGAGTGTAAATAGGTTTTCATTCTTTTCAGCTGCTATAGCGGTCCTAAAATTTTTATCCGATTTGGATTATATTTCTTTTCAATGATAGGTAATAGAAAGAGACTTGGACAGCGCTCAAAGCCGGCATATTGTGTAAGTTCAATAAGGAAGGTGCTGTTCAAAATTGAAGGTACTGAACACATGTGACACTTCAGGTGAATACCATTTGTCAACTGTTGTAGGTAGCTCCCATTACGCTTCAGAGTCACACGTTCTCGGCACTCTGTGGCTAGCGAGGGGCTCCTGCCAGTTATCTTCCCACTTGAACAAGACTCGGAGACGAGAGTGGGGACCTCAATCTCAGACGGACTCTCTCACCATTGCTTACGTACATTCAAAGCGACCCGAATCGGTGGAATATCACCAGGCCAGCACAGGCACTACAGCACAGAGCTGCATTTGCATAATTAATATACCACTTTGATCAAAAAGTTCCCGGAATAACCACCGTGTGGCGCTCCCATCGTTCCGATTTGAGTTCTGCTTTTTTTTTTAAGTTGGTACATCTGTTGTTGATATTCCCTCTATCCTAATCTTAGCGTCATAGCTTGACATTTGCAAAAGTTACGTAGCCAAGAATACATCTATCTCTGTGTGTGTTGGCGATTTTTTACAATTTTATTAATTAGTATTGTATTAAATTATGCGTAAAAACGGATTTAATTGGAAATGTTAGAAAAATGTTTCGGCAATGATTCTCTAAAGAAAACGGTCGTTTACCAGTGGCACGAGCGGTTCAAAAGTGGTCGTGAGTCAATCGAAGATGATGAACGCAGTGGCAGACCATCGATATCGAAAACCGACGAAAACATTGATAAAGTAAAAGAAATTTTGGTCATTAACCATCAGAGAGATAGCGGAGGACTTGAGCATTGCCTATGGATCCGTCCAAGACATTTTGGTTAATGATTTGGGTTTCCGTCGTGTAGCAGCAAAGTTGGTGCCAAAAGACCTCAATTTCATGTAAAAAAGAGACCGTGTTGACGTCGCAAAAGACATGATTTCCGAGGCTGCATCCGATCCCACATTCATCAAAAGGATCATTACTGGAGACGAGACGTGGGTTTATGAGTAAGACAGGCAATCCAGACATACAAAAAACCACGTCGTTTTCAGTCAAAAAAGAAGGCAATGCTCACGGTTTTCATGGACTACAACGGTGTAGTGCACCATGAATTTTTGCCAGAAGGCCAGACAGTAAACAAAGAGTATTATTTGGGCGTTATGAGACGTTTGCGTGAAGCAATTCGCCGAAAGAGACCAGAACTGTGGACAGAAAACTCGTGGATTTTGCACCCTGATAACGCACAGTGCCATCAATATTCGTAATTTTTTGACGAAAAATGCAACAAATACCATCCAACAGCCACTGAATTCACTTGATTTGGCTCCCTGTGACTTCTTTCGAAAACCGAATATAAAAAATGTTTCAAGGATTGGATCAAGCGCTGGCATAACTGTGTTGTCGATGGCGATTACTTTGAAGGGGACAATATAGATTTAGATGAATAAACTTGTATTTTTAATTTTTGAATAAATTCCGGGAATTTTTTGATCAAGGTGGTATTATTCGCATGAACTAAATTTGAGTAAAGAAATAGCACTACAGACGAAACCGACTCATTGTTTGTAGCGACCTTGGAAACCGATAAGTATACCCCCGCTATAAAATTTACCTCCTTACATTTTGTTGGCTCAAAGTTTGCAACATTTTCGCTAATATTTTAACAACTTAAGTAAATAAAATAGAAATTAGACCCTCATTAGGAAGTTTGATCTTGAAATATTATATTTGCAAAGCCAAAACTTGGCAGCATTTACAATCAGAATTTTTGCGAATATTTCTTGAACAGAATGAAAACTAAAAACGCCATCGTGTTAAGAGTAACAAAATATAGAAGGCCACTATTTCAGTTATAATATTACAAAAAATGTTTTCTCAAGCTTGAATATTTCTAGAGGATTCCAGCAGAATTTCTCATTCATAAAGAATCTAAAGCTATCCCTGTCAACTTTGTTGAATTTTATGTAAGCTTTTTCGTTTCTGACACTTATTTGATTCATTTAATGGCGATAGCAATAGCGAATTGATCAAAATTTAATGCTACCTCAGTAGTCCAAGAGGCATTACCGAAGCTAATGTTGAGAGAGTTAGTTCAATCGCCACTTACTCTTGTTTTAATATCTTCATTATTACTCCTTTATTTGAGCGGCGAATGAGTAATGCGATGGCTTATCTTCGTCGGTCATCATTGATTTTAAAATACCATAATTCGTGGTGGACATTAAAATCCCTTAGACCGATTCAATTCTCGCCAGTTATGTGATCTGCAATTGATGGTAAACGAGATAAGCGGGGAAGATATTTTATAATGCAGATTTTGTTTTCGTATACTTCATCCAATATAATTGACCAAACTATTTTTTTTTTGTACTTTGAAGAGCAGTTTTGAAAATTTTGAAAGCCTAAAAAATCAAATCAAATATAAATATGAAATGTTCACCTTTTTTCCTCAATACTCTTGCGTTTTTTTGCAATGACGCCCACAAAAACACCATTCGTTTCTTGTCATAATTTCTTTCGTCTTTTCGCGTTAAATTTTTTTTACTCACACACACATATAAACATATCCATACCCAGCGGTTTTCAACACAAGCGCTACAGAATTAAGCGCATAAAAAATTCTTGTAAGTGTACCATATCTTCATGATTCAACTGGAAATTGCAAAGCAACCATTTGAAAAACAGACACAAAGTTTTTGAGTGAACAGTAAGACGAGTACGTTCAACGAAACGCTCACAGACGATCAACTAATTGCAAGAATTTCCTTTAAAGTATGCAGATATATTTCACTTACTTTAAATTTTCAGAAATGGTTGAATAGGGATAGTTCTTAGCCGTGCATTACATAGGCTATTTTTGAATCCCGAATTCGCCATCGGAGGGCTAAAAACATGAAGCAGTGAACTAATGCCGAAACAAATACGAGCGGAGTGCTTTTCTAATAAGCTCGTTGTTGAGCTCGAGCTTGTTAAGCACTGAATTAATATGAAACGTGACGTGACTTTATGTGATTGCAGATATACGCTTGATTAGCTTGATTTTCCACTGGGTATAAATATAGATGTTGATACGCATACAAACACAAAGTCTCAACAAAGATATTTCCTAATTTCATTGGAATTTTGTTTATTTTGAAATTGTTTTTAAGTGTCATTTAGAAAAATGTTAAGAATTTCTTTATGAAAATAAAATAGAATAAAAAAAACTTTTTTTTAGCCAATTTTTAGTTTTTTTCCTTTCTTTTTTGAAATGTTTAAATTAAAAAATATTTTAATGAGCAAATAAATGCGTGACTGCTGATAGCTATTAAAAATTGATGAGTGCACGAAGTTTTGCAAAGAATTTGTAAAGAAAAAATTAGAAATTGAAAACAAAAACCAAAAACAAATGAGTGTCTTTACATTTTAATTGAAATATTTCAATTGTCACGAAGAGAATGAAATTATTTTTATGAACTGGTTAGACCAAAATTATATGCATAATTAACAAACCTTTTCAAATGGTTAATTCAACGACGCACAACGGGCTCACTGAGTCTCTAAATAGTGCAGTTCAAAGAGTTGCAGAAAAAAAAAGAAAACGCTTTATGACCTTCAGCCCACTTTTTAAGTGTCCCTCTTTATTTGCATTTGCAAAATAATAATCAGTCTAGACTTCACATAAAAGATTTAATAGCTTTTTCTGTTTCGCAGAAAATTACAAAAATAACAATACGAAAAATGTAAAAATCCCTTTTTTAAATGTAGGTACAAAGATTCACTTGAAATGCTTGAGTAAATATGTTTATGATCGTTTTTGCTTTTATTGTTGTTGCCGTAAAATAACTGAAGTGACATACAGAGTTTCTTTGTGCCCCTTGCTTTTCTGCTTCTATGAGGCAACAGTGCATTCTTCTCGTAAAGGTGAACCATATAAATTTTGAGTTTTGGGCAAGAAGCACCAACAAAAATAACATAAATATTTTAATTTGCGGCCAATTATGTGTAAATTATGCTTTATACTTAAGGAATTATGGCCAGTAAACATATCTTTCGAAATGCCTGTCTGCCTGTCATTGACTGTGGAGTGTAAGTTCAACTTTTAGAATTTCTTTTTTTTTGTTTCGTGCAAAGTAGTAAAATTCCTAGTATTATTAAATTATTCATGTTGAAACTTAAAAAATATCTTCTTTTTTTTTTTTGCAATGTATGTAATTAAAAAAATATATATTTTAATTATGGTGTAAAATTAAAATGAATTTAAATTTTAGTTAAATAATTAAGTTGTTAAACGTGCTGCATACTAAATACTAAGCTTAATCTTTTGTAAAAGGGCTTTTCATGTTCATTTGACAACGAGCGATTGACTATTTTTGAGTTTTACAAATGTGATATAGAGTATGCAATTCAAAATGAAAGCTAGACAAAAGTTCAGGGCTGAAGGAAAATTTATAGTGGAGTGAAACCTTACGTCGCACAGTGGTCTGCAATCCTAAAAAGCTGACCAAAAAATAAAGTTTTTTTTGGGAGGGTTCTGACATTTTAAATAGTTGCAGTGATAACCCTAGCAGCGCTAGAACAACGCTTAAGTACAGCTATTCTTCAAAATTTTTTTTGCCTTTTCAAGTCTAAGTAAAAATAAATGTCGAAACGTGTGGAATTTTGTGGTGTTTTTATCATGTAAGCTGTTTGCAAGGCTGAGAAAAAAGGGTTTTAAAAAAATTCCCAAGGGTTCCTGCCGAGTTTTTAGTTTTAAATTATTGATTATTCAGTTTTGTAAAACATATAAAAATATCAGTTGCCGAAAGTTGCCGGAATGGATTTTACACAATATTTTCAATGCAAGGTACAGATGCGCTATATTCTATGCCCCAGCAATTGTAACATCAGAAAAGTAATTGTATAATAGAAATTTTTTTGTGTAAAATTCGTATAGATGGGGGAGAGGAAGGTTAAAGATTGTTGCGTCCAATAATTGTTAATATTTCCTTGAGCTTACATTAGCTGTATTAGCCATCCTCCTCTATTATCTCCTTTCGTATTGACAATAGGAACAACATCAGCATGTATATCAAAAATCTACCCCCTTGATACGCCATTTTGTTTTTTTACAAACTGAGAACGGATTCGTAATCGGATACCAAAAACCCCCAACTGTCTGGTTTCATCGAAACTCGATATTTTTTTTGGAAATGGTCCACCATTTTGGATCCGCCATTTTGTTTTTTAAAAAACTGAGATTGAATTCGTAATTAACGACTTCAAAAACCCCCAACTGTCTGGTTTCCTCGAAATTCGACAATGTTCTTTGCAAATGGTCCACCATTTTGGATCCGCCATTTTGTTTTTTTTTTTTAAACTGAGATCGGATTTGTAATCACCGACCCTAAAAACTCCCTAGCACAAATAATCATTACAAAAGAACGATTTTTTCGACTTATGGCCAGCTTTTCGGGATTCCAGACCACTGTGCGTCGGTGTCATGTGAGGTCATAAGTGAGTCCTACTTATTTCACTTGCATCGTTTAGAAAAAAAATTATTTGTCTGCAGGCACTCACAGTAGAAGTGAAATTCTGTTGTCTATTTGAAAAATTATTAGAAAACATTTATAACAAGTTCTTTTGAAGTTTTTGCAGTCTTCATCTCCATAGTTTGTTGTTGCTTTTCTTCTCTATACTTATCGGCACAAACACGACGCAGCTATATGGAATCAAGAGCACATGAGATAAAACTTCGAGAAGTCGACTCTTTGCATGATTGTATGTAGCCGAGCCCCATATGACCTCGTTCGCTAAACACTAACAACAACATAACTTCGTTTCTTATTATTTTCGTATTTAGTGCAAGAATAACGCGATTTCACTTTAAAAACAAAACTCCAAAATAGTGGCTGCCGAACGATTTAGCATAATTGCCCATGATTCAAGCCGCAAAAATTTCTTTTCTACATTTTTTTTTTTTTAAATAAACACCTGTTGAAATATTTCTATAAAAAGTTTACTTCCAAAAATATCCAGCAAAAAATGTCACTAGTACTGAACATCGTGCTTTTAAGGGTTAAATGATAGGGTACTAGATTTTTATACCAGATTGGGCAAAAACCAAAATAGATTGTTTTTTTTTTGTTTTGCTCGGCACTTTACAGAATTCAAGCTCATTATCAATTTATTGTAAGCTTTTAGGAGCTACACACAAATTCGAAACTTAAGAAAATTTAAATTTAAAACTTTAAAAAGGTAAATGTTCTAATTCTTGGAACCGAAATTGTTGAAATATTTAATTGCAAAGGCAAAACCGCGAAAAACAAATTTGATATGTTATACAGTTAGTGTTTACATTTGCAAAATGAATTCAATTTATATTACTGCATACTTTTAGACAACAAGAAATTATTTTGTTGATTCTTGTTGTACTGATAATAACAATAAAATAACAATAATAACGCTAGATTTGAACAAACAGTATATAAAATTAAAGATATTAAAATTTCTCATCTTATGTTTATACATTTTGATTCATTTGGATGAATAATTCTGACAACAAACGAATTTTACATAGGAATTCGATAGTGGTGTTCATTGGTAATTTTGGCTGTAAGCTAGTGTAATTAGAAAACAAGCGATATAATTATGCATAGCTCTTCCAAACTAATCATGCCATGAAGGAGAAAACTATTGTACAACCATTGACTGAGCTTTGGCATTTCACGTCGAAATGATTTCGTAGCATTAGCGATAACTATTAATTTTTCAAATACTGCATGCTTGTTCTGGTGATCGATATTAATGTGTTGTAAAACAGTGGTTTTTGTATTAAAACTCCATCCTGGACTATATATTAATATGGCTTGAAGCTTGGGTTAACATTTGTTTTATTTGCTGTTTCAACAACAGTTTTGTCTGCTACACTCGCCAATTTTCTCTGTCCTACCCCAAAATACTCACTATTGAAGCATACAGTGTAAATGATTATACAACTTTAACTCACCATTTGCATTATCCTGCACCATTGTAGCAGCACGTGACAGAACATCCAAAGCTGATTCCATTTTATTTTTAGTTTGTTTTATTTATTTGTTTATTAATGATTCGCGTTTTATTGAAAATTAAATAAATAGGAAAATACACATTTAATTATTTAGCGAATTGTTTGCACAATTTTCAGATTTGTAATTTTCTAATATTCATTCACGAACGAGAGCACACAAGTAAAAAGAAAATACCTACACAGGATTTTTTCTTTTAATTTTGCTATATCTTGTATTTGTTTGCTATTTTTTCACTTTAAAAATTGCGTTTGTTCCCCCTTTTTTTAGTTCACCCTCTCACTGCGCATGTTGCCGGCGTTTTGAAATTTGCAAAGGCAAGCAATTGACAAGACGGCAACAACAAAAACAACACGACAAAAGAAATCGAAACGAAACGAAAACGCAATCGAAACGTAACGAAATATGAAACGAAAGACAACAAAGCCGATGACGACGACTACGAGATGACGACGACCGAAATGTGAGTGGGGAAAAGGGCAGAGCAGATGGATGGATGGATTTGCAATGGACGACAACGACGTCGTCGTATTGTCTGCGCGCAGTTGAGCAGAAACAAAATTATTACGTACAATGAAAAAGTAAATTTCTGCAGAAATATATAAATGAAAAAGATATAGAAACAAACACGCAAAATAAATAATCGATAATATACTAAAATGTTGATGATTAAATGAGCGTGTAACGAGGGGCCGGTGTCAAGAGGCGCGTACGATAAGCGAGCGGTATACAACACGACGTGACAACGATGCAATGAACGTTAGTAAGAGAAAGAGAGAGAGCGTTGAAATTAGTGCTGAAATTAGAAAGAGAGATAAACATTAAAGTAAGAAATTATTATTAGCCAATATTAAAAATGTGCAAAAAAAAAAACCAAAACAATTAACTGAGCTCAAAACAATGCATAAGACAAACGATTTCCTTACATTTGATTATTAAATTACAACATATTTTTAGGCACTCAAAAATCGTAATGAAACAACAAAATACAAGTACTACGAGTATAAACCGGTAGTGGCAGACACAGTAACAGCAGAGAATTGGCAACATATGTTTGGATGTTATGGTTAGCAACAACCACATGCCACACGGTCACCACCACAAACCACAACAACAACAACAGCAATAGCAACAAATTGGTGCCTTACACTATCCAAGGTTGCAGTGGGGCTGTTGCGGAGGCTCAAGCACGATGTGGTTTGGGCAGGTTGAAGAAGAGAAACAACAAAAAATGAAATAAAATAAAACACGAAACAAAAGAAAATTGGAATGAAATGGTTTGGATTATGTTGAAAGTCGTTAAAATGAGAAGAGACAACAGCAACGACAGCAAAATTGGAATTTGCTGAAAATAATGCATGCAATTTTCGAATAGAAATTTATTTTCTAAAAAACAAAATTGTGAACGTCAATCAGTAAGAAAAGAAAAATTTCTATAGCAAAAAAAAAGAAATTCAAAAATCTTTTCTTTTTTTTAAACCACCATGTACATATAAGAATACGGACTCCGGCAAAAACTATTAAAAGTGAAGTAAACATATTTATAATTTTTGCAAGATAAAGTGCAAAAAAGTAGGTACTTGTATTTAAGCCAATAACCACAGTAACTTCTTCCGAAGGTAGAACTTGTAGTGCTAAGGTCGATGGCGCAGACTAGTTGTGCGTACCAAAATATGGAAGAACAGCCCGAATTTGATAAATAATTGCAAACATATCCTTTTCTTCTTTAAAAATATACATTTGGTTAAAAACTCGTACACGAACCAATAAAATTGCATGACAATGTTCAGAATTTATGTAATCTTTGATAAATGTAATCAAACGTTCGCTGATTTTGACAAACGGCAAAACGTACATTTGGATTCGGAATTTAGAGTGACGAGTTTGTAAAATAACCTAGCAAAAAAAATGATCCTTTTATTAAATTATTGCATTAAGTATTTACATTAACTCAGAAATCCTCTTTAGCTATAATCGTGGTTTTCTTAACCCTTAAATGGTTTTTGATGCATATTTGTATCATCTGAAAAAAGTCTCATATAAAGAAAGTTACACTATTTTTCAAATGAAAAAGTAGGTGAATTTTTTCCAAAGAAATTCAATTCAAAGAATGAGGAAATGATAATCATCGTATAGTTACAGTTATTTTTAACTCGAAAACATGTTTTGCAAAAATTTTGAACCAAAAATTGAAAATAAGTTTTTTTTATTTTCGAATTTTTATATAACAAATATATTGTCGTGATAAAATTTGTGCCAAAGGTTATTACAGCGGACAACCATGTAAATCGAAATTACAGCACCTTAAACTAATTTATTTGAAAATTCGTAAAACAAGCGTTGTTCAGAATCACAAATACTAATTGAAATCGGACGTGATGCGCAATTAAGGGTTAAATGAAAGCCTTTAAGGACTGCTCATACAGTTGTAGTACAATCTCGAATGAATTGCACATTTTTTATTGGTGCCTCATTTTGTAAAAATTGTACCACATCTTTTATTTACAAACTGTCAAGACACGGAGGATACCTCTATTAATACAAAGCATTGTGCTATTTGGGAAAGAAAGATAGGTATGAGGGAGGGGAGAAGGGAGAAAGTGGTGGTGAACGTTTACTATGCACTTGGAAAAGTCATAAATATCAGAAAAATTATTACAGGGACGATAAAGAAAAGAACTATGTCAGTAATGTGTAGGTTTCAATGCGTTTACGTTTCGCGTAGTTCTAGGGAATACACGAACTGAAGCCATCGAATCGTGCATCTTTGCAAGGCATCTACCATGGAAATAACTATTGAATAGAGTAACACATACCACGTGTCTACGATTACACAGTCCACCAGCATTTTTGAAACAGAATAGCCACACTATAATCCTGAAAGGGCATATTGTATAGACCATTTTTGTCAAATAAACTTATAGTCCAGCACGTCTCAGTTTTTTTTTTACAGTGGGTCAAAGTTTTCATTTTTGGATCGAAGGTAGCTGAATATTAAGTGCAAAAAGTGGTATAAATTGATGACTGAAAATAATCTTATCGGCAAAGTTGTATTGGAGAATTTCCCGAGGATCATTTCTGTGGAACATTTTAACCCTTTAACTCCTCTTTTTAAGGGTCAATTCGACACCGTTTTTGATGGAAACCTAAAAAGTCCTTTCAAAAGAGACATTTAAGGATTAAAATATTCCACAAACATTTTTCCACAAACATATTGTATATCGGCTTTCAATGATTGTTGTCAAGTTGACACTATTTATACTGATTTTTCGAAAGCTTTTGATAAAGTATCTCACAATATTCTGATAGTCAAGCTTGCAAAAATAGGTTTTCACTCAATTATTTTAAAGTGGTTTGCTTCGTACCTGGAAAATAGAGTATGCTACGTTAGTATTGAGTCTACGCTTTCAAAACCGATAGCCGCAACTTCAGGTGTGCCGCAAGGTAGTATATTGGGCCCATTGCTTTTTATTCTTTTTATAAATGACATTCTTAAAGTTATCAAAAATTTCCAGTGTCTATTATTTGCCGACGACCTAAAAATTTTTAAAAATTAGATCGCCATTAGATTCTTTAATGTTACAGTATGACTTAAATTCTGTCTATGAATGGTGTGTTAAGAATAGATTGTGTCTTAATGTAGATAAATGTGCTATAAACACTTACTCTAAGTCTGATTCTTATATATCGTCAACTTACATCCTTGCTAATTCGCCATTAAATCGAGTTAAGGTAATTAAAGACCTTGGAGTAATTTTTGATTCAAAATTCACTTTCATATCTCATCTGCACTATATCATTCCTAAGGGGTACTCATTATTAGCTTTCGTTCGTCGAAATAGTGTAAATTTTACTGATCCATATACATTGAAATCGTTGTACACTTCTTTAGTTCGCTCGAAGTTGGAATATGCTTCCTTTATTTGGAATCCATTCTATTCCTCCCATACTCTACGAATTGAACGAATCCAAAAATCATTCGTAAGATTTGCGTTACGGAAACTAAAATTTTCCGATCCGGTTCCTTCATACAAAGCTCGCTGTGATCTCATAAGTTTAAAATCTTTGGAGAGTAAGAGATCAGTCTTATCTGTTCTATATATTTCGGATATTGTAATGGGTAGGGTTAACTGTTCAGATCTTTTGCAATTAATTAGCTTCAATGTACCTATTAGATCGCTGCGGCACTCTGATTTCTTTCACTTAGATATTTGTCGTACTAATTATGCTTTTAATTCACCTATAAATCGAGCCTGTCGTTTGTATAACTCTTTATCGATGAAGGATAATATTGATATTGTTGGTTCAAAGCAAGTATTGAAGTCAATTTTAAATAATTTGTTATAATTATATAATATATGTACCTTTATTCATTCACTAAAAAAAAAAAAAAAAATTCACTTATGTAAAAGGAACCAAGTCCTCTTGACCGATTTCCTCATTTTAGACATGGCTAAATCGACTCCGCTATGTACGTCGATTATTTATATAAATACATGCTCACACTTATGGGCGTTACTCGTTCAAAATCAATGTACCCTGTATACAATACCCCAGCAGTTATCAAGTTCAAACTAGCACATAGTTAAATGCAAATACACCAAACAACAATCTTTAAATGATATTTTTGGTGAAGATACCAAGCCATCAGATTTATATGGCTTTTTCAAAAATAGTTTTCAAATTTGAAAAGTAAAATTCTAATGTAATGGATCCCATCTCGAACTATTTGTTATAATAAAATTTGAATTATCTACTTTAACACGCGACCTTTTACTGGTATAAAATGTTAATATTTTTAGTAGTAGGATATAAAAGGCAAAATTATAAAATAGAGAGTCTGTTGGATCAACCTCCTACGGCAAAGTTGCTTAAAATTTTGTGTAGAACAACTTCCCATATAATTTTAACCACGCTAACACTTATGATAATGATTCGATTTATCCACGCCCGTCTGCCCGGGACAGAGTATTTTTTAAAAGCAGGTGCAGAAAAGGTGGATAAGCTAGTATAAGTTTGGCAAAAAACCGCCAAACACATGAACAAATGACGGAGGAGCCTCTGCAGCAAGGTTGTATAGTGACAGCGATTGAAGTGAAACAAGATACATAACAACGATCGTTTTCTCCTAGGCACTTTTATTTCGTTGCTAAATATTTCGCTAATCATTTTGGTTCTCTTCGTATAGAAATTGTTAAGACCGAAATATTTAGCAATAATAATATTAGCCGCCGGCATATTGCAAGTAGAAATAAGCAATGAACTGTCGAACAAAACCATAATCGAAACCAGCTTCACAATTCGAATGATTACAGTTTCGTTTGAAACCATTTGCCAAAACTATGCAACTTCGACTCAGTTGGAACATAGTATAAGACAAAATTTTGTATTTCTTTTTGTTGTAAGAGTACAAACTGAGAGGGAACTACGTGCTCAGAAGAAATGATTAGACCAGAGGTCCCCAAACTTTTTTGTCTCGTAGACCACTTGCCTTTTTTTCGGTTTTGGGTAGACCCCCTGTTTTTGACAGCTGGTATAGTGCAACTCACTTTGAAATATTTAAATTTCAAACTGTAGAGGAGTGTAGTGTGGAAAACTAAAAAAAAACACATGTTAAGTTTTATATTTGTTGCGTCGATTAAAGCCACATATTAAATTTATTTATGAAGTATTATGTAAGTAAATGGGTACTATCGGTGTATGTAGATTATTTCACTATCGTCGACACCCATTTTCATTTCAAGGACCCCCTTTTTTTCGCTGACATGAACCCCTTGCAGGTCGCCGTCGACTTCTGGGGGTCGATATAGACCACTTTGGGAAGCACGAGATTAGACAGAAAAAAACATATTTTTACAAGACACAAAAGGTTAAAATGACAGACGACGGCAGTGAAAATAAATAAGAAGGTGAATATATTAAATAAGCACAATACATAAATAGTTTTCCTATAAAAAAAAATGTATTTACTGTATTCCAGTTTTTAAATTAAAGAGAAACTAAGATAGAATTTCTTATATAAAATTGCCAACAAATTTGCCAGGAATTAGAATATTTTTGTTATGAAAATAGTCAAAATCGGGCAATAACTACTCCTACATACATACGTATGTAAACCCAACAAAAGTGAAAAAGTGCAATATCGAAGGAAATTTTAGCATGGAAATAACCACATTCAATTCCTAGGTGAGAAAAAACTGAAAGGATTATTTTAAAATTTTGACAAGATGATGCCTCTCATCTGATTATAAAACATAGTTGCTATTTTGCTTTTTCTTATGGGAAGTGTAATCAGATCGCTCATTTACTAAAAGACTGTCATAAGTCAAAAAACACGATTTTTGAGCTAATGATGCAGAATTATTCATTATGTCAGGCTTCATATTGTCTAAAAATTTCATATTAATATATTGTATACTCAGCGCGTGAGAACTATAAGATTTTTTTTTTTTTCTGCAAAGTGGGAGTCAATTGAAAACTTTAAACGCGTTTTCTGCAAAATCGCGTTTTTTGAGTTATGACAGTCTTTTAGTAAATGAGCGAGATGTGGTTTTGTCTTATCAAAGTCCTCTTAGTTTCTACTCATGTACTCATTAGTTTACATCTGTAAGAAAACTGCTGCAGGTTGAACTCAGGAAGTTGTTCTGAGAATAAATTGCTAATGTAAATAAAACAAAAATAAGAAACTTCCGCTTTCACGTTTAAACCAAATTACTCTCTACAAGGCTTTCAGGCTTTCTGAGAACTTTGCAAATGTAAACTCCGCCTTAGTTTATCTGATGAATAAAATATTTCGATTCAACTAAAAAATTCGGATAATAACATCGCTCACAAACAGTAAAAACGCCTTTAGATTTAAGGTATTTAAAGTTAAGCTGAACCCGAATTCAGCGTTCCATCAAGTTACTCTTGGAGGTTTCCAATCGCTGGCAGAGGTGGACAAATTTTTATTTACTTTTATTTGCTTTTTCGCATAATCGGTATGAGTATGGGTATTCTGTGAATAATAACCACCCATGCTTCAGCTTAGACCAGACTTATTTAGAACCACACAACTTGTATTCTTATATATTTAAACCCCAACAGAATATGAGAACAAACATGGATTTTTTATTGAAATAGAATAATATACATACATGTATTACTACTTTAAAGGAGAAATGTTACAAGAAACTGTCACTTATACAAATGTCTATTACAAAATAATCCTTCAATAATTTTAATGTGCATTTCCTTTGGCTTTCAATAAAGGGTATTTAAAATGGCCGTATATGTGGAACATACATAGGTACATTCGAGTTTTTTGATTAAGTAGGAAATGCAATTTGAATACCTAGTTATGAAATAGGGAAAAGCACCCAAACATAATCCGCACATCTAGATCATACAGCCAATATGTATTGACAAGAAACAAAGAGATTCCCAGGCCCTAGTCTAGTCACACAATATCCATTGGAAGTTTGATTTATTGTAAATCAGTCTGTATTGACAGTAAGTGAAATTCCAATTGAAAAATGTTTGTTATAATTGTAAGCAAAATATACAATCTTACAATTTCATTCAACAAATACGACAAAATTACTACATATTTTTATATTTATGTACAATGAAATTTGTTATTTTATAATTACCTGAACCAATTCTACGGAAAAGTAAAATTATTTTAACGTAAAGCACTGAGCAATAAATTTGTTTTCACAACCAGCCGTAGTGATGAATTTAACGCAGGGGGTCAGAGGAACGAACCCATACGATACAATTTAACAAGCAAGCACTTGGTGAGGGGAAGGAGAAATAAGAGTAGCAGCAGCAGCAGCGCTTCATACAATATTGAAAAATGCAATTTCGCTTTTGTCTTCCACACAAATTTATATTTTTTACAAACTTATTTTTAATTAATCTTTTACTTTTTTAATTTTCACTTGTGTTGAATTCAATTCTTCAGTAGAATTAATTCAATTTAAACATATTTTTTAATGCAAAATTTCACAACTCTTCAAACCGTACAAAATTTGCCAACTTTAAATTGGTTTCTTCTTTTTGATTTCCAGAGGTAAGAGCGGAATGCAAGGAATGCGAATGGAATGCGGCTAACAGCGCTAATGTACGCAAGCGGCCAACAGTTGCAACCTCGAGTGACAGCTGCTACGTATTGTTGCCAGCTTCTTATATTCTTAGTTGAATGATATTACCAATAGATGGCACTAAAAGTTGTTACAAAATTTAGCAGTTTAGAGATTAATTTGTTTGCTTTTCCACTGATTTGTGCCCGATTTTCTCACCGATTTTTACATATTCTTTTATACACAACGACCGACCAATTTTGTATTTCTATTGCTTCTTTGTTATTCGTTTTTACATGAGTGGAGCAGTGATGCAAAAATTGTAAAAGGCGAAAGTAAAAAATCGGTGTAAAATCGTTGGTACAGCCGATTTTGACTCGTTCACTTTCGTCTCCCTCACCAATAAACAGAAATCGTTAAGAGAAATCGAGCAGAAATCGGTGTGTGTAAAAGGTGACTTTCAAGTGTGTGCAAGTTCGTTTGCATTTTTATAATAATAATGATAATAAGGTTATAGCAGCACTGCAAAAACAAAATTGACCGTATATTTGGTTTTTGTATACAGGGTTGGAAATCTCTTCTGTCAAATTCATAGAGAAACAGCTGATTTATTTTGCTGTCATATTTTTTTTGCTTGATTAAGTTGACATAAGAATTAGACGAATAAATCGGGAAGAAGAAGAGAGCTATGCTGGTGACATAACCTTATTATTGAGCTTGCTAATGTCAAATGTCATCTCACTTCTCTTTTCAATGCAATTATAGAGTCGTTAGCACCTAATTTCCTAGTCTTTAAGCATACGAAGTCAAAGTTTTGCCAATTGGTCCGAAATTTGATTATTAGAAATTCAATTTTAAGTAAATTCATATATGTAATACTTCTAGATTGGCAGTAACCTACCTTTACAATGAATTTAAATTCCGAAAACAAAGAGTGATAACCTATACAAAAAATATTTGTTTGCATTGCTGTATGTGTATATTTATGAACTACACAAACAAACAACTGCCATATCGTTCTAGGCACGAAATTAGAACGGAGAAACATAAATATCTAAATTCTTCTTTTTGTTTATAGTCTTTAGCGGTGAAGTGCGCCGAGTAAATAAAAATATTCCTCTAAGTTTTTTTGCGGTTAACTCACAAGATGGTGCTCATTTTTGTTGCATTTTGCATTTTTTCCGAACATTTTTACTCTTTTATTTCATTTAGTAAATAATTCAAAACAAATTTCACATTCACGAAAATTCAAATACTTGCCACCGCTCCTGAGTTCTATATTTTTCAAATGTCATTTCGTGTACATTTTTTTTATCGATTCTCTCACTCAAATAACAATATATCTGTACTCTTATGTTGGTGAATGTTCGTATAAATTGTAACAAGTTTACACACTTTACGAGTTTATAGTGATCCGTTTATTATCTACTGCTTTATATTCGTACGTCGAAATTCTGTTTAGATTATTACGTTTGGTCAGTCACTATAAATGGCACTACAAAGAAACATTTCTTATCTAAAGGCTTTACTCTGCAAGCATCTCATAACGTTACCAACTGTCAATTATCAGTTCTATAATATTCACAGCTCGTGTAGATAAATAGTACCGCAACGTAGAGTTCTAATTTCAATCGATTTTTACGTTACACTGTGCTACGCTTGCATAATCGATCCTTAAGATTCCTTCGCGTTATTTCTTCGTATATACCCAGAGTATTTCTATTTTTTGTCCAACGGTAACGGATAGTGTTGCATCTGATCATTTTTCTGTTAGCCTTTTCTGTAGAACACTTGAATGGGGTTCAATCGAAAACTTTTGTATTCAAATCATGATTACCTATGTTACCCACAATTAAGATATAAAATTTTACACCTTTCTTATCCTTTTATGTTTTTGAAACTATATATAAAAATCCGTTAAAATTATTTTTAATTTTTTTATACATATGGGACATTCTCTGTCAAATTCCTAACTCTATCCTGCAAAAATCTAATAAATTTTTATATTATAGTGTTTAGAATCCCGGAAAGGGCAACCAGTGTTGGCGATTCCAATACTTACAACTGAAAACCTCCTACGTGAACTAATTCGAAACAGATTAAACACTTGATTATCTTCTTATTACCACTCAAATGGTCTGAAGTGAGTTAAACTTACTTTATTTTCATATGGTATTACAAGGAGTTCTTTTGACCTAAGTGTGCTGTGACCGGTAGACAACTATTTTAAAATAACCTATTCAGTAATTTTTTTATTTAGTATTACTGGTTTCAGTAGTAGTTATTATTGAATTATTTCATTTGGTTCCATATCAGCTAATTAGTTTTTCAAATTGCTGAGCCACCCTACTCAAAAAGTCGCGCCATCTCTTGCAAAAGAAGCGCAAAACTTTGACACTGTCAGTGGAGAAATTTAATTGTACATATTTTCCCGGATTAAATTGAATTCTAATGAAAAAATACATTATAGAATATAACAACTTTGCTTTCTTCTGATAATGATTTAAATATGCGTCGCGAAAATTATAATTTTTTAAATTTATATTGTGCGAAAAAGCGTTTGTCGAATTGAAAAATGCCAACATTGAATTAAATCGTTAAGTCTGGCAACTGCCAACTCCCAATTGGAATTTAAAAGCAAAAGAGGTGACAGCGGCACTGTGTAAAGTTTCGGAATTTGGCATTGCTTTTGAGAAAAATTACTAAATTTTGTAGTATTTATTTTAAATTCTCATTAAAAAAAAAAAATAATAAATGAAGATGAAAATATAAATTGAAGTTAAACCTCAGTGAGAGTTTTGTAAGCAAAATAAATAAAATCAAATGTGAGATTCCTGCACATAAAAAAATCAATTTTCTAAACGTTGGTGGTGGGGGCAACAACAACAACAGCAACACAAACAAGAACCACAACAGCAACGGCAGCAGCACCCACGTAAAACTCGAGAGAAAAAAATCACTTGCATGGAATTAATAAGTGTGCGTGCATGTGAATTCAAAGCAAAGTAAAAATAGCAACCGCTAAATTAAATCACTTGGAAAACGCAATTAGTCCAAAAAAGGGGAAGGAGAAAGCGTGTGAAAAACTGAAGAATTACAAGAAAAACAACAACGACACTAGAGTGACAGGTGGCAAACGCACATACGCACACGGTTGCACGGGCATAGAAAGGCAGCTGAAGTTACACCTAACGACAACAACAACTCAAGTGGTTGCCGTCGCTCAAGGTCGTCGGCACCGATTGTAGGCAAATAGCAGAAGCAGCAACTTTAAAGCAGAAACATGTCCATTAGCTTCGAGAAACATCGTGCGCAGATTATTGCCGCTTGGAATGATGTCTTAGATGACAAGAGCAGCACAAATTGGTATATAAAATGTTACTCTTCTAATTTAACAAATTTAATTAAGTTTTAATTAACCTTCGGGAAAAGTTCAGTGGCTCAACAAAAGAATTGTCTGACTTTTGAATAAGTCTAACTTGTTTATTTTTCTAACCATTAGAATTGGGGAGGGGATTACAATTATTACAATGTGTATGTATATACAAATTTGGAAAATAAGCAGAAAAATTCATTGTTAGTTAAGGGTACAAAAGGATTCATAGATTTAAACACCTTTCATGACTACTTTGGGCTTTGAAGCTTTCGAAACCTGTCAACTGGAAATTTATATAAGTACATTACATTTCAATGCAATGAGTGCAAGTATTTTCAAAGAAACTTAATTTTCCAGCAGAATAATTCAGAACTTCACCGATTTGGGTTGGCTAGTATTCTATTCTCAACTTCACCGAATGTCTTGATAGATTGACAAAAATAAAAAATAACTAGATTAGAGAAAACAGATTTTTGTCTTCTATTCCTTACATTGACTTTATATTTTTGAAACGATTATTTACGGAATAAAATCATTTATTTCACTTCCTTTTTGCTTTTTGATATTTTTGAAACGCAGTATGCAAACAATCAGTGTGTTTACTACTGAATTTTGGAAAAATAAATGTACCTTACCTGTGATGAAGTGCAAATTTATAATTTACACTCATGGTAATAAGTATACTTCCAGTCAGAAAGTGCGATTTATTTTTAAGATTTTTATTTATTCCAAATTTATATTATAATAATTAGCAAGTACGAAGTTTTAGTCAAAATTAATACGAATATAATAAGAATAACCCTGTTATTTGAATGCTTTAAATTCAAAACTTTAAAAAAGCTTCATTGGAAATAATTATACTTCCATTTTAAGCATAAGAAGAAAAAATAAAATTTAAAGGTCCGAAGTACTAAAGTAAGTTTAAGAAAAGGACTATCACAAATTTAGTAATACATGTGACTACCTTAATTCCTTATATTTTCTTCTATTCTATTTGTCGTTGAGTTCATAATATTTCTTAGCACTGATGTTGAATTTTCCTTCTAATTCTTTTTTATTTCTGTTCGTAATTAATTTAATCTGGAAATCTGATTCCCACGTGAATAAATCTGGTAAAAAAAAAACACTGCAAAGATTTTCCATGGGGCTCAAGTCCAGGCTTGAAGCGGGTTACTTCATTATTTCAAAATATTTCTCCTTGAAACATTATGTTGCGACTGCTGCTTGATAGATAAAAGTGTTGTCTTATTGAGTTATTAATTTTAACATGAATATTGAAGAGCACCTCTTCCAGAAGAGGTAGATAGTCATGAGAGTTCATTTTATTTCAGACGAAAGATGTTAATATTTTGTTTGAGAAACAAATTGAACTCGTATTGTCAGACTACCCCCTTGATAAGCATTTAAAAAAAAGTAACTGACGCAGTACTGATGATTCGCATTAATGCATTTAGGAACTCTGCCTAAATTTACTTTGTAAAAATGTTTTAATTAGTTGCCCAGTAAATAAAAAGTTATATTAATTAATAGTTAGCTAAGTGAATCGAGTTATAAAAGTTTGAAGTAATCATCCGAACATTATCCTTACTTCATTCTCACCTCCTAGATTCAAATAGACCAAAAGTGTGAAATAATTAATAAGTGAACGTAACCTTTTTTACCTCCGGACAACAACAGTTAATCACAAATTTCTTTGTTTGTATAAATGTGCAAAAGAGTGAAAAAATTAATGAAATGCATTGCTACTTGTCTTTTTCTTGTATGACTAAATATTTTCATATAATTCAATCGATGAATAAAAATCACATACACATATCAATAAATTGATCCATGATTCATGTAACTTATTGTATTGACGAGAAACTTTGTACTTAACTCCACAAGTCCATAATGTATAATCATATTATGATCTGAAAGTTTTAAAAAAAATGCATACATGACCGGTGAAAAATGTTACAAATCACACAAACAGTATTTTTTTATTGATATATTTATAAAATGTTTAGATATGAATAACAGCATAAATTTTTTATACTTTCAACAAAAATAATTTGTACCTCAAAGGTTTTAAAAAAATTACAACAAATTTTTAAAATTTTTTAGAAACAACTTTCATGTTTCTCCTAAGTATCTAATCATCGGCGAAACATATAGTCTCCGTATCGCCCTACAGGAGTCGCCTGCCATACTTTTATCATTGGAGTTCACAAAAGTTCGAAAATGTTTCCATTTTTATAATATAACAGGACTGCCAGGACAGAGACTCAACTAAGTCCCTGCATTTTCTACATTTAAACTGTTGGTTCGTGTTTTTTCAATGTCATCCCATCAGAATTCATTCGAAAAGAAGAAAACTGGGTGTCATACGATTTTGCAATGTGTGAGATGATGCTCCAGCCCTATAAAAATAAGTCGTTTTGGCATCGAATTATTACTGGCGACAAAAAGTGGGTTTATTACGACAACCGGAAGCGCAGTAAGTCGTATGTGAACCCCGGCCAACGCCGAAGCAGAATATTCATGGTATCAATGTAATGCTCTGTATTTGGTGGGATCAGAAGGGTGTCATCTATTAAGAGTTGCTAAAACCTGGTGAAACTATTACGGTAAATAGGAAGTTTTGCCTCACCTGCCGTATTCACCTTGCCCAGTCTGACTATCACTTATTTCGATCAATGCAGAATGCCGAATACGTTTTTCTTCAGTTGAAAGTATCAAAAACTGGATTGATTCAATTTCAATGGCAGCTTCTGATGCCATTTCTAATGCAATTTTTAAGTTATACACCCAATACATTTCGATACCAATATTTTAGACAATATATCAGAACATTAAAATGTGCTGACCAAAATCAATATAACCCGCTGGATCCACAGAGTTGATCTCGAATGAAAACATATGGTATGATATTGAAAAATAGTTTTTAAAATCAAACCAACAATTTTAAAATGTTAGCTTCAGTGATGTCTCTTCTATAGAGAAATGCAAAGGTTTATTTGATTCTAATTAAAAAAAAAAAAAAATACTATTATTTTTTCCGCAGCCGTACCTGCATAATTGCTAATCAAAACATATAACCAACTAAATCTATGGGTTGAGTCATACGGTAAAAATGTGAAAAGTTCAAGAGTTGGTTGACTTAATTTCACTAATACTTAGTTAATTTATTCTAATTTTTTTAAAATTAACAATTCTATTCAAAATCAATGTATCTATGTGTGTATATTACCCATTTAGGTCACTCTTTGGTTATGAAGGTCAAACAAATGAACTGAAAATGGTAAGCAGTGGTGAAGATGGACTCGAGGAACTATGCGATGATTTAAATAGCGGCAAAATAATGTACGCTTTCGTTCGTATTGAAGATCCAAAAACTGGATTGAAAAAATTTCTACTTATTAATTGGCAGGTGAGTGAAACATAAAAATATATTTTGAAACTTTTACGACGGGCTAAGTATCCATAAAGTTTTACAACCATACCCAAGAAATACAGACTTAAAATTTGCTGTGCTACACTGGCTAGATTATAAATGTAGATCCTTAGATATAATTTAAAGCAAATTTATATATTCCGTACCAGTAACTCAAACATAAATGAAGAATTAAGCCCTCTATATTTTTATTTTTGATTGCAAGTCTTTAAATCAATTACTGTTTTTAGTTAGCAAATATTCGAAATAAACTGATAAGGAAATGTTTTTAAAACGATATGAACTCCACTTGAATACCGAACACCAATACTAATGCAATGTTGTTATAAAAACCGCCTCGAAAAATTATCATTCGGTTCAGATAAGACCGGGGAATAGTGACTGTTGGAAGAAAATTTAAAATATATAAATAAACGCATACCTTATCTTCAATGATTGGCCCTCAAAATATTTTGCTGCTTAATGGAAATAATTGTTCAAAAACAAATGGTTGAAGAAATTTTTACAATGTTATTTTTGCTGGTGGAAAGCATATTTTCTCTTTTTTTTTTTTGCTACTTGTTTATTATTAAAAGGCTATGCCTAATCTAATCAGAAGATAACATCAACACAAAATATCTTTATTACAGATTTATATATGTTTATATCACTTGTTGACTTTGAATGGAGTCATCGATGTGAATCATATTGAGTTTATTTTATTCAAGTGATTTTTACTGAATCTATTCCTTTTTCAGGGTGAGGGAGCTCCAACGATACGTAAGGGCACGTGTGCCAATCATATACACGATGTGGCCAAGGTACTGTCTGGGGCACATTTGACAATAAATGCGCGCAATGAAGATGACATCGATTTGGAGCGTTTACTTAAGAAACTGAGCACCGTGAGCTCAGCTTATAGTTTCAAAGAACCACGCACGGTGCACGAAGGGCAAAAGACACCAGTGGGTACAAATTACACGCGTGTCATTCCTACAAAAGAGTTAAATGCTAGTGTAATGCAAGATTTCTGGAAAAAGGAAGAGGAAGAAGAGAAGCGACGCATCGAAGGTGATAAAGAAATAAAACGACAACAGGTGCAGAAATTAGAGCAAGAGCAACGTTCACGTGAAGAGAAAGAGCATCAAGAGCGTGAAAAAAAAGTCGTAAGCACGTCCAAATTGCAGCCAGCGCATGTGCCTATAAAAACGTAAAATCTAATAAATATTTATGAATATTTTAAGAGTTGAATTTATTGTATTTCTTCCGTTTTGCAGTTCACCACAACCATTGAGCCCTGAAAAAACTGTTGGTGGCTTTAGTGCCGGCATGACTGAAGCAGAACGTATGCGTCAATTGCGCAATCAAGAGGCACGGGAATTGATTGGTTCACGTGTGGGCGCAGCTAAAGCGATTTTCACACAAAACACAAGCGAAGGGCAATTGCAAACAAAGTAAGGAGCTATAGCTTTTTGTATTTTGATTGCAAGCATGCGCCATTCAGAAGTGCATATTTAAACTGTATTTCTTCTTCTTTCTCATAGATTGAATACTGCACCGCCTGCTAAACCGGCACGCACTTCCATTGCGCAGCGAATTAACGCCTTTAATCAACCACAACAGCAAGAACAGCAAACAACTGAACAAAAGCCACCACCGGCGAAAATTATTCTACCAAAAGCTGAACAAACAGCAGCAACAGTTGTTGTTGCAGCTACAGAAACATCACAGTTGCCAGCAACTATTAACCCAGTAGCATCACAATCGATTCCAGCTGCTATTAATGCAGCATCTGTTTGCACTATAGCCGCAGAAACCGCAGTAGAAACCGCAGTAGAAACAGCTGTAGCATTAGAAGAGCCTGTTAAACCTGAAATTACCGCTATTGCGAATAATGACGATGTGCAACCAGTTGAAGATTATGCTGTTGAAAATGAAGAACAATTTTCCACTATCAAACGTTCACCACACAGTAAATCCAATTCACTCCAATCGCCAGAGACTTCTTCCTCAAATGCCACTGATACAGCAGTATATCAGGATCAAGATGATAATGATGATCAAGCTGAGGAGCAACAGGAAGAGGTGCGCACAAAAGTTTCGGTGACAGTGCAGCAACCACAGTCCGCAAAGAATGGCATGATTAGTTCATTGGAAAGAAATGATTGTGAGTAGGAATTTCTTTTATATTTTTGATGTGAAACTTTATTTTCTCTCTTATTTCAATAGTGACGGATTTGGTTAATGAAGATGATTTCATATGTCACGATACACTTGATGATTTAGGACTGAGGGCAAGAGCTTTATATGATTATCAAGCAGGTATTTGCACAAAATATATGAAATTAAACAATTGATTAAATAAATAAACCTTTAGCTTATAATGGGTAAACATGTCCTCCCAAAACTATTGAACAACTGTTGGTTAAATTGAAAATTACACTACACTGTTTTAGTCCAATTGCGAGAAAAGCGATCATTCAACTTTCGCGCTATAGTTGTGTCGGCCGAACGCTCATATATAATCTCAAAAAATTTATAAAGCTATGAATTTCTGTTTCCAATGCGATTAAATAGGGTCCGAGTGAAGGTTCGAGCTAGTGTGAATGATGTAGTAATCTTGGTGTCCTAGTGCTCCACCTGAAGTGGTCAGCAAAGTTAGAGAGGAAGCTCTGGCTAAACTAATTGAACGGCAAGCTAAGACCTGAATGTAAACCCAAGAAAACCCAAAAAATTGTTGCTTACTATAGCGATAAAGGCATCTGCTTTGAACTTTACACGGTAATGTACATTGATGTTAAATTGAAGTGGAAGATTAATATTAAACAATTAGTAAAGTCTTGCATCGCTTTTTTATGTGTTCAAGAAAAGGAATGGCACAAACATCCCTGTAATTTATACAAATTACGCTCTACTATTCTAATGAAGGATAGAACATCTTTTGTGAAAGAGGATCTGATCGTAATAACCGATAAGAATGGCTTCTTATATATGTCACTTCTGTGCAGAGCCAAAACTGAACATTTGCATATAAAGTGAGTTGTCGTCTCATCAATCTCCAGACACACGACATTCTGTCACATTAGATGTATAGATGACTAGCTGGCCGGCAGATGTTGTTCTGCCCTTTCAGCAAAGATGAGCTAAAATTAAAGTTTATTTGAATGAAGAAGAATGAAGTACTTGATGTTTAAAATTGAACATTGGCAATGACAATTCGAGGTTTAAGTCCGACCATTGAATTTTGGGAAAAAATCCTTGACTTAAAAATTTTGAAAAGTATTTATCATGCAGAACTGTAGATTGGAAACAGAGAATCATTATCAATGAAAACTTCTGGGGTACAATTTCAAAATTATGACACGAAAGTACGTTTTTGGCTCAGTTTGTTAAAGCCGTAACGAACATTTTTCAAATTTCGTATTAGCAAAAAACATTTCCAAACTTTAGTATACTGAGTATTTTTTTTATTTTTATATTTTTATTATAAATATATAATTTGTTTTAGCGCCACCTATCGGATTTTAATATAGCTAGGCAGGTTCTCGACATATTTCATAATGTAGTAGAAATAATAGTAGAAAAAGGAATGGGAATAGTAGTGGAAAATAGTAATGAAAATAGCAGTAAAAAGGTAGTAGAATATAGTATTAGAAATGGTAGTGAAAAAGGTAGTAGTAAAAGGAAGTAAAAGAAATTTTGTGTTAGAAATTGTTGTAAAAAAGTCGTGGAAATTGTAGTGAAAAAGTAGTAGAAAAATAGTAAAATATTGTATTAAAAAAAATAGTAAAAAAGGAGTACAAAATATAAGCAGAAATAATAGTAATAGAAAAAATAGTAAAAAAGTAGTAGAAAATAGTAGAACAAAAGTAGTAGAGAATAAGAAGCAATCGTAGAAAAAATTTAGTAAAAAAGTTGTAAAATATTAGTAGAAAATAGAAGAAAATAGAAGTAGAAAATAAAAATAGAGCATGATGGCTACATCCACTAATCCAACAAACTGAAAGATTTTTTTTTTTTAAATCCGGCATTGCCAAATATGTACTTTCATACGAAATCTTTGTGCCGTACCATTTATTTCTCCTAAGATATCTCGTAATAAATATTCATGTTGTATGGAAGCTGCCACACCGACTTTGTCAACCCCACCCATATTTTTGCTGTAGAATGGCATTGTTAATTTACGTTCTTGTACCGAATTTCTTGAGATTTACCTAAAAAAGTATTAGAATTGTATGGGAGGTGCCACGCCCGCTTTCCCAAAATCCCGCCTTTATGGATAGCTATGTTTCATCCTCTTGTCAAAGAAAAAATATTCAGGAAATATGACTTCAATCGGTCACGTTGTTCAGAAGTTACACAATTACAAACATACACACAAAACTCTATGATTATATGTATAAAAATACAGTTCATTAACAGTCTGAGGCCCACTTTGTTGCAAGCGATAGACCGATTATGGATAAGGAGAGTGTCAAGCTCTTTAGCTTATCTCAGGCCGGAAATAAAGTTCCACTATGTAAGCCATTGTTTCTTTGTCCACTCTTCCATTAATTTCGAAGATCAATGTGCAAAGCCGATGAGCCTTACCTACTCAGTTTATAGATAGCCTTTTATCTGCAATGGTACAATAGCCAGAGTATGTTATAAGTATGAAATGCACTCTTTCACAAGTTTTGAGAAGAAACACCACTTTGAAAGCTCCTTCATCAAATCTAAGTATATTTTAATCCCTCCGTCTCACAAGTATCTTTCAAGCAGAAATTTTGGAAGCATGTTGTAGCTTAGACAAACTCTCTGATAGCTAAGGGATGATTTTAAAACATTTATAATGGGCACGTTCTGGTACACTGAGTGTTCAATAAAAATTTAGCTACTGCTGTCAAAATTTAAAGTAACAAACAATTTGTACTCTACTTAGAATCACTACCGTTTTTCCTATTGTCGAACACAGACATAAATTAAATATTTTCAAACATAAAGCAAATTTTGGCGGGTAATAAATAGAGCTTCCTAGAAAATTCATTCATTCATGCATGAGGTAGTAAGCTAGTTATCAAAGAAAAATCACAGAATTTCTGTGAAAATCAACGTTTATTTTTATTCATCTGGTGATTTTTATTCATTTTGATGAAATGCCTGACATTTTAGCATCCCATTGTTGAGCGCTGCTACCAAATAGTATTTTTGTACCAAAATGCGACCAATGAAATATACGAAGGATGGAAAGTCATAATTTTTACATATTAATGAAATATTCAATTAAAAATTAAAATCATGTGATGGCATAAATATGAAGAACATATCGCTCATTTACTAGAAGACTGTCGTAACTCAAAAAACGCGATTTTGCAAGAAAACGTGTTTAAATATTTCACTTTGCAGAAAAAGAGTATACAAGATATCAATATGAAATTTTGACACAATATGAAGCGTGACACAATGAATAATTCTGCATCATTAACTCAAAAATCGTGTTTTTTGACTTATGACAGTCTTTTGGTAAATAAGCGATATGAACTAAGCAAAAAAAAAAAAAAAACACTAACGATATAACAATAACAACTGTTTCTCCTTGTTTTGGCAATTATTTTCCCACATTTTTAGAAGCATTTAAATAAAATAAATAAATAAGTAAATTTTCTTATTGTCCATTATCAAACCCAAAATAATCTGTTAAACTATAAGACACATCCAACATATCTCTTAAATGGGTTCCCGGCAATAGGATCGTCGATTGAAATAAAGAAGATTAAATCAAACAAAATAGATTTGAAGTTCGAATTGAAACCTTTGTTTAGCCTTAGCTATAATCTTAAAACTTAAAATCACAGATGAGGAAGAGTATCATCTTCCACAGGCGCTGCATAATTCATTTTGCCATACTTTTAAAAAATATGTAATTACTATATTGAATCGTTTTCAAAACTTCCCTCACTCTTTACAGCTGACGAATCGGAAATTACATTCGATCCTGGCGATATAATTACGCATATCGATCAAATTGATGAAGGTTGGTGGCAAGGTCTTGGACCCGATGGAACTTATGGACTGTTTCCGGCAAATTATGTCGAAATTATTAACTAAAAGAAAAACAACAAAAAAGGGAATTAATTATATACAAAAAAAAAAAAAGCAAAAAGCAAAAATTTCTTACAGTTTTACACAAAATAAATATTTATAAAACAAAACTCCAAGTCAATAACCATAGCTCTTATATGGCAAGCATATTTATAAAAATTCAAATACTAAAGCAATGTATTCTTATGCATTTTTAGATGTACGAGTATTTCAAAATTTTTTATAGAATACTATTTCATACATACATATATAAATTTATAGAAATTAAACAGCACTCACACACATTTTTCGATTTTTTAAACTAGCTAAAAAGAAAACTTAAAAGCAAAACAAGAAAACGATAAATATATTTCACCATAAACTTTGGAATCACTAAGAAAAAACAAAATCATACACTTTGTGCCAAGCATGACTCTTTTTCTCTAAATTGTTTTCTATCTTTTCTATTAAGGAAAAATTGTTAAATTTTTAAAGTTGTATATTTAAATTTGTTAGAATTGTTTCTGTTTTTTAGAATTTCACATTTCTTAATGTTCAGTCCAATCAATCAATCAATCGATCAATCATTTCAATTAATTATAAATTGTATTTGTTTTAAGTATAAAGACCGCATTAGTGTTCAGATTTTAAGTGCTCTCTTTCTATTATATTTTGTTCATTGTGTGACTTTGTTTTGTATTAATTTGAAATTATTTACATATCATTTAAAAAATGTCCACATTGCGTCCTTAAAAAAAGTATTTTCTTTTTATATCATATACATACATACTTACATATTTACTCAATTTATTTATAACCCTAACCCCAAAGTATTTTTTTTACTACATTTTCAAAAATATAACTCAAATGTTTAAAAAACCAACACAAAAGTCATTTTCTTTTATACTCTACTTATAATAAAGACATTTATACTATTTTAGCTTAACTCCCAAACAAATTATTACTCAAATTGTCTTTGAATTACCTTCTTATTTAAAAGAAATGTTTTCCATTATTTTAAATAATATATACCTACTAACAATATTTATTGTGAAACAGTAAAAATTCAATAAAGATTATACATACATGTTGTAAAAAAAAAAGGTTTTTTTGTTTGGCTATAATTAAGAGGAGATCGAATGCTTATGGCTAACAGTGGGACGATTATTCACGTCAACGGGGATACCCATGAGACGTGGCTCAAAATTCTTGTTAAAGTGCCTACTTTCGAAAGCTCCTGGCCTTTTAGATGGCGACTAAACTCGGCAGAATTAAATTAAATTGAAATTTTTTTAAATACATGCGAGGTTTTAAAGGATGCCTATTTTATTTCTGAGGTTAGGTTTGATTTTGTACACTTACATAGGGTAAAAAATGGTAGGTGGTGACTATTGATCAGAATTTGGAAAAATTTAATTCTGCCGATTGGGGAATGAACATTGTGAAGGTGTGCTAGTGTGCTAGCCGCCCAATTTCGTTTAGTAAACACTTTGAGCATCTCTCTGAACTCCGGTCGCATTAGTGTTCCCGATGACGTCAAATGTGCCATATCTATTTAAACATTTACGTTACGGAAACGTAGTGCTAGGTTTAAGCTCTGCACATTTTTTTTAAGACGAGCACAAGTAATAGGTACCACTTATAAGTCACTGTACAGGTAGGTCTCGCTAAACACGTATTTCTAATATCACGGCTCGCTCGTTTCTGTTGAACTTTCCAGTTTAGTTTTCGAGCATTGCTCTGCTATGGTACCATGTTCGTGCTTGTCGCCAACGGTTAGATCAGCCACAGAATCAACAATAGCGAACCTGGTATCATCAGTATTCATCTTTTTTGATTCATCTCTACTCTTCTTGGGGTTGGGAATTTCTACGCTCCTATTGGGTCTGGAATTCTTGGTCCGAAGAGAAAATTTTTTGTTTTAAAATCCATAGCAGAGGGAAGCTTGATTGCAATGCCAGTCGTAGAGGTATTGGCGCAATCGGTATTGCAGCTCTACTCTTCCGTCTTTTTCCAAGCTTACTTTTTCATGTTTTGTGGACCTCTTGTTTCTTCTCAGAACCAAAGTCTCCAAAGATGATGAAGAAGATAACTTGGGAAAGCTGGGTTCGACAGACTCATCGATCGAACCTGCCTTTGACGGCGTATTATAATATTAATCGCGAAATTTCGGATGAAATTAAAGCTCTCATAACAAATCGCACTGGCCGACATCGTTTGATTGAATCGAAGTTACACGGGGGAGTTGCTCAAAAGCACCCTCTAACAACTTTAGCTCAACGAAAAGAGCAAATAGAGTTTGCGTGCTCACACACCAACTGGATACCAAATCAATGAAAATTTTTTTAGGGAGTGATAAAACTAAAATCGGCAGGATAGCTCCAGAGGCCAAACGTTATGTTCGCCGACACCCAAGCCCCGAATTTAACCTAAAATATACTTCGACTGTAATTAATTACGGTGAAGGAAACATCAAGTTATAGGGATGTTTCTTATGGAACGGTGTTGGCCCAATTTTCGGAATTCGTGGAACCTTGACTGCTCCCCTATACTTGATGCTTCCGTGGGCAGAGGAGAATATGCCTGTGATTTGGAAGCTTAACACGGTTAGGTTCTTTAAAGTCAACAGCATAAACCAAATGTCAAGAATAATGTACAAATTTGGACAAACTTTTTGAAAAAGTTAAGGTACGTTGGCGTGCCAAGCCCGTTGATCGATGTCGAGGATTAATAGAAACAATACAACTGCGATACTGCAGTGCAGTAATGTAGTTTCTCTACCAAATATTAGACGAAGTTAATTACAATTTAAAAGAAAAACCCGAATTTCGATACAAGTTTTTAACTGGTTCTTTTCAAGTGTCCAGAGCAGTTGATTAATTCTTTTTTTTTTGTATTTTTGTTTTAAAATGCTATTAACTGTAATGCAAAATTATTTGACAATTACTTTTTTATCTTAAAACATTATTTATTTATGAAAGCAACATAACATTTTCAAATTTAATATGAAATAAATCCACAATTTAAGGAAAACGAAATTACAAGACTCTGGCTGTGCACCTCTTATATCGTACATCTAAGAGGCAATGACATTTTCACAGGTTTCGACTTCCCATATTACCTTCTTTCATGCTGGCCATCGGGAACTGCCCTGTATATCTTTTTTCAACATTGTACGCAGTGTGGCCAACTTTTGTTTTTTTAAAATCCGCTAAAATGAAGAAAAAACCGCGTATTTTCTTTAACCCTTTGATAGAAACGTTTTGAAATTATGTTTATTTAGATCCTCCACAATCATGACACCAAATTTCATGTTACTATATTAAAAAAAATAGCTTCGAAGCTGTAGGCAACCACTGGATAATACGATTCCTCCAATTTTTTGATTTTCATATTCTCTTATTTTTTATAAACATAGTTAATAAAGAAAAATTAGTAATAATTAAAAGCATTTTTTTCAAAAAATAGTGGAAAATATTTTACTAGAAATTTTTGCACTTAGGTTTTTTGCTAAACTTTAAAGAAAAAACATTAAAAAAAAAATTGCTTAAGAAGGAAATTCTAAATGTTCGGCAATAAGTAAACGTGAAGAATACTTCACAGAACCGAATGCATATAGCATTAATAGTAAAATTTGTTAAACACTTTATTTATGGCACAAAAAAGTGAATGTTGCATATACGCAACATTGGATATGAAAGAGTTAAAAAAGCGCTAAATTTTGTTCCTTATAAAAGTGTTTACCACAAATTTTTTTAAATGCAGTTCATTCGAAAATTTCAATAATTTCGTAACAAACTGCTGGTCCCTTGAAAAAATCGCTTTAATTCGCAAGAATTCTACACATTTTGGTCCCCTCGATAATCTGTATTTTTTTTTTTTTCAATACAAGGTCTGTTTAACTTCTTATAAATCGATACTGGTTGTTGACAACCTCTTATAATTCAATATAATGCAATGCCGAATTCTATGGAACTATGATTCGAAAAAAATCAATCATTGTAGATAGCTAAGTTCACTTTTTATGGAATTTTTTATGTTTTTCGTGGTTGATAAGATATGCAAGAAGAACCTTAAACTACACAACCGTTAAACTCAACCAGATTTTGATGAAAAACTCGGGGTCAAAGGCTTAAATGGAAATTTCGTTAAATCGAAAACCTCTGTAATTCGTAAAAATTGCTGGTTCCTTGCGATTACGAATTATCGGGGTTCTGCTGTATTAAAAAGAAAATTAGTTAAATTTAATACAATATTTTTAAAGTTAAGTCTGAATTCAGAAGCATTATAAACACTAGTGCTGTTTGTTCACTTCATCAGGTATTTGCTAGTTTTCACAAAATGAATTTTCGTGTTTTAATCCATTTTTTATATGAAGTAAAGAATTTTTTGAATTGTGTGACTTACGGTTACGAACTTTGGTCTTAAATAAGTTCATTGTTTCGGTAAAAAATGTTGTTACGATTATTCAGGAAATGCATTATTTGGCGGAGCATTTAGTGTCGTTTAAATGGAAAAAAACGCGCTAAAAAACACGCTGACCGCTAAATCACTTTTTCCGCGTTTTAATTTAAAAAAAGCACTAAATTAGCGCTGGCCACACTGATTGTACGGTAGAGGTGGAAAACTATAGATAGTTTGCGATACTATCAAGGGGTACTATCGATAGCAATCGAACTTTCATAAAAATTATAATTTTGAGGTTTTTTTTGAAAATAAATCCTTTGCACAATTTGAGTGGCATTTTTTAATAAGTAGCTCCAGTGGTTTTCGAACTATGAAGAATTTCTATTGATAACACTATGCGACAAAATGAAGGTTAATTTTTATGAATCCAAATCTCTTAGCGGTTTCCAATAGCACTAGGCCCACTTAACTATACTGCCAAGGCGTTTCGCTACTTTAGGTCAAATAAGCGATTTTTTCAAGGTCAAAGTCTGCAACAAAGTTCACATATATAAATTCGATTGACTCATAAACCACAAGAAATTTCATGTTATTGTTTTCAGCAAAGCTGTTTCTCTAAAATAGGTCTACAATATTGCAGAGCATTGTAGCAGCAAACGTTAAAAGTTAAGGATGAGGAATTTGAGTCTATACGCATGACACCGCAGCTTTTTTTTATCAATTATTTTAAACCGTGAAAAATTTCGTTTAAGTGAAAACAATGAAAATGTTTCTTTTTTGCCTGGCTACAATTTAACTGAGCATAACAACCCCGAAAAATTAACTTAAACCGGTCAATTTTGTCTTAAAAGTGTAAAATCAAGAAATATTGAGCATAACATAAATACAATAACTTAAAAAAATTGATCAAGAACCATGCAGAGCCTTTAGATATTATTAAATTTCAAAAATCGTTTTCTTTTGTACTCATCTAGATGAGTTAAAACTTTTCTGCGCTATTACTTTTCGATTTGACGCCATTCTTATCTAAAGCGCGGTTGACGCAAAATTGGCACGCAGGAAAGTTGCTGTATCTTTTCAACCAGAACACTCAGAATAACAAATAATGCATTGAATGATAAGTTTATTATTGTGTTTTAATACTATAATAATAAAAGATTTAAATTTCTTTGTTGTGCAAAAAGTTCCGGGTATTCCTTTTAATGGACCCCATCAACATTTGAACATCCGCTCTGGATACTTTTGAGGCTATTTGGTTCCATTTTAATAAGATTGAATTCACATTTTTGACCTGCATTTTTCTTCAACTTATATTTTGTAATAGCCCAGTATTTTTCGATCGGTCGAAGCTGGGGGCAATTGGGTGGATTCATATATTTGGGCACTACATCTACTTTATTTGTCTGATACCAACCCATGGTTTTCTTAGAGTATTGGCAACTGGCTAAATAAGGCCAAAACTTCACTGGCAAATGGTGGTGACGAACAAATGGCAATAGTCGTTTCGAAAGGCACTCTTTGATGTAAATATCAGACGTCATAGAAGAGGATGTCACAAATGCCCTGGATTTGAGACCACAGCTGCAAATAGCCTGCCACACCATTGCTTTCTTTGCAAATTTATCCATTTTTATGTACTCGAATTTTGAGGGTACATTACCACGATTCGTTGCCATATGAAATTTTTGACCTGGAAGCTGTTTAAGATCAAATTTTACGTATGATTCGTCATCCACAATAATGCATCCATTGAATTTGGTCAAAACATTATTATAAAGAAGACGAGCACGTTTTTTGGCCAGCAAATTCTGTTTATCTGTTCTATTTGGTTATTTTATAGCACGATAGCACTTTAGCCCAGCTTTTAGGCGTATTCGTCTAACAGTACTTTTACTGGTATTGATTTTTTTGGCACGATCGCTATCCGATAGTCCGGGATTGCTTTTGATGGCCCTCAAGATCTTTGCCTTTAATTTTAGGTTGGTGGTTCCCGTTTTGTTCACAACTTTTTTAGCTCTTTCAACACTAAGAGTTTCTTTATATCGTTTTATAACTCTACATACCGTTCTTTTGGAGATATTTAACACTTTCGCAATCTTTGAACCAGACCACGACGGATTTTCAATAAATTTGTTCACAATCAATTTTCTATTTGCAGCTTCCATTGTGCACACAATCACCAACTTGAGATCAATTAATATGAAAAATTTATCAACTAACGGTAACGGTATTGTAAACAAATCCCAGTAAATTTTTTGTTCTTATGACTAGGGGCGACGTGGTGACCACAACAAAGCGTGCCAATTTGGCGTGAACCCCGCTTTATTTACATATTTGTTCCAAAAATGTTCCTTTATGTGCTCAATTTTATGAGTCACTGTAAGCAGACGGTCACGGTCACGTCTTGGGCACGAGTTGTTATTGCTTCAATATAAAATGAAAGTTTGAGAGAGGGTAAATATGATCAGCACGGTTACCAAATGATTTGCCTTTCAATTCCGAATTATGAAATCAAACCAGTGTTACTTTGCGAAATTATTCGTAATAATGCACTTTTAGTACATTTTGAATGAAAAACGGAAGATAATGGAATGAAATCTGCTTTGATGGCAACACTTAAACCTAAAGTTGAATTTTTGTCCTGATCGCAATAGAATTAAATGAAAATATATGAAATTTAAAGGACTAAAAGAAGAGAAAAAATAAAAAAGGACGGAAAAAATACTAAAAGTATGTAAAAAGCGTACTAGTGACTAGCAAGAAATTGAAAAATTCAACAGTATTCGATAGTTTCGGGAATTATCGATGGGTCATGATAGTCATGCACTATCGATACTATCGATATTCCCATCGATAGTTTTCCACCTCTATTGTACGGCTTTTAAACTTTCTGTGAAGGTAATGAGCGGATTTACCTAAATTTCCCTTAACTCAAAATTAAAAAATGCTAACTCATCTGCAATTTATGCTAAGCGCGGTAGATTTGGTCTGGGTCGTACCTCTCATTCTTCTGTGTGTATAAATTATAAACAATAACAGTTGAACGAAATAAATTTGGTAGTTACAGAGTAGGATTGTAACAGTTTTGTTTACTTATGTATGTACATACAGAGATCGCAAACAAGTTTTGTTTACATTAATCTATTTCTAGAAGGCGAGTGAAGAGCTGAATGTTTTTGCCAAGTAGCAAATAATCAAGGACACACGCTTAAAGGAAAATTTACGATTTGTTTATATAAACAAATATTACAGAAAGGTTATTTTCTTGAAATAATGAAGTATGTACATTAGGGTGGACCGAAAATGCCCGTTTTTAATTTTCTAGAATGCCAGTACCGAAGTTGTTTCATATGGTACTGCAGATTAATGCATGAAATTTTCAGCCTGATCGGACTGGATTTTCCGTTCGTCATTTAAGTTTTAATATCGAAATTGATCTTGAAAATTAGGTGATTTAGGTCCAAGGCATGTATATTCGAGTACCAGATCGGCATCATACCAAACAGTACTTTCGAGTTACGAGCAACCAATTTAATTTTTTTCTCGTTTATTTTATAAGATACCCACCAAACATTTAGGTTTGAGATCAACTTGAGGTGAAGTTGATATCAAATACCTTTCTCAAATCTCCAACGTTAATTCTCAATAGTATCTCCATTGATGTACTATAGCATTCTCAACAAAAAGGGCATTTTTTTTGTATGGTAATAATTATAGTTGTCAACTTGAGAAAATTGTAGTTCTAAACTTGAGTTGTAACGTAATTTTCCAATTGGTCTTAAAGGAAATTTACGGTATTGCCATAAGCAATAATTATTTCTATTTAATTGAAACACAAAAGATAGAAGGATATTTTAAATGACTTTTTTATTTCTTCGCTTTTCAACAAGCAACTTAAAGTTTTAACAATTTCATATCACAAAGGTATTTTGTTTAAGCCATAAGCAATAATTATTTCTATTTAATTGAAACACAAAAGATAGAAGGATATTTTAAATGACTTTTTTATTTCTTCGCTTTTCAACAAGCAACTTAAAGTTTTAACAATTTCATATCACAAATGGTATTTTGTTTAAAAAAATAACAAATTCAGTCTATTTAATAGCACTTGAGAGTGAACAATTTAGGTTGGCAGTTGAAGTGGAAGGCTCTAGCATAAAAGTTTCGGCAGCTTTGAGCGCTCCGACAATAAGTCCACTTCCTGCCTTATTTCATTTTTTAATTTTTTACTTTTAAAATTAAAGTTTTTCGCAAAAATTATTTTCACTTCATTTTCTTACTTTTTACACTTCACTTTTGTCGAAAAACATGTTATTCACAATCACTGCCCGATACATATTTTTTGCAAATCCAATAGCAGTGCTGCCATAATAAAATATGTAAATATTTTCTCAAATATATCTCAACTCATTCTCAACTTGAAAGCGAATGTTGAGAAAAATATTTAATATCGATTGGAGAATCATGTTGGATATCAACTTTCTCAAAGGTTAGAAAATTTTTTTTTTGTGCTTGTTCTAGGTACTAGCTAGGATAGCTGCATAGTTTGGGTAATACGAAAATTGCAACCGCAGCAAAAAAAAAAAAAACACAACAGAAATTACCATATGAGCGTGCCAACCTCCGAAAGCAATCTAATTGGTATTTCTGATTCACTCGCCCAATAGTGTCCACAATCTTCTTAATATATAAACCTTCATAATTTTTTCGGTCGTATTAATACACACTTTTATTAATCCATCGTATTCGCTATGAAAGTTTTATAATTTATAAATTTTTATATAAAAAAATGCCCAAATATTAGCATAACTATTTTAAAATGCAAAAAAATACACATAAAGGTTTGTTCGATATTAAAAATAGCGGGAAATAACGCCATCTGTGTGTCAGAGTTCGCATTTGGCATACAGATGGCGTACTATCCCATATAAAGTAAATCTTTCTTTCTGCTCTTATTTCTCATTCATATTCACAGTTAGATATTATTTACAGAAAGCCATGGGCAAATAATTCTTCCATAACGTACCGTGCCGTACTTCAAATTGTTCTTGGGATACTCCATAATGAATATTCAGATAATATGGGTGGTGCCTCACCCCCTTTTCTAATTTCATCCACACTTCCTGTGGATTGACATTGTCAATCGACATCCTTGTGTGAAATTTCAGTACTGTATCGTAAATGGTTCCAGATATATACCCAAAAAAAGCATATAGTTTGTATTTTGAACTCAGACTATGTCTATTTTATGATCACAATACACACATATTTTCAATTTTTGTATATGTAGAGAAGATAGAGAATTTACAACTTTGTTGTAAAATTTTGTTTTCTTTTTTCTGCGCTCCATTTTTTTGGCAGCCAATGACATCGATTTGGTTTATGGGAGAATTCGAATAAGAGCTAGGTTCGACTAGGTTCCTATAACCATGATTCAAATTCCAAAGATATGAATGAAAATTTTCCCCGCCAAGAATAACCCAGTTACTCATATTGGTAAGCATAACAATAAACAGCTGGAATTGACCTTAAGTTCATAACTAAGCAACATGTAAAGGCAGTCGAAAATTAACATGGAAACGCATGCAATGTTTAATCGATGTTATTTCTCATAAATCGAAAAAAATATAGGTTGATCACGTGTGGAGAAAATATATTATTATCAATTAAATATGAAGTTGAAATAAAGTAATTAAATAGTCACTAAAAGTTAATATTCATTAGTGCAAAATGCTGATAAAGATTTAAATGAGATTTAAGCTTTAGGAGCTATGAGGATCTACAAAAAATAAAAGGAAAGTTTTCCACAAGTCCAAGTTTTTTGTTCACGATTTAACAAATTTAATATTACGTTTTCCTTTTGCGAACCCTCGCCATGGGGAATACGGAAAGTAATGTTACCAGTGGCGTTAAGAAACAAGCGGGCGTATCGACACAGGAACTCTATAAGTTTGTCAATCTTAAGGGTGGTGGTCTTTTAGTTGACATGATGAAGCGTGCATGTCAATCGAAACAATTTGCCGAAATTGATCATGCTATAAAAACTAAGGTTGAACCGTTTCTGTATAATAAAGGGGCGGGTCGGTATTTTCCAATATCGAAAATGGTCCTATTGCGAAATAAGGAACGTGCCCGCACTAAACAATTGCCCGAGATACGAGCTTTGGAGAATCCCGATGATGATTTCAATATACATGATTCTTGCACTGAAGTTTCCGAGGCGGAGTATATACAAAATCCAAATTTATATCGTTTTGTTTGTTGGAATGTGAATGTGAGTGTTGATCGATGAAACCATTTGAAGCTAAAAGCTCCCAATTACAATTTCCAGGAACGTGGCGCTGTTGGTGAAACAATTCTTCATTTATGTCTATTGAATGCAACTTCATTGCATGCCGATCTTGCAAAGCGACTGCTTAAATTTTATCCTAAACTTATACTGGATATTTTATCTTTGTGATGAATATTATGGTGAAAGCGTTTTACAATATTGCAATCGTGAATGAGGATCCAGCGATGGTAAAGTATTTGTTGGATGCAAATGCAGATGTGCAAGAACGGTAAAACCAATGCGAACTTTCCTCAGTTGTGATTTTTCTATTTGATGCATTTCCTTATTAGTTGCTGTGGATCCTTCATGTCTGCTGAGGATCAAAAGCCTTCACGTTATGATTCACCCGATCACGAGTATGTTGGTGTTCAACCCATCACTAATTACGATGGTTACGTTTACTGGGGCGAGTATCCTTTAAGTTTTGCTGCATGTCTTTCACAGGAGGAGTGCTTTCGATTAGTGCTGGCACGTGGTGCTGATCCTAATCTTCAGGATACAAATGGTAATACTGTGTTGCACATGCTTGTGGTCTATGAGAAAATCGAAATGTTCGATGTTGGTTATGAGGTCGGCTCAAATATACATATACGTAATGTACTGAACCTAACGCCATTGACGTTGGCCGCCAAATTGGCACGAGTTGAAATGTTTTTTCACATCTTAAGTATTGAAAGAGAAATCTACTGGCAATTGGGGAGTATAACATGTGCTGCGTATCCGCTGTCAAAGATTGATACAATCGATGTGGAGACTGGGAATATTAGTAAGGATTCAGTATTGAATTTTGTTGTTTTTGGGGTAAGTTTGAAGTTTCATTTATCCTTAGTTCATTTTATAAAAATTTGATATGCGTATCTCCACAGGATAAATTGGAACATTTGGAATTATTGGATGGTGTTGTTATAGATTTACTCAAAACGAAATGGGAAACATTTGTCAAATCACGTTTCTATAAGCAATTCCATATGTTCACCTTCTACTTTATGTTTTCATTGGTTAGTTTCATATTACGTCCGGGCCCTCAAAGTAAAAGTGATGACGATGATGACGACACCGATGATAAAGTCGTTGTAGCCAAAAATTCTTCCCATAGTAGCAGCAGTTTGTTAAGGGATGCCAGAGCGCTCATCAAGCGTGCAATTTCGAATACGGAATACAGTAAGTTGTAAAAGTTTACGGTAAAAAAAATTAAAATCAATGAAATTAATTGTTCAGTTGTAAATTCTGCAACAGAAACTTTTTGGCTAAACTTTACGGATTATGTTGATGAAAGCGAAGTTGAGCCCGGTCCTTCTTGGTGGGCAGGATATGCTGACTGTCCTTTAATGAATATGGAGTCAGATTTGGCCAAAGTTTGTTATTATTATTGTCAGATATTCAATGTTTATGTACATATATTTTCAGATACGTATTATTGCCGAAATAGTCATTTTCTTTGGTGCCATTCTCTATTTACTAGCAGCATTGCGCGAGGCGAGATTTTTGGGCTACAAAATGTTTGTCGAAAATTTGGTAAGTTTAATATAATTATATTGTAGTTTATCAAAAGAAAGATCTTAATACTTTTAAGAACTAACACGTCTTTGAGCAAGTTCAGGTCAAGGCTCAAATTGCTAATGCGCCCTGGTTTATAACGAACATCGCTGTACACGAAGACCCCTAGATGCTGAAAGTGAAGGTCGATTTAGCCATAAATAGTGATATTTGCAGAGATTGAGCGGTCATACTAACCCTCTTGCCATTTTTTTTTGTTGGGGAGCTCCAATGAAAAAATGAAAAAAATTAAAACCTATTCTCATACTAGACTTGCCATTCAGGAAATAATAATAATTGAATTAAATAATAACATTTGTGTTATCAAAAATTTATATATTTGTTCTTACAATTTCACAGTTTAACAAACAAAAAAATATTTAATATATTTTTTTTTTTTTGAGATTGGCACGTGAAGTATTTTTGACCGTTCGTTTAATTGACCGTCCAAATCTAGACTAAATTTTTTTCAAATTACATGGGGCTACAGTATTTTATATTATGTCAGATCCAAGATGCTATTTTCAATGATAATTTTAACCCTTTGACACCGGAATCATAATGGGCTTGAGAGAAACATTTTGTTGTGAAATTATGGTTACTTAGGTCATGACACCAAATTTCTTGCTTTTACATTGATTTGTTTGTCCTTTATTAAAGGTTAAAAAACATAGCTATTAAGCTGTATACAACCACTGGATAACTTCTCTTCTCCAATGTGTTGACTTTCATATTCTTTTATCTTTTATAAACATATCTGATAAAAAACATTTCCGGTTAATAATAATTTAATGCATTATTTTCAAAAAATGGTTCAAAAAATTTCACTAAAAATTTTTGCACTTAGGTTTTTTGCTGAACTTTAAAGACAAAACATTAAAAAAAATTACTTAAGCAAGAAATTTCAAATATTTGGCAATTAGCAAACGTGAAGAATACCTAACAGAACCGAATACAAATAGCGTTAATAGTAATATCTGTTAAACATTTTATTTATGCCATATAAAAGTGAATGTTGCATAGACGCAACATTGGGTATGAAAGAGTTAACGCTAAATCAGTATTCTGAGTTTTTTAAGTGCAGCTATGAAATCAGCAGCAATAATATTTTTTCTTTAAAGAAAAGTGTACCTCAATGTCCTTGGCGGAATCGACCCGGGACTCCTAATATGATAGTGTAGTACGCTGTTAGCAGACCGCTATGGCTATTAAAAATAGCCAGAAAATTCTGAAAAAAGAATCTTCACAATAATGTGTTTAGTAAACCTACCGAGGAGGAATGTATGTATTCAAACACTATGAAAAATGTGATGGAACTACATATCACATTTAAACTCAAAGAACTTAAACTTTTTCAATAGGATATTAGCAAATTACAACAATTTTTTTTTAGAATTGAGCTTATCTTAATGATGTGATCTGTTTTTCGCTATCACGTAAAGTTTTGAGATAATCGTAAATTAAATTTTAGAAAAATTCAAACATCGAAAAGAAAAAGTTTTATTAAAACAAAACACTTTTTACTTGTATTTCATGTGATTTTCGAGTTATTATGATTTAGAGTAGAAAATCTAAGAATACAAATTTGTCAAATTTTATTAAGAACAATGTTCTGATTTTAGATATGTAACAATTTCTTTTGTCTAAGCTCAAGATTTTAATGAATTCAAACAAATCTATTAAATTTTAGAGCTAAATAGTTTTAAGATATTTAAATATTTTTCGAAATAAAAAATCACTTGAGGTGTTCGGAACCACAGTGAATAGTGGGGTTGGGTTGGAGTGGCTGTCCAGAGACACACTTGAACCTACAGTTTAACGCCGGTTCCGAACGGTGATGTGGCAATTTGTTATCACTTGGTGGTTTTGCCATTGTCTACCAAGATATGTACTTGCACACTTTCGTATAATTTTCATATACTTCATATCGATAGTGATATAAGAAGGTGATGAGAATTAACCACCAGACCAAGACGGGAATCGAACCCGAACTTCCCGAGTGAAAGTCTACTGCACTACCTGCTAGACTATCTAGATCATCTAGTGAATAGTGAAGACTAGCAAAACTAATTCTATGAGATTATAAGTTAAAATCCATAGAGTTTCCTGCACACCTTAAATATATCAATAATTTGATTCTTAACTACAATTACACAGTCCAACTAATTAAGACTTTTTGGCTGCAACAGAATAGCCACCCTATAATCCTGAAGGGGTATGTTGTATAGACAATTTTTGTAAAACAAACTTAGAGTTCAGCACGTCTTAGTTTTTTTTTTACAGTGGGTCAAAGTTTTCTTATTTTGGTCGAAGGTAGCAGAAAACTAAGTGCAAAAAGTGTTATGAATTGATGTCTGAGGAAAATTTTTTGGCAAAGTTGTATTGTAGAATTTTACAAGGGTCATTTCTGTAGAACCTTTTTACACTTTAGTTCCTCTTTTTATGGGATAATTTGCCCCTAATTTGATGAAACCTTGAAAAGTCCTTTCAAAAGAGACATTAAAGGATTAAAATATTCCACAAAAATATTTACCAAAAAATTTCAGTAGAGGTCACCCGAGGCATAAAAGTCATATAATGGTTAACGGCTGATAAAAGGAAATAGTTTTTTACTTCTATAAAAATTGTAATTTATGCGGAACTAGCACGCGCTTGGTATGTGATCTGACTGTTCACTCCAAGTCATGGACGTAGAAAATGCCAGTGCCCTGTCACAGCCTTTGTAACAGGTCAATATCCAACTTTCTCAAGTTGTACATATAACTTTTGGTATGAAAGTTTTAGACAAAAATCATATTCAAAATAATAAAAATATGATTCTCCAATTACGTACGTATTTTTCTTCAGTTTTGATGATGCGCTAAATTTCCATAAATAAGACAAAACCAATCCTTTACTTTGCAAACAGCTTCTGCCATCTTTAATTTTTTCCTAATTTGGGTTTATTATGCAAATTAGTTAATTTTCACAAATATTTTATTTTTGTACGTCACTACTCACGCTACTTATAATCCGTATACGAGAGTCGCTAACCACGGAAACCCAGAATACAACTTACAAGGAAACGTCCCCAGGTTTCTCACATTAGGATGAGGATTTTCGTGTCGGTTTTTTTTTTCTAAAATTTCCTACTTTTAGAACCCCTATTTTTCACCCCCTATTTTGGAAGGTGGAGCTCAACTTAAAACCATTTTCCGTCAATAAAAAAATACGCGTATGTTCGGTTATGCATTACTGCAGCATTTGCAGAAGCAAAAACGTTCAAAATGTACTGGCTGCTGGTCAAGCATTAGCGTCACCAAGGAGCATCGCTGCAAAAGTTCCCTGCTGTTAAATGCTTTTTAACACTTTTGCTTCTGAAAATGTTGCAGTACTGCATGACCGAATATACCCTACGTGTCTATTAGATTTCCGTCCCCTACAACATTTATAAAAATCAGAAAAATCGGCGCCGACACCTGAGGACGTGCCCTTGCTGGTGAAAATTAATGTTACAGTTATCTAGATTAATCATAATGCTGATTTCACATTATAGTATATTTTATTTATGTGGGTAAGCTGCTATTTCCTTTTAGTAACCGTTAACCGTTATATATATGACTTTTATGTCTCAGGTGACCTCTACTGAAATTTTTGTGGAATATTTTAATCCTTAAATGTCTATTTTGAAAGAGCTTTTCAAGGTTTTATCAAATTAAGGGAAAGCAAATTGTCCCATAAAAAGAGGAACTAAAGGGTTAAAATGTTCTACAGAAATAATCCTTGTAAAATTCTACTGTACCACTTTGCCAATAAGATTTTCCTCAGACATCAATTTATAACACTTTTTGCACTTAGTTTTTAGCTCCCTTCGACCAAAATAAGAAAACTTTGACCCACTGTAAAAAAAAAACTGAGACGTGCTGAACTATAAGTTTTTTTTTACAAAAATGGTCTATACAATATGCCCTTTCAGGATTATAGGGTGGCTCTTTTGTTGCAAAAATGCTGTTGGACTGTGTTATTATCAGATGTTTGGAACGTAGTCAAAAATACTTTCTCATCGCTAATTTTACAATTCCATTAAGTAAAACATTTATTACTGTTGAACTTGAATTAAAACTAAGGACAATGTCTCAAAATACCAATTATTTTTCTGACTGGCGGAGGGCTGAAACCCGCTCACGTCGTGCTTCCCTTCGGAGATATGCTTTTTCTACAGAGATGTTTTAAATTGATTTCTCATTTTCGTTCAGATGACAGCTCCATCTCGCGTCATGTTTTTATTCTCCTGCTGCCTCATGATGTCAATACCATGGTTACGTTTATCCTGCCTCACCGAAGTCGACGATCATGTGGCCGTTTTCATAATGTTAACAACTGCACCATATTTTTTATTTTTCTGCCGGTGAATATTAAATATTATAAAGTTTACTTAACCGTTATTGCTGAAATTTCTATTATAATCTTTCTTATATTTAATAATAGTGGTTTTAAAACTGTTGGACCTTTCGTAGTGATGATATATCGTATGGTGATGGGTGATCTTATACGTTTCGTTTCAATTTACGTGGTTTTTGTTATGGGCTTCTCACAAGCCTACTATATTATATTTTTAACGTTCGATAACCCAGCTACACCGGAAGAAATCGATGATTCACAAACAAATCCAATGCCCTCACCGATGGAATCAATTGTAGCTATGTTCTTAATGTCATTGACCAATTTTGGTGACTATTATGGCGCTATGGTGTCGACGCAACATGAATACGAAGCGAAAATATTGTTCTTTCTATTTATGGTGATTGTTAGTATTCTGTTGGTCAACATGTTGATTGCTATGATGGGAAATACTTATCAGAAGATTGCCGAAATACGAAACGAATGGCAGCGCCAGTGGGCGAGAATTGTTTTGGTCGTCGAACGAAGTGTGCCACCGGCAGAACGGCTGAAGAATTTCATGCAATATAGTCAACCGATGTCAGATGGTAGAAGAGCCTTGGTTTTGCGCCTGAATATGAGCGTAAGCTGGAAAATGAGCAGAATTTTTACAATTAGTTTTAATTGTTTTTGTTTTTGATCTCAGGATGAAGATAAAGAAGAAATGAAAGAGGTACAGGAAATGAAACGCATACACGAACGTTTCTCTAAGAAGAGACAAGAAGAGCGTGAAGCTCGCGCCAGAAAGCGTCAGGAAGAATATGAGAAATTCTTTGGTACCATGGAATCAGCAAAGTCTGAAAGTGACAATAATAATGTGTGAGTGTGGAAGGTTTCGGTTTTTTTGTATAGCGAATGTATTTTAGTATAAAATTATATAGATTTGTTGTATTTATAAAAAAGGGATAAAAATGTACCTATAAATAAATTTATAATTTATAATTTATTTTATGTAATTTTTGATTATATTTGTGTTTTCTTCATAATTCATCTTTTACATTGGTGGTTTATATTAGTGATGTAACGAATGTCAGTTTAGCGGATGCGGATGCGACATTCGCGAATTTGAATGCGTATGCGAATGGAAATGTGGAATTTCTTATTATAGTTATTTCCAGATTCTCTAAGAAAATATTTGGATCAACTTGGAATATAAATATATTGTATTTGAAAAAAAAGTAGTTTTGCTGTTTTTTCGACTCTGTTGAGCAAAAGTCAAACTATGAAACTGATTCAACATGCTCACAAACATAACGCAATTTTACTAATTTAAACTTTTCTTATACATTCGAAAAAATAAATACGAATACATTATTATAATGTTTATTGCAATTGATTTACATAGATTTGCATTTTTTTAAATAAAATAAATAACGGCTTCAAGACCGGGGCCTTTTCATGCAAGGACGAAGACATAAATCAGTTGACAGATATGATAAGGTTATGGAGGGAGCACTTCTCGCAGCTGCTGAAGCTGGGAGAGCTATTCCGAAAATCCGAGATACTGACGTCGTTGAGGTCCCCGACTAAGACAAGAAATAACGTCGGATGGAAGCATGCCTAGTGATTGGAACCTCAGCATACTCTGCCCAATCCCACGATCTGCGCCAACTACCGTGAGTTAAGCCTTTTCAATTTCGCATAAACCAGATATTCACACTACACCAAGTCCTGGAAAAAACTAGAGAAAAACAACGTGACGTCCACTATCTATTCTTCGATTATGAAACCGCCTTCAACAGCACTATTAGGGATCACTTGTACAGCAATGTTAGGTTTTAGTATCCCTGCAAAGCTCATTCGTCTTTCAAAAAGTGCTACTATTAGCTAGGAAGGCTAGGAAAGTATTTTATTCGAACCACGGTGGTGGAAGGTGACTTAATCTTCGTGCGATAATGTAATGTTTGGCCTTGGATAATGTAATTCTTGCCACTGCCTTCCTTGTTAAGCGCTCGGCCGTTGTATTTCTGTGAGTCCAAGGGCTCTGAATAAAGTGACCTTGTTTGCCTAACCTAATTTATTTAGCAGCTCAAGACATTCTCAAATTATCTTGAAGGATATCTCGAAGGAGTTTAGTGCTCTGAATGCGACTTGGCTGGCTGAGTATATGACTTTATCTCTTTTCTAAACCTACGTTCGAGGTTGAACTGGGCACATAATCCAATGACGATAGATTCTTCTTGAAACGGGGCGTGAATGAAGTTTGTGGTTTTAGTTGGTTAAAATAACTGTAGAACTGGATTTTTGCAGAAAAGTAAAAGTATCTTAGACATCTACAACGCCAGCTTTAGGAAATATATGGTAAGGTGGAGCAATGTGGGACACATTTTTATATGGTCACATAAAACTGTCTAGATATTGGAATTTTTACCAGTTAATTGCTCAATTCTCTAGAGAATCGAAAATCCTAAATACATAAATATAAACGTGGATTTTCAAAATTTTAATTTGCAACACAAAATTTTCACATCGTAATTTTTGGACTTTTTAAAAATGGTTGGGTAATGTGAAACTCTAACAAAATTTGTAACTAAATGGTATAAAAATGAACTTGAATCTCTTCTTTGTTAAAGATACCTTGAGCATAAATTAATTAAAATATAGCATTAAAATCATTTCTCTTCTCATTTACCAAAGTTTCTATGCACATGTGAGCATAGAAGAAATAAAAAAAAATGATTTCCAAATATGATATAATCGAATTTAATGATTATTAATGGCTCTAAATGGCAAAGAAAGTGAAAAGTACCAATGTTTGTCGGAAACATCAATAGCCGAACCTCAATTTTCGAAAGTGAAGAGGTAGCGATTTCTAATATTAGCACATTTCTAATGAATGGGCCGCTTGGATTGATTCTATCCAATTGAATTGCTGCTATTCGATAATTTATTGTGGCAACAATTTAGAGAAAATCAAGCAAAAATCTGAAATGATACAATAAATATCTTCGTACTGCTAACTAAGGAATACAAAGACAAAGACAAATATCAAAAAACAAAATTTATTCTGTACTTTAAGTATGAATATCTGTAGAATAAGTTTCCATTTTACTTTAATTACGTTAAAAGTTTTTCTTATCAACTCTCATAATGCGTATAATTCATAAGTACGCCTTTCTTCCTTTGGCTGATGCGAAGGAATTGATGATCTCTTCAAAATTTTCTGTCTAATTTCGCTTCCAGGCATAGAGTGGCTAAACTTGACACTCTAGTTTGAGTTGAGCAGGATCGATGGAAGTTTTTTATTCTTTTTTAATATAGGGCCCGGGCCCGTCTGCGACATTTTGCAGACGGGCCCTTGTTAAAGTTCTTCTGGAATTTAGGATTTGGATTGAAATCCGGGCCCCCTCAAAAACGCCGGGCCCGGCGGGAATCCCACCCGACCCACCCCCCTCTCGTCGGGCCTGCTCATATTACTCCACCTTACCCTACCTATTTAAAATGAAAACACCATAATCTTTTTTTTTACATAATCAACAATATCTAAATTTTATTAATTTTTAGTGCTTTAAATAATATTTTCTTGTTTTGTTTATAATTAAATAATATCCTTTAGAAATTTTTAAAACTTTTTTTTGTTTACAAACTTATAAGATAAATCTAAATTTTATTTTTTATGACATACAAAAAAATAAATTTAATTTCTTTTAGCTTCCGCAAAATTACGCAATCAATCGCAAAATTAACACAATGCAAACAAGTTATTTCACAAAAGAAAAATTATAATAAATTAAAAAAAATAATAATTTTAAATTTTTTAATTACAAAAACAAAGCGCACTGAAACTTACAAGCAAAGGCTTTATTTTTTTAATTACAAAGATGATTTGTTTTTTATTTTTTTGTTTATAAATATAAAATACAAGTATTAAATTATTTCATTTTCACTTTCAAAATTTCACAAACTATGTTTTTATTTTTATAATTTTGACAAATTTCGTTTGTTATTCTGTTCGCTGTCGTTTTTTTATTTGTATTTGATATTATTAGAGAAAAACTTTTTTTTCTTTTTTTTGAAAATTTTACTATAATTAAGTATGTAAATATTTTGTATGATTTGTGATAAGCATGAGGCACTTTCTTAACTTCCCTGGTTAGATATCTATTTTTTGTTTATTTATTTTCGATTATTTTGATTGCAGTTTTGTTAATATTTGTGATTATGTTTTAATCTGTAGATTTTGACAAAGTTTTTTGTGTTTGTTTGTTTTCTACGTAACACTGAAATTAATTACTAATTAAGCGTTAAAGTAAAGTTATTTTCAAAAAGACTTTAGAGTTGGGCAAAGTAATCTTTAATTTCTATAGGTAGAGGGTAATATTCGTATATAAAGAAGAGTTAAGCTTATGAAAAGAACATATGGCAAAGTGGATAGATAAATTTACAACCAGATATAATATTCTATGAATTATTCCAACAAGCCAAGTAATAAAAACCTATAGTTAAGCTAATCAGTTCAAACTGTTTTTCGTATGTGATTATCTAAGAACACATAATTAGATTTAATAGATTAAATAAATTCACGATTGATTCACTACTGGAAAAGATTCATTGTCAACTAAATAATTTGTGAAAACAAGTTAAGAAGATTTTATACCATCTGTGACCCACAATTAGGAAGGATCTATATCCTCATGAGATAGCTATTTCTGTTTAATTTGTTTCGGTGGTTTATGTAAAAAATTTGCATTATGAAGAGGTTTTTTTATTATTAAGTTATTTTAGTCTTTGGTCTTCAAAATACATTTCATAATGTGACTGATATTGAATTCTTCATCTTTCTCCTTTATAAAATCGTAAAGTTTTGTTTTGCCTGATCATTCAAAACGTTTATAAATTAAAATTAAGTTCGAAACGCACAATGTTTTCTTTCAATGATATTAAATTTAATTTCCAGTAGACTTTAACAGGATTTAGGTCATGAATTTCTATCTATTTGATCTGATTTTGAAACAATAACTAGAAACACATATATCTGGTTTGATAAAAATATTTATATTTATAGTGTGCTCGGAAAAAAGTGTTAAATTAACATATAAATTCTTATACTTATTTGAATACATGGACAATTTCGTTTCAAATTGAGTTTCCTTTTATTTAAGGTTAAGTTTAATTTTACAAATTTACCCTCTATCGTTATTTGATTTGTTTCGATTTTTCTTTATTTTTCTTTTGTTTACAAAGGAACTACTTGCTTAGAATAATATACTCTCTCATCTCCTATCATAATCGATACACGCAATAAAATAATAATAATAGTAGTAGAAGAAATAGTAGAAGTAGTAGTGGTAGTAATAGTGAAAGAATTAGAAGATACAAAAAGTGTTTAGTGACATCTTTAAATGAGATTTGGAAGTGTTAAAGTAATAAAAACATTCCTTTTGATAGTCGAGTCGTGACCGCATAAAAAAATACATTTTTCGGTATAGTTCTATATATTTTTTTTGTTTAAAAATTGGATTTATTTACGACTTTTTCGTAGTAAGTTTACGTAATTGCTTTGAAAATGTGGCCGAGTATGAGCGAAATCCCGAAGCACGTTGCGATCATCATTTCGACTCCACTGCTGTTCCAGACGATGTTGAAGACGATTCCAGTGTAGAGGAATCCGCGACCGCCGTAGCTGGAGCGGGACTAGTCTCTTTTTTTTGTGACTCATTGGATTGTTCTTCTACTTGCATACCCTCGGGTGGTGGTAATGGTATGGGTTCTTGTATTTTTGTAGCATCAACTGCTTCGCCTTCACCGTTTTCAGTAGTTGTGGCTGTTGCCTCCACTGCGGCAGTTTCTTTGGTTACTTCACCTTTCGAGGAGCTTTTTTGCGCCGCCGCTGCATCTTCGCTTGGTTCTTCAGTAGTAGCAGCAGCAACCGCATTGTTGCCCTCAGCAGTCTTTGCATTTTCTTCAGCTTTAGCTTCCAATACATTTATTGAAGCTTGTATACATTTGATGGCCTCTTTGCGTGCCAAACGAATGCTATCTTTGCCGTTGGTATCAATGGTATCCAGCTTGAGTAGATTTCGTGTGAGCATCTCATCCAAATAGGCATATTCTTTATCGCGGCGTGCGCCTTTGAAATTTTCCACCTTACCCATGAGATCGAGTACATCACGTTGAATGTCTTGAATTTTGCTGATTGAATCCAGAGTGTGTGGAGTTTGGGGTGGAAGGCCAGATGGACCCATACCCTCTGTTTGATGTTGCTGCTGTTGAGTATTGAGTGGTGTTGGACGGTGCTGCTGCTGTTGTGGATGTTGCTGTTGTGGGTAATGTGGCTGCTGCTGCTGTTGTGCTGGTTGCTGATAATATTGTTGCTGCTGCTGCTGTGGTGGTGCATAGGCACGCGCTGAGGCTGTTGCTGACGCCGATGGCGGTGCATTCTGATTGGGTATCTCTTTATGTGAGTTGATAATAGGTTCCGAGCGACCTTCCACAAATATTGGAATTGTACGCACATACGTGCCGCCGGGTGTTTGTGGTGGTGGTGGTGTTTGCTGCTTTTGCTGTGGATGCGTTTGTTGCTGTGGGGCGTAATATACTTTCTGGAACTGAGGCTGGCCAGGTGTGCCAGTTGTCTGCACATGTGGACTAGTTTGACTAGTTTGTGTGCCGAACTGTGAATGGCCGGTCTGTGGTGGTGGCGTTTGACGCTTGCCATTTACTGGCATTTGTTGCTGCTGCTGATGCTGCTGCTGCTGCAGTAATTGTTCTGGTGGTGGCGCTGAATGTGAACGTGGTCCATGATTCTCATTCTCTGCGGCTGATTTCACACCCATATCGACAGTGTTGCGGAATCCATGTTGTTTTAAATTATCTGTATACATTGGTGCAGTTCCATCGACCTCGGAACGTCCTACAATTGGATCTTCAGTTTGAATAGCAGCATCGCATACATTTTTCGTTGGTGCTTGTGGTTGTTGCTGCTGTTGCATACCATTTGGTGGTGGTGGTGTAGTACCAGGTTGTACATAATTTTGATAGTATTGCTGTTGTGGTGGCTGTTGCTGCTGTTGTGGAGCAGATTGAGGTTGCTGCTGTTGCATTGGTGCATTACTTCCACCACCGGCTCTTCGATGTCCGAAACTTTCGGGTATATACTGACGAAATTCGGAAGGCAACCGATTGAAGAAGTCATGATCATCTGCCATTGTATCTGCTCCAGCTCGTCGACGTCCCATCGAACCGAATTGTGGAAAACCAAAATCTGAAGCATCATCGAAATAACGAGAAAAATCGTTAGTTTGGTTTGAGCGTGGTTCATTAACATTGTTAGTTCGCTTACGTGTGCCTCCAAAACCAGCGAAAGGATCATGATGCATACGTCCTAAACGGCTACGTGGAAACATATCCATGTCCATATCCATGTCCATATCGGGTTCAAATCCAAAGCCTTGCTGTAATGTAGAGAAAAGGAAAAATCCCAATTAGCATTAATCAAACAAATTAAGGTAAATAAAAATAAGGTTCGAATATATTTTTCCTTAAAGTAATTATAAATTCTGCTGAAACAGAGTTCTTGAGAAAAAATTAATTGCGGAAATGAAGTAGGTGCAAGTAGAATCAACCAAACTTTGGGTTCAGATTTCTTTTGCAACCTTGGCAAAAATGACATATCTAAAGCATCCGAAGCTAATTTTATCAGTCTGGATGAATTAAACTACGAACTGCGTGACAGTACACTAAATCCCTCCACACTCTACAATTTCTGTTCGGTATTCTTATCATAATCAGAACAATTTTTATTAAATAGCAAAATTTTAAAAAATCATTGAAAAGCTCAACTTTTGTTATCTGCGATTCTGTATGAATTTGTTTTTTAATATTTTTAATTCATTATGTAAACTCTAATTCAAAACATTATATAATTTTAACAAACAAATTAACAAATTTAAATGACAATTCAAAAACGAAAACAAAAGAAACAAAAAAGATTCAAGATAATGACAACATGTTCAAGCTGTTTCTTTTTTTTCAAAAAAAAAAAAAAAATATTAATTTTTATTTAATGAGAATAATTAATGCACTTTACTTTTGAAATATATGGATATATTTTTTTTTTATTTACACTTGAGAAAAGTAAAAAATGCCGCCCACACATAAAATTACAGAAAATAAAAAAAACATCCAAAACAACAAAATTCAATAAATATTTTTTCACCAATGATTCATAGATTTTGTTTTTACAATAACAAAAAAAAAAAAAAAATAATAAATATTAACAATACGCTAATAAGCGAAAAAATGGATTTATGTGGAAAAAATTGTTTACAAAAATAACAATAAATGCCAAAAAGTTAAAAAGTGGGGAAGACAGAAAGAAGAAAAGAAATCAGCAACAAGTGACGTCAGTAACAATGAATGAAAAACATTAAAATAAAAAAATTAAAATTGAGTTTACCTACAAAAATTAAAGGTAAAAAAAACGGCTAAAAATTATTCATAAACTACTTTGACTTTATGTAGTAGTAAAAATTAACCTGAATGTCTGTCACGCTCATATATGCGGAACATATTGCGTGGCAAGGGATGACGTCACTATGACATGCTTGAGCAAAGCTGCATATGAAACAATAACAAAATAACTCATAAATATTATATGTGAGTAAATAAATTTACATACTGTTACACTTTTTGATTTGTATTTATATGTTTTTTATAGATTATTTCATTTCATGTAAATTACTCTGGGTAAGTGGGTTAAAATATGAATGAAGGAATTTGCATACAATTTAAATTGTTCGTTTAAATTTAATTACATTTTTAAGATTTTTACTGATAAATATTCATGATCTTGGTTTCATTATCTCTTATGGAAATATTTTCTTGGATGGGTTGGTTTGCCTCTCATGCATAATGACTTCTGGCGCCGATCTAAAGTTTAAGGAAATTGTTTTCAATGGCCTTGAGAGATTTCCTCCTTATCAGAGCCATTTTATGATGTCCCCGATTTCCTGGGGCAGTCCTGGATTTTAAAGTGTTCTCGAAATGCCCCCAATTTTATCGGGATGCGCCTGATTTTCCTTGAAGTTGTTTTTAATGAAGTCACTTGCTTTATTTTCATAGAGAGCAAAATTAAACTTTAAATGCGTTTTTTTAAAAACAAATTTTTCCGATGCGGTGAAATTTAAATGAACTTAAGCCTGGTCGAAAATTTTTTTTTACCCAAACTTCTATGTTTTATAAAGAATTAACAAGCAATTTTCCTCTCATTCATAAAAAAAAATATAGAGGCCGTCATTTTGCGAAATTTGAAAGCTAAATTTGTTTTTTCGAAATTGACTTTAGATGAACTAATATAGAGTACTGATGACCACCTCTAGTTGATAATTTGGTTCAGAATTAAAATTGTTTTTTTTTTTTTAAATTTTCGAAAAAGTCTCTTAACCCTCGGATTAGTGGTAAGGCCCCTGGATACCTTTTTGATTCTTAATTGAAAATTGCTTGTATTTCGGCCAACAAGGTAAGGTACCTCGGGCCGACAATATATTCTAATAATATATTATTATGCTTCGTTTAAAGCCATTTACAAAGCGATTCGTGGATTGGTTCAGATTTTATGGAGGTTTTTATGTGTTTAGTGCGCGGATTAGTGATAAGGTAAGCGATTTTTTCAAGGTCAAAGTCTACAATAGAGGTCATAAATATAAATTCGTTTAACTCATAAACCACAAGGAATTTCGTATTGATGTTTTCGGCAAAATTGGGCCTCTAAAACAGGTCTACAATATTGCAGAGCACTCTAGTAGCAAAAAGTTATCACAGGATATGGAATTTGAGACTAAATGTAAATTCGTTTAAGTGTAAACAATAAACATGTTCTTCTTTTACCTAGCTATAATTTTGATGATCATAGGTAACCCCAAAAAAATCAACTTAAACCGGTCAATTATGCCCCAAAAATTAAGAAATATTAACCCTATATGTACAATGACTCTCAAAATTGATGCTATGATGTCTTTTGGAGAAGTTATCACACGCACACAGCTAGTACAAGGACGTGCACCTCAATTTGCAGAGTGGGCCAATAGACCTTTTTGTGTCGCGAGCAAAACAATTATCAACGAAAAACCAGAGCTTTCTGCTGTAATTGTGAAAAAGCGCTTTGTATTAAACATTCAAAACAATTGCATAGGTTGAACACTTGCACTTTAGCCCCAAGTATAGAGCAACAAGAATAACAAATAATTTTAAAATTTAATTTTTTTAATAAAATAATGTATAAACACAATGAACAAACAAAAATATTTGTCTTTTTATTGATAATTCAATTGTACCCAATAAGCATAAATTAATGTAGTCATATGATATTTCCATTCAATTGCTCATAGGTCCCTACGGACCTTATCACTTTTTTAACGGAAAAATCTTTCCACTAATCCGAAGGTTAAAATAAATTTTAAATAACTTAGTATTATATGTATTAAATGAAAAACACTATACAGCAGTAAAAAAAATGTTTGTACTGTAGCGGATCAAAGTGAAAAAATTGTGTTTTTTTGTTCTTAATTTTCAATCACTCACAATTTTTACAAAAAAAAAAAATCAAACATGATTTCCCAAATTTTCAAGTTTCTGTTTACTTTTTTAGAAATATAAATTTTGCCATGAGTCACCGGAGACCCTAAGATCTTAAATAAAAACTTTTTAAGAACTTTTTTGCAATGAATGCGAATCTCGACTCGGTTTTGCTCTATCGGTTCTTTCCACTTAACCCTTTCGGTTAAGTTACTTTGTCTATCTCTGAAAAAATATCTAATAAAAATGTACAGAAAAAAAAACCTATTGAGGGCCACAGGGTCATCGGTGACCCATAAAGTTCAGGCCTTCAGAGGCGCAAAATATCTGTTTTGATCAGAAATTGTAACACGTAATTGGGTTCTATCGCTATCTCTTCTAGTTTCCTTAGGGTCCCGAAAGGGTTAAGCAATGCATATGAAAAATATATAATATTATATTGCTATATTCAGGATTATTCTCGTGCCCTCTGAATTAATAGAATGACATCAATATACCGAAATGTTCATAGTTTTCAAGTCTAATTTATTTAGAAAAATAATTCGAATTCGAATCTATAAATCAGATTAGGTAACATAAACCACCGATAAGAACCAAGGTACGACATACGAAATCTGCCTGCCATACAAACAATAAATACCAGTTCGGAGGCGGTTGGTTTGAAAATCAACATAAAAAAAGCAAAATACTTATGCATCCGAGCACATAACTCTAGCTCTAAAATTGTTGATACGAACAACGAGGAGGTCGACAAATGGAAGAAGAAAGTACAAACTAAGATCAATAAGGCAAACGCTTTATTTCTATCAACATTTATTTATTTATTTATAGCCTATAGATTTACAGCTGAAACCTGCTTGACCAATACCACACATGTTTGTTTGTTTATTTATAACCATCTCGAACGCTGATCTATCAACTCGAAGCCAATAAGATCCAGCACCTCAAGTGCAAATGGATCCGGCCACCTTTGTTAGAAGTCCCCTGAAATTTACCGTCAATCGGTTGAAGGTACAAAATTACTCGACAGTGTTCAATAAGCTTCTGGAAATGAAAATTCACTAATTAGTTAGAGAAATGTTTCAGTACATTGGAAAATATCGATAGAAAAATTTTGTTCACCCCATTTTGGTCTGCCAAGAGCTAAAGTTCAAAGTGAAAGTGCCAGAGAGAACCCGAACAAAACGAATTTCAATTACCGCATGTCGATTTGCAATAACTCAAATCATATTTTCACAAATAATTATCAACCGCGACCCACTTAAAATATTGGCGCTGTGTTGGTATAAGTTAGCTGGTTGACGATTTCATTTCCAACAGTGCTGATACTGAGAAGGTTTCTTAACTATTTGTATTGGACCTCAAGCAGTCACTTTTTTCTATCAATAGTTGTTGTGATTTATTGTTGGAATAAATATTAAGCAATATTTAGGGACCATAGGAAGAAGGCTTGGTAGATTGTTTCTAATTCTTATATGAACCTTATTTATACATTTTACATTTGTATGCATGCAAAAAATCATTTTTTATCCTTTTTCATCATCCTTATTGACTAAATTTCACTTTTATTGATTTTATTTTTTTTCTTTCAATCTTGAAACGCTTTAATAATATTTTATATATGTTTAATTTCCACATACTTCTTTCACCATATGTTCAAAATATTATTCTTGCTGTTTGTCGTCACTACAAATTACTGTATTCGTTTCAGGAATTATTAATTTAAAATTTAAAAACTTTATTTTTTTTCAATTTTGCGTAGACGTTTATTTATAAATAAATTTAAAAAATGTTCCAATTATTCAACTTTTTATTAAACAAAACCACTATATTAATACTGAGGTATATATTTATTAAATATGTAATTTTTTTCACTTATTTTGCTTTGTTGTTGACACTTTGAGGTATACTTTCAAACTGAGTGAGTGGTGGCGGAACGAAGCTCCTTATATATCAATGATATACTCGAAAATATGGTAATATAACAACCTAAATGTTTTTGTTGTTTGTTTTTCGAAGCTTCTATACTTTTCGCGAATCACATTTTCCTCTACTCGATTGTACTGGATTTACATATATTTTTCTCTAAAAGATTTAGTTCTTTCATGTTTACTTAATTTATTAAAGATTTTCATTTCAAAATTGTAATTGCAAAGTTGTTGTATCATTTTTCAGTTTTTCTGTATTTCATCATAAATTAAACAACATTGAAAATGTATTGTATATAAAATTTATCACTTTTTCTACATACATAGCTAATACCAAAAAAGAAATACTAAAATTTAGAAAATATTAAAAATAATTCTTTTATTTTTGTGAGTATTAAAAAATATTTTCAACTTGAATCATATAATTTTTTTCATATCCTTAAAATGTTTGGTTTTTGTGCTAATTTTTTCATATTTTTATTTTTTTATAATTTTACATTTCTTCTTCATTTCTATTTTGAATATAATTTTGATTGCTTATTTTTTATTTTACGTATTTTTTTTTTTAATTTACTACAAGCGGATTTTTTTGTTCGATTAATTGAAATATTAGTGAAGTTAGTCTTCCCCCATAATTTTAGCTATTAGAAAAATATTGTTTTCTTTACAATTAATTTCTTCTTTATTTCTTAAATACGCGTGTATATTAAAGAGTAAACAAATCACTTTACTACCGGCATCTTTATAAGTACTTACACCCCACATGTTCATACGTTCATACGCAATCGTCTATTGAACGTACCTCAAAGTGTAGGCAATTAATTAAACTCAAATTGAAATGAAAAATGCCCACACGTCAATTGACTTCATTCCACTTAAAGTTTTTCAATTCAAATTTTGTTTTGTTGCTATTCGATTCTATTGAGTTTCGCATAACCGGAAGTGCCGCCCGCCATCAATATCGCCATAGCTATAACTATAGCTATAGCCGTAGTGAGTGTATTGATCTCTTGATAGAAAAAGTTGAAAGCAAACAAAAAACATTAAACTTTAAAGAAAAAACCAGAAAAAAAAGGCCAAAAGAAGAAACAAATGAAAAATTATTAAAAAATATGCTCAAGTGCTTCGTGGCATAGCACACACCAACTGTCTGCCTAAAACAAAAACAAATATGATTTATTACATTTTTCGTAATCAACATTAATGTTTTTATTTTGAGCTTTTAATTTTTCTTTATTTTTCATTGATTTACTTCTGCATGTCCGTCTGCTCTAAAACTAAACAACAAAGAATGCCATACTAATTGATATAATTGAGAGATATTTCAGACAAAGAATTTTTTACTATATGTATGTGTAAGTTTTTATAAACATTTTGAAATGGATCGTATGTTTCTATATGTACATAAGTATGTGCAATAAAATTTGTACGTATATTTGAGCCATTACTGAATACTTTACAGTGGTGGAAAATTTAATTTAAAAATTTATAGGCCAAATCCGGTCTTTAGTTAAGGACAAAAAAAGCATTTTTTAACAATTTATTTCTCAGGCTAAGATAAAGATATCAATTTATTTATTATACTTTCATCTACGTACATACATTTTTTTTATAATAAGATATTGTAGATTTCCTTGGATACCTCTTATCGGGTGCAGAGCTGTAAAAGAATGCAATCAATTTAATTGCAATACCTCAGTCTTTTTTTGAAATCATGAGACTGCAAATCTTATGACTGCTAGGTGAAATAACAAGGCGTATTACCCTAAAAATGTTTTAACAATATCTAAGCTATAACTCGTGAAAACAGTGACTGCAATTGACTTAAAATCCCCAATTGACTCCAAATAACTCCAAAAAACTCCAAGTGACTGCAATTGACTGCAAATTGCAATTGACGCCAAATGACTGCATTTAAGTTCAAGGTTACTCAAGTGACTCAGAGTGACTTCACGTGACTTCAAAGCAGTCATGATTTTGGAGTCATGATTTGCAGTCTCATGATTTCAAAAAAAGACTGCACTCCCTTGACTCTAAAAAAGACTTTTCTAAATGAATAACCGATCGGCGGCTCCAAAAAAGACTTCCAACTGCATTTTTTATTCTGGAGTCAAATATATTATTCAATAACTGCAATCAAAAATTACTATTCATTTGTAACTTATATCCTCAATTGATTGCACTCTTTTACAGCTCTGATCGGGTGGGCAAATCACTCAGCACTAAATCATCTGAAACCAATTTAAGTATTAAATTCTGAAAGTCCTTCAAATTCTCTGGCCTTATACCAGCATTTGATGGCAAAATTTTCTTCTTCTTTTGTTCTGGGGCTCCTAGGGGGAGCATAGGGCAATAATGAATTGTCGCCATCGAATGCGGTTTTTAGTGATGACTTTGCTGCCGTTCAACGAATTTCCAGAATCTTGAATAATTTTTTCCAGTGTTCTTTTTCAAGTGACTTTTGGTCTACCACGTTTTCGGCTTCCTTGCAAATTGGATGCTTTTCGGAGAATGTGCCCGATCCACTTCCATCTGCGTAGCTTCATCTCGTTAGCTAAAGTTAGCTATCTTGTTGCATTTTTGGTGTAAATCAGCGTTTGAGATGGTGTTTGTTCACCAGACTTTAAGAATACGTCTCAAGTGTTTATTGACGAACACTTGCAGTTTATTCATTAGCTGGTCAGTGGCAAGCCACGTCTCATACCCTTATTTTACATTTGAATTAAAATTACGAGGTTTTGTTTTGGTGGGCAAATTCTCCTGTCGCTTTTGGAATCTTTGGTGTAATGCTCTCTCTAGACCCACTATCCACAGAAATTATACTTCCCAAATAAATAAAACTGCCGATGTTTTCGATATCATCGCTGCCAGTCTTATAATTGTTGTTCTGCCTGGATGAGTTTATCTTCATGCCTTAAGTTTTGTATGCATTCATTTTTAAGCTGACCTTTTGCGACTTTAAAACAAGATCTCAAATTTTGAATCGTATATCTGAATGCCTGGATGATAAAAGAAAAGTGTCGTCAGCACAATCAATACCCTCTAAGTGCTCGGTAAAGTTCGATTTTATCCAAAGCCTTATCTACCTTTATCCTGAGTTAAGCCTAGGTTTTTCATATACTTCCCCAGTTTGCAATACCATGAAAGAAAGCCCATTATTAGCCTCGGTTGATTTTTATTTAACTTAAGACAGAGAGCTGCTCTGTTGGGATCGAACTTCCCAATTAGTAGATTTGAGTGTCTTAGCTTAGGAAGGAGTGCCCAGCAGGATGATCTGGTGTTTTGTTCCTCTTCTTTTAACGTACCTTTTAAGGTTTGAATTCCTATACTTAAAAAGGGTTCTGGCCGCTGCGTTCTTTGTTAGGTGGTCGGCTACTTCATTATCATAAATACCTGTATGTCCGGATAGCCAGAATAGAGTTACCTTCTTAGTCTTGGCTAATGTGTTTAGGAGCTCTTGACATTCCCATACTAATTTTGAAGAAATTTCAACGGAATCTAATGCTCTGATAGCAGCTTGACTTTCAGGGTATATTACTATGTTTTGCTTTTTGTACCCACGTTCAAGGTTGAACTGTGCACAGACCCGTATGTCAAGAATCTCCGCTTGAAAGATACTTCCCATTAGCTCCGAGTGTTTGGTTTTTGAATCATACACCCCTAAACCCGTTTCTTCGTTCGTTCTCGATCCGTCGGTGTACCATCTTAGTGTATGTTCTTTGTGAGAGGTATGGAAAGTCCCATTCTCTCTTGTTAGTAAGAATAACGTATTTTTCGAAGTTGTATCTCTTGTTCATATCATCTCTAGGCAGGGTAGCTATTGATGATATGAAGAGATACTTTCGAGGTCCTTACTGCAAAGGACTTTCTCCCTGCCAGCCCATTCCCTGACCATAACTTGCCGATTAAACAAGATGGAAAATGGAAATGGTATATAATAAATAGATGTTTGTGGCAATGATCAATTAATGTACCAAAAACGGTTTGGGCTGAATGATAGGAGTTTTCAACAAAATGTTTTTATCAGGGACCGTAATTTTTATAAGCAATATCAAAAAATCGAAATTTAATAATTATTTTGATCAACTATAATAATTATTGTCTGATCTTTAGTTTTTAAATCTGGTTTAAAAATTATTTTTGATTTTTATGTTTTTGCTCATCCGAAAACATAAACTTATGATTTTTATTTTTTTTTTTTCGAGAATAAAAATTATTGTTTGAGTTAAATTTTTTTGCTTAAGAATAAAAATTATTTTTTGAGTTTTCATGCTCAGGAATAAAAATTATTGATTGAGTTTAATTTTTTTTTCGAAATGAATAACTCAAAACCTCATAAATCCTTGTTATTGCGAGTACGGTTATTGCATGTTCGGCAATTTATAGTCGAATTTTCAATAGAATATTTTCCTCTAACATATTAACCCTTTGGCACCAACAATTATGGGTCTTTTTGGCTCTTTTCGAAAAAGTTTCTTTTTTGACCCATTACAAGGGTTGATAGAGGGTTAATATGTTCCAAAAATATGTTGCTCATCAAATTTTACTATAGGTCACTGAACAACAAAAATCGGTAAATTTGATTTTGGTAAAAATAAACCCAAGTTCCAAAAATGTTCTAAATTGTCACCTTTTATACGCAGTGAACAAGTGTGTCTTTAAAATTATTTTCGAGACTAAAAAATTATTTGATGTTGCAAAATAAACTTTAATTGTTTTTTCAATAATTAAAAATTAAGAAATAATTAAAAAATATGCATTCATTCTGGTCATTATATGTATAAAACTCTAAAAGTTCTACAGCCTTTCGAATTTTATTCTTTAACAAAGTCCAAATCTACGAATCTAAAACTAAACAAAAAATAAATACTGCAAAAAGTTCAGACATAATTATATATTCTCTAATTAATGGGTTCTCAATAAATACTCAGATCACTTAAACTGTTCTCTCATAAATACTACAATAGATAATAATTATTTTCGATTTTGAGGGAGAAATGCTAAAAAAATAAAAATTTTTACTGGTTTCAATAAAGCGTGCAACCAGTATCATTTTGGTGTACTCAACTATGCTCTCCGACAATTAGAACATGTTGATTTTTTTCATTTAATTTTGTAAAATAATCATTATTTTCGGTCCCTGGTTTTTATACTCATATCTTGGAACTTTGGTTACCGAGGATAGTGTACTTGATTTGAGAATAGAGTTTTTTGAAATAGTGCTATAGTTTCTATAATCCATATTTCTATTCAAAGCTATCGAACTCGGTTGGCAAGAAAATAAACTTGAGGTGATATTCTTTTTTAACAAAGAAATATCAGTTACACAACATGAATGGATGCGAAAACCTCGGTCTAGACCTTACATAAGCAGGTTTGCCATAAAATATCAGTCAGTACTATATAGTTATTTAATAAGTCGTTGAAAAAAAATTGGACTAAGTGAAATTCCATTTGAATATTGATTTATCGTATATCGTAGTTATATTACAGCATAACGAATCATCACTTAAGTAAAATCTCATTTAGACCACTTTTCTTTAAAAATATTTAAACTTTTTTCTTTTTTGTTTTTTTCGAAACTGCGAGGAAAGAGGATAAGAACTTTAGCGAATCCTGCTTTTAATTAGAAAGCTTTAGATTTAAAAAATTAAATATGGAGTCAATAAAAAGAGCAGCGTGATCTTTTAACAAAGGTATGCAATGTAGTTGCCAAAGTGGCGAAATATCATAAATCGATGTTGTGAATCGTTTAAATTGAAATTGAAAAATAAATTATTTAACAACGCACTGACTATAAATTGTCGAATATGAAAAAGTTCGAAAAAAAGCACAAAAAATCAATGATACTTAAATTACACAAAGATTTTTAAAAAGCACACATTTTGTGTAATTACACACAAAATGGCAACACTGCTTTGTATGTAGGCAGGTTGCAATAGTGAATTCCAGGACAATGTGGTGTTCCTGGTAGCTAAATGGTTGATGGATTGGCCAACCGCAGCTCTCCGTAAACCAGTCATTTCCAAAACTTATACAGGTGCATTTCAATTTATTAATAATGTATGCGGGTGTTATAGCGAGAGCATATAAATACATAGTAAGAAATAAATTGACGTTTTTTTTTTAAAGTGCACACAAAATTTATTCATGCTACGTGCACCAAAGTATGACTAATTTCCTCTCTTTCAGTTACATTTTATTTGGCACTGAGACTTCATACAGAGTGTTTTCGCTTTTTAACTTTTTTGATTTTTCAGCGCACCATCTGATATAGGTCTTGCTTGCTTGAATTTTAAGAGCCAATTAACGAGATCTCTCACGTATTAAATATGTGTAAGCTTAAGTTCAGCATTTGCCGGCGGGCTGTGTTTTGGAAATGACTACCGTAAACTAATGAGCCCAAAATAGATTTTTTATTACTTTTTATCTTTTCTTAACGCGGTACTTTGTCTGTTCTCTCAAAAATATTCCTTTTTCTCTATGTGGGCAAATAAGTTTTGGTTCTCTTTAAATTGAAATATTCCCTGTACAATGAAACCAATATTTGGTTTTTGTTTCATGAATTACTTTAATTTTGTCTATGAGACATTAACAGTGTTAATATTCTTATTGAGATAGATAACTCAAGTTTTTAACCCTAGAAAGCTAAAGTAATTTTATATTCGCTAAAACTGTGACGAAGACTATTTTTAAGCAGAGCTAACAGAAAAGGTAAATAAAATAAGGCAATGAATTAATTTCAATATCCTGATTCTTTAAAAATCAAAATAAAACGCCAAACGTGCAGAAAATTTTTCAAATTTTTAAAAACTGGTGCAGAATTGCTCATAATTGCTTGAGAAGAATAAAAAATTTCGGACACACAAATACATATATACGAATATTTGTCATATAATTTATATTATATAAAGTTATTCATTTTTTATTATAAAAGAAAAACACAAAATAATCTCGAATGTTTGTTTTTACATTGTGTGAATTTTTTATATTAAATTCACCTTGAAATGATTTTTATTTATGGAAGCAACAATTTTTTTTTTTGTGTTGCTCTTTTCTCGCGCTTAACAGAAACCCCCAAAAGATTTTCAAGCTTTTTAAATTCTTTGTGTTTTGTTTTATTACGTTTTGCCTTATTTTCATTGCCGTATTGTTGTTGCAGCAACAGTTGTTGATTCTGTTACTATTCGCTTGTTTCTGATGCTGCCATCTCTCATTGGCGACATTTTAAATATGCTGTCAAATTAAACGGTCAAGGTGTTTCAAAATTTGGAATATGAGCGAGCGAAAAAAAAAATTAATTAAAAATTATAAAATTTATAATATGATTCTTTTAAAAATAAGTATACAAATGAAATATAAAGAACACTCGCTTATATATTTGTAATTTACGAGTTTTCTTTGTTTATACATTTAACTCCCCCCTCTGCCAAAAAATGCCAATGTAAATTCATTTCTTTTTCAATATTTTGGCATTTTTTCTTTTCTTGTAATTCCTTAAGATATTTTTAATTAATTTTCCGCTTGTCAAAATTTTCCTCTATTGCATTTTCTTTTACACAAAGTTTTCTTTGTTAAATTTTTGCATGTTTTCGTTTAATTTTTGCTTGTTTTGCGTTTTGTAGCAAATTATTTTGCGCATAACTTGTAAACAATAAATTCCTTGGTTGCGTAATTTCTCAAACTAAATAAATGAGATTTTTATCAGATTTCCTGGAAATTCGCAAATAATTTGTGGATGATTTTGTCGGTTTTGTACAGTTCAAGATTAAATTAGTTTTTGTTCATTATACGGATTTTTTTTTCATAAAATTAAAATTTACTAAATATAATTTTTATTTGTAAGGGGAACAATGAATTAGTTTGGTAATTAGTCTGGTCATTTCATAACCATTAATTATACAATTTATACTGGTAAGCTGATAGAACTAGCATTGGGAAATCCAAGGTTAATTACAAACCGACTGCATCAAAGAAACCAATTCGAATGATTAAGGGGGAAAGCCACTGTGACGGGTTATCTTAAATCAAAGTTTATATATTCAAAAATATGTGTACAAAATCTCAAGTCAAAATTCCAAAAATTGCTTGAGTAACAGCCATTTTAGTAATAATAAGTAGACTGAAAACTTAATGGACTGAAAACTTTAAACGCGTTTTTCTCGAAATGACTTTTTTCGAACTGGTCGCGTCGATAAGTCGATCAAATATTAACCGATTTTAAATTTTTTATCGTTAAGTGTAGCCGATTTTCAAATTTTTGATTTTTACTATTTTTTAAGCTCTTTTGAAACAAAAAAAAAGGGTCGAAACATGAAAAAATTTTCAATCAGTCGCCATTTTGTGGATAATAAAAAAGAAACGCTACGTACGACTAAAATTATACTCATATAGATCATTAAAAACTAAAAATTTTTTTTTTTCAGAAAATCAGTTCTTGAAAAGTCGACGCGACCATGGAGGGGGAAATTTTTTTCGGGATCCCCGGCAACGCCCATATCTTCAAAACTATTCAATATTTTTTAATAAAAATGTATGGAAATATTGTTGGAAGTGCACTTAATAAAATGAATATAAAACTATCTCCATATTCCTTTATTTGATAGATCGAAAAATTCCTGAAAATCACTCATTTTTCCAGCCGTCACAGTGGCCTTCCCCCTTAAAAATAGCATTAGCATTTGAGTGATTCTAACGATAAGCTGATCGAATTTATTAGCATTAGAAACCACAATTTAATGATAAAAAACAAACATTAGCATTAGATCTGAAATCTATGCATTAGCAGAATAAATCACTACCATGAGAAAGTGTTGCGAAAGTAGCAGCTCTTATAAACGCTATATTTAAATTAGGTATTTCTTCGATTTCGATTTTAGTTCAGACGACAGTTAATTAAATTGATAACATTGCTATCTTAATCAGAGGAAAATATGAAGACACTGTCTCATATCTCATCTAAAGAGCGCTAAATATTGTTGCAAGGTGGTGTAGGAACTTAGAGCTAAATGTTAATCAATCAATCAGAACCTAAAATATTTGGTGAAACCATTGACTTCTCAAAAGAAGCTAAATATTTGGGTGTGATTTTCGATGAAAAACTAACATGTCTAAACAGGGCCGTAGATAAAGCCAGGAAAGCAATTTGGGCCAGCAAAAATCTCGTGGGCAAGACCAGGGAACCCAGTCCTAAGCTCTCAATGTGACAGGAGTGTACGCGGTTAGACCAAAAAATTCCACTTACGCAGGTCAAATCAATGAATTGGCCTAGTTACTCATGTAAGTAATTTTAATCGGAAATAAATTTTTAAAAATAAATCGCAATCAAGTTGATCAGTTTTAATCCTTTTATTAATGAAAAATAAATATGTAGAGCAGGGCGTTCCAACCTCAGCCAAGATCCTGTAATTTAGCAAAAATAACATAATAGCATAAAAGGGTCAAATTTGGATACACCGACTGGGGTCGCTAAATAAAACTAGCTTATTTTCCGAAGGCTCAAGAAGGACACATTAGAATTGTTGAACCAATTAATGATTAATTACTAAAGGCGTATATGATGAAGATATAACAAGGACTCAAGAAAGAAACAACTTTAACTCCACATACATATATAGAAGAAAATCCGACATTTTTTGACATATTTTGGAATAAATCTTACAAATATTTTGAGGAATATAATTTTAACAAGTTTTACGCCATTACTAATAAAAATAACTAAGTTGAAGTCTCTATGAAAATAAAATTATTTAACAAATTTTTTTTTTTCTAAAATTGGGCTTCGCAGCACTGAAAAATTTCGTTTGATAGCTCATTACTAAGACAGCTAAAACAACGGTTTAGTTAGTGATGCGGAAATTCATCTTCTTTTATCCAATACTAAAAACTTCTTAGCACATTGAAATCAATTTTTTAATTTTGACTTGAAAATCGAGTACAATACCCCACTGTGCGGGGGTCAAAACAAGGTGCATGTTCCTTTTGCCCAATATTGCCTTACAAAATTTGAAAACAGAAAGTCTATAACCTGGAATAAAATCGTAACAGACGATGAAATTTAGTTCCATAAGTTCAACTGGGAAACACACAGCAGTCTATATCGCAGCAGTTATTGAGCCCCAAATTTGCCAACCTCTTCCGTTAAAAAGATGTTTTTGTGGAATGTTTTGAAATGTGGATCTACCGACTTAAGAAAACTACTGAAGTTAATGAAAATTATGTAGGGAAGGTAAAAAATTATGAACCAATGCTTTATACTTCCTATACTTCCTATAAAGCATTGGTAAATCGGTTCGAATGTTATAAGAAAATATTTGGCAGAATTTTCCACAGGAGAATTGAAATATCATCTCAAGATTAGTCCCAACTGAAACCTATAAAAACTGAGCTTAAGCCGATTGATAACAATTTGTATTTTCAGACGAGTTTTAAATAATCCTGTTGGTAGCTTGAAACCATTTTAAGCTAACCTATTTTTTAATCAACTTAAAGATGTTCAATATTTTTATTTAAGAATTCACGTCTGTGATCTCCCAAACAGTCAAAAGTAGGTTTAAATTATGAAGAAATAAAAATACACAATTTTTGAAAACTACGTCAAGTACTGTTTTTTTTTTTTTGTTAATATGTAAAATTTTTTGTTTTTTATGTATTAGCACAATGATACAGTAAAAAAAGATGTAAAAAAAGCAAATAAAAAATACTAAAAGTAAATATAAATAATAAATTTGTTGCTTACAAATAATCTATTTTTAAATTATTACCGAAAACGCATAATTATATTTACATTTTAATTTGCAAAAAACTAAGTAAAAACAAATATGAAATATGACAAGTGAATCCGCGTCGAAGTGAAATAAGTAAATTATAAAGAAAATTTGTTGAATAACTTTAACTTATAGTGGGTATTTTATTTTTTTATTTTAAAATGTATGACTAGTAAAAAATTTTCAGGAAAATAAATATAAAAATGAAACTAGATATAGTAGAAAACCAAATTCGGAATCTCTCCAATTAACCTAACCTTTCCTTATAAAGTTGAGCATTTTCACTGAGATCTTTCTTACTGTTTGGTTTCAATGTATAACAATTTTACATGATACATATACTCTGAAGATATTCAAAGGAACATAAGTTAATTTTCCATTTGAATAAATTTTATAGAATAATTTAAGAAATTTATGAAATGTTTATGCGAGTATAACAAATAAATAGCCTGATTAATTTATATTGTCAGGTAGCTATCAGACTCATGTATACCTATAACAATTCGACTTGCGAACATTCCAACTTTCATGCGAAATTGCGGAATGGAATCTGGTTGCAACTCGACACCTGATTGTAATTTTAAAAAGAGGTCTGAAAACTCTTTAGTAGATGTATAGTGCTGAAGCTCTAAGAAATATAATTAATTTATTAACAACAAAATAAGAGATCATAGTTCCATTTTTAAACATGTGGAAATCTTTGTTTATTAAATAACATTTTTGGCAACTTTGACATTTAAAGTAGTCAACAATGGCATAGTTATTTTTGTATGAGAAAAGCTTCCAGAAAAAGCTGAAATTCAGGTGAACTACTAAACCAAAAAAAAAGAAAGAAACTAAAAAAAAAAAACAGCTACAAAACCTAAAAAGGTAAAAAAATCGTGAATTTAAAAGTTAAACACAAAACCAGTTTTGGATTTTGTCATTAAAATGACACATTCGTGACGACAAAAAATAAAAAGATGCGAGTGAATATAACAAGTTTTTCGCATCATTGATTCAAAAGAACAAGAAGAAGCAGAAAACTTAAAAAAAAACTTGCTTAAATAAACAAAAGTAAAAAAAAAAATTAAATAAAAAACAAATACATTTAAAAAAGAATGAAAGAAATAAATGGTTAAAGAACACCCACGGGCACAATTATTGACAACACATGATTTACAAAAAATAGGAATAGCAAAAAAAAACAAAAAACTACACAACTATGAAATTTATTTCGAAATGTCGCTGTTTTATGCCCACACATGTACGCTGAGAAACACCTTCGCGCAAAACGTCATTAAATCGACAAGATGACGGCAAGAGAAAATGAGTGGCAGCAAGTGCAAAAAGATTGTGAAGCGCTGTAAAATTAAACAGCATACCATACGTAAGAGAGAGAAAAAGAGTGTGTGTCTGTGTATGTGTAATCAAGAGAGTGTGCAAATATTTTTGGGTGTATGTGCGGCGGCGCTACAAAGCTACAAATTTGCTTTTAAGTAAAATAGTTTGTAGATTTACACAAAAATAAAAAAAAAACGAAACACAGAAAATCAATTGTTTGAATTATTGTTCTTTTTTTTAATTTTCAGTTTTGTATAATAAACATTTCGCAAATTCTTCTCTTTTTGTTTGCTTTTTGCATTTCAAGCTTAATTACATTTTTCGCTTTATAACTAGTAATTTTATTTTTCTATACCTAAAAATAATGAAACACGAGGAAAAGGAAATTGGTTTAGCATTTTTAATTTTTTGTATTTTGTATATACGGTGATGTGCACGACCAATAAAATTTAATTTGGTATTGGAAAAAAAAGCTGAATTAAAATAAAACTGAAAATACAATTTTTCAATAATGACACCCTTTTGAAAGTACAGTAGTAGAAACTCGGTTCTTGCACATACTTGATACTTGCACACCTCGATACTTGCGACACAAACATTTTTTCCATTACGTACTCAGTACTAACAGCATTGGAAATTTTTTACCTCGATACTTGGGGCCTTTTTTGTCTTACCTTTGAATACTGCTATTTTTTACTTTGTACTAAATATTTATTTCCCTATTATAGAAAACCTTAAATTTGATTGTAGAATATTAACCCTTATATTGGCACCACGGTCTGGCCAGACCTTTTTCAACTTTGTTGACATTTTTTTATCATTTGCAATATAACTATGATCTCGAAAATCCATGATATCCTTAAATGACTATTTCTAAATAGATTTATAAAGAAAATCGGAGTCCTGAGGTATGAAGGGGCGAGATTTTGGTGTTTTAAAAATTTTAGTCATATTGGTACCACCACGGTCTGGCCAGACCGTATGCATTTTCGCATAGTTTTTCTTATTTTACTATGAAATCAAAAGTTTTGAATCAACACACACCATTACACAAACGACCATTGGAATTGTAATTGAAAATTAGAAACCACAAATGATTATAGAAAAGAAAACCTTTATCATCTTTTTACTTTGGTTCCGCAGATATACCGTTTAAAGTATTTTCTTTGTATGAGAACTGCCGTGCCCACTTGCCCAAAAAATCACTCCGTCTGTTTTGTTTTCACGCACATGTTTCCTGGAGCATGGCATTGCCAACCAACCCCTTTGCACCAAATCTAAGTACTATGTGTGGTTTCGGAGATATACTCAAAATAGCATTAAGATTGCATAGGAGGTGCCACGCCCATTTGAACACAAATTCAGATCTAAAACTCCAGTATAAGCTCGGTATCGGCAGATAATATTTCCAGACCAAAAATGATGCTTGAGATGTACCATAATAAATATTCAGGTTATATGGTAGGTGCCACACCCCTTTTTCCAACCCCATCCACCTTTTTGTATTGTCAGCGATCATGCTTATAAGCAGGACGCAGTAAACTGCAGTACTGTACTATGAATGATATACTAAAAAAGGTATAAGGTTTGTATGGGATGTATCCCACCCACTTGTAATTACAAACTTTCAGAGACATAAAGCAATATTATATAAACTTTTATGTCATTCAGAAAGTAGCCGGACATACAAACAGATTTTCACTTTTATGTATATTTTTTGATTATTTTCTTCATTGCTGTTTCAAAACGTGAAATTTTTTAAAAATTAAAAACATATTTTTTTTCAATAAATTTACATATAAGTAAGTACATTATTCTTACATAATATGTATAATCTGGCTGGACCGTGGTGGTAGCAATGTGAAAAACAAAAGTGGTGCCAACAGAAGGGTTAAATTAACCAAACCGATTTTAACCCGTTTTGAATATCTGTAAAATTTTTTGTACAGCAGCTTTGAAAATTCATCAAAATGCATTTATTTATTTCGAAAGCAATGAATTTTGGAAATGAAATGGTAAGATTATCGAGATAAAACAGCAAGCTTAATGTAGAAATTATAATTAAATAGGTCTCACAAACTACAGCTGACCAAAGCTTAAGAAAAATGTGGAAAAATTATCAAATAAGTATCACCATAGTGATTTCTTCTTCTAAAGTTATGTTATGATATTATTTAAAAGCAGAGAAAGTTTATTGCACATTAACATGTTATGACTAGTACTATAATATAAGACTCTGTTCTTGTTGTACTAGGAATTCCTAAAAAAATCAAATAAATAAATAAATAACAGTGTGTCGCCTTCTTCTTCTTCTCAGGATACTCCAATATTACTATTACATACTTTAAAATTCACAACAAATTTTTAAAAATATTTTTTGTGTTTTGAGTATTGAAATCTTATTTTGAAGACATATAGAAATTGCATTTAAAATTTTTTCAAAATTGTATCACGATTTCTCGTACCTGTTTAAAGTTGGTTAAAATTACAAAACTTTTAGTTTTCATTTAGAAAAAAGATTCAAATAGCAAATACTTGGGAAGCTTTAACGCTCAAGTTTGCAAGCGTTGCTGTCACCCTCACAATTTTAAATTGTGTTAAAAATATATATTAAAAAGAAATTGGTGAATAGTTGTGAATGTAAACTCTTTGTTTATTTGGGATTTGTATTTTTCCCCGGGGACACAAAATTGACACAATTTTTTGTGTATAGTTTATAAATTAAATTTTAAAAATATCTAATTAACTCAAAACAAAACAACAAACATATTTTTTTTTCGTTTTATTATTTTAGGTTTGAAAATATATTCAAAATATATACTCCTTTTATGAGTGGATGTTAAAACATTTTCAAGTGTGAAAACAAAAACTAAAATTCCGCTATACCCGGGAAAAATGTTGTTCGAGCGGGATATTTATAAATTAACTAAAAATCCGGAATGTCCTGGTAAAAACGTGACATTTGGTAATACTGCTTTTAAACCATTTCTGCCTGATACCAGTTTCAGCCATACGATTTTGATAAAACTTAATGCACGACGTAGAATTAAGCCTCATATCTCATTGCTTTGCTTAGATATTCATTGGGTATCGGACATTTTTCTAATATAACTGCCCAAGTGCATTTTAGGGCAACACTTGTTAACAAAAAGCGCGCCAATTACTTGCACCACAGCCAATGTATAGAAAAGTACCAAAGCCGGTAAATAACCGATTAGAACCACCTAACAGGAAATCAGCGGATTTTTTTCTGAAACTGAGAAGAAAGGACCAGAGATTACTGTTGGGTGTTATCACCGAGCATAACAGAAGTGGGCAGCACATGACCAACATGGGCGTCATCACCGATCCAACCTGCCAATCATGTCTTGAGGACGACGATACTATGGAGCATTATCTTTGTAGCTGTCCGGCGTCCGCGAGAATCCGATTAAGGCTGTTGGATAGTGATGTCTTGAATATGAACAATATCCACACTCTCCCTCTTTTTGAGCTGCTGAGGCTCATCAGTTAAACAAAGAAGTTTGAGGTTGAGAGACCTTCAGACCTTTTTTCTTCCCATTTATCCCCTCACATATCTTTCCTGTCTTTCTACTTTCTTCTATTGGCTCTATCTTGGTTATAGTACAATGGTACTCTAAACACTCTTATAAATAATGCAATCGATACAAAGTTGGTGTCGTTGGAAAAGGAAGCTAAATGTTCCAGCTTGGATTTCTCTATTTGCGAAATTTCCTCTTTTTTATTGCCACATTTTCCAACTCCGCAAAATTCTTGATTTTTGGTGTCAGGTAACTCTAGGTAAATGGCAGAATTTTAAGGTGACATCTAGTAGCCTAAGATAGTTGAATCTTTTAACCAACCATTCCTATCCCTAATTTCGCGATATCTCTGACCCAAACTTTAGGGCCGTTTACATATTACGTAACGCAATTTTTGACCAATTTTGACCCCTGGTCGTAACACATCGTAACAAAACGTTACGTTAGTAACATAGTAACGTAAGACATTTCTATTTTGCCGTATTTTTCCTATTGTGACGTAATACCTTTCTGGCCAGTTTTTCTTATATAATGATGATCCCTCCCATTTTTCCGTTGACACCTCGAGTGAAGAGTGAAAACTATTCTAATAATATGGAAACACCAACAAAAAAATGTAGAGAATGGATTGCAAGCAAAATAAAACTCAGTCAACCGCTCAAAATCGACGTTACGTAATACATAAATATCGTTTGAAAATCAGAATATCAATTGATAAGTCCACTGTACTGCATTTTGTGTTCCATTTTTTAAATATAAGCAACTTTTTGATGCTGCATGTGAGCGAGAGCAAACTGACAGTACAAATATTTTTCGAAACTGATAGTAGCTGCACAATACTCTCTAGTAATCAGCAGTAAGCCATTTACCTATTTGCAACGATTATAACAACAAGCCTATTATGCTGAAAAACTGTCCTCCTATTTTGTGAAATTTTTGAAAGACAAAGAAACTCAAGTAAGAAACTGATTATCTCAGCCAAGAATTCAACAGAATTCAGCAGCTTTTAAAAAAGTTCCTTAGTTTCTTATACCTCCTTCGTTTTAGCGATAAAAGTAGAATCTAGTCGTCATTAAGATTGTACTGGCGAGTTCGCATATCGCGGTGCTTGCAGCTTTTTATTCCATCAAGAAACAGGGGACAAGTACGCTTTAAGCTGGCCTGAAGAGTAGAGCTGAGATTTTCATTCACTGCCTCCTAACTACCAGTTCTTACACAAACTTTTCCTAGTTGGTCTTTTTCGGATTCTAGATCTCTTTAGGTTCCTAAGGACCGTCTAGTTTGCAATTGAGATTTCTGTTTGCTGGATATCACAAAAGTGCATGAATTGCCTACGTTTTTTTTTTAACACAAATTAATATTCGCGCAATCTTTCAAATGAATTTGAATTTGTTAAAAGAAGCTGTCACAAGATAGCGGCTATATCCGTTGGCTTATAGATAACTATGCTATACCGAAGGTGCCTAATTCCGCTACTATATTTTAGCTACATTCTTCAACTGAAGACTATGAAATAGAAATAAAAATTAAAATACTTAGAAAAATTAATACTTCAGTGCCTTGTGCTATTAAAAAACGATAAGATTTTCATTTCATATCACTTTAGATAACATTGTATAATGATAAGCAAATAAATAATAAACATTTTTATATTGTTGCTATAACTTTATATTTTCTTTTTGTTACCCGTTTGTATTTTATAGCTATTCGCTAATTCAAAGGGGTTCACTTGGCATAATTCTAGTGATTTCTTTCCTATCAACGTTCAATAGGAAACTTTCCAGAATGAAATAAATCGTGATAATTAAATATAGCAAAACGTCAATAGGTATCTTAGATAATTGCAGCTAACGTTAAATAATCAACAAACTCTTTGTTAACATGCATGTGCACTCTCACATACAAACAAAAACACACATCTATATGTAGCAAGGTCATGCCTTAAGCTCTGGACGCGAAACAAAGCAAGGCAAAAAGAATATGTAAAAATTGCATAACTTCTAATTATATGTTCGCCTCAGCTTACGAGGGGTTAAAAAGTCGAGTCCGTGTGTAGGGGCGTGAGGGAAGTTAGGATTGGGTAGGGGTGCTACTGCTATAGAATTCTCGAGTGCCATTTAATCAAGTTAAAACGATTTCTTCTAATTGTCATTGTTGCGATTTTCAATTTAGATATGAACAAACAAATTCACACACAAACACACAGAGCTACACAATGAATAAACGTTTTGTGTGAGCGATTTTTTAATCATAATGGACAAAAAACGCCATGTTATATATGTATAAATCTAATTTAATTTAGTATTCCAAATTCATTTCATTATGACTCACAATTTGTTTTTTTGTGATTTTCATTTTCTTTGCTCTCATTTCTTTTTGTTTATAATTTTGTTTTGCTCTTGGGTTTTCCCCCATAAAATAAAGAATCGCTTCGTATTTCATAAATTCCAACTGTGGAAAAATGAGAGCAAACATTAAAACAGCGGAAATTGGCGCTCTAAAATCAAATTAAAAATGATTTTTATTTAATTTATAACTTGCTGGTGAATAGATTTGTTCATTGATTGCTAACTGGAATTAAATAGAATTGGAATTGTTGGAGTTTTTGACTTATACATTTTTATACATTTATTAAAGATTTATTTCACCGTGACCAAATCGAAGGTCAAATTTTTGGGGTTAAAACTGATGAAAATTTCATTCATTTTGATAATTCTCCATGAACCAAAAAAAAAAAAATATTAAAGACAAAAAATTAAAACTCCTCTCTTAGGAAATCTCCCTATACTCACTATATATATACACTAGTGGATCGAATGTTTTGAAAAGGGGAAATGCATTGAAATGACGTTAAAGAAAGTCCAAAAATTATTTTTTGAAAGAATGTTTTTATTATCTATCTGTGGCTATAAAAAGTAAAAAAAAAAATTCACCAGCTCACTCCTCAGTATCCATGTTCTTAGTGGCTGGCCAAATTAAATGTAAGGTATTTTTATGAAATCAGTTAGGTAGGTAGGTACAGTGGCTACTCCTTTACAGAGAGAGCGCTAGAGAGCAGTTTTGATACCACAACAAGCATTGCCAGATGGACGACCACAGCGTCATTTTGACGATTTCAGAGCCAAATGACGATTAGATGATTTAGTTTAGCGAAAAGTTTGAAAAAAGGAATCTTGAAAAGAAAATGGATATGTGACAAGGAATAAATCACCATACTAAGAGTTACGACAGGGCAGAAGTTGAGCAGAAGCAGTCAAAAGTGCTTAAATTAAAAAATGGATAACTTAAATTCAAAAATGGATGCTTTGTTTTACTTAACTTTCTTATGAATAAATTCCAGGCAACAAAAATTTAACAAAAGAAACAGGTGCAGATGAAGCAGAATGGAGAGATGAAGTAGAATGTGCAGATGAAGTAGACTTGGTAGAAGATGTGGAATTAGCAGTTGAAGAAGAATAGTAGGTAATTTAATATAGCATTTTGAGAGTGATTAATTTTTTATATTTGTAGGTGCCTACAAAACGTGTTCGCAGGTTTTGTGATTCTTGGCCAAAGAATCCAAAGCTGAAAACAATAACTGCAAAAAATAAAAGAAACGGATGGAAAGGTTGCAGATTTTTGCAAAATATACAACTTATCTTTAAGGTAAAGCAAATTCAACAGGCATACACAAAGTGCGCTTTCCATTCCGTTGAAATGCGTCCTCAACCCTCAAACACAAGGTTGTAAAAAACAGGAAAAATTTAAGATCTGTTACATTTTTCAGACTTTTTGAATTTTATATTCATAACAGCTGCTCTATTAAATATGAGAAAAAATAAAATAATGGAGTCAGAGAGTAACCCATTGCCATTCCCCCAATTATTTATAATTGTTATATAAATTCTTGGTGTCTAAATCCAATTGAAAGGCAACATTTTTACTTATTTTTATTTGCACAAAACACACACAAAAAATCTTCTTCTTCTCCAAACTTATAATCTGTCAAAAAACGAATTTGAAATTCATTTTTTGTCGTGTCTCCACCTGAATTTTAAATGCAGAATTTCAACGCTCAATTAAATAATGTGCTTGCTAGATCAAGATTCAGACGGATTCAGAAACAAATTAAGAAAGTTGAAGCAGGTTAATATATATGTATATAAATTATTGCTTATATATAAATTATTTCTTCATACTGCCTATAAATTGCAGATCTATCAAGCAGAAGTTGCTGCGAAATAAAAAGCTGATGAAACCCTCCCAGCGTATGTCTCCGACACAGAGATAAACTTCTCGTCAGCAGTCAAGGGGACAAAAACTAAATAAAATAAAAAACTGTTTTTAAGTGCTGAACCTTGCTATGTTTTTTTAGGTCCTTTGATACTATAATATATGAAAGAGTGGATAATCTTGCAAAACAGAGGGTACTTGAAGTAATACACCTACTAAAACCCTCTTCACCAGGGCTGTCGTTTTGAAATTTTTTTTTTTGAAGTTAAATTCTTAAAAAAACGAACTGATTTTTAAAAAAGTGAAGTATTTTTTGAAGCGTAATAAGATAATGACATTTTTTTAAAATTTATCTGGTTTTATGTGCTTAGTTTGCGAAAAAAAACTTTTGGTGGAGAGCTACTGTGTGGCAGACAGAATAAGGCTCCGACAAAACTTCTTGAATGAGGACACATAGTTTGTTTTAAGGAATTTTTCACGCCAAATTGAATGGTATCTAAATGGTATCAATTCTTTTAACTTTTTATATGGAATATAAATTCAAACACAGTCGGAGCATATTACAGAGATGAGCATACTTAGATTTTTTTTTTGGATTACTATATATAATTACGAATATCAAAGAAACTTGGTTTGATGGATGTTTGAACTTTGGCCTGTACTTTAAAATAGGCCATATTTGGAGTCGTGGTATAAATTAAGCCACAAACAAAAATGTGAAGCTATATTTTTCTTGACCCATACCTTCGAAGTGTATTATCAGGCAAAATAAATTTTAGGTCCTTAAGATGCAAAGAATTGCAAAAAATTATATTATTTAATGGAGACCCGACACAATTTCCTCTCCTTCTCCTTCCTCTCCTTCTCCTTCCTCTCCTTCTCCTTCCTCTCCTTCTCCTTCCTCTCCTTCTCCTTCCTCTCTATGCAAAATAATAATTCTAGCTACATACTCTGCTGCCCTTAATTGCCCACATTTTTCCAAAATACCAACAACAAAAATTGGAGTAATTTAGTAAAACGAAAAAAAATCGTTCAGCGACCTTGACGTAAAGTACCCTAAAAAATGGAGAAAAAACATATGACAATAATGACCTTGTCACACACAGATACAATGTCTCGTGTCCGCGTGCATGTTTATGTTTAGTGTATGTGTGTATATCATATCTCTACTTTCTGTAGAGAGTGAAAGAGAGCGAGAGAACTAACCTGAAAGTGTGCTGGAGTTGGTTGTTGCTGTTGTTGTTGAGGATGCGGTTGTTGTTGTTGACGTGGTGAGCCATATGTAGTTGCATTTGCATCAGCATATTGGGTATAAGGTTGTTGTTGCTGATGAGGATGCTGCTGCTGCTGTGAATGATGTCCAGCGTATTCGTGATTAATCGGCATATTTACACCATTCGAATTGGTAGTGGGTGATCCCGCTGATGCCGAGGCATTTGCATTCGCTATCACAGTGGGCCGCATTGTGTAAATTTGCGGAGATAATTTTTATTTCAAAGATTTGTTTTGACACTTTGTTGATTTTTTTGTTACTTTTTCGATTTCTATTATTATTATTTTTTTTTTTTTTGCTCTTATTTGTTTTGTTCAACAAAATGACACAAATTTTCTAAAAATAACTAAAAGAAAATAGAGACACACACGCAAAAAATTTTCCACTTTGCAAGCAAAATACACTTTTATTTTCTTGTGTTTTTGTTGTTTTCCTTATTTTTAAATATTTAAAAATTTTCGTATATTTTTGTTAATTTTTTGTTTTTGCTTCAGCAAAAGACGAATAGAAATGTAAAGAAAATTCGACAAATTTCCTTTTCTCTTTGTTGCTGCTTTTGTTGTTTTCGGGGTGGCGCTGCTGCTTTCGTTGGTGGCGATGGTGGTGGAAAATTCTATTATGTATCTTTGTATCTATGTATAGTATCTCTAGTAGTTTGTTGCGGAAATTTTGTGAAATACACTAGTGAATTTCGTTTTTATGTTTTTGTTGTAGTTTTCTTTTTGAAAATATTGTGTAATCTCGAAATTTTAGAATTTTTTATATATTTTTTGAAATGTAAATCGATTTTCTGAATAGAATTGTTGTATTTTTAGGCGCTACAAGTGGGGCGGCGCGTTTATCGATTATAGATTCCAGCGGCGTTGTTGCTCGTGTATTTATCGGCATACGTTTAAAATTCACCTTGAAATGACGCGTCAATAATTTTGACGCTCGAGATATTTTTTCTTATTTTCCCCGTTATCTTTTAGTAAGTTAACTTGCTTTACAACTAATCTTACAATATCGTGACGTCACTTTAGCATAAAATTTAATTTAAATCTTTTAATAAGCAACTGAATTGGATTGCTGGTATTTGTTGTCACACATGCACCATACTAGAATTATTATGTAGCTTTTCTGCTCTCTCTCGTTTCTTTTTCTTGTATAAATTTTATTATTTATAATTTATTTGATTTGAAAGCGTATTGTGTGGTTTCTTACTCCTCCGTCCGTTCTTATCCGCTTCAGTGTTACTTTTCGACTGCTCCGCAATTCATTGGATATTTTACCTTTTTGCCAGTATATTTCGCTCTCTGTCGTTTTTGTTAATATTCTTTCTTTCCCCCTTCCCCCTCAATTATTTTTTCATTTGTTTGCACCATTGCTTGGCGCTCTCGCATTGGTTTGCTATTGTTGTTGTTGTTATTTTTGTCGTTTTGTGTCGCTACAATGTGCTTTGTTGTTGGCTTAAATATGTTAGCAATCGTAGGTTTTGTTGTAGATGTTGGTTAAATTTCATTTAAATACGATTCTCAAACGAATGAGTATAGTATGTAGAAAAAGAGAGTGCAAGTATAAACGTAAGAGTAGTGAGTAATTAAATAACCAAAGCACCAAGTCCACAGTGGAGCAAGCAACTAAATTATATTTAATATTTATAAATTCTTATAGTTCCAAGGAGGAACAAATGGTCACCAGCAAAATTATACAAATAATGAAAAATGTACATAGACAATCAGGGATGTAGTTACACATGCACAATGATCGACTGAACTTTTTTCTGTGGCAATGAACTCTGTATGAGCTCTTGCACGCGTGTGCTACTATTTGGCCAACACAGGCATATAGTTACAAGATGATGCAAAAATAATCACCCGATTTGATTGAGCTATTATAGTTTGCTTTCTTAATTAAGAAACGATGGTTTTTAATATTTTTTCATTTGATGATATCGTTTAAATGTTGGCTTTCAGGGTTTATATAAATTTTAGCCTTGTTATGGCTCATTTTTCGCTATTTCCAATATTGTCAATAAATTACTTCAAATAACTCAATAGACAAAAGGCCAGAAAGGTTAGATGAGGTGATGATACAAACTAATACTTGGAGGAGTACAACGATCCATAGTTTATCTACGTATATATTTTCTTCTTCCTCTGGGCACTAGAAAAGCGGCAATTTAGTTAGGTTATTGGTAATGCTCATTTTAATAGTTGTCCAATGGTAGTCCAATGATTATTGCTGTTAACAATGGGGAAGAAGTGTTTTGGGAATAAAGACCTGCACCTTCCTTATAAATATAATCGCTCCTCATGAATTAAAACGTTTTTTGAAAGAAAGAGAAATTAAAATGGAATTAAATCCCCTTCTGTAATCTCTGGATCAGCTACTGGTTGACTAAGTCTTTTTTATATATTTTGATATACTGTGGGAAGATAATGCTAGAAAATAAATTTTTGAGGAAGTGGATTGGATAGTATTTGGATACTGAACTGGAATAGTGAATATCATTGATATGGTGATATGCCGTATTTCACTCCCCTCAAATAATAATAATCTTAATTATATAACTATGCACGTTTATGTACATGTGTTTAGGCATAGTAAATCTCTCATATTTTAAAGAATGGTGTTATGTTGACCACTGTAATTTACAAACATCGTGTATACACTTTGCAATATAAGTTTTTTTTTTTAAATAAATTAGCAACAAAAAACCAGACGGGATCAGTGTTGATTGCACGATTTGCCATCGAACGGAATTAGTGACCGCACGATCCAAAGATATAAATATATTTGTATATACACATACATATTCTTAAATATACAAATGACAACGACGAGCATACGGTAGTCGACCGTTGTCGAACAAGTAGCGTATAAAATACGACAAAACAATCGAGATACAACTAAAATTTTGACGTTTTTGTGTGGTGTGTGCGCCGAGTCGAGCCAGCAGCTGAGCTGAGAGCTCATATTAAAAGATATTATTTGTTGTTGTAGATACATATAGTATAATACGACTTGTTGTATACACATCAGATTTAAAAATAGATTTTAACGTGGGAATGAGGAATACAAACGACAAGCGATGAACAAACATTAGAGCGTGAGCGAGCGAGCGATCGATCGATGTTTGCTTGCTAGTTATTTTGTTATTGAGAATTTGAAATCTTAATGAATTCTGATGCCAATATTTGAGAAAAATTAGAGAGGTAGAGAGAGCGAAAAAATTAAATAATTTTGAAGATTGGAGAAAATGTTGCAATGTGAAGAAAGTGGTGGTGATAAAGCGTTAGAATAGAATGATAAATCAGAAATAAATTGGGAAAAACAGATGATTTTTTAATTGAAATAGCATTAAAACTTTTTATCTAACCAAATATAATTATTTTTTTTTTTATTTAATTGAATCAAATAAATATCGTTTTAAATGAATTCGAAAATTGATCTTTTCTAATGTTTACATACATATTTGCAAATTATTTGAGCATATTTGTAGTTCTTTTTGCGAGTGTATATTTTTTTGCACAACTACAAAACTACATAAAAAATATCTAGATGATTCTAGAAAAATTGTTTAATTATATATAAGCGTCCGGAGTATATACTTATGTGCTCATATTTGCATTTTACATAAATGTTGTATTTGTTGGTAGAAATTTCAAATATTGCTTTATAGTTTTGGAATTGTCTTACAGATTCTACTTACATTATTTATAATTGGGCAAGCCAACACAACGCACTGTTTATTTGGTAGTACGATAAGCTACTTTAGTTGTACTACAATACGGCCATTCTAAATTGAATGTAACAAAAATTCTAAATTGAGCGTAACAAATCTTAAAAATTTCGGATCCAACGTTTAGAAAAAACAATGATAATGGCGACAAAAAATTTTCGATTTTCATCGCAGTTGTAGGAGTAGCCAAAATCTCCGAAATCAGCAATTCGTTCCATATTCCCTAAATTAAAAAAAAAATTAAATAATGGTTTTCTTAGTGAAAATTAAATTACCTTTCCAACGACGAGATATGCCCAAAAGAATGGCCCATTATCCATAACCCTGCGAAGCAATCAGGAGTTAAACTATTGTAACCTGAACAACAATAGATTTAATATTGTTTTCCATTCCTTCATTTTAAATGGGTTTATTTTTTAAGTATATGCATTTAATACAAAAAGAACAGGTAAAACTAAGCAACTGCGTTAAAATATTAAAATAAACACAAAAACTAAAGTCCAATCTATTTAGTTGATATCGACTCCAACATGTCTAATCGAACCATGATAAATGAGATTAAACATTTTTTGTTTTTAAATTTTTTTAAATTATATGAATAAACAATTAAAAATAGAAGCGTATTGAACTTTAAACTTAAAACGCACCAAAAAATAACTGATAACAAATCGAATGATTCAAAGAAAAAGAATTTGGTGTTTCTTGAAGTTCATTGTCTTAACTTGCGCTACTGTTACGTGTGCGTGACACCCTAGTTCGTTACCTCCCTCTCTCGCTTTTGTTCGGAAGAATACGCATTACTCTCACCGAGCACGTACACTTACATGCATTACAATATATTTATATCCGCGACAAAAGAAAATGGAATAGAAGAAGCATCGCTTAGGTTAGAATTTTGTAGAAAATTCTATTTCTCTATTTCCGTGTGTGCTAAAAGTGACGAATGGCGTAATTGAGACGACGACGACTATAAGAAAATGACGACGATGAAAGTACAACAAAAACAACAAGCACTAACAATGACGCGGAAGTATTGATGGATAAAAATACATACATACTTACGTATGTATACACTTAGCCAGCATACAGTAAGACAGACAGACCTACATACATACATATGAACTAAATCTATATGGTGGTAAATGGGACAGATACTCGTAAAAGAGAAGACGCAATGAAAATTCCACATACTAAAATGGGGCAAAAAAGCAGAAAGGAAAATGAAGAGGGTGTAATTGACTTACTTATAAAGAGGCAAATGTTGACCAAAATTACGTTGTAAACTCATTTTTAAACCACTTTTCGAGTTATTTTCCAATGCTGCAATTAAGGCTTGTTTATCGACATAGACGAGTGACTTCACGTAACCCCACAAAAAGTAGTTTGGAGGCGCCAAATCGCACGATTTAGGCGGCGAAGTCACTAGTTCGAAATATGAGGTAAATTGCTCATCGAACTCATCCCTCAATAAGTTCATTGCTTCACTTTGGGCAAAAAAAAAGTTCGAAATCATCGAGCGATGGGCGCCATTGACGGTATCGTTGTGGCCATAGTCATCGTTAAGGAAATTCGGACCGACGATTCCGCCTGAAATGACTTCGTCGCTGAACACAGTTTTTCGGTAAAAAAAGATGGATCTCCCTCAAGTTTTCCTAGAGCCCACCCACCGAAAATCCTACACGTAGTCGAGCAATATAATCCCAATTGCTGCGGATGGCAACGGATGAATAATCTTCATCAACACTGTCGGCTTCGGCTGCAATATTTTTCTCTGTACTCACCTTAAGCACACGGGTAAGTGGTGGATTAATACCCAATAGCGTAAAATCGTTGCGAACTTTTGTAACCGCGGCTTGAATTAATTGCTCAGTAGGTCGATTATAACGACCATAAAATCGTCGAAGTGCGCGAAAAACATTTCTCACAGATTACTAATCTTCATAATAAAATTCAATAATTTGTAAGCGTTGTTCATTTCACGAGCCACAACGCACAACGGAATTGTTAAAAATTCTACACAGGAAAACCAAACAGCAATAAAATCTTCCTTTATTTTGCTGACCTTTATTACCCTAGACAAAAGTTTTTAATTCACTTGAAAGATTTATTTAATTTTTTATTTATTTATTTCATTTCAAAATACGAGTTACCTTCTGCACCAGAGTGTCCTCTTTGGTTCTTTCCCACAACAGAAGAAAATTTGAAATGGTTTTTTAGATTGTGTGCTGTGTTACCAGATGAAATTGTTTAGAAATCGTCCTCCAAATAAAAAAAGTCGAAAAATATATTTTGCTCTTAATTTCCCTTTACAATAGGCAAGAATGGCCAACATTACTCTTCTTCCAGCCCCCTCCCCCCTCGTCTACAAACTGAAAAGAATTGAAATTTTTGTCTAATTGTATAAAGTAGTACTCTTATTACCCGTTGGGTAATACCCGTACACACAAGTGCCCGTGTACCAGGGAACCCAAAAATGCGGTTATTACCCGATCTCACGGGTGCCCGGACACTTCTTTCAACGGGTACCCAAAAATTGTGTGGGTACTCGAAAATTTGCGGATAATAACCGAATTCGGGTACCCGAGAATTAGGTGTAATACTTGAAATCGGGTACGCGTTCATTTTTAAATATACTAGTTACGTAAACTAAATATGGTACTACCATATATTGGAATTGTATTTGTGCAACTACTTTTTTTTTTGTTGGAACAGCTATAGAAGTATTCAAGAATACATCACTCAGGCAAGTTTTACGTCCATTGTACTATATCCTGTGTTCCCTTTTGCTATTTTTAAAACTACCAGATTTATTGATAAATCTTAGCAGATCCTGCGGTGTTAAAGAGCTCAGGTGTTCGTCTTGCGACACTCCAGTACCAAATATGCTTACTCTGATCTGACAGAAAGCGGGGCACACACTAAGAAAGTGTTCTGCCGTCTCGTCACATTCTTTCTCCAAACCACAGGAAGCACAGAAATATACAAATACAAATATATTTATATATAGTAGATTTTGTAGTCTGTTAATTTTATAAGTTTTTTTTTTCAATCAATCTACTAGCAACGGGTACCCGAAAATTTGCGGGTACCCAGAAAATCGCGGGTACTCGAATTATAACGGATGCCCGTCATAATAGTACCCGGATAATATCCGAAACCCCCGGGTATCAAGGTACAACCTAGGTAAACGTGTATCAAGAGTACTACTATAAACACTACCATGGTGTATGGTGCCGATTGTGTTTATACAATTTTCAATTACATTAATATACTTATATCGAGAGCTAGTGACAGTACCGTATTTAAAGGGTGGGTTATGGGGGTTCTGACCCCAATTAAATTTATAATCTATCGAAATATTTTGCAATTCTATTCTTTTTTTTTTTTAAATGTCAGAAATATGAAGAGATAAAATTTGGAATTTTAGTTAAACTATTCAACTAAATTTAATTTGTTTTTCTGACATGGGATTTGACTTCGGATTCAAAAAGAGAAGGTGATACAGAGCAATCCTGCATTCATGGTTTTGATATGAAGTTTTCGTCCCGAAACTGAGTTTGAAAAGCTTAAAAATTAATTAAAAATATAATGAATTATCGCGTGCTTGTAAATTTAGTCTTATTTGAAAGGTAATAAACAGCGATGTTTGGATTAACAGTATATTTGAAGTTTTTCCACCACCAGGTGATTTGCTAGAAGCGATTGAATTTACAAAAAGAGGAACTAATGGAGATTATGATTGAGTGAAAATTAATGGAATGTGATTTTCTTAAAAAAATTTCATACTGTTATTAATAACACTGCAAAATAGAGTCTTCACAAAAATGTTGTCTCGATTTGAAATAAAATTTAAAAAATAGGAATCAAAAACTCATAGTCCCTTGTTCCACCTATCCGTCACTATCTCTTTGTTTTTGTTTTTCATAAAAGTAAAGTGGTTGGAAAAAATTGTTTCGTGTTGGAGTTTTAAACGTTCGAGTATTTTTTTTTATAAATTTTTCACCACAAAATTTGAGATAAAAATATCTTAAAATAAAGAAGAAAAAAGGTTTCGTCAGGAAATTAATGAATCTGGCGAGTGAATTAAACGTTTTTGAAAAAACTATTTTTTGAGAAATGCCGGCTGTTTAAATTAAAAAAAAAAAAAACAACTTTTGGCAGAAAAATTTAAATGTCATCAAAGGGAACATTTTTGAGTTGAATAGCCAAAAATTGTATTTTTGCAAAAATTGTATTCTAAAACCGTTAATAAATTGAAAATCTGTTGAGAATCAACTAAGTTGCAGGCTTAAAAGTGCGCAAAGGTACGCAAACCCGGTTTTTTAACGGTAAATCAAGATGGGGGTGTTTGGAAAATTTCACACACAGATTCTTGTTTTACTTGACAAGACCTACAAGAAAAATAGTATCATTTCCCAGGTATTTCTACTTCACTAAATTTTGTAACACTGTGTTATATATTACAGTGGTGTGTTTTCTTGAGTTATTTGTATCTACGAGGAATAATACTGTTAGATAAAGTTTTTCCCATGACGACTTAATTTCAAAAAAGATGATCTTATCACTCCGACTTGATGTTTTCGAGTTTTATAAAACTTCATTAAAAAGCGCAGTATTCAAGATCCTAGTTCTCTAGTTGTTTAGTGCAAATTTGTCCAAACTATACAGAAAAATTTCAATTTAGATTTCTTGAAATGAAATTACTAACGACAAAACAAATAAAAAATGGCAGGAGTGGGCTGCCATAGTTTTTACAGATGGCAAGTACCATAAAATGTGCCTGGTCCATCAAGGGAAGAAAGATCATTCAAATATTAATTAACCATCCAGGAAAGGTTCATGTTTGGGGGATGCCTTACAAACCGAGTTTTCGCAGCCGAAGTTATTCAGCTTTGAATATAGTGAGTACTGGTGAGGTTGGATTGAGTGGTTGCTCCTCCGATTACCCAAAGAAGCCCAATTAGCATAATAACGCCTTTTTATCTCGATGGTTAAGTCTAAGGAAAGCTTACTGGCTATCCCAGTGTGTTAAGTCTCCACAAACCATTTAGTCAAATCACAAAACTTCAACAGAATGCTGAGGATGACATTAGCAGCCTCTCCTATACTGCATAGGGAAGGTTTGCTAAAGGTTTAGAGCAAGGCCGTATTTAGGGGGAGGGTTTTGGGGGTTCTGACCCCCCCCGAAATGTTAAAACTTTATTCTAATTTTTGAGATTAATTGCCAATGGATGGAAGAAAAGTCAAACCAAAATCTATTTAACAATATTTTTACTTCCATCGGTTTTTTTTCTAAAAAGTCAAATATAAAAAAATAAATTTGGATTCTTAATTACACTATGCGATCAAATCCGATTTGTTTTCTTCGACATGAGGTTTGACTACGGATTCAAAAAGAGAAGGTGATACTGAGCGCTCTTGCATTCATAGTTTTTCTAGGTCAGTAACTGTTTTTGATTTAAAGTTCCGTCCTGAATCAGTTTAAAAATTAATAAAAATAGAAAAAATTATCGGATCCTTGTAAAATAAGACTTGCTTGAACCCCATTTTTTTCCTAAAACGTTACGTGATGGGAAGTTTTTGACCTCAGATTCGTGTTCAACGTGAAAAATTCTTTCGCAAAAACTAGATCTTATTAGCAAAACCCATCTTAAAATTAATTTTTTAACGCATTATTGCTCAGAGCACCACGACTAGAAAGATCTCTTTCAATGCTGTGACTTCACGAATTTAGGGAATATAAGCCAACCTCATCCGGGTTCCTTACCAATGATGATCATTTGAAAAAAATGAGCCTTTACTATTTTTGGTAATTTTTTTGAGGTTGGGTACATCATCAGTAGTGGGAAGTCAATGAGTTAATGAAATTATGTCCCTCACGATAAAAAAAATGCACTAAAATGCAAATTGAATAATATTTATTTGAAAAAATTTAATTTGATTATTCTGGGAATTTTTTGTCACTTTTGGCCATTTTTTTGAGGTTAAGAATAAAAAAAATCGGAAAATTTTTCCTAAAATTTTAATTTTATAGGGTCCATCAAATGTATCATTGATTTAATTTATTGTATTTCAAAATCAGTTTGATAAAAATTATTTATGAATATTTTCTTCGCATGAAAACCCCCCCCCCCCCCCCCGAAAAAAATTTCTGGCTACGGCCCTGGTTTAGAGTCTATATCTTGCTAAAGCCGGGCAGTCATACAGGAAGTGTTCGAGACTTTCGAGTACAGAGTGCGCTATAATTTTGAACAAAACTTTAAATGACTTGAACTGTGATATTAAGAAAGCTTGATTTTACTATGTTGTGATAAAAATCGTACTCAATCTCTTATTTGTTTTCTAATTAAAATACGAAGCTTGAATATAGTAGGTGCGACTCATTGAAAATGCCAACTACGCTTTCTCATTATGATCGTAAACACTTCATAATTATGTATTCCAACAATTATGCTTATGAAGTGAGTAAATATGTGTGAGCGTTTACGTTTTATGGTCTAATGTGAGGTGACGGTTTGGTATTATGTGTGGTTAACGAACTCATGTTTGCGAACCTCTTCCCACATACATGTGTACATACACGGTATGTACATATATTTCTGTATCTGCGTATTTTTTCGCATTAAATTAAAAATCGAATCAAAGAAATTCAATACGTAATCAACCGGTTGCAACAATCTTGTATATGTATGCACATGGAATTTATAACTAAATTATTATTATTGTAAAAAGAAAAGAAAAAAATAGAGATATATGACGACAAAATTGTTATTGTTATGGGTTTTATGGTATTGTTATAAGTTATTTTGAATTGGCAATTGTGTTGTTGTTGTTGTGACTGATGTTGGCTGTAGTGCACCTTTTATAGCCACACTTTCTAATACAGCAAATTGTTTGCTGAATTGGTGAATGAACAAATGAAATTGTATGGAATTTTGATTTAACTTTACAAAAACGTGTAGAAACCAATTTCAAAACGATACCTTTTCATAAAAATTATGAATTTTTGAAAGTTAAGTAAGTTGTGGATTAGATTTTTTGCACAATTTGTAACTTGAAAATTTTTAAATTGCTCAATATTTTGCTAATACTTATTGTAGAGTAAGCTCAGATTTAAATCATAAGAAATTTATAAATTTGTTTTTAAGTATTGTGGTAAAGAAATCACACTAGCATGAGTGTGATGGATTCATTCTCAATCCTACAGTGGGTGTAACTAGTTCAGAACTAGTAATTTCGCTAGTTTTTGGCAACCACAACTAGTCCGCTGCAATCTACTTTCCTCACTTTTAACAGGAAGTGCATGTCATAAGACAAAACCAATTGTCACCTCATACATTAAAATGAATTACCTAAATCATTGGTACTGGTGGAATAACTACCAATAAGTATATATTTCCTCAAATGAAAACTAGATCACTGTCGTATTTATAAAGAATTGCCTTGCAAAATAATGAAATTGCACACATTTTAACCAAAAACAGTGTTAAAAAGGCTCCGGGATACGACCTGACCACCGGAAAGCCATAAAGGGAATCGCTGAAGCAGGTATAAGCGTTCTTACTTATCTTTATAATGCCGTTATAAGATACGGTTATATACTATATTCAAGGTGAAATTATACTATCGTACCAATTATATAAGAAACGATTGATAATAGCTAAGTAGGTTAAGATCAATTCTTGTCAAAAAGGAACTAGTTCCAAAACTGATTTCGGGAAATGCCCACAAGTCCATCGAGTGTAAAATATAATAAGGGATGCTCTAGAACAGTGGTTCTCAAGTGGTATGGCGCGCCCCCCTAGGATGGCGTAGTCAGATCTGAAGGGAGGCGTTGAGACATTTCAATAGACAAATATTTTCATACTTTCTAATGCATTGTAAACTTAATATATGGTATTTGATAAAATAATTTCTCTTTTCTTTCATATTATAAGTTAAAATATATTTAGTTTCATATATTCCATTTCTGACTTTATCAGTGAAAATACAATCTGTTAAAAACTACCAACCAATTTTCCTCACGAGAAATTATTCAACTACTAGATAAGTTTATTCTTATTACAGACTAACCAGGGCCTCCACCAAACTAGACAAAAATTTCCCTAGGCGGGTATGATTGAATTTATAAGCAGTAAATCAGCACAAAAAAATGTTGTGTGGGAATCAAAGTGGGGAGGCGCTGGCTTGGCACGAAATCGAAAAGGGGGGATATCATGAACTGATCGAATGGGGTCCGTTCAGAAAAAATTACACCTAGAATCACAAACACATACACACTCTCTCATGTACTAGACTTTCAAATAACGAACTGTTATGCGGACTAGCTGCAATGGGGAAAAACAACCACGGTAGTGGTAGTTTCCTTCAATATCTCTATTCAGTGAAGATATTTGGAATCAAATCGGTAATTCTGGGTTATGATTTCAAATATTAGTAGCTTATATAGGATATTGAAAGATGAACTATCACTAAGATCATGCACTGATGAGAAATTGTGGCGGATTCCGAAACGGCCGTCTGATTTGATATATTGTTGTTGTGATTACTACATTTGCTAATTAAGCCTGTTTATATATAACTTCAAATAACGAAATTAACATGAACTTAAGTCATGACTTTGAAAATTAACCTATAGATTTAATTTTCATAGTCTCAAAGTATTTCTTTCTCGTAGTGTGATACATACGTTTTTCTCAAATTTAGTATTGAATGAGAATTTATTTCAGTCAAAATTAGACATTTTCCCATTTCAATCATGTGTTCATACCAAAACTATTTAAACGAGTCTCCATGATCTTCATATCCTGATGGAATCGCTCTCCATTATCGTTGCTTTCGGCACCCAGATTTTATAAGAAGAATGCATGAAATAGGGTTTTAATGATGCCCCCAGTTTCTCATTGTCATTCAAAGGTCCAGCGACAATTTGCCTCTAGTTGGGTAGTACGCGGCGAAATTTTTGAAAGATTTCCAAGTTGCGCATTCCACTGGAGACAAGATTGACAAAGACAAAGTGCCTAACAGAATATTCCTTATTTGGAGTCCTACAAATATGGCCTCTTCCAATTTATCTTATAAGAAGTTCGAAAAAAATGTCCTAAATGTTTAATCGGTGCATCATCCTTGTCCAATGCCAGTATTGTCAAGATCAAAAATCGTAATAAGGCGACCCTCTGAGTTTTTTTTTTTGGCTTCAGATTCAGATGTGTAATAACCTTGCGAACTAGTGCAATTTGTTATGCCCTCTTTGCGTCTCGAAACATCTTTAATGTATTTTGAAATGCTTTATACCAAGTTTCTGCATATTCCCATGGGCGTTTCTATCCAGAAAGTCTGCACACTCTCGCATAATTCGTGGATACTAATAGGTACTGTTTTATAGGTTAGCAGTCGTCGTTTCACAATAGTCCAATGGTTATCTATTATTTTCAAGTGGCTCTCAAGGAACACACTCAGGTCAGAACGGTCCATTGTGATAGCACATGGTTGGCTTTACAGTTTTCGTCATAGTTCTGGGCTGGCCAAATCATAACTGATCGTTCTTGGATTTATAGCCAGTTCTTAGACTTTGACGAGCGTTTTGGGCCATTGTCTTGGTGAAATATAATTTTAGCTCTGTAAAAAGATATGAATTGAATGAATTATATATTCTAATCTAACGGTAGTTATATTTTTAAGAATCTTATTCTTAGTTATTTTACGTAGTACAAAATGTAATTAGCAGTTAGTTAATAAATGATCCTGAGCTAAAACGCAAGTCTTTCAAATAAGAAAACTTGATCTGGTCGACCACTATCGGTAAATTTTCATAAGTTCGTTTTTCAACCACCACCCAATCGGCAATTTCTGGATCCGCATGTGTATCTGCATAATTTAGTAGTTTCGTAGTGTTGTGGCAATGAGAAAAAACTAGAGTTTGATTAAAAATATTTTTTGGTTTTTCTGAAAAAAAAAAAATATTTATAATATTTTAAACTTAATGCGAATTTGTAAGAATATTTCAACATTTAGTAATTTTCTGCATTTGGGAAATCTTAAAATCCATTGACTGAAGACTAAATCAATATAGAAGAATATACGGGAATCCTAAATATATTGTATTTTATTTATTTTTCACACAATTTATTGGTACTTTAATGAACATTTTAAAGGATTTCGTCTTTGAAAATTTTATTGAAGTATTTAAATAATTCATTAAAAATAAGTTTTCGAAAATACATACAAATTTTGTATACAGTAAAACCATTGGAATAAGTGAGTAACATTTGAATTTTTTATACTACTCGTTTCTAAACACATACATGTATTTATACATGTGTATTTAAATATATATATATGCAAATATGTTTATATACGTGGGGGCGTATCTGTAAAAATGATGTTTTTATAGTCAGCATCGATGTGGACGGGAGCAACGGCAACGCCACTGACTGCGACGACTACGTGTGGGCATCAAATACAAATTCGGAAGCGTCAATTCATCAGCGTCAGCATCAGTAACAACAACAATGTATTGTATGTATATGTATTGCTCAAGATATCTTTTGTGCACAAAAAAAAAAAAAACAAATATGTTGTTGACAGCTGATTTTAGTTTATATTTTTTTTTTCGTATTTTTGTTGAATTATTTTTTTTCTTTTTGTTAATAAAAAATTCTAAAAAAAATGTTTTTTTATTGTTGCTGTTTTTGCCTTATTTGAAAGTTTTCTACTGAATTGTCTTGAAAAGGTGCACGATGCGGTTGCACGAAAATAACATTCTGGAAATCTCGAGAAAATTTTGTGTAAACAACGAATGAATGAATCATTCGTTCATTAAACTAAAAGTGAAAATAATAAAAAATATAAAATATTTTAAAGATATTTTCTTGTCATATAGATATAAAATATATTTACTAAATTCATGTTAATTTATTTAAAATTTGACATGTAAATTATAGTATACATTTTAGTTACATGATATACTCTCTTAAGCAAAACCAAATTGTACATATTGTTTTTATTTACCACTATCTTCTGTGAACCTGCCACGTAACCCTCTCTCGGTTTTACCACATGAGTCGTCTATTCACATTCTATTCTTAAATTTTTAAAATACCATGAAATTTTCATATTTTATTTGAAATGCGGGCATATTCTCCAAAATAATAAAACATATAAAAAGGGCAGGGCCGGATTAAGCACTTCTGATTTCCCGCTCTTAACCCAAGAGATCATAGTAAGAACGAATGAGCAAGTTCATTGGATAAATTTATATAAATTTCTTTCATTGATCTAATGTAATTTTTCATAAATGCAATGAAATTTCTATGTAGAATTTATGAAAAATTCATGTACTTAAGGCAACTTAGGGCATATTTGTGATTTTTTTTTTTTATTATTTGAAATAATTTATTTGAAACTAGCATAACAGGTATGCATAGTACAAATTACGAAAAAAAAGAGTGGTCGGATATGAAAAAATATTGAAAATTGTAGAGGTTGTAGCTCTTGTCCTGATGCGCGTTTTTTCTGCAGAGTCTGGCGGTGACCACGATTGAATGCCAACAACTCAACTGTAATCAAAAAGACAAAAAAATTATAGTAATGTACTACAGCGCCGAGTACTTGAACGAAAAAAAACCTTTTTCTCATACGGAAACCATGATGCAAAAAAAAAAGTCGATTTTTTGAGTCTCAAAAATGTATTTAAAAAAAATTATTAGTTAAGGCAATTACTGCACATGGAAAAATGATCGTTCAAGTACTCCGAATTGTAACTGGGGGAAAAAAAATTAAATGAATTGGTCTAGTAGTTGAGATATCGCGGTCACCGCAAAGTTTTGAGTGCACTTTGTTCATGAACAGTAGCGCGCTACAAATCGAGTTGCTACTTACGATCAACTGCTCGGATTAACTTGAAATTTGGAACATAAACTCTTGAAGGTATATTTGTTCGAAATAAGAAATAAAAATTTTTTCAATTTTTTGACTCATGAAAACGTATATAACCCCTTAATGAATTATTATACATTAATAAAGAATAAAACATATAGGTTAGATACCAGGATTTATGAAAAAATGAATGAACAACTCATTGAACTACCATGTATGTTTTTCATAAATTTTAAAAAGTGACGAAAAATTAACGATATTTAAGTGGCGCTTATGAAACTTACTTTGAATCAATGTGCAAATTCATAATGCAGTCAAAGAAGAATTGAATTCTTTGGCACAACGAACTTCAATCTAAATTATATGAATCAATATACATTAACCCTTTCGGTACCATGGTGACACCGGTGTCACAAGATTAATTTTTGCGGTTTTTTAAAATTTTCCAATAAATTTTTATCAATTTGGTGTTTTTGGAAAGAGAATTGACGGTTCTTTAATTTCAAATTTACAAATTTTTTTTTGGAAACAGTTTTTTAGCGGATCAAAATGAAAATATTGGGTTTTTTTTATTAATTTTTAATCGCTCACAATTTCTACAAAATTTGCACAAATACACCAAATTTTTGATATGTTGTGGGAAAAACTATTTACTCAAACATGATTTCCCACATTTTTGTATACTGTTTTTGTTTAGTTTTGCTATGGGTCACCGATGGCCTTAAAACCTTCAATGGAAACTTCTTATAACCTTTTTACAATAAAATGGGGGTCGAAGACTACGAATCTGGAATTTTACTCGGATTCGAAAGATTGGTACTCTAGAAACCATTTTCGAATAATATTTGTTCGATGTTCAGATTTAATTTTGTGCCTTTCGGATCAAATTTGGCATTCAAATAGAACTGCCTTTCGAATCAAACTACAGAGCAATCCTCCTGGACTTGGTTTTGGTTCTAGTTTTCTTACGGTATAAAAAAGTGTTAAGTAAAATATTAATACTAAGTTACTTTGTCTATCTGGATCACCGATGACTCATGAAATTTCAATCCTTTAGAGGCACAAAATGCCTGTTTTGATAAAAAAATGTAACAAAAAATGGGGGTCAGACAATACGAATCTTGAGCTTTCTTATCTGGTTTTTCTACGGTTTCGAAAGGGTTAAAATATTCGAAAATATAATCAATGAACTAAGATTCATTACCTTAATACACTATTCATAGAATCTTAAGGAAGTAATTGTAAAAATTCAAAGAAAACTCTTTCTGACAATGAAAAACTACGTTCACACAATAACCAAAAATCTATGAATGCTGTTCATTGGATTTATGTACAGTCTTTGGTTCAGTGAAAGTACTTGATATGGGTAATTTTCTCAACTCCATAAATAATTTGGATCTCTATCTTGAATTTCTCAATATGATAACCCTCCGAACCATACATCATGAATTGCAAAATCGGATATTGTAAGTCGAAATTCTCAAATTTTACGGAAATAATTTGGGGGTAGCTTCAGCGTAAAGGGAATAACTATAGAAAACAGTACAATTATAACGATGATCTTAGAGAGAGAGAGAGAGAGAGAGATCGAGATATCCTTAAATTTAACTGAATATTATTAAGGATCCTCGAAATCAGATATTTGTTAATAAATTTACAACAAATTTCGGAAATTTATGTATTGATGTGTTCATAAATACATAGGTAATCCTTCTTCATACAAAAAACTAAATTTTATACTCCTAATAAAATCTTATTAACCCCAGAACACCAGGGCACCTGGGCTTAATTAGGCCCATTTTGAATTTAAACACGTATATCTTTTTTGTTTCTTGACGAATCGATCTGAAATTCCTTGACTTCTTGCGCCAATGTTTTCTGAGCACAAAAAAAAAAACAAATTTGTTTCATTCGCTTTTTCGCAAAAATCCAATATCTTCGAATATCATATCAAATTAAACTAAAAATTACTTAATAGTTTCAAATTGATAAAACACTAAGAAACGTTATTAATTTCAATTAATATTTCAATAAAAAAAAAAATATTTTTGGATTTTAAAATGCAAAATTTTAAACTAAAATTAGAAAAAAATTTTCAAGTTTATTTAAACTTTGAACTCAAATTCCACAAAAACTCTCTAAACAAAGGGTCGATCCGAATCACATCCAAACATCACCTATTATATCATAATCACAACTAAAAAACTTTCATTAATTAAAACTATATAGTTTTTCTAAATTTTGTAATTTTGCAAACACCTCATTTGCAGGTAATTCGGATCATCTAAAATGGTGCTTATTTTTACAAAACTATAGCAGAATGTTTAGTGAACAAAACCCTATATAAATTATATAAATATACTTACCAGCACAAAAGTTATTATTGTTATAAAATTTGTGGATTTCTTATTATTATTTGCCAAGGCTTTGTATGAAAATACGCTCACTCTTTGTTTTTTCGCTCACAACTGATTAATTTGAAATAATTAAAATAAGTGTTGGATACTATTAGAAAGAGGAAATAATTAGTTTCGAAAAAATGACGTAATTTTAAAAAAATACCAAAGAAAAGTTATTAGCAAAACAAAATCGATCCGAATTATATACATCGATCCGAATTACCCTCATTTACGTTATGCTTTCTAAAAAGTTGCTTATTTTTACCAAACTATAGCAGAGTATTCAGTAAACAAAACCCTATATAAATTTTGCGCAATAACATGCTGTAAAAGGCCATAAAGGCCATCACTAGGCCCATGAGGTTATGTTAGCGCCTCCTAAAGAGGTGCCCATCGAAGGGTTAATTAATTTGTATTACAGTGATCATTTTTATTTTTCAAACTAATATAGAATAAAATAGAGTTTCACAATAAAAAAAGATTCGATAGATTTCGCTGGATTCATGCCGAAGTTATTCAGCTTTGAATATAGTGAGTGCTAAGTGCGCTATAATTTTGAGCAGTACTTTATATTAAAACTAACAAAAAAAAACATTTAGTAGTAAAGTTTTCTGTTAGACTGTGCGTTCAGAGTATCTGAATGCCGTTCATGTATGAATGGATCCCAAGAACTTGTCATACTTTGAAATTAATTCTAAACTGTGGAATTTCGTGCACTCGTTTTCAATAGACACTGCAAGTGTTAATACATAGACGTGTGGGTAGAAAATAATAATTTTTTGTTTTTTTTTTTTAATTAATTTAATTTTTTCTACTGTATACAAATAGCAAAATTATCTAATTATAAATAAAACTTGGATCGATTTCACAGTAATGCTTTAAATAATACCTATTTGTGTATGTCTAAACATTTTGAATCTTTCCAAATTTTTTCGGAATGCTGTCACTTTGGTTGGACATTCAAAACAAAAATTCAATCTAAGTGAATGAAACTTTTCAACTTGCAACTTGTTTTGCCCTCTTGTATTATTTTGATGCACCGCAAATATAAAAAATTGCCCATTTTGACGCCACTTCACGGTCAATACGGCGGGAGTTTTCATATTGAAAGTTTTTATTTTTTGTTTTTGTTGTTAGTTTCATTTATTTTATTTGTTGTTATTGTAAAATTGTCACTGATTATTTGTATTTGAAATATATCAGCTTATTTTCTGTGTGGTTGCTGCTTCCCAGTAGAAAAAGTATTGGCTTGCCAGGCCTGAACTCAGCCTTGAAAGCCATTACCCAAGCTTTACCTACTGCTGAAAACGCTGATGAAGTTTTCTCACAAGTGACCACAAATTCAGCATGGAATTTTTAAAATCTTTTTAAGCATTACTCCTCCCTGAAAGCATTGATAAATATTTCATACAAGTTTAGGAAAAGAAAATAAAGAAATATATTTTTAGTGACTGGACGCGTCACAGTGAGAACTTTTATTTCATTTTTATATTTTTTCTATATTATGAATATTTTACATTTCATTACATTTAACCCTTAAACGCCCAGTACATCCGATTTAAATTAAAAACATGCCCAGAGGTAGTATTTCTGACTTCGAACAACGTTTGTTCTACGTGTTTTCTAATAAATAAGTTTAAAGTACCGTAATTTCGATTTACAAGGCTGACCTCTGTAGTAACATTTGGGATTTATCTGGAGAATAAATTGAAATATATATGTAATAATTTTTAAAAACAATTATTTGGTGTTGTCCCATACCGTTTGGCACAAACTTTTTATCATGGCAATATGTTTGTTATATAAAAATTCAAAAATAAAAAAACTTTTTTGTGGTTTCAAATTTTTGCAAAACATGCTTTTCGAGTTAAAAATAACTGTATCCATACCACAGTTGTCATTTTTCCATTCGTATTTATACGTATCGATAAAGAAAACTTTGGACAGTAAGATCAGATGATTATTTTAAATGTTGAACGTAAAATGGCGGCATAGGCAGCCGCTGAAGTGGTTGGTCACTGCAGTGACCAGTGGATATTTAAGGGTTAATATTATTTACATTTACAGATTATTTTTATTTATTTAAGGTAATTTTGAAATTCAAGTTACAACCATTTTATGATATTTACAAGCATTGAGAATCCGCGTCAGTAGATTGCCGAGCAAACCCCTATGAACTGCACCACATCAGCATTATTGAATACAAAAACCTTAAACCATTATATGTTAGATATGCTGCTCAACTTTTTTTCTTGATTTATTAAAAGCAATTTCTTAGGTTCAAATTATTCTTCATGGATGGTTCAAAAATGGTTGAGGGGTAGGCGCTGGTGTTTACTGTGCTGAGCTAAAAATCAGAAAGCCCTTCAGTCATCCTGATTACTGCAGCATATTCCAAGCAGAAATATTTGCCGCCAGGAATGCTCCGGAGCTTGCAAACACTGTTGCCGCGATCAACTCAAAAGTAAACATATATATAGATAGTCAATTAGCTATAAAGGCGTTGACATCCCACTGAACATCATCCAAAAATGTTCTTAAGTGAAGAGCAGCAATGGAGAAACTGACTGTTAAGCGTAGGCTGTGTATCTATTGGGTACCTAGTTACAAAGTCATAGATGGAAATAAGATTGTCGACAAAATCGCCAAAAAAAAGAACTAAGTTGCCAGAGGATCAAATCAGCGAAGTACTGATGCCTCTTCAGGTAGCTAATTGTAACCTATAACCACGCATGCGGGAAAAAAGCGAAAGCCAGATGGAGAAATACACCCACATGCAAAATCGCTAAAGTCATGTGTGACCCCTACAGCAAGAAGTATGCAAAATCTGTTATATCGTTCAATCGCAAGGACTGCAGAACAGTAATTGGCGTACTAACTGGCCATTGTTTGATGGCAACGCACGCGTTTAAACTAAAACTAGCTGATAATGAAAGGTGCAGGAAATGATTGGATCAGGATGCGTAAGAAATTCTGGAGCATCTTATTTGCTCCTGTCCCGCGCTCGGTAGCCCCCGATTAACGCACTTACGAGCTCCTTAGTTTGAGGTTCTGAACGCGGTCGCTAAAGAGGGGGTGAACTGTCTCTAAAGTTTACTAACCACACTCGCATCTTAAGTGACGTGTACAAAAAATTGTTCCAAATTGTTGCAAGTTCCTACTACTAAAGTGTTTACGTACTCGAAAAACTTGCAACGAGAGAGAAAAATGAGAGCGTAGAAAAGTGAGAGAAAAAAAAGTAACTGCAAGTTTCTGCAATTAAAATTTTTACTTGCAAGAAAAACAATTTGTATTTGCCGAAAAAAAGAATTGTCAAAAATCGAAACATCAACAGGAAATGTGTTTTGATAATTTTAGTAAATTTGTTGTGGGTTTTTAATAAAAATTAATGGAAAAATAAATATTGATGGTGTTGTGTAAGATTTAAATACCACCTTGATCAAAAAGTTGCCGGAGTTTATTCAGAAAATTAAAAATTTAAGTTTATTCATCTAAATCTATATTGTCCCCTTCAAAGTAATCCACATCGACTGCAACACACTTATACCAGCGCTTGATCCAATCCTCGAAACATTTTTATATTCGGTTTTCGGTATGTCCATCAGTGCTTCCTGCGATTTTTCCATTACTTCCTCTCGGCTGCTGAATCGCGTTCGCCGTAATGGTTTTTTAACTCGATTGAACAGAAAGAAGTCACAAGGAGCCAAGTCAGGTGAATTCGGTGACTAAAATTCGGTTATTGACCAAAATTTCTTTTACGTTATCAACGTATTCGTCGGTTTTCGATGTCGATGGTCTGCCACTGCGTTCATCATCTTCGATTGACTCACGACCACTTTTGAACCGTTTTCTTTAGAGAATCATTGCCGAAACCCTTTTCTAACATTTCCAACGTTCGCGCCCCATTAAATCCGTTTTTTACGCAAAATTTAATACAAGTTCGTTGTTGCAAATTTAAATCCATTTCTAAAATTGTAAAAAATCGCCAACATACACAGAGATAGATGTACTCTTGGCTTAACAAAAAATCGGAACTCAAATCGGAACGATGGGAGCGCCACAAGGTGGTTATTCCGGGAACTTTTTGATCAAGGTGGTATTTGTTAATACTGATGTGCCACAAGAAATGATTTCAAAAAATTATAATAATCGATCAACTGTTTACTTGCAAGTTTCTACTAATTTTTTGTTCACGTACTTTTTCTGCTATTTGTCTCTTTGCTAGCACATCTTTGCTAGCACGACAGCAGATCGGAAGCCAATGCTTTGGTTTCCAAAAATGTGTTTTCTGCTTTCGTTGATAGCCACAGCAACAGTGCATTATTGGCTTTCAAAAATATACTTTTCGCATTTGCCATTGCTTTTGATTTTTTAGTAGTCTTAGCCAAAACTAATCGTTGGCTTCCACAAACCTGCTTTTGATTTTACTATTGCTTGTCAACGGTAACGGCAATACTATGAAAAATTATACGTTGACTGTTTAAAAACTGTGTCAGAATATAGCATATAAAAAAAGCACATGAGTTTGTTTCAGAATTATTAAACATTTTTCTTAAAACGATTTAATCTAATACAAATACTTTTCTCTTATTTTGAACCAACTTTATCGGAAATATCTCACTGGAAAAATATTGAATGTCGGGAACAGGGAGTTACCCTGAAATGAAAAAAATTTTAAAACACACAAATGTAATTAAAATTCGTAAGATATTTCATTTGTTTTTAAATACTCAAAATACCATTTTTTTATAAGAATTTGGTCAAATACCTGGCAATTTTTTTTGTCAAAACCGAACCGAACCCTAATGCGTAATTTTAGGCTAAACCTGGACTGGTCCGAACCCTTTCCCGATTGTTTGGTCAGACACTATATACTATACTATACATTATTTATTAAACAGTAAATCGGTTGTTGAGAATGGGATCATGCTATTTATATATAAAGGGTGTTTCAACAATAGTTGCAGGATGGAAACTTATTAACTTTGACAGCTGGCATCGTATAAATGTCAGATTTGACAGCGTGTTCTACAAATGTTGTAAAATATTGAAGCGCTACTCGGTGAAATGCGTAAAATACGCACAGATTTCTTCGGAATCACACGCCAAGTAGAAGGAATGCACGGTATATATTGCAGAAATTCGAGTCGACAGGGTCAGTACAAGATGTGGAACTATCAACCCGTGCGTGAAAATATATATATATGTATGTTTCTTGAAAGTTCTACTGTAAAGTCATGTCTTAAAGTTGTGAAGGAAGTTGTGTCTCGAATTCTTCGAATTTTCCACTTAGTCCAGGATGAATGTTTCTTTGATTTTCTCCTTCATAATCAGAGATGACTGATTGATACCATGAATGATGCAAACATCCGAAAATATCATAAAAATCCAAATAAAATAGATACAACTTAAAGTAATAAAGTAACGTAAAAATCCAACATTTTCATATCTTTATGTTACATTCACACCGTTACGGGCATTATAACTATTTGTAGTGGTTATGCATTTATCGGAACGATAAGTGGCATTAGATAATATTATGTTAAGTTTATTAATGCTTTTTAATTCTCAACCTATTTGGATTTGAACTAGCTTGATACTTAATTTGTATTTAAACTAATTTAAATACATTTCATGAAATTAGGTTTACGAGTATTATGATTTGTGTGGGCTTGAATGCCTGTATAATTTTTTTGTGTTTCCATCATTTCCCTTAATTTGCCAGTGTGAAATTTCGATATCATTTCTTATATTTCCAAAGAAAAATATTTAAATAAATTTATTTAAAGATTTATTGTTGCCAATTCGAAATCAAAAACGCTAAACTTTCTTTGTCATCAACATTTTCGTTCTTTCGAAATCACTGCATTGCTCACAATCGTTTTTCGAGGATTTTCATGAATATTCCCCATGCCAACGTAGGAGAAAATGAGAAAAGTTCTGCGAAACGTAAAATTCTGTTAAACTTGTTAGAAAATAAGAAAATTCTTTTTTGGTTTATCACAAAAAAAAAAGAAGAAAATAATAATATATTCTCGTTGTCATTGACGAAATCTTTTCGGCCAATTTTCACAATTTTGTTGTATCTACTTAGCATCGATTTTTTGGTGATATTGTCAAGCCCGCGTGGGCGTCATCTTTGTTCATGTTGTTCTTCATTCTCTTTGCAATAGCAGCTGATACAAAAACAAGAAAAAATATACATAATTATGACACAAGCGTTCAACGATCGCCAGTAGTTGTGACGAGGGCGGACGGATGGCCGACCAACGTCTAGAAACAATTCTTTTTGATTTTTGTAGCAAAATAAAAGTGAAAGAAATAATTATACTCATAAATACATATGTATATTTTTAATATATGTACGTATTCGTTTTTATACCCTACACATTCTACTTAAAGGATAGGCATGCTTACTTTGATTAGTTTATATGATATTGATCATAACTTGAATTTTGTTACAATCTTACTATCGAGGCAGCTGCATTCATCCAACCTAAGCTTGGTGCAAATATTCAATTAAGTTTGAGAAAGATTATTTTTAAGAAAAATCTTGAAACTGTGGGGGTAGAAACTCGTGAAATGTTAATAAAATTTTTCTGGCCGTATTAATGATCAAAACAAAATTCTAAAAATTTCTTTAAAATATTAATTTTAATTATACTTAGTTTGCTATAACTTACATTTTTCGTGCACGGCTAAATAAAAATTGACCGTTCTTAGCTCAAATTAGTTGTAAAATGTTATTTCATAATATTAAACTTAGCTACCAATTCTATCAGTTCACTACTGTGATCTTAAAAAAATTGGCGTAGCAGCTTTATATGACTTCGGAGGACAAGGCTCTCTTTCAAAAAATCATTCATTCACTTGTTCAAAAGACTGAATTAAATTTAACAATTCTACCATTCTAAAATAATTAAAACCAAAAATTAAAGCAAGTGAAAGCTTCAAAGTTTGTAATGCATTAATGATATGTCCTACATGTTTAACCCTAAGATGCATACCATGAGTCTCCGAGACCCAGAGATACTTTTTTTTTGTAATATCTACAAATCTAGACAATATATCTACTTAAAACTTCGGAAATGCTATCACTGCACATTTTTTAATATGATATGATTTTTACAATTTTGAAATTTTAAAGTCTGAAATGAAAACAATAAACAAAAGGAAACAAATTCAGAAATGTTTGATATTATTTTATTTATTAATCAGACTGGGGGGAGTTACAACTACAACTGAAGTAGTTGAAATGTAGTTGAGATTTTTTCTACTACATTTAAACTAATTTCGTTGTAGTTGAAACGTTTTAACTATCACTAAAATAGTTGATATATCATTGATATTATTTCAGCTACAACTAAACTAGTTGAAATGTAGTTGAAATTATTTCAACTACAACTAAGTGATAGTTGGAAAACAAAAGTAGTTAACTACCCTTCAGTCTGATATTAATACTTTTGTTCTAATATTTATATTTAACTTAAAAGTTAACTGAACTGGTAGAAATCTCAACTAAAAATCTCTTGTATGTGGCAGAAAGAAATGAAAATCAGCTGTTGCGATTTCAATGCGAAGAAATCGCAACAGTGCGTGCCCCTTTGCGTTTTCGAAATTCGCTGCAGATACGCATCGAAAATGTTCCGAACTCCGTTCGATAATAGCTTTAAATCGCAAAAATACGACAAATTGTTAAAAATTATTATTAAAAAAGAAATCGAATGTAAAATACCATTTTCAAAGAACTTTAGTTCAAATAAATTTTAACAGTGTTTTTTATTTTTTTGCTTTTGGTAAAAGTTTTTTACTATCAAAAACTTAAACATTAGGAATCACTTAAGATAATGCATGATTAACTCTATTTATTAATTATTTGGTTAGTTTAAGCTAGCGAATTTCCAACTGAAACGTCACTAAAACTTCACCATCCTAGTTTTTCTCACGAGGAACAATTCAACTACTAAATAAATTTACTAGCCTAGTTTATCTTTGACGCAAACTAACCAGAGCCTCTTCCAAACTATGGAAAACCCAGAATTTTATCAAGGCGGGTAAGGTTTAATTTAAAAAATAGTTAACCAGCATAAAAAACTGTTGTGTGAAAATCAAAGTAGGGGAGGCGCGGGTTTACCACGAATTCGAAAAGGGGCAGTTGAGAACCTCTGCCCTAGACGATACTTCTTATTTTTCTTACACTAAGGTCTATCTTCGTCGAATCGACGTTTTTTAACTAGACGGGCTCCATGTATTAAAAAAAATTCTGGTTTTGTTATTGTGTTTTTTTTTTAACTTTATTATTTATTCACGATTATTAATTGCTTCATTTTTTAGTGCTTTTTATTACTTAAAAACAAAATTAGTTAATTGATTGTTTTTTCAGTTGAATTAAGAAGAAAATTCGACGAAAAAGTGCCGTCTAGGGTTAAATGTTATTGCGCACACAATCATATGAAAAAAATTGTATTTGTACCACAGAGGGTTCATGCGTAGGGTGTTTTATGTTCGATATTGACCAAACAGAGTTTAGTACTTATTACTAATGGCATTAAATTAATGTCTCGTGTGTTGTGTTTTTCTTTTCATTAGAAAATGTTCATTTAAATTTGTTACGAGTATATTAAATTTTGAATTAAATTAAGCGCAAAATAAGTAGAACACAATTTTTCTTTCTGCCTTCTTTCGTTTATCGCTTATCGTTTTTTCTACTGAATTTAAATTCTTTCAATTGACCTTGCACAAATATGTCAATTTTCCACATAAATAATCACAAAAAAATGTTTTCTTTGTTCACCTGTGATTTATTTATTCTTTTTAAATTTGGTTCACTTCTCACATATGCCGCACTTTGCACCTATGTATATGCCCCTTTACTACAGATTCTTCATCTTCTTTCTTTTCCTACCAGCTGTCTTTCGTATAGTGAACCTTCTCAGGCTTCTTCTTCTTTTTCTATGTGGAATAATTTTATTGTAAATTCACATTTTGCGTGTAAAAAAAATCATGATTCATATTCATTTCTACTGCCACCACTGTTGATTTCTACAACTCTTCCACGTTCTCTCCTTCGTATTCACCTTCTTCTACGTCTTCTGTTTTTTCTTCTTCTTCTTTTTCTTTTCTTGTTAAGCGCGAGTGTATCAAGTTTAAATCGCGCTAAAGTAAATATTTGTTGTAAGCTTTAAGGCAGTTTACTTTTTTCTTTTGCCTTATATGGAGTGATACGAAATAATAACAACAATATCTCCGAATAACAACAAATTAAGCACATAACAAAAACAATATCGTCATAATAAAGCGTTAAGTGCATTTGTTGTTTTGCGCGTTTAAGGTAAAAACGCGCCATGTTTCCGATGAGTCATCAAAGAAAATTCTAAAAAATTCGGCCTTTGTAATATTTAGTCAACAAACAAACAAGTGAGCTATATACGATACTATTTTATATACATATGTACATATGCACGTACCTAACTAAGTGAATATGCATACATACATATGTTTGCATTCGCACATATGTATGTACATATATTATATGAATTAAACAACATTTGCTACCTTACACTCAATATTGAAGGCATATTTATTTTGATACTTAAAAGAAATACTATACATTAAAAAGTTGTTCAGGAATCAATGTGTTCTATTCGTCTGTCTATTCCCCTGCCCTACATTTGATTGGATGTCAACAGTCAAAACTGTCTTCAAAAGTTAAATGCATAATCATCAGTTAGCATATAAGTTAATCCGAAGTGTTTACACCAATTACTTTGAGGTTAATTTTAATCTTTCACTGTTTACTTTCAGTTTACAGTTGATTTCGGTTGATGATATAAATCCCAGTTAATACAAACACATAATAAACAAACAACAAGAAAGTTTGCATAAGACTATCATTATTTTGCTCATTGAATAAATTTTCATCTCCCATAAAAGATTTTTTAAGAAAGTAAATGTTATTTAAAATGTCTTTATGACAGTTTTTACTTATTGTATAATTTTTCAACAAAATGCCACTGAAAATAATCTCAGTTCAGATAAAAAGGGAGGAAATAAGGAAACCATAGTTTCTATTGCTTAATTCTTATTAGAATTATGTCACGAAAAAATAGGCAGAAGACTTGACTTTAATGCTGATCGTTTACATGCTCATGTTTCCAAAATAATTAGGTTACAATATGTGCAGTCATTTTCCGGCTAAGAGGGGTTTTTAGAAAGAAAGAAATTATTTGAAGTTTCGACTGAACAGTAACCAGTAACGAAAAGTATCGATGTAAGCAAGGCCGTATTTAGGGGGGAGGTTTTGGGGGTTCTGCCCTCCCCCCCCCCCCCGAAATGTGAAAACTTTTTCCTAATTTTTGATATTGATTGCCAGTGGATGGAAAAAAAGTCAAAATAAAATCTATTGAACGATTTTTAAATATTTTTTAATCGGTTTCTTTCTAAAAAGTCAAATAAAAGAAAAAATTTTAAAAATAAATTTGAATTGAAATCGTACGAAGTTGTGCTACATGGCCAAAAACGGTATTTTCAGGGGTTTCAACTTCATTTTTCTAAAACGTGACGTAATGGGAAGTTTTTGACCTCAGATTCGTGTTCAGCATGAAAAATTCATTCGCAGACACAAGGAACAATATTGTTCACTAAACCCATGCGGGGCAGTGTTATTGAATAAGCTTCAAAGTTCTTAATCTTAAAATATAATTAATTCTTTAACCCATTATTGCTCAGAGCACCCGACTCGGAAGATTTCAATGCTGTGACTGCACGAATTTAGGGAATATATGCCAACCTCATCCGGGCTCCTCATCATTGATAGTGGCCCAAATTCCCACTAATAATCATTTGCAAAAAAATTAGTCTCTGACTATTTTTGGCATTTTTGATCTTTTTTTTGAGGTTGGGTTCATTATCAGTAATGGCAAGTCAATGAGTTATCAAAATTATGTCGTCCACTATAAAAAAATGTATTGGAATCCACATTGAATAATATTTATTTGAACAAATTTTAATTGATTATTCTGTGAATTTTTTTTGTCATTTTCGGCCATTTTTTTTAGGTTAAGCTTAAGAAAGTTCGGAAACAAAAATGTTTCCTAAAGTTTTAAGACATTTTATCCACTTTTCTCCCTAGTCTGATAGGGTCCATCAAATGCATCACTGTATTTAATTTTTTGTATTTAAACATCAGTTTCATACAAATTTTATATGAATATTTTCGTCGAATGAAACCCCCCCGAAAAAAAATATTGGCTACGGCCCTGCATGTATGTGTAACTCTTAAACATGTGTGGGATTTCGTCTCAAGTAAATCTACTCTTAATATCGATCGGGCTCAAAGTTGCACAAAGTTTAGTTCTATTAAGTAGTAATTACCACACCAAATTTGAACGAGATCGATTGAATTTTAACATTTTAGTCAAACAGCCCCTGTTTCGGATCCATGCAACTAAGTACCTATAGTATTTAGAAAATTTTGTCCAAGACGTTTTCGACAGATTTTTATTCAATCTTGTCAAAAAAAAAATGTGACCAATTTTTTTTTTCAGAATCAAAAATAGTTTTGACTTTTTCTCAAAAAGGAACGTTTTTTTTAAAGCTCAGGTCTTTTTTTTTTGAGAATCTTAAGGTCTAAAAGTGGGCTGGGACTTGTTTATCTATCAAAATGAACATCCAGTAACTCGAAACACCAATGACTTAGTAAACTTTGATTTTTTTAAATTTTATAATTTCAGTCCGTGTTTGCAATAAGAAAGAATAAGACAGAAAGAAGTTAAAAAAAGTTTTAAATTCTAAAAATCAATGCTAACTACAGATAAAAAAGTGTTTTCGCGGCAATTAGTGGGTCTGGCATAATTACTGAAACGTCTTGCGTTCAATAAAGTCTTGCATCTCCAAAATTTTTGTAGCAAACACTTGCTTTTAAAAATAATAAAAAGAAATAATGAAATAATTTGCTAATCTTCTTTTCGTATTTAGTTATCTTAGAGTCAAGAGAAAAGGTTTTTCCATAGAAATTTTTTCCAATTCGTTCATGGACCTCTGAAAAGTGTAACAGTGTATTTTGCGGATATATAAATTTTTTTTTTGTTTTAGGAAAATTTTAACTCAAATGTCCAAAAACTGGAATGGACATCATATTCAACTTAGAATAGAACTATATTAAATATTAATTTTAAGCGTTCTGCATACAACTTATATTTTTTAAAATATTAGGGTACTTTTGGACAACAAAGTAAAGTAAAGTGAAAAATACGAAAAAATTTAAATTTTTATGGTTTTTCGACACGCATCGCGAAACGTAATTTTTAAATTTTTGGGAGTAATTGTTTGCACTCGACATAAAATTCTGCTCCAGAAATATGTGGAGTAGTAAGCTCTTCGCTAGATCATTCGACCATTTAATTGCTTGGAATACCTGAATATTCGAAAACGCCAAAGATTTTTTATATTTGAAACTTGTAAAAGCTCAGTACTAAAATACATATTTTTTTTTTTTTTTATCAATTCAATGCTTCGTTTTCACTATGTTATATTTCCTGTCAAAGAGAGAGAAAGAGAGAATTCCCTATATGAAATTTGCCCACATGCTGGCAAATTTGGTTGAATTTGACATAGTGAAAACCAGGCATTAAACTTAAAAAAGGATATATGTAAAGAGCCACAGGTAACATAAAAAAAACACTATGTCCATTTAAATTTTAATATAAATAATGTATCAAACAAAACACTTTCACAATCTTAGTCGGCTGTAAATGGTCAAACAGTGAACTATCAAGCCCGGGATTAATTAATTCTTGGATCCCGGGATTGAAATTTGAGCCCCAAAAATTTCGAATCCCAAAAACTGTTTCGAAATTGACTCCCACGTGTACAACAATTAAAAATTATGCAAGCAGTAACAGCATTCCAGGCGGTAATGCCAAGAAATGTACACTAAGGGAAATATCCAAAGCGAAAGGAGGCTTTGCAGTTGTATGTGCAATCCTGCAATCACTCCTGGCCGACCAAGCTCTGTTTGTGGATTCGGTTAACCACCCTCCTATTGTCTCTGCTGTAACACAAACGGCGTGTTGATTGCATCACTGGCAGGCATTGATGACCCTGTTCGGGCAACTTCGTCCGCCATGTCGGTCCCTGCAATTTTGCTATGTCCGGGAACCCAACGTAAATTTACCCTGCAGTGTCTTATCCTGCTCAAAACGTTACTACTATCTTGCAATTCATTTGATTTTATGACAGTAGACCCAATAGCTTCCAAGGCAGCCTCGCTATCCACACAGATTACAGCTTTTTTAACCCTTTCAACACTGAATTTTTTTTTTTGCAATTAGATCATGAAATACTTATTGTAGGACTGTATGAGCCAAATTGAAAGTCGCCACGTCCAACCATTTACGCGCTAGAGAAAGTTGCTTTATGTATGGAAAAAATTTTAAATCAATATTTTTGTTTTATAAAAATAGTTAATATTATTTAATGTTTGTAGAACCAAATTTTGTAATTATTTTGGAATTTTATTTAATTATTATTGAGAACGAAGTACAAAGTCTTTGCACCTTCTCTAAAGAACCGTACGTGATGATTGGTCTGATTATCGCCATATACATCCAATAAACATCCCGAAGGTCCTCTTGCAAGCATATAGGGAATTTAGCCATTTTCTCATTTTTTCTTCTATGTTCCGCTTCCATTTCCGCTTCCTTCCATTTTTGGAAGTATGATCAGCTGAATCTTTATTTTCTTGGTGAACAAGACTAGTTCAGTCTTTGCAGGTCTTTTAGACCATTGCCCCTTGCCCACGTTGAAAGATCGCCTAAGGCGGATTCCATCAGTTCACTTATCGGTAATAAGTATTGACCTTCAATCATACTGACAATATCATCCGCATAGGCAACTATCCTAGTGCATCTATTTTAAGGATTTCGTTAACTACCAGTAGTCATAGAAGAGAGAATAGCACCCCACTTTGAGGTGTTCCCCTTGTGGCACTCCTTTAGATGGATGTTGGTCCCACCGTTGAAATGATCATCCTGCCGTCTAGCACGACTTCAACACTGTCGATTATAAGCCTTTCGACCTCGTGCGCTAGATTTTGGCCTCTGTGGTTACGTTGTTGAAAGCTCTATCGATATCGAGAAAAGCAGCTATTGTATATTCCTTTAAGGCCAATGATTTTTCTATACTGCTGACTAAGCAGTGAAGAGCACTGTCTATCGATCTCCCTCGGAGATAAGCATGTTGTGCCGTAGACAGTTCTGAAGTTTCTTCTTTATGCCCTTGGTCTCAAAAATATTTCTCTTGAATGTTTTAATGTCTACCAGTTTAGGCAGTTTTTAATTAGCTTTAAAATATGACTGAATGCTTATCAGGCTGAGCAATCAACATCTCACCATTAAGTTACTATTGTCAAGCGCCTTTGTCGCTCCCTCTCATACACATACACTCACGCATACATAAATATAACAATTACGTAATTGTTACTATATAAAATATGATTACAACCAAAACAAAAAAGTTTTAACAAGTGGTACATGAATTTATGAGTTTTTTTTTACTACACGCACCCATTTACCCACAGGCAATTTTATTGCGCTTGTTATTTTCTAGGAAACATGCTAGCAGAAAAAACTTACAGTGTAAGTGAAATTTTGTCAAATGGTCATTTTACACATACATACATACACATTCATTCATAAGAGTTTCATGTATGACGGAGAAGGGTCACTGCACTATGGCTGTGACACGATACGGAAATTTGAAAAGAGAAATAAGAGACAAAATTAACAAGCTTCAAGGACAAGCGAAAAGAAAAGTAAATTAAAATAATTAAAAAACTTTCAAATTAGATTTACTTACGTTTTAGTTAATAACTATAAAAATGTAGATAATGTGACCGTATAATTTAATAATTTGATACCTAAATAAATATCCACTTTATTTTATTTCTTATTTATTTTTACTAATTTCCTTTTTGAGCATGTTATCAAATAACATTAATTTCCGGTTTCACCTGACGACATTCTATTCTTCTATTATCTTTTCCATTTCCCGCTTCTTTTCTGTGCATGTATGTGTGTGTGTATATGAAACAGGACGGAAAAAAATATGGGCTAGTCTATATGAGCTTGATATAAAAATACATGATTTAGGTGACCAGATGTACCGAAATTTTCGATACTGTACCGAAATTTCATGTCAAATAGAATTAAAAAACGAATATTTATGCAATTCAATTGAAAAATATAAAATTTTTGTGTAGATTACAGTGGTGAATGCGGGGAATTTAAATCACACAACACCAACAATGCAACAAATCTTCTTTGGTTTAAGGGAGAGCGCAACTGTTATTGCCTGCAACAGATACATTTCACTCACTCACTCTTCGCCCAATGCATATTACTGAACATGTTTCAAAATCGATCGCTTGTATTAGTGACGATGTTTGTAAATCTTGTTTATTTTTTTTAAGTAACAAATTTAGTCGTGGGAAGAAAATAATCTGTCAAACATTGATCAACGCTGGGTAGAAAACTTCAAATACTTTACCAAGCATAATATTCCGTGTAATCATACATGCACTGGCGGCCACGAAAACCGCACCACCCACCAATTTAAAGAAAATCGATTAAAATGGCAGCTAAATCTGATTTTGTTTCAGAGAATTTAATTTTTTTTTTTTTTCTTTTTTTATTTTCGAGAGCAAAATGAACAAAAATGCGAAAGAAACATTACATTACAAATTTCATTGCTTTTTAATTAAAACAAAAATATGGAAGAAATTTCACGTTTTTGAGGGTATTAACCCATTAATTGACAATGGTGCGAAAACGCAACACTAAATGTGTGATTTTCATAGATTTTTATCCGAAGTACGGTAAATGATATTGACAATGAAATTATTATATATGCCTTTCAGAAGTATGGTTGATTTTTTTTTAGCCCACAGGTTATGTCGACACACTTCCACGCCCATTCCGCTAATGCCTAAATTTGATTTTCGAGTTTCAGTTACTGAATTTATTCTTCTAACTGACAATTTTGTTTGTAGAGGAGAAGTCATCAACATTCGTGCCATTCGACTTGCCGTGTCGATTGTGTTGCTGCGGGACCAGATGGTTCCCGTAGGAGATGCAAACACTGCCACAATCATACAACATACATATGCACAAAACAATGTATCACTCTTTTCAAAATACTTCTATTTTTTTTTTAACTTTTTTGTCAAAAATAAATAAAATTTTTTTTTTTTATCATGAATTAACTGCATACTTACTAAAAATACATGTTAAAACAATTAGAATTAAAAATTTAATGACTTTTTCAGTCCAACAATAAAAACTCAAACTTTTAAATTTTCACCAAAAGTGAACTCGTTAACTGACAGTGGTGCGTTTTTGCATCACTTTTCCACGCCTATACCCAGGCAGGTGCAACATTTTTTTTTTTTTTTCATGTTTGATCATTCCTATATCTTCCCTTAAAAGGACATTGAAATATTCTCAGTGATTCTATGCTTGTCAATTAATAATGGGTTAGTTAAGAGTATTTTTTGAAAATGTTAACTAGGATTAATTTGTTTTATGTTAGAGTCACAAGCAAAATTGTTTAGTTTGATGGTGCCCCTCTCTTAGCCTTTATTATGGCCGTTATCTTGAATAGTATGGAGTCGACAAGCACTTTAAGGATAACATTCGATATTTTTTTAATACCAAAATTTTTTCAGAACTCCAACAAAGTGTTTTTTATTCTTTGGCATATTTTGCGCAACTTTCCGTTTCATTATATGACAGAGGTGCTCTATCGGACTTAAATCGAGCGAGCTACCTGATCATTCCAGCCAGTAAATTCTAACATTACCAACAACATTTTGAATCTGGAAACAAATAAGAACCAATAATCTAACTTTTTTACTATTTCTAAAGTTGTCAAACATTAGGCATTAATTACGTACTAAACCTTGCCAATTTGGCGCGGTGATTGCCGCAGAAGTCGTCCGGAAAAATAACGTCATTAATGACTTTGTGGGAATTTGACTATTTTCGCTACACAGTTATTCTTGTTTTGCTCTATATCTGAGCGATGGGTTTAATTTGCCCGATCATATAACTTTTGTGGAGTCTGCCAGAGTTCAATTGCTATAGTTTTTAGTCCATGCCAGACGATGTGTTTTCATCCATTTTATCAACAACTACTTTTTGGCTGATCGTCTCCCATACAGACCGAAATTTCGTTTTTTTCTGCGTAAGGTTTCGACATTTATATTCACGTTGTAATAGCTCTTTAGCTCAGTCCTTATTATGACAGCACTTTTAAATCGATCATTTATGCTTATTCTTCAGGTTATGCTATTTTCTCTCGTATTTGTCTTCCATAGTTTTCTTGATCCTTTTATCCTTTCAAGCGGGTACAAATTGTCTTTTTTCTGGATCATTTTAACAGCAGTCGAATGTAAGCATCAGATTTCTTCAGGTATTTAACTTTAGGACACTCCTTGATACCTAAGAACAAAAATTTCGATATTTTGGTGGCGCGACAGTTATTTTTGACACTTTTTCAAAAATTTCTTCTTTTCTCAAACAAGCTTAAATACATTCTTAAAATATATACAAGGGATCGGAAATTGGAGCAGTGTTGCAAGTGGTGCGGTTTTCATGACCGCCAGTGTATTTTGAAAATAGGCGCAAAATTATCTTCTATTGAAAGATTTAATTAATTAATTTATTATCATTATTAGTTAGGGGTTTGGCGGAATCAGACCCTTTTCATCAGACCCCTACCGCCTGATGCCCCTTCTCTGAGCACTCGTAAATGAGTATGCTTCGAGTATGAGCATCCTGCGTGAACGCGGTTAATGACATATGATCTGTTCAAAAAATTCGATATTGAAAGATATTTTATACGCCAGATATGGTATCAAAACAACTTCTTTATAATGAAACGATTTGAATTAATTAAAATAAGAGTACTAAAACTAATTCTTCTGTTTTTTTTTTCAATGTGTACCGAATGCTTCATTTGTGTACCGAGATTTCAAAAAAAAAAAAAAAAGATGGTCACTTAATACATGACTATTGTAATACAATAGCATCAGTTGTTACAATGTTAAATGTAGTTGGTGCCACTTTTGCTGGTGTCGGTGATAATTGTCCTTGATAGCTGTTGTTGTTTTTATTTTGCTGGTATGCCACAATCATAAACTTCATCGAAAACTAAAATCGATACGTTCTTTTGCTTTAGTAGAAATTTAAACAAGTCAATATCTCAATATGATGATAACGTATGCAGTCTGAAATGTAAAATATGCATAAACCATATTCACGCTTTAGAATAAAGAGCTGAGTAATGATGGGGTAATAAGTAAAATAAGCACAATAACAAAGTATATGGCATTTGGTTTTAGCCTCACTCAACCCTTGACTTAAATATTTGTTACACTTCTTCCTTTACTCTGAGTAAAAGAGAGTTAGTTAGTGCTGCCTACTTATTGATTTATATAATAAAACAAATAAAAGAGTTTCACTAGGTTAAGTTCGATTGGAGTGGCAGCCTACTATATGAAGGCACACTTAAAGTGCTTACAGTGCAAAACCACAAGGACTCCAATATAAAAATAGCTATGGCCTTAATATCTATGGATGATAGCTCTATCAGAGGGTGAGTCTAGAAATTTTAGCTTCTCCTAGCCAGAGACGGTTATTATCAAATAAAATGAATGACTATTTCTTCCTCTTTTTCAGAGCCAAATCACTGACAGAAGTTATTCAATAACAGCCCTAATCTTGCGCATGTCTCCCCAGTAAGCACCTAAATCGTTGTGCTAATGGAGTTACGGCTAAGATTCAGTAGCCGTCTAGTGGATCTTTTGTTCTTTATGGTTCAGGTCAGTCTGTTAATGCCACAACTATTCTCTGCTATCTAGGTTATTTTTACTTCCTCAAGTTAGTTTTGCTTGATGGGCAATTTGTTGGAAGTGAGAGAAGCAGCAACGGTGGAGGAAGGTGCAATATCGGCAAGCAGTAAACCCAGTTTAGCTAAATCGGCAGCATCACAGTTTTCTGAGACGCTCATGTGTCCAGGTACTTAATACAAGGGAACCTTCAAATGACTCACTGGACAAAACGTTGAGGACAGATCGGCAGTCAAGGACAAGCTTTGATGTAGTGAAAATATCGATAACGAACTTGATTGCTGCTTGCCTGTCCGTTAATCGATACAAATAAGTCACTTGGACGCTAGATGTATTGGTATTACTTCCGCCTGAAAGATGCTGCAATGGTCATGAAAATGAAAGGAGACTCAGACACCTATTTGTCTAGAGAAAATATCATAACCGAGTTTATTCTCTACTTTAGAAACATCTATAGAGATGTCAGTAGTATTTTCAGTGGTCATCTTGTCTTCGACCTATTCTTTACTGGGGATGTGTGTGAAAAACTTTTCGTTTTGAATTTGAAGAAATAACAGCTGCTTGTCGCCATCGAGCAGACAGGTAGAACAAGTCATTACTCAACTTTAAAACATTATTATATACACAAATTTCTAGTCTTCACTGTAGAATTAATTTTTTACTGTCTTAGATTTTGTTTTATGGGCAAAGTAATAACGATATTTTGCCTAAAAATCGCTACGTTATGTTCCGCCATTTTGTCAAATAAAGATATTTTTAAAATCACCTACGACAAAGACTGCATTATAGTATCAATTTTAAAAATCGTTTTGTTATTGTTTTTTTGCTTGCAGTGATGGAATGAGAGTGGTCACTGCCAAGGACCTCTGTTTTGTAGCATTTAAAAGATATTTTAATATTTAATATTTTAATTTAAAAATGAAACATATTCTCAAAAACGTGTGCTTTCTTATAGAAAAAAAGTCAATCCGGCAAATCGTATAGGCTTCCTTAAAAAAATTTACAAAAACTGTTTTTTTTCGTGCCTCTATTATAGGCATATTTCCTTATTCTGACCTTATCCAATAGTTTCAGGTTGACCGTCTGTGTAGTTGCGTATACGTATTCTCCTGAGGCTTTTAAAATATGTATTTTTTACTGTATATGTTAGACATTCCTATATATTTTCAGTTAATCTAAGACAAAGTTATAATCCACAGAAGAATATACTACTTACAAGAAAAATTCTTCATGTAAGGTCTGTTTTATTGATAAAACCCAAAAAAGACCATCATACCATTTTTTCATTTTTAAACACAATAGAAAAAAAAATTGTTTTTAAATCAAAATGCAGTGATGCGTTTTTTTCTTTGCACGGGGTGTAAATTAGGCCGGGGCGAAAAACAAAAAAGTTTCCGAATTGAATCGTAATAGTGCAGAAAACTTGCTGCTTGTCAAAAAAAAATTTTTTTTTGAGTTTGGGCAATTTTTCAATATCCTTCGTTCGCACATAACATTCAAAGTTTACGAATTTGAACGAACATTCGAAAAATTGCAGGAGGTGTGAATGATGTTCGAAAGAGCTTTGGAAGTTAAGTTTCTGTTTTTTTTTAATTCATTCTTATGTTTGCGTACTGTCTTCCCTCCTTACCTCTTTTTTAATAGTATTAATTTGTGTCAAGGGACCCAGAATATGGTGATTTTATTGATTTTACTTATTTAATTCAGTATATATTAGTGTCCGACCGATTATTCGGCTTCGGCTTCGGCAAAAAATGGCCGAAGTTTTGGCCGAAGTATTTGGCCGAAGCCGAAGATTATAAGCATTCCATTTTATAATAATTTTTACTATAAATTGGCATTAAAAATTTATTGAAATAAATAAATGTGAAGTGCTTATATAAAGTATTTACATTACATTTTCTGTGTTACATTTTCTCCGTTTGCTTGGAAAATGGAATTTTTACTTTTGAAATAACCCACAGATTTACAACCGTAAAAACAGTAATCAGTGATTTTTTTTAACGAACTACCTGCTGGAGCTAATAAAATTAGAGGCAGCAGAAGCGTGCAAAACTTTTTTACTTTTTAAAGAAGACTTGAAGCGTATTGAAAAGAAGCGTGAATTGTTAGAGAATCCGACTGCTTCCATTACTGGCGCTTCACTTTTTTTTTGCTTTCAAGGACGTCAAAAAAATTGAAAATTGTTTGGCTAAAATCGCTCTAGAATATATGTGCAAAGGGATTTTTTGAAATTCACAGTCGATTGAAAGTTACTGATGTTTATTTGCAGGCCCTGATACAGCTGTCATGCATATTTGAACTTTAAAACTAGTTTTTCTCAAAACAGCATTTTTCGAAATGGCTGCCATGATATCTCCAAAACTAATGAACTGATTGCGCTTAAATTTTCATCGTATCTTCAATGCATCTGTAGTTTTACTCCGTCTGAACCAGGATCATTGTGATATCTTTCAATGTTTTTTATTTAAATTGATATAGTTAAAAAAAATGATAAAAATCAAATACTTATTTTCAAAATCAGATAGATAAAAATACAAACTTTTAATGACTTAAATAAAAGAACATAAGTACAATAAAACTATCCCAAACATTGAATTTTCAATTTAATTTCCACCTTAATAGTTTTTTGTTACTACATTTTATCACTTCGTTTATGGAATTTCCCCAGCTTTTGAAAAAATGCATTAGTTATGTTTTATTATGATGTTAGCGACAGTTAAAGTCAAAATTTGTCAAAAACAGCAAAATTAATTATTTTGTTTGAATTAGAGATAAAAATAAAAAATAAATTAAATACTTCATACTTGCCAGATAAAAAAAACTAGCTGTGAATAGCTAGGAATTTAAATTTTTTATACAAAATATTTAGTTATTTAAAAAAAATTGATAAAAAGTTTATTCAACAGCAAATACTTTTAGGCATTCAACTTTTCCGGCTTCATAAAACCACATATATTAAATTTTTTAGGGTTTTGAGATCAGATTTATGCTTTTTACACTAAAATTTATCAATCCCAAATTTGGGAACTAGAGGGTTTATTCTGGTTCCAGCTATAGGTCTATCGATTAATACGCTGATTCAATCTTTCATTTTAGATAGGCAGAATCATGGCAGCCATCGGCCAACTTTTTTTTTGACACAGGTTTCGTTGAACGACAGTCGTTTTATATATATATCTATGTAACTATATATTTTGACGTTAACCAATTTTTAAATGATTCTTGAAATAAATAATATTTGTCAGCTCCTTCGACAGTGAACAGTTATTTAGTGTTACTGTTCAGTTTTTTATTTGGAGTATCTACTATTTATATTTTTCTGTATATGCTTCCAAATACATAGGTAAAAAATATTTACTTTCAGATTTTTATTTTTTATATTTTAAAAATCCTTTGGTCTTCGGCTTCGGCCGAAGGTTAGATGAATGGTTAGATGAATTGGCTTCGGCTTCGGCCAAAAAATCACCTTCGGTCGGACACTAGTATATATAGACAGACATACTCATCCAAACTTTGAGGATATCTCAAAGAAGTCAAGTACTTTGTTGGCGGCTGGACTGTTTAAAAATATAACTGCGTTCATAGCCTTAATGCCTTAGACCTTAGTTTAGAAGAGGACTGGTGTCTTTCCTAAATTCTCGGAGTGTGAGGATCTAGGCACACACGCATTTCATTAGTTCCATCTTCTTTGCTCAAATTGTCTATGTAATCTTAAAAAAATTTTTTTTTTTTTGTATATTATTCTTTATCTCATCAGACGATGCGAAAACTAATTTCGAACTTTGATTGAATGAATGAAAGCCTTAAAGGATATGACAAGGTAAACTGCCAGAAAAAATTCATAGTCTACTAAAATCATAAAAAAAGAAATGAATGCAGTTTATTTGAGTGATCTGTTAAATACACATAATAAGAACAATACCTACATACGGATGTTTGCCACTTTAGGTTTTTAGGCATAATACGTATATACTTTGACAACATAATAATAGTGATTGATTGATGACATTATTTTCCTTCTTTTTTTTTTTTTGAGAGAGATATCGTGTGACTTCTTACCTTAATATCCAAAGGAATGTTTTCTTAAAAGTTTGCACATAAGTATATGTGTACGTGCATACATACTTTGTATGGATATGTGAGCATGTGTATAACAGGATATGTGAAAAGCCAATGAGTATGTATATATTTAACTATACGCTCGTTTGCTAGAAGACTGCCATAATCCCAAAAAAACAAAATTTGTGGTAAGCTAGAATACTTAGCACAAATTTTCTGTTATTTAATGCTTTACCTTGTGTAAAAAAACTTAACGGTATTTTATGAACTCTCCTCGTCCGAAGAGTATGAGGCGTTATTGCGTTCTACGAGTAATTTATTGAAAGCCAAAAATGCGATTTTCTCACAAATTTGGTTTTTTGACTTATGACAGTCTTTCAGAAAACGAGAGACAGATCAAACTACTCCCTTAATCTTCGTTCAATATAGAATTTGAAAACCAAAGGTTCCCAGGTTCAATTTCCAGAAAAGACAAAAAAAAATTACAAAAAAATACATTTTTCACGACATCATCTATCTAAACTATGCAAAGACTTTCACATCGACATATGGAACGAGCCTAAAACTGTGCAAAGGTCGATTTCCTTCGTGCACAAGTATAGCACCCATTTTGCTATGACATTATTATTATTGTATACATTTTTTCAAGTGTAATTTTATGCGCAAAATCCTTCTCTTTTACTCAGGCTTTTTCACTCAAAAGAAATGTTTAAGCTCATTTGTTTTACAACTTCGCTCTCCCCCGTAAAACATGCGATGGTTAAGATTGTTATATAACCGGTAAAAAAATGAAAACGTATAGTGACTTTTGCAAACGTAGTAAAAAGGATAAAATGTAAGTCCGATAGCCAAAGAGAGATAGAGCTAATGAGAGGAGGAGATTACAGAAAAGCGCGTAAATTCCCAAGGCTGGTGGGGTGTCAGCAATATAAAAACGTAATTTTGACTTTATGTCTCCCTTTGCGGTGGTAAATTTTCTCCTGATACTTAGAGTTTTCCATATTTGGTGTGCAAAAGTCAAATCACTCAATCCACCCAATCCATCCAATTCCCAGATTTTTTTCTTTGCTTCTATTTTGGCGGCATTTATTCATTTACCAGTTAAGTATTTTAGCGGCGTTTGAGTGGATTCGAAAGCGTTTTCAATAAATCAATTACGAGCATTAGGGTTCAATATGGTATTTGGTGTTTGAGTTGTGGTACAATAAGTGTTTGCGTGTGTGTATGTTTGTCACACTTTTAAGTGTGTTTATTGTTTTCCGTGAGTGTTGCGTTCTATTAATGCACAGTATGTCCAAAAAAATGTACACCCCAATGAATTTTTTTAAAGAAAAGCATGCCGTAAATGATTTTCTAATAATCTCCAAAATTTATAATATATAATTCTACTCTATGTTATGTTTTACACACAAATATACTTAATTATCAAAGGAAAAAAATTTCACTTTCATATCTAAAGACGATAAACTTACATATAAATATTTTTATGAAATAAAAAAAGAATCGATGAAGATGTAAATATGAATGTAAAGTATGAGTTTTGATTTACTCCTCGACTCACCTTGGCGTAAAAATTGACGATCATTTAGAATTATAATTCGAAAATCAGTAAAATATGACATAAATATGTTCTAAAATTCAAAAAAAGAAGCCAAATCCCAAAAACTTGTGCCAATACAATAACAAAAATCATACAAACTTATTGTTATAGTTCGATATGATTGATTCGGGATGAAATAAAAATTTACGATGGGACTGATGGGTAGATTTTAAGAAGAGTAAAGAATATGGCCCAGTTTCGGCACTCAAACTATGTGCAGATATAAAAAAACGTAATTTGCCAAAGTAAGAACAATGTGGCGAATTTCGAAATTCTTGTTACTTTGACATACAACATAAAATTTTTCATAAGTATGAAAAAGAAACTCGTAGAATTTATCTACATGGTCGCTATAGCCAGTGCGCTAGACGGCTAAGAAAGAGTGCCCAGGTTCAATTCCCAGTAAGCTCAAAAATATAAATTTTTGTACATGTTGGATTCCTTCCATTCGAGTACAAATATGGTATAACTCACACAACATGAATGGATTTCGCTCCTGGCCATCCATGGGTTGTTATACCATAAAAGAAGAAGAAAAAATCCTTAAGAAATTATATTGAAAAAAAAGTTTTGTGTTTAATTCATAACATAGTGTAAATCTATACCCCAATTTTTTTGATTTTTAGAAAATCATTCACGACTTTTTTACGCTTTGCTTTAAAAATTCGATGGGGGTGCAAACATTTTTTGCACATACTGTATATGCATTTTGATGTCAACATCTAATTACACATCCATGACACACAATTTGTCTGGCAATTAAAAATTGATTCATTGCCACATGATACTCGAGTTGACATTAATGATATTCGCTCGCGACTGTCTTTAATTAGGCTTATAAATTTATGAATGGAGTTGGGTGCAAGTTTAAATTTAAATACGTATGGAGAGTGTATGTAAATTAATTGAAACCATAACGTACACAATGGAGTATAGACTAATTTAAGTACAGGAAATTCTGGTGGTTACGAGAAAACTATTTAAGGGGTTAGGGTCAATTAGAAGGTCTGTTATTTATTTTTTTTCTAGTGTTTTTTTCAATGAAGATTATTAAATCTCAAATAAGTGATAAAAATTTGAAAAAAATAGGATAAACGGTTTTCGAAATATCGTAAACACCGCCTAAAAAACATGTTTTGAGATAAATGTGTTTAAAGTTTTAAGTAGGGGAGTGTCGTCATAGTCGGGGCGTTGTCAGGGTCGGGACAGTGTCGTTTTCTCCGTTGCATCTTACTGGCGTCCGTTAAGTTTATATACAGTATTGTTTCTATTGAGAAATGGAAACTCTTCATGTCCTTTCGAGTTCAGACCGTGAAGTTTATATAAGAGTTACGCGACCGTGTGTTAAAAGAAGAGTAAAAAACTTGTTAAAAGTGCCAGAAAAATAACATCAAAGTAAGTTAACTTAAATTGTTCGATTAGGTTTAAGAAGTGGAAATATGTAGCGTTTAATGGTGTTTGTTTTACACAAATATGCTGTAAATGATGTGTGTTGTCAGGGTCGGAGCATTGCTTGTTTTGACGTTTTGGCTCTAGAGATATAAAAAATTAAATTTTCCTTAAAATTCATATAGAGGAATTTCTATTTTGATTTCGGGTCTCTCTTCAAGTTTTCAAGTGTAATTTTTCCTTTTCCTTTCATTTTCATGGTATTTTCAATCATATTTCTTAATTTCTTTTTGATTTTTTACAATGCTCCGACCCTGGCAGCAGTGTTCCGACCCTGACTACAATTTTTGTTTTTTGTAAATGTCCATAACTCCTGAACTATTAATCCAATTATATTTTAATTTTCAACAAAACCATTGCAATTTGTGAGATCTTTTCAACGATATGCAACATTAATAAAAATTCGGCATTCAACGGAATTTATAAGCAAAAGTCAAAACATGCTCCAACCCTGACGACACTCCCCTAGATCTTACGAGAGGGCTAACAAAAGTTCGCTTAGTTGATAACACTGAATAAATTTTTGAAAAATCAAAAAATGTCAGATGATTTGGCATAGTATTGCGATACTATAACATGAAGACAAGAAAACGCAAAGATACTGAGAAAGAGTCGGTAGAAATTCCACCGTTCGTCATTCTTTATGGGTTTCGGGGTAACCTCAAGCTTATGGAAATATTTAATGTGCCATCGGTTGTAACCGTCTCGAAGTGGTTTCAAAGATAACAGACGTGAAGGTCGTGCATAATCTTCGGCTGATGACGTAATTGTGGCTCTGATGAAGCTAAAAATTGACGAAGATCAAAGATTGACTCAGGAAATAATTGAATAGGATTATCTTAGATATACGAAGAAATAGACACTATGGTTTCCTCCAATTTCAACTGATGCTTAAAGAGCCGCGCGTGCGTTTTGCCCAATATTTTTTTTAAAAACTTAGAAATAAAGAGTCCAGCATTTTCAATAAAATTGTAACAGGTGATAAAGCATGGCTCTTCAAATACGACTCAGAAGAGCCAGAAGGTACTATTGCACCTATTAAAACTAAGCAGCAGAAGCCAGCCAAATTGTAGTTGTTATGCCTCTGAAAACTGGACAGACAGTAAGTGCTAAATGGTATAATTAAATCTGCTTACCCTGAGATTTCAAAAATTGATTGGGAAACCAAAAAATAGAATGTGCCGCTACTTTTTGCATCACGTTAACGCCCCTCACGCTCACACTGCTGAAAAATCATCGATGCTAGGACCATACAATAAACCTTCCATCTCATTTCCAGCCTATGCAGATGCTACTTTCTGATGTCGTCGAGCCATTCTTCCCTCTCGAATAAACTTTTTTGTGTATGCGTTTTCCTCCATCTTCTAGCCATCTTTTTTCATAAATAGCCGATAACAAAAAAAAAAAAAAAAAACGTTGAGAACACTATTATACTGTCTTTGAAGGAAATATTCCTTGTTAAAAATTATGAGTGATCCCAGAATATTGGAATAATCTACGCGGTACATATTTCCCAGAATATTATATTATGCAAAAATATGCATTAGAACCAAGCCACTCAAACTACGTAAGTAAATAATGGAATCGCGTGTTCTTATAATTACATTAGGCTTCCATGTGGAGCCAACAAAAATTAAAAAAAAAATATTAAATTGATTTAAAAAACAAAAATACAATCCCATGTGGTGCAAACAAAATAAAGACATTTTTTAATAGCCGCTGAAGATCCCATTTTTCCGAGTTCAGGTTCATATTGTGGAAGAACTAGGTAATGGAGAAAAACTGAGTACGCAATCGTGATTAGCAACCCTAAATTACTATAAAACCTTTGGAAAAACTCGTTTACTGTAACAAACACAAACCCGTGAAAAATTCTTAAAATTTACTCAATGCTACGCAATATAAGTTAGCACTGATGATAATAATTCTATTATACTCGATTTCGTTCTTAATTTTTTTGGGAACTCACTTTATAGACTTATATAGTAGTTTTGGTCAAATTGGCGCTTATCTTACAGTCACATTCGAAGCAAAACTCTGCCGATTGGCTTAAACATCAGGTTTTGATTTAATGGTTCCAGAGAAGAAGTTATGGTTTCAAAGAAATGTCAAAACCAGCAAAATTAGTGATGTTTTGACAAAGGTTTCATACCAAGCATCAATTACGCGCATAATTCTTATCTGACGGTTCTAATTTTGACATGAATTTTTTTCCTGAACTCATAATTAGAGTTTTAGTGATGCCCAATAAGGAGCTTTGAGCAATAATTTTAATGTGGTTGTAGCAACTCAACCTAAGACGACCTCGATATTCTACTGGATAGTGCACTAGAATTTCATCCAGAAGGTTGCGGGTTAGATTCCTGTCTTGGTCTGCGGGTTAATTCTCAAAAACTTCTTATATTCACTTTCGATATGAAGTGGATGAGAATTATAAGAATGTGTACAAGTACACACCTTGGTTGGTAATGGCAAAAACCACCGAGCTGGTAAAAAATTGCCACACAGCCGTTCGGTATCGGTGGTAAACTATACCATCACCACTGTGGTCTAGTGGCAGAGTGCCAGATTCTTGTCTCTGGAGACCCGAGTTCGATTATCGGCTTGGGTATATTTCTTATCTATCTTCTTTCTCTCTTCCTTTTTTTCTTTCTTGTGGCTTTGGTACAATAGATCGTCATAGATCGTCCTTCCTTCAAATAATAACTCAACCTAATATTGCGCAGAGAAAACTTAGTTAAACATTTTCTTATGTTTTTTTTTTCAAATTCAAAATTAGACTTCCATGTAGACCTCCCCCTGGATCTTAATCCTTTCCTTCATGACGTTCTCTGCAGAAGACAAACTTTGACAGCTAATAAATATATTTCACATTTCATAACCTTATAATAGCATTTATATTAATTCAATTCTGTTATGTATTTTTCATGTTTTTGGATTACCGAACATTTGAAATTTCGTGTTTATGCTATTTTTTTTAAAGGTTTTTGTCTTTGGAGTCAAGTGAAAAACATAGGTCAATTCCGGGAAAAATCATTACAAATTTAAAAGGAATTGCAAAAATAGTCCATGTAGTCCATCGAGCCATTGGTTTTAAGAACGCGGAGTGGTTTCGGTGTTTTATAAGTTTATCATATTTTGCCGAATTGAAAAACAAAGTTGACGGTTTGGAGAGAAATGGAATCTAGCGGGTTAGATGGAACGCCATTTCTGCCCCATAAAAAGAGAAAAATATGCACCGAAATTGATACATTAGAACTAAATACAGCAAATTAGATTGTTTATTTTAACCCTTTGAGCTCATAAAATCTTTAAGCAAAATATTTCTATGTTTTTTATGACGTAGGTACATTAGAGTATACTGTAATTCTTATAATTTCTTAGTTTTCGCGACCCAAACGTACTTAGGCATATCAGTTATAACTAATATCTTTATAGATCCTTGCAAAATTTTCAATTTAGTATTTTTTATAATAAGCCATAATAACTACGATTTCATCGAAAAAAATAAATTATTCATCACCTTCGGGTCTTGGCCCACAAATGATTAATCAGAATTATTTTTAAGAACAATTAAAATAGTTTTTAAGAACAATGAGAACAATTCTTGAAAGCATTAAGAATAACAAGAATAACGAAAAATAATCTTAAAATCATTCTGGAACGTTTTTCGAAGAGTTTCGGCGGAATTTTAATAACTTATGAAACCAACTTTATAAATGATAAAAAATTAAAAACAAATTTTATACGCATATTACAATCAAGACGAATCAAGGCAGTCTGGCAAACCTACCTACAGTTGATACCGGTAATTTTAATTCTTCTAGGTTCATCATTGTCAGATGTGGTGTGATGTAGAAAATTTAATTGTTCGTATATTTTTTCGTCTGATTTGGGGATTGAACTTCACACCTTCCGGAGAAAAGTTGATAGTTCCCACGAGACAGTATTGTCCCTAGCAAATAAACTGATGACGCTTTTATGTTCAAAACGTTCATATCTACTTAAGGATATGTATTAATGAAATTTTATGATGCAACTTTGACCTGGGTAAGGAAATATTATACTAATAGTATTCATAGAACCTCAGTTATTTATTTAGTTACATGTTTGAGTCTGAAGTTTTTATGCAAGGCAATTATTTGAAATATTATAGGCTTGGGTCCCATTCTGCCACATTTAAAATTTATTGAATTTAAAATTTTGTAATTAAAACCTTGCAATTTATTTTTTTTTATTTTACTCCCACTCATATGTAACATAGTAACTACATAAAGTAAACAAAAAGCCAAGTAATGGAGTTCAAGGTTGCTCAAAATCGCTCGTAGTGCATAGTAAAAATCATCGTGTTGTTTGCGAAAATGTTGGTCAACAAAGCAATGCATTACAACAACAGTAACAGCAACAACTAAGGTGGAAATCCTGAAAAGAAAAAAAAAAAATTAATGCCAAAGGCTTTTGGGCATTCAACGAAAAATTTAAATTAAGTTACTCATACGTACATAATATAATACTCATGCTCATTTTGAATGTTCGCTCATTTGTAATTAATAGGCTCACGAATGCACTCTTTCGTACTCTCAGTGTCAGTGTCACTCTCTTTTCAACACTTTAACGGTGTTTTTGCAAAGAAAAGGTATTTTGCTCATTTGCAACACAAAATTTCATATGATTTTCATTTGATTAATGCATTTTTTACACTCCTTGGGGTCTACTTTGTTTAAAATGTGCTCGCTCAGCTAAGTTGTAAAAGTATAAGTATGTATTTGTTTTGTTATTGTAAGCTTTATTGTTATTGTTGTATGCATAGTGTTGCCAAATGTTGAATTTCAGAATCCCCTAAAAAAAACTCCACTTTTTTTTACAAAAATCCACCAGATTGCTATTATGCTAAAAACTGTATTCTTCAAAAAGTTTAGAGTTTTAGCTGGACTCCAATTCTGCATCTCACATTACAAATGGTGCTTTTTTTAGCAACAGAGCAGAGCTAAATTAAAAGTGATTATCAAAAATAAGAGTTTTGAAATAACTTTTTTTAACTTTTAGTTTAACTCTTACTCAATAACTTTTATCTTAAATGTAAAATTATAAGAGTTTTTAAAATTTTTTGAAGGCTTTTATTTTTAATAGTCATTGAAGACTCTTAATTTTAAAGGTATTTGAAGACTATTACTTTCTTTTATATCTACCGCTTTTTCTGGTAATTTTTTCTACTACTATTTTCTATTATTATTTTCTTGTGATCTTTCACAAATTTTTCCAAATGGTTAAAAAAGCAGTAAAAAATATTAGTTTGAAAAATAGTACAAATTAGAAAAAGTAGAAGTAAAAGCAAAGCAAAAACCACTGTAAAAAAATTGTCATTAAGTCAAAAATGTTTCGCATTTTAACATTACTTTTAAAAAATCCACCAAACTGGCAAGATGGAAACTGATATGGCAACACTGTGTAAGCGCTTGCTTCCTATTTTACTATTTGTTATTGTAGTGATTTCGCAGCATTTGTTGTTGTTTGTGTTGTATTAATTCGTGTGATGGTGTTTTTCAGTTAGTTCATTCATGTTTTTTGATTATGAGTTCCACTCAAAGATTTTTATGAGAAAATTTGGGAGAGAAAGCAAATACCAAGTAATTGGTAGTGAGAGAGCTTTTGAGTGAGATATGCGTGCTTTAAATCTGCGTTGTGTCAAAACAAAGTTATTTTGTTTAAAATTGTAATTTATATAATATAAATATAATATACTTGTTTATCGCATGCTTTGCAAATTTTGCACAATCTCCAGCATTTCTTTTCAATTATTCTACACGAATCTCTGTTTCACGAAATTACCATAATTCTCTTCATCTATCTCACTCAAATTTTTCACTCATTCAGAAACGTATCCTTTTTGCTATTTTTGCATTGAGAGTTCACTTGCTGGAAATTCGGTTCCTGCTATTTCAGTCTTTCTGCTCAGCTTGTTCGAAGGTGTTTTGCTTCTACTGCTACTTTTTCTACTTTAAATTCGTTGCACTTTTTTCAATTTCAAACATTTTGATTTCAAACAGTAAAATGTGCAGAACGACAACAACAACACTAGTGAAACTAACGCACTGGAAAAACTAAAAGTGCAAAAGAAGCGTATTCAAAATTTTATTAAATATTATTTAATTTTAAAGTATTTGAATAATTTAATGAAACCTATTTAAAGTATAAAAAATGTGAGAAAATACTTGCCGTAAGTATTTTTTCTCACTTCAGTGTGTAGTGGGAGTGTAAGCGTCGCGTGTGTGGTGATATAACAGCTTTACTTTTTGCGAAAAAAAAATTAAAGGACATTGTTATCCTTGAGCAAAAAAAAAAAAAATAAAAAAATGATAAATTTTACGACAAATGTTGAAGCGTCAAAAACTGAAATAATTAATTTTACCGAAAAATGTATGTATGTTTACTAACTACATTTCTTACTAATACATAGACACGCACATTATTGTAATTACTGAATAGAAAAACGCAAAAACACACATAAATTTAAATATCAAAACATTCGCCACATACGTACAATATTTGTATGTAGATATCTGCATACATATTTATATATATACACATAGTCACATGCACTCGTAACCAAGGTGAATACAATTACAACAAAAGCAAGAGCAAAAAAAAAGGGCCTCCAAATAAAAACCCTTTTCACTAGAGTAGTGTACTCGAAGAATTACTATAGGTAGTGTGGAATTAGTAGCAGAATTAATATGTAGTACTAAAAGTAAAAGTAGCAAAACAAAACAAAAATAAGAGGCTAAAGAAAGAATCATTCATTCTTGCTAAAACCTCACAACACTTATACACAAACGAACCCACTTATATATATACAGGCATGGAAATACCTATTTTTCATATTCTCATACATATTTAATACATCGTGACATATTAAAAAAAATAAACAAAATTTGTAGAGCTATTTTCCCCTATACAAAAATTGATCGCTGACAAATGGCAAGTAAGTGAGGATGGGGCAAAATGTGTAAATAAATGCGTGTAATAAAGCAAATGTAACGTGCGAAATCTGTTTGCATATACAAGGACACACACATACATACATATGGATATTGTACAACATACACAACGTAGAAAATGTATGTTATCAAACATCATTATGAAATTTCGGCACCAAAAAACTGACCAATAAGAAATAGCTTTCAATTTATTTTTACACAAAATATCATAAGGAAAAAATTTGATTTTGAATTTTTTTAAGTAACAGAATGATGTGGTAAAACTAAAACATTTTTGTGAACAGAACTTCTAAAGTATAATCAAAATTTCTATATCAATCTGGAATACTTTTTCTTTGAAATATCATTCACCAGTTTATTTTTTTTTTTTAGGGGCGTGTTCTGAAACACGCATTTGCAGTCTGTCACTGTATTACTGTTTAATGGCGAGTCAGAGCGTTGTACTGATCATTTCAAAATGGTTCTCTTACCATTAAAAACACATTCCGATCTGAGATGGTGAAAACTTTACTTTCATGTTTTCTCTTCAATTACTCACAAGTCTTTTAAGGGATTTGATGCCATATCATCATTCAACTTGATTGCCAGCAATAACTTTTTGATTATTATTACTTTGCAATAGGGCTATTTGGCTTGTTTGGCTATGGATTTGTTTTAGGCTTCTGAATGAAAAAACAACATATATTCCATAAGTGCATGGATAACATAATTAAAACTATGCCATTGAAAAGAAAGTTTCCCGCTGATGTAGTCTTTAGTCTCTTAAAAATCGTGGCAGTTCCTGACGAGAAACGCTAAATAGGTAATGATTTTATCTTCTGAAATCACAACGCTCAAACCAAAATTTCTAACAAAAAGTATTGGTATTCATAATGGTAAAACTAACAATTCCTAACGGCTTCGTTATCAAATGAAAATACAGACTGAAGATTTGTGTTTCCAAGCACACCCCCCAAAGGAATCAAAGAAACTAGTCACTAATTTGGAAAAATAGTATTCTAGATTGATGTAGAAATTTTAATTTCACTTAGAAGTCCTATTCATATATTTTAACATTTTTGACAAAATATATTTATTCTATTATACTTTTACCTCATCATACTGACACTTTGGAGTATTAAACTTTAAAAAAATAATAACCAAATTTTTTGTTTCTGATATTATTGTCATTCCAGCAACATTCTATGTCGCCTTTATTTTGGTGTAAAAATTCATTTAAATCTATCTATTATTGGGAAGATTTTTTGTGCCTAATTTTCACAGTGATGCTGGTAACATATTTTTTGTACATAGTGTATGTATGTATACAAACTATTTTAACTGGAAACGGAAATGTTTTGTTGCATTTCTATGCGTGTGTATGTGTTGATTATGAGTACGTACGCGGGCTTATTGTTCTAAACAGGTCCGTAGTTTCATAGAGGCAGGAGGAGACATTACCCCCCTCACGCGTTTTACTTCATGCTTTTTTTTTAATGAAATAGATAGTAGAAAAGAAAAGGAAAAGGAAGCTACGACCGAATAGCATTAGAAAAAAACTTCATTATTCTGTTACAATGTTGTCAAATTAGTGCTTTTCTCACCAGATTTGGCGGACTTTTTAAAATAAAACTCGAAAAATGTTTCACTTAGTGGCAGTACTTTTTTCGACTTGAAGACACCGTTTTCGTCGCTCAATAATATTTTTCTCTTATTTTGTGTGTTCATTTACTCAGTGTTCACTTCTGAAAATAATAATTACCTTGAAATGACACTCACTTTGAGGGTGTGATATGAGCCCATTTCATTTAATTTTAGAATAGTTCTGTTTTTAATAAACTGAACTGATCTGGCCACAAGTACATATTCAAATATGAATATCTATAAATATACTGGTAGGTATATCAATAACTTAATTAAATCTGGAGATTTTTTTTTAGAAGATATGGTGGATTTTGAGATCGAAGTCTTGATATTTTATTTTACACATTTTGCAGTACTAAGTCGGTATTACCGATTGTGGTGAATAGTATGTAGGCAAATGCCTAAATACATATTAAAAAAAAAGTTAAGTTTCCTAAAATGTATTTGCCCCCTCAAGGAAAACAGAGTTCCTACGGCTCTGGCTCTAAATTTAATGGTTTCCCTCATAAAGCACAATCATTATGTCATGTTTTTGACACTATCTTTTGACTACTAAGAACTATTAAAATTTTTGCATGCATTTTTTCTTTTAAAGCTATAATTTATTGAAAGTTTCAGGTGCAAAATTTTTTTATTGATTTTTCGTACGTACTACGTGGCGTATACGCTATATGGAATTACTGTTATATGTATGTATATATATTTGCGTATGCACATGTGAAATTTTTGATATTATAATCATAGTAAAAGTAAATTTCTATCTTATATAACTTTATAACGTAACAACTATGAATAATTGTATAAAACTAGTACTTTTCACTAAAAACAAAATTAAAGTAAAGATGATAAGCGAAGTTCGTATGAACTAGAATATCGAATTTATCCTGATCTGAACCATAAATTTTTTCAATATAATCATTTGAAGTTTTAAAATTTTTAAGAAACAACCTCATCTATTCCTTCCACACGGAGACTATATAGGTAAAGTATCGTTATGACTAGAGCTTAAAATTTAATGTAGTAAATAAACAACTTCGAAAAAAGATGCAAACAGATATTTCATTTGGGATTCCAGTCTAGTATGTAAGCAATTGGGATAGCTTATCAAAAAACAAAGCACTCTTTCACTGACTAGTGACACCGGGGTTGGAGCTATTGACTTTCTACTGTTGGCAGTTGCAATTCTTTTAATCTTCAATACTTTTGGCATCTTGAAATCGTTAGATATCTTGCAGCCATATTTACAAACTTCGCACTTCGCACCAGTGACGTTACACCTAAATATCGTGATCTAGGTTTCTCTCATTCAGTTTTATACAGATTAAAACAATGTTCATATTCATCGGTACGCGGCCAAAAATTATTAACATCTGTTTTTAAAACCCATTTGCTATGTATGGCACAACAACCCATTGAGAGCCTAAGCCGAGCTTACGCATCCGTCCTTGTTTGGTAACTTGTATATTTTCATGAATGGAAGGGACCTACAGTTGTATGCCGAATCCAAAAGGAGAAATGAAAAGCGTTTCTTAGACGCCATGCCGACCAATATATTACTGAAGTCATCCTTAAGATTATTTTAACAATAATAATATCCTTAAGATCCTTAATAGATGAAATACCGTCAATAAAGTCCTACTCTAAAATTAATAGCTACTGTAATAAATAGTTTTCACTATGGCGCAGAGACCAATTGACGTTCAAATAAAAACATCAGCTTTTTTCTGCTGAATTAATATCACTGTTCGACAGCCAAAAATGAGCAGAGACGAGACAAGTATACTCAGGGTAATGGGGGGTCGCTGAGTCCGAATCCGTGGTCAGTTTTGCTCTGCTACGTCACAATTTTTTGTTATTGACATCAAACTTTTTAAAATTGAAAAAACAAATAAATTAAAAATGCAGTTTATATTTTTTTCATCAAAACATCCAATTTTACAATAAAAAAAATTTTTCGATTTTTTTTATTTTTTAACTTTAAAATTTTTTTTTTTTAATCAATTATTTTTTAATTAATTATTTTTTTTGTAATTTTTTCATCCTCGTTATCATCGTTTACTTTTATCTCGTTGTTAGCTTAACCCAGTAATGCCTAGCGGTACCTTATGGCACCTTGCCTACTTTGTGTTCTTGAACAATTGAATCCTTAAAATTTCTTTGTGTATACCTACAAATAAATTAATATATTGGTCTTTCCTTTTTGACACGTTCACGTATTCATTTTTGAACACATTAGTGGTCCTCATGAAAGCTCGCAAACTTGTGTACTCGTATATTCGCAAATTTGTATAGACCGTTTCATGAATACACTCTGCAGGTTTTGAGAATTTACACTCTGCTGTTGCGCAAAAGTGTTGAAAATTCAAAATAAACTGCATACAATTTTTTTAATGTTGGCAATACTCCGCTATATACGAGGTTTCCACACTGTAATTGGCTTACAAATTTGCAAGCACCTCGCAAACTTTTTTGTATGGAGAATGAAAACAGCTGATATACGCAATGCAAACTTGCGAGGTTTGCGAGGTATACGAGGCATCTGCGAGTTTTCATTAGGACCACTATTGTAAATAGATAAATATATAATATAAAATAAAAAACCTAAGTACCTATGAATATAGTTTTTGACAAGAGAAAGATTTATTTTTCAATTTTAAATTTTATTCATAATTTATGTTTTATTTTAATTTCATACACGCTGGATTCCATTTTTGCACACATCGCGATTCCTAAAACACTAATCGGAAACAAATAGTTTGTACAAAAATAAAAGCGGTGACAGCCTACTTCAAGCTTGCTTCGAAATTTAACAACAAAATCTAAATTAGTTTTTATGATTTAATTGTTCAAGAACACATTAGATTAAAGTCAAACTTTCATACTGCTCTTTGAACTTTGAACGTTGCAACGGCATTTTTGTGCGAAGACGAAGGCATGGTTGTGGAGATGTAGTTTTGCAAGCGCGGTGGCCTTTAAACATTCTAAAAACGGTATAACTGATGTTTTTGTTGTTGCTTTCTTTCTCTAACTACGAACTGAACATCTTATTCAAGTACGCCAATCGCATTCTTACATACAAATCATCGCCTGAGGATTGATTTGGCGTACGTGTAAACGTATTCGTATACGATATGTATAAAAAGTTTAAAGATCATTTTGCACTTAAATATACGTTTGGCCATCATTGCTTTAGCCCATTAAGAACGAGCGAAAACCAAAGTAGATAGATCAAGAAAGTAACTTGAGAAAAAAATTGTTTTTGAACCTGACTCAACAACGGCTCAGCGACAAGGTGCCATATGGCACCGCTAGGCATTACTGGGATATGCTAACAACGATATGAAAGTGAGCGATGATAACGAGGATGAAAGAAATTACGAACAAATAAATTAATTAAAAAAACAAAATTTTTAAATAAATTTTTGAAGTTAAAAAATAAAAAAAATTTAAAAAACTTTTTTGTAAAAATGGATGTTTTGATGAATAAAAATATGAACTGCATTTTTATTTTTTTTATTTTTTCAATTTTAAAAATGTTGATGTCGATAAAAAAAATTGTGACGTAGCAGAGCAAAACCGACCACTGATTCGGACTCAGCTACCCCCCATTACCCCATGTGCATTTGTCCCGTCTCTGCTCGTTTTCAAAAGTTTCCATTTGTAGAAAAGTGTTATTGATTGAGCCTTTCAAGATTAAAATTTATGTTGTCTTCAAAAAGTTAGGGAGTCTAGCCTTGTAAAAATAATGAATTTTATTTATTACTTCAAAAGTTGCAGTCATTTTTGAATATTTTGCAATGAATTCATTCAACAAAAAATCTATACCAAGATTATCAACCATCTGCGCATAAATATGCAGAATAGCAAGATGGTTAAGGCGATCCTGGTATCGTTAGTAGCAATCAGGTACAAGTTGTGCATACAATTTCGTAAAAATTCAATAGTCTCTTTCAATTTAATTACTTCCGTGTCACTGCGTTTTAGTATCTACGTCAAAAAACTTTTTACGATTTGGCAATAATCTTTCTTTATAGAAGCCTTTTTTTTAAATTCAAAAATTCTTTTTGTCAAATGACAGAAAAATTCCAAGAATTTGGAAAAATGATTGCCTTCGATGAGGAATCGTCTTTTCAAAGGCATCGTAACTTGGTCATAAATAGTGAAATACCTCTTTCGGTACGACTCACGATCTAGGGGCTTGGGAGTTTTGGACCTTCTATATTAAAACTTTTACTATATTAGTCGTTACTTTGCTTTTTTCTGGTACATAATCATAAACATACGATTTCCCTAAATAAAATCTTTTCGCTTTTTTCCCCGTTTCGTCGATTTTGCCGATTCTGGACAATGACCATTCTCTGGCTCCGTTAAATGCGCTCGATTTTCCTACCTATAACATCACTTCTATCAGACCTGAATATCATCGTACTCAGAGTAGTAAATTACGTAAGCAGTCACACTTTTATTTGGAGTAATATTGGTATATACAGTGACATGGATAAAAAATAGAAAGCTTATTGGATCTTTGTTAGTTTAGATATTATTAATAAAAGGTAATAAAGTTGAATTTATCAAAAGGTTAGAAAAAAAGGTTATAATCATTCATAAACAATCAGCCAATACCATTTTCAGCTGCATATGCTCAATTCCCAAAAGAATAAACCACTTATCAATGAAGATGCACCCCTTGCGTAATTTTGTTCCTTTAAAGCAATTATTTAAACCATTATTCATTTTCAACAATGCCTCCTTATTTCAGTAGTAAATGTAAAGTATTTGTTTTTGCAAAAATAAATATTTCTAATAGTGCCATTCGGAATTTCTTAAGTTTTGCGCATTTGTTTGTCCAATAATATTACGTCAGCTCCTTCAGGCGAAGCACATAAATTAACATTCAAAATAAACTTAACCGGAAATAAAAAAAGGCATAAAATTTTGCTAGGAAATTATCGGCGGCATCGTAAAAGAATGAAAGAAATTTGCGTGAAATTCGGACGTTCAATATAAGCGACGCACAATTACAGCAGAAGTGAATTAACTTCTAATTGTAGTGTACTTGAGCGTGTATGTGTAAATGTTAGTGTAATTGTAATTGTGGTAGTAAAAAGTTAATTTACTGAAAAGCAGCGAAACTGAATTTGTTACATTTTTACTATGCATGAATATTGCTACATCGTTGTTCTTTTTATTGTTGTTGTTATTGTTGTTTAACTGAACTATGTTGGTATAATACAAGTAAAATAATTAAATTTAAATACAAATTTCAATGATTATTACTATTATGACGATATTACACTGATGATTATTATTATGTTAATGCGGTTTTGATTTCTTCTGTCGACCTCAAGGACAAAATTACTTTGGATATATGAATGTGGGGCAGAGGTACTAAAAGAACCCAAAAACTTTCAAAAAAGGTATTTTTAGTTAATTTACTTTGTATACCCCAAAAAGGCAATTTTATACATATTTGTTTATGTATGTACACACAATCACATTTATATATATAAACTTTATGTATACTGCTTGTGTTTTATTTGTAATATGAAAATAATTCACTGTATTCCACATACTTGTACTTGAATATCCCCAAGCTGGTGATGGTAATCCTTAAAGTCTCAATGTGAGCAAAACGAATTTTGATTAGCGTGAAAATATGTGACAAGCGTGCTGTGAATTCAAGAATTTTTGAGTTATTTTTTAGCTTTGTGTGTAAATGGTAAAAAAAATCCTTTCACTGAAATGAAACATTGGAAAGTAGTGACAATTTAAAATGCACATCAAGGCAAATTATACTTACTTACACATGAATAGATTAAATCATGCATTTCCATCTAATATACATATAGTAACCCCCGGTTAATTGCGTTTCCAGTTTAAGTGTGCTTGAACTTTTAGATTATTAATTCTATATTTATTGAGTTTCTCTGTTAGGTACATTCCTAGGTAAATTGAACCAGAAGTTGTGCATTTTCATTAACGCTGTTCGAGCATAGAGAGCTAAGAGAGAGAGAGAGAGCTTGAAGAAAAAACAGTCGTCAGCGAGCAGCGGCGTATTTATAATTTCACAAAATCAGAATCAAATGGAAATTAATAAATCTAAATACTTAAAAGGAAAATTTGCAAGCTAAAACACTAGCTACAAAACAGACTCTGTTAAACGGGGATTACTGTATATGCATATATTATACATATTTATATTTAAAAATATATTTTTGTGAGAGTACGTATTGAGAAAAAATTTGCTCTCAGAGAATGTTCAAACTTGTTATGGACCAAAAATGTTGTTTTCTTTTTATTTGGGGAAATAAGTTTACTGAGTCAATTTACCCTCGCAGAAAGTCTGATAAATGCAGGTACAATGTTGAAAATAGATATGAAGGGCCTGCGGTTTACCAAAAGTTTTTTTTTTTTTTTGGTTTTGGTTCTCTAAATCACGCCAACATTTTGCCCTTTTCAGATTATAAAAATATTAATTACCTTTTTTTTTAAATTGCAATTCGTTAAATGCGGAATAGGGAAATGCGAACGTTTTTTGCAATTGTTGGATACCACGTTTTGACCGCAGACCCTAAGTAGTCAACTAATTATTCTTTTAAAGAAATCAGTAAAAGGTATGTGCATCAATATTTCAATTTTCAAAATAAAAATAAATGAATACCCAAGTTTCAATAATTTATAAGGTCGGACAAAAATTTATTGGTCTATGTATATAACTCAAGTCAATTATTATTTGAATGATGGGATTACTCGAAAGTCAGACTCTGCGACCTATAAGATCTATTGTACCCAGTGGCGGTTCTAGGATTTGGGTTTGGGGGGCTGATTTTACTAAATTAAAAGATAAATATCAGACTTACTATCGACCAAAACCCAGACCTAGAGCAAAAACTAATTCAAAAATTTTATCAAATACAGGTAAAAAATTAAAAGATAACTGGACCAAAACAGAGACCAACATTCAAACTAAAACCGTATAGAAATTTAGGAAGAAATTTCGACCAAATTTCAAACTAAAATTCAAATACTTTTTTCAGATCGAAGTTCAAACCAAGAAAAGAACCAAATTCAGATCAAAATCTTGATTATGACTTTCTGATGGATTTATATTGTTAAATGATCTATTTTGAGAAAACAGTTCGAAGGAAATTTTAATTTCCTTTGAGAAAAAATTTTGATAGATCTCTATTTCTTGAGTCATTTTTGGTCGAAACAAAAACCCGAAAGAAATTAAATTAAGATAACAATTGATTTGGATAGTACTTTAAACGAATTTTTAAAATATATATTCATATCACTCTTATCATCGATATCACTATTAATATCGGCCTGGTGGTGAGTTTACGATCTCACAACTCCATAACCAAGCACTTAATTTTTTATGAAAAATTAAATACGTTCTTTAAGCCTGTTATACATTCCTTAAAATGTCAATATATCTTAATTTGACCAAAAGCCCAATACATTTTAAACTTTAACGAGATCCGTACACGCTTTCGGGTACTGGGCAACAACCGGTTAGAAAAAAAAAACAATGTTCAGACCACGAATCGGAATCGGAGATTAAATTCAGGTCAAAATTCAGACTAAAAATCCAAAATTCAGACCGAATCAAAACGAAAATCAGTTTTAAAATTCATTCCAAAATTAAAAAAAATTTAGACCTCAACTCAGACCAATAGATAAACAAAACTTTAGGCCAAAAGGACACCAAATACCGAACGAAAGTTACCCAAAAATCAGACCAAAAACTAGTGGGAATATCTGATAAATATTTACATCAAAAAATTTTTACTTAAATTAAACTAAAACTAGACCAAAATTCCAGACGAATTCAGACCAAATTTTACAACAAAACTCAGACCGATTTTGGACCGAAATTCAGACCAAAATAGTATCAAAATCAAGCCAATTTAAACGAAAATATTAACCACAACTCAAACTAAGAGTAAGATTAAAACTGAGGCTAAAAAAACGCCAAATACAAATTAAAAGCAAACCAAAATTTAGACCAGAAATCAAATCAAACACTGAAAAGCATGGATTAAAACTCAAACCAAATTCAGATTAAAATGCGAACTAAAATAAAACAAAATTCTGACTTACAATCAAACCAGAATTCAGATCAAAAACGGGCAAAAACGGAAAAGTTAAACCAATATCAGACTAAAATTCAATCCAAAAACTAGACCATTATCAAGCTTTCTAAAAGTAAGACATTTATAAGCTGGCGTTGAAATTATAGATTCAATGTAGTCTGAATGTATTTAATAACCAGTTGCTCTGTAAGGTGCATCCTATTGGCATCCGCCCAGCATGGCGGCTAATCAGAATTGATTCAAATATATGACCCCATTTTAATATTTAAATTAAATTATTATTATTAAAATATAATATAAAATAATATTTCAAATCGTTCCAGTCAATTTAAATGATTCTTCAAATGTTAATAAATATATGACAAAAATACAGAGCTAGCATATTTTCATTGCTCGTTATAAAAATTCAGAAAAAAAAAATTAAAAAACTGCTGTCACATTAAACAAGCCCCTTAAGAAATAAACCCATTATTGAAATAATGGCAAAATTAAGAGTAAAAATGTCCCACCCGACTATATAGATTAACCTAACGAGCAATCGTTGAGATACTTTTACTGGCTTCTGCTTACAAGAAACCCTTCTTTAGTACGCTTGTTTGAGTTCATCCATGTATGGATAAGACCTCTCGGAAAAAAGCTATTACGGCAACTTTCCCTTGCATGGAAGTGGGATTTCGTTTCAAAGATCTTTATGTAATGCAGGTTGTGGTTCCAGTTATTGTTTTTATATGTACCGATGTCTAGTTGTTGTTTTGATTAAAAACTAGTTAAAGTATTGATGCTAATAAGGAATTCTCGTGCTTTTTGTGCGCTTCTTATTTACTAACATTTTTATTTGTGAAGTTCCCTAATTAATCGGAATCATTCATTCAATTAGCGTGCAGAAATTTGTTATGTAGAGCAATTTTGTTCAACTTGTCTACTAAAACTGAGTTTTAATAAATTATTTTGAATACCAATTTGGCTTCTCTTCAGCAAATTACCGTGTTTATTTTCCCAGAACTTTTGTTACCTTTGCATCAACATTTTTACGCATTAATGAAAAAAAGTTGTACTGTAGTTTTATTAACTTGTACAACTGTAATTTGTCATTTTGAAAAACAATCGATACGTAATTTACTATATTTTTCATATCCAATCCAACATTGGATACAATGTTAGAATATTTGTTTAACATTTCTCGAATGCGCATATTATTTTAATATCACGTTATTAACTTTTGCAATCTATTATACCTTTATTGTAATTCCAAGTAATCAGAAATAAAATCAAAAATTTTACTTTCTACACGTGCTTAGTCATTGGCTTTCAGAGCAAAATTTACCACAACAAAAAAAAAAAAAAAAGAAAAATATTCAAAGTATTCGATAGTAGAAGGTAGGTTCCTTTTTATTGTACTACTTTTATTCATTATTTATATTTTCTGTGAATTTTGTATTTACTGTTTTTTGATTTCATGTTGTATTTTTGGTTCAATGACCAAATTGACATAGAAATAAAAATAAAAATGAGACTCGTATATCATAAAACACGTTTCTACTTTCTACCGTACTCATTATTCATTGTATCCTTTCGACGGTTGTTGTTGCTATTGCTTGTGTACTTAAATATGGCGATTGTTTATTATTATTTTTATTGTTTTGGCGGACAACCATGGAGGTGTCTGCCAACTTGTTTTATGCCCAATTAAAAGAAGCAAGTAAAATAAAAGTATTTTTTGTGAACAATATCACGTGAACTTGGTCGCTTCAAATATTCTCATTTAAATTGCTTGAATTTTTCAAACTTACCTCAAATGTTCACTGTTAAGCAGCTTAAAGATATTTCTTGTCGATTTTTTCAGTATTTTATAAATTCTACACTATTTTGTACACGTTAATTAAATGAAATTTCATGAGAATTTATGATTTTTGTGGTCTTGAAAATGCTGCGTGCGTCAGCATAATTTCAAATTACTTCGCTTCATTGTAAATGTTCGCCTTTATACGATAATGATGTAGAATTTAAAGATGATAAATTGATAACGAGCTTGCAAAAGAATAAATTTAAGTTAAGTAGCTTATTTACGTGGTAGCCATGCCTAAATAGTTGCGCTCATGAAAAACTGTCAAAATTGTTTTGGGAATTTAATAAATTGAAGAACTGTTTTTCTCATATGTCACTACATAGAAAATTTCGACTTGAAATGAGATTAAGTTCTGTGAGCACATTATTAGTTACGAAACTTCATTATGATTCATTTTAAAAAATATTTTTCAAATTTGTTCTACGTTGCGTATGATTAATATCAATTAAAAAGTTTCTTTTGTTGATTTAAGAGCTTAAATATTTAGATACTTAAAACTAAAAAATGAAATGTCAATAAAATCGAAATTATTGTAAATATTGTTATTTAATAAAACGATTATTATTTTTTTTAGTGCATAAATTTAATTTTAAAATAGGAAGAAATTAAAAGTCCATCATACGCCATGTATACCAAATTTTTTTTATGGGGTAATTTAATTTAAACTTATTTGAAATGTGATGGACTGCGTAGTTTTTAGTGGTTTTATTTGCAATTTTTTCTCGAGAAGATAATCATAAAGAAGGTAGCATGACGGGCATGTGATTTTCAAGACAGCAAATTTCGTCTTTGTAAAAAAATTTTTTCGATTTTAAGTTGAATTTTTAAAATTGAATTAAAGCACCGTTAAGAAAATTTAACATTTCAAAAATAGATATAAACCCATTTTAAAAATTCAATTTAATATGGAAAAAATCCATATCCATCGAAATTTTAGTCTTATTAGTATTATTGTGGAAACTTTTTTTTTTTTTTATTAGAATCACATTGCCTCCCATCAATACTTCTCCGCTTTAACCACTTCCAACGCCCCATCTGGCCATAGAAAAACTACAAATAAATTTTGCTAACAACTATTCAGTTTATTTTTGAAAAGCCAAAAAATTCAAATACTTATACAAAGATAAGATATTCTTTCTTTTATTTTTTATTAATTTTTAAACTTTTTGAACGCTGTCCCAGGATGAAAATTTCAAACCAAATTAAATCTTTAACTTGACTATTTAATAAAATCAAAGCCAACCCCTACGCCCAAAAAATATGTAGAATTTGCAATAAAATTTAAATTCCGTTTCGGTTTGCATTTCGAGTCCCTGAATTCCAGTTGTATCAAAGGTTGGTTCTTTTGATTACCTCAAAAAGATTTAGTTGATCTTAACACGCATCCGTCGTTGGTATCAAATTGATACATTTTTCAAATATAAGTTGTTGCTATTCTTGTGTTTCGGCTTAATTAATAAATCGTATGCATATTTTATGTTTTTGATGTCCTAAATATTGTCACATGTGCGCAAAATGCGTGGCACAAAATGTCACGAATCTGTCGTTAGGTATCAAATTGATACAAAGCATATAATTCCTTTACTTTCTATGGTTTACGGTTTGAAAACATTATATTTGCCAGGATAATGATAATAAAGGAGCAGCTGATTCCCTCCCGCTTTTCACACAATATATTCCATCGAAACCTCATAATTATGGCATGAAACTGCGGCACGTATGCGATTTTGAAACTTTTTATGCATATAATGCCGATGCATACGTTGGCCATGATCGTAATTGTTCCACTGCAGTAAACGTTGGTGAAGAAGTTGTGCTTCAGTTGACCGAGGGCTTGAATAGCAGAAATGAGAAACGTTACGTGCGACGATTTCTTCACATCCCATCGGCTGGCAACACAATTGAAGCGAAGACAAATGACACTCGTGGGAGCAATACGAAAAATTCGGAATTCCGTTGATTTTGCTCGATATGAGAAGTAAACCACAATTTCATTCAGAATTTGTTATCGATAACAATTTGAGCGCTACTACGGGAATACACCAACGGGAATAAACCGACTGCCACTAAACGTTTAGTGGTAGTGGACATCATATTCCACTTCCTTAAGTGGTAGTAAGATTTAATTTCCACTACCACTAAAGACTTAACGCCCGAATTTTGATGGGGATTGATGGAAACCATTTGTTTTGAAATTACGGTTACTTAGGTCTACCACAATCATTATACCAAATTTCTTGCTTCTACATTAATTTATTTGTGCTTGTATATAACCACTTTATAAACATATCTGATGAAGAAAATTTCCGCTTATTATTACTAAGCTAATTTTTTTTTCAAAATATAGTGCAAAAGATTTTACTACAAAATTTTGCACTTAGGTTTTTTGCTGGACTTCAAAGAAAAAAACATTTAAAAAAATTACATAAGCAAAAATGCATATATTATTAATAGTGAAATTTGTTAAACACCTATTTTATGCCACATTAAAGTGAATGTTGCATATACGCAACATTGGGTATGAAAGAGTTAATAGTAATGGGATTTGGTTTCCACTACCACTAAAGTTTAAGTGGTGGTTGATTTTTATTGCCACTACCACTACTAAATAAGTCCAATATTATATTTAAATTAGGTGACATTTTTCTATCTATTAATATCAATAATAATATCAAGTAGGAATCATAACTGAATGTTTCAAGCAGAAAAGTTTTCAAGTTTTGACTTGAATTCCATGGAAAATCTTTAAAAAGTTTTTCCTAGCCAGATTTATTCAATTGGTTGCCATATTTTAAGTTAGAATTAACTACGAAGAAAAATAAAAATAAATTAGGAGGAAATACCAACAATCAAGTTAAGGAATTTTATAAACTCGACGCCAAAGCGAATAGAAGAAAAAGTAAAAGATTTCGGGAGTCACACGTATTACTAAATTTACTTTAGTAGTTGGAACCTCTCAATTTAATTTTTTCTTATTATTTTCAAAATGAAAGTATAATTATTTCCTTTTATGCTTTTTTAAAGTTATGAAATTAATGCATTGAAGTAATAGTTACAATGTTAATATTTTCTTATTTACCTGAAAAAAAATCGTACTTGCTAATTAAGGAGTGAGATCGAAAAAATCTTAACATATATAAAATTCAATAATTTTTAAACGGTTAATTGATAATATTTTACAAATTACGGAAAAATATAACTTTTATAGTTCTAACCACTATTTGTGAACTCGTGGACCTTTTTTGGTAAGAATTCCATTAGAGATTTGATAGTTGTTTCAGACACTTTTTTGGAACAGTTAGCCTATCTCCTTTTAAAATCTTCGATATTTTGGGACACGTTTTTTGTGCTCTTCAAGTTTCTTTTCACAAGAGCCCAATAGCTCCGGACAATTTGGAGGATTGGCCTCTCTTGGTACAAAAACGATGTTATTACTTTAGTACCACTCCAGAGCTTTCTTGCCGTAGTGATATGATGCCAAATCGGGCCAAAAATATTGTGCTCTCTTAGGAAAGGAAGAAGTCTTTTTCTCAAATATTCTTTGATGTATATTTCGGTATTTATACAGCCCACTGTAACAACTGACTTGCTTCTTTTGCCGCAACTGCATATAGCTTGCCATACCAGGAATTTTTAGGAAATTTTGTCTGCTTTTGGATTCTAAATTGTTGCATCAGCAACATAAAAATTTTGACCCGGAAGCTGCGTAAAATCTGCCAGTACATACGTTTCGTCGTCCATTATACAAAATGAATATTTTTGTATGAAATTCGATTTTAATTTCCGAGCCCTACTTTTGACGTCTAAATTTTTTGCAGCATTCCTGTCTGGAACTTTTTGGACTTTGTATGTTTTCAAACCTGCATTGGCTTTAACTTTTCGCACCAAATAGTCAGAGCACTGGGCTAACCGGGCAGCTTTTCTACCAGATGTGTTTGGAGATCTTTTCAAAATGCTTTCTACTTTCTTGGCTTTACCAATATCATGTGGTCCTTGTTTTCTTCCCGAACTAGGTTTCCTATCGATGGTAAAATTCTCCTGAAACTGTTTAATAACATTGGAAGCAGTTTGACGGCAGACCTTCAATTCTTTGGATTTTTTTAAAACTTTTAAATTTTACACCCAAAAAAAATTATTAGGTAAAATGTGTGTTAAGGTTTTTTCAATCTCACTCCTTATTATAAAATAGATTCGGAATAAATAAAAATCTTATAAATAACTTGCACTTTTGTGACTGGAACTATACATATTTCCATGAGTGTATAAGTACAAGTATCACTAGAAAAACAAATGCATTAAAGTGCCTCAATTTGTTTTGCATACTTAAAACCTAAATACTCAAATACACCAAGTCACTTCAACTTCACAACGCATTCACGGAAACATTTTCATTCACTGGCCTCATGAAATTAATAATTCTACAAAGCCTTTAATGCACACATTTTAAATTATATACAAGTACATTCCATCCACCACTTTGTAGTACACCACGAAATTGCCTTGCCATTCTCATTATTTTAATTACACTTAACAATTTACAAAACATAAATTATTTCTACCCTTTCTTTGTTGTACGAGTGCCACTAATTTTTATTTTAAATTTCATTTCCATTTTGCATTTTCTACTTGACTTCCACTTCCTCTTCTAGCAACCAAACATTTTCCAAAATTGAAGGTTAGGTTTATTTTTTTGTGGCCATATGAAATTTATGACTTTTCTAAATTTTATCACATTTTTTTATCTTTTGTTTTTTTTTTTTTAGAAATATATAAAGATAAAATCAATATTTTTTTTATTTCAGTTTCACATATAATATTGGACTCCAATATTAACATTAGCATTATTTAAAAATGAGTATCGTGATAAGTTTTAACCTTGAATTTTTCGCGGTAATTTAAAATTTTAATTTCAATATCAGAAACTGAAAACAATTTAAAATCTACGCTTTACCTCATCATTTAAATTTTGTATGATATGAACATGATAGGATGTGGTTGAATGTATTATGATATGTGTGTGTGTGTGTGTATGTATATGTGTTCTCCTACAGTACAAACTAAAGTTGGCATATTAATTAGCTTATACATATGAAAGTAGCATCAGCATCATAGCGGCGCCTACATTTGTTGACGCATTGTTGTGCAAAATTATTACATGGTTATGAATATATGTGTATGTATGTATGTGTGAGGACATTGTGTTACTTTGTTATTATTGTCAACATGGGAAATTAATATATAAATTAAAATTATGATTGAAAAATAATGTGTGCGAAAAATGTTTCAGGTAAATATTTATAATCGCATTCAGTATATATATCATTTGAAGGCTTTCAAAGATTTCTCAAAAGACATTTGCAAATTTTTTAAAGATATTTTGTTGTTATGAAGCTATGTGTATCGGCTGTACAGCGAATTAAAACCCATTTTCCACTTTACAGTATTTTAAAACAGCTTTATGATTCACAATGTATCAGATCGTTTCAATAATTTTTACTGTAGCGAATTGAGAAGAAGACTTTCGTGTGCTGAAAATAAAAAATTTAAGCAATATAAAATAGTAAAATATATTTCAATTTTTACTTATGGAAAAAATCTCAAACCTAAATGCTCTTATCATTTTCATAGTTGAATGACACAAGTGTTTTTGATGATTGGTGCGCTATATTTAATATGTACTAAGTAATTACTAGGTTCTTCTGTTCTAGGTAATGAATAAATAAGCAACATTTGCATTCAAAAAATGTTTTGCTGAGAGGATAACATTCAGCCGAAAGTTTTGCTTTAGAACTATATTTTTTGTTCTCACTGGAGCGATCGTTTCAAAAACTTTATTTTCTTTTCATTCAGCACCCTTAGATACAAAACCTTGCATACAATTTACAAACCGCTTTTGGAGAGAACTTAATATATAAGAGACTACTGTACATACATGCAATATTTAATCTGTCACTTTAAGCTCTAGTGACACATGTAAATGTTAATTTAATATCTACCTAAATCCAAAAAAATTGCGTTTAAAAGGATTATAGCCACATCATAAAATAGTTTACTCACGTGTATAATTAATTTTTATTTAATTAGCGTTAATCATACGACATGTATGACTTGAGCTAAAATTTCCGAGAAAAACAAAATTTTAATTAAAATCGCAAAACTAACATTTTTGAAATATTTACATGTTTTATTAAATAATGCGTTTACTTTTGTTTGTCTCTAAATACAAATTTCAATTTAATTAGCACTACACATACGCAATGTAAGCCTCTTTCCTCGAAATGAACATAATAAATTAAAATTCTCATACTACTCTTCTTAAAAATATTTAAACACTTTTGTCACGTTTTTGTAATTAAGCTAAATTAAAACTGTGTTGAATTAAGCATATGAAAAAATTTAAATATAAAAATTATCGCACGCCTAAAAGTATACTGCATTGGTTGTTTGTTCTGTTACTTAAAACCTGGCGAAAAATATTTGCCAAAATAAAACATAACGAGTTTATTTAGGACATAAGGCTTAACATTATTAACAGATTTACATATCACACTAACACAAATACAAATCCATTTATATATGAGAATGTATGCATGAAAGCGTGTATGAGTATCTTCATAAAAATTAGCTGCTGTCACTCATACGCACTGTGGTGCTCTTCTTGCTTGCTTTTAATTTTGATTTGATTTAATTCCTTTTCTCTTCCTGCAATAACAATGAAAATTGATAGAAAGTTCTACTGAAAACGTTTTTAAAATGCTTATACATAATTTATCTTAAATCGTATATATCTGTAGGTAGATATATAAATATCTAACATGAGTACGAGCAATTGTATATTTACTAATAAAGTGATGGTGTAAATTGTATTGATTGTGAGTGTCTAGCTTTTTTCTAGCTTTTATTATATATTTATATAAATGTATGTAAAATTGTATGTAAGCATACACACAAATATACATACATATATAAGAGTGCGTAGGTAAATATTTACATACATATGTACATACATAGAAGTGCATGCATTAAATATTTTAGTATTGGTTTTCATTACCCATTCACTGTTGATTTTAGATGTTGTTTGTTATTCTTGTCAGCATGTTTTATATGCATCGCCGCATATATAAGTGTGAGAACGTTCGTAAATAGTATGTGCGTAAGTATGTATTATATTAGGCCGGAGCGAAAATGACAAAATATCTCAAATCAGGTTTGGGTAGTGAAATTATTGTATATGTTCATAAAAAACTCGGAATTTACTTTGGATATGCTCTTAAAACTCCTGTTTTCAGCTCTGTGTTATTTTTTTGAGATTATGTTAAAGATTTTCCTTCTGCCAGAGCTGAAAATAGGAGTTTTGGGAGCATATCAAAATTAAATTCCGAGTTTTTTATGAAAATATACAATAATTTCACTACCCAACCGAGATTTGAGATACTGTGTCATTTCGCTCCGGCCTAATATATATGTGAGGGCACATTTAAAATCTGTGTGACATTAAGTTTATTTTATTTACCACTAGTTTTTTCTGAATTCTTTGTATTGTTTTAAGATTTTTTGTTGTCATTAAAGAATAGTGTAAATATTTTATAACATTGGTTATTGTCTATAATTTATATTTATCATTTATACAAGAGCTAAGTATTTTCCCAAAAATAAATATTATTGCCACATTCCTTTATTTTGACCAGGGATCGAAAATAACTCTTATTCCGGATTTTTCCTGTCAAAAAGACACACACAAAAAATAGTCGTAAGAAATTTTCAAGTGTATGGTTGTGATCTTGACTGATTAAACTTCACTTATATCGTATGCCTTTTAAATTCATGACTTTTATAGTAATAAGCTAGCTATAACTCTTATTGGTGACTTTTATGGTTTTTAGCCGAAAATAATAGGTTTTTTTTTACTTTATCGGTCAAAAATAAATAACTATTATCGGACTTTTATTTTTCCTGCCAAAAAGAAGAAGTTATTTTCTGACTTTTATTTTTTCAGACAAAAATAAATGGCCAACTCTATTTATAAAAAAAAACGGCTTAAGCTACTGGAAAATAAATGGTACCATTCAATTCAGTTTTTCCACTCGTATATTTCAAGTAAGAAAAAATTTTAATTTTGGAGTCCTGAAAATAGGGGTACATTGGCAACTAAAAGTCTTTGTAAATAAGAATAGCTATAGGGTATGAATTGAAAAAGTTAACCGAATCCTTTAAATCTTTATATCACTCGAAAGGTTTTGTCGAGCTCTTTTCAAAAATGTATGTTTGTGAATTTTGGATTTGAGTTTTCATCCATATAGGAACGGAAGTCATAAAATAGAATGAAGGGGATCCCTATAAATAGCATACCGTTGAAAAGGTCTTGTTGAGTACGTTCCGAAAATATATAACACCATGTATCTGCAGTGTTCCTTTTTCAAGTTATAAGTAGCCTGTTGTATGCAACTACTTTACCGACTTGCTCATACGAAACCAACGGTTGCGGCTAATAACCAATTTTTTGCTTTCAGAAAATCCACTAGGAGCAGGAAAAAATAGAACTTTGCACATTTCATATATCTCGTAGGCAAGCTAATATATATGTTATACATATATATATATATATATATTTGAACTTTAATTTACAGGTTTACAAAATTTTTCAATTCATAAATAAATTATAAAGTAAATTTATTGAAAGGTTGGAGTCCTGCTGGGATTTGAACCCGTGGCACTTGAGATGCAAGACCACTAGGCTACAGAAGCAAAAAATTGGTTATTAGCAGCAACTCAACAAGACCTTTTCAACGGTATGCTATTTATAGGGATCCGCTTCATTCTATTTTATGACTTCGACAGGACCTTTCGAATGTTATAAAGATTAAAGGGATTCGGTTAACTTTTTCAATTCATACCCTATAGCTATTCTTATTTTCAAAGACTTTTAGTTGCCATTGTAGCCCTATTTTCAGGACTCCAAAATTAATATTTTTTCATACTTAAAATATACGAGCGGAAAAACTAAATTGAATGGTACCATTTCTTTTTCAGTAGCTAAAGCCGTATTTTTATAAATAGAGTTGGCCATTTATTTTTGTCTGAAAAAATAAAAGTCAGAAAATAACTTTTTTTTTTTGCCGGAAAAATAAAAGTCCGATAATAACTATTTATTTTTTCCCGATAAAAGAAAAGTAAAAAAATCCTATTATTTACGGTCAAAAACCATAAAAGTCATTAATAACAGTTATATGTAGTTATTATGATAAAAGTTACAAAATAACTCTTAATATCTTACTTTTACTATAAATTACATAACCGTTAGGGTTCCTGATTTTGACTAATGTTTAGCTAAATGCAATGGAATCTCAGTTTTCTTTAAGTTCGTTTTATTTTTATATAAATATAAACCCGTTTTAAGAACGCACTACGGTCCAGAAACCCGATTTGGCAGCATAAAATCGAAAATTATATGGCCGAAGTTTTGGTAATATTTTTTACATATTTAATAAGAAATGTCTAAATATGAAAAAATTTATTTTTTTGCTCTTTTTGTGTGGCGCGCTCAAGAAGTTGTCAAATATGAACTGTTGTAACTTTTTTGGTATGATAAACAAAAAAACTTGCGATTTTCAGCAATTGAAGATTTCTAAGCTATTATTAAAAAATACTTTTTTTAACACGGAAAATAAAACTCAGGGTATGTACTAAAATCATGTTGAAAAACTTTTATTGTAATTGTTGCAAAATAGCTGAGCAAAGAAGTAAGAATTTTTTAAATTAATAATCATGTTTGTGTTCGTGGAATAGAATTAGTGTTATTGTCCAATATTGTCAAAGTTATTAATGTAGAATGAAACGCATTAATGTGTGTTATAAAATTGCGTTTACCTTTCTTGCACTAATTTTGCACCTTTAAAAAAATCTGAATATTTCGGAATCAATTTAGATGAAAAATTCTGATATGGTGTGATATCGGATTAATAAATGCATTTGAAATAGCAAAAATATTTGATTAATTTTTTTTATTTAGATACCAAAGAATTGTTTTTTTTTTTTTTGTAACTAGAGGGGCCACTTCCTGTGGTCCGATTCCCAAAATTTCAACATTTTTTGCATGGTCTTTGGTATTGACATTTTGCATTCTTATTCTAAACTTAATCAACGCATCATATATAACTAAATACCAACTTTGAATGTATGAGAGGTGGGCGTAGGAGTTCCCCAAATGTGCCCATTTTTTAATGTACAGTTTTGGTTAACATCAGAAGTACACATGTAAAGTTTTAGAGCTCTATCTTTATTATTAGATTTTATGCCACCAAATCGCGTTTCTGGACCATAGTGATTAAAGAAAGTGTTCAGCTCATTTTAATCTTCGAACATTGCATCTGGATTGTTTTGAACAAACTAATACCTCTTCAGACTCACATAAAATATTCCGCATTCTAAGATCGTTTTTTTTTTGCATTATAGAACCGTTGGAATTTATAGCCGGAGGAAAATTAACTTTATAATCATATTATTTTATGTCTAAATATAGTTGAACTTATTCTCCATATATCCCTTATGGTAACTTTATTTTTAGTTGTTGTTTCATTTTAAAAATCGTACGTCTTTGGATATGTCATGAATGTACTAGAACATCGGCTTACGAATTTTCTTCCTATTCTTTGATTCGATTTACACGGCTTAAAATCTATTTCCAATCCTCTTGTTTTATACAGAATCTGTTCCGTTTTACACAATTTTCATGATTTTATACTTACAGTGTAATTCAAGGGACGGGTGTACTTACATTCTCAATCAGAATTTCCTTAGTCAATATATTAATATATGCCTGAGGTATGTCCATCTGTTGAAGTTTTCCATTGATGTACATTCTGTCAAATAAATACCGCGAATTGTTTCGAATTACATTTCATAAATTTCACTTACCATTTGAATGTTTACAATCTAAAGATTTAAGTCAATTAAATAAGTCAACAAAATATTCTATGAATAAGTTTACGGTCTATCATGCCATGATACTTTCAAGCTAAATAAAAAAAAATCAATTTTGTGATTAAAAATCGATATCAATAAAGTACAATGAAATAAATAATTAAATAATTTTCTGCTAAAACAGAAGCAGTCGTGGCCGAGCGGTTAAGGCGTCTGACTAGAAATCAGATTCCCTCTGGGAGCGTAGGTTCGAATCCTACCGACTGCGTACAATGTTTTTTTTTTCTTTCTTGTTGTCTTATTTTTTGCTCCTTCAAATAATTCCACATGAGTGAAATTTGGTTAAAAAAAATAAATCACGCTTAATAAAACAATTTCAGCACCAACCAAATAACATTATTAAATTAGATTAGAAAAGAAACAATAGCTTAAGAAAGAATGAAATAAACGTAAACTACAAAAAAAGAAAAATAATAATAATAAAGTCATCATTTTGTAAAGACAAGGAGTCTATATGTCTAACATTTTGTCTGCCAGCATGTCTACAAATCTTCACAAATAAGGGCCAAAAATGAAAAATAAAGAATCCACTGTCTTTTATTCACATTTTTTGTATTTTGCCATTTTTTTTTTTTTTTTTTTTTTTGTTATTGTGCTCTTTATGCCAAAAATACACGCAGCAAAATATAAGGGATACTTACACACACATTTATATACAAAAGGCAACAAAAAATAGTGCTATTATTTCACATAACAATATGTTTTAGTTGAATACACACACACACACATACACTTGTACATTTACACACACAATTTTAACGTATACAGCTACGGTCAAAATAATAGCAGTGCTTTAAGAAAATTTGTTTCATATCACGCAAACAATATTTTTTTGTGATATATTTATGTAATGTTTTCGATATGAAAACCAGCTTAAGACTACATAACAAAAATTAAAAGACTTTCACGAATTTTAAAAAAATAAAAGACTCTGACTAGCCATGATTATGACGATTAAAAAATTAATATTATGAAAATAAAGATACAAAGTATCAATCAGTCAAAACCAAACAATCTACAAATTTATTAAACTGACTCATTTTGGTTATACTAATGATACATCGTACAGTGCTTCGACACCGTACAAAATGTGGGTAAAAGTAGAACGAGGAAGGTTCTGATACTGATAAATTTGGGATCACTGAGCTCGAAATTGCAAACGTTTTTTTAGAATCTATAGTTTTTACAAAAATGTAGTTTTTCTAAAAAAAACTTCATTTTTCACTAACAAATATTTTAACACCATGCCCATTTGTTTATATTTACTTTCATTTCAAAGATCCTCTGTAGGGAAATCTGCAATATATCCGAAGAAAACAAAATTTTTTCATTGTTCTGATACATTTTCATTTATAGTATAGAGATCAATACTAGTTCTAATTTTTTATTGAGATAAAAAGGCTTAACCTTCCCTTCATAGTATTATTGAAAGAAACAACCACTGTTCCATATACTTGTTGCTATTCTTCTTTTGTTTTTTATTATATTCATGTTTTTAAGCATATCCTTGTATCTGATGATATTAGCAAATATAGTCCTTACGATAAGTTGTCCTGGTGTGTAACAACCCAGAGCTGCTAACAGTTTTGCGCCTACTTCATAAGGTAGAAACTTAATTAGTTCTTGGAATATTTAACCTAACCTCCCTTTTTGTCGAAAAACTATATGACTTTATTTCCAAATAAATTTGTAATGTTTTATTAAACAGCGTTGGAAAAAGCTGACTATTAATTAGCCATAAGATAAGGCACTTAATATCAGATATATCCCAGCAATCTATGAGGATACAACCGCACCAGAAACAAAAAAAAAAAACGCTGAGCAGTGTTTCCATCATTATAAGTTCCAAAACCAAAACCAACTTAACGTAATTACCAGGCAGCCCCATTCTATTCCGAAATTCTTTTTGAATTTTTTCTTTGATTTCTGGAAATACTATTTTATTTTGATTCCGGACTTGCCAAGTTTTAACTGGCAGTTGAACAGAAATCCAAAAATTGCATAAAACTGAATAACACATTGTTACAAAATTTAGTGAAGTAGATATACCTGGGAAGTCATACTATTTTTCATGTAGGTCTTGGCGAGTAAAACAAGAGTCTGTATTTGAAATTTTCCAAACACCCCCAAAATCTTGATTTACCGTTAAAAAACCGGTTTTGGGTACCTTTGACCACTTATAGCCTGTAACGTGGTTGGTTATCAACAGAAGCGACGACTATTTCACGGTTTTTAATGAATTTTTAAGGGCGTATGGTAAAATGGTCTGGAACATGTCCTTAAAAATTAATTTGTTGCATTCGCATTTGGACTTCTTCTCAGATAATCTGAGCCAGTTCAGCGATGAACAAGGCGATCATTATCACTAAGAAATGGCTAAAATTGAAAAGCGTTTCGAAGGAAAAAATAAAATAAAAAAGTGCCCAAAGGTACCCAAAACCGGGTTTTTAACGGTAAATCAAGATTTTGGGGTGTTTGGAAAATTTCAAGTACAGACTCTTGTTTTACTCTACAAGACCTACAAGAAAAATAGTATGACTTCCCAGGTATTTTTTACTGTCGCACCGTGTAATTTAAACTTAAACCCATTTTTAAGAACCGAATAATATTAAACACGAAATCTCAGCGCTTTTAAGAAACTCAATGAAAAAACCATCTGCTTGCAAACAATTAAAACCAATTTTGAATGTTGGCATTAGAGCAATATATTTACTCATTTTCCTATATATTTAAAAGTTAACAGAATCAGTGTGCTTTAATTAAAGTTACGAAATGCACGTAGTAAGCAGGTATAATAACGAATAATCACCAAAAACACGAAACGAAACAACATGTGTATTTTAAACACGTGTAGCTCGGTTCACAATGACTACACGTGTATTCAAAAGTTCGTGCAGAAACACGAACCTTTAACTACACTTATTGTGAACCGAACTGCATGTGTTTAATATACACGTGTAGTTGAGATTAGTGTTTTTGAAAGAAAATTACATGAGGTTCGAATGTTCGTATACACCTGTTTGTTCAAACAAGCTCAAAAATAAAAACTCTAATTTTAATCAAGATCAATATGGATATTAAAATCCACGTCAGTGAGTGATATATGCTTCTCAAGAAGATATTCCACCAGGATTCGAATTCTCATTGTAGAAGTAAATCTATAAAGACTAATTGTCTCAAAAGAAAATCGATGTTCTAAAGTGGCCTGCCTAAAATCCATATAACTTTATTCAAAACACTCGAAATGATATAGAAAAAGCTGTTATCAAAGTCCTGTGAAGTCTGTGAAGTTCAATGATGGCAGACGACGCATATAGTAACATACGGAAGCTTGGTTGACTATATATCTCAATGATGTGTGCACCGAGAAAAAATACTAAGGGCAAATAATTTTAGCTCTAAAGAAACTGTTAGGAAAAAGAAATTACTTGGAAGTGCCTGGAACTGATTTCTAAGTGGTATGTGGTGAAATAAAATACGGGTTCGTCTAATACAAATTTTTTTTATGACATTATTGAAAATACAAATCAAGATTTTTATAAACTGCCATTCCATATGTCAGATATTTTGTATGCTGCCGTCTGCCATCTGATTTGCCCGTCTCTATATGCATTATTGTTGTTTTGACTACATTTGCTCTTTAAACCAAGCAATTAAATTTGCATTAAAAATTTTCTCTGTGTAAGATAGTTAAATTTCACTTTTTAACCAACAGTTTAAACAATTTTCCCAATAATTTAGTATTTGAACTAACGATTTAAGTTCTTTCCGTCAAAAGTTTTTCTTGTTGGGACCTTAAAGACTTAATACTTCAACCAACAGCCTCACTCTATTGTAATAAAAACTTCCACTGTTAAATGAAATACGAAGTATTTGAAACAACAACTGATATATTTTGAAACAAACGCAACAGTTGGATTAGTCACTAATTTCGTCAAAAAATCAATAGTTTTTGTAGTTTTACTTCAAATCTGTATAGTTTGCGCACGAAATAATTAACAAAAGTTGTTAAAAACAAATATAAAATTTTTGGATTTACAATTTTCTTAGAGTGATGGCTGGCATAGCCAGAACGAGCAATTTGAATTAGTTTTAAGATCACTTTTCTTTCCTATTTCATACCAAGAACTGCTATGTTTTGAACTAGAATTTTTTGAATATTTTAAGATGAAAATTTTTTTTGTTATAAGTTCTAAAAAAAAAAAATTCTGTGAAAATAAAATATTTCTTAATGCTATTATTATGACCGTAGCTGTATGTATGTCTGTATAAGAATTAAATGTGGATACAGTATATTATAAAAGTTGTTTTAATAATAACAGTAGCAGCAGCAGCAGTAGTAGCAGCAGCAGCAGCAGCAACAACAACAACTTGAGTTAATTTTTTATATCCGCAGGATACTCTTAGGTCCAACCACATTCATACGTGTATATGTATGTGTATACACTGTTGTTCATTTGCCTTTGACTGTAAGTTATTTGCTCATATGTCGTTTAGTTGTGAGTCCATTCTCGTTCGTTCTTTTCCCCCTTCTGTGCATGCTGCCAATCAGTTTAACCTGCTTTCATGCAGTCAATCAAGCGCGTCTTTTTGGCTTTTATTTCATGCTTGAGCAAATTTTTTTTTACTTGTTCCTTTATATTTCTCGTTTTTTACTTTGACATGAAAAGTGTACATAAATATTTTTATAAGCGAAAGTCAAACTTGTTCACTTATGAGAAAATAGATAAAAAATACAATCTTTTTTTTCTCTATTCTTCTAACAACAACAAAATTATTAAGCTGAATTTCTGCGATAACAAAACGAACAGAAGATGAAGTTCGCTATTATTATTTTCGTTTTTTGTTTCTCTTCCATCAGAATTTATTACGCAGGCAGGCGGGGTGTGTTCGGGAGGTGTTTACTTGTAATGAAGTCATAAAAATATGAAATCTTTGCTTCTTTGTTATTCTTTTATTTTTTCATTCTATTCCCACTCGAATTTTCTTATTGCTATAAAGATTATATCTATTGGCGTATTTTTGTATATCCTATAGTTTATTTTATTTGTTTATGCTTGACTATTTTGGTTTTTGGATGGTGTAATACACTTAAATTCCAAGAAAATATCTGCAAGAAATAAATAAATAAATAAGAGAGCAAAACAAAATATATTCTATATCGCAGTCGGTAGGATTCGAACCTACGCTCCCAGAGGGAATCTGATTTCTAGTCAGACGCCTTAACCGCTCGGCCACGACTGCTACATTATGATCTTGCCATTGTCATCTATAAATAAATATTTACTTTTGGTTAATATAATAAAAATAAATGAATACTAGTTTTTGTATATCTATAATTTCTTCTTCAATATCTTTGAGATTACTTTATCGCTTTATCTGCGAATAACGAAAACACTTGAACTAATACTTTTGATATGTATGAATGTACTATATTTCACCATTAAACCATAATTTTTCGTTACTGAATGACCAATATATTCAAAGTGATTTGTCATTAAAATTCAATACAACTAAAATTCGACTGTAAGAACTTTTCTTTACAACAATTTTTTTAATTTTTCTTTAAGTTGTGGCCTGAATCCGGAAATGGCTCAAAATTTTTGATAATTTTTGAGTCTAATTTTGTGGAGGACGCTTTATGGCGGCTAAACTCACACACACTCAAAATATTATATATTCGTGAAGTGCACTACTTACAGCTCCTGAGATCCCCAGTCTCTATATTTTTTGATGCAAAATTGCGTCAGATTTTTTGAAGTAATTTTATGGTGCCACGAAAAATTGTTACTATAAGTAGGTGGGTTTAAGCCACGTCGTAGTAATTCTCAATCGATCAACTATAAAAACAAACCGAACTTACCTGACGTATTAAGTAAATAGCGGTTCAAAAGAGCTGAGAAATAAAGAAATTTGTAAACGTTTTTTTACTGAGATGTTGTTATCCTTATTCTTTAAATCGGGGAATGAATAATCCCCATAATGAAAAAAAAATATAATACATTTTCGAATCTCAGTTCCCCCATTGAAAATTTCTCGATCTGCCATTGCTGAGAGTGATGACGATGGAACTGATTAATGATGGGCACATTAATTAAACTGGATGAGGTTCTCTTCAGGAGAGTCATCAACAACTAAAACTTGCTTTCTGTTGTTCAAAGGTTTTCCGCAAATTTGTTAATAACCATGTGGAAAAACAAAAATTAAAGATACATATATAGTTGGTATGCATGTTTGTGTGTTTTTGAATTAATTTATTTAGCTGATTCATAGAATAAAGAAAAATATTAAATAATATAAGGGGGCAGGCAGGCCCAATTAGACAATACAAATTTAAGAGATTTTCATGTATTTTTTTGTTTTTTTTTGAGTAGAAATAATTAACCAATGTTTTTGAAACCTTGCTTTTGTTTATTTATAGTTTTGACTTCTACGACATATTCTACGACAAAATGGCGACTTTAATCCACGAGTTACATAACGGTACTAATTGAATGGGGTAAACTGAACTGATAGTCTAAATTAGCCATTCAAATTTTTTCTAGTACTTAAGAATTGTAGCTTATAGATAAACCTCAGTTTTGTTAAAAATATTGAAATTCATAAATTGGCAGCAAACAAAAAAAAATTAAATATGTCTTCTCCTACAGAAATAATTTTTTTCGGCAAAATGGAGATCGAATTCTGGAAAAAAAACTTAAATTTTTAACCGTAAAAGAAGAAGCAAAAATATTGAAAAAACTTTTATTTTATAAGAAATTTTTTTTACGTTCACTTGAAACTAATATTCGCTTTAGCTTGCTTTGTAATAACTAGGGAGTGGATTTTGTGAACCTAAAAACTAAGAAAACTACAAAATAAAATTGCAAAATTTTTTTTTTCTTTTGCAGTTGCAATTAAAATTTTTTTTATTTTATTCCAAAAAAAAAAAAATCAAAATGCGTTAAAACGAGTTTTAGAATGAAGTTTTATATCAATCGATATACAGACATTTTATTTGTAACCTTCGCATCTACCACTGGGGTGAACCACACCCCACATAAAATTCGGATTATTTTATTTTTCCAATTTGCTCTTGCACATTGAATTAAGAGTTTATAAATTTTTGTTTTGAATCTGTAATTTTTAAAAATATGATCATTTTTGGGAATAAACAAGTCTATAGATCTATTTAAACAAGAAAATGGAATTATAAAAGTTATCAGCAGAGAAAAAAACAATTCCTCACTCAAAATTTAGAACTTATTTATTAGTGGACGTAAAATATATTTCTTACAATATAAAAGTTATCGGCAACGTAAAAAATATTTTCTGCATTTTTTGTTATATTTTTCCGGAAAAACTTGTAACTATTATGTCCCTGTCCGTAGGTATAGTGAAAATAAATTACATAAATACTGATAATAAAATGTTATCAAATTTTTTTTTCAGCTATATATGTTATTGAAAGCAGAGCTGGGCGGTTTCGATTACATTTGTAATCTATTACACATTACATTTGTAATCTAGTACCATTACTTGTAATCGTACTCAAAAATTTTTAAGTACGATTACTTTTTCGTATTTTGAGCATACTTACTCATATGCATGTAATACATATTTAAACATAAATAAATATATAAGTTGTTCTTGAGACAAATGTCACTGAGGTGAAGTGCCAATAGCAACTCAAAACTAAAAGCAATTGAATTATTCATAAAAAAATCATCCATTTTTCGAAGTTATAAATCAATTCTCGCTCATTCATTTGTTACTGTCGCTAATCTTCACACAGTTAATAGCATTAAAAATATTAACTGTGGTCAGCATAAACAGACATTTTTTAATAGTTAACTTTGTGAACTTCAGAATTGTGGTATTCTGAATTTTCAATTTCATTGAGAAAAATAATTGTTTATGAATGATGTCGTCTACTGCTGAGCTGGACTGGTTTTCAGATGACCCACCCAAGTATGAAGCTTCAAATGATGCTAATATATTTATATTTTCAAACATTTTATGAACAAATTTCAAATATTTAATACAAATTATTTTGTAATCAAACCAAGACGAGTACTGTAATCGTACTCAAAAAATTTCGAGTACGATTACTGTAATCGTACTCAAAAAAATTTTGAGTACAAGTACATGAAGGAATCGTACTCAAAATTTTTTGAGTACAATTACAGTAATCGTACTCAAAAAGTAATCGTACTTCTACACGCCCAGCTCTGATTGAAAGTTTGCATTAGCTCTTTAGTTTTACATTAAAACGAAAAAAAAAAACATTTTTTATAACAGCATAAACAAAATTTATTAATTTTTTAAATCAAACAGGGACAGATAATTCACTTTAAATATTTTGATGTGGTCTCAATGATCAACAACAGTAGTTAAGAATTAAGACATTAAACTAACTTTTTATGCGACAATATAAAATGTTGAACATTCCTATTGGGGATACCCCCTTAAAGATTACTTTTTATATTCGTCATTAAATCAATGACATATTTCCAAAATTTCCATCATAGGCTTGCTCAAATTGGTTTATAACTTTACACAATTCCATAATTTCAACTATACGATGCCATACGCTATACAAAAGCCTCGTATCTTTTTTCGGACCAAAAACTGTATATTTCTACCAAAAAATTTAAAAGAAACTGTAAATCGAATTGAAAAAACTGTATATTTCGCGGTATCAATTTTTTTCAATGAAAATTGACTATCTAAATCGTCTTCGTTTTCCATTTTCATATCTCCTTTTATAGTTGTATTGAATTTGTGGTTTGAAGAAATTAGAAATTATAGAAATCAACGCATGGATATTTTAAGTTACATTTGACGATTAGAATCGCCTTCAGAGTTGCCATTGTTGTCTCAGACGTTTTGCATTGCGATTGATAAAGTTGAATTTCGTTGCATTCAAAAATTTAATATTTTTTTCTTAGTATAAGCGCGGTATTTTGGTAAAACAGGTGGTATGCTGTTTTTAAGTCAAAAAAACAGTATAATACCGCAAAAAACTGTATAGATACGAGAGTTAGCTGTACATATAGCGAGGAACTGACAATTTGTGTGGTATTATATTTCTTTCTTATATCTATATTTCATATTTAGAGATTTAAAATTTTAATAATTGAGAAATAAAATATCTTGATCTACTTATAAATAACCAATGTTAAGCAGAACATTTTCACAATTTTCTAACCAAGTATCCAAATTGCATTCACATTTTTTATGAATTTATTAAGCTGCATTGTAATTGAGTAAAAATGTAAGAACATCTTGCTTTCATGTTGACACAAAAAAGTTGGAAAATAGATTTCTATGCACATCATCAGTTGTGTTTCAACTAGTATCCAGCTCGTCTATTTAGATGTCATCCTTTCATTCCATTGCATGTCACTGTTGGCATAGCATTACAAAGAGAAATCAATTATTAATTCATTTATCATTTATTTAAGTAGTTAACGTTGTCAATAATTGTTGCTGACATTATAAATGAAATAGATAGGATTTTTTGCACTTGCATGACATTATACGAGTAAATGAAGTATAATATTATATTTAAGTATTGATTTTTTCTATACAACTATTGCACATGTCATTCAATGTGAATGCATTATGTGTCCAATGAATGAATGAATGAAAAATGCAGAAGACATCAACGGTAACTATCTAAATGGCTGGAGTTCGACCGAACGTCAATTTTTTGGCCGAAGCCGATGCCGAACCGAACTTCGGCCAAAATTTTATTGTTCGGCCGAAAGCGAAAACAGAACCGAACATTTGACCGGAAACTGAATTATAAAAACTATAAAAATAAATCAATAATTTTTACTTTTTAAACGATAAATTTGGCCTAATGTGTATAAGTATATTACTTAAATTATAGTTTTTATTTATTTTTATTATAGTATCACGTTTTAAATCAATAAAAAAAAATTCAGACCCGTTGACTTAGCAAAAAATAATACTTAATTTTATAATTCATTGAACACAATATACATATTACTAATATGATATTAATAATATAGTAAAATAACTGTATATTATAGTGTAAAAATAACAATTTGTCGGCATTTGCACCAAGCAATGGACATATCCTATCCTCATAAAGCTGGCCTGCAGCACTAAAGAGTTGCTCACTTGCAACACTAGCTGGAGGAACAGAAAGATACTTGGTTACAATTATTTTCAACCATAAATTGTGGCTGTGGTGCCAAAATTCTTGTGTTCGGCTATTGTTCCTTGGCTATGGCCAAACCTGGCCGAAGGCGATGCCGCACGTTCGGTGGAACTCTATAAATGACATTAAATAATAAAATGTTCTATATATGCAAGCATGCCTAAATACGATAAAGATTTAAAGTATGGTAATCCTTGTGCTCACATTGTGATTCTTAATTGGTTTATTTAATCTTATTGTTCAGATTCTAAATTTTCGAACTTTTGCTTTCACTGTTATTGTAGCTACTTACAAGGGATGTCGATATCGAAACGATTTTCGGGATTCAAATTTTCATTTCTCGATCTAGAAATTGATTAATCCCGAAATTGGTAGTTTTATCAAAAATAAAATAAAAACTGAAAAATTATTGAAAAGGTAACATAAGATATAGTCTATTTATGTCTATTTTGACATTATTGTGTGCACATTAGAGTGCCGAACTTTTTCAATCATAGTACGGAAACCAAAGCACGTTTTACAGTCTTGAAATTTTGAAAATAAAATTGTATAGAGAGTGCGCAAAACTGATGTCAATTTAAATTTTTAGACATTAAAGTTAAGATTTCGTTTTACAGATAAAATGATATCCCACCAAACCATAGAAATAAATAACGTCAGTCAAGCATACAAAACGAATTCGTAAATGAACCCGGTAACGAGTCTTCGCTACAGCATTCAAAACTAGTTCGTTTTAGTAAAGTAGAAAAAAAATCAAAACAAAAATTTATTTGTCAAAAATTTGTTTTAAAGAAAAATGCGATTTCTTAAGATTTAAAACCGCATTAAAAGAAACTATTAATTTTCAAAAGCTGCCGAGGACAAATAAATATAAATAATGTATTTTACTTGTATGTAATAGGTTAGCGATTTCTTGTTAGTTAGAGCTCGAAGTCATCACGACTTAGTATTCAAATGTTGGCGTGAAACTATGGATGACTGTGTGGCTCAAAAGTTCAACTGGTGTGGGACTGCTCATAAGTCCTTCTTAAAAAAATACAATCACTGCAACAGCAATTAGAAGTATACATATGTTCCTTTTTTTCTTGGTAATATTATTGAATAAAAATTTGTTAAAAAACCTTTTAAATATTTTAATAAAATTACTTTTGGTATTCGAGATAAGTTCATTAAAAAACAACAAGAAGTTTCGTTAACGATTCGCTAATGATGCTCGTTTGCGAAGGAACTCTCGAGTTCGGGATGAATTCATGCACGAAATCAATAACGAATTCGTTAATGAAGAAGCAATTCACCAAGAAAACGAACTGGTCAATGAATCGTTAATGATATTCGTTTTCGAAGCATTTTATCGTCACAAATTTAAATTCACTTCGAATTAGAAACGAATTCGTCCGGTTTGTTGGGATATCACAAAATATACTGTCACAAACTTAATCAACTTTTCAGAAGGCTTACCATGAACAAATCAAAAAAAAATGTTGATAAAAAAAATTCTTTTGACTCAAAGATAACAAAATATAAAACAAAGATATTGTAAAACAAATAAAAATTTTAATCCCGAGTATTTTTTTCTTTTCAATCATCCCGGGATTTTTGGGACTTGACATCACTAGTACATACTCAAATTTTGTATGGATATTTCCATTTTTTACCATCAGGCCATTAGTGTCATTTATCATTAATGCCTTGATTGCAATTTATCTGCTATGAATTCTAATACTCATTAGTTTAGGCATATAAATGCCGGAAAATACAATAGCCTCGTATTTAATATGGTAATTGGAACCATTTTAGTTCCACTTCCTAATATACAGAAAAGAAACTAGTGTTGCGTTGTTGCAAAGTTTTTCCTATTTTAGACGTGTTCGATTGACAATGTGTCGCTATAAGTTTTTTAGATGGAAAAACAAATTATTTGGTATTACATATTTCGTAAAACGATATGCCGTACCTATCTGCATAACTATTAAACTATTATTTCTATCGAATATGTTGTTAATACGTGAATCAATATAAAATCAATTTGAAAGTAATTGTTTTCCAATTTTGGAATATAATTATTTAAAATGTTTGAATTTAATTTGAGTATTTTAATCTCTTAAATGCCTAGGAATCTACAATATACGCACATACGCCCATACTTCGAACATTGATTACAAGAGTGTCATAGCCATAAAATTCTTCAAAAATAGAAAAGAGAAGACGGTATGCACATCAAATAGTTGGAGGATGCGGTTCAGAGTGAAATCATTCCGTTACAGATAAAATAAAAGCGAGATATTAGGCGCCAAAGTATGTAGAAATAATTTGAAATTTGAAACTTTAAACGTATTTTTTTTTGCAACGCGTTTTACTCAACTTGTGTACACAAAATCTCTATGTAAACAACTGCATTAAAACAGCTTTTCATCGTCCGATGAACAAAAAGTAATTTTACTCTTTTAAAAAAGGTACATATATTCATTAAAGCCTGAAACTTTACGTGTAAGACAATTATACACAATACGCCGATTTCCATAGATTATTGTGTTACAGGGCAATCTTAGCAGCAAAAAAGGTTTGTATTAATTTTTTTGGCGACGCAATAAATTTGGCATACTTTTTGGTGACCACAAAGACAAATAACAAAAAATTAAATAATCAAATATGCCTACCCAAGAGAACTTGGCAGATTTTTTGGACTTGTGTTCAACGTAGTTCAATCCATATAGCAGAATAGCTAGGTAACTGCACCCGATATGGCGTTCCTTATTTCGCTCCAAGACACAAAAATCAGATGTTCATGGTTATAAATGTAAACAAGTAGTTTCAAAAAAATGAGTGAAAATGAGTGATGAAAATTACGCTGTTTGTAAAAAAAATAGCGTAGAAGTTCCTAATTTTTTGATATTTTACACTTCAACTTTTTTTAAGCATAAAAATAAATTATTTGGAGAGTTTGACAATTGTCAACTGGTCGATTACTACAGTCAGCGCTCTTACTATTTGTAATACGTTCATTCACATTTTTGTTTTTTTCTTATAGTGCGGACACACGAGAGTGCATTTCAGGCAAATTTAACATTTCGTTGAAATGATTCTGAAATGCAGAATTTCGCCATATAAAAAGTGTCAAATGAAATTCTGCACTTCAGACTCATTTCATTGAAATGCGTCTGAAATGAAGATATTAACTAGCAACCCTCAAACGCAAGGTTGTAAAAAACGAGAAAAATTTAAGATCTATTACATTTTTTTAGACATTTTGGATTTTGTTTTCATAACAGCTGCACTTGTAATATTTATTAAGCGAAAAAATAAAATAATGGAGTCGAAAAGTAACTCATTGCCATTCCTCCAATTATCCATAATTGTTAAACAAATTCTTAGTGTCCAAATCCAATTGAAAGGCAACATTTTTAATTATTTTTATTTGCACAAAGCACACACAAAAACTCTCCTTCTGCTCCAAACTTGTAATCTGTCAAAAAACGAATTTGAAATTCTTTTTTTTATCGTGTGTCCACTTTAATTTGAAATGCAGAATTTCAGCGAAATGCACTCTCGTGTTATTAGCAAACCATTTTATTTTCCAACTTACATTAAGCCTGAAAGTATGCAACACATTATTGTGTAATGCGTGAAGTATGTTATCACATCATGTAACGAGTGCCGAAGAGACTCATTTTATTTTTTTTATATAACTATCATCCCCATTAGAATTATATTTTTAAGTTTTTTATAAATAAAGAATGGAAATATTTTGTTCTTTTTGAACTATAGACTTCAACTGTTTGTAATCCCATTATTTTTTAGCTAAAAATTATAATTGTAGTTGGGGCAATTGCAATTGATTTTTTGGTAAAGACTGGAAACATAATTTTTATGGCTTTTCACAGCTGCTTGAAAACATATCGGGGCTTCCTAAGTATAATCTAAGCTACAAGGAATTTTTAAATAATAGTGGTCCTCATAAAATCTCGCAAATGCCTTGTATACCTCGCAAATCTCGCAAACTTATGAGCTAATTTCAAAGTGCAAACCTCGTATATAGTTGAGTATTGCCAACATTAAAAAAAGCGGATGTAGGTAATTTTTAATTTTCAACATCTTTGCGCAACAGCTGACTTACACTCTCAAAACCTACAGAGTATGCTCATGAAACGGTCTATATACTGCCTCATTAAAAAAAAAATCTCAGAGGATGCTATGGCAAAAACGAGGCCCACTTAAAAATAAAAAAAACGAATAGTAACGGATATATCACTAGTGGTACCCATACACCACTTCTTGAAGCAAATTTTGATTTTATTGCGTCCTATGAACAAATCGAAGAATGCCACCCAAAGATTTTCTGTATTCCGTAATAATGTTTTAGCAGTCAATAAATGTTTTTTACTAAATGAAGACACAAAGAATATATCCAAAACTCCAATAGCTAAGATTAGCCACGTGGCTCTTTAACAGAGCTTTGCCATCAAGGAGTTTTAAATTTGGTAAGCGATTATCAAAGTTTTTAATAAGGAAACTTTAATGAGGAACATTTTTAGTAAACAAAAAAGTTCATTTAAACCCTGAATTTTTCCGTAAACGGCAACATTTCTATTGGAATTTATTAAACTTTTGTTATACTATACCATGTAGTTGCATTCTGCCAACAATTGTAATGATTTTTGCATAATTAAAAATCACCATTATGAAAATTTCCTGTAAAAAACCTAAAAAATGAAAAATTGAAAAACAAAAAAAAAAATATTTCACTGTAGAGTCAGTGCCAAACAATGCCATCAAAATGTTGGGGGGAAAAAAATCATGCAAATGATTGAGGCAAACAAACAAAAACAAAGAAAAAGGATGAACTTTTTGTTGGCCAAGATTTTAAAAATGATGAAAATGTAATGACAATGAGAATAATATTGAAATATGTGTGAAGGGGGAAAAATGAGTTTGAAATATTTAATGAAGGAACTAATTAAATGAAATGGGCAAGAGAAACTTTTTCGAAGGAAACAAGAAACTTTCAAATTAAAAAAAATTCAAGTTTATTTTTCTGCACCTACAATTAAAAAGATTTACTCAAGTTTGCTTTTCTTTCATTTTATTTTATGGTTCACTAAATTATTTTCAGTTGCTTATTTGTATCTTAAACGTATACACAAGATAACATTCTGTAATTCTTTTCAAAATGATGCCTTTCATCTTCATATTTCACGATTTTCCACTTGATTGAAAATGTTTTTATGTAAGATTGTAGTTTAGGCTTGGGAATGGTTATGATTATATATTCAGTTGAATGCTTCTTGATCACGCCCACGATGAGCCGTGAATTATGATCAATTTAAAATTGTATTGTTTTTTTGCTCTTTCACATTTAAAAATGCTCTCTTACGTAGAATTGTAATAGAATTACGTATATCTTGAATTTGTATATTGAATTTATTATTAAGCACAGCTAAAATCTGTGGAACAAACTTATATTTAAGCCTTATTGAAATCCTTTTGTATTACACTATCCTTCTTCTGGATCTAACCTTCGAAGGGTAAGCACCTCTCTCATTTGTTTACTAAATATTATAGTTTGAATTTAAAAAAAACACGATATTATTATTTACAAAATTCCTTCCTTGTTCTCTTCTTATTTCGCATCACAATTCTCCGAGTTGCTTGGTGCATTATATTCAATAAGCCTCCATTTTCGGTTTCTCTAATTACTTCAGATTAAAGGCCGCAAGAATATAAACACTTATAATAACTCATAATAATAATATGATAATTAAGTACACATTTATATTTTTTCAAGAACTACAACATTTTAATCTTTATTATTCATTTATATGGATGGCAACAAAACCGTGTAATTGAAATTCTTCTAAGAAAATAATAAATATTTATGTATATCTACTCAATAAATTACTTACAGTTCCATTTTCATTGGCTTCAAATAAATACTTCAATTGCAAAAATAAATTGAATGTGATAACGTCAATAATTTAAGACTTGTTTACAAATACAAAAAAGAATGCGGATACACAGGGGCAAATGCGAAAAAAAATTTCGGAAGGGTGAGTTTATCAGAAAAATGTTACTTTGACTACAAAATTCAATATTTAGTATCACTTATGAATTTAAATTATTTTAGTGGTTGAACCCCCAAAAACTTCCTACGTTCGTCTCTGAAGACACACATAAGGATATCAATTGAATTTTCATTTCCGCTTACAAAACTCATATCATATAAAAAAAAAAATGTACATTAGAGTGGTCCTTAGGCACAAGGGGGAAATTTTATTTTATAAATTGTTTTTACTCTACGCCCCCTAATTTTCTGCCTTTATGTGAAAAATGTAAACTGTGAAAGTTTCAGGCAAGAATATTTAAATTTAAATGTGCCTCCTCGGACTCAAAGTTTATATGTGAAAAACACGCCCGTATTATCAAATAGTCGAGTCGGTAGAGTAAAAAATCTTCCAAAAGGTCATAATTCTTATCTAAGATTTTTTTTCAATAATTGTTAGTGGGGGTGTAATAGATGGAATAACCCATATATATAATAATAAAAATAATAATTTAAATAAATAAGCAGCATATTACATACATACATCACATATTTTGAAGCCGAGGAGGCACGTTTAAATATAAATATTTTTGTCTGAAACTTTTACAGCTTACATTATTAGCATAAAGGAACAAAATTAGTGGGCGTATGGAAAAATATTCCAAACTTAAAAATTAAGGACCACTCTAATGTACATACCATATCGCTCGTTCTCTGCAAGACTGTCATAAGTAAAAAAAAAAACAATTCTTCAATAAAACCGCATTTAAAGATTTCAATACTATACTAAGGTGTCTCACGAAAAAGTTGATGTTGCCCCCTTCTAAATACCATATATACCTCGGTTTATTTTATGAAGATTCTAATTTAGAAAAATTCGGATAACTTTTACTTTTGGTTACTATTGACCAAAATAATAGGTATAAATAAAAGAAGTTTAAAAATTATTAGCTTTCGTGTGAAAATATTTTGAAAATTGACGTAATTTTAATGATCGTCAACAAAAAACTAAGAGATACAAATGGGTTAATTTTGTGGCTATTAGCACCTATTTTTATTTTTGTATGAGATTTGAGGCACCTTAATGTACATTTATACCTATACACACTCATACAGTTTGCACATACTATTTGAATTTTAGTGTCTGTGTTTTGGCATGATATAAAACTATTTCTATCTGCGTAAAACGAGCGCATATTTGCTTCGTTTTTGGGAGGGTTGGGTGGGGTATAAGAGCATTACATTGGTTATTTACTCAGCACGTAATCAAACACACGAACACATTTTTGTGGCCGTACTTAAATATCCTGTGATGATATCCTGAAGTGCTGCTACTGCTGCTGCTTCTGGTAGGTACATACATAGGATTGCCACTTACTGATACTCTCTTTTTGTTGATTTTTATGTCCATACACATGTATGTAGATAAATTACGATTATGTGTATGCACGTGACTTATTTCTGATTATTTTATGGTTTTGTTCATATACTCTTAAAGGGGATTGATTTGTCGCTTATTCATGTGATATATAGCTCAAAAAGATTCTGCAAAAAAAAATTAAAGGCTTTTGTTTTCTATTACAAAAGCACAAACAAAAAATCCAAATGAAAAATAATTTTAAAAATATTTAAATTTAAAAACCGATATTGGGTTTAAACTCAAATGAAAAACAGTCCATCAATAACCATTTTAATTTATTCTACAGTCGCAACATTTAATAAAGTGAGAAGATAACTGAGAAAGTACATTCCAACTGTTTAACTTTGTCAGCGTGTCAATGATATAAACAACTAGATAAGTTATATAAAATGGAAAAGAACGCCCACAATATCAGTGTATACTAAAAGTGTGTTTTGGGAATGGTTTTGGGTTTAGTCCTGCATGCCTCACTCCAACTAAAACAAATCCAAACTTTATTTTCCTCAACTGCGCTAAATTTCAGATAAAAACCAAATTTGGTTTGACTAAATTAAATTATGTTTATGCAGAAATTGCTTATTTGTTATATACATACGATACGAAGCGAGAAAATATATAGGCGAGGAAAGAATGTATCATATGAAAAAGTGTCTTAATTTCAATCCAAATATAATTCTATGAAGCACAAAGCGCATAAATGTGACACCTCAGAGCACTTAAATACATATATACATACATATATCAATATTTCATTTATTTGTTCATTATATCATAGTTTGACCTATTTATACAAGGAAACAACAAATATTAAAAAAAAAAACTCAAAATTTCTTGATAATTTACTTGAGTGCGCCAAAAGTATTTATCCAATTGAATCAAAATGTATTAACGTAAGATGAGAAATTTTAATATCTTTAATTCCATATACTGTTTGTTCAAATTGAGTTCCTAGTTTCCAAAATATTTGTAATTATGTGGACAAACCTTTTTTGCTCCGATAAAAAAAACTCAACTGGTGATATCTCCAAAACCACACCATAGAATTAAAAATGGAGTTGATTTTCGCGCTCAGCATTTTACATAGAAATTGGATAGTGATGCTCAATGGTAATTTTGGCTGTAAACTAGTGTTATAGTCCTACGGTTATTGTTATATGTACAGTGAAATTCAGTTGTAACGACCACACCATTAACTTTTTGTGGCAAAATTTTCAATTGAATGTCGGATTTCCTTTAATCGCCACATCTCTTGTGCGAAACTTAAACAACAATACACCTACTTCAAGCGTTTATTTGCTCTACCAAGTTCAACACTAAATGCGCACCTCAGATTAGAGATAGGACTGATCAAATTAGTGTCCAAGATATTTAACCTAGCCTGGAGCTGTATTACTAGATTTCTACAAATGAAAAACAATAAGGTACCAAAAATGTGCATCCGTCGTTTAATTCATTTTCATTAATATTCAAGCGTTTTGACCGACACCTAAGATTTGATGATAGTTTTTTTTTTTTTTGTGAAAATGCAAGATATTAAGGACGATGCACGGTGACTTGATCCCATACAACGTCGGGAGGAAATTATAAGGAGCGCTCTGATTTTGATGAAATTCCATAGCTAAACTCAAATATAAAGTTTTAATTATCCTGTTTTGGTTTCGCCACAAACTAAGCTTAAAGTTAAAATTTTCATCATATTTTGCAAGCTATACTGGGAAAATATGATTTTTGATCTTCAATTTATTTATTTCATTAGTTATGTTGATATAAGACTTTTCAGAAAGTCAAACAATTTTTATTGGAATCCTGTAAGGTTGGAATCAAATTGATATTAACATTTAGAGGTAATTTTCAGAAATTTAAAATGTTTTCATGTGAAAATTTTTATCAATATGAAGTCTAATCGGTAAATACAAACATTAATATATATAGTGGATACTATAGTGGCCACTAGAGTTTACACTTTTGATAATTTTTCAGCATGATTGCATACTTTTAAGGTTAACCAAAAAAGTTTAATTCCAATTTTTGTTGAAAAAATCAAGTTCAGACCTACATATATTTAAATTGAATTATTTACCAAAAGCGGAGGATGTTTTTGCATATTCCGATAAAGAAAGGTGCCTTCTAAAGTTGAGAAAAAATTCAGGAACATATTTTCATATGTTTTCTAGATTTTCTCTACCAAAATCCGACAATTTTCAAAAATACTTAATTTTAGAAACAATGCAGAATTTTTAGCTTTCCAAATCTTAATTAAACAACACCAAAAATTTCCTTGATAAATTGTGAATACAAAACTGGTACTTTCGGCATGATATCATTAAAAACTTATTTTACAGATGTATTTTACTCAAAGGACTAAAAAATTTAAATTGAATGATCCAACATTTGTGTAAAAATTTTGTCGACTTTGAACAACTCTTGCACACACAATAATCATTTTTTCGCCAAGATTTTCTGGAATTTTCTTAGTTGGAGTATTATCTTCGAAATGACATAAAATTTGTTTGGTTTTAACATTATGAATTTCTTGAATTTCGTTTTCCTGATCATTGCAGCGTTTTTCAGGCAGAGGTGATAATGATAAGGTGTAATGCGTTACCCTGTAGTGATATCTGCATTTTCACTGAATGTCCAGCTAATAACTCTAAAGTTACCCTACAATGCACATCGTCTCTTAACGAGACAGCCATGGCATACAATCTGCACCTTATATGGGTGCCTGGGCATAGCGATATTGAGGGAAACTGTAAGGGTGATGACCTTGCCAGACTTGGTACGACACTCAGCAATTCACTTATTACTGGTAATGTAGGTATACCACTTGCCACGTGTAAACTTCTAATTGAAGATCACTACTCCCACATCGCGAATAGCAGGTGGAGAATGAAACCAACTTGCGCTATTACCAGACAGTTTTGGCTCATGCCTAAACATAGTGGACCGTGTCCACATAAGTAGGGTAGTTTCTATTCTTACCGGGCACTGCCTCATTGGCAGCCACGCACGTGGGCTAGGTCTCCCCTATTATGACTTCTGCAGAAGCTGTAGGAATGAAGAGGAAGAAGAAACAATCTTCCACTTTGTATGCAACTGCCCTGCTCTAGCAACACGCAGACATAAAACTCTGGTAGCACCCTTCACAGAACTGGCATCCTCTGACATAAGAGACTTACCACGTTTCATTGCAAGCACAAAGTGGTTTAATTAGGAAGGGATCAAGAGTTAACACTCGCCCCAAGGGTATCACAATGGACCAATAGGTCTCAGTGTGTTCTTCTATGAACAGCCCCAACAACCTAACCTAAGGAGTTTTTTGCAACAAAGTTCCTCAGTATAGGTACACTGGAGTGTGAATCGTGGATGCTGTACAGTGTACACTTACCTTAATGTATAAAAAAAAACTTAAACCTACTGCGGATAAACGATGATTTTAGTGGCTAAAATTAATGTTCTTAAGAAAAAATATTCGCAAAAAACTCCCAAGCGAACCCGAGAATCTTATTTTTGCTCTTTGGCTATCTTCTTATTACCAAATTGTTAAAAAGTTTTGTTGTTTTTTCAATTTGGAATTTCAATTAAATTTAGCTACACTTAAGCGAGAAATTGGCAAACGGCTTTTTAATTACTTTTGAACAACAAACAAAGGCATATACAAGCAAATATATTTGTGATTATTCTATGGTTCTATTGCACATAGCAAGTCGTAATAACGGAGCTTTACTGTATGTTGAGTGGTACTTGCTGAATATAGCTTATGTTGAGAAAGAAATAGTGATAATAAATTGAATCATATATCATGATATATAATATTTTATAAGGCTCTATAAAAAATCTATATGTAGGTATATGGTACATAAAAACACTTCAAATATTTCCCTTTAACAATTGACATCAATTAACTGCCGTTAAAGGTAAACGAATTTTAGCTGCTTTTGCATTTTTTATTTCAATCAGTTTGATAGATAGTGCACGTTCATAAAAGTATAGTTTGGTTAATTTGAAAATTTATTTTATTTATTGTAGGACACTTGAAAATTTCACTTGCATAAGTATAAAAGAGATATTCAGTTACACTCAAGCGAAAGATGCTAACTCTTGCTGACGATTGTGAATAGAACAAATAAGAAGTAATGAAAGTACTTAAAAATTGTAGAAATTGCAAAAATGCTGGCAATATTTCGCAATTGCGGTCTTATCTTAAGGGATTTCTACGTTGCCAATACCAAGAGTTCTCTATTTGAATGGTCCTCGATAGAAAATGCTTCTTAAAGAAAACCTATAATTTTTTTTTTTAAATTTATTACTTAAAACTCGTAGAAACCTTAAGTATTCATTTATATTCATTAAATTGTATACCTACTACATCAAACCAATTTATATGGTTCAATCAAACCTAAATCGAAAGCTTCCTCTTGCAATTAGTAAAACTTTTGCTGCTTAATTTAAATTCTCAACACTTCAATGTTTGTGAAATTCTTGCAAACTTTCAAATTAAATTGCATTAAAAAAAATGCAAGCGCCTTATGAATATAAATGCGAATACGTAGAAGAAAGTCTTATGCATACAGTTTAAGAGTGAATTAAAACTGAAAAAAATGGAAATAAAACAGTTAAAGCAAATGCAATTCAGTTCCAGCAGCTTGGAAATTGCATTGTTGTTTGTGTTTTGTTATGGAAAAATCAACGGAAATAACGCGAAAATTGTTTTGAATTTCAAATTTCATTCAACGATGTTCGCGCACAGTCACACACAAATACGTTGAATGTTTTTGTATGTAGTAGATATTAGCATAAACAAACCTTTTCATTTGTATACTGCATACTTATAGGCGCTTTTGTAATCAACTTTACGCATTTGAATTTCTTACTGCTCGTTTATTTAATTGAAATTTCTTACTGCTCGTTTTCTTGTTTAATTCAAATTAATACGAACATCCGTACACACATACATACATATTTACATTTATGCATACTTAGATATTCATATGCAAATTTATGCAAGTGGAGGATAACTTTTGATTTCTCATGGGAAAAAATGAAGTTGCGCATCGAAAATTTACCCACAGATGCATACATAAATGCTATTAAATTAAAATGTTTGCAGGTTGTTGAATTGGAAATTGCATCTTAAATAAATTTAATTTGTTCAAATATTAACTGATTCTTGAATGCGTTAATCCGAAGTGAAATTAATCTCCAACACGATATAACTTTATTCAAAATTGTCCCCTTGTCAATGTCAATATTGAGCGAAGTTTCTCAGTGTACAAAATGTTCAAATGCTGAAAATCGGAGATCATTTACATTTGCTAATTTACGAATAAACATTTTTTTTTTTTTTAAGTTTATATGAATTTCTTAGGTTATTTTTAAGGTCACTTTTAATAGTTTTTTTTGGGAATTTTATTGTATCCGAACCCTGTTGATTACATTCTAACGTACTATTGCAGGTCTCTAGTTGGTAGAAGTTATTTCTTATCTACCATATACTTGAATAATACAACGTTTTTCCTATGTGTTTGGCTCGCTGAATTCGAAAATTATCTCTCTCCACTTCTCACATATTCAAAACGGTAGTATCCACTCTTTTGTTTTGATTTATTTTTGTAATAATAATTTTTAATAACAATTTGCATCGAAAAATTTCATAAGATACAAACTATCAAAGTTAGACTAAATTGTATTTTTATTTCCTTTTTTTTTTTTTGTAAATGTTTTTATTTTTTATTCCTTGAAATATACTTGTTATATATTACTACCATAAATAACTAAAAAGTATACATCGCTCCTAATTGGAACAAAGGGCAACAATGAACCTCTTCCATCGCACTCTATCTTCGGCGACGGATTGTATTTCGCCCCATATTGCGAATGGTGTATGCTCGGCGTGTATGGATATAACGCTCAACGTTATATTCGAGGGCCATTTCTTAAATAAATTGTATTTATTCAATTAATTAGTGGTACAATTAGAAATATGTTTACTTCGGATAAATATCGGAGTAACAATCTTAACAAATGTTTAAAAATCCATACTGAAAAATGTAAAATGTTTTGTGGAAGATAATTTGATTTTAGGGTATTTTTAATAAATTTTTGTATCGTCAAAGTCACGTATATTTAAACTACTTTTACAACAAAAAAAAAAAATAACTCGAAACTGTGGGCCGTTTCGGAATCCACCACGATTCTTCATCAGTGATCTTAGTGATTCAGATGCGAATATGCCTTCCAAAATGCATTTTTTTATTCAGCCATTTCGACTTCTTTACATCAAATCTGGGTGCAGAAAGTGGCAAGCAGTGCGTACGGTTCCACCAAGATATAGCTGAAATCGAAAGACGATATCAAAGTTTCAGGGATGAGGGCATGATGGCAGACTACTGCTGGTTCTTGATCACGGAAGATCCGACAGCGAAAAGTTGCGAAAGTTCAAGTGGTGGCTCATCATTTTCTACAGCAGAATGAATTTTGAGAAAAATTTCGAGTTTTCGAGAATATTTTATTTTTACTCAATCCTTGATTACTTTGTCATTTTTGATCCGATTGCTATCATTTTATGCTTAATTTTTGTAATGAAATGGTCTATCGATTAAAAAAATAATACTTCAGATTTTGTGATTACTTTTTGTGACAAAGAAAAATTAGGCTCTCAAAAATCACACGAAAATTTAACTTTCAATATCTATATCGCAGTCATTTATAATCCGATTTCAACAAACTTGACAGCATAAAACGCGTAATATAATTTTATTCCTATGGTATATAACTTGGATCGGTCGATACTATAGGTAAATAGATATTAGCCTATAAATAAAACTGTAACCTGAAAAACCGTTATTTTGTCATACATATATCGAAAACTTATCCATAGAAAAAAAATGAATGTGATTTTCGTGTTCAGCGACCTCAAATTAGTTTAGAAAACATTCTTTGGTTCATGTTATATTTTCACTGTATTCCAGTGAAATCTAACAGAGAATATCATATTTAAGAGGCAAATGTAAATTAAAGAAAATCTACATACATAAATCATCTGCCAAATAATGTAAAAGAATTTGTTAACTTCAAGAGCTTTCTGTTTTATTTATTAACAACTGAAATAATTACAATCCTTCTTTTTTGTGCAAAGCTTTTGCTAAAAAATTTATATTAACATTGTGTAAATGCAAATCAGTGCATCAACTATACAAATGCATCCGTGAGAGTAAACACAGTGTGCACATCACATAAGATAGAACGTTATTTTGTTTTACAGTATACTCCCAGGAGCTTAACCTCGGTTCAAATAAGGTCATCTTTAAAGTTTGCATAGTTCTATGCCGTGCTTTGGCATTCTTTGATATTATATTTTATTCATTCAACTCCTCCCCTATACCTTGTACTCAGTGGTACAGTTTTTTTTATTTCCATCATAAAAAATGTATTTACTGTGTTGTAAAAATTACGCTGTAGAATGAATTTATATGTATAAGTTCATATGTACATATGCATGCATTTCTCTACATGACAACGTAAACACAATAACAATTCTGAAGTAGTATTATAGAGCGAAATTGCTTTTTAGTTGTAGCAAAACAAGTAGCAGAATGATAGCAAAAAACGAGTTAAAATATTGGCACATACCTACATATCTGAGTATAAAGATATTCAGCAAATTGTGTGGCAAAAATAAAAATATTGTAGTAAAAAAATAAAATTTTATATCGATTGTGCATACACAGTGTAGCCACCAAAGCACGAATCTATCTGTCAATATAGGAAATATTTTAATTTTACATTTTATTTTCTCTTAAATTATTTTGTACAATTATTTTTAAAGCGTCATAGGAAAACAGTTGCTATAAGTAAAGTTTTTTAATGTTAAATATTATCTGTAATATGACGAACTCCTTGGGAAAATTATTTAAGATTATCTACGGTTTTACAATATTTAGGAACGTACTGCTTAATTAGTAAGTCTGATCTAGTTTCTCTCTTCTTCAGTTTATATCTTGACCGTTTCATCCGTCTCGTAATTTATGATGTTCAGCTCTTGCTGAAGTACCGCAGACTCCGGTAATATAGTTTCAAGTCATGAACGTACATTACAATTTAGGTAATGTACATTAAAATTGTTCAGTGCTGAAAAATATTAGATAAATTGTTAATAAAGCATAAAACAAGAAAGAGCCCGAGATGATTCCCTTAATAAACACCAAGAGTAACCTTTGTGTTCAATTTGCATCTATTCGATTGTAATCCATTTAAGTATACATAGCGGAAAATCCATGTTTCGAAATCACTGTGGCCATTTGTGTGAACTTGTAATCCTTTTTTTCTTAGGTTTTTATAAAGACATATTTGTTTTAATAGCTAAGCTTCTTCCATTCCAACTATTTCTAACTATTTTAAGATTTTTGAAAACTCGATATATTTATTATAGAAATTATACACCGTTTGGAATTTGAACTCAAAGCAGCTGGGACTCCAGTCGAGCACTCTATCCTTAGCCCATCGAGGTTGAAATGGCCAACGCAAATTTGGTCATTTCATTATTTTTATTTCCATATTTAATTTTATCTGATTTTCGAGCCCGTTTTCGAAGAATTCTTCACTCAGAAAGGAACAAACCTGTTTTCATCAATAAAAATCATGAAAATTGAATTTAAAGTATCCAATGAAACAATTTAAGTCAATGCAAATAAAATTATAGTTTTTTAGGAGACTATGAAAATTAAATCTAGAGGTTAATTTTCAAAGTCATGACTTAAGTTCATGTCAATTTCGTTATTTGAAGTTATATATAAACAGGCTTAATGAACAAATATAGTCATCACAACAACAATGTATATAGAGACGGGCAAATCAGACGGCCGTTTCGGAATCCGCCACAATTCCTCATCAGTGATCTTAGTGATAGTTCTTAATCTTTCAATATCCTATATAAGCTACTAATATTTGAAATCATAACCCAGAATTACGGATTTGATTCCAAATATCTTCACTGAATAGAGATATTGAAAGAAACTACCACTACCGTTCTATACACTTATGTTGTTGTTTTTTTCCCATTGTAGCTAGTCTGCATAACAGTTCTGATTTGCCCGTCTCTATATACATTGTTGTTGTGATGACTATATTTGTTCATTAAGCCTGTTTATATATAACTTCAAATAGCAAATAAAATTCTTCGGATATACTTAAGCTTTTAGAGCTTTAAAATCATTCTCACTTCTTAAATAGCTGGAAATGAGGGAAAACGATTTTTCTGGCAGTCTTGAGTTAAAATTACTCGCTAAATAGATGAGAGCTGAGAAATTAGTTCTCTATTTTCGAATAATAAAATTTTCACCCAAAACCAGAAGGCGAATCTTGATGCCCTTATTGCTTGGAACCCTATTCTGGTGCTTCATTTGCTCTAGCGTTAATCCAGGGCTGCATTTTTTGAATGAAGAAAGATACAACCAAGTACCACGGTTGTCGTAATTAACCCTCTAGTATACCAATTTTTTTCAGCAATAAAAAATAGGAAGATTGGTTGATTTTAATGTATAAAACTCGAAAATAAAGTCGAAAATCGAATTGGAGTCATTGTTTTTGCTCGAGGTGACAAAATAAGTGGTCCATTAAAAAGCTTGCAGCTCCTACTTTCTAATGCTTTTTCAACTCCAGCAAACAACTATAAATATTTTTTATTAATAATTAAAATTATCGCAAATAATTTTATTACCACCCGAAATAATTTTTTTTCATTAATTACTCGAAACTTGATTTCCAACTGGCGATATAAATCAAAACTGAAGCTACGCAATATGTAGCTCCGGTATTCATCTATCGACCGAGCGGTATCGAAACGTATTTTAAATTGTATCAAACGGTTGCCCGGAGATGGTACTGTCTACTAGAGGGTTAATGTACAAAATACTTGACTTTGATTGATCTTTACATAATCTAGATCACTCATATCCATCCCATCTCAAAATGAAGTTGGACAAATGTAAATGAATCCACGGGACCATAATCAATAAAAAGCAATAAGGTTAATAAAAGACAGTGGGTTTTCAGCTCTATTGACTGCGACAACATGGAATATCACAGTTTGCACTTAGCGTTAGTAATTTTGTAGTTAGTTAAGGGATAAAATCGCTGGAAAGATTTGTTCTCATAATTATGATCTTTCAAATTCAAGCAAATATTCGCAGACCCTTCATCTTTTTCCTTCTCCTACTTATGTATCTATCTTTCTTCTCCAATCAGTATAATGTTATGCATTAATAAGAGTATCCCCTGTGTATTATTTAACAGTAAAAAATATTAAAATGTGTACGTTCTTCGGTTCTAACTAAATAAAGGATTCCATTACTTATTTTTAGACATGCATTCCCAGGCTTACTTTATGTATTCGATATCGTCATCCTGTATAATTTTATTTCCAGATTAGCATTCACTATGTAAAATTACTATGTTAATCTTTTATTGTTGGTATCAAAGATGCAAATACTACAAAAATAAACAAACAAACAACAAAAAACAATATATATGCACATATTTCTATCTCATGCAGCAAGCAATAGATAAATACGTCACAAAAACTATCAACAATAAACAAAAAAAAAAAATAATTTGCATTTCAATAATAAAAATTGTTCATTTTAAAATTCACAAGAAAGAAAAAACATAAATGCAATATTGTAATAAAACTACGCGTGAGTATGCAACCAATGTATGTATGAGTGTATGTGTGGATGTGTTCGTGTATATGCATTTCTGTGTATGACGACATATTTTTTTATTTATTTTTTTTTTTTGAGGAGCCTTCAATTGCACATCGACATCAGTACATAACTAGATTGCACTGCAAACCTCAAAAACCATTTACTAGCATTCCGAAAATAACAACAGCAAAACAACATGAGCAGCAGCATTTTATGAGTACGTGTGTGTGTTTATTCTTTGTGAATATGTGTTTACGTTTACATGTAAATTTGTAGTGGCACTACCTTTTTGCAAAAAAAAAAGAAATAGTACTTTTTTGCACAGCTAAAAATCTGTATTTTTATGGATATTGCTTTACCGGTGTAAAAATGTTTCAAGCGTGCAGAAATGCTTAAAGTGCTTGTGTTTTTGTATATGTATTTGTGTGTGACTGCATTTATGTTTGGTAATTGAATTGTGGGTGTTTTGTATGTTCAATGAGAGGAAGACATTTCCGTTGAAATATAAACTCATGAAAGCTGAAAATGTTTAAAGAAAATTACAATTTTTTTTACGAAAAAGAGATTTACCACAAATGCTTTTTATACACGACGTATGAGTAACGTTCAATTGATTCTTTTTTGCAGATATTCTATTGTTAAGCATGATTTTATCAAGTCTAAGATAATATAATTAAATCTGCCAAGGCACTTGTGAATCGCTGTTGCTTGTTTTGCGAAGCATTGGTGGTTGGTCTTTGGAAGTGCTTACTTCTGTTGGAATGTCAAAAGCACTCAGGACCATGGTTGTTCTACTAGGAACATCTGAAACCTGTACGGCTTGTCTTGGATAACATTTTCAGTTGACGATGTTCGGGCTCCCGAATTTTTTCAAACTACTGGAAATTGAAAATGTTTTAAAAAAATCATGAATACTTTTGACATAAAATGAAAAACTTGACCAAATATATATCAAAAAAAAAATAAACATAATTTTGGGCTCTTTTGAAAGAAATTTTCATCAGCTTTACAATTTTGTATTTGTAGAAATTCCAAGTGCTGACATAAAAAAGTAACCGAAAATTAAAAATATTGCTCACGTTCAGAAGACGCCTCTCCTCCGCCACTTCTCCCTGTGTGTTTTATGAACGCAAATTGATTACTTTATGATCAACAAACATTATATTGAGCAGTCCCCATTTAGCTGAAACTTTAGCTCAACATGTTGCTGAGCAGAGGTCGTCTTCTGAACGCAACCATTAATTTATTTGTCTCTCTCTATGGAATCCCATTTTTTTTTTGATGTGTAAACATTTTAGCTCACGGTATGGGCAAAATTTCAAATGTGTAAAATGTAAGAATAACTGTATCGTAAGATGTAAGATAACTGTAACGTCCAGTTCCCCTCTCGCTCGCACTACTGCGCGGCATGACTGTGCTACTCTAAACAACCAAGAGAAGAGAAGAAGAGAGGGAGAAATTAAAATACGAGCGGAGTTTGTTTGTTTATGTTTCGATCAATTTACTCACACATATATGTACATACAAAAAAACAAAATGTGTGTGTACATTTATTCGTGGCAGAATTATTTGTTGGTGTTAAAAGTATGGAGATCGACTGCTGTACAAGCAGAGAAGTCGCCGTAGTAAACACAGGCGTTTGATAGGTTTTACATTCGGTTAGTTAGATTGGATTAAAATTAAATATTTTTAAAATATAAAATCAATACAAAATGATAAGTAATAAAGAATCTAGGTTTCAATAAATGTATAAACAAAATGTAGTGATAATGATAGCAAACCACGGCATTATAAAAACTTTGCTTTGTGCATTAACCTTAGAAAGGCAACACTTTTTTATCTATGTAAATAGCAAATATGTTAAACAGAAAAAATCAAACTTATTTATTATAAAATCACTTATTTACTTCAAAGAAAATACATTGTTTCTTATTTTTATTAAATGCAGTTAAGGCAAATCTCTTTGCGGTGCTTTTAGAAAGTAGTGGGTGATTGGTCACCCCTGTTGCCTTTCTAAGGTTAAATGCGGAAAGCACTTATCGTCGCCTAAAAATTGATTTGGAGTAGGTGTGTACAAACTCGTACACCTATACGCCAAATCAATTCTCAGGCGACGTTATGTAAAATTTTCACATCTAATAAAATTTCAAATCGACAAGAAGAAAAACTTAAAGCACGGAAAAAAAGATGCAATTATAGCTGCGTATATGCGAACATATCGTGCCCGATGCATTGAGTAAAAGAAAAATAATGCAACTATAACATATCAGCACTATTCACGATTTGGTGCAATTGCAAAATATTTTTGCATTCACAACAACAAATATATGCGATATGGAATAAAAATTTGCATTTGCAATGAAGCAAGGCCATTTGCAATTTATAGTGAATTGGGATATTACATAAATGTAAATAAAAGAAAATGATATCTAATAAATTTTTAAGTTTATAAAAGAATTCTTTTAATTTGAATTATTTACCTAAGCATATAGACTATACATCAAATCCTTATAAATGACTATACATATGTGAGCTTATGTACATGGCATTCAGTTGGCTTAACTGTTTACACATCAAATATCTTGCGTGCCATCCATTGTTTTTTTTAATTCATGAAGAAATAATAGAAAATTATATATTTAGGAATAAGTAGTCATAATTAATGGAATTAACACGCATCCATTGTTCATTTTGCCAATCAAATCAGTCGTTGATGTATCAGTTTGATGCGATGTAATGCCACAATTAAAATGGAACCGAAACATGTTTAAATATTATTATTTGTTTTTTTTTTAATATATTCATTTAATTATCGTGTGTTTTCCACCAGTTAATTCAGCTCCGATCGTGAAACCTAGATTTAGTTAGTGATTTCCGGGCTAGAGCTTCGTTACACTATAATTTATTAAAATATTTAGAATTTGGAATTTGAATTTCGGAAAAACCTCTGATCCACACATTCGGTCGCATTTTTCATATTTTTTCATATTTTTTTTATCAAAACATCCATTTTTACAAAAAAAAATTTTTCGATTTTTTGTATTTTTTAACTTTAAAAATTTTCTTTTTTTCTTAATTTATTTATTTTTTCGTAATTTTTTTCATCCTCGTTATCATCGTTCACTTTTATCTCGTTATTAGCTTAACCCAGTAGAGCCTAGCGATGCCATATGACACCTTTTCGTTGAGCTGTTCCTGAGCCAGGTTCAAAAAAAAATTTTTTCTCAAGTTATTTTCTTGATCTATCTAATTTGTGCTCTTGAACAATTAAATTCTAAAAATTTCTTTGTGTATACCAACAAATAAATTTATATATTGTTGTTTCCTTTTTGGCACGTTCACGAACTTATTTTTGAACACATTTTAAATAAATATTTAATATAATAAAAAGCGTAAGTACCTATGAATATAGTTTTTGACAAGAGAAAGATTTATTTTTAAATTTTAGATTTTATTCATAATTTGTCCGAAGACGGTTTATTTTACGTTCATATTCAATATTGCGTGTTTCTCGTATTCCAATCCAATAATCCGACAGCATATTGCAAATCGACTTCACTTTATAACGAGATTTTATAACTTTAACGTCCTGCACCCAACTGAAGGGAAGTAATCAACGTGGGAGAACATAAAATGCACCTTTCATGTCACGAAATGCACTAATCATTTCCTAAATAATGTCAAAGTAGTTTGGTGCTCTATAGTTTCCAAGAAAAATTTTGATGACGCTTTTTATGGCGATCCAAGCTCGTCTCTCTTTTACATTCAGTTCTGCTTCCAGCATTTCGTCCGTAATAATTTTTCTAATGTCAGGCCCATTTAACACACCTAAAAACACAACTGGCTCAGAAACGGCTCAACGACAAGGTGCCATATGGCATCGCTAGACACTACTGGGTTAAGCTAATAACGAGATAAACGTGACCGATGATAACATTTTTAATTTTTTTTTTTTTCAATTTTAAAATTGTGACGTAGCAGAGCAAAACGAACCACGGATTCGGACTCAGCATCCCCCATTACCCTAAGTATACTTATCTCGTTTCTGCCCATTTTTGGCTGTTGAACAGTGTTATTAGTAAGTGTTTCTCAACGATTTTTGGAGAAAAACTGTTTTGAGTTCTAGCGGTGACATTTGAAAGTTGAAAATAAATGCATCAGCTTTAAAGCAAACCCGATTAGAGGTAGTGTTTGTGACTGCGAACAACGATTATTCCATGAGATTTCAAATAAATTAACTGAAGGCGTCGTAATTTAGATTTGTATGGTTAACCACAAAAGCCGTCCAGCACAAGTCATTTAACACGGAAATATATTTGTTGTATAAAATTTCGAAAGTTTCTTTGAATTCAGTTTGTAGTTCACAAATTTTGCACTGTTGAAATTTTTCCCTTTTATCTGTATTTAACACTAAATAAAACAGGGCTCTACCGGTTATGATTTTTACAGTAAAATTCAGAAATAATATGCAACAATGTTACATTAATGCGCCATTGAATACCAAAAGAACTACTTTACTTCTTTCAATACTCATTTTTTTAAACGTTAAGAATCTTTAGTCTAGTTAGGACAACAACAAAAAAGACATCAAAATCATTAAAAAGACACAGCAGTAGCATCTTCAGTGGGATTGGACATAAATTTCGCTTTAAAGACATTAAATGCTAAAATTTCAAAAGCACTTCGCATCGTATAAAGAGTTCGACCCGTAAATGTAAGATTTCCTAAATTAATTATGCACAACATTTTGATGTGTAAACATTTTAGCTCACGGTATGGGCAAAATTTCAAATGTGTAAAATGTAAGAATAACTGTATCGTAAGATGTAAGATAACTGTAACGTCCAGTTCCCGTCTCGCTCACACTACTACGCGGCCTGACTGTGCTACTCTAAACAACAAAGAGAAGAGAGAAAAAAAGGAGAGAGGGAGAAATTGAAATACGAGCGGAGTTTGTTTGTTTATGTTTCGATGAATTTACTCACACATATATGTACATACGAAAACAAAATGTGTGTGTACATTTATTCGTGGCAGAATTATTTGTTGGTATTAAAAGTATGAAGATCGACTGTACAAGCAGAGAAGTCGCCGTAGCAAACACAGGCGTTTGATAGGTTTTACATTCGGATAGTTATATTAGATTAAAATTAAATATCTTTTAAAATATAAAAATAATACAAAATGATAAGTAATAAAGAATCTAGGTTTCAATAAATGTATAAACAAAATGTAGTGATAATGATAGCAAACCACGGCATTATACAAATTTTGCTTTGTGCATTAACCTTAGAAAGGCAATACTTTTTTATCTATGTAAATAGCAAATATGTTAAACAGAAAAAATCAAACTTATTTATTATAAAATCACTTATTTGCTTCAATAAAAATACATTGTTACTTATTTTTATTAAATGCAGTTAAGGTAAATCTCTTTTCGGTGCTTTTAAAAAGTAGTGGGGTGACTGGTCACCCCTGTTGTCTTTCTAATGTTAAATGCGGAAAGCACTTATCGTCGCCTGAAAATTGATTTGGCGTATGTGTGAACAAATTCATGCACCTATACGCCAAATCAATTCTCAGGCGACGTTATGTAAAATTTTCACATCTAGAAAAACTTAAAGCACGGAAAAAGAGATGCAATTACAGCTGCGAATATGCGAACATATCGTGCCCGATGCATTGAGTAAAAGAAAAATAATGCAACTACGATTTGGTGCAATTGCAAAATATTTTTGCTATCACAAAAACAAATATATGCGATATGGAATAAAAATTTGCATTTGCAATGATGCAAAACCATTTGCAATTTATAGTGAATTGGGCTATTATATATAAAAGATAATGATATCTTATAAATTTTTAAGTTTATAAAAGAATTGTTTTAATTTAAATTATTTACCTAGCATATAGATTATACATCAAATCCGTCACATATGTGAGCTTATGTACATGGCATTCAGTTGGCTTAACTGTTTACACATCAAATATCTTGCGTGCCTTGTACACATCCATTTTTTTTATATGCCATATGTTAAAAAATTTTAAGCAACATACAGTGAAGGAAAGACAAAAGTCTACATTCACCGCCTGATTTTCAGTTTCTCTAAACCTAAGCATATGCTGCCAAAATTATTTTTGCAGTTTTATAAAGGATTAGTATTTATTCATAAATAAGAAAAATACTAGTAAAAGCTCTTGAAGAGACCACAATCTTAGTTGCCTCAATGGCACGACGGCTGCAAGCAGTGATTGATTGCCAAGAAGGATCCATTAAATATTGAAAGTGGCATGAAATGTTATTGCTCACGCTAAATAGTTACACCTTATATAGTTTCGTACTATATGAAGACTTTTGCCATGCTTGTGCATTTACCGTTAAGTTGTTATTTAAATAAATTTTTGTTTATTTTTTATGAATAAATAGTCATTGTTTATAAAATTGCAAACCTCATTTTTTTCCTTTAGATTTTTTTTAAATTTACAGAAACATATACCGTTGAGGTTTATGTAGACTTTTGTCCTTTATTGTACATGCAGGCGGTAGTTACCATAATAATAAATAACCCACAAAAGTGTAATATTTCATCAGCCTAAAACTCAAATTTCACTTACAATTTATATGTAAACATTTATGCAGTTTATTTATTATCGCTTCAGCATTTAGAATGTCAAGTTCAAATGCAATAAAATTCTTGCAACTTGCTTACTTGCACATACATAAATGTAAACACACACACATGCACATCACAAAGCAAACAGAAATCTCATTCAATTTTCTTTCTTGTGTTTGTTGTTTTTTTTCTTGTTCTTGCATGAAAGTATGCAACTAACAAGCAAAATAAGTAAAATTGTCAACAAACTGTTGAGTCAGCAGCAAAATATTTACAATTTGGTTTTGTTTATGCTTAGCTTAAAGCTTTGAAAACAACAGCAGCAGCAATCCAACAAAAACTATAAAAATGAAACTACTGCTGCGCACTTTGTTTACTGCAGCAACCCTTTGCATGCGCTCCTAAAAGTAGGCTGTAATAAATTGGCAGTTGCATTGTTGCCACTCGGCATGGTTGTTAACATTATTTTGCTAGTTTAAATATTGCAAGTGCACAAATGTAAACACATTTATATGCATGCACATTCAAATGCAGAAAAATGCAATTGACACAAACTGAAATTGTTGCCAAATAATTTTTGTCGATTGCATATTTTTAGGCTGTCAGCAAACAAAGCAACGTAAAAAAAGGAATACTAGTAGAATGACGTCATAAAAAAAATGCAATTTTCATGAGATTAATAATAGAAAACAAATAATAAAGAAATGTAAAGCAAGAAAAAAAGATGGAAAAAATTTAACTGAAGTAAAATTGGAAAGACTTTCATATCCATTAAAAGAAAAAATAAAGTAAATAATAGATTTCTGCACATTTATATGCATTCGCTTTGATATTCCTTTTCTCTGTAAAAATATGGGCTTTTAAGTTCTTTTTTTCAATTCTTCATTAAATTCTTTTGTATTTTCATAAATTCAAGTTTTTCATACAATTTTATTTCATTTAAATGCAATTCCCTTCAAGGTTTTCTTTGTACAGGTTTTTAGCGTGCAAGCAAATTTATTAAATTCTAGCTTGCTTGCAAAAATATTATGGCACACGAAACTTTACTGTGGTGCCGACTGATATTTTTATACGTATGTTCATCGTATGCTCATATTTGTAAGAATCTATCTGTATATATGCATATGCAAGTAAGTGCTTGTGTCAACATCTTTCAAAGTGAATTTTTTGCCTCGAAACTACAAGAGCAGCACTTGCATTTATGCACCTGCGTATGTGCATAGATCCTTTCTTTTCCCATTTGGTATACGATACTACGGTTTTAACTTTTTAAATAGAAAATACAATGTGTTAGCATACTTTAAGGTGCATATGCGTAGCCATGAACATTTGAATAAAATAGATTTATATGCTTAAGCATGGAGACTAGAGATGCCCAAATTTTTTATGAGGAAAATTAATGTTTCTTTACATTTGTCCAAAGATAAATTTGGTTTCATTCGGAATAGAACCTAGTAGCCGCTGGAAAATTGGATCCCTGTTGAAAAATTAAAAAAAAAAATAAAAGTGGGATTCTGTAGTAAATTCGAAATGATACTTCGTACAGCCAAGGGATTTCCAGTTTTTCTGTAGCAACAAGGCCCGACCAAAGTCAACAATTCTACGCCTTCAGCTGTTATAACTTGCCTAAAAAGGGGGAAAATGCAATTTCAAGACTAATCCACAGTAAGTGTTACATTAACACTTTTTACTACACTGTGAAATTTCATAATGACCACAAATTTTACATTCGACATATTTGGGTTCCAATTAAAGTCTTTATGTCCAGTTCCTCAAAATCAAAACAACAAACTTCATTTTTTGGGCTTCTCTAATTTACACATATGGTATGCGTACGTGCAAAGATAGTACTATTAGTAGTATTAGTATAGTACATTGCCTGCATCAAACAAGATATGAATATTTTTGGTGAAACCCATTTGGCTATCAGCACTGCAAATTCATAGCGAAGGCAGCAAAATTCATCTTTAAACTATAAATTTACTATACCAGCCAGTATAAAGCCCTGTTCGTTCACTTTTCGATGGTTATTCCAGCTGGTCACTAAAATTTTAACTAGAAAATGTGTGGACTGATTATATAGATAACCAGAGAAATCAATAACCAACCTTTTTTGGTTGCTTGTTTACACACGAAATCTGCTGCGGACCTTGTATCCATATTTTTTTGTGTGAAAGAGGACGTAGTTATTGAAAATTATTAAAATCAGTTCAGAAACTGTCGAGAATTTCAAAGATGCCAATTTTGTTCCATATAAAAAAGGGATGCCTAAAAGTATGTGTTATTAATTAATGCAATTTGCCAGCCAAACACTAAAGCCTAAAAGTATGTTTTATTAATTACTTAATATGTAGGTAAAGTAGTGTACATTAAGTGGGGAGCGTCAATATGTGGAGAAAATAATTACATATAATCGATCTTAAATACCTGCACAAAGACGCATTTGACTAAATTATATGTAAATATATTTTTGTATATTTTTTTTAACATATCTTTTAGCCCTCTAACATAGCTTATAGTGGCAATAATTTTATTAAATTACAGAAGATTACAAAAATCAAAACCCTATTATATTTCAGTGTACAGGTAACACAAAAAAATAAAATAAAATCTTTATTTAGGAAAACATGAAAATCGATACATGACATTGAAAGCCAAAAAAATGCAAAATCGTGAGAAATTCCGTATATTACGTTTAACAGTAAATTGACCGTTTATATAAAAAATTGATGATATTTAGGATATTATGCGTTACAATCACAATAAATGAAATAATTATTTCATATTATATGATGTTTTATAAATAGCTCGATTTGATGATTTTCGCATAATCTTCACGCGACAGTAAATTTTATTTTTTTTTATGTAATTGGGAAAAAATGTTAATTTTTTATTGAAGCTTTTTGCACGGTTGCTTTAAAAAACAAGGTCATACGTTGACTCCTCTTAACACGTTTGCGGACGTGAATGCTATAACATCCATTTTCATGGTGTCACAATATGATATTAATGCTAAAGCATGCTCTGATCAGAGCATGCTCTGACAACTCTGATTCAATTTTAAAACGCTATTTATAAGCAAGTTTATTTTCCATTGGTTTTAATTTTTTTGTGCAAAATGGATAAATTAATTATTCTGAGCCCTTGTCCGCCATTTTAAATTTTTATGTACTCTGTCAAAATATTTTTTTCAATCGTGCTCTGTCTGCTCAGTCAATTTCTTCTGAGCACGTAGAGCACGCTCTGAACACAAAAAGAAACACAATTACGTTTGCTCTGAGTGGTCAGAGCTAAAGAGAAAGCCGATTACGTTTTTTGACAACTCGTGCTCTGCTCAGAGGTAATAAAGAAAAACGCCAAATATGAAATATTATTTTATGTCAAAAACTGTCAATGGTCGTGTTTTCAAGACAAAAAAAATCTCGTTGTTGCTACTTGAAGGATCAAAAAATTAATAGAACTGAAAAAAGGCTTTCAAACAGTACCATTTGTACTGGCATTTGTGCTAATAATAAACTCACAACTATGCGTTTCTGAAACACTCTCGCAACAATTAGGAGAGCTTGCGCCTTAGAAACGCGACCAATAAGGGCATACATCAAAACATATAAAACACTTATTAACTTCGTAAGCTGCATAAAGTGAATAAACTTGTAAAAACTTATTTGAAATTTGACAACGTGCTTACGCATCCTTTATTTGGTCCTTATTGACTTTATTCAACTTATTCCTCTAAGTCCATAAGGCAAGTTTTCTTGGCGGCAAGTCGAATTTGTGAGCAAGAGGGGGGGGGGGGGGGAAATAAGGGAAGTTTTCTTTTGGTCTATTCGTTCTTTGATATTTCTTTTTATTCTTATTTGTCAATTTAAGTTGGGAGCGTTAAATCTTGCTGTGTGGAAAAGAAAGTGACAAGTCCAAAAGAGAATTCGAAAAGAGCCCTCAAGAAAACGTGCCATGTAAAAAAGGACACTAAATATTGGTTGGATAATATTTTCTAAGTTTCTAGATCAAATAAGTTTATGAGCAATTTGTAATCGTATTATTCTAAAGTTTAAGCAAATTCCCTGAACAAATGTTTTATTGTAGTGTCCGACCGAAGTTAATATTTTGGCCGAAATTCGGTCGTTACTCTAATCTCCACCCAATTCGTTTCCTAAAACTATTACTTCATATATTTCATAGAATGATATTGAACTTGATCATATGATAGATAATTTGCTTCCTAACCTCAAATTTTAACCCCCCGTTAGTCTTCAGTATTAGACCTTCGGAAATATTACCACCACCACGCCACAAAAGATTGTGAGACTGTTTTGATATCAAAATCGTAATGTGGCACTAAAAATATTTACACTTAATTTTCTAATACTCAATATTCTATGGTTGTAATGTATAACTTATCCACAATTTTAGTATTAAAAACTAACTAACATTTAAAATTTTAATATTTTATTTTGTAGATAAAATGAAATTCCAGCAGGCGGCAATGGTTTAGCAAAATTCGTTTTCATTCTGTAGACGAATTTATACAAAATTTAAATGAAGCAACATGGGAAATGGAATGAACAAGGTAATGTTTAAATAAATAAATTTATAAATTTACTAATAAAATTGTTACAAATCTAAAAACTTCCAGTTAATTAATAGCTTTATTATTATTGCAAAATTTTTACATTAATATGAAAAAAAAAATAATCATACGAGTTCATTATGTTTTCTATTATAAATTTCAAAATAAATAAATTGAAATAAACAACCACATACCTGTGGTAAAAAGGAATAACAGCTTAAGATGATTTTATTGTCAGCCGAGTTTGATAGCTTTTTTTTTTGCTGTTTTTTTGCCACGGATATTTAGATTTCCTTTTTTTGCGTGATAACAACGACATCTCTTAATAAGAATCTATATCTGAACAGGGTTGCACTGCACAAAACAAATATGTGTACAGGCGCTAAACAGTTCCTAGATACCAACACATGCAACAACGCACAATACGATTGCATACAGCATTGTGCCAACCAAAGAGAATCTAATTCTAGAAAGGGAAGTATATCTTTAAAGAGCAAATACAAATAAAAATCAGCTGTTTCAAGAAAATCTCATATTCGCCGGCTGCCGTAGCAAATTTTTGTTGATTTTTTTAATAAACATTCCAATCGATTTTTAGAAACAATTAAAAGGCAAATATTTAAATAAAATAGAATTTTCACAGAAATAAACATACATACACAAATGGATTGGCACATGGGCATGGAAAGCAATTTTTCTCTATTTTGTATCTTTTCCGTATTTTCAATGGCGAAGAACTAAATATTAAATGCAATTTTCATTATTTGCAGGTCTTACCCGGACTTTATGTTGGCAATTATCGCGACTCGAAGGATCAACAGCAGCTGGAAAAATATCAAATTACACACATCATTGCAATACATGACACCCCAAGGCGACTGCTGCCGGTAAAAAAAAATCATTCACATTACAGCAATAATTACTTTTCATATAACTACTTTACATTTCTCCTCTCGTGCTTCCAGGACAAACACTATCTATGCATCATGGCTGCCGATACGCCCGATCAAAATCTTTCACAATATTTTTCTATTTGTAATGATTTCATACATGCTGCCCGTCTGCGTGAGGGCAACGTACTCATTCACTGTTTGGCAGGAATGTCTCGCTCGGTGACTGTTGCCGTGGCATATATAATGACCGCCACTAATCTCAACTGGAAAGACGCTTTGAAGGTAGTGCGCGCTGGGCGTGCAGTTGCAAATCCTAATATGGGTTTCCAGACACAATTGGATGACTTTGAAAAGTCACGCTTAGCTGATGAGCGTTATCGTTTGCGTCAACGCTACCCATCTAAAGCGCTGGAACAATTGGATCGTATGAAATGCTCAGCTGCGCTGGACAACTATCAGGAGTTGCTGTCGAATAGGGATATATGTGAGGGAAATTGTGTGCGTGGCGAAAAATGTCCGACAGGTGCGCAATCAGGCGATAGTGTAACAAATGATGATACTCAAACTGAAGATGAGGGTGCAAGTAGTAGTAGCTGTAGTGGAAGCGGAAGTGGGGGTATCAGAAATAGTGGTGCTAGACGTAACGTTTCCTATATGATATCTTTTGCTGTCGAACAATGGAAAACATTGAAGACAGCAAAAGCTCCAAATACTGAATTTGAAAATGATGCTAGCCAAGAAGTAGACAGGAGTGATCCGGGGCAGGAATTAATGCCAAATGTATTATATTTTAGTCCAAAAGTAGAAGAAAATCGTAATTGCGAGACTGAAGTTGTAGTTAAAGAAAATATCAGAGATGAACAGACTGAAGATAATCAGACGCAAGAGCCAAAGGAATAAATTTCACTACAAATTCAAATAATCCTCATTCATACTATGACGTCCATATATTTTAAGTGAGGAACAGAATGTGAAGCTGAAGCGTGAAGTAACAAACTCTCAAAAGTAAAATGTATACATTTTCATTGTAATCAAACACAATGAGTGCGTTTCCCTGGTGCAAAATCAAAAAAAGCTGCTTTCAAAGTGTGTTCGAAACGCGTCGCTGAGTGAAAATGTATACATTTTACTTTTAACAGATTGATACTTCACGCTTCAGCTTCACATTCTGTTCCTCACTTTATGATGCAAAGCATAAACTTGCTAGCTTTGACTTCGAATTCCATTTTACCTGAATTATGTTTGCATGTTTTATAGAAGTATAGCTTTGTTTTAAGTATTTAACATACTTTATATTATTTTTATTGTATAAAATCAATAAACTAATAAATTTATATTAAATATAATTAATTAAAAGTTTAAATTTATGATATATGGTATATTTTTTTCTATTAAAATATAAAAAAAAAAAAAATATTAAATTAATATGATTGCGAATGAAATTCATATAACCTTTTATATGTATGTATGTATGTATACTCACAGTAAACCGGAGCTCCGAATATAACGGAACGGATTGAGATGTTTTCTAAAGATAAATAAATGTATACTACCTGTCCGCAAAGTACAAAACCAACACAAATCAAGAGACCACTTGCTATGAACTTGGAACAAATGCTAACTCTACTAAAACGAGAACCTAAGCGTACAAATAATCACCTTAAAAGAAGAGACGATCTGGATAATTATATAATTTGGAATATACCGGATGTCTCCCACTAATACCTAAAGAGCTTAGAAATTATTAAAACATTTCACCATGACTTTAATGAGAAAAATCAATTAAATTAAAAAAAAAAATGTTATTCTTTAAGAAACTAGAAACAGCTTCCATAATAAGCTGTTGCTACCCCATAAGGTCTACGCATGAATCTGAAATAAACTTCTGTGAAAAACGACAATAATTCTTAGAATTAACAACACTGCTCTTCAATTACAATGAACTTAAACGAGTAAAAGACAAGGTATCTATACTAGCGACTGACTTTGGCAAACATTTTTAAATGATTAAGGAAATACTAATGTCTCAATTACATATACACCTATGATTCCACATAAAGGAAATTCCTCATAAGATAATAATAATTATTCTAACGATGCTCAGTTCTAATAAAAACAACACTATATACGCGTAAACCAATAAATTTACACCATCAAAATCATGCGAAGCAAGCATTAACGATTTCAATGTGATATGGCATGCTGGACTTTGTGCCAAATCCACAACATTCTTCCACTATATTTGATTATTTTAATTGAATAACCTAAAGTTACCTATCGATGAAGCAGCATCTGCAAAACGAAACATATTTGGAAAACAATTTTATGTTAAATATTAATATTTGCATCAATTATACCTTGGTATAAAAAAACAACATAAAGATTGTTACCAGTTTGATCCAAACAAGTGCAATTACAACGAAGTCTTGATTATGATAAATAACGAGGACCAGCAATACAACACGAATACTCTTCAAAATAAATACATATGGATAAATTTACACATATTATTAAATTTGTATAAATAAAACCGAATTAGAACTACATTTCAAAAAACTAAATACTTAACCCTTTCGGTACCATGATGATACCGGTGTTACAAGATTAATTTTTGCGATTTTTTAAAAACTATCCAATAAATTTTTTTTAAATTTAGGGTTTCTGGAATTATTGATGTTTCTTTATTTTCAATTAAAAAAATTTGCAAATATTTTTTTGGTAACATAATATTTTTTTAATATGCTATTAGAAAAACTATTTACTCAAACACAATTTCCCATATTTTTAAATTTTTGTTTACTTTTTTGAAAATAAAGTTTTGCTATGGGCCATCAGTGACCCTAAGATCTTCACGTTTCAGAAAGTGAAAAAAAATACTAAGATACTTTGCCTATCTTTAAAAAATATATAATAAAAATATGGAGAAAAAGTTTGTCAAAAATTCCCATTGAGGGCCACTGAGCCACCGGTGATCCACGAAAGTTCAAACCTTTAAAGGCACAAAATTTATGTTTTGATAAAAAATTGTAACAAGAAATGGGTGTCAGACAATATCCGGATTCGGTTTTGAGCTATCTATTCTGGTTTTTCTACGGTGCCGAAAGGGTTAATAATCATAATAATTTCATTGTAAATTAATTTACTATCTTTTATATACTATGACATGTTTATACTTAACTGCCAATTAACTTACACACAACTATAGTCTAAAATTAAGTATAAAAATTTAGTATACATCAAATTCACTAGCCATTAGCTCTAAAAATTAAAAAATTTTCATATACGTTCAATGGGCACATTTATACTAAGTACCTACATTAATTGGAAAAGAAAACAAAGAAAGCAAAACCGAAAACAAAGAAATTTCGGATTAAGTTAGTATTCGGGAATAAACCTTTTCCATAATTTTAAAAATCGTTTTTTTTTACTTTCATGCTTTTTGAGTTTTTATCTACAAAAATTATTAAAACCGACCATAAAAAGTAAAATTTTGGGTTTATAGATGGTGTTTTTGGATTCAATTCTACGATCAAAAAACTTGTTCGAGAATTTTCATGAAGTCATCCAAATCTGTAAGCCCAACTATAGATGGCTATGTATGGAGATTTGTATGCACTTGTAGAAAATTATAAAAAAAGAGTGATAACAAATGTTGTCATCCGGGATGGACCGGGTCTTCACTCCTCTTTTCCCCCATTGATACAGTTCACTTTGGATCTACTGAATTTGTGAACCTCCATAGAATGAAGACAAGCTTCGATTACTTTAACCCATTAAGGACGAGCGGGAACCAAAGAAGATACATCAAGAAAGTAACTTGATAAAAAATTGTTTTTGAACCTGGCTCAGGAACGGGTGAGCAACAAGGTGCCATATAGCATCGCTAGGCATTACTGGGTTAATCTGAAATAATTTTAAATGTAAAAAGAGCTCTGATGATGATGTTTTTGAAATCAAATCAACAGTGTAAGGGTTGGTGTTCTTTAGGTATTGTAAATTGTTTTGATAAAACCCCATTTTCGCACAGTGTCCGATTATGATCCAATTACCTATTGACATATTTACAGAGATTCACAAGGCATTCATTGTAAGTTTACATATTTTTCAATGTATTCAAATGTAATTGTAGGTATTTTTTCATTGACATACAATTTTAGTTTTTAAATCTTTAGCTCCATATAACTTTCTGTTTGCACTAAGCAAGCATACGAAGATTGGTTGTTTGGCCGGTAGAAACGGTACGAAAAAACAGCATATGATGATCAGAAAATGTTCGCGGATGATGTTCGACCAAAGTAAACGGTTAAAATGTAAGCAAATGAACAAATCTTCGCTTGGGGTCATGTGCGAGAGTTTGAACATTATGTTGCGTTTTGCTGTTTACAATTTATTCAATTTATGTGTACGCGGTCGAGGTCCGAAGGTGTTAACGTCGCTCCGAATAAAGTTTTTCTTATTTAAGGTTCCTTCATCATGAGTTCTTCGAGTGTTTGAGTTGAATAAACACACAGTAACATGTTTAAGCTTTACAAAAAATGGAACTACTAACGAAGATTAGCTAAGTAATACTTTGCTTTCCAGTTAAAGAAGATATTAGCCCTATTCACGATATGGTGCAAATGGTCTTGCATCATTGCAATTACCTAGAAAAAAGAAGAGGAATTTTTAAAACATTTTTGCAAGTTCATGTTTTTGCCACCGCGATTGATACATTGGGTCATTGTGAGACTAATACCAAAAACCGTTTTATATTGCCAACATCCCTCGTTGGCTCGATGTTCTGGAAAAATGGGATCGGATAGAGCACCAGAAAATTAAATTACCAAGGACAAAAACAAAATTTCCATACAATTTCTTTATTTTTATATTAATTTTGTATTTAAAATCTTAACTATATAGGCAGATCATACCAAAATTTGGTTCAAATTGGACCTGATGAAGTGCAATGGTTCATAAATTTACTTTAAATGCAATCAAAATTCAAAGTCAATTGCAATACATATGAATATAATATAGCTTACTATGTATATAGCGACGCTTATTCAGTTCGTGTACTTATTCCAAACAATTAGTGAAATTATGAGCTTTGCGGCCAAAAAATGTCAAACCAGTCAGGAGAGTCGTTGGCTTTTGGGATAAAGTCATTGATACCAGACGCTGTACTATTCAGTGTAACTGAGTAAGTCTTATATCTGTGTGCATAAAAGTATCAAAGTAATATGTAAATCGCTTTAATTTGATGTGTTGTAAAATCGCTGAATACTAGGAGACAAAAGCTTTGTTTCAGTATTATATTCAATAGCTAGCAATAGTTAGTTCACGTTAATAAAGTGCCCTTTTAGGCTTTTCATATGCTTAGATTACGATAGGAATACATATGTCAATGGTTAAACTCACAGATGTGTTATGGGCCAAATATGGAAATTTACATTTTTAAACGCTTAATACTGATTTCAACTGTGTCTTGAGCGGCTATTATTGCCTAGCTATCTACAATAACTGCACACTAGGCAGATAATATTTTCACCCAAAAGTGAGCTTAATCATTGATGTATTTGTTTCAATCTTACAAAGACTTAAAATAATTTGTGCTACAATTTTCATCAATAACTTTTTACCGTTTTCTTATGAAAATAGGAGTCTGCAACATGGACCCAAGTAAAGGTCTTTTTCGGCGAAGACCTTCAACGGCTTCAACACGTTCACGATTACGCACACAAGCGTCAACGTCATCCTCTGCACTTAGTGGTAGTGCTGTAAACGCACAATCTTGTCCAAACTCACCGAATCACTCACCGGGAACACGACATTCGCTGGGCGAACAAAAAATCCCCGAAGACGAAGAGGCCCACCATACCCCAACACCGATGACCTCGAGCGAAGCAGCTGAATATGCAGCGGCAATAAATGATTCAAAACGTGAACAACAACAGCGACAGCAAACGCAACAGTCGAAGCAGCAATCGCAGCAGCATTCGCAGCAGCAGTCGCAGCCACAACAAAAACAAAAATCACCACCAACAAGAGCACGAAATCCAAGGGTTAGTAGTGCTGGCAATCGCATGACAACGACAGGTGCTGTGGGGGGCGGAGGAGGTACGGGGACTGGAGGTATAACAGTGGCTGGAGGTGTAACTGGAGGGCGTTGTAATCGTCACGAAAATGAAAAGGTAACCACAAGTGACGGAGCAAGTGGTCAATTTTTACAACGTAGTGCTAGCACTGTTAGTGGTTTAGCTGTACGTCCATGCAGCAGTCCAGCGGGACTTCATTCATACACAGGTAAATATATATAGGGTACGGTAAAAATATTTAAACACTTTACATTTGCTATATATATTAAATGAAATAAATCAAATCGTTGGATTTTTTTTCATTAAGTGTGGAAAATCATATCCGCTCCATCTTCTTATAAGCAAGAACAGACACTTTTCATGTTCTTCTCCATTACTTTTCAAAGTGTTTCTGGTATAACAGGGGCAATCTTTCCCCGAACACTTTCTTTTAACTTTTTTAATGCTTGGGGCTTATTAATCTTTGAGGTAGCCCCACAAGTAAAAATCAGGCGTTCCTCTAATTTGGAAAACAAAAAAAATATGAATGAAATTTGTGTTTTTCTGAAAAAATATGAAAATTTATTTAGAAATATATAAATTTATTCTTGCCGTCAAGTAATTTCTAACGCCTATTGACGTCAAATAAACGAAGAATTGATTTATTGACGCGCAAAATGTCATCTTTCTTTTGTAGAACTTCCTTTAATTGGTTTTAATTGTCTTAATAATAGCAGGCTCTGTGCCATCGTCCGTCCATGGATCACGCGTGGATCTGCGCGAAATTGATAAAGGCTCTGCCATTTACCTTGGCTGTTCAGCACCGCGCAATTCATCGTTGTCATTGTCATCGCGAGGTTCATCGGGTAGTTCCGCACCACCGTCACCGGCACGTACCCCACCAGTTAGTCCGCGACATGGCGTCAGAAGGTGAAATTCATACTAAACTTTTTCTAATTTCTTATTTTTCTGGTACATTCATTATTTATAACAAGCATATCTTATTTCCTTACAGATCGGCAAGTTTAGTAAAAAAACAAAGGTGAAACCATTTTATTGTTGCTCGAAAGGACACATTTCATGCGCTCATTTCACTTGGAGTTTCTACTTGGAATCTATCCAAAACAAGATATAAATATTCCTGGAATTTTGTCTTAGAATTTTCAAACAGCGCTTTTCAATGGAATCGAAACACCATTTTGAACGTTAGCGGGAAAGAAAATTATTTATGCTCAGCTTTGAAAGCTTGTAAAAATGCAAAAGGTATCAAAAGTATATCTCGAACGAAATCATTAGAAACAGAAAAACCAAAAGCAATTTAGTATTGCGGAATCTTAAAAAAATAAAAAAAAACTATCTAAAATCTAAGAAAATTTAAATTTACGCAATGAAAAACTTCTTCCTAAACTCAAAAGAAAATAATGAAAAAAATTTAATCCACTTTTAAGCAATTAACTTTTTCTACTAATAAGTACGATATTTACTATTTTAAGACTATAAGATAAAAAAAAACATATACGCTGTTCACTATGAAAATGGATTTATAAGATTTTATTATAATCTGGAATCGATTAAAAATTGGGATTCATCAGATCATAATTAATAGACACATTTTATTATTTTTTAGCTTCGATTTTCATATCTGGTTGATGAATAAGATCGCTGAAACTTCTGATATGACAAATATGTCTTTTGAGGGGTTCGCAAAACCTTTCAATGAACAAAGCACATAAATGATTATGAAAATCTAAATATTCCATATTATCTTCGAAATATTTTTTGTAGTACTGTTTAGAATTTTATCACGTTTTATACCAGGTGATAAAGTTTAACCGATATCTGGTACAAATGTTTAATTATTGACGTGCAGAAATTTGAATATCCAGTACATAATCCATATATACCAGCATAGACTCTTATCTTCTGCAAATAACTGGTTTGGAGAAAGAAATCGAAATTGAATGCTGGAAGAGGGCAGGACCCTGTGGAAAGAAGAATTTTTGACTGCGCCTCTCAATCTCTATATGCCAACCACATTGAAAATTTTAGAGCAATTATTAAGCTTAAGATGAGCAGAAAAAATGCTAAGAGCATTGCCCACATGAAACAACCGCTTATGTCAAAATGGCGGTGTTTACCGCAATCATACACCAAAAAGCTAGTTAATAGTATGGCCTTGCGTTACCACGAAATTACTCAAAATTATGATAACTGGACACTACATTGATATGTCAGCACATTGGACAAAAAAATATTTAAAAATAATGTAGAATATTTTTTTTTTTTATTGGAGCATTTTTTGAAGGACTTAGGCCGTACACACTCTTGTTGAAAATACTTAAGTTGCTGAGCACTAGAAAACCCTAAATTAAGTGTTAGTATCTGCAAAAATTTAAAGAAAATAACCTTAAAACTACACTATTTTGCTATGTAAAATATATTTATGGTTTAAAAAATTTCTTTTGAATAATTTTTAAAATTTTTTTTTGTTTTATACTAGGGATGGGAAACATATCGATACTTGTCGACATTTTATCGTTAAGCAGTAATATCGAAATATATTGAAAACGTTTGTTGGTAGCGATAAATATCGATATTTCAATATCAGTGGAAAAATATAAATGCTGACTTATTTTGGCTCTTCTTTTTTCCGTATATTCTCTTTACCACTCGATGCAACACTGCCTGCCTTCCATCATCATGTTTTGTCCTCTCTCTTTTTTAGCGTTTTGCCTTTTTTCCTTGATTTTATTTTTTTGGACCAAATCTCGGTCTCTTCTGTGTTGTCAAATATTATTCCTCTGTTCTCTAAAACAATTTTCCATTTAAATTATTTAGAAGAAGAAAACGGCATTGTGCAATTTGGCTTAAATTACACTGCTTTTGACGATAAATAATAATTCCAGCCACTTCAGTACCATCTGAGAGAGTCAATTAAACAGTAGGAAAAACGATCGTGATTATTGCCTATTCTAGCAGGAAAGCCTATGTTCTTGAGGCAAAACTTTGATTTTCTAAAAATGGAATAAAAGATTTCCGTATCGATGTTTTTTCGACAAATATCGTTAATTTTTTCAAAGTATCGATATTTGTCGACAAGCTTCAGAACCAATATTTCCCATCCCTATTTTCTACTAAAACTTAACAGGTTTGTGGTGTCTAGTTTTCTATAGAAAATATTATTAGCTACATGTTTTTGGAGCATATTAACTATTTTTAAATCATTTAAAAGGTTAGAAATACAGATTCGTTTGGAAAAAAACAAAAAAATCCTTAAGAGAGAAATAGATAAAAACGTGGATATGTTCCATAAAAATATTTTATAGATAATTTACTAAAAGTTGTTGAACACTCAAAACATCTTTGATACAAAACAAACTAAGATGTCATAGGTTTTACTGGACCAAAGCACATAAAATGGCGAAACATGTGCAACGTTTTTTAAGCCCACTTTCAGAATCTTATTATTTTTTTTTTTTTGTTGGTCTCTTCTAGATGTCAAGCTAAATTTCAGCCTCAAATAATGTTTAAGCTTGAAGGCTGCATAGTCAGAGTTTAGAGGAAAAAAAGGCTTTAAATATTAATCCCTGGTTAAGGTTTTCCAAAGTTTAGTTGGTAGTTAATATTTCATGAAAAATTGAATTTTCACATTCTTTGCATTCGACAGAAGACCGAGGTTAGTTTTTTTTTACTGGTTCAGCTGACAGAATATTTATTTTTTTTTGCCAGCAGGCCACACAAAGGTTGCAGTTCTTCCGTAATAATTTTTCTTTTGCTTCCATATTTCAATCAAGTAGTTATATAAATTGTCTGTATTCTCAACCTTTAATTGTGTGAGAACTAGTGCTACAGTGTTTCGATTTGCTGACACGTTAATGGCCCAAAGTTTATTTTATTTAAAAAAAAAAAATTTTAAATTTAAGAACTTATAAATCCATTTTCGTATGCAATTATTGTTAGTAGTAGTGTTGCCCACCTACATAAATATTTGCGACCTACCGCAACTCACCGTTGGTACCTACTTGCAACACACATCCTACGTACTTAACTTAACTACTAAATACTTAGAAATAGTTAATCAGAGTACATCTACAGATACCTTTGTGTGTAAGTATGTATGCATTATTGTTATATTCGCATTAACGCATAGCACATACACATATTTATACCTACATATACACGAATATATATATTTACATAAATACACTTAAAAAAAAAAATTAATTGTTAAATTTTTAAAATAAATAAAAATTTCTTTTTTGTTTTGTAAATTTAAAGGATTTAACTTTGATATGCTCTAAGAGAGGAAAGAAAAAATTTAATCTTTTTCAAAGTTTTGTCTACTTTAACAAAAAGGTAAAACTTAATCTGTCTGAGTTCAATTTTTACACGAGCAATAAAAACCCCGAGCACAAAAAAAAAACTATTGCATGACGATAGAAAGTGCTATTCCATTGTTATATCTAGAGCTCGAAACTGAAACACTATCCATTGTTCCATTTAAGAAGCTGCAACTGTAGCATTAGCCAAACATTAACCGAGCCTAATGGCTTTAGGAACTCTTTATTTCACAGTAATTCGAAGCAATACAACGGCTGGACAAAAGTCGCAGGAATTCATAGATATTTTAAAATTTTACATATAAGTACGTAAATAAATTGGAGGTTGCTGGCTTCAAATATAAAATCAGTTTTATTGTAAAACTTGTGGTTTCGCCATAAATTAAGCTTGCAGTTGCGTTTTTCATCTTTTGTGGCCGCCTTTTGCTTCCAAATTTCAATCGCCTGAAGAGATTTTAAATAAATTTAGTTTGTTTAATGAAGATGACATTCATTTTTTTAAGTTTATCTTTCCTTTACAAGTTTAAAAGTTTCGCAGAAAATGTTTTAAAGTTTTTTTTTCCTGTGTGCTTTTTTAATACTTATACATTTTTCGAATGGCTTGCATATTTTCAGGATCAAGCAAAATTATTTTTATCCACAAATTACAAAATATCGGGTTAAGACCAATTTTCAAAATGATTGACTTTAAAAACTTGGAAAAAGTAGGAGGATATTTTAATTAATAAAATTTAATTCATCTTGAAAAGGTGAAAGTATAGTACATACTATATATTAGAACCAGCACATAATTCACGAGTTTTGTGATTTTTTGTCCAACAAAATTTGAGAATTTCCAGTTTGGTTATATTCAAAAATATGTAAATATATTAACGCTACGGAATATTTTAAAAATAAAAAATTTTGCTGGAAAATCTTATTTTTAAGAATTTTTTAAAATCCACATCTACCACTGAAATTGAACATTAACAAAATTTTGCATAAAGTCACCCGACATTAAGTAGCTGTAGCACCCACAGTAGTTATTTGATGGACAAGATGTTTCGGCTTCTTCTTAGTAGAAGTATCACCTGTAAATCGATGACAAATTTGTGAGGTTTTGGTTTCATAAATTTCCCGACTTTTGTCTATGGGACGAATCACTGTGCGTTACACCAAAAACTTTTTTTGTGGAATTTACAACTTAAGTATGTCAGACAGGAAGAAAAAAGCTTCCAATCATTGTACAAATCTTCTCTTTCTTGAAGCATATTAGAGTAAAATCGACGGAACGAACGAAAGTGCTTTGAAATATAATCAACAAAATATAAATGCCGCTGATAGCAAAAGAAATTACAAAAGCTTTTACATATATTGAATAACAAAACTGTTTTAGCTTTTAAGCTTGTTAAAAATTTATGAGAATGTTATATTGGTAAAAATCTCCCGGAGAAAAGCAGATTTTTTAAACGAAAATTGTAAATTATGTAGAAATTAAAAAAAAATTGAATTGTTATGAAATTAATAGAAAATTAGTTATCAAATATTAGTATTTATGCGATATACTTAATCTTTGGTTTCATACATTAAAAATTGTCGTAAGATGAAAATCAAAAATCACGTTGTAAATTATTAATTTTATTTCGTACATATTTGTATGCCTCTCCCTGTGATGTTTTGCAAGTGATAATCACATATTTAAGATTAATATTATTATCACTGAGAGAATATTCATGTCGACCAATGTTATGAATATTATTTAGATTTTACAATAACACATTGGAACACTTTTTTAGTGCCGTAGTAAATCACAAAGAAAATAAAAGTAGGCATTCCCCTGAATAGGGAATGGTATTTGGTTTGACCGTAAGATTTTTGAGATATGTCCTTGAGAAGGTAATAATTTAACAGGAACATATACTTTTTAATTGGATACAGAGGAGGTCGAGAAATCGATTTTAGATATTAATTTTTTCATACGACCTTTTCTAGGAGGTGCCACTGAACAATAAAATAATTAAGTAAGGGAAGAGAGTACGAGTCCACATGCCCCTTAATATTAACATATGAACTATTTTGTATTCTAGTTTCTAACCAAATCAGATGAACAGCACAACTGATGGAAATTCGTTAACAAGACAAAAAATTGAACTACTGGCTTGGTGATCTTCGTTTGTTGCTGAAACGAGACGTGGAAGAAGAAAGCGATAGTGGCATGGAGACAGATAACAAAGATGACGTTCCACTGTCCGATACGACAAACGATTCTGACCCTGAAAATTATGATATCCAACCGCGACCATCAACAAAAAAAAGGCACAAATCAATAAAACTATTTTGATCGTGAACCAAAATCACTCTGGATTTTTTTTCAAAATGTGGATTTTCGTGTTTAGGATCCCCAAAATAGTTAAAAAAGACTATTAACTAAGTTTTACCTCTCCAGGTTTAGCCGTACGCGATTTACACACATGTGTAGATAAAAACTTTCGGGGAACTTTTTTTGGCTAGAAGATAGGCAGCATTCTCCGCTTTTATGCAGCTAATTATTAGTTTTTTCTTAACATAAATTGGCTTCTTTCGTTCTGTTTTGGCCTTTTATTATTGAATTCAATCAAAAACACTGCAACCTTTACAATCGAATTGTGTTCTATGATGGAAGACTGTGCGGTAGCATCTGCTTGCAAACTTTTTATTACCTTGGTTTGGCCAGTGATCACCTGCGGAGCTCTGAATGAAGTTATCCATCATTCGTTTGGTCCTAAACGGAGTTATCTACCATGTTTTAGCTCTTCAAAGTCTATTTCGCTCGCGCCTGCCACGTTTGTTACTTTTTTTTATATCAGCTCCGATGCAAATTAAAGCGTTGGCGAAATCGCTTTTGTATCCTAGCAGTTATTTTTCGCCCTCAGAATGCTTCACTTTTCATATAATCCAGTCGTTTACAGTACAAACGACCAACATGTGGTAAAAAATACGCGTGTACCATCTGTGGTACGTTGGATAATTTCGATAGAGGGTCACCAGCAAGCTCTTGAGATTAACGTCGACCATCGAGCACATGAGATTTACGCCGCCAATCTTACTCATTAACGATTTCCAGCCGGTCGACGTCAATAAATCGTTTTTCAGCGGGGATAGCGACCTACTTTTTCTTGTTGCCCAATTCCAGCCTATGAAGACGCTTCGTTCATGAGCTGCGGACGCGAAGTTCCCACTGAAAAGGTTTTGTTTTCTCTCAAAAACTGGTAAAAAAAATTATAATCACAGATTTTATGGAATTTTCCCAAGGCCTCAGGACATAAATAAATAACCACATTTCCATATTTGTTTATGCCAATTATCTGCGTCCGTTACAATTTGAGCCTTGGTATAGCCACCCAGGTACTCAATGTCTCGAAGAGCAGAAGCTGCGTTCAGGCGATTGCCCGAGCCCCAAAGGAGCTCATCTTTAACGCCCGATTGCTCGACCCGTCTCCCATCTCTATTGAAGACAGCAATTTCTTGCCCATATCGAAAATATTTGAGAAATTTGTTATTAAGAATGGTATTGGATTATTATGAAGAAAAAATAGGAGAAAAATAGTAAAAAAAAGCATTAAAGTGCAAGGAAAAACCTCCGAAAATAACGATGTACATATATGTGTACGTTCGAATAAATGTTCCTCATTTTTCACATTGCATTCATATGTGCACAAGCAGTCAAGCACACACCAGCAGCAAAAAAATACTTCGATTTGTACACATCTTTTTATTATTTAGTATTTTTAATAATTTTTTGAAATCGATAATTTAAAAATCACAACAAAAAAAAAACGTGAGGCTGTACCAGAACAATCACAATAGTTTTGACGGTTTAAGCTTTGATTGTAACAAAAAACCATAAAGACGGCAATACCAAAATTTTTTGGTTGGCATTTAAATCAAAGCCAAGAAAAATTTTCAAATTCAAGTACACATTACGTATATGTGTACTTGAAAACCCTGAGAGGGTTAAGCGGATGTCGTAGGGAAAAATAGATATCAAAAATGAATTAATCGACCTCCAAACCCCCCGTTAGCCATCTCATTTCCTGTACCTCATTAAAAATACATGTACTTATTAAATTACAATCTTCTCAAGGACATATCTCAAAAATTTGACCACTTACGACCAAAGCAAATACCATTCCCTATTTACAGGAACGCCCCGCATCATTTTTTTTTTTTTTTTTTTTTTGAATTTACTCGAATACTAGAAATGAACCTTCAAAATGTTCCTATTTGTAATTTATTTACAATATCAATATTGTTTATTTTATTTTACTATTAATGAAAGAAATCCATAAATGGAAAATGTCTGTTGAATTGTGAGAAGTAACGAAATTTACAACTTTTTCATGTAATCTTTTGATATTTAACATTTTCGTTTCAAGAGGCATAGATTCATCAAAAACTATTCCTAGAAAAAGAGAAACATTTTAAGATTAAGTTGAAATGGCTGTTATCACATTACATTTAAAGAGAAAGTTTAAGCCTCTCAAAGAGATATTAAAGATACGTAATCCCGAAAGTTCTTATTGAACTACATAGAAAAATTACTTTCAGACTACACCCAAACTGAATAAATTAGGTTCAAAAATGGTACAGAAATGTCAATAATTATTGAATTCTGTCATAAGATTAAATCCTCTGAAGCTTGTTGGAAAATCCAGATAGAAATAAGTTCTCAGCGAGTACCAACAATTACTCTTAATCTGCAAGAACTATTACTCAAACTACTCGTTCGAAAAGCAAATACCCAAATAGACTGACATTGCGAAAACGAGAAAAATTACATTCATGAGGAATAATATAAATGTAGCATAAAGAAAACTGGTGACCATGGTTTTGGTAAGTATTTGGAGCTCTTTAAATTAGTTTTATTAATTTTAAAACCAAATTTCTTCCAAACGTTTGGAAAAGCAAGGAGTTGTAAATTTATTACTTGATTATTATTTCAAATGAAATCTCTTTTATTCATTCCTCACATTCACGGCTTTAAGAATATATTATTATAAGTACTTATATAAAAAACAAATGGAAATATTTTTGAAAATACCAGTAGTTGTTGTTATTGTTGCATAGAAAATAAACTTTTTTACCTTTTTCATGTTTTTAGCAAAAGAAAGAAAATTGAATCAAAAACCATATATGAAAAAAAAAACTCAAAAAAAAATCTTTATAAGCGAAAAAAAATAAAACAAGCTCAAAAATTGCAATGAAAAAAAATTATTGGCAACAATATTAATTTTTAATTAATAAAAAAAGTGGCGTAAAAATGCGGAACCGAAAAAAGTGTGCTTAAAGCTTTAAGGCTTAAAATATTATAATAAAAACTAAAACACAACACAAATAACTCTTAAACTATAAAATAGCTGAATAAAATGAAAATTCAATAATTCAAATTGTTCGCACATTTTTCTTTAAATTTATTCAAATAGAAAAATGTCAAAAGTAAATGAGAAGAAAACAATCAAAAAATATTGTTCAAATTTTACATAATTATGTTGAGAGTTTATTTATTTTACAATAAAATATACATACATATTTTCTAATTATAATTATTATTAGTTTTAATGAAAAATTTAAAAATGAGATGTATTCAAGTTAATTGTTGAAATTGTGATTGGGTTTCTTTTCAATTTGCACAACTAAAGCTTTAAGTAATTAAAAATTAAACAAATACCAATTATTATTATTACATACTTGTTAAGCAATAAAATACAAAATTTAACGATGATAAAAAGCAAAAATAATTATTGATAAATTTAAAACACACATATCGTATAATACACAAATGATTATTGTAACATACGATACAAATTGTTCATAAATAAAAATACAATACAAGCAAACACGTACAACTATTGAAATTTTGGAAAAGCTTGTTGTTGTCAAGAGATGCGTATATATGTACATACATACATACATATGTATACACACAATATTTTACCAATAATATAAATATACATACATAAATATTATTGAAGTAAAAACTTCAATTGTTTTATTACATCATCCATTAAATGAAAAAGAAATCAATCGCAATGAATTTTTATTGGCAAGTGAAAAAAATCACGAAACAGGAACCACATTTTATTCTTTTTCTTTTATGGTACAACAGTTGACGGAGGTCCTATGCCGAGCTTTCCGCATCCATTCATATTTGTACAAAAATGGAAAGGACCTACAGTTTTATGCCGATTCCAGCCAAGACGTGGTGCCATGTAGAAATTTTTTTTTATTTTTGACTGTTTCGAGCATTGAATCAGGGCACCCTGCGTATCAGTCCCGCACATTAACCACCAAACTGCAGGAACCACATACCTCCAAATAATGTGGGAAGCATTCGAAGGTAGGCGTGGCACCTCCCAACACAAGCGGAACACTTTACCCTCTCGGAAACATTGGGTAACGGTGACTCAAAATACGATTTTTTCAGTTTTTCACTTCTGTATTGATTTTAACAAATTTATATTCATTGAAAAGCAACAGACTGTGTTCTAGTTATTATCAAAAACAGTTTGAAATTGTTACCTAATTGCTGGCACCACTTAACATACTTTGCAAGAATTAGATGAAGAACTTGAGAGATAAGGAGGAAAATAAACTTACTTTCCCATTGCTCTGCTAAAACCAAACTGAATACATTCCATAAACTCTTTCCAGACAACTTGACTGAGGTTTTCAAACTAGATATTGGTAAGCGCCCGCAATTTCTTAATCTCACTGACAGTGTGACAAAGTGAGGAGGTTTGCGCACTATGAAACTAATGTATACGTTTTTACTCATAGTGTTTTTCTAGTTAAAAAAAATTTTTTTTCACTTCAAAGTGGCTTTGTTAAATATGTCTAAGCTCTCATGTCAAATTTTGAGATCATTCGATAGTTTTTGACTTCAAAATGAGCAGTGAAATAGAAGTGCGTGAAAAAATTATCAGACTGCGCAATGAAAATCCAAATTTGACTTTCAAAGCAATTGCTCGAAAAGCATGGGTTTCGCGAAATACCGTTTCGTGTGTTATTAAAGTAAACAATGAACGCCTGACCATTAATAGGAAGCAAGGAATTGGCAAAAAGAAGGGGTATAATAACCCTGCTATGGCCAAGAAGACGAAAGCTTTTAAAAAAAAATCCCAATACATCAGCAGGAAATTGGCTGAAAAACTAGAATGCTCTGGAATTTTTGTAAGAAAATTTAAGAGGGAGGAAAGGCTGAAGTCATACAAGGTCCAAAAATTTCAAGACAGAAATTCGAAGAAGAACAGCGAGGCAAAAGAGCGAGCCAAAATATTGTATCGTGATTTCATATGGAATTTTGATTGCTTTATTATGGACGATTAGACCTATGTACTGGATGACTTTTGACAGCTTCCAGATGTGGATTTTTATGTATAAGATCCAAATTCCCCAAGAAGTTTTTGGTGTGGGGGCGATCTGTAGCTGTGATAGACGAAGCAGTTCATTTGTAACAACTGGGACATTCAACACCGATATATATATCCGGGAGTGTCTGCAGAGACTTTTGTCATTCATAAAGCAGCACGCAGCTTCTGCTTTTTTTTACCTGATTTGGCATCGTACCATTATAGTAAAATAGCAGTTGAAGGGAACGAAAAGAATAAGTAACACTTGTACCCAGATATGTGAATGCCCAGAGCTCAAACCAATAAAAAGATATTGGGCTCTATTAAAAAGGACCATGAAGGGCACAAAACAGGTTGCTGAAACCGTTACCAGTTTTTCCAAAAAGAGACTGTCATCAAGTAAAAAAATTTCTGAAAACACTATTAAAAGTTTAAAGGGAGGCATTTCGAAAAAAATCCAAATTTTTATTAAAAGTTATTTTGTTGATGAATAAAAACAATAATGGAATTTCTGTCAATACAACGTTTTTTTTTTGTTTTTAATATGTTAACTAGTTCAGAAGTAATTTAAGTTTATTTGTGCACTAGTTTCATCGTGTGCAAACCTTACATTCAATTCTCAAGCTATACAGTAGGCCGGGGTGAAAATAATAAAATATCTCAAATCAGGTTTGGGTAGTGAAATTTTTCACAAAATCTCAGAAAAAATAACAAGGAGGCTTCTGTGATTATTAAAACGTCTTTGGGTAGTTACTAGAATATTATTCAAACATTTTCAATCATTTTCCAATTTTGCTGCTTGTTACAAAATAATTCTTTCAGCTCTGGCAAACCAATCAAAGATTTAACACAAAAATTGAAAAAAATACCAAAAAATCCTGATAAAATGAACGGTTTGAAACTAGCCTCCAAAAAGGGAGTAGACAAACTTATTAACTTTATTTTCAATTCAAAAACTCAAAAATACAATATTCTTATTGGAATATGAATTTTCATAACAACAAATTTTACACTGTTATTTATTTATTTTAATATATTTTGTTCGCTCGGTACTGTATAGTCCACATTTCGCAACTTTCTATTTGTCATTTTATTCCAAGATTACTTTAATTTTACTTCACTATTGCCATTATTGTGCATCCGCCCTACGCCAAGTTAATTTTTTTTTTCTTTTTTTTTTGGTTTTGGTTTGGTTTTTTGAAAAATTTGTTCATGGTCTGCTTAGGGGGGATACGCAACTAACTACAACCGTAAACTAAAATATTCACTTTGAGTTTATGATTTTCGACGCTGTAGAAAGGCGGGAAAATAATAGCCGATTCAAGTATTTTTTTTAAACACGCGTAATTCAACGCCCTCATGCAGAGAGTCAACAAATATTTTTTATAAAACAAAATGTTTTTCTTAAACTTTATATTATAAACAATTAAGATGTAAAAAATTAAATTAAGTTTATTAAATATTATAAGTTTGAAAAAATATTTAAAAAGGTTTTTTTTTTATAACAACACAGTATAGAGGTAGCCACAATACCTACCTACCTCACTGCAGATGACTACATGGTTGGATCAATTCCAAAATTTCAGAAAATAGTTTAAAAATACTATTTTTTTAAATTATAGCAAAATAAAAAATTTATTATTCAAAGTTTTGGCTGCACGTATAAAACGGAAATGTTAAAGTTCCTAAGTAATTAAAATTCCACTCTGCAATATGGGGCCTATGAAAAATCTAGCTGGCCAAAATTCGAAAAATCTACTATCTCGGTTTGGATCCAAAAGTATATGGGATTACTCTCCATAGATCCTTCATCATAATCCACGCACAGGATATTCTAATTAGACAAAGGGTCTGGCTGTGTGACCGTCGAAAGTTGCAATATCCTGTCGATAGTTTTAATATTGTTGAAAATGTGTTTAACATAAAGTGTCATAACTTAGCGAATATAGAAGCCAGACATTAATTTTTGGTCTCATATTAAAGAAAAAACTTACCAAACTGGATTTACCATTTTCTTACACCCAAAAATGTTATGGAAAAATAATATTTTTGTTTTTGCATTTTATTTTTTTAATGGATGAGAAAAAAAAAGCTCCAATTTGCGGAGCGAAAATAAAAACGACCATATTATGTGAAGCATCTACTTTAGAATAAAGTATGAGTGCTTTGCAACTTTTTGCCACAGCTTGAATAACAAGCAAATATCAAGTTTAATTTAATTAGTCATAGCAGTTATTAAAAGTGTTATATATAATCCATTTCAAATGGTAATCAGACGATAATTGGAATACGAATCTTAGGCCTCATTGACTCTGTAGGAAAAACTTTTTAATCAGGCAATTGCAACGCCTACCACCAATATAAATATATGTTAAATTTTAGAAATGCAATAACTTTGAACCCATTACTGATATAATCATTAAATTACATGTGCTAATATATATTGTCTTGGACATAAGCCATGCTAAAAATTAGAACTATGGGACCATTATCACGCATACCTTTATTTAATATTTAATTTTTATTTTTTTTATTATGTATTTTTAAAGTCTCACATGTATGAGAAGTACACGCAACAAAATTCCAATCGTTATAATTTTTACCTGGATACATAAATATGCTATTGTTTACCAGCATATGCAATTTCACCCCTATATCTGCAATGAGTTCTAAGTTATAGAGTTTTAAAAATTTCACATATATGGGAGGTGGGCGTGGTAATAACCCGATCTATCGCATTTTTGCAATGATATATGGCAATAATAATGTCTATAAGTATATAAAATATCATGATCATATTCATAATATATACGAAGTTATACTCTTTTCGCGGTTTCATTTGTATGGGAGGTAGGCGTGATAATAGTCTGATCCAAGGCCGTATTTAGGGGGAGGTTTTGGGGGTTCTGACCCCCCCCCCCCCCGAAATGTGGAAACTTTCTTCTATTTTTTTATATTAACTGCCAGTGGATGAAAAAAAGTTAAAATAAAATCTATTGAACAGTTTTTAAATATTTTTTATTTCCATCGGTTTCTTTCTAAAAAGTCAAATATAAAAAAATAAACTTGAAATCTTAGTTACACTATGCGACCAGATCCGATTTGTTTTCTTTGGCATGAGGTTTGACTTTGGATACAAAAAGAGAAGGATAGTTTTTCTAGGTCAGTAACTGTTTTACAGTTTCGGGTTTAGGGCTCATTTGGAAGGGCATAATTCAGCCTATAATTTCTGGATTTCGAAGTTTTTAGCACGCCAGTATTCAGCTCTCCAATTTCAAAAAATGGCCAAAAATTCTATTTTAGGGTTTTCCATCCCATTTTTTCTAAAACGTGGCGTGATGGGAAATTTTTTAACTCAGATTCGTGTTCATTGTAAAAAATTCATTCACAAACACTAGGAACCATTTTATTCGCAAAGCCCATGTAGGGCAGTAGTAGTGGATCAGCTCCAAAGTTCTAGGAAACAATCTTAAAATGTAATTAATTCTTTAACCCATTATTGCTCAGAGCAGCAGAGCAGAGGTCTTCCGAGTCCTCTTTCAATGCAGTAACTGCACGAATTTTGGGAATATAAGCCAACCTCATCCGGATTCCTTAACATGGCCCGAATTCCCACTGATAATCATTTGAAAAAAAAATGAGCCTCTGACTATTTTTAGTATTTTTACTAATTGTTTTGAGGTCGGGCTCATCATCAGTAATGGCAAGTCAATGTCAACTTTCTTCGAATGAAACCCCCTCCTCCCCCCGCCCCCCCCCCCCCCCGAAAAAAAATCCTGGCTACGGCCCTGGTCGGATCGTAATAATTTTCCACCTAGTGATTGCTAATGACCCCGTGAGAAAGTAAACCGAATTTCAGAATTTTGGCCAGCTTAATACGGATTTGGCCCCCTAGTGCACTGCGGATTCTAAAGATTTACTTATTTAGTAAGAATCAAAAATTTCCAATGATAATTTTATGCAATAATTAGCTAGAAAGTTTTTTAAATTTCGGATCAGCGCGTTTCCACTTCGTTGTCGATTGTTTTAAATGTTCTTTCGGTTTAGTTTAAGTTTAAGTAAAGGTTTTGAAACTCTCCAAAAACTTTCCACCTTCGATTTTTAAACTTTGGGCGATCTACACAATTTTTCGCCACAGCTTTCACTCAAGTTGATGTACTACATCCTTACATTGAAGCAACTAGTTCGCAAGCTATCTCGAAACACTGTAGTAACATAGGATAAGCTTCGATATTCTAAAGAGCGAGACTAACGAGTACAAGAACTTAGATCAGTTGGATAAAACTCGAAAAGGGAAGGGTGGGAAGTTTGTTTAAAAAAATAAGAGTAATGCAACCAAAAATTAATTTAAAAATGGGGCTATAAAATCGATATACTAAGTTAATGGAAGACAACTAGTTTTTATATTTCAAAATTACTAAAACTAAATAAATGAGCTGCTTTATTTATTTAAAAATGCTGTTTTTCAATTCATTTAATTTAAATTTGTTTTATAATAAATTTTATATAGCTTAAATTTTATTTAAATACATATTGTAATTATTATGAATATTTTTTTAATCTTATATAATTAATTAAGTACTTATAACATTTAACAAACGACGACTAGAAATATGAAATCACTTATGTTGCTCTTCATTAAAGATGATTAAATTAAAGTTTTTCTAACACAATTCAATATTTTTTTATATATAAATTTTCACTATTATAAAAATAGAGCTACGTTTTTAATATAAATTATTACATAGTCGATTAAAGAAATATTTATTTATTTTGTTTTGTTAAATGAATACATTTCATTGTTTCTCGCTGACAGTGTTGTGTATTGTTTATTTACTTTTTGGCAATTAATTTTTATATATAAGTAGGAAAAAATTTAAATTTTTAGGTTTGAAATATTTAGATGCACAAATGACAATTCATTGGAGCTTCTACGTATTAAACTACTTTATTAAACACTTAGCACATATGAAAAAATAACTAGAAATTTTCTAATGCAATACAATTGTCAAATTAGTCTAATAATTCCTGTATTTGATTTTCAATTCAAAATTTGCTTATATTGGTAGTTTAAGTTTCCGCTTTTCAAACAAAAAACAAAATTCTAAAGAGTTATGCTTTGAGCTGAAAAAAGTATAATTAAGTTTTTAATACACTAGCACCTTTTTTTAAAGAATGCTCAAGTTTCGATATGATTCAGCAATAGAGGTGTATTCGCTGTTGGATATGATGACGGGCGTCTTTGTCGATGTAGTGTAGCAAAATCCTCAATACTCTGACATAAAGTAGACTCTTCATAGCGTGAATGTGTAGAAGCACCGGAAGATCGTCGCAAGCCGGTGTAAGAATCGGTGATGACCTCCAAGAGAGCTTCATCACTATAATCAAAACAACATAGTATGTTATTTGAAATTCATTTGTTTTCTAATCAAATCACCCACCTATGATAGCGATGATGTTCCAATAGACTGCCAGTAGCAAATCTCAGTTTCTTAGGTGATTCAAGACTCGAAGAACGTGTCAATGAATTGCGTGGCATAGCTTTGTTCTTCAACGATGACCGTATGCCGTAATCGTTCATTTGATTCTGTTTGATTGTGCCTTGTATGAATTTATTGAGAGCGCGTGAGCCACGCCTTTGTGAACGCTCATATGTGCGTTTAATGCGTGCCTCTTCATCCTCACCAAGTAGCCAATAAGTGCGTTGTTCGCCTTTGCCTTTCATTGATATAAAACCACGTTCCTTTTGCGAAATACAGAGTATTAAAAAAATTTTATTGCAGGATTAAAAAGATTACCTGATAATGATAACCACCCAATTTCTCAAGCAATTCTTTGCACTGCCAACTGCAATGAATTTTTAGAGGCACACCACTCGATTCCATACGGGATGCAGTATTCACAGTGTCTCCAAAGAGGCAATACCGCGGCATTTTTAAGCCGACAACACCTGCACACACCGGGCCCGTATGTATGCCAATGCGCAGCAATAGTTTATTCGTAGGTCGATGGCGTATTTTAAACTCATGGATTGCGCTAAGTAAATGGAGCGACATTGACGCAATTTCAGCCGCATGCAAATCGCCATTACGTATTGGAAGACCAGAAACCTAACACAGAAATTGTTTAAATAAGCTACTTTTACATAATTATTACCCTTTTCGATCTTTTTACTCACCACCATGTAAGCATCTCCGATTGTCTCTACTTTATAGACATCATAATGCCCAATGATCGAATCAAAACACGTGTATAAATCATTCAAGAAATCTACAACCTGCAATGGAGTGCTCTCCGCTGACATCGTTGTAAAGCCCACAATATCACTGAAATAAATCGAAACATGTTCATAACTCTCTGGATCCACTTTATTGCCTTTCTTCAGTTGTTCTGCCACTGGGCGTGGCAACATTTCAAGTAACAGCGCATCAGTCTTCTTTTTTTCCTCCTGTAATTGATCGGTTCGTTCATCGACGAGGGCTTCCAAATTATTTGCATATTTCTCCATCATTGCCATCATATTATCGAATATATTCGGTTTCATTCCTTTACGAAGCGGTCGCAATTTGGCGCGTATTGTCTTGAAATCGGGACGCTCGTCGGCACGTTCTGACCAACATTCACGTAATATTTCACGTACGCAATCAAATGAAGTTTCCAGTGGTTGGAGAGAAGGGCGATATGGATAGAGAAGATCTTGAACTTGTAGCACTTTTTGCAGACACTGCATTGGCGTTAGTCCAGTCTCCCCAAAGGGTCCATGGCGTATGTGGATTTCATAGAGAACTATGCCAAACGAGTACGAATCACCTTTTTGGGTACCCATCACTAGAGAGGCAGGACCTTGGCGTAGTAACTCGGGGGCGCGGTAGAGCAGTTCTGGAAAACAAAGCACAAATTATTAACTGAATTAAGTTGACAAATAGAGGACATAGTGTTATTCAGTTTTTTATTTAATTCAATTAAATTTATTTTCATTTCCTATGTATTAGGTATCAATTGTAAAAAATAACTGTCGCATAAGAATTATGCAAAATCGCTTTTCATTTTGTCGTTCATAACTAACCGCATTAAAAGTCGCGTTGAAACCGCTTACAAACCGCGTTGAAACCGCTTACTAACCGCATGGAAATCGCTTTGAAATCGTTTGAAATTTTTTTGTATTAGAAATCGCTTTGCATGCGAAATACTGAAAATCGCGTACTAAATTTCCATTTAAAACAACATGAGAGTTACATATACGCACAGTATTTTTCGATTCCAATAAGCTGAAAGAAAAATCGCTCGAAAAACTACTTACTTGTGCACTTGACTGCCATGTTCTGTGTATCCGTTGAATTATCCTCAATGCCTTTTTTGAATGCGAATAAACCAAAATCAGTTAATTTAACAACCCAGCGTGAATCGATGAGGCAATTGGAGGTGCAAAGTGAGCCATGAAAACGAATGGGAGATTCATGTAAGTAGATGACGCCCTGCCGCAAGTACACAAGCATATACATATACATAAAATGTTACATTAAGGAAAATGTACGTATAACAATAAAAAGGGAGTATAAACATAACTAAAAGTATAACAGAAAGAGATGGGGAGGTGATTCAACTTACACGTATTATATCGGCAACCATTGAGGCGATAAACATGTTGTCCAGCTTGACGTCCTCATTTTCCAGAATGTCCTTTCATTTCATGAAATTAAAGCAATTAATTATTTGGTATTAAATTATTATATCTTAAAAAAGCTCTGGTAAAAGGTTTCAGAAATATTTATATTGCTATTAAGCCTAATCAGTAAACACTAAGACTTATATAATCCCTTGTGTACATATGTACATATAGTACATATAAATTCCAGATACATAAGTGCATATATATAAATATTTAAAGTATTTACTTCACAGTGAGCAAAGGCGTTGTTTATTTCGTAAAATCAAGTATGAATTTAAAGTCGATTACAAAATTTACCTATTGTTAACAAAAGTTGATTATAATTAGTTAAGCAATATTTGTATGAAGACAGGACAAAGCTGGATTAGTATATGTATAAAAACACACAGTATCAGCTTAATAGTGTAGTTAAAAAAAGTTTAAATATCATCAAGAAATCGAGTACTATATTTTTCAAGTACTAAGTCACGGAGAAACAATTTTTTCTTAGGACTTATTTAGTAACTCTTTTGAAAAGAAACTTTAGTAACTTTATGAAGCCTAAAAGATAAAGACAAAAAATTTATTTAAAAATTTGTCAGTTTACTTACGTTATTTTCAACATTACACAGTGATTCGATTCCTTAAAATGACTGCGGAAATATGAACAAAGTGAAGTTCTCATCTTTATGAAATTTCAAATAAAGATCATTTTTAAGGGAGGATGTCCACTTGGAAAATACAAAAAATGAGACACACTCACAATATGATAGTTTGATAAGGGTGGCATTCATTGTACGAATTTCGTTTTAAATTTCAATTACTAAAAACATTCAATACTTGTTAATTATCTCAGGCAAAAATTATCCTATTTGAAACGATTTTATTCTAAAATTATCAGGGTAATTAAAATTTCCAGGCTTAACTGATTTAATCGATAAAAGCGGCTTCCAGTGAAATAATTGAAAACCTTTTAAAAATTTACTCATAAATCATCACGTTTATGTGTTGGTCTACGTCTGTGTTAGAGATATGAAACTAAGAGGGAGATTCTTATGTAGGGGCTTGAGCAAACTAATTTTTTTTTAGCATAAATTTATAAATTAAAACCTGTAGAATACGATGCCGTTAATAATTTTGGTTAATTCTCAAAAATTGTGAGCGTAACTCACCTTCTCTCGCTACGCTTCCTTTCCAAAACTTTCAATGCGATCATCTCAAAACTTTTTTTTCAATGAATTGAAAATCGGTGTACACGATTACTCAAAAACTATTTGACCGATCAAGCTTATATTTAGCACACGTTTTTATGATACTTATGCCTAATGGATGAGTATAACTGAAATTCAAAGTTCGTCCGAAAAAATCGACTTTTTGGATGAAGTCTCCCAATCAATCAATTATTATAATTTTTTCATTTTGGTAGATAAACAAGTCTCAGCTAACCTTTGAACCTCAAAGTTCTCAAAGGAAAAGCCTTGAGTTTTCTTTTGACCCAAAAAAAGTTCCTTTTTGAAAAAAGCCAAAAATAGTCACATTTTGAATTTTTGAAATTTTTTTTGAAGATTATCTTAATTCAATAGGTGATTAGTTACATTTATCCGAAACAAGGTCTGTTTCACCGAAATATCAAAATTCTACCCCCTCAAACTCGGCGAGTTTTTGACTGATCTCGTTCAAACTTGGTGTGGTAACTACTATCCAATAGGACTAAACTTTGTGGAAGTTTGATTCCGATCCATTTTAAGAGTGGTTTCGCTTGAAATGAAATCCTTTATATATAAAATTACGGTCAAGTATTTAAAATGTATCAACTCCAAAATAAAAAATTAAATTTTTTATTAAACTTGTTAGGTGTAAAAATTCGTATTTTTAATTGTTTGGAAATGGTATCGGTACTCGATACTTTGAGTACTCGATACTTTTATCCCGATGCCCGATACTTTTTTTCGATACTTTTATAATAATTTCGTACATTGACGCTGTTATCGAAATTCGATACTTTTCAAAATTTCCAGTACAAAAATTAGTACTAAAAAATGAAAATCCAAATGCAATCAAAATTAAACAGTACAACTTGTACTTTTTTGAATACATTTATAGTCAGATGATGCTAATTTGTATTTAAAAATACATACTATAAATCGCTAGCTCTATTCTTCAGCCACGTATCTCTTTTTTGGGAGATACGTTCACCTAAGAAACCAGATAGAAATAAGTTCTCAGCGAGTTTGTATGAAAAAAAATTTAGAGCTTGGGCTTCAACCTTTGTTTTCTGCGAAATGGTACTTTCGGATATACGTGCTTAAAGAATAGAGGTAACGAAATTGTTGAACAGAGGATCGGTCGATTGAACAGAGATTGTGCCACTTTTGTAGTTAGCGTGCGATATGTATCTATATTAAATAAATACCTACATTTTCATATATTTTTTATATACATAGGTATATGTATTCATTATTCATATATGTACTTATGTGTATATTTCAAAAAATTAATAAAAACCCGAAATTTACACATAATTCGAAAAATTTTTAAGAGTATTTGATGTTTTTTTTCAATAAGGTTTCGATACTTTACGTATCGAGTACATTTATGTCGATACTTTGGAGTACCCGATACTTTTCGGCCGATTCTCCAAAAGAGTATAGTATCGACACTTTCCCCCCGATACCATTTCCCTGGTTTCTACTAAAGAACGGTAATATGTAAACTAAAAGAAAAAACAAAAAAACTTCTGGAGATAAAAACTTATAACAAACTGTAGTTGAAAAAAATGTACTTTTCCTATAATTTTCTGTAAAATACATTTTTAATGTAGATTAATGAGGAAGAAGTAATAATTTCCAATCAACGTATCGAATGGCAGAAAATATGAAATGTAGCCTATGTTAGATGTTATTAATTTGATTATTAATTTAATTTACACTAGAAACACAAACACAAACGCATTTATTACTATGGAAATTAAATCTAGTTGTTAATTTTCAAAGTCTTGACTACTACAAAAGCATTTATTTTTTCACTAGAAAACGATGCTAATTCTCCAATTTATTATAAAATTTATACACTAATTTTGCAATAAAATCTCAACCCATATACTCCAATTACAGGATTATCTCAGATTTACACTGACTCACCTTCAAACTGCCGCGTGTGCAATATTCCGTAATGATGCAAATATTCGGTGGGTCCGTACAAGCGCCAATGAAAGCACAAATATTGTCATGGCGAGTATCGCGTAACTATGCAAATTAACAATGTGATGCAGTAGAATGTGATTTAAAAATGAAAAACAAATTCATACGATGTAAAACGAAAGTAATCAGTCAAGATGAAAGGAAAAAAATGTATGAAGAAAATTGTGTAAAAACATTTTGTAGCAATTTAAAAAACTAAATCGTTTCCGTGAAGAATAAAGAGATAGATGGATAGACATACAAACAGACATACTCCATCCACCTTCACTGCTTCCAACTTACCAGTTTAAGTTCCATTTTCATTTCTCGCGTGATGTCGACGCTTTTTTTGCGTACCTTCTTGATGGCATACAATTGCCCCTTATACAATCCGATGGGCGTAAAAATTGTTGTATAGCGAAAATCAGCATCAGGGTTTGAACTTAGACTCACTTGACTCGTACGTATAAGAGGATGTGTGGACTATTTTGGTATGTGAATAGAAAACAAGTAGACGGAAGAATGAAAAAAATTTGAGTAAATCAAAGAAGATATAAAAAGCACTATGTGCATGTTAAAAATAAGTCTCTTTGGCAATGTTATCACAGGCTGTGTGAATATGTCATTGTGTGTGTGTACGTGTTATTGGGTTTCTTTGTATCTACCCAACGGCGAAAAACGTTTATCAGATGCATCGAAGAGAATTTTTTAAAAGTTGAAGTGATTTATATTCCTTTTATACGGGATATCCAAAAAAAAAGATACAGATTTTTTTGCGTTATGTGAACTCCCATATCTGGCCAGACATATTTTACTTTTTGAACGGGTTTTTAATGAAGGCGATCACAAACAGAAAAAGAAGATTTAGTTAAAAGAAAAACCAAACCAAATTGATTGTTAGTATGTCGTAAATAAAACCAATCTCTACCCACTTATGTAGACAAATTTTATTTTTAGCTTTAACCGTTTTAATAGTATATGAAAGTTCGTTGAAAGTAATCATTTCTTGTATAGGTTTTTACGACGAATTCAAAACCAGCAGCATACAGGAATTCTAGAAATTCTAACCAGAAAGTGCAAAATATTTTTTGACGTTTTCATTGAGTTTTGTGGTAAATTTCGATCTGACGGTTTTGACTTCAAAATTTCGATTAAAATTATAAAACATTCCAGGCGAAAATGTCCTTCTTATTTACCGTACAGTCTTTTTGGAACATTTATGTAATAAATCAGAATAATTTTTCAAAAGGGGACCTGATCAATGCACCCATCACGAGTTGCGTTACACAGCAGTCTGAACTGTTTCAGTCACCAATCCGTTCGTTATGTGGATATATCCTTGTCTTGGTTGAGTGGGCGGATATGTGGCACTCTGAGACATGTCGAAAAAAAATCTCCAACGACTGCTAAGCCATAATTTGTTTACGGAGAGCTCAAGGTTACGGTGCACCTTTAACTTTAGAACAGGTTTAAAAACAAAAAACCTGACTTTGAACTCCACGTAATAAAGAATTTTGACATATGACAAATGGTGCTGTACTGTATAATAAAAACATAATACACATATAAACAAATCATATAACAGTAGATATTCGTTTTACTCTTATTTGTGCTGTTTTAAAATTCACGAAATTGAAACGAACGACTCACAAACTGAATATTTATTTTAAAAAATAAGTAAGTAGTTTATTTTAATTTAATTCCTTATTTTTTCCATCGCTCGTATATGACGAACTCAAAGAAAAAGAAGTGCTGTTGACGCGCACAAAATGGGAGCGTATTAACTTTAGCCGTTGGGTATGGACGTGTAGATGTATATGTATACATATATGTGTATATAGATCTGTCAACAACAGTGAAAGGCATTGCCTTGTGGTGGGATGGGCATCATTATGTTAAATGTTATCGTTTTACTATGTCGTCCTTGCAGTTACTTCTTTGTGTAGTGACTTTAAGAATAGAAAATGAATTTTTAAGATATTTTAAAGTTTTAATCTTTTAGGAAATTTTTCTGAAGTGTATTATCATATAAAATACTTTTGCTAGCTATTTTGCGAAATATATTAGGTGCTTCATTGCTTGCCACTACCAACCAGAATAAAACTCGAATATTTTACCGAGATGCTGTGATGTACTATTGTTCGCTAATACTTGAGTATCGCCGAATAGCTAGCTATGGTATTTTCGAGTTCACGAAATGAGCGAGATAATGGTCCATACAAAATTGAGTTCATTTTCTTTTAAGTATGGCTATCTTTTTTTTAAGAAAATTAAATTAGTTTTTATTTCCCCCTCAATTTTTCAATGATAAGTGAACCATAATATACAGAAGCTGAATTAAGTCAGACCTGTAAACGGAGTGCAGAAAATAAATTGTCTTTCAATGACGCAGAAACCTCTGACGTATAGTATCTTGCATTTGAAAATAAAATGCATTTTTCTGAAGTAGCAGTACTGAAGCTAATTCCTTCATTATTTTCTGTTGGAATTGCCTTGGACCTGTTCCATTATGAGTTGACTCTAAAATTTAGAGTATACAATTCAAAATCCAGATATGAGCCTATTTACGTTCATACGATTGGTCTACGCTTTTAAAACAATTCTTCACAAAAGTCAAAGTAGCTAAAAATTCGAGATGAATACTTTTCGAAGTGACCGATTTGAACAATAAAAAAAATTCTTCAATAAATAATAGAAATTTCTCGATGCTAACATAATAACAGAATAAACATAACATCGAAATTATCTAGCTAAACTGTGTGGGAGGAAGTATAAAGGTCGAGCCCTGACGATCTTTATATACCCGACACAGCCTCTAAAAAACAGCGGCTTGCATTTAACGGTAGATGGGAGTGGTTATTAGGCACCAAAAATTTTATTTATCATCTTTGGTATTGGCTTTTGAAGAGTTAACTTGTATAGGCGTTCCTTTTGCCCAATAATAATACTTTTCACAACAGCTCTACTTAAGGCTGCTCCAACTGTAGATACCGAATTTAGATTAATCTTATTTACCATTTCCTTTCATATATGTATGTTTATGCGCTAGACAAGCTGAAAGAGCGAATTCAAGAGCTGGGTTTTGCGAATAAGCCCGCCCTCTCTCATCCTATCTCCTTGCTGACAAAAACCTGATACACTTTAATGGTTGGTCATGAATCAAAAAATGGAAAACGAACGAACAAATTAGAACCCCCTTTCTGGATCTGCTGATGTTCTGGAATGTTGCCCGAACTCGATGCTCTGCTCGGTTGAAACCACAAATATAAAATAAATTGCCAAAAACTTGACCTATAACCCCCATGGGCTCTATTGACCATTTATAAAAACTATATAACTTATTCATCATATTATTCCACCATGATTCGTGTCTGAAAAAATTTAACTTCGGACAATAAATAAATACATATTCTTCAGTCACATAAATGGCGAATAGTCCTTGATTTATTATTACCACACGCTTACCCTCGTTTGCTTTTGACTAGACGTTTCCTTCTCGTTCTCATGCATTTTCACCTCGCGAAAATCAATTTTCCACAATAAACTGTCCAATTCCTGTTCATAACGCCAATTGCGGTATAACACCAACGATACAATTCCCAACAACAATAATGCGCCACCGGCAATGCCAGCCGAGATTTCACCAGTATAACCTAGAATCATTATATCAACAATTAAATAACAACTTCTATTTGCTGTGCAAGAAAAAAAGTTTGCCACTCACTGATACACTTTTCACCGGCAAAACCACATTTTGGCTCCGCAGCCGGACGTCCTGCGGTGCCTACCCAAAGAATTTTGCCATATAAATTGAGATCCTGCGAATTGAATGCAATAAAAGTAAAAATGAGCAAATGAAACGTGCAAAAATATTCCGTTTTAATTTAGAAATTGTTAAAACATTTTCGTAGTCAAAAAACAAAAACATTTTATTATCAGTAACTCACCTGCACAAAACTCTTTTGTTTTGTGAGTTTTATTTTCGTATTATTTTTTATATTTTTTTATTTAAAATTTAGTGGCAAAGCGGTGCAATGTTAGAAAAGAATTACAAAGAAAAGCATTTGCTTACAATGTTTTAATTGCATTTATTGATTTGTGTTGGTGGGTGGAAAAAGCGTAAATGAAAATCGCATAAAAACGCAATGTGCTTTAAAAATAGAAACCCATTTTCTATTGCATACTTACAGGCAATTTATCACTCTGCGATTGACTAAATGTTCCCACCGGCACAAGACCAGGAACTGTTAAATTTTTATTGTTGCGCGCATAGCCACGCGCTAATACTGTATAATTGCCAGCGGCGTCCCCGTTCTCATCTATATAGACATGATAGCTATAAAAGGAAAAGAAAAATAAGTACACAAATTAATTACAATACTTTATAAGTATGTACCCTCATTTAAAAAAAGATACTCTTACAAACTGCTACAAAATATCTTAAAAACTTATTTTTTGGTTGGTCCTTAAAACTCACCCTTAACGAACACTTATGCTTACTGAAGTAGAATTCAATGACTACTATATAAATTATTTTAAAAGTTTCCTTTTTAACACACAATTTATTTTCTCACTTACCCTTTATCCTTCGAGCATATAATTCTCAATTGCTTCATACTTGAGCACACTTAAATAATTCATGTTGGCCTAACGGCAGTTATCGCTTCTCGGCCTTATGGCTAAGATCAAAGTGTAGTATCTGTTCTTATCAGCTTAACATCTGATAGATCCTCCATCAGAGGACAACAAATGTTAAACTGATTTTTGGAATTAGACAGAGTGTTTAGGGGCTTGCTCCACCTCTGTCACGGGTTGGCCCGGTATTGCAGTACCGCCGGGAGTTCGACCCAATTATTACATACATTCAAAATTACTCTAAATATTTTTATACTAATTGTAACACTTAAATATTTATTTAAGAACATTTCCCCGTCTCAATTTTTGAAATTTGCATAAACATTAATTTAAATATGCTTCTGCTTTTTTAATTAGAAAATGTCACATTCCAACAAATCTCTTTAATTTCAAAAAAAGACATTACACAAAAAACCAAAACAGGCGGCCAACAACTAACTTCCTTTTAATTCGTAAATTTTCATTTCATTTATTGCTATGTAAATTAAACACACAAAAAAGAAACTCACCCCATTGCACTCAAATATCTGGACCCTTTTATGGCGGTAATAATAGCGGTGCCATTTTTAGGGTTTTCGCCTGCTTCCAGAACTTTGATTAAGGCATTTGCATATAAATGTACAGCATCATAGAGATATGCAGCCTCAGCGCTTATCTACGAAGAGAAAAATGCGTGAAAAATAGATTAAAGCACAAAGCAAACGTTGAAATGGCATCAAAACCATGAAAACAACAAAAATTATGTGAAAATAGCTAGGTTTGTTATACTTTAGTCAGGAATAGCATGTGATTGTTTATTGTAACTCACCTGTTTTGAACCTCCAAAATACCCAAGAGGATTCGGAAAATTAAATGGCGGCTGCTCCATATACTTGTTTACCTGAAATATAGTAATAAAAATAATAATAAATTTTAATGTACATACATATCATGATTAATTGTTACAGCCAGAAAAAATATTAATCAATTTTCATATAATATATTTATATCTTTTATGTGGCTCTCAAACAGTGGCGGATATAGAATTTTGGTCCGAGTGGAGGCTGATTATACAATATTAAAGGAAAGTATTAAGCATCGAATATTCTTACAAGAACACCCGTGTGAAAACCCTACCTATTATAAAGCCTTTATAAAGGCTGCAGACGGTCGTCAATATACAAGCTTACCCGACGTCGGTCTATGAGGGCTGAATATAGCCATCTTTTATACAGGATTTCCAAACATAAATCTATGTGGACTCAATATGTAGGCGTCCTATATAGGACTTGCCTAGAATCGGCCTATGTAGGTTAAATATTCAATTGTCAAACTCCAGCCTATGTAGGCATCGTAAAAGACTTTCCAAAACAGTACGTAGGCATTGAAAAGAATAACAGAAAGCTAATTCAGTGAGTTGATCAGAAACCGATTATAAAATCAGATCAAAATTCATACCAAAAATTAAACAAAATTAAGACCAAATCTAAGACCAAAAACATACATAAGAAATTAACCGAATTCAAGCCGAAAATCAGAGAAAAATTCAGACCAAAAATATGACCCTAATTCAAAGCAAAATGCATACCAAAAGCATACCAAAAACCAAACCAAAATTCAGAACAAATCTCAGTCCGAAAATTTTCTTGATATTTAGACCATAATTTAAATTAAAATCAGATCAATAACTAATCCAAATTTCAGGTCACATCTCTGACCAAAGGCAGACCGAAAATGGAGTCGAAATTGAGACTAAAAATCATCTCGATTTTATTATTATATTAAATCAAATTCAGTCCAATTTTCAGACAAAAACTCAGACCAAAACTAAACGAAAATTTAATCCAAATTTCAGAACAAAAGCAGATCCAAAGTGGACCAAATCCAGACTAAAAACTGTCTCGATATTCAGACCAAAACTTAGAAAACAAATGGAAGGGGCAACAGTTCCCAAAGCCATTCACTGAAATTGCCACTGCTCTTACACCCTCATAACATTAAATTTCCATCATGTAATTTTATTGCATCTAAGATAACTAGTAAAAGTGTATTAGGGTGGAGTAAGAACAGTCAAAGTTTGTTAACTATTAAAACTGCACTGATTGATTTTTTTTCGCCATTTTCAAGCATTGTGCATTCTTAATATCGCTTATAGAACATTCAAATAAAATTGAAATTTGTCTTTTTTCTTTAATTCGACCATTTATATCGATATCTTTTGAATCAGTTAACCAATGTTTGCTATCACAATAATTTTCATTTGGTATGGTGGTCGCCGTAGCCTAGTGGTTACTGTGTTGGACTGCTATGCAGAGGTGCCCTGGTTCATATCTCGGCACCCTCAAAAATCAAAAATAGAAAATAAAAATTTTTCACACGGCACATCCTCTTGGCTGGCAAACCTCCAAGAGTAAAAAAATGCCTATGAAAAGCTCTTCACTTCGCCGTTCGCATTCGGCATCAAACTGTAGGTCCCTTCCATTCGTGTATAAATATAACTTACTCAACATAAATGGATGCGAAAAGCTTGACCTTGGCCCTCCATGGGCTGTTGTGCCATAATAATAGTAGTAGTAATTAAGAACAACCGGATATTTCTAGCTCGAGATATAATTTTTATGTTATAAAAAAGTTGAGAAAATTCAAAAAACTACAATGTTTTACAAAATGATCCATAAAAAAAATGTTAGCCATGATTTTCAAATTCAGAAAATTACTATTATAAACTAGTGCAATTTTGAAGTCATCTGTCGATGACTCGATAGTATAAAATCGACGTTACGTAACGCGGATGATGACCCCCCTACCCCATGTAACACTTTGTAACAAATCTCGAGCCTCATACTTGCTTTCCCTGAAAAAATGTTCTAAGAAAAATATTTACTTATTAACGAATCAAAAACGAAGCCTCTCTTAAAAATTGAATTGAGTGAAAAGAAGGGATGAATCGAATTATGTAAACATAACCGCAATGGGAGCAGTTTTATGAAAATATTTCGGTCCGAGACAAAGTAATGCAGATCTAGAAGATGTTTTCAAATACTGTATTCAGAGCACAAACAGATTTTCTTAAATTATATTTAGTATTATGGCGAGTTTCGGAAAATCTAGAACTTTTTAATAAACTGCACATTTTTACTATGTGATTTTATTTATGATTTAAATAAATAATTCCAATAGAATAATTTATAGTATATCCTAGATATGGAGCTATATATCGATATCAGTGACTTTATACCAGCGACCGCTAAGTCACTGTAGTAACTACCAGCGACCACTGTATGTTAGTGGTGACTGAAAGCTGCGGTCACTTTCAATATTTCAAGCTTTTTCTTATGAATTTTTCATTTTCAAAAATTTTTTATACCTAGAAGAAGAAAGTATATTTATGTGTCTGTTTTTCTTTCATATTTTATTATAATCCTTTTATCCTCTTGTTTCGTTTTTATTGCTTTTTCATTAGAAGATAATAATAATATTGTCTGTCATATCTTTTCTTACTTAACCAGCTGTTAAAAATAATTGTTACTTCAAAGTCGCTGTCTCCAAGTCACTGGTGACCAAAAAGTCACTGCTAAGCACATCTCTAGTATATTCTGAAAAAATGTAGAATCCACATGCCCAGGAAACATATTTCCAAAGATCGCATACATAGTTTTTAAGCCAATTCTTCTGAACTTTTTGCTTTCACATTTTTAATTTTACCCTTAAGATATTTTTGTCTTCAGTTTATAAAATAATAAAATATGTTGTATGTTCCAGACACTGTGAAATTAGTGGGCTACTCATAATAAATCTCTCAACCACTAATGTACCCTTAAAATCAACTACTTTTGAGAGCAGTGTCTTCATGTGTATAGTTCTATTAAAAAAAAGCTTCTATTTCGAATGCTTCCTGCTCTCTTTAAGAACATCAAAAAACAAAAAAGTCTACGCATCAATCATTTCTCGACTTCTATGTTCTCCACTTGTTCCATACTCCTCGGCAATCTCAACCTCTTTCCCTCACATGGACGCAATAAATATCAAAATGCTTTGATGATGTGCAAAATGTGGTCAAGCAGCTGTCCTTTTGGTCTTTTATTATAGCTTTTGTCTTTAATAGTTTTTTTTTTTTGTTCTAGTAGTATTTATTGTTGCTGCAACTTGGTACCATCATCAATATATGCCATATGTTTCATGTCCATTTTTCTAACATTTTTTAGATTTCCTTTTGTTTATAAATCCTAAAAAACATGAGTTCTTTTTGTTATTCATGATGGATAGGTTTTTTAAAATTTTTTTCTTCTTGAAATATGCTATTTAGAAAAAGTTTTTTTTTTAAATATCATGTTTGCATGACTAATTAAATTGAAATTGTTTCAGAAATCATACTGAAGTACTCAAAATTATGCAAATTTCATTCATTTGGTCTGATAAACCAAAGAAAAGGTAGAAAATCTTCTAAGAACCTACCAAATATGTCCATGCTACCCTTCTTTCATCCTTTTTTGTGAAACTCATTAAGAAGCGTCAACCACAACAGAGCAAAGAAAAAGTTATGTAAACAGGGACAACACACCAAGAATTTTTCATGTCAGTATATTTAGATAAAGTTCAATTCCGACATGTTTATTGTACGAAAAAATATTTTTGTTGTGTAAAGATTGAACATTCTTGTTAGGACACCCATCTTCAATATTTAAACATTTATCTCCATTCATCTTGTTATATTTCTTTACGTTTACAAACTAATTCTTACTCAAACTGAAAGTGGCATTTGTGACTACAATGCGCAATTCAACATAGCAAAAATAGGCTTCAAAGTAATCACGTAGATAAAAGGCAGTTCTATGAAATTGTTTCATAAAAATAAATAGATTAATAGAAAAAAGTGAAATTACAAACGAAAAATGTTTATATTTTCTAATAAGAAGCCACAATCAATTCGCGCCCAATTTAAAATGACAAATAAAAATAAAGAGAAATATCAAAGAACGAACAGAACAAAAGAAAGCTTGCCAGTACGAGGAATTCAGTACTTGTCTCCTCTCGTCGTTCCTCTTGGCTACAAACCCGACTTCCCGACAAGAAAACTTGCCGTGTGGAAAAAGGGACTTACTTCTCTGAGGCCTGGAATAAAGTTCCAATATGTGAGCCATTGTTCTGTTGCTCATTGCACAACGATTTTTGTTATAGTACTAGAGCAACATATAAATATAACTCACACAATATGAATGGATGCGAAAAGCTCGGTCTAGGCCCTTCATGTGCCTAATACTCGTAGTAGTAGTAGTACTAGGGCATCATCTAGTTAGAAGTTCGGTAAATCCTCAGTTTCCAATCATCTTATCATTGGTTTATAGTTACCATGTTAATCCGACGCTAAACCCGATTTAAATTTTTATAAAACGATAGGATTAACACACTCGAAATTTTTTTAAAGTTTTCAATTCGTTTTGCGAAAAAACATATAACTCAATTGTAAAATCAACACCGTTTTAGCATTTGCATAAACATCAGTTATGAGCACTCCAACATAATATTGAAATAAAACTATGATTTCAAATTCAAAAAATACTTAAATTTTTACTGTTGTAAGAGCCGTAGAATAAATCTAGTTTAGCTAACCAATTAAAACTACTTCATGAATATTTTGTAAAAAAGAAAACATATTTGGTCATATTGTTGATATCGCTTGTAATAACATTGGGAGTTACTCAAGCAGCAAATTTCCAACAGCCTGAAATCATTAGGGTTCATTCAAAAGGAAGGAAACTGGGTGCCATACGACTTAAAGCCGAAAGATATCGAAAGACGATTTTGCATGTCTGAGATGCTACTTCAGCGCTATTAAAATAAGTCGTTTTTGCTCCAAATTATTACTGGCAACGAAAAATGGATTTATTACAACAACCCGAAACGCAAAAAGTCGTATGTGAAGCCCGGCCAACCAAAAACATCGACGCCCAAGCAGAATATTCATGGCGCAATGGTAATGCTCTGTATTTGGTGGCATCAGATGGGTGTCACACTTACGGGAGAGCTATATCGAGAGTGACCGAAAAACGACCAGAATATGAACCAGACACGAGACCGTAATTTTTCAACATGACAACCCGCGGCCTCATGTTGCTAAACCAGTTAAAAACTATTTGAAAAATAGTGGTGGGAAGTTGTGCGCCGCATTCACCAGACCTTGTCCTGTCTGAAACCTTAAAACCATCCATTTTTGCGATATTGAACTAAAACCGAGGAAAAAAACAATTTTCAACGTATTTTACGACAAAAAAAAAACTAAACTAGAAAAAATGTATTTTCAGATTTTTTTTTATATTTTAAAAATCCTTCGGTCTTCGGCTTCGGCTGAAGGTTAGAATGTATTGGCTTCAGCCAAAAAATCAATTTTGGTCGGATACTGTGAAATAGTTGGTCAATTCGACCACATTTACAATTATACGACAGTATACAACAGCTTGTGAACATCCCAACTATGTTGTTTAATTTTTCCTTCTACATTATATTTGCAAAAAATAAATAAATTTAAGTAAAGTTCATTTACTTTTTCTGACTTTTTTTCTCTTTTTGATAGAATTTTCTCTTGTTTCTGAAATATCTTATTTAATATTTTTACCTACAAAGTTAACGAACGACCTATTGTTGCAATTGGTGTCAGCGGTACGTACTGCATAACCTGCGTAGTTGACATTGGTCGACGCACTGCGCTGTTTTAGCGACTTGACAAACTTGACAAAAATGTATTTGGCAGTAGAAAAGAATAAATACGAAATTATATATAAGAATCGAATAAATAATATTCGAATAAAAGTTGAGATTGTTTATTCTGATAGTGGCATATCGTACACACTGCCCTATGGCAGAACCGCCCTTGCAACTAACATACTTCAATTTCATTCAATACGAAACATCTTCCAAAAAAAAAACTTCTGAAACAAAACATAAATAAAGTTTTCCATGTAGCTTAACTACGTCACTTGTGTATCCACCATGATGGCATAACTAAAGCCCTCGCTAAATTAAACGTGAATTAGAGTACATTACTCACCCTCTTCTTTTTAAATGCATTATAAATGTATGTGTATGTGTATGTGTGCGAGTATTTTACTTACCTCTTTAGCAAACTGTGCAAACGACACCGGAGCCGTGGGGTAAATTCCCAGATATGACTGAAAGGCCAATTCCGCATTCACATCGGTTTTCTCAAGTAATAAGCCGCGCAGATATTTATCAGGCGACGAGGGATCATATTGCTCAATATCAATGCCAACAACAAAATATTCTCCTTTCGCCAGCAAACCCTTACGCTGCAAGCTGACCATAAGACCGACATGCTCATAATAATGGCCAAGTATAAGATAAACTGAAAGGAACAAATTTAAGAGAAATATATGAAAGGTTGTGACATTTTCAACATTAAGTACATTGAAAGTACACGAAGGAATAATAATAAATCCAATTTTAACTTGAAAGGCTGCTATTGACTGAGTTCATTAACAAGGATTTTCATTCATTCATCTTTCAGCTATTCCAAGAACATACATACAATTCACTTATGCACTTATCTATCTGTGTAACTACTATATACATATGTAACTATGGGTGAAAAATCTGTTCTTGTTAATTAATCTCGCATGAAGCGCACATTTTTCCATGTCCTTTGGCTGCTGCTGAGGCTACTCCTGTATTTTATTTTCATATACAGAAAATTTAATTATTTTTATTCCAATTTTTTTCTTTTTTTATTGTATATACATACAAGTAACTGTAATAAAAACTTGTGTTGTGGTGCTCTACATAAATACAAATTTTAATTAAATGACAGTAAACGGAAAATATTATTCAGTTCTCTGTGTGCGGAAGTAATGTGGGCAACAATGTGGCATTATAGTCATTTATTTAAAATATGTATAATAAAAATAATAAATTTTTGGTAGCAATTCTAGAAGATACATAGTAACAAAAGTTAAATAAATAAAAGTTTTAGCTGTGAGTCAAGCAACCACAATAAAAAGCGTTTAAGGTTTCATGTGGAGAACCTACTATTTTAATGCCTATTCATTTTTAAATTCATAACAACGTATTAGGGTGTTCTTTAGTTACAACAACTAGTTCAAGTAAATAGAAAATTAAATTTTGAGTAAATCAATGTTTTTATGAGTGCTTTCATGATTATTGTGGTAAAACTTATATTGCAGTTTCTTAGCTGAAAAAATATCCCAGTAAAAATTTCGCAAGAGTACATCTTAGTTCACTAGATAACACCCAAAGGCATACATTTTTTTTTTAAAGTAGCTTACTTAACTCTGTTTCATTTTTCGAAACCGAACCAACACCATAACTATTGTTTTCATCTGAAAAAGAACGAAACCTAAACCAATTCAAACACTGGAGCGGTTCCAAATAGGTTTTAAGAAAAATTTTCTCGATCATTGTTACAAAGGGATCTGTTTTTTCTATGTTCCAAAACTTATTCAATAAATTTAAATTTAACGCCAGTATGTTTGACGATTTTTTAAAAAATACAATTACTTTCTAATTTTTATTGTTGTGATAAACGTCAAGTTTCAGACCTAAAATTCATTGTGCCACTTACGAGAGGCAATTTAAGGAGTGTTGTAGTGGACTCGATTTCATTGATAAGAACTAATCAATTGTACAGATCACAAATATTCAAATAAATTTCTGAATTTTCAATCCCTTTTAATAACGAATAATAACACAGTGCAACAAAAATTTTATGCGCTAGATTTTGAAACGGTTTTACAGTAATTTAGGGTCGCTAATCACGACTGCTTACTCAGTTTATCTCCATCACATCTAGTTCTCCCACAATATGAACCCGAAGTCGGAAAAATGGGGCCTTCAGGGTCTAGTAAGAAATTTTTTTATCTAAACAGATACGAATTTGATAACTGAAGCCAAGTTGTTAAGCATTAAGAAATAAATAATTTTTGTCCACGCACTTTTTCTCCATCTCCAACCCTCCCTCTTGAAAATGGGGGTTTAAACCTATTTTTTAGATAAATAGCCGATAAAACAAAAACTGTTGAGAAAACTATTAAAATGTCTCTGAAGAAAATGTTCCTTGTTAAAAATTATGAGGGGTCCTAGAACATTAGAATGACCTACGAGGTACACTTTTTCCAGAATAATGCAAAAACCGGATTTTTTGTGTTAGAACCAAGCCACAGAAGTAAATAATGGAATTTTTTGTTGTTGTAATTACATTATGCTTCCATGTGGAGCCAACAAAATTAAAAAAAAAAATTTTAATTGATTTAAAAAAAAAAAAATTTGTTGGCTCCACATGGGATTGAACCACGGGTTAAATTTTTTTTTTTTAAATCGGCTCCACATGGAATCCTAATGTAATTACAACAACAAACAATTCCATTATTTACTTACGTAGTGTGATTGGCTTGGTTCTAATGCAAAAAATTCGATTTTTGCATTATTCTGGAAAAAGTGCACCTCGCAGGTCATTCTAATGTTCTAAGACCCCTCATAATTTTTAACAAGGAACATTTTCTTCAAAGACATTTAAATAGTTTGCTCAACGGTTTTTGTTTTATCGGTTATCTATCGAAAAAGGGGGTTTAAACCCCCATTTTTTAAGAGGGAGGGTAGGAGATGTGTATCTCTTTGTGCTTAACAACTTTACTTCAGACATTAAATCCGTATCCTAATAGCCCCTGAAGACCCCATTTTTCCGACTTCAGGTTTAGATGTGATGGAGAAAAACTGAGGACGCAGTCGTGAGCAGCGACCCCAATTTACTATAAAACCGTTTGAAAAACTTGTGCATAAGACAAAAGTTTAAAATTTGTTACACTGTGTAGTTATAACATCAACAAAAACTTTTTTGTACTTATGTATTATAGTATTATATGTATATCAGATATAAATATTTTGAGTTCGACCGATAAGTCGGCAACGGTATCGGCCTAAAAATATGGGATCGGCATCGACCAAAATTTGGCCGATCTATTTAATCAAATTATTTAAAAATTATCAAATTATTTAATCAAATTATTTCCTAAACAAATGTGATTAATATATTTACGTATATATTTGAATTTTAGAGTATTTTTTTTATATTTAATCTCTTTATTCTTCATTATTTTTAATTTCGTTTGCAATGAATGGAATACGTACGATACGAGTAAATATCGAAACCTTTGTTTAAATAATTGAGGAGTATCTATACTTCTGCTCGATACTTTTAATGAGTGCATGTATCTATCGAATACATCATAGTATCAACATAATACTCTGAACGGCACTGTTGCAATTTCAAAAATCTGGATCCAGTGATATTTGACTGGATGACTTTGACTGAATTCTGTTTTGGTAAATACAGTCAAAAGAGCAAGCTAGAATTGTTTATTGGTTGAATTTAGTCAAACCACAAGTCAACCAGTAATTATACAATTCTTAATTAACCCACATATGCCCATTGTCATATATGTAGATCACTTCAGAAATGTTTGATTTTGATGAAGCGGTAATTAATTATACTGAACTCACAAACTTTACGATATTAGTTAAATGCATCATTAATCGGCTTAAAATCCATAGGATCTCAAGTCTTGAAAAATTCAACTGATGAGAGTCTCCTTCTTCACGGAAATCTTTAGTGAAAGGCGAAAGAATTATTCGAGAACTGAAGAGAGGCCAGATCAGTTTAATGATAGCAACGATCAACTCATTCTATCAGATTTTATATAAACTGAAAGAGAATTGTTCTATTAAGATACAATTCAACGAATGGAAATTTCATATGCAGTAAAAAAAGATAAAATTTACAAATTTAATTAACTTTATGTCAAAATGGCCCTTTATGTATTTTCTAAAGAAAAATAAATTAACAATGCATATTTGTCATGCACGACTAATTTTTTCCTTTAAAAAAAACACACAGCTGTTTATGTGACCTGTGACCGATGTTAAAAACCAATAAAGTACCAACAGAAATGCTTTTAGATATTTAAATAATGCACTAAAGAAGATATAAACATTTTTTCAATCATTCTTCAAGATTTCCAAATCTAATCATTGAAAAGAAAAATATTTTTATTTTCATCAGGGAACCAAACTAATTTTGAGCCGAACAACCTGCGATTTGCGAACGAAACCAAAAACGAACCAGTTTTGTTCCAAAAAATTGTTTGGTAGCAGCCACAAAAATTATTTCTATTATTACACTTTTGCAGCACTAATTATTATACCCCACACACTCTGTGTGCTGTATATATTAGTTTTGATTGAGTAGCGGTTATTTATGAATCCCATAATTATAGTTATATTTATACATAGATAAATAGAAGGGACTTTCAACTTACAGCGACAAAAAATACTTCCTTTTGAAATATAAGCGTCAAACTTTGGTTACGGTTTTATAACAGTATGAGAATTACTATTTGATAAAATGGGCCTGGTTGAACAGCTGCACACCCACCGCATAGCACCCCATAAAATGGTCGTAAAATTCACATTTTTTTTACTTTTTCTCACAATTTCTAAATCAAAAACTTTAAAGCTGACAACCGACATCGAAATATAGGTACTTCAAGGTTTCAAAAGCACATTTTACTAAAAACTAATTTTTTCCCCTAAGCCAATGTCAAATAAGAGAATAAATGTCCAACATAATTCTAAAGATTTATTATCCGAATATACATTTAGACAACTCTGTACATTTCTGAAACAATTCTATTAAAATATTCTATTTCAATCTCAAATCGTTTTATACTTCAACACTAAACCAACCATTGAATCAATTGAAATCTCAGCAAAAATGCCATGAAGTATAAATCGCATTCATTCATATTGTTTGAGTCAACGTATTTACATTTATATGTGTTTGTTTGCGCTGAGTTGAATTGTTATTTCCCTCATATCCTCTTAACAGGATGTGCCAAAAATCGAAGGCAAAAAACGAATTTCCGCTTACATCGCGCGTTACGTAACTTGAATTTAACGAGAATGAGAGAAGACAACTTTGGAAAGTGAATATGCCAACGTGTGTAAATGTTGTTGTATAAAGACAGCGCCTGTGAAAGAATTTTAATATTTTGGTTGAAAGGAAAACTGCACAGTAACCGCACACCCCAGAAGCAAAGGACTAAGAATAGGTATTACATAGTACACCAATACACCTTCATATAGAGACACAACATCTACTTGAATTTTTATGCCTATAAATCATTTATGCATGTGTGAGTATTAAATATATTGAGTGAGGATATATTTTGACAAAAGCTGTAAAATGTTGCAGTAAAACTGAAGTAACAAAGTGTTTCGCGGATTTTTTTATCACTTATGTGAGAAACTGTGAGTGTGCGACGTGAGCTATAAAGTAACGAGCAAAGCAAATATTAATAAAATTTGTATATAAAAAATGATGATGCAACAAGAATCTTGTTAGCAAAAAAAACATGACTGTATGTAAATAAACCATAGATTAATAGCAAAATTGAACGAATACTGACATTAGCCAAATTGTTGTCATTTGTTTTTTGTGTAATTTTTTACAAATAACGGAATAGCAAGAATATAAGTGGTGGCATGACTACAATATTTCACCAGAAAAAAGAAATATCGAAAACACACTTCTCTGTTGGTACAAAGAATGTTTGATGTGAAAATAAGCTAACGTAAGCCCAGGCTTTTGATTGTTTACATTCTCTCAGAGAAAAGAAAAATGAAGACGGCAGTTTTGCAGCCTGCACCTCCTGTTCGATTAAATTAAAATTTTTGTTGCTATTTAAACAGCCGTGAGTTTTAACTGCCTTTATATCCAAATGAATTTTTAAATTTTTCGTCAAAATTCGAGTGAAATGCAAAATTTCGCCATACAAGAACTGTCAAATGAAATTCCGAATTTCAACCGTATTTCAGCAAAATTCATTAAAATGCAACCCTCAAACATGGTTGTAAAAAAAGTAAAAATACATATAACTATGTACGATTTATTGCATTTTTTAAAGACTTTGCAATTTGTTTTCGTAACAGCTGCTCTTGTAATATTTATTAACAAAAGCAAGAGTAAAAAAATAAAGTAATGGAGTCGGAGATTAACTCATTGCCATACCTTCAATTATCCATAGTTATTATATAAATTCTTGCTATACAAATCCGATTGAAAGGTAACATTTTTATTTATTTTTATTTCCACAAAACACACACAACAATTCTTCTTCTTCAAACTGTTAATTCATCAAAAATGAAATTCGATTCTAAATGAAATTTAAATTTGGCCGTGTATTTACCAAAATTTCAAATTTCGCACTTCGATGAAATTTGCTTTCGAATGTCAAATCATCAGGAGTAAATAATTATATTAAAGTAGGACTACAGTTCCTCATGTAAAAAAAAGGACAATTTTTAAGAATTTATTTTAAGGTATTTTATTATATATGTTTAAGTCGGGTTTTTTCGAAAGATTATTTTGGCTTTCAAGACTAATTTTTTTTTTTTTAATTTTGTTTTTACAAAGTCGAGTCTTAAAAAAAAGTAGAGTCTCATGGCCGATAGTTGAGTTATAATTCATATTCACATGAAATTATATGAAAAACCCATTGCCTTCAACTTGAAATTTCACAACACTGATTACAAATGTTTGAGTTACAAACTTTCCCAGGTCCGACGCTGATCATTGCTATTCGCTCAACTTCGTTAAGCCATAAATTAAACTGAGGCGCTGAAGAGAGTTTTGGTTTTGCCAAAAGAAAATGACTTATTTTACATAAATATTCTTGGTATAAAACCTCATATATACATATATCGAACTATGATCGCCAAACTATAGGAAGCGGCAAAAATTAAATTTTAAAGGAGAATGGTTTTTTGTACTTTAAAAGTTAGCAATATATTTTCTCTAGAATTCCCAATAATGCACATTTTTAAATAAAAATTTTAATTTTTATTTACAAAAAAAAAGTTTTTGAAAAACTCATGATTTTTTCATGAAAAAACAATCCTGTTTGTAAATGTATATACAATTGGGCCGAAATCCCGGCGGTACTGCAATACCGGGCCAACCCGTGACAGAGGTGGAGCAAGCTCCTAAACACTCTGTCTAATTCCAAAAATCAGTTTAACATTTGTTGTCCTCCGATGGAGGATCTATCAGATGTTAAGCTGATAAGAACAGATACTACACTTTGATCTTAGCCATAAGGCCGAGAAGCGATAACTGCCGTTAGGCTAACATGAATTATTTAAGTGTGCTCAAGTATGAAGCAATTGAGAATTACAAATCAAAGAAAATATTAGAAGAAAGATCTTTAAAATCACACTAAACAGAAGACACAATAAATAACACACTGAACAGTATGTTTCCTACCATTTTACGAGAGCACAAATTAGGGATGATTTTGGGCTTACCTCCATTATACTTTTAAAAGCATACCCCAACCGCAAGAAAAATTACTGTGACCCGAATTAGAGTATTATGTTCTTTTTCTGTTTTTAAAAAGTAACAAGAACAACACGGGCTTATAATAGAATGCGATATTGAATGATTTCGAAAAGCGGGATTTTTTTAAATTTGAAGAAAAGAATTCTTCAAAAGTAGAAATTTTTCAATTACAATTGAAAGCGGTGGTACAGGCGGAGGATATAAGCAAAAAATTCTTCAGCTTAAAGAAATGTGGAAACAGTTTCGTGATAGCTATGAAATTCTTAGACCAGGTGGTATAACCCAAAAACAACATTTCCACCAATATCAAACCGTTTGATGATGTTCTTGAAGGCTTAAAAGGCAAAGAGGAAGAAGATGCTGCAACAGGTATAAAGGAAGACTTTTTGCTATTTCGGGATAGCGCGAATTAAAAGATTTGAAAAGTGTGATTTTTATGCTTACTATTTTAACTATAACATTTTTTTCATTAAAGATATCTTCACGTTTGAGATGGAGTACTAAAGATAAAAGATAGTAGTTTTTTGTGAAATAAATTTAAATCCACATATTTAATGCCCACGAAGAATAACACGACGCTGAAAATATATATATTTTTCTGACTTTTCGAGGTTTTTTGCTGACTCCAGTGTCTATACGGTTGAATGTAAGCAGCTAATGTTTCTCAGGGATCAAGGGCACATCTTTTAAAAGAAACGCGTGCACAGGCGGTTAAACTAAGCAAAAATATCATAACGCTCAAACTGTAAAAATAACAAAACGAGCTTACAGGGTTTTGGAGTTCGGGTTAAGAACAAAATACTGTGTAATTTTCAATTTCGCACATCGTCCCAAACACGGTCATTTTATAGCCTAAAGTATGCAAGTTTTTGAAATTCATAAATTTCAAGTACCGTTATTTTTATAAGAAGCAAATCCAGTCAATCATATGTTTTTTTTCTTTTAAAAGATGTGCCCTTGAGGCCTGAGAAATATTATCTGCTTATACTGGAGTCAGCTAAAACCCACGAAAAGTCAGAAAAATATACATATTTTCAGCCTTGTGTTATTCTTCGTTGGCATTAAATATGTAGATTTTAATTTTTTCACAAAAACTATTTTTTACAGCTTTAGAATGCCATCTCAAACGTGAAGATATCTTTAATAGAAAAAATGTTACAGTTAAAATAGGAAAGCATAAAAATCACACTTTTCAAATCTTTTAATTCATGCTGTAGCGAAGTGGAGCATGGGAAAATTTTATTTCGGATTTCCTTCTTTGGAACCCTACAGAAGATTCCCATAAAGTTTAAGCAAAATCTGAGGAGACCTGGCTTTGCCAACTGGACGATTTTGTATGGAATGACTCCATAGTAACAAAATTAATCTCTAGCGTGTGCGTAGAGTGCGTATTAAGGAACACATTACTGCCATAGACGCCAGTGTTGATGAAGATCATGTTTATCCATCCATCGCCATTCGCAGCAATTGGGATTATATGACTCGACTACGTGGAAGATTGTACGCAAAGATTATTGATGAATGGACCTTACGAAAACTTGAGGAAGATTCGTTTTTTACCGAAAAAATGTGTTCGGCGACGAAGCTCATTTCTGGTTGAATGGATATGTTAATAAACAAAATTGTCGCATTTGGTCTGATGATCAGCCACTGGCAATACAAGAGTTACCAATGCATCCGACGATACCGTCAATGGCGCCCGCTATCACTCAATGATTTCGAGCTTTTTTTACCATAAATGCAATGCTGAATCTTGCCGAAATGTGGTTTCAATAAGACGACGCTACATGCCACACAGCACGTTGAACAATGGAACCATGAGAGATGAAATCGGTGAGAAATTTTTCTCACGTTTCGAACTAGTTGACCTCTAAACTTTTTGTGGGGTTACGTGAAGTCACTCTCCTATGCCGATAAAGCAGAGTTAATTATAACTTTGGAAAAATAAACATTACACGTATTATTATCTCGGTAATGTTTATCAGCCGCTATGTCGAAAAAATAGTTCAAAATTGGACTTATCGTATGGTCATGATATAATCTTTTAAAAGTAATTAAAAGCCAATCGCTTAATAAATCACCCTATATTTTATGTGATTACACTTTTTTACAAATGAAAACTTTTGAAAACGAGCAGGTCGCTGAGTCGGGATCCGTGGTCCGTTTTGCGCTGCTATGTCACAATTTTATTTTTTTTAAATCAAAATTTTTAAAATTGAAAAACAATTAAAACTGCGGTTCATATTTTTTGTATCAAAACATCCATTTTTGCAAAAAAAAAATTTCTATTTTTTTTTTATTTTTTAACTTTAAATTTTTTTTTTTTTTAATTAATTTATTTTTTCGTAATTTCGTTTACTTTTATATGGTTGTTAGCTTAACCTAGTAATTCCTAGCGGTGCCATATGGCACCTTTCGCTGAGCCTTTCCTGAGCCAAGTTCATAAACAATTTTTTTCTCAAGTTATTTTTTTGATCTATCTAATTTGTGCTCTTGAACAATTAAATCCTAAAAATTTCTTTGTGTATACCTACAAATAAATTTATATATTGTTGTTTTCTTTTTGACATTGACATTGTAGAAAAATATAATAGTTACAAAATAAAAAAAATTGAAAAATTTTTTTTTTTTTTTGTAAAAAATTAAAAAAATTATGAACTTCATTTTAAATTAATTTTTTTTTTTCAATTTTAAAAATTTTGATGTCAATAAAAAAACATTTGTGACGTACCAGAGTAAAACGGACCACGGATTCGCACTCAGCGACCCTCCATTACCCTATGTACACCTATCCCATCTCTGCTCATTTTCTGCTGTTGAACAGTGCTATCATTTCAGGTTTTTGGGCGATTTTTTACCATAAATGTATACATCGATGCTTAAGCTCACTTATGTGTTAAGTACAGTTTTTGGGCGAAAATTAGTTCACAGCATTTTTCAATTGCAACATTGTACAATTGTTTTACGTTGCAAATTATTAATATGTAGCGTCTCAAGACTCAGTTCGCAAAATCGGTGAGGAGTTTGCAAAAGCTTAAATTCGTAGCACCAAATTTCTTTTACTGTAAATTTCTATATTTGCACTTCCACTCAACATTTTTTGGAGCTTAACCATAGAAATATTTCTTTTAGGTTTAATTTTAATTATTGGTTGTAAAACGAAATATTTTAAACTGGTTAATAATTCAAAAATGTATTATGTAAAAATGCTGTATGACGAAATATAAGTGTTTATTGAAATCAGCTAAAAAATGCATTAAAGAATAAAAGGATGAAAGTAGATAATATATTCAAAAATACACGATTTTATTTTGGTGGCATATATTATATCATCTTCTATCACATCATTTGCTTCTCAAATAAGTTTACTCTTAAGTTTCAATCAATCCATTTCCTACTTTTTGCTGAAACCTAAAACTGGCTTCTCTTCTATTGTGAAATAAATCGATCGCTCGCCTTTTATCAACAATTTCTGTATTTTCAAATTCAGACTTTCTGTAATTCCTTAAATTCTCTTCAACAAACCAATTATGAGCAGATTTTTAATTTTAAGAGTGCAAGGAGAAACTATTTTCTTTTCTTAATTATTGAGCCAATTTTCCACTTTAGTGTCTTTTCAATATTTCAGCCTCCCCACTATGCCATTTGTGTGCAGCAAGTGTCTCTATTTTCTTAATAAAAATCGCAAGTTTTCACTTTCTTCTTCATTTGTCCACTTAAACTTTCGACAATTGATCCTTAACTCCCCCATTCCTCTAACTAATAGTTACCTTTAAATTAGTTTTGTGTGTGTATGTGTGTGTCTATGTATTACTTACTGCGTGTATTTTTATATGTGCGCTCTACCAATTCATCGAAAGGATTAGCCATGAAACCATTGTGATAAATTGTATTCCATGTCTGAATGTCGCGTACATTGACGCCAGCATTGCGTAGAATATTTACAATTGTATCGGCCACAGGATGATAAGGACTATTTGAATTGTCTAAATATAGAAAGGATACCTGTAGAAAAGAATGCAAATATAGGAAGTGTTATTTCAATGTGAGATAATGAATTGGGGTTGTATAAAATTAAAGCATATTGATTTAAATTTACATATTGTAGCAAACAAGGCCGTAGCCAGAGTTTTTGTTCGGGGGACGAGAGTTATCATTGGAGAAAAAAATTCCATAATTAATTTTTATCAAACCGATGTATAGATGCAAGAAATTAAATACAATTACCAACGAGTCCAAGAAGGGGAGAAGGGTTTTACTTCTAAAAACCTCCCTCTCCCCGTCTATTCTTAAGCCGCAAAAGTTTGCAATAAAAAATAAGTTTTTTGGGAAGTTTTCTGATGACTTGGGACACATGAGATACGTAAAACTGTTTTTCGGATTTTTAATTTTTTGAGGTTAGGGACGACACATAACATTTCCCGTGGAAAATTATATTAGATTCATGTTTATAAACTGAAATTGAACAAAAATAGGCTTTTTCCGTCGTTTTATGATGACTTGGGTAAGCGTAAGACCCGAAAACACCCTTTTTGGACCTTTTTTGAGGTTAGGGACAACACGTAACAAAAAAAATATACGAAAAAAGGCTTTATCTGTTCTTTTATGATGACTATAAAATATTCTCTCAAGGTGAGATAGTAGATTTGCAGCCGCCATATTGGACCACCATTCTGTTAAATCAGAAAAGCCCATGCGGCATTTGAAACTAGAGATAATAAGTCTTCATTTGAGCTCAAAAGACCTAAAAAATTTTGGACCGGGTGGGGATCTGCCATTGATAGAGATAGAGATATATAAAATATACTACATAATAAAATATTGGCTTTTCTTACCTTTCAAATAAGTCTAATTTTACAAGAATCCCATAATTTTTTTTAATTTAATATTAATTTTTAAACTTTTCAGACTCAGCTTCAGAAACAGTTACTAACCTAGGAAAACTGCGAATGCAGGTTTGCCCAACATCACCTTGTCTTTTTGAATCCGAAGTCAAACCTCTTTTAAAAAACAACAAATCGAATTTGGTCTCATAGTGTAATTAAAATTTTATCCCTTTAGGTATATTTCTGACTTTTAGAAATAAAATATTGTAATAGAAGTAAAAAATGTGTAAAAACCGCTCAATATATTATAAATTATATTTCGTCTTTTTTTCTTACCACTGGCAATTAGTATCAAGAATCAAAAGAAAGTTTCCACATTTCGGGGAGTCAGAACCCCCAACCCCCTCTAAATACGGACTTGGTTGCAAAAATAACAAAGAAGAATTATATATTTCGAAATCAGTTTTTATCTCACCTGCGTCCAATTGAGAGCCAACAGCAGTGAAACTACCGATTTCGATATTTGGGTATCCGGTGGTCGAGAGCGCGCAAACGTAGGAAAATCCTGTTTATTTGAAGTATCACGATGCGTGCAATACTAAGATTAAGAAAACAAAGAAACAAAATCAAAAATTAAGTTGAATTTCAAACAAAATCTCATACATAAGAAATCATTGGCAAATTAAAAGCGGCAGCCATTCGACCCTCATGTACGCATGTCTCTTGTGGTCCTATATATGCAGCAACTTGCTTAGTCCACAGCGAAGCAGTTTGACGTATACTGGAAACTTCATCACCATAAGTCTCAGCGACAATGAATTCGAGAGAATGACCAAGTTTTTGTAGTTTTCCAGCGTTAACTTGGGAGATGGCAAGTGAAATGGCACCAGATATAGTAATACCTTGAATTAAATAATCGATACAATTTAGTTTTCGATAAGATTTCTAGAATATAGTTATGTCTCATTATAATAATCCAAATTTTGCTTAGGATTTCCTTTACTTTTAATTGAGGACTTACTTCCTTCTTTTCTAACCTTTTTGTAATTCTAATAAACTTGTCTAAGTATCTGATTTGTGAAGGAGAGTTGACCTAAAGATGCTGATCTTTTATTTGAAAAAAGCTGAGCAAATGATAGGAAAATGGAGATTATTAAAAAAGATTGTTTGTGGAGCTAGAGTTTTCAACCTCCTGGAATTAAAGTGTGGGAGCACGTACCCATACGTTTTGTTGGTTGGTTTGTGGTTGATTCCACTTATTGTTAGATATTTTTACCATGTGGTTTTGTATGATTAATTTATAGTTTGCAACCAAAATTCTATCTGGGTGTTAGACTATATGAGAGATTGGGAATGTTATGCCTAGCCTTGCTGTCTCATCGGATTTGCAATGACCTGTTAGTTAGGAGTCGTCAGTATAAAACTGTAGAAAGTTTATTGACTGGATTACCGCATCAGTTCATTCCTGCCTGGTGAAAAGATACGTGATAAACTTTAAATTATTTTTTTTAGATGTGGAAAACGACAGAAAATCTTATTACCAGCTTCAGATAAAGCGGAAAGAAATTACCTAGAAAATTACTTCTATTTCTAAATATTCTTGAAAAACCGTAATTTCGCAGACCTGTGTTCACGAAGTTTCCCTTCATGTAAATATAATTTAGTAAGATTTCAAATTATAACTTCAACTATTTCTAAATTTATTGTATGTTTTCTCAGAATAACTATATCCAAATTCGAATGTGAAAAATAAATTTTAAGTTTTAGCTTTAGAAAAACTTACCTGGTCGCTGATAATCCAAGTTCCCGGGACTACGTTGAGATCCGGTTAAGTAACCCAATGTGAACACTTCAGCGTTAGCTTGATGCCTTTGTGGCAATAACAAAAAATCGATATGTAATAATAGAAAAATGATAATTGCAATTGATTTCGATAACGATAAATGCGACGTAGACGTCCAAAAGAATGTCTTCATTACGTGCGCAAAATCAAATGGGTTTATCGTGTCAGCTTCGAATACTTTTTGCAGGATTAATGTTTGGAATGTTTTTCTACTTAAATTCGCTTTTAAAATGAATACTTATGAAATTTTTTATGTTCTAATTAAAATTACTTTGGCAACACTGGCATAAATATTTCTTTTTGTTATATTTTTTCACAACACGGTAGAAAAACGTATATATAATTGCTTTAAGATATAACTACACATTAAAGTATGCGTTAAGTATTTTTTAAGTATGTTGCTCGTTTCAAGTAAAATAAATGTGTATTTTAAGTTCTTTTCAAAGTTCATTTGTTTTTCTCTTAACTAAATTAGCGCCTTTTTTCGCTTCATAATCTTTATTTAAGTTCACTTTTAGTTTTTTGCAATATCTTTTTGTTTTCTTTTTATTGTTTCGTTTTGCTGTTTATTAGTTACACATAAGTAGCATTTCATTTATTTTGCTCCATTTCAAGCTTATTTTGTTCTTCTAGCCCATTTTCCTTTTGGCTTTTTTCGCTTCATTTGTTATTAATTTCATGATGTCCTTTGGCAACAACGCCACAGCATCTTTCTTTTATTTCTAAGTATGTGTCTGCGTTTTCTAAGTAGTTTCTACTACCACCACTACATATTATTCTTTTTTACTACTACTGTATTTTATTTACTACGTTTGTTTTAGTACTTTTATTTTTACTCCACCATTGCAATTACTCAATTTCATTTGTGTGCGTTTCTATTTCTTTTTTATGTTCGCTGTGCGTAATTTATCCTTATTTCATTTCTTCTGTATGCTTTGTTGTTGCTTTGCTTCCTTTTTAAATCATTTTACCAATATTGACAATTTTTTTCAATGGATTTTCTGAAAGTTTAAGAAAAATATAAGTTTTCTTTTAGAATTCATAAAATTTAAAACTTAAATTAGTTTTAGTTGTTTAAAAGTTACATATTTTTAGTTGCCCTTAGTGGCGACCACAGCGCTAATTTTATTTTTTCGGGTCACATCAAGATTCGGATATATTAAGAAGAATATCCATAACATATTCATGTAATTGGACAGCCATTCAACCTAATTTCATAGGAACTTTGAAATTACACTGAGAGTGTTGCAGGATCAACATTTCTTTACTGAACATTTCGCAATACCTTTTTGTTTTTTTGAGATTTAATTTAGATGAAAATTTTTTAAACTTTTTCTAACAAATTCAGAAACTGGTAAAAATTAATGCAGTTTCGTGATCGTCATGAACTCATTTCATACCTATTTTTATTACAATTACAAGTAATTAAATAATTAGAAAAAATTATTTATATGCAAGTTAACACATTCCATAGTCAAGTACCGTAAGCACCGCCCCTTAGTCTCACCCCTCTCATGCACATATGCACACGCGCTCGCATAACGGCAACAACAACAACATCATGCATATACACGTATCTGCCTGCATAACTACGGCAACAACAACGAGTGTAGCCAGACGCTGACGCTGCATATCCTCTTCTACCTGTGGGTATCGCGGGAATTCAAGGTAATCTAACAACAATAACCAAACACCTTATCAGCATTCTGACTGTCAAGCATGGGAACCGCCGACTCAGCATATTGGCCACCAATGCTGAGTCTTGGAGTTAAGTTAAGGGTAGCGAGTAAGTTAGTCTTAAGTCTGCCTTAAGCTATCACGCACCGCTATCGGTTAATGAAATAAATAAAATCTTTGTGAATAAATAAAATCTTGATGAATAAATGAAAATGCCTCAAAAAAATATAACCTGTGTTTAAAATAGAGCCAGTTGGCAGCTCTCAAAATTATATTTTTTTTGAGTGCACGGACCATAAGTCCGTAACTTGCATTTCTTTTTTGGCTCTAGGAAAAATCTCCCAAAGAAAAATCAGCAAAAAATAAAAATGGCAAAAAAAAAAATTCTATCCAAATTTGGGTCAAATTTGTATACGTTATTTTTCATAACTCGAAAATAATTGGTATATGAAAAATGGGCCCAATATTTTGGGAGATTTTTCATTTTCGAAATGGAAGACTAATGTTTGTATTGACAAATTAAAAGAGGAAGTTGGTCGTGCAGACTAAAATTTGTCTGTGCAGTACAGTCGTGGAGTTTTTAAATCTAATGGTCATGATAATAGTGACCGTCCGATCAAACCAAATATGCAGGTGTAGTGCATTATAGCTGCACAAAGTTTTATATCAGAATTTATTTTTAGTACTTGAACTATACTTAAAAACCATACTTAAACAAATAGCACTGTGTACTGATAATCCCTAGATTTTGACAACGGTTTCGGAAAATAGATTGAAGAAGATGATACACATGTCTCAGCGTTACTGTGGTAGTGTATTTTTTCCATACAACCCACTATTATATATATATAGTTAGTGTTATGACCTAGTTTTCAGGTTATGCCGCATACAAAAACGAGAAAATTTGAGCCTCAAAATGGCGAATTCCAGTGTATGAGGACTGGGGACTATTTAATTTTAAGTAACTGACCACCCATCTGCCTCCCTAAGACCCCCATTTCCCCAAAATGAAAAAACCTCACTTTCCATCTTTTTTCATCACAACTCCAAAACTATTGAAAACATTAACGTACATATGTCATTAAAATTCATCTTCTGCTGGTCAATTGCAATGTAACTCGAAGATTAGAAAAATTGATTTAATTTGCGTTTAAAAAAAATTATCTAATTTTGTTTGTTTGTACATTTTTTGTAATAGCATGGGACTTAGAGCCGGAAAATGTTATCAAAGATTTTGGAATAGCCATGCAGAATAACATAAACAAATTAAAAAGTTTTATATTACTTAAGAAAATAGATATATTCTTATTTACCTTTATTTAATACTTTAATTTTTTATATTTGCTTAGGTAAATAGATTCACTACTTTTATTTTTAAATCAATTTTCATTTATCTTTTGTTAATTTTTCATTTCTTATAAAGAGACAATGGTCTCGAACTTTATTTAAATTGAAATATATAGTGGTTTACAATTAAAAGAAAATATTAAAATTATTTAGAAATCCAGAAAGATAGTATTAAGGAAACGCAATGAAAGAACTGATCAGACAACTGCGACTGCTACTTGCGACTTTAACGGCCGACCACTTCAACACGACTTCTTTAACTGTTCCTTGCATACGATCAACGGTCTTCACATGATCACTTCACATCACTTAACATACATTATTGGACCACTCAATATGCTATTTTCCTTGCTCTAAAAAATTTCGTCTAGAATACCTCAAAACTTAAATACATATCGTGTTCTACTTACAATAGATGTAATTCCTCAGTTGTCATTTGTCCCAAGTGTTTAATTTCTATGGATACCACGCCCACTTGTTGAATTGACATAATATAACCTATGTTTAAACGGGGAGTGCTAGCATTAAAATACTGGAAAAAACATAAGTAAGTAAACTCTCTTCAATCCCAGGATTTTTGAGCCAAATTTCAGAGCAAATCCTGAGATCGCAGGACTGACATCCTTAGTTGAAAGGTATAAACAATAAAATGCCTCGAATACTACTACTATTATGGCACAACAGCCCCTGGAGGGTGAAGGCCGAGCTTTTCGCATCCATTCATGTTGTGTGAGTTATATTTATACACGAATGGAAGTGACCTACAGTTTTATGCCGAATACGAACGACAAAGTAAAAAGCTTCTCATAGGCATTTTTTTACTCTTGGAGGTAGAAAAATTTGTATTTTCTATTTTTGATTTTTGAGCGTGCCGAGATATGAACCCGGGCACCTCTGCATAGGAGTCCAATACACTAACCACTAGGCTACGGCGGCCAAAGTGCATCGAATGCCATACACAAAAAAATTGGTGAAAATGAGCCTTGGTCAGCTCTAGCGATTACCGTTCGTGAGCTGGACTATCTTAAAAAAAACTCCTAAAAACCTCATTGTCTCAAGTCTGCTAGCACATTTAAAAAAAATTTATGCAGAACCCTAGAATTTTTTAGTATATGAGGCATTTCATGTGAAGCGGACACCGTAAAAAATGTAAAGTTCTGAAATTTGGCCTAATTGAATTTCTTGAAAATATGAATGTGGACACACAATTTTACAATAAAATATTGAACATGGTAATTTAAATAGGAAATTTACTGTTCTTTTCAATTATGAAATTAGACCGGAAATTAAAATTTTTTTTATACACCAAACCGGAAGTAAAAGTTTAAAAACAGAATTTAAATAACTTCGACCATTTAAAAAAAAAATTATTTTTCAAAATTTAGCTTAAAGTATTTAAATAATGCCCTTAAAATTTCAAAATGGGATCTATATTAGTTTAGGAGATAGATACATAGGTGTCACACTGAGCGTGGTAGCTATGTACTTTAATTCATGTATCTCCTAAACTAATACAGATCCCATTTTTAAACTTTAAGGGTATTATTTAAATACTTTAAGCTAAATTTTGAAAGATATATTTTTTTTAAATGGTCGAAGTTATTAAAATTCTGATTTTAAACATTTACTTCCGGTTTTTAATTTTAATTTCCGGTCTGATTCCATAGTTGAAAAGAACAGTAAATTACTTATTTAAATTATCATGTTCAATATTTGATTGCAAATTTGCTTATTTTTAAAAATTATTTTTAAAAATCCATATTTCAATTACGTCAATTCTTTAAAAACCCATAACTTGGCAAATAAGCTCCATACAAAAAAAAATTGTGTGTTCACATTTATATTATCTACAGGTTTAATAGGCCGAATATCAACGAATTTCAGAACCTTACTTTTTTTTCGTTGTCCACTTCACATAAAATGCCTCATATATTATTTGTGAACTTTTAGTTGTCCAGATAGTCTACCAAAAAGTTTTTCCGTACAAAAGTCGATTTTTTGTGAGGCACTTTAATATACAGTAGCAAAAGAAAGTAAACCACATAGAGCAATTCATAAAATAATTAACGCCAATGGGAATGCGACCCAAATTTGTCCATCGTCAAGGCCAGGGTGTCCTAAAATAGCATGCAGAAGATTTTATAGAGTAATTTGCAGAATAGCTGAGGTAAATGCCCTACAATCAATGCAAAAAATTCGCCCTCAGTTGCTCAGCGTACTGAAAAACTCGCAATCAGAACACATTATTAGACTTAGAGCAAGTAAAAGAACAGGCGAGTGACATCCAAAATTCCATATGTTAGTAAGGCAAATATGGCAAAAATAATCAAGTTTTACGAAGAACTGCTAGAATTTCGGAATACCATTTTATGGCTTGATGAATCAATAATACGTTCGAAATATTTGCATATGATTTGCGTTTGGCGTGAAACGGGCGACTCTTATTCATACTCGTACCAGTGCACAATGCCGATTGTTAAAGCAATAGAAAGAGTCTTGAAGGTGTGGAATAAAAAGAAGATACTAGCTTTTATTTTAAAGTCCTAGAAGAGGCTAAATTAAACAAAATTGACTTGATGAAGTCTAACTGAACGCTCACGATATGAATAATTTTCTTCGCTTAACACTAAAATAAAAATTCCATCTGCAACCATAATTGGTATTTTGTGGGTCTTTAAATTCACCACAAAATCAAATAAATGCCATCAATCATTTTTGCTTTCATTACGTTCAAAAATTTAAATTAAATTATTATGCATTTTTGGTTTCATAGTTGGCGTTTTATTGGTCATAAAAATCGCACCTGTCAAAAATACAACAATACCATACATATTTCCATTATACGTACATTTTGATGTATGTATATATGTGCATAAATGAATACAAAACTTTAATTTAATATGTCAAACAGCAGTTTATGTATATTTGCCCCATTTACATTTTTACGAAGCTTCCAAAAAAAAAAAAACTAAATACAAAAATTTTTTTGACATAATATTAAATTTATCGATGACTTTACAACGACGACGACTACGACATGCTTCCGAAATTTATTGCTTCGCATTTATGATTCTTGACTTTGGCAAGCGAGAAGAATCGTGAGGATATGGAACCAACAGCAGCAAGGATTGCATGCCACTTTTACCATAAGGCGAAATTGTATATACCTGCACTTAGGTGCGCATCTAAATACGCATCTTTTGAAAACAGTTTGAGCTCATAATATAGTCATTGTATGTATAACAGCACAGAGCGGCAAATGAAAAGTTCTAGGCAGTGGTGCACCTTTTCTGGAGCGTGTCTCCTCATAAGAACCACAATCTTGTTTTTATTTTTTGAAGGCCACACCAGAGATCTGATATCTAAATCACTGGTAAAATAGCTTTTAAAAATGTATTCTATTACCTTTCTAGTTATGAATAGATATGGATATCAAATTCACATTCTATGAAAAGAAATGTGTTTAGTTTTGAATGTTTAGAAAAATAAAAATTTTTTACATGCAACTCATAAACTAGAGCTGATAGCGCAAAATCGTCTTTGATTTCTAGCCCCTTGAAATCGTAGTTATTATAGCTTCTTATAGAAAAATACGAAGTTGAAACTTTTTCGGGATCTACAAGGATATTAGTTGTAACTGGTAGCCATAAGTACCTTTGGGTCAGGGAGAATCGAAAACTAAGAAACATTACGGCCAAAAATGATACAAATATTTCTCTAAAAATTTTATGAGCCGATAATAGTAACGGTACTTTTAAGTACCGTCGGTCGAAAAAATGTTAAAATACCAACTTAGGTGAACCCAAGGAACACTCATTAGATTTCTGAAAGAAAATTTAGTTTTGTCAAGTGTAATAGATACACATAAAACATTGTACGATAACTAAATTACATGCTGATCGCCGCTTTTGGAAACTAAAACGCTACGCATCTTTGCCTGAACATGTTAGAATACAATATAAAAAGATGCGCTTTTATGCGACATTAGTTGCGCATCAGAATTCATTCTCATGCACATATTTCCATTGTTGGTGACATACCAAAATGTACAAGAAAATCGTCGTTGCTGTTATCGTTGTTGTTGTTGTTATTATTCCTGCTGCGTTTGTTGTTGGATTTAAACGTAAATAGTTACTCAAAATATTTTTGCTGACGACAGGAAATATGGCGAATTAAATATTTCTGTCATGTGCAATATTTTTATATTTTTTTGGAGGAAAATGCACTATGTTGCACTAAATAGTTATAAATTGAAGTCGAGTTTTGAAGTTATGTGTATGTAGATAAATAACATTAAGGTTAAATGTGTGGGAATGATAAAAATAATTTAAATTTAAAAATTCAATTTAATGGAGACGAATTTAGAATTTAAGGGTAATGTCAAACATATTTTACGAAATACATTTTTAAAGTCGTAGATCCACTTTTCAAAACGTTCCTTAAAATCGACTCTTTGGAACTTCTCAATTTGTGGATGATAGGATTTGCTCGAGTATTAAAGGCAAACAACGAAATCGCTAACTATGGAAAATTGTAGCGACTTAACTATAATTGTAAATAGTTTCAAAATTTTTCCTCAGTTCACTGTTTTAAGACAGGTAGCACTAAATCGAGTATGAAATATACCATATTGGCAATACCAAGTTCTGACAACTTTATTTCTTTCATTCTTGGTGATGGAAATTAAAGTAGAAGAAGAGGTTAAATCATATTCCTATAACTTCCATCAATTTGAATATTTTATACTGGACAAATGAAATTCACATCCCTTTTATGTTTAGCAAATATTTAATGGAACTCGCAGTGTGCGACCCAAAATGTGAATGGGATCTCTCAAATTAGTTTCTGGAATTTAGTCAAAATCTTTTAATTTTTTATGTGCATTTTTCTTTGCTAGTGTGCCATAGGTACAACAAACAAAAGATAGATACCTATTTCAAAGCTTTTGGTACGGGGAATCCGAATCTCTTCTTCGTCAAAAACTGATTGTGGAGAACGCTACGGTGGAAAAATTTACAAAATCGAGTTTTTTTGTGGGTAACTCTACACCTACATCCTAAACAAACGGTCGGGGAGAAAAAATTTGTTTTTATGTCAAAATTTTGTTTTTGGTAATTTATGTTTTGGTTTCTCTTATTATATGAAGGGGTAAGGGGTTGAGTGTTAATCAAATATTTTGTAGAGGGGTTATCCCTCTACATTTCCTGTCCGTTGATGAGGTTAATGCGTATGGTTAAGTGAGAGATGCAAAGGCAAAAGTAAAAGTCTACGTTTTAGACATAGCGTTCCGAAACCGATCTTCTATTTTTTTCAGCGAAAGAGTGGGAAAACGCTCGACAGTTTTGTTTTTTATGTTTAATAAATAAAAAACCATGATTTGGAATAAAAAACTTAATAAAATTTTTATTTTATTAATCCCAATTTGTGTGTGCCGTTTTTGTGCGAGTACGGATGCCGCCCGTCGACGGTGGTTCCTTATTAAGTTTTTCTTTTTCTTTCTTATTTACAGTTTTTTCTCCTCTTCTGTTTGTTTTTTCTTTATTTGTTTTTCTTTTTGTTTTCTTCGTTTTTCTTTTTCTTTCTTTTGTTTCGCCTATTTAACGGTCGGTTTCGGACCACCATTTTAATAATTTTATATTGACAAAAAACAAAATAGCACTAAATGTCATATCAAAATGAGAAGTGAAGATGGCTACCTATTTCCAAATTGTCAGTGTTATGACAGCGTTCAATTGAAGCTATTGACAATTCAGCAGCCAATACCATCTCTGAGAAAAGTGTGGGGGTCGGTTTCGTACGCACAATAGGGATGGAAACACAGCCCTCAATATAAAACATTAACACAGTTGTGTCGTGCACTGCATTTGTTGTATGAAAATTCGAAAACAAAGAAACCCTTTTTTCTGTTGGAAGTTCGCAAATTTAGCAGGATTATGCAACAAATTTAATTTTCCTATTTATATGTATTAATAAAGAAAACTTTTGCCAGCAAAACCAGCTGTTTGTTTTAAATTACGGACGTAAAATGATAGCACAGATAGTCGTTAAAGTGGTTCACCACTGCAGTGACCAGTGGGCATTTAAGAGTTAAGGTTCTTGCATGTAAACAAATTGTTAACTATATTTGTTCGTGTTACAAATTCACGTGTACTTCGTGTTCATGTTTTTCAAAATCACTACACGAATACACGTCCTTTTCTTATCGATCTTCATGAAATTTTAAATGAAAACTTTAATACGCACTGTGCACAAATTAAATCAGAAATGTTTTTTTTTTTTTGTTTTTTACTGAACACAGATATGTAATATATTATTAATCGGCCTAAAATCCATTGGATTTCAAGCCTTGGTAAAAAATTCAATTTAGACTCATTAGAGTGCCCCTCTCCACGGAAATCTTTAGTAAAAGGCGAAAGATTTATTCGACAACTGAAGAGAAGCCAGAGTAATTTGAAAACAGAAGCAAATCAACGTACTCTATCAGTTTTTATATGAACAAGGTGTGAATTGTAACATTAAGATTCAATGCATAAATGAAAATTATATGTGCAGTAAATATGTACAAGGTTCCTACATCCCTTGAAACTTATAAATGTTGATGAAGATAATTAAGGGATCAACAGAGTTGCATTTAGAAAAATATGTACGTTACACATACCATACATTGAATGTTTACACTAACAAGAAGATGAACGAAATGTTATTGTGGACATAAGAGTGGTGGAGAAATAAGCATATTTCACATTAAAATATGACAATTTTGACATATGGCAGCTATTACATTTTCATAGAAGAAAATATTGTATTTCCACAGGCAGAAGGAAAAAATTAAATAAAAATATCAAAATTTATTTTTATTTGGAAAGAATTGGTCATGGGCACGCAAATGTAGACACGGCAGTCGATCATATTCTGGCATGGTGGATAGTGTCAGATTCTGAAAGAGAAAGTATTACTGAACAAAACTGAAAATTTGGGCTTATTTATTAACAGCAATTTTATATATCCCTACAAGATAATGCGTTAGAAGTGGAAAAATTTACAATAAGAATAAAAAGGGAGATAACGAGGAAATGGTATACAGTTTCCAAAAAATATGTAGTATTTTTAGATTTTAGTAAATACGACAATATTCTAAAAGGAATGAAAAGCAGAATTTTGGCAAAAACGGAAAAATTAACAATAAAGGTATAAACGGTATACCCATAAAGAGTGAAAGAGGCCGTAGAGATGTGAGTTTCATACATAACAAATAGACACACTTTAAGGGTGGATTGCTTATGTATATTTAATTTATGTGCATTGTAAAATACGAGTACATTTACTCAGCACAAAATAGAATAAGTATTATGTCCTTTCCACAAATAAAATTTTCATTTGTCGTTGGTTGGTATTTTATATGTTTCGTTGTAACCTTTTCAATTCTCAAATGCTTCATAGCACAACACTCTGAAATACCTCAGTTCTAGCTAATTCCAACTATCGATTCATTTACTTTGAATGCATCACAGCCATTGACACTCCGAAGAAATTAATAAATGCGCCCGGTATTAATTTGTTTTAGAACGTTAAAGTGAAGTGCAGCTATGAGGAGCTGCTCATCACAAAGTTAAAAAGGGATTCAATCTGGCATAATTGTGCCAAAATTAATCCCGACAATTCAATAAATTAGATATGTCCGCTCTCCTGTAACTATTATTAATTTAGAAATCAACGTCATCTGATATCATGAAAATGGATGGATCATGCCTAGAGTTAACTCTATGTCGATAATTTTTTGTACACTAATTTTTTTAATTTTTCAAAACATTCCCAACTTAGTCAAATTACTTTAGGAAATTGTAAGCATTGAGTGTTTTACTACTCACTCGAGGGACCTGAGATTCAGGCTAATATCAAGATAGGAAGACTCCGATTAAAGTAATGTACCATATTTTATTTGAATTGAAATATCCACAAACATTTTGTTATTCAGAATAAATAGGCCCATGCCTTGTCAAATTTACTGCTCTACCTTTTTTTTGTAGACGGTTTACGGGCGGACCATTACATCCAAACACATTTCACCTGGCACAAAAAACGAAGTTAATCTAGATGGCTAAATTTAATCCAAGACGTAAGCTGTTAATAATCACTCAACAAATAAAAACAACCCATTTTCATTGTCTCTACAACGACGTTTTTATATTTTGTCTCATAAAACTTTTAAATAAAGATATAATTCAACACTTTTGGTATTGTTTGGTAGTGCATTAAATATCTCAACTTTTTCCCACATTAAAATTTGATTTATGGGTTACCGTTTTTCGCTATAATCATTTTTCTGAAAGTAGAAAAATGGGGCTAATCCGACTCCCCCTGAGGTAATTCAATCACAAATGCTTTTCCAAAGTTTTCCAAAGAAATTCTATAAAATAAAACTTACAGTTTTTTGAAAGAAGAATCATTTTAATTTATTTTTTTATATTAGTCGGACTCATGTAAACTAGTAAATGCATCGTACACCGTGTAAACTGTATAAACACGTAAACTTACTGTCAAATTTCATATATATTTTGACAAGTTTCACACTTTACGAGTTTATGAAGCATTTTCGAGTTTATATGAATCTGCTTAATAATTATGAAACAAACATATTAAAACATGAATTTATGTAATTCAATTCAACATAGGTTTTTGTATTTCTTATTAAATTTAACTAACCATTAATCAAAACTGCATACCGCTTTTTGGCATTAAATGTTTTTACCAGGCGAGTACGCTAAAAAAAAAGTTTCGTGGGCGGTTTATGAAATATTTTTTTTTTTAAATTTCGTTTTTGGTGATTTACACTTAGAGAAAAAACTTATGCTTTTTTGCCTATATTGACTTGAATAGATTTTTTTATATGAAGTGGAAAAACATGGGTGAAAACACCTAAGTTTATTAACAATTTGTTTAGGTATGCCTAAGTTAGACAAAATGCCCAAAAAAGACAATTTTTCTAAGCAAAACGAATTATTTTCTGTTTTTTATGAAAAATATGAATATGTTAAATCAGCAAAAAAAAGAAAATAATTAGGCAATTAATCTGTGGCTTATAAATTTTTTTTTTAAATATAAGCTAAAAAATATATTGTTTGCTAGACATTTGTCTATATGCTGAACTACAAAAAAGTGAAATTTTTTTCTTCCCCTATTTTTAGGATTTTTCTCCAAAAAACGAAAAAACATATATTTTTGCTTGGAATTTCTCTCATAGTAAAGAAGAGGGGATGAAATATTCCAATTTTTGAGATTCAACTTATAGCAATCTTGATTGCCAATCAAACGCATTCTAAAGTTTTTAAATACATTTAAAAAATGATTTTTTTCATGCATATTACTTTTAGTCAGCCATCCCCGGAGCATACTGAAGGTCTTTAAGTTCTGTCAACTTCTTTAAATGTTCTGGTTGGGCCTTTTTCTCGCTGTAGTTACGTGCTTCTTTAGAACGCTCTCCGCTCCTTCTGTTGGCTTGAGCTATGCGAGATTCGTCGACTTTCAATGTCTGAAAACGTCTTTTCTGAAGATTCTGTTTCAGTTTTTCAAAATAACGGATCCAATATGGCGAAAAATTTTTAAAACACTTATCTGATTAACTTGAAACCCGTTACTCGGGCGTTTTCGGGGTAGCTGATTACGAGTCTGGCATCAAATTTTGAAAATGCAAAATTGATCGGATTTGCTTGAAACTCGTTACTACAGGATTTTCAGGGTCACCAATGCCAGCAACCCTAAAAACCCCTGAGTAACGAATTTCAAGCGAATCCAATGAGCTTCTATTCGCCATTTTGAATTCTTAAAAGCTTATGTCAGATTCGTAGCCAGCGTCCCTGAAAACTCCTAAGGAACGATTTTGAAGTCGAATAATGGTTTGGTGTAACAGCTGTTCTCGAAAACTTGTTTTTGAACGTTATGTCTCTTTTTATTTATTTATTTATTAAAATTTATACAATAATAAATTACACTATGCAACAATTTGAGGGTCATTGTCTCAGGACAAAACCAAACCAATCTCAAACGATAGCATTTGCGTAACAAAATATCCAATTCCGTTTTGCTCCACTACGTCACAATTTTTTTCTACTGTGGTTTGAAATTTTTATTTTTTAGTCAAAAACCGAATCAAACAATGAGAAAAATCATAAGAACAATTTTATTTATCTTTAAGAACAATTTTATTTATCTTATCTTCGGCGACCTAATCCTCTAACTCCCTCAAAAATTGGTAATTTTGGGCCCTTTTCTTAAAAACTGTTTAAAAGCTAGGTTTAAGGGGAGGTGAAGGGTTAAAACATTCCACAAAAATATTCTCCAGTAAATTTCACTAAGGGCCACCGAAGACAAGTAGTCTCTAGAAGTTAAAGGTAACACATAAAAAATGAAATTAAGTATGATTAGTCATATCCTTGTAATATGTGCTGTAAGTATGGAACGTAGAAACCTTTGACAGCAGAGAATCATTTAATGATATTGTAACGGTGCGGTAGTTTTTAAGAAAATGGCCCAAAATGACCCATTTTATAGGATTTAGAAGATTAAAATGTTCTAAAGAAATATATCTCGGAAAATTTAAATATAGGTCGCCGAAGACAAGAACCACCTTAAATAAATTTTTTTTTATAATTTTTTTCATTGTTTGATTCTTTTGCTTTACTTCGAATTTTTCGCTAATATTTTAGGAGAGTATGCTTGAAACTAATTGTAAGGAACCGAATAATCAAATAAAGAAAAATCGATGTTCCTCAAATTTTAAACTAATAAATTATTTACCCAAGTGTTTTAGTGAATCAGCTCAATTAAATGAAAGTGTACCTAATGCCTGGTTTTCACTCTGTCAAATTCAGTCAAATTTCCCAACATTCTCTATTTCACTCTATTTGACAGGGAATATGACATAGTGAAAACCAAGCATAAGTTTTCTTTCAATTCTTCTTGTATGTCAGCAAATTCTGACGTATGGTTTAAAAAAACGGAAATGCGTAGAAGGAAATGCAAACTGAAGTTTTTTTTAATTATTTCTCTAAATCAACGACCAAGAGAACCGAACAAACAAACAAAAATACTATTAAATTGGATAAATCACATACAACACCCGCAGATATTTATAATAATTTCTGTTGTTAGTTTGGGTTCCGAAACCGAACCATTATTCTCTTCAAATCTACTCATAAATCCTGTCGCAAAATTTCCAATTTTATCTCTACCACTTTATTTTTTAATCATTTAAAACTTTTTATAGGTTTTGAATTTTGCCATTGCATTACAAGTTTGGAAGGGTCTCAACCCACAAAATCCCCCCTCTGCGTACGCGCCTGGTTTTTACACAAAGTTATTGGTACTTAAAGATTGAAGCAGCATTAATTTTGCGTTTGACGAAACATTAAATATCCTGTAACCTGGACTAAAAATAAATGAAGAAATTACATAAAATACATACGGCACCACGGTGAGCCTTTGCGTCCTCGATATAATGGGGGGTGTCGAGTTCATCTACAGTGTCGGAGTCACCTCATCTTCCAACAAAACATTTACGAAAACCTCTATGAATATTTTAAAGAAACCAATATTTAAAGATAGGAATTATATAATGATGAGCCCAGCTCATTGATGTGATTAAACTCTTAGTTAATTCATCTGGAATTGCAGTTTAATGAGAGTTTTCTGATTTAATTACCAACATGTTTAAAGTTAGCTAGGGTGTGTGATGCCATGCCAAATTATCAATCATTTTAATAGCTTTTTTTGAGGTTTACCAAATAGGAGCAGCATAAAGTATTGTAATATGAAATATTGATTTTAATATTACTTAAACTTTAATTTTCAATGTTCAGTTTTAAACACGAATATTTAATATTTAATTTTCTTGAATGTAGTTTTTCTCTGCTTGCCACCCTCTTTCACATGCATATATCGATTTTTTTATATGTGAGAGGAAAATTGGATTTCTGTCACACAATTTTATAGCTAAAAATTTCTAAAAATTTATAGGTCTATTAATCATAAAATAAATTCTTCAGTAGAAATCTGCATTACCAAAAATGATTGAATGTTCAATAAATAAAATTTTTATATTATCGCTTATTTTATATGCATCAAAAAATATGAAAATTTTTTTGAACAAACATTTTTCATCTCATTTATTCTCCTTTTTACCCTCCATATGCAACATGAAATTGCCGCTGAGATCTACATATTACATTCAGAATAAATACGGTGACCATCCGTTTTGTCTAATACAGAACAGTACTGTAGTTGAAAGCTTCATTCTGTATAATTTTTAAAGAATAGAAGTGTTCCTTGTTTAGCATGTATTGTGTTCATATAAAAATTACAAAAAACCAGATTCATACATAAGTCTGAGAAATATATATAATATAAATAAAATGTTTATGATAGTTTTTAGGAGACTATGAAAATTAAATCTAGACGTTAATTTTCAAAGTCATGACTTAAGTTCATGTCAATTTCGTTATTTGAAGTAATATATAAACACGTTAATGAACAAATGTAGTCATCACAACAACAATGTATATAGAGACGGGCAAATCAGACGGCTGTTTCGGAATTCGCCACAATTCCTCATCAGTCATCTTTGTGATAGTTCCTAGTCTTTCAATATCCTATATAAGATACTAATATTTGAAATCGTAACCCAGCATTACAGATTTGATTCCAAATATCTTCACTGAACAGAGCATAAAGTATTGAAAGAAACTAAAACTACCGTTCTTATTTGTTGTTGTGTTTTTCTCATTGTTACTGGTCTGCATAAGGGTTCGTTATTTGAAAATCTAGTACATAGTAAATAAAATGGCCTTCACAAAGAAGATTTCGGGAGGGCTTCACGAGAGTCGTTCTCCACTTGGAAACAATCACAAGAGATGGCGTATGTATACATTTTTTAACTTTCGCGAAAAATTTGAACTGGGTAGAGTTGACCTCGAAATCCGTAGAGAACGATAAATCGAATTACTTGTTGTTGAGTTGGAGGCGTGAGGTCTGCTTTTACTCGTTCCCAGTCTTACCAATCTTGTTGAAAATTTAAACGAAATATTGTAATATTATTTCAAATCTCCCATCTCCTATCCGATTCAAATAAAAAGAGGGTTCATGTAGTTAATTTTGAAGAGGAATATAACGCTATATAAAACAAATAGTTGTAATATAAGTGTGACACTGTACAAAAAAAGTTACAAATCGGTCCCTGTATATCCAATATGATACATATATGCATATTAATGGAAATCGTGAAGAAAATAATTTTTCATCAGCATCCGGTGATGAAGATTTGGATTTCAATCTAAATATAAGCAGTTTAGAAGAAGAAAGCATGAGAAAGACAAGTGACATTGAAAATTGACCTGACCCAAGCACTGCGTATTTATCAAAGGATAAAACAATTCAATATTCTAATGAGCCAATGTTCAAGTTTCATATAGAAATAGTGCTGATATTGTCTCAGGCATGTATTTTGATTTATTTTTTCTTTTATTATATATACATTTGTAGGTCCAAGAATTAACGCCTACTCTAACATCGACACCTGTGCTTCTTTCTGCATTCTTATTGTAACGCAGTTATGGGACGATGAGAATAGTACAATGGCTCTCAAAAAATTCAAATTGATCCGCAATTGCATTCGATTCGATGGTAAAACCAATAATTGAAAGTCATTCTAAAATGCCTACATCATCGCGTGCTCGAAAAATTGTTGAAAATATAAGGCTGGGTTCGAATCTTAATCTACAGCATTTGGAATCAAAACGAAAAACAGGTCGTGTTTTCATATGTACATGACGACCTAGATAGTGTAGTGGTAGTGCACTAGACTTTCATCCGGGAGGTTAGGGTTCGATTCCCGTCTTTGTCTGTTGGTTAATTCTTATAACCTTCTTATATTCTCTATCGATATGAAGTGTATGATAATTATAAGAAATGGCAAGGCAAAACCACCAATGCGATAAAAAATTGCCACACCGCCGTTCGGAATCGGTGTTAAACTGTTGGTCCAACTATGTGGTATCACAATCGGCCGTTCAGACCTAAGCGTGTCTCTAGATAGCCATCCCAACCCACCCATAAGTACATATAAAAACTATCAAAATATACAATCAGATCGCCGCATTCACATAATCGAAATAATATGCTAAAACACTTCACTATATACCGTAGCTTCTTCATTCTTTGTTGGGATTTCTCTGAGTGTGACTCCATTTTAACCACTTAACTCTTCAGTAAACAACTGAATATTTTCTGATTATTTTTGTTTCGTTACACAAACTTCCCTTCTTCTGGCATGTGTGTAACTATATGAAGCTAGCATATTGAAATAACTTCGTTGATTATTTTTAAAGTTATTCAATTTCAATATAATACATCACTTGTACTTTTCCGAATAAAAATCATCAATTGTGTAAACATTTCAATAAATTGAGTTTTTCATGTTGCCAAAGCAAACAAAAAATAATGAAGAATAAAGCCAAGTTTAAAAAGCATTTATGCAGTAAATTCCTTTTATTGACAATAATAAATGTTAAATAACTGGAATAAAATAAACAGTATAAATCAACGCAATGCAGCATGACGGCATTCATCCCGTATCCTTAGATCTATACACACGCACACGTTCATATAATGCATATAACAATACATTCTTGTAGATATCCTTCCTTGCAACATGAAGACATGCCGCATTGAGCACTCCACAAAAGTAAACAGCGCAAGAGTTTGATTTTTATTGCAATAATTTTTTATATATTTGGAAGAGTGCGTATGTGTGTTGAGTATTCAATACATACAAAAATATCATCAGAAAATCAACTTCATTGAAATAAATAAACATATTTACACTACATACAGCTGCGTAATATCAAATATATATAACTACAATCATATAAGATACACTCTACTATGAAAAAGGGATGCACTAGGGGGGAAACATGTGATAAATATATAAAGTATTTCATTTCAACAAAAGATTTGGCATGGCTCTAGCTTCTTCTTAATTTTCTTCAAGTTTTGATTCTGTCATTTTTTTTTATAAAAACAAACTTTTATTCATATTCTCATGCATCAAAGAAAAATAAATAAAGTTCTCTTAGTTTTTTCGTTCTCTTGGCATTTCATTCCCAAATAAAATGTTGAATTTGCCAAATTACGAAAGGATGCATTTAATGCCTCGAGCTATGCTTCATTAAATAAAAACGTTAGTATGATATCGACTTCAATTTGTTTAGGCACGCCTGAAATGGTCTTATCAGTGTCAACAAATTATTAACTTTTTCTTACAGTGAAGTTTTCAAAAACTTGAATCGGCTAACTGCCAAGACATAAGAGGAAATAAATTACTTCTGTTTATATGTAGGGGAGTGTACCCGGGTATGAGACAGCAGCAGGTATGAGGCAGTCGATTGTTTACATCATGCAATATCAATATTGCCGATCTGACTACTGACAAAATTTTCTTTTGACATGAGCCAGTTTTATGGTAGTAGGTGGTAGGAGTGAATACACTTATTGCTTGCTTGTATCAGCTGCAAACATCGTATGTGAAAATCGATCACGAAAACTTTTTTTGATTTTTTTCAAAGTGATATATTTTCGAGTGAATTAATTGAAAAAGGTGAGTGTAATGCATTAGCATTTTGTGTTTTAAGTATATTTTGATAACCAATTTTGGATTACGCCAAAATGTGGTTGGAAATAATTTTTTTTTTTTGTTATTCTCAAAATGGCATTATTTTCCGGTATGAGACGCCATTTTTTTGTATTTTTAGCCATGTCAATCCTAAAAAAGAAAATCGTCCATCAAATGCATCACATGCAAGCGGCTTGTTTATTTGAAGTGGGAAAACATTGCGATAGCGATTTGGATGGAGAAAACTATGACTAAGAGGGAGATGATGAATAAAAACTTCCATTTCTTTTTATCTTAGCCACCGAAGGCCTACAAAATAAATAAATTTATATTTATAAATAGTTATGAGGTTTTTACTTCAAATTTCCCAATTTTTAGTGGATTTTTGTAGGTGTCTCATACCCGGGTACAAATTTTTTTTTTTTTTTGGCAAAAATATACATTCTCAGAAAATTGGTCATACAGTTTTGTGTGGCAATGGAATCACTATACTTTCCCACAGTATATAAAACACTCGATTTAGTTTAACCAGTGAAAATTTATAGCTCAAAAACAAAACCCGATTCATACACGGGAACACTCCCTTACTATATTTCAGTTAGGACATAATTTAATGTAAAACTTCCACAATTTTAATATTTCGTTACTTCTGTAGCCTCTTTTTTAATCCCACAAAATTTCAATTAATATTTTTCACTTGTTTGAACAATTAATATTTACTTTGGCATCAGCAACATTTTGAAATAACGAAATAGGATTTCGAAATAGGAAAGGAAATTAATAATAATAAAATACTTCCTGTTTTTTAAATAGCAATATGCCTTGAAAAAAATTTCAAAAATTAATAATGTGAGTGAATATGTAGGGATGTTTGCGTTCTCGAACATCTATCTATCTATCCTCTTGTAGACCACAAAATTTTTACGACATTTCATGACAGTCGCAGTTGAAAACTCAAAATGCAAACCAGTGTTGCCAGAATTTTTTTTTGGAAAACGTCCAAAACAACTTTGAAAAGCGTCATTTGACCATTCAAATCGTCATTTTAAGTAACAAAACAAAAACATGATTTAAAGGTATTTTTATTAATTTCAAAATATAAAAATTTATTTAATTTTTTGCTGTTATTACAAATTTTCAATTTATGTATTTTTTATAATTGAAAAAAAAAAATGGAATGCGTACTGTGTATATGCCTCTCGAATTTTCTATGTCGGACTAGACGCGCTTTACCTTAAAAGTAAGTTGCATATTTTGCAAAAACCTGCTTAAAACCTGCTAACTTTCGATCTTTTAGCCAGGAATCACAAAGCTGTGAACACGTTTTTTAGGCATCTACAAATATAACGATGCAATATTTTAAATTACCTAGTATTTCTTCCTCAACTACTAATACCGTATCTTCTACCAAGTCTACTTCATCTGCACATTCTATTTCATTCGTCCATTCTGCGCCTTTTTCTTTTGTTAAGGATGTAGCCTGGTGTTCGAGTTTCAAAAAATCGATTTTTTTAATATATTTCAAAAGTACCATATTTTGAGAGCGTTCTGTTTCAGACCAAAACTCAAAATAGCAAATAGATGAGAGTTTTAAAGCATTTTTCTCAAAACAACTTATTTTTGATTCGTCCAAGGGTCTGACAGAATACGATTGGGCTGAAATTTTAATATAAACTACACGCCAATAGCTCTAGCAGGTAACAGAATTATTTATTTTTAATCATTTCCTATTTTTTACCCTATTTTTCAACAAAAAAACAAAGTGATTTTTGCAACATTTTTTAGAAGTTATTTTGTTATTTCTGAATAAAAATGTTTAAATATATTACCTGCCAGGATGACTCACAGAACAGCACTTTATTTAAATTTTTTGTTTTTGATGACTTCAACTACCGTTATCACCCGAGTTCCACACCTTTTTTTTAGGTGTCCACTTTCGAGGTAAAAAACACTTAAAAAAATTTCGTAAAATAAACTCCAAAAATTTTTTTTGTACAATGAAAGAAGCCAGTAATAACATATAAAAAATTTAAATGATTGAATTTTATTTTGTTATAATAAAAAATTCCCGAAATATCCTTGAAAATTAAGCCGGAACACCAGACTACATTCTTAAATTTTTCTTACCTGAAATAACCCAAAAGAAGTTATAACAAAACACGGCCAGTATTAAAATTTACTTCATTTTATTACAAATTTACGCATTTTTTAGTTTTAGCACTTTTGACTGGTTTTCTCTTTCCTTTTTTATTATAAAAAATCAAAAATTAAATTAAATCAGTTGTAATTTTTAGTATAATGTTTTATTCCTTGTCACATATTTGTAGGTATTCTTTTCAAGTTTCCTTTTTTCAAACTTTTCGTAAAACGTTATTTCGTGCTACTAAATCGTCCAACCGTCATTTGGCTTTGAAATCGTAAAAATGACGTAGCGGTCGTCCATCTGGCAACGCTGCTGCAAACACGTTTATCTAAATCAAGAGTGTGATTTTTTCGAGTAGTTTTAAAAGTGAATAACTCAAAAAGTAATCACGCCACAATCAAAGTAAGCAGAGAGAAATTTTTTGTTGATGTGTTTATGATAAATTTTGCATGTTTTTTGTTGCGGATTAATATTCAGTTAATTATTATTTTGCTTCTCAATTCAATTTTCATTTTAATTTTCGATTCACTTTAATTAAAACATGAAATATCTTTTGATATTCATGGCTTTTTGAAGCCACTGAGGAATTTTTGAGGTTTTTTGTTTTCCCAATAAAATCTAAAAGTTTCTAGAGGGTTTTTAACTAAATGTAATCTACAGAAAATGTGTATTTTTAATATATTTATATTATTACTTTCTAAGTTTTAATACATAAGCCTTAAAGAAATTATACGAGAATTTTCTATATCACAGATATTGAGTTTGTTCATGGGCAACACTTTATTCTTGACATTTTTTACACAATGGCACCTGGCAATGCTAATTTCAAGTTGACGTGTATTTTTCTCCAATTTTTGCTTTTCTACTAACGATTTTTTGTGTGCTCGCTTTAAACCGCTTAAAGTTCTTGAGATTTTTTTTTTTTTCGTTTTCGCTAAATAAATAATGCATTTTGGATATAAATTTGAACTAAGGTAAAAGAGAAGTGCAAGATATTTCTAATACAACTGATAAAAGAAATAAAAAAAATTTACTAAACAATTTGACACTTTTGATAACATAAAAAATGTTAGGCCTCCCAATGTTATGGGTGTGATAAATATTGCAGATGTTATTTATTCTCATGCAGTTCAATTTAAAAGTTTTATGAAAGATATCGATCATTGTATTTTGGAACAAAATATGTTGTGAACCGAGCCAACATTGGTTTCACTTGTAAAGGAACAAATACAGCTGAATTTTGGTTTGAGGTGCATATACTTGAAAATTCGTATGGAGAAAAAAATATAAAAATATCAGCATTTTAGCATTAATCCAGCTGACATACTTAGTATCTAACACCTCGGTTGAAAGACTTTTTTTCAAATAAATTGTATTGTATCAAATCCAAAATACGAAATAAACTATTAGTTTCTACAACTGAGAAAATTCTGCTTGTCCGCCATTGCCTAAAAAATGTCCTGATGAACAGTTGCGTCACATTTCAACCCACTCCGAGCGATATATATATAAATATTGTAATAAAATCTAAATCTAGACTTTTTTTTTCTAAAAGTGGCAAAACTGAAGGTTTTTTTGGTACATCTAGAGGGGAATAGGTTTCGCAATCTGGCAACAGTGGTTGTCGATGTCCTCTCGCGGTGTGCATACGTTTTGCAGCACGGGTGTAGCGTAAGTGTTTTCTTTTTATATCAAAATAAAGTTAGTGTTCGTAGAAACGACGAAGATTACCTTTAACGTGATTTTTTGCAATTTTTTACATATTGTCCAATATTAGTGTAGTTCACGATCTGGCGCAAATGGTATAGCATCATTGCAAATGTAAATTATTATTAAATATTACAAATATTTGTTGTTGTGATAGCAGAAATATTTTGCATTTGCAATGACGCAATATGCAACAGATCGTGAACTCCACCTCCGAAATGTCTTTCAAGGTGGATCTGTCGGATGATTTTATTGAAAAATTTTGGAAGCAACTGACGACTGCGATTTTGAAGATTCAAGTAGGGAGGAATAAACTAGAAAGAACAATGCAAAAGAAAATCTGGTTGATGAGCTAGCAGTAGACAGAGACGACTATATGATAGACACATTTGGTCGAATAAAAAGGGGGAACTATACGGGGAACTACAAAAGAGAATATCTTAAAAAATTAAAAAAAAATGAACTGTCACACAAAGAAAATTTAAAATAAGAGAATTAACGAAATATTTGTAAATATTGTCCTTACGAAAAAAGACGAATGACAAAGTTAGTTTGCTTTTAATGTAATGGCAACGTATGTGCAGAGCACAAAGTTGAACTTTGTTTTTTATGTTCAAATTAATTAATCTTATTGATTGCTCTGTTTTTAATTAGTTTTTTAATGAATATTATTTATGTTTTAACTTCATAGAAGAGCTTTGTTTTATTTTTCATTTAAAATCATTTTTTTTTAATGCTAATGCTTTCTAATGCTTTCACTGATCTCAAAACTACATACCTCCAAGAAAATTTTTGCTTAAAAATAAACAAATAATTTTAAAAATATATATGTACAAATATGGTTAGAGAAACAGATTCTTTCTAAACATTTGGAGTTAAATATGGCTTCGTCGATACGACGAAGATTACCAACAACGTATGTAGAATATGCAAAACCTTTCTAGGGTTAACGATTCAATAATAATAAGTGCAGTTAAATGTCAACAGTTTTTATTTCTTTCTTCGCTGATGCCATTTCAACATTATGCTGTAAGGTTTAACACTTCATTGATTCTTAGTGACTTTTTTTAACTTTTCAGATTTCTCTTGTGAATTTCGATACAGGAATTTTTTTCCATTTCATTAATTTTAAAGTGTTGCCACCGTGAAGCAATTCTGAAAAGCTTTTTCACATAGTAATTTATATTTTGATTTTACTTTAGTATACGGGGAAATGATAGAATGTGTAGATGAAAGAGATGAAAAAGTAGGAGCAATCAACAATAATCGTATTAAGAGAAGAACCTTCAAAGCGATGTATAAATGGGGTCTTATTTTACTAACAAAAAAGTTTATTTATTTATTTTACAGTTTATTGAAATGCCATCAGTGAACATATTCACGAAAGACATATCGGAATAGAAAAAGCGCATTCAGAAGATAAAAACCTTAAAAAATCCCCACTCATTCCCAATTCGGTTTGGTATCGAATAAAACACAATAATTGAAATTCTGTTAACTATTTTGCCAGTGAAGATTAGAGGATTAAAAAACAAATTTCGCCTTCTGATAAAATTATTGCCATTATAAAAGAACCAACTATAAAAGAGAAACACTTCAATAGTTCACTGGTACAAATATATAAATATATTTATACAAAACACAATAAAAAAAAGAAAAGTGCACAATTGACATACAATAAAAACCCGATGAAAGTCTTTAGTATCACTTGCCACCGACTCAAACATGCCACCTTACACTACAAATAAGTGCCCGACGTTGCCCGTGGATTTTGAATTAAGATTAAAATTATCTTCTGAATTTTTCTGTAATTTTTCTTTAATTTTAGTATTTTCTTTATGTGAAAGGGAAATGGCGACCTAAGTAGTTCTTTTATTGGGGATATGTCCTTTAACGGATTTTTCGGGAGGTTCCTGCACTCGCTCAAAATTTTTTATACAGTGTAAATTTCATTGTGAAACCTGCTAGACATGCCGTTTTAGTTATTTTTAAGAATTAAATATGTCATGCCCACTTAGAAACTAAATATGCAAAATTGCTATCTTTTACTCTAATTTTTAAGATAGGATTTAAAAAACCCTTTCTGAGTGGTTGCCTACACTATTAATTAACCAAATGGGTATTTGGATAACTTGTTAATAACCGAAGCTATGAGTCAGTCAAGACAAGTAAACTTATGTATTTATAAACCTAACAGTGATAATTTGCGTGAAATAAGATATCGATAAATAGAGGCTTAAATATAGAGGGATGTTCCAACTTTAAAATCAGCTAGTATCGGGCCAATATTGCAGTTAAAATAAATATGTCAATTCAAGTGAAAAGGAAATAATGCGACCACAGTGTTACGCTAAGAAAATAATGTAATACAAAAAAAAAACCCAGTTTTATTGCTCCAAACATTTTTTCACTCCCATTTTCCTCTCGGTTGCCTCGCAATTTTCTATACAATTCCGTTTGGTTTTTTATGTTGGCGCACTTTAATTTCCAATTGAAACATCAATGTCAGTTGCTACTGTTGCATTGACAGCGAGCGTACATACGCATTGTATTTGCTCACATGTGTGAGTAAGTTTGAGTATGCATGTGTGTGGATGTGTGCGTGTGTGTAAATCTGGAACAAATTGATATCATTGACACTGAGCACACAAGAATAGACCGCAAAAAGTAGCAATGATCACGAAGTATTTTTTCATTCATTTAAGCTTTATTCATATTATATTTTCTATTGCCGATTGTGTCAATCGTTTGCGCTTTGACAATTGCAATTTAATTGATATTCACCAAAAGCAAATGAATGGGAAATGGAGTCATTGGAAAAATCATGTGGAACTAGAAGAAATTTTAAATTTTCCACGTTGTATTTAAATCTCAATTTTAAATCTCTACTTGCAGCTTAAGTAAAAATCACATAAGTAGGCAACGAGCCATCTATCGAGTGATGAATTGAATGAAAGGCTTTCCACATTACCATTTGAATTCAATATGAACTTCTACCGGTTATTCATACTACTTCTAATACTACTATTATGACACAAAAATCCCGTTGATAGCATAGGCACTGGTACATGCACATAAGAACTTGAATACAATCAAGTCGGCAACAGCTGACGACAACAGAACCGCCGATGAAAGGTTAAATTTTTTAATTCAAATATATATATAAAAAAAATAAGAAATCGACCAATTTCCCGTTAAAAACCTGGCAACATTTTATAAACTAAAAAAATCTCAATCAATAGAGCGAAAAAATGAGAGCGTTGCCATCATAGTATAAAGAAAATATAAAATTTGCCCCTTTTTCCTTGAATACTTTTCCAGAAATGGAAACGATTATATTTCCGCAATGCGTCATCGCGACTTTGATTTCTTTTTTATTCTCTAATAATAACGTTATAAAAATTTGGTCGTCGTCGCCGTCGCTCCAATTGTGATAGAGCTCTTATTTTTATGTCGACAATGGTACTTTAAGGGTGGATTGTTTTGAAGAAGAAAAAGAAACCGGGGATGTATTTCAAGCACCATCTCATGCAGAAGGTTTTGAAGCCCTAGACGTTCCATGTAAGTGGTTTGAAAAACCAGATGAATTGGGCCCTGTACAGTCGTTGCAGCTAACGCCGAGCAGGGACTTGGCTGCAATGAAAAGATATGATGCGTTACATCTCTATTGCTCGTACTTTTTATAAAATATCTTTTTGTCCAAATGACGTGTTCCCCTTTGAATTTGCTTTGAAATCGATTATCCGGATTTTCAATAACTCGGAATAACCCTGGTTTTAATTGATCCGGTTAATCGGGATTCTACTGTACATACATAAAGGATTTTCATAGTTGGTATTTCAGGTGTTTAGTCGTATCCTTTTCAATTCCTTTACTTTGAATCAATCATAACTGTAGACGCTCCGAAGAAATTGCTATACGCGCCCGGTATTAATTTATTTTAGAGCGAAATGAAGTGTAGCCACAACGGGGGCTGCTAATCCCAAAGTTTAAAAGGGATTAAATCAATTCAAATTAATTCATTTAAAAATAATATCCTAAAAACTCGCCAACAATTTTAATTCTGGAGGTTTGCCACGAATAAACTATATATTAAAAATTGACTCAACCAATCTCAACAACCAAGGTCTAATATAGACTTCTATTTCCAAACAAACATAGCTCCTTTATACAATACACTAATAAATTAAGTTCATTACAAAAATATATGTAAACAAGTAAAGCAAATAAGCCTATATAGTTTCAGACAAATTCTACTAAAATAAATTAACTGTAGTAAAAATACAAAAATTCCATTATGATTATTAAGAAAATCCTGTTATTAGGATTAGGGGAAAAATAATCCTTAATTTCATGTGCTATATGCTCCTAATACTGCTGTTACAATACAACTAATATTGTTGCACTACTACTACAAACTACATACATATTTAGTAAATTACAACAAAAAACCAAACAAATTGTAGAAAGCTTGATGTCTCCTTAAAAAATATACGCTTCTTCAAAGTGTAATACATTTAAGATATTCAAGTATAAAGATCCACGTGCGGTAACCCATGTCAATGTCTACGGTGCTGTACTCTAAATTCTGTTTTTTGTTTCTTTACCCTTTTAAGATTATCATATATTATTGAGTGTTTATACGCAAAATTCTTATGATTTCATTTATGCTAATTTAAATGGTTGTTATGAACTTTAAATTACTTAGTAGGTTTTTAGGCGTTTAAATAATTCTAAAGATTTATTTTTTGAGCGTCACACATTGACACAAAAATGTATAAAAATGCAACGCCTGTACAAAGCGTCATAGAAACCTAAAATTTGTGTCAGCTTTAGCAGAATTCTTTAGTGAACAACATTGTGTTTTTAGTTACCTAATAAGGAACACCCTACACTCATACACTATGTTTTAAATAATTTTAATTTTATTTTTAATTTTAACTAATTTTTTATATTTTTTAATTTTTATAGTCGGTTGATTTTTTTAAGGGTGAAGTCCGATTTATACTTTAGTTTTTTCCTAAACATGCTCAGCGATATCCTAAGTGTCGCAAAATAGCCATGTAGTGAAGTTTTATTCAGAGTCATTATTTTCCAACAAATTGCCGTAAAAAGCTTTTGGATTTTGCCCAAAGCCGTCAAAAGCTCGTTTTATGAAAAATAAAGTGCTAACGCTTATAAAATTCAGAAAAAGAGTTTTCAATGCTATTATGAAAATTTTCGGAAAGAATATTCTAGTTTCAATGTTTCGGATGGCACTATGATCTATTTATTAAATTTCGTTTTTAAATTAAACCATAAAAATTAAATCAAAGGCAGCAAGTATCTTCAGCAAAAAATATAGCTCGACTAAATTGCTAGCCTTAGTGGGAAAAATAGATTTTTTGAAGTCAGACAAAACTATGTCCAATTTATAAGCACTTTCCCTATTTATTATGTTTCCCTAATGTGTGTTATTAAACTATGTAACCTAATATTAGTATGAACTCAACTTAGTCAAAAAGGTTGTAATGCCTACAAACTCCGTGTTTATAGGTCTGTCCTAAAAACTTTTTACATTGAACTGATTTTATCACAGATAAATTTAAGCTACAAAATAAAAGCTGAATTAAAAAAGGAAACTTCAAATGAACGGAATAGATAATAGAATTTAAAGAAAGAGAGAGAGAATAAGAGTTATTCTTTTAATAGAGGATTTGTAGACATGCCATTAGATGTAGAGCACAAAAAAGTCGATTCAGATCAACTAAAGTCCTTTTTTTCCTTTTATTTTTCCACCAACTGTTTGTGTTTAAGTAAGTAATAAGTAATTTAGTGATGGTTTCAACTGGAAGAATATTCTAAAAATTGTGGTAATTGAGTACGTGTGTGTTTACAACGCCCACGAATTAGTTACTATGAAATATTCCTTAAAGATTGTGGCTTGTGGGTAAATTTCTGCCTACCGTTCGTAATTCATAGAGATAAAAAGTAGGGCAAATATAAAAACGAAAATAAGACTAATGAGTTGCCATAAATTAGATTGTATATTGTTTAAAATATCCCTTTGTTTTTTTGCTACTTGAAATGGTTTCATTCATTAGTATTTCATTCTGTTTTTGAGTTCATAAATCTTCTTAATTTTTATTTTTTTGTTTTTTCTTCGTTTTGGAAAGAACTTTGACCTTTCCTAACAACTGTAAGCTTCCTGTTGAAGTTTGAATACTCAAAATAGGTTTTTTTCCAACATTTCAATTATTTTTTTTTTTTGTATATTATTCTCGCGTATTCCCAAGTGTAAGTAAAATTGCGATGTACTTTAAATTTATTAAGAGGTCAAACAAATTTTTTTTTTTGTTGAATTTTTGAAGACTTACACATATTTAAGAATATTATTATTTTAGATTTTATAGACATTCTTGCTGGCACATCTCTGCAGCAATTCATATTAGCAAAAATTTGAATGCCTTTGATTTTAGAGGTCCGAAAAAGTTAAAAAATCAACACTTTAAGGTCATGGTCAACTACTTCCATGCTTATATTTTTTTAATTGTCTAGGGATAATTAAAAACTAAGATATAACTAAGTGATAACATACTTTTACTACATAACAAATATTTTATTATTTTATTTACTATTTTCAGCATCCTAATACGTTTGCAACAGTTTTTTCAATACAAAAAAAAAAATATTCTAAAATCATTTTTATTATATAAATTATGTGTTGCATACTTTTGGGCTTCAAGTATGTTGGCAAATTTTTAAACAAAGAAGAAGGAAAAAATGTGACATGGAAATCATTACATGGAATAAGTGACCTGGCAATTTGTTAAAAAATTATCACATCAATAAATAACAACAAATCAAACTACAATGACCCCTTAAAAAGTTTTTAATTAGTAAAATCTCGACCCCTTTGGTTGTGTTATGCTCGACAAAAATTCTATTTTAACTTTTTATTAAAGCTAAAGAAATACAGACCCAACTGCTTTGTTAAATAGCAATTATTCGTTTCCAGAGATTCTTTTCGATAAGAAATACAGAGTACGGCACCAGATGTTTATATATTTTCCTTTTTGTTTTTATCACAGCAATGCAATATATATGGGCTATATAAATACCTACATTTGCCACGCCAAATAACCGAAAGTTTTTTAGCCATAACAAATGTATACAACTTCTTTGAGTTAATATATTAATGATTTTCAAGGTAAACAATTTTTTTGTTTTTTACATTTCCTTTCATTTTGCAAACATAAATTCTTACAAAGCAATTAAAAAGTTTTGAACTTTTTAAAACACTCCAAAAATGTTTTGTTGTAAAAACAAAAAAGCAATGTATGTGGTACTTTGAAGATAAAGAATGCTTGCAAACATTTACACTATTAATTTTTCGCCAGAAAAAGAAATACTTTTGCATACTTATTTTCACATTGTAGCAATATTGTAATAACGAGCAGCTTCCATTTGTCACAAGGAGAAACAAATACATACATACACGCATGCATACTCGTATTTGCCTAAATGCATATATGTGAGAATAAGGGAGAAGAAATATAGGAAGATTGTAAAGGTGTGAACAACATTCGTGGCAAAATGAAACAAACACATTTTAAAGTAATACTTGTAGATATTAAAGTTCAACTATAGCAAAAACTTTAAAAAGGTAAAAATAATTGAAAATCAAGAGGACTTTATTGTGCGGAATAAATTATGAAAACTAATGAGGTTCATTCAGATGATGCATTGTATATATTTTCAAAAGTTTACATCTAAAGATCAAAATATATGTATGAACTGAAAAATATATGTATGTATAAAGGTTACACGATAAATCAAATTGATCCTGGATGTCGATCTGTTTCTTTTTCAGCCACGATCTTATATGGGTCGAATAATTCAATTTTTCAATGTAAAAAGGGATCAAAAAAATATCGATTAACTAGAATTAGCAGATTTGGTGCCAGCAAGTGATCAAAGAGCAGCACAAACACTGCTTCGCTTTGCCCGAAAACACGCATTTTTAACCCCTCCCTCCCCCACTGCCGTTTGAACTTTTGAGTCTCGATTTTTAGTTTGTAAGTAGTCCTTTATGATGGTATAAGTAACGCAGCCTTAAAACGCAGTAATAAGCCAGCCGGGTCCATTTTAGAAAAGCCTAACTTTTAGCTCAAAGAAAGAACTGAATATATTGACAGATTCGAAAAAGATTTTGCAGTTATGTTTATGAACCACTTTTCCCGGATTGGGGTCAGAATTCGTGAAATCAATCACTGAAAATTATTTTTTCTCAGATTTTAATGTAAATATAGAATTTAGTAAGTTTCCATAAGAAAACACGATTCCCAAATTTTTAGTTTAAAATTTTTTGACACTTATTGATATTAATAATTTTAGTAAGTATTTTTTTATATTTGATGTATTTCGAGATCTGTTCAACCAAATTTATCGAAATTTTCAGGATAAAGATTATATCTTTTTAGTTGGACTTTTAACTTTAAAATGGTATCAATATTGCTAACATTGGCGATACTCATTTTCACTATTTTTGTCAACCGATGAAGCACTGTGTGCCGTGCTGGTTTAAAAAATCATAACTTCTAAACAAAAAATGGACACACTTTGAAATTTTCACATATTTTTGAAAACAATACTAGCAATGTTCATGATTTTTTTCAAATTTTTTCATGCTCCAGAACAATGGTTGCTTGCTAATTGTTATAAACAATTACTTATAAATAAACAAATTACAGTTATTGGCGATCGAAATCTTTATAAACTATCACTAAAAAAGAAGTAGTTCTGGAAATTTCGATAAATTTGGTTGAGCAGATCCCGAAATACATCAAATTGAAAAAAAAGACCTCCTAAAATTATTAATATCAATAAGTGTTGTAAGCGTGTCAATGAGTTGTAAAAAAAAAAAAAATTTATGAGCTAAAAATTTGGTAATCGTGTTTTCTTATAGAAACTTACTAAATTCCATATTTACATTTAATGTAAGAGAAAATATAATTTTCAGTGATTGATTTTACGAATTCAGACCCATAGTTGTTTCTGATCTGTGTAAAAATGACCCGTCCTATTGTGCTTTATAAATATTTGGAAAATTGCCTTAAATAAATAATTTACCCAAGTACTTATTTAGGTCAATCAAACCAATTTTTCCCCAATTTGCCCAGCTCAGTTGAACGAAGTTTACCTAAGTTTTTTTTTTTTGGGATGTTATCAAAAAATTTGGATCGCTTGATTTCGCCTAAGTTTTAAGCAATTTAAGTAAACTCGATTTTACTATAATTTTACATACGTTTTTCGCGTATACGTGACGATAAGATAATTTCCCAGAAATTAATTCATTCAAAAACCGAAAAAATCCAATGATTTGTTCATCCCATAAAATTTATTTTCGATTCATGGCCAACAATGGTTAAAAAATTTGAGTTAAAAAGAAAAAAAAAGAAAAACGGGTTATGAATAAAGCGAAATTTGAGAATTCCAAGAGTAAGTTCAAAAGACAATTTTCATATGAATACGTTTAGAAATACTTATATAGCATATGAGGCATTTCATGCGAAGCGTTGAAATTCGGCCTATTTAATCCCGTAGAAAATATGAATGTGGACACACAATTTTTTATTTTTTGTATGAAGTTTATTTGCCAAGTTATGGAGTTTTAAAGAATTGACGTAATTGAAATAAGGATTTTTCAAAAGTAATTTTTAGAATTAAGCAAATTTACAATAAAATATTGAACATGGTAATTTAAATCGGTTTTGGTTTTGCCAAACTAAGCCTAAAGATACAAAAAGGCGGTTTGATCTTCCAGAAATTTATTTTATTTCGTTATGTTGATGTTGGACTTTTCAGGATATTAATGAATGTAACTTTTTACACTTTATTAATTTTTCAAAAATACGTGTTCATACCTATTTTCTAATCAAATTATTTCCTGAGAGCAGAAGCATGATTTTGAATATTCCCATAAAGAAAGGTATTTTCACATATTTTCTAGATTTTCTCTCCCAAATTCATCAATTTTCAGATTTCGTATTATCAAAAATACTTAACTTTAAAAACAATGCAGAATTTTTAGCCTTTCAAATCTTGAATAGTATAGGGACACCATAATGGACGAAAATTTTGGCCCCAGTGGACGCTCATTTTTTCTGAGCACTTCTTCTGAGCAACCTTTTAACCCAACCTTAACCCTTAAATCCGCAATTTCAATTAAAAACACACTTATAGGTTGTATTTGGGATTCCAAACCATGTTTGTTCTACGAATTTTAAAATAAAATAGTTTAAGGTGCCGTAATTTCGAAGTACATGGTTGGCCACTGTAGTAACCTTTGGGCATTATCTGAAGAATAAATTAAAATATATGTGCAATAATTTTTAAAAACAATTATTTGGTGTTATCCCATGCCATTAATATATTCGTTTTATAAAAATTCGAAAATAAAAAACCATATTTTCAGACTGTAGCTCAAAATTTTTGCAAAACATGCTTTCGAGTTAAAAATAACTGTAACTACATGATAGTTATCATTTCCCCATTCTTTGAATTGAATTTATAAAAAATTATCTTTTCGGAAAAAAATCACCTACTTTTTAATTTGAAAAACAGTAAAAATTTCTGTCTATGAGACTTTTTTCAGGCCGTACAAATATGCATCGAACCCCAAATCTTGATTAAAAGATAGAACCAAAAATTTTCTTAATAAATTGCGAATGCAATCATCAGACTAAAAAACTAAAATCGAACGGTCAAACATTTTTGTGAAAACTTTGTAGACTTTGAGCTACTCTTGCACCCACACTAATTATTTTTCTGCCAAGATTTTTATGAGGCTTTTTTAGTTGGTGTATCAACTTAAAAATGGCACAAAATTTGTCTGGCTTTAACATTATGAATTTTTTGAATTTTGTCTATGTGACTAATCACTATACGGTGGTTAAAATTTTACAAGAAGTTTTTTTGAAAAATAGTGAAAATAATTGATGGTCATTTCAAATATTAACAAATTAAGTTAAACCAAAAATTATGTTTTCGCAAAACAGCTATTCCAGATTGAACGTAATAAAAAAACCAAAATCTCGGCCTGATCATTTTAGATTTTCTTCAAACTTTGTCCATTGTTTTATTTTAGACCAAACCCAACAAAAAGGTATAAAAAAAAAATTCCGATACGGTTTTCACTGGAGTTGCCAGAGCGAACCAAATCTCCAAACCAAACCTCGAAAAAGAAAACCAAAGGAAAGGTAATTTAGTCTTCTTAACGGAACACACAATTTTAAATTTTAATTTTCGGGACTATGATACGAATTTTGCAAATTAATTTTTTAAGAATTAATTTAAAAAACAATTAATTTTAAAAATTAACAAAATTAAGTTATATTTTATTTTGTAGCCGGTCCAACGGTACCTTATACATGCATGTCGTTAGTATAATGGCTGAGTTATATACGATTCTGTGATTCGATACAGTCAATTTCGGAGATTTGGTTCGCCCTGGCAACTCCGGTGAAAACCGTATCGGAATTTTTTTGTATACCTTTTTTTGGGTTTGGTCTAAAATAAAACCATAGGCAAAATTTAAGCCAAATCTGAAAGGATGAAGACGATCGCTCGTTACGTTCAATCTGGAATGGCTGAAAACATTAAATATAGTGGTAGAAAACTTAACCCTGTCTCATTTTATCTTGGCTATAATCAAGGAAAAGTTGAGTTACTCACACAGCAGTTTTTGCAAAAAAAAAAGAGACTTCCTACCTCGCCGTTCGAATTCGGTGTTAAATTTTAGACTCGTTCCATTCGTGTAAAAGCTTACAGCAAGCGCAACATAAATAAATGCGTACAGCTCGGCCCTCAACGGGGAATTGTGTCATAATAGTAGTAGTACTTATACTTAGAAGAGTTGAACAAGAAAGAGGAAAGTAAAAAAAAACGCTTAGCCCTTTTTGTAACGACAAGTAACCAGTCAAGGGAGCATATTACATTTTATATTACAACTTCATGTTGTTACCTGCATTTTTCATCAATTACTTCTTATACTTTACAAACATACCGACATGCATACATTGGTACATAACTATGCATAGATATTTAAAGAAATTTACATAAATTCTAATTTTAAATTTCTTTCGTCGTCATTTTGCATCTCAGTTTCTATTTGGAGAATGTTTTCACTTTGCTTTATTTTATTTGTCTACATAGAATACTTAATACCCAGCTACATAATACCATGCAACAACAATCCCGAGACGGATTTGTGTGCTTAAAATGGTGTCAACTTCTGGATTTTCGTTTATTTTCCTTCTACAAACTGTTACTTTATGTCAGGATTTTGGATTATTGTTGTATTCAAGCTTGAAGGATTTCGTTTTACTTTGCGCCATTTTTTTTTTTTTTTTTTGTATTTGAGTTTTATTTTAAAAATAAAGACTTTGAAAAAGCGAACAAAGAACAAACAAAGTCTTTGATAAGTTTAATTTTTTTAAGCCAGATTAAACAAAAGTTAACTGTTTCGTTAAAAAGTTATTAACCTTTTAAGTAATAACATGAAATACTGAAAAATACAAAAAAAAATTAAGTATCAATTTACAAGTTTTGGAATATAAATTAAAGATTAAATTGTAATAAAAAATTAATAAAATCATTTATAATATTTAATTGAAATTTTAAAGAAGGCAAAATTGGCAACGAAACGTAATGCAAACAAATTAATCCAATTATAAAGCTAGAAAACAAATTAAATGCCAATTTTAAAATGAATAAATTTTAAACAAAATAATTAAAAAAAAGTTTTATAACAATAAAAAACACTTAACTGGTTTTTACTGCGAGAGCAAATTAAATTTTTATTCAATTTACACAACGAATTAAAAAATGTGTTTACATTTCAAATAAATTTCAATTGTAAAAATAAGTTGTTGGTTTATATAACAAAAAATCAGATGTAGCTATTTCAATATTTTTACAGTACGTATAGAATTACAGGACGACCTCGATAGCCTAGTGGATAGTGCACTAGACTTTCATCTGGGAGGTTCGGGTTCGATTCCCGTCTTCGTCTGGTGGTTAATTTTCATTACTTTCTTATATTCACTATCAATATGAAGTGTGTGAGAATTATAAGATAGTGTACAAGTACACACATTGGTTGGTAATGGCAAAACCACCAAGCCGATAAAAAAATTGCCACACCGCCGTTCGGAATCGGCGTTAAACTGTAGGTATAACTATGTGGTATCACAATGGGCCGTTCAGGCCTAAGTGTGTCTCTCGACAGCCACTCCAACCTAACCTAACCTAACCATAGAATTACAGATAACCTCCAGATCTCATTACATTTGCTTAAGGATCCTCATGTAAACTCGCAAACCGTATAAACTGATAAACAAACTTTTAAATTTCATAAAATTTTGACATATTTATACAGTTATAAACTTATTTTTGTGTCTTCTAAATGGACATCCTCTCTTAACCTATTAAGTCCTGACCATAGAAGGGCTAAAGTAAAATCAATGTAATTTCACACAAAGTTATCATTTGGTCTAATCAAGAAGAAGAAGAAGAAGAGAATTTCTCCAATTTTTTGTAATTTTGCGAAACAATTTAAATCTATATAAGATTCATTGAAATTTTTTAATTAGCTAGAACCTAAGTGTGTCTCTCGACAGCCACTTTAACCTAAAGTAACGTAACCTAGGCAAAATGCAATTGTAAAAAAGGACTTAAAATTGAAAAATTGGAAGTCAGTTATAATTTAAAATTTTTTATTATTTTCAAAAAAATGCATTAAAATGCATTTTAAAACTAGGTTTACATCTATAGAAATTTATATTTTAAATGCTTAACATTCACTCTGGGAATAGTGCAGTTCCTATAGACACAATAATAAACTTAAGTTATTTTCTTTCTCAGCTTTAGAAATCAAAAAATTTTACCTATGTACTTAGTGGTTGCACCTCCCTTTTGAAGAATTTGTGCAACTCCATTTACATCATCAATCAATTTTTTTTTATATTAAGTTCTTTCAGTGCCTGTATTGGACTGAGGAATCGAAAATGTCGTAAATTTGGGAATGTGCCCCTACTCCTAATTCCATTTACTTTATTTAAAACTTATTTTTTTATCTATATTTTCATAAAAGCCATAAATTCTTTTAAAAGATAATAACGAACAATATATATTTATTGAAGATATTTTTAAAGTGTAAAGAAATTATTGATTTTAAAGATATTCATTTAAAAAAAATCAATACTAAATCAGTACATAATAATAAGAATCAGTAAGTAGATTTGCGTACTTATATCAAAATATTAACCCCTTTCCCTCCCGCTAAATATTTCAGTTATTATGATAGTTTTTCCTGAATGAAAATATTTTTTGAATGAATTAAATAGCTAAGTAGAGAACATCAGAATAGGTCCAACAGTGGCCGCAGTTATCAGAGTTTAGAATTTGAAACATATTTACTCTTAGAAATCTAGACATTTTAGCACAGTTAGTGTATTCGAGTTCCTTCGGCAACTTGGAAGAAATATATATTGTATTCCAAATGATATTTGATATCGCAGTGAACTCACCTCAATCTATGTTCGTATGTACCGAGAGACTAAACAAAATTCACTAAATTGGTTGTAAAAAAACAGGCAAAAAAGTATAATTTCATACCTTTCATTTTCATCACTTATCATACTTTCTGCATAATATTCATTAATTTCAATACTTTCCTTTAGTCGGATGACCAACTTTTAAAAATCATTTCTTGGGTCATTCTTGTATCTTTGTATCTGTAAGGCGGCGTATTTCTACTGACCTTACACTAATAATTTTATATTTTCTCGTCTCAGTTTTTACTGAACTTCCTAAAATTTTATATACATTACACTTTCAATCTCATTCGGTTTGCATTATTCATCATAATGACAATAACAATATCAGACATCAATCTATTTTGGTTTGAATATAGAGCGAAAGCGTTTAACTCTTGTCAGATTCTACCCACACAATTGTGTTGGTGTGCTCTGGAAGGGATAAATGAAATATTATAATATTATTATAAATCGTCTGACAAATTTAAAATTTCACCAATTTAGCACACCTCTTTTCAGTTGTACTTTAGCATCCAACCCGACAACCCTCCAAATAATACTACTGAAAAAAAGCAAACATTGCAACAAATGCAATTGCATTTTTATACATATTACTTACATAAATCAATCAATAGCATCATGAAATGTAAACATTTATATACACCCATAGGCTTAAATTAATACGCTGTCATTTTGCTACTCATTTAAAGTTCATCATTTAAAAAAAGTTTGGAATCATTTCATTTCCATGTATGAGAGAAATCCACAACCAGGAAGATCTTATGCTCTGAAATGGGCACATTGGGTCAATTGGACCTTTCATAAAAGGTAATTTTTTAAAAGCAAATTATACAAAATTAAGCACTTTTCGCTGAGGTATCCTCTTGAATAATTGTTGTGACAATTTTCGTAATCGGACAATAACCAAGCATACCTAGTGAAAATACAAGTGAAAATGGAATCAAAGGAAAAATTGGCACAAATACAATAAATATTGGTATAAATAGTTAAGTCAATAAAATAAATACTTCATGCCAAAACTATTAAAATCCGATAATAATAACCACGCCCACCTACTGTTCAAACAGGGATTTTTCGACAGCACCCGAACTTAGATTTATATTTACTTTTATTTTTAAATTGACGCACTTGACGCAGCTGAATAAAAAATAAGTTCCCCACGAAATTTCCCCCTTCCAACTTATTTTTTCTCTACAATATAATGCGAATATAATCCACACTATAAAAAGACGGAAAACAATGCAAGTCAAAGAAATTCCAACCAGATCGCACCTTTAAGAAACATAAATGTAAAAAATAAAAGGGTGTGCATTAAAACCACTTCTGATGAATATTTCCCTGCCGCTGGGTATGTATTTACTGGGTACGGCTCATATACCCAATTGTTTATATATATTTGTCTGTCTGTAATGATGACAGTGACAATGAATGACAGCACATTAGCGGCAATGTAGTACACTGAGCGACTCTGTAGTAAAATTATGACTAGGTAGCAGTACCAGATTGTTAATGATGGTTGTAGTCATGTTCCAACATGATAAATGGAGTAAGTATCTGCCCCTCGAAACGATATTCCATCAAGTCAAGATCTCCAAGTATAAAAATATTGCCAGAACCCTGTTCTATCATAACAAAATCGAAATCATAGTAAATCCCTTGACCTAGCTTATATTGAAAACATTTGGGATATCGTTGAATGAAAGATTTTTCCAAAATAATATTCTCCTATTTCCATACTAAATATTTTTTGGCTTCCCAAATATTGGGTAACGTTTCATTTTTTTTTTTCTGGATTTCTCACATTATAAAAAAAATATTTAATGATTCAAAATTTGTATCTTATGGGGCAGTACCTACTGTGATTTTGGCCGTTGCTATGTATCGTACTTCTAAAATGCTCACAAAACTTTGAATCTGTTCAGTGCAGGGACCGTTCATTTTTTTGTTAAATAAGTTTCCATCATTCCCGCCATCAGCATCGCTCTCTAGCTCCTTTACAATCGCAGACAACATCGCACCAAAATATTTGCTATTCTGTTTTTTTTCTTGGCTTTGTTTTTGTAAAATGTTACCATTTTCACCATAAACTGTCGCTGGTGCAATGGTGCTGAGCATGACAGCTATTATGGCGGTAAAATGAAAATAATAACGGTATTATTGTTAGTGTTGCCAGCTTGTGAGTGTTAGTGGCACAAGTGTTGTGCGAAACGTGTTGCTGCATTTAATTGAATTGCAATTTAGCTTTTTTATAGTACCACTTCAAAGTGAGGAAACTTAATCAAAATGGGTGGGTTTCTACAGGAGAAGGAAGTTGGAAACACGCGCGTTAAGCAACAAATTCTAAAGGGAATAATTTTTAGAAATTCCTCTATGCAAAAAGAATTTTTGAGCGATTGAATTACAGAATTTTCTAGAGCAAAGCAGTGGGAGAGGAGGGAAAAGAAGAATATACAATGCATACAATTTTTTTAAAGAATGTTTTGCTTTATTTGCATTTATTTAAAAATTTGTATAAATTGTTGATAAAATTTTAGAATAATTAAATAATAGCAAAGACTTAAAAAAATTACTTTTTATTTTATTTAATGTATGAAATTTTTTTGCTGGCAAGTCGAGTTCTTGGACGACAAAGAAAAAACGAAACGAAACGGAAAAGTCTTTGCTCGTATCGGCATATTTTCTTTGTACCATTCGTTCTTTGATATTTCTTTTTATTCTTATTTTTATTAATACAATTTAGGTTTTTTCTTATTGCTGATTTTTATTTTCCAACAAATTTTGATTTTCTTCCATTTGCTCAAAAAATCTTACGGTGTAAATTTTCCTAAAGAATGTCAAGAAAGGAAGGTGACTTAAAGAATCTTTTGGGAAGTCAAGTAAAGTTTTACAATAATGTTAATAAGTTTGAATAATACAAAAGTAATTTTAAATTCATATACTCAACCAATTCTGTATTCTCCTCTTAACTTATGCACTAAAATCTTAGTAATTACATATTTAAAACAATTTACAAAAATCTGCATAAATTGAATTTTATCTGATTACATTAAAGAAAAATATGGAGCTATAAAAATCACACTTAATTAATTTAAATTATCACTTATGAGACTATATAATATTCTGTCATTCAAATTTTAGTACGTAGGTATCTCAAAAGTATTTGTCAAAATAAAGATAAAGAAATATAAATACATTCACCATTAAAGCGTAAAGAGAAAACCAGTTTAAGTAAAAAAAGTGCAAATTTGTTCCACGCTTCCATGCAAAGTAGAAGCACGAGCGTGAACACGCTACTTAAAATGCAACACTGTTTCTTTTTTTTTTGATTAATTTGACAAATTGTGCGACACCATAATTTTACAACATAAATTGTTGTGTTGCCAACTTAGTGCATAATGTGCAAAGCCAATGGCAAAAATAATAAAATGCAATTTGTGTTTCATTTCTTTGTACAAAACGATTTTAATTCGCGTGAAAAAAAAACAACTCAAAACTTGTTTCACTCGGAGTATTTATTTTTGTACACTTTAATGAAAGATTTTTCTGCATGTGACTGTTGTTAAATTGATTAAACATTTTACACGAGTAGTTATAAGCTTAGATTTGGAATTTCTATATATTTGCAAGCTATTCCATTTAAAGTTTTTCTAATGCCAAAAGTATTTGGCTCAGAAGAGAATACGAAATTGAAATAACTTCCACACATATACGAAAATTTACACACATAAATAGAAATATGTAAAATTGTATACCCCTCTAATTTTTAGGTTCCCACTCCATCATAGATATTTTTAAAATTCCATTAATTCAAAATTCAAATTAATTAAAATGCTCTTTGCATATTTTCTTAATTTTCTTTATTATGGTTGCCTAGTGTCATTTTGTTTGTACAGTAATCCCCGCTTAATTGCACAAGCAATTCCGGTCAATTGACCGGGAAACTCAGTTAACAAAATCCAACTTAATTGAACAATTGCTCAGTAAAAAAATCATGCTTAATTGAACAGTTGTTCAATAAAAAAATCGCACACTTTTCTTTATTTCTTTTACTGAAAGCGCTTAAGCTTCATTTCGCTCATTTCTAAAATAAATAAATTTATGAATTCACAAAACTTGCATTTATTAAATTTACCAAAGTCGACCCAAATAGCGTTAAAAACAGCTGCTTAAAGTGTTGCCAATTATAGTTTCGTTGAACGTTTTTAAAGTAATGCAATTTTGGGGGACAATTAAGCGGTATTTTTTATATTAATTTTATTAAATGGCCCAAATTTTTCTGTACAAATAACCTGGAAATTCAACTAAGCGGGAATCAATTAAACGGGAATTACGCATGGGAGCGTAATATTGGCACAACTTTTCGGTCAATTAAGGAAATTGAGGAAATCAATTAAGTGCGATGCAATTTAGCGGGGATTACTGTATAGTAATTTTAGATGTTGATGAGCTAATTACTAATTCAGTGTACCAATTTGCCTTCTACGTCAGGCTTTTGTGAAATGTATGGAATAGGGACGAGACCACGAATTTTTGCTAGTTTATCGGCCATGAGATTTTCAATAGAGCAATTATTTGGATAGCCATTGTTTTTCACGTTATTCGGGCTATGGTGTACAGCTTATGGTTTCATCTTATTCGATGCATGTTATCCACGAATATTGGTCCATAGATTTAACGAAATATCTTAATCGCGAATGAACACCCTTTCATCTTTGGTAGTCATCGCTCACCTCTCTGCGCGGGAAGGGCGGGAAGGATGAGCGTTATTTTCGTCCGACGAGAGAGGACTCTGCTTCTTGAATGCATAATGAACAAGAGTTATGTTGCGCTTGATTTCAAGTTGACCTTTACTGTTGTTGTTGAGGATTTCGAATAATTTCGTGTTGTTAGTTGACACAAAGTATTTCGTTTTGTCCTCGTTCACTGTTAAGGCATTCGACGAGACTCATTTTTTAGGTAGGAGGTTGCTGCGTATGCAATCAACATGTCGATGCTAACTGCCCAAATTATTTTCTCCAGCGTAAGGTTGCAGAAGTCAAACGATAGGGGATCACCTGGTCTAAAGCCTCGATCCATTTTTTTTTTCACTGGAGTGGTGGTGTCGGTCAGTCTCACTGAGCTTCGCAGGGGTACCAATACCAGACATTGTAGTATAAAAGTGATCCCTAATCGTGCTGTTGAATGCGGCTCTTTTTATAATCGACGAATAGATGGCGGATGTCGATCTGTTTTTTAGGGTTTTTTCAAGGATTTGCCGTAGAGTAAATTTTTGGTTACTGATAAGGTCCAATATTTAAACCTTGTAGGTTATGTTAAGAAGACTTAATCCCAGATAGTTTGCGTAAATTGTGTGATCGCCTTTCTTGCGGATTGGACAGAGTTTGTTGCGGTTTCAAAAACTGGACACGCTTTGATCCGACCATATTCTGCATGAAAGCTCGTGCAAGCGTTTTGCATTTCAGTCTTAAACAATTCAGCACCCTGACTGTTAATACCTTATCATAGTCGAGTGACAAAACTTCGACATCGTCTGTGATTGAGGTCTCCGGAACAGTATCCCCAATAGCGAGAAGTGTTACCTCTATAATTTCATCATACCCTGAATATACATATGTCACCAGATTTCCATCTTTGTCTTCTCAGCAAGCGGCTCCGGTCTTCAACCCGTTGGTCAGGCGTCTTGCTTATTCGGAATATTATCGACCCTCATTCCTGTCACAAAGCATTTTGATATCATCGCACTCACGTCATTCCGTCTTATTTCCTTTGCGCCTGAAAAGGCGTTTCTCCTTTCTCCTCAACTCTCTGATCGTTCCTTAGCAAGTCGAGTTAGAAATGACGGCAAGGCGACTCGGTATCCTGCGTTTTTTGCTTCAGTAGCATCGCGACACTTTTGGTTGCTTCACTGATTTCTCCATCGATGGTGGTTGTCTAGCAACTTTTCAGCACCCACACATATAGAGCAGGAGATCTGTTTCAAATGCTTGCACATATCATCAAATTGAAAGATGTTTTTCGATAAGACAACTGAAAATTTGCAGCTTTTCGTTATCCAGGTTTCACTGTATACATATACGTGTTCGTTTCGCAGAGACGTTTCTGGGTCTTGGCTAAAAATTGATCAATTCGTCAATTTGATGACGTGGTTTTGATCAGAGGACAGCCATGTGGCCTTAATATAAATATCGAGATTTTAGGATATGTTGCCACTAACTGTCATGCTCCTTACCGTGGCGAAGTCGATGACTCTGATAACAATTTCAGTGATTCTTTCGTGGAGACTGAAAAACTTATTATAATTGTAAGGCTACCACTGTACAAGAACAATGTCAATAGTATGGGCAATTTATTGGTTCTTTAGAGTAAATATAAACATTTATTTCTTTAATCCGTTAGTAGGTAACTCTGCACAGTTGAATTACTCAGAGTACAATAAAAACTGATACCCCCATAAAAAAGAAACTGATACTAGAGCACAATTTCATTCAAAACGTTGACCATAAGCATTTACCACAAACACTAAGGAATCAAAGACCATAATTTAATTAAGCTGCTATCAAGCGAAGTCTTCATAGAAAATAAATTAAACAAATACAATTACGTCTAAAACGTGTTATCACAAATCGTTGTCATAATCTAATCAAAAGTGTTAACTTGTAAATATTTTCACGTTTCAATAAATTGAAAACCCCGCAAAAACCATTCCAACTGTTTTAGTTCAGTTTAGTTGAAATCGTTGAAAAATGCGGATACTATTAGCGATTTTAATCACATTAAGTTTGGGTGAGTTATTAGAAAAGTGTAGAAATTTAATGAAAATTAAGTAATTTGCATTTGGGTAAATTTATGCAAAGCTTGCAGCCTAACCGCGAAAAATATCAAAATCAACCACCGGCAAATTGTCGTGGAAGAATCGGCTACTGGTTTACGTGACTCGAGAAATATTGAGGATCAAATAAAATACTACGTTTATACGAGAGAAAACGCCAAACAACCACAACTGGTAGAAGCTCAAGTAGAATCAGTGATACGAAATGTTTTTAATCCATTAAAGCCAACCACGTAAGTTTCAAATCAAGTTTTTCTAGCAAAAAAGTATTTAAAGAACTCCATATTTTTTACAGAGTTTCATTACATGGTTTCGGTGGAGGTAAAGATGCTGCCGAAAATCAAATAATTGTATCTACAAAACTCGAACAGGAAGATTGTAATGTGATTGTAGTCGATTGGGGGGATGCGGTTGGGGATATCTACAGCGAAGCGGTTGAAGTCGTGCCATCTATAGGTGAAACAATTGCCAATTTCATAATTTTACTACATAAACATTTCGCTGTGCGACCTGAACAATTCCATTTGGTTGGTTTTAGTCTTGGGGCACAAATTGCTGGTTTCACCGGGCAAAGTATATATAAAAAATTAGGCGCAAAAGTTCAACATATTACTGGTTTAGATCCAGCTGGTGAAATATACGAGGATGCCACCGATGTAGATGAGCATTTATCGGCTGATGATGCAGTCTTTGTTGATGTTATACACACCAATGGTGGTGGTTATGGATATAGAGCACCATGTGGCCATGCTGACTTCTATCCGAATGGTGGCGAAACACAACCTAATTGCAGTTCGAATGATTTCGCTTGTTCGCATATACGCGCTTTCGAATTGGTCGAAGAAATGTGGTCACGTGAGAATGATTTCGTCGCTACAAAATGTTCAACAGATGAAGATATGAGTTTAGACAGTTGCACGTGGGTCAATGTCAAAATGGGCCAGAATTTACTTACCACTGGCTTATACTATTTGGAAACCAATGGTATATATCCTTATGCAAAGGGCAGCTTTGTTTATACTTATTTATAAGGAAAACGTAAACGCAATTTTAAGATTAAATATCTATGAAGATGTTTACTGCGTAGTTTAACATACAAATTTTTCCAAATTTTTAGTATAATAAAATTAAAATCTGAAATTGAATATTTGCATATATTTGTCAATGATACCATTTTTTCTAACTAACCTTTGAGGAAAAATAAAAAAAAATCAAAATGAGAGATGTAAAAAAAATGCGCTTGGTTTTTATTTTATCAGTTTTTACAAATTCAAATTTGATGGACGACTTGTAATAATATTAAAATCAATCATTGAAAACTTCAGGAAGATCAGTTAAAATCGAGACATGGAATCTTAAGGCTATTTTGAGTATTTCTCCGAAACCACACATATTACAGTACTGAGATTTGTTGCATAGGGGTTTGTTGACAACGCCATGCTCCAGGAAACATGTGTGTGAAATTGAAAAAGACAGAGTGGCACAGTTTCGTGTGATTTTTTTTGGCAAGTGGGCATAGCAGCTCTCATACAAAGAAAATACTTTAAATGGTATGTCTGAGGAACCAAAGCAAGAAAATGATAAAAGTTTTCATTTCTATGATCATTTGTGGTTTCTAATTTCCAATTACAATTCCAATGGTCATTTGTCTAATGGTGTGTGTTGATCCAAACCTTTTGTTTTCATAGTAAAATGAGTTTATATTTCAAACAGAAAGGATGAAAATATTTATATACATACAAACTACACGTTACTAACGACGAAGTAAATCAAAAATATTGGAAAAACCAAGAGAAAACGCATACGGTTTGGCCAGATTTTGGTGGTATCAATATGACTAAAATTTTGAAATCATTAAAATCTCGCCCCCTTCATACCTCAGAACTTTGATTTTTTTATAAATCTATTTAGAAATAGTCATTTAAGGATGTCATGGATTTTCGAGATCATAGTGATATTACAAATAATAAAAAAATGTTATCAAAGTTAAAAAAGGTCTGGCCGGACCGTGGTGCCAATATAAGGGTTAATTGTGAAGAAGCAAAATCAATAACTGTGCATGTTTGTCTACCCTGCAACCTTTTTTTTTTTGTGAATACGTTCATTCAGCGAAGAGCTTAAGAAAGGAAAAAAATAAAGTAATTAAGCAATTTAGTGTGGACCTATGCCCTATATAATTTTACAAATTGCCTTGAATAAAATATTTTCCCAAGTACTTAGATGAATAACACAAATTTTTCTACAATTTGCCCAGATCAATTGAACGAAGTTTCACTTACGTTTTCTTTGGCAAGTTATCAAAAAAAACTAGGGTGGATCGTTTTTGTCCAAGTTTAAGGCAATTTATACTCGATTTTGCTACAATTTTATGTCTGGCGGTGAAAATAAGTTAAATATTCTTATAAAGAGTAAAAACTAAAAACAATGCCTGCGATTGACAGCAATAACTGAGACCCTTTAAAATGTTTCAGTTCTAGCTGCTGGGCAGTTTCATTGTGAATGACATTATAACGAAAAAGAGACTTAACAACTTGGTCGTTTTATTCGCACATGTTAAACTGGCTGACAAATAAAACACAGCTAATAATATGCAAGCAAAATACTTCTACAAAAAAACACTACGCGGTGGTCATCGCGACGCGACGTTGTTTTCGCTCAGTACTTTTTTAATGCTGATTTTTAATACTTGCTAATGCAAGTCCCTGGTTATAACAAAGCTTTCACAATCAATTATCTTAATACGTACCTTAAAAATAATTTAAATAATGAAGAAAATTTCTGATAATTCAACTTTAAGCTGCTCTGTCAAGCAATAAACTCTTTCATTCAATCCAATACTAATCGACTTTAATAGATTCATGTCATGTCTCATTTTCATTCATCACTTGTGTATGTGAATCAATACTTCTTCATCTACATACTAATTCTCCCCTACTTCAATTCATGAAGCTACTAATTTCGATGCTTCCGTTTATTTTCGTTACTTCCTGCAGTCTGCAATTTTCATTTCCCCTACACATAAGCAAACATAAGCACACAAACATATGTGACGGGAAATCCCCTGCACAATAGCATGAAACTTGATCTGCTACACTTTCACTGTTCTCGTTTTTGCTTCCTTACATTAGTTGAATGCTCCTCCATGGAAATGTGCTATTGGCATTTAGTGTTAGTCGTGCGAAAAGTTCCAGATTCAATCCATTCAAACTATTTCTTTTTTCTCTATCTGCTTTTAGTTATTGATTTTTAAGATATGAAATTCTTTTTGTTTATAGTGAGTGAAAGAAATTCACAACATTTATTTTTTTAGCGCTTACTAATATTAAAACAATAACATTGCATCGGGTCAAAGACCTTTTCATATATATTTCATTTTTTGTAGGTTATGTTCGCAAAGAAGAAACCATAAATAAAAGCAGAAGAGAAAGAAGAAAAGAGAAGAGACGAAAAAGTTGATTTTGAGTACGGCAAACTTTTGTTAGATTTTTAATGGAAATTCTTTATAAACTTTTGTGCTTTTTCGGTGATATTTATTTATGCTGAGGGTAATGATGATTCAAAATGACGCGTCTCTGTCATCATCATCATCTTTTTCATTATCATCATCCCCATCATTGTCATTGTCAACAGTGTTAGCAACATCATGTGAAAGATCAACAAAACGAAAATATTACCCTTTTAAACTCATATGCAATCACAAATGCGATTTAAAATTGGTTCTCTTTCTTTTTATTTAGTTGATTTTACTTGTTTTTGTAGAAAAAATAAAGGCTTTTTTATGGGTTTTATTTGTTTTTGTTTCTTCACGCAAATTTTTATTTTGCGTATATTTGTAAGCGTTTTTTTTTTGTGACCAAAACTATATTAAAATTTTTGTCACGTATGTGTTGCTTGGGGATTTGAAATTTGTATACCAATTTGTGTCAAGCTTTAGAAAATCAACAAAAATTTTAAGCAGATATCATACAAAAGCCGGTAATGTCGTTTTGCGCACGTGTATGTATGATGCAAATAGGAAAAAATACGATTTTGATGATAAGATAAATTTTTACCCAGAAAATAATTAAATAAGATGCATGCGAGTTTCTTCACATACTTTTGATTTAAAATGAATCTCATTTTGAGAGTTCAATCACCTAAAAAACTCATGCACAATTTATAAGCATAAAAAAAAAGAAATTCATTATTGCCAAAGTTACGAGTTCATATAAACATACAAACGTTAGAATATTTATGATAAATTACATTAAGTACTTACATTTAATTTGTATTTTTTTCTGATTAGCAATAACCTGTAAAAAGAAAACAAATAAAATTGTTTTAGAACATGTACGGGAGTAGATTAAAGTTATTTATATAGCAACATTTTGAAAACATGCATACACTAACGCAGTGGTTCTCAACTGTTTTCATCCTCATCATCACGCGCCTGCTCCTTTTTGATACACACAACATTTTTATGCTGGGTTCGTCTGTGTGAAGGAAAAACTAGGCTAGTTAATTTATCTAGTAGTTGAATAGTTCCTCGAGATGAAAACTAGAATGGTGAAACTTTAGTGAGGTTTTAATTGGAAAATCGCAACCACTAACCAAATAATTAATAAATCGAGTCCATCATGCATTATCTGAAATGATTCCTAAAGATCATGATTCTTAGTAAAAGGCAGTCAAGAAACCCACCAATAGGAACCCACGATAGGAATGACGGTGATTTGGAATAAAAAGATATTTAAATGCAGGTATTTTTTTATGCAAAATTATCTTGACTGCGTAATGATATTTTAAATAATTTTTTATAATCTAAATTTGAAATTACTAGCACCTGTTGGCCTTATGAGGCAAACGGTTATATTATCAAGAAGACCCTCAAGAGTTTCTTTAATTTTCAATCGACAAGCCCTCGTCAGTAGTAGGATAAACCTAGCTAGGTATCAGGCGGGTATAAACGCATATTTCAAATTCATTCTTTTGATGTTATAAACTTCAGCATTTCATTTTTTTTTAAATACTCATATTAATATTTTATCCCAAAAAATCCATATTTCAACACAATTAGATCAAAAGTATTATATTTTGGTTTTTAAAATGTTCTTTGAAAATTGTATTTCACATCATTTTTTTTTTCTAATAATTAATTTTTGTCAATTTGTCGTATTTTCGCGTCTAAAGTCAGAAATGGGAAATGAGAAAGTAAAAAGTTAATGAATATTGAAGACATAATTTTGAACATTACTTTATCTACAGTAGGTGGAAAAAATAAGTTGTCAAAATGAAAACAAAAATTTAGCTCCAAATATCTTTGCAATGATAGATAGCTTTAAATGTAAAACGTGGATAAATCTATGCTATGAATGAGAAAAGCTCATTGAGTGCATGATTTTTGAAAACTTTTCCCTTTACTGTGGACTTTTTTCTGGCTTTTGAAACATCTGAAAGAAACAAATTTTCCAAAATATTTGTGCACGAATGGTTTTATAAAAATTGTGTCATTGGGAACCAAGCTGAATGCTTTTAAACTATATAAACCCAAAAAAATATTATAGTTCTTGAATGGAGTATCTTAGTAGTTAACGTTTTCATCATTTCAGATCACAAAACTCAAATCAAAATTATTAAAAAAGTACTGAAATTTATTTACTATTATGAAGGAGACATTTTGTAATGATCATCACTTAACCCTGACTCTTCATCAAATGGTAATGCAAGGATAGATTGAAAATGTATGTTTCAAAATACTCTCTCCAAACTAACGAGAAATGAAGGAAATCGGTGAATGATTGTTGATGAAACAATTCACCTTAACGAAGTAAAAATCTTGTTTTCATTATAGAAGACCAATTTACTAAAACTGTTAGCGAAAAAGATGACCATTTTGGATGTTGGAGCTTTTGACAACTTATTTGTCCACCATCGTTTTGTCACTTAGTAATATTAAACTTTAAAATAAAATCAAAACTAAATTTCTTTCTCCATAATATTATTACTATTTCAACCACATTTTACGTAGTTTTTAACGATGTAAAAATAAATTTAAAGCTATCTATTATTTCGAAGATATTTGGTGCTATAATTTTTTTTCATTTTGACAACTTATTTTTTCCACCTACTGTATGTAGATAATTGGGAATCAAATAAAAATAAAATTAAAAAAAATATATTTTTTTTTGCCATGACGAAAAAAAAAGTTGCCTATAGTTCTGACAGCGAAATAATATGTATATACATATATCAGCTCCTAACAGTTAATTTCATCGAGTGCTACATATTTTACAACAATGTATATAAAAAAAAAGGGAGATCAGACGGCTGTTTCTGAATCCGCCACGATTCGTCACAAATAACCTTACAGATGGTTGTTATCGGTATTTCAACACCAACATAACCGTGCTACTCAAAGCACAAAACCTCTCTCATGTACTACAATTCTGTAGTACGTTTACCTGTATACTACGTCATTACAATGTATGAAATTGAACACTTAAAATTCGTTGTCTCTAAAACCATCCATTTGAAATTATTATTCATTTGAATATGCTACCTTAACCAAAATGACGGGTTTTTCCGAGTGAATATTTGTTATTGCCGCATTATTTGATAAAATTAGTCATAAAAAATCAGCGATTGTAGTAACAAAATTTAAGGGATATAGTATACAGTACGATCGATTATATGCCATAAGTTTTCATGTCCCACTCATCTTAGTCTGGTCATTATAAAGATTTTCATCGTAATAACTCGTATCTAAGATTTTTCTTCAGTAATTGTTAGTGGGGAGTATGATAGATGGAAAAACCACAAAAGCCAGTTTTGGGGTTGCAAGGCGACCCCCCCAAAAACCCCCCTTTGGTGAAAAAAGGCTTTTTTACTAATAACTGGTTAACCAACGGAGATATCAAAAAATTACTTACCACAAAAAAAAGCTTGAGTGATTTCCTAAAAAAAAAGGTTTAAAGTAATTTTTTCATATATGTCATAGTTTTCGAGATATTCAATAATTAAGAAAATGCAAATTTTATACTTTGGATGCGCGAGCATCTTTTTTATTTGAATTTTTGCGCGCGGAGCCTATAGGAAAAATTTAATTACTCCAGAACCGAACATGCTAGGAAAAAAATCAAAATGGGATTTAAAAGGGATATAAAGTACAACATTCTCTTCCATTTTCAATGACAACGGATAATTTTTAGTATATAAACATAATAATATAGTATAGTTGACTGTTGGGTTTTTGCTATTTTAACTATTTACAGCCCTAATAAAAATAACTGGTTTCACTATATGTTGTAAATTTATTATCTTTTAGTTCAAGGCATTACTTCTGAAAATGCTGTAAAGTTAGAAATAAAAACATTCACATTATGCAATTTCATCAGCATATTAAAATTAGCTAAATTTTGGCTACTTTTTTATTGTTAAAGTTTTCAATGAACTACCACTTCGTAGAATGCAAGAAGTCTCACCAGGAGATTTCACAAATTCCGTTATGGTTGCAAAAGTTAAAGCATTAAATAACAGTTATTGGGTAATTATAATAAGAGTAGATACGCATTCTGCATTGGTCTCAACAAAAACAGTTTGCGCATATTAGCTGGTATTCTGACTGGGCATTGCGGGCTCAGAGAACACCTTTGTAAGATAGGGGTTGAGCAAAGCTCAATTTGTAGGTTTTGTAATGAAGAAGACGAATCATCAGAACATATTTTAGCTCAATGTGGACCACTGATCCACAAAAGAAGGAAATGTCTGGGCATGCACCAAGTACCCAGTACCGAACTGGCATCCATAGATCCGGGCGCAATACTCAAATTCTTGAGGGAGACTGGACTGGATGAGGTACTCTAGGCAGATTAGACTAGAAAGAAAAGAGGGACGTACAATAGATCTTATAGGTCGCGGTACAACGACAGAAACCTCTATAATACAATACAATACAATACAATACAACAGTTATTTCTGTATACTTTGCGAATTACCAATATTTTAATAGATCATTACGAATTACTACATAAAGTTGTCTTGCTAGTATATTCAAGATGTGCTGAGAAGCCCAAACTTAACCCAAAATTTCTCCGAATTTATTTTATGGGCTAGATCTGCTATGATCCTGTACGCCTTATATGTACATACATAATTCCCATACACAATTTGTTTTTTCAAAATTAATTATTTTACTTGCGTATTACCAAAACGTGCGTAAAAATAAATTTCCAATTGCTTACAAAAGATTTGCCTACTTTTCGGCAAATAGCATGAAGCTCAACAGCCACCGTAAAATTGAAATGATAACGCCGTGTTCATTAAAGTGATTGCCATTTAGTTCTGAACATTTTTATATAAAGCAGTCAATAACGCTTTACCAATAAACTGATAAGAAAACATAATTATCGATAACTGCATGGTAAAATCAAGAGAAGTATGCTTTAATTTGTTAATTGTGAGATAAATTATTGTGGCTTTACAATTGAAAAGGTACTTTTTTTAAGGGGAGGTTAACGTTCATGGCGATGAAAAATTAGTCCTTAAATTGATTAGAACGCGTGGGTGAAAGGATATTTTCATATTTTGTAAAGTATTTTATAATTAACAGCCTGTTCAGCGAAACCGTTCGTCGGCTTGATTCTTTATAACGTTAAACTTAAAATACGTTTTTCTCGAAACAGCTTGTGTTTTTTACCGGTTTTTTCTTTGAGAGGAGCTGGCAAGGCTGTGGAACACCCGCTCAGACCAAAACACGCAGTATACGACTTTATTTAATTGAAGCTGGAGCCGCCATTTTAATTTTATTTTATAAATAAAATTAGAATTTCCTTTCCATTGACAGAATAAAATACGTTGTAACTCATTATTAAAATCATCTATTTTATATTAAACAAAAATAACCGAATTCCATGAATTTTCTATGCTTCTCGACGGTAACCTCCCCTTAAAGTAATAAAAAATCACCAAAAACACCAAACAAAAATTTTAGAGAACGTTCATTAAGCCTGCTAAATATTAGTCAACAAATTAGTCATAAACTAAGTCATAACTATGAAAATTAATCGGTATAGTCCCTAAAAATAGTAAAAAAGAATACCTTATCTTAATTTAAAGAATTTATGCATTTATATGTAGATATATTTAAAATTCCAAACACATTCACGAAAATTTCTGCAATTAATTAAAACTCTATTCTACTGCATGTATTAAGCGAATACAGCAGCAACAAAAATGTCAAAAAGAAACAAAACTAAGAATTCGCAATGAAGAATTCCACAATGAAATAGAGCAAACATTCTCAAGCATTGCCATTTTAGCCAATGGAAGTATTTCCCCTTTTAAAACACCATCATCACTTCCATCTTCTCCCCTCTTCTGTTTGAAACCCTCTCGAGGAATTTTGATATGGTCAATTTAAATTTCAACACTTCAAAATCAAATGTAAAATCACTCACAAAAGAAATTTCTTGACTGCAAAAACTTTACATGGCCGTACACCAACAGAGATACAGGCAGACAAACAGTCGGACAGAATTAAGAGGAGAGAGACCTGGCGGCTGCGAATTAATTGATATGCAAGTGGCGCAATTAGATTTTTTCTTTTTTTTTTGTTTCTTTTACAGCTTCAAAGGCAGCACTGACAATTGCCGCTGGCGAACGAAGTACGTTGCCAATGTTTGTGAATTTTCAAGCTGCAGCGCAAATTTATGCGAATTTTTCGAAGCGCTAATCACTTTTGAAAAGGCAAAAATACTCATGCATAGTTGGAACATAGTAACAGAAATGTTTCAACGCTTTACTTCTTTTTCAGCAGAGCAACAATAGCAAAAGTTTACAAAAAACTTTTTGCATTTTTTCGTCAGTTAATTTACTTGATTGTTTTTTCTCATTTTAAGTGAAGAGAAGTTTTCGAACAGCTTTATTATTATAACTCAGTTATCGTTAGTTTAGTGAAGCGTAAATAATTGCTCAATTAATATTGAAAAAGTACTTAGTAAACTAGTTACTATTAGTTTTCGCTTTAACGTTGAAAATCGCAAAGGAAATGCCGATAATCGTGAGAAAAGTTCAGAAAAATATTTTTCTACTTCACATCAATCTTGGTTGTTTTTTATTTTTGAAAATTCGAATTAAAACTTAAATTTTTGTTAAAAAAAAATTATTTTTTACATACATAGATAGTTTTCAAACATCATGGAAATTGTTTGCCGATTTTTAATACCAAAAACTCGAGAAAAATGGAATATTCTCGCTTTCCTGATTGAAATTTTTTGTGCCAGCAGAATTGGTACCAGATAACTCGTGCTTTGCTGACATCAGTGTTGGCCAGAATTCAATCTGGCTAATAAGATAAAAGCAGTGACAAAAAAATTAATCATCATTCACAAACTAATAACTAATTTTTACTATTCATTTAATTATGTCTCGTTGGCTAATGATAATAATTGTTACAACTAAAATGACTAAAATGATGATTATGATTTGATTTTTTTAATACAAAGTAGCAAGGACCAGCTAGGTTTTGGCACCTGGATGAGAGATTCGAAATCCCATTTTGAATTTAGTGATCACAAATGTTTTCTATAAATAACCGAATACAGCAAATGGTTACATTAAATTTTAGCCTTACAAAACATCACTTCTGCACATTGATGGTTTTGGCATATACCCGACGATGAGTAAAATAAAGTTTCAAACTAAACTAAACTAAGAGAAATCAAAAAATCATGGATTCTTTAAAAAAAAAAACATTAGTTATAATTCTTTGTTTTTGAGAAAGTATTAAGTTCCCTTATATCCTTCGCTACACCTTTCGTCTTCTTCAGTTTATGCTTAATTAGAGCCCAATAACGTTCCACTGGCCTCAGCATGTGGCATAGTGGTATAATGCCGAATCACTCCAAAAAAAAGTTGATTACTTTATGTTGCATTAAAAATGGTTTTAACCTTTTTTGCAAGCATTCAGCAATATAAATATACGTGTTGATTGACCCAGAATTTGCATACCGCTGGCTTCTTTTACCGCAGCTGCATATAGACTGGTACATGAGAATTTCTTCTTGGATTTTTTCGGATTCTGTACCTTTCTGGCATATTTCCCCGCTGATTCACTACGTAAACATCGTTACCTGGAAGCTGCGTAAAATTTGACAGTAAAAATGTCATCCATTATGCAGCGCTGATTTTTTTGTTCTTTTTCTTGAGTCAATGTTGAATACTACTTTGGCTGACGTCAATAGAATTTCAAAATTACTCTCCCAAAGTTTCCGTTCCATTCTATATAATCCGATGTCTATACATCATATTGGGTAGAAGAATGATATAACTCCTGGACTGGTAATATTCTTCCACTCAACATCGTCACAGGTAGCCTCGTATAAGCGCACCGAAGCGCCAGTCCTATATGGAAAATTAAGTCTATATAGCCTTAATTTTCAAAATATCTATGGAAAGTTCTCCGACCTCTTTTCCAATTCCATCGATATTTTTGCGAAATTTTAGTAATATACTGTAAATGGTTCTGGAGGTATATCCAATAAAAAGCATTATATGGGAGGTACCACGCCCACTAATTAACGCTTTTCATATTTTTCCAACAGAATTTAATTGACAAACAACATTTGCTAACCAAATCTTAGATCCGTACCACAAATGGTTCCTGAGATATCCCATAATAAATACTGAAGCGTATTGTACCCAGCTAAGTGTGAATCAACCTTACTATATGAGGTTTTATCAGCAGTCTCCCTTTTTATTTAGGTGTGTATAATAAAAGTAATGGTAAATCAAAGAAATCTTATCAGCTTGTAATTTTGTCATAAATTAGTCACCAAATTTAATTTTTACAAGTGCCTACATAAATATTTACACAAAACAAAAGTCAAGATATTCCAACCAAATAAAAAAAAATGTAGCACAAAGAAAAAGAATTCTCCCAGCCCAAACCTAAATACATGTTAATTAAGTTGTGTGAATAAACATTGAAGCTGCTCCATTGTTTATATTTATACATGCAGCAACAACAAAAAAGTTACAACAGCAAGAACAACAATAAAAATGTAAACACTTTATCCATTCATTTATTCATTCATACAAGTAGCCAATACCAGTGTTGCCACTTTGTTTTACTTAAGATTCAATTGAGAAGTGAACAAAAGTTACGAAGGGGCAATTTTGTATATATGTATATGCACTTTGACCTTCTTATTCACTTCTGTTGTTCGAATGTTGGCAACATTTGTTGGACTCCTCATAATTAATTCATGTCTAATTTTTACTACTAATACCAACTGCACGCAAGGAGGAAAACAAAATATGCATGGCGTATGTTTTGCAGTTGCGGGGATAAAAATCATGAAAAAGTTTTGACTTTTAACACCTGCTTCCGGTTGTTGTGTGGTTTTTATTTTACTTCCTCTTTGTGGCAATGTTTTCTACTGATAAACTACTCCAGTTATCACGTGATCAATTTATGTTTACTATTTTTGCAGTTAATTATGGGAAGTGGTTTTTCAAAACAACAGAAAAGCAAAGAAAAACTTAATTTTTACATCTGTTCGGGATTATGCGGAGTTGCATGCCCGATGATAATTTGAAAATTGTCTTTAAAATGTTTTTTTTTTGTTTTGTTGGGATCAAGAAAAGAATAAAAAGGATTCACAATTTTTATGTATAAGAAAATCCAATTTATTCAAAATAATGTTTAGTAAAGAAAATGGGTATTTATTTAGAGTATTTTAAGTGCCAGTCGGCGACCTACTTCTAAGGGATATAAAAGATGAGTGTTTTCAATTTTTAGATTACAAAAATTATAAATTTTTAAGTAACGTTAAGCGCCCAATGTTGCTACATGTAGCGGAAATATACAATATTTACATCAATAATTCAAGAAAATACTTAGTCAACATTGGGCAAACAATGTTGATGCCAAAGTTCAGAAATTCAGATATACAAGTATAGAAATACAAAAAAAAAAGGGAAATATAAGCAAGTTTGTGATACAATCAATATATACAAGTTGTTCAATCGAATTCTATGAGGTTCATGTCCTCAACATGCCGCGCCCCTTGCATCGGTGCAAGTTCTTGGAGCGAGTCTTGCAGTTGTTGTAGCGACGAGTAGGCAGCGTCGATAATTTTCTTCAGTCGGCGTTGCTTGGCGCTTCTGCTCTCTAACTTCGTGCATGCTTTATATGGTTGAGGGCGCCTGGTGGAGGAGCTAGCATATGCCCGAGGGCGACAGTTGCATTCGTTCGCTGGCCGATGAGGTGTTCGTTTCAGTCTATGCCTGGGGGTTTTGCGGACATTCGATGATTGCGCAACATTCCGGTGCAGCATAGTATGGTGAGCGAGTCCACAGCGGTAGCAACTGGCCAGGGAGTTACACGCTCCAGTGCGATGCGAGGTCGCCAAACAGTTGACGCAGTACTTATGTTTGCGCGCGGCTGTGTAGCGTTCGTCCACACTCATGTTTTGAAATAAGTTGCAGTACCGTAAGGAGTGAAACCGATCACACAGTCGGCATCGGGTGAGGTCGGCCAAGCGATTTTGCTCTTTTCTGTAAATAAACAATTATTAGTGATTGCCAAAAAAAATACTGAAGCATGAATAGCAAAGTTAGATGTATAGATATATAAGGGGAGTCTATGTGGATTAGAGAACTGACTATGTGGAAGATAATATACATAACTTTACAATGGGTCGAGTGATTGTTCCGTTCTGGGTGCGAACGTCAGCCACACGGACATTTTGGTCCGGGCCATGGTAGAGTTTAAGGATCCGGCCGAGTCGCCATTGATTAGGTGGAAAAAGGTCGTCTTTTACTACCACCAAGTCTCCCTCAGAGATATTTTCTTGGGGACATTTCCACTTATACCTTTTATGGAGTTCTTTCAGGTATTCATTTTTCCAGCGATTGCTGAATTGGTGATGCAAAACTTTGAGCTTTTGCCATCGATTAACCAGAGATAGATTTTCTGCATTGGGTTCGGGTAGTGCAAGCAGAGGTGCCCCACGGAGGAAATGCCCAGGAGTGAGCGCAAGTAGATCACTTGGATCCTGAGTCATAGGAGACAGGGGTCTCGAATTTAGCACAGCCTCTATGCGGATTAATAAGGTGGTAAATTCTTCAAAGGTAAACCTTTGATTTCCAGCGACCTTAGTGAGGTGTGTTTTAAAACTTTTAACACCTGCTTCCCAGAGTCCCCCCATATGAGGAGCGTGTGGTGGAATGAATTCCCAATTCACACCTTGAGCAGCATAGTTTTTCGAAGTGTCAGAGGATATTTCTTTGAGAAATTGGGAAAATTCTCTCTGGATTGCGCGTTGAGCGCCTACAAAAGTTTTTCCATTGTCTGACATCATTTTGTTCGGCAAGCCACGACGGCCTACGAACCGGGCGAACGCTGCGCGGAATGCTTCGGTAGTGAGATCCGAGCAAACCTCCAAATGGATAGCTTTGGTGGAAAAACACACAAATACGCAAACATAAGTTTTGAGGAAAGAGGCACGACGTAGGGTGGAGGACTTTACTAAAAAGGGCCCTGCAAAATCGACTCCGGTCGTAAAAAAGGGAAGTGAGTAGGTGGAGCGCTCTGGAGGGAGTGCGGCCATGATTTGAGATCGAACTTTCCTTTTGTAGATTGTGCACGTCTTACACTGGAAAATCAACCCTTTAATTTTTGGTTTAAGGCGTGGGATATAAAATTCCTGCTGCACCATTCGAATCATGAGCTGTTTTTCTGCGTGGAGAAAAGTTACGTGAAGGAAACTGAGATATAGTTCACAAAATCGAGATTTGTCCGGTATGATGATGGGATGGCGTTCATTATAACTTAAACCGGAATACGCAAGGCGTCCGTTGACCCTCATAATTCCAGTTTTGTCGAGAAACGGGTTTAGAGGTAATAGAGGGCTCTTTTGGTTGATGGCTTTGGAAGAAGATAAATGATCATGTTCTCTACTGAAATGAGTAGACTGGGCAAGGGTGATCAGTCGCAACTTCACAAATGTAAATTCTTCATGAGTGATGCCATAATCAGGGGCAATTGGACATTTTCGTCCCTTCCGTAGAAAGCGGAACATATAGGCAATCACTCGTACGGCTCGAGGAAAAGAGGAAAACCGATCAAGCAGATCGGTGTGTTCAGAAGCGTGAAAGGTTGCTACCCGTTTTTGCTCGGGAGGGCAAGAACTTTGCGTTGTGGGCTTTGGCCAGGTATGCGGAGGTTGTGGAAGCCATGAGGGGCCATTCCACCAGAGTGTGCAAGAGCGGAGGTCTTGCGGCTTACATCCTCTAGTTCCGAGGTCTGCTGGGTTGTCAGCACTGGCTACGTGTCGCCAGGTTGCATTGCCAACATTGAGTAGAATTTGAGAAGTTCTGTTTGCAACATATGTCTTCCACACGCAAGGTGGTTTTTCTAACCAAGCAAGAACAATTGAAGAATCTGACCAGAGTGTCAGCTCGTGGGACTGTAAGCCCAGCTGTGAACGAACTTGTTTAACTAATTTGGAGAGCAGGACAGCACCGCAGAGCTCTAAGCGAGGGAGGCTAACTGTTTGCAGGGGCGCAACTTTTCCTTTCGCTACAAGCAGGTCTGAAGAAACCAAGTGGTTGCTATCTTGCACCCGTAGATACACACACGCACAATACGCTTTTTCGGAAGCGTCACAAAATCCATGGAGTTGGATTTGTGACTTTGGCGAGAATTTTACCCAGCGAGGGATCTCAATACTATTTATCGCCGTCAGATTCTCGGTAAAGGTATTCCATTTGAGTAATGAATTTGCCTTTACACATTCATCCCAGTCTGTGCCCTCCAACCAGAGCTGTTGGAGAAGGATTTTTGCCTGAATCATTATTGGCGCTAGCCATCCTGCCGGATCAAAAAGTTTCGCTACCGAGGACAGGATTTGGCGTTTTGTAGCAGAGCTTGAGGCTGGTAGAGGGTCGAATGTGTACGAAAATGAATCTTTCATGGCATTCCAACGAATTCCAAGCGTTTTTGTGGAACTAGCGCTCTGGAATCGTAGAAAATCGGAATCCAACAGATCCTTTCGGGGGATATTCTCAAGAATTTTGGGGTTATTAGCAGTCATTTTTCTGAGTGGGAATCCTGCAGATTTGAGAGCTTGTATTACTTGAGACATTGAGTTTATCGTGGACTGAATATCGTGTCCGCCTGAGAGTATGTCATCTACATATGCTTCTTGCAAGAGAATGTTTGACGCGAGAGGGAACTGTCCCTTTGAATCGTGGGCCAATTGGTGCAGAGTTCTTATGGCCAAATACGGAGCGCAATTTACGCCAAAGGTTACAGTCTTAAGTTTGAAATCTTCTATGGGTTTATCGGAATTTTTTCGGAAGAGAATCCGTTGAAAATCTTGGTCTTTTTCATGTACTAGAATTTGACGGTACATTTTTTCAATGTCTCCATTGAAGACAAATTTATAGAGTCTCCACTTGAGGATCAGAAACATTAAATCATTTTGGAGAGTGGGGCCTGTGTGTAAAACATCATTTAACGAATTTCCAGAACTTGATGTTCTGGAAGCGTTAAAAACTACTCTAACTTTTGTAGTTGTGCTTTCGGGTTTAATTACTGCGTGATGGGGCAAGTAAAAGGAGAAATACTTCCCATCAGCTATGATTTCACGGGGATATGTTGAACTCATGTGATCGAGAGTTAGATATTCCTGTAAGACGTCTGAATATGTCTTCTGCAGATCACCTTTTCTCTCCAAAGTGCGTTCAATACTGAGAAACTGTTGTTGAGCCGCCGGTCGAGAGTGACCTAAGGCGGAGGTATCCGGGAAAGTGGTTTTGAACGGCAACCTGACTACATACCGACCATCTGGTCTTCGGACTGTCGTATTTCGGTAGAGATTTTCGCAAGTTTCGTCCTCTTCCGAGCGCTGTGGTAAATCCATTATCTCCTCCTGCTCCCAGAATCTTCTTAACTGGGTGTTAAGAGTGTCATTTGAGGTTTCAATGACTTCTGTTGTGAAGGCTGCCACACGTTCGGGAATGGGGCCACTTAATATCCATCCAAATATGGTATTTTGTGCTAACAGACTTCCACCCACATTGTGTTGAAGTCCCTGTAACAGGATCTTGGGTGTAAGATCACTACCGATTACCATATCCACCTTTCCTGGGTCTAAACATTTCGGGTCCGCCAGATTGAGAGACCGGTAATCCTGAAACTCTGCTTCCGTTACCCGGAATGTAGGCAAGAAGCGAGTGAGTTGGGGCAGTATTATAGCTTGTGTTTCTATTTGGGTTCCTAAATCTGCTGAGCATATAGTGAGGAAGCAGATTTGGTTCGAGGTTTGAACCACTCTTCCTCCCATGCCAGAGATTTCATAATGGGATTGTTTTGTTGTCAATCCGAGCAGTTTTTGAATCCTGGAGGAGAGGAACGTCTTTTGAGATCCTTGGTCTATCAGCGCACGTACTCTGTGTATTTCACCTAAGTGTAAAATTGGCACAATTGCTGTAGGGAGTAGCGTTTTTTCTCTGCTACTTGAGTGATGAACGTAAACTTCATCGATGTCGTTTCGTTGGGATGAGATAGGAGATTCTTGTGATTGGGCCGGCATCTGACCGGAACATAGTCTTTCTGAGGGCGTGGGGAGAGAAATTGTCGTTTGTGCCATTGTTCTTTGTGGTTTAGTGGCCCACTTTGAAGGAGGAGTCTTCGGAGTGAAGTGGAGCAAGGAATGATGCCGCTTTTGACAATAAACGCAAAGGAAGCTGCTTTGACATTCATTCTTTAAGTGTGAGCAGGCCAAACAATTCTCACAATAATTGTGTTCCCTAACAAATCTCCAGCGTTCATTCACTGAAAGTGCCTTGAACTTTAAGCAGCTCTTTATTGCATGGTTAGATTTGCACAATTTGCAAGAATTTCCCCTTTGTGGCTCAGTGTGATAGGTTTGAGTCTTATTTGGGTGTTTATTGTACGAACTATCTCCTGGATTTTGTTTTTGAGGATAATTGGGGGTGAATTTCGGTTTACTTGGCCGATAATTATGAAGTCTTTCAACAACTTCGTACCGCTTTGTGAGGAATTTATCTAAATCTTCCCACAGTGGCAAATCTTTTCGTGAGCTTAGTGATTGCTCCCAAAGAGCTAACGTTTCATCTGGAAGTTTTGATGTGCATATATAAACTAGGATGGGATCCCAGTTCTCTATAGCCACTTCCTGTGAAGTGAGAACTGCTAAGCAGTTATTTATTGTACTTTGGAGTCTTTGAATTTGTTCGCTATTCTCAGAGTTCACAGCTGGGATACTAAATAGGGTTTTGAGCTGTTTATCTACTAAAATCCTTCGGTTTTCATACCGCGATTTCAGAGCCTCCCATGCCAGGTCAAAATTATCGTTCGTTAAGGGGTAGTGTTTCACTATGGCACCTGCTGTACCTTTTGTTTTGTAACGCAAGTGATACAGTTTTTGAGCTGGGGTTAATTTGGGGTGATTAATGTAAATTGCTGTGAACATGTCCCGAAAAGAAGGCCATTCTTCATATCCCCCATAAAATATTTCGGTATCGCATGGTGGTACCTTGATGCACATACCTGAATTGTCTGTAGAATTATGGGAGGAGATTGGGGATTCGAATTGGGGAGATGCTCTAGGAACTGGGGTTGGTATAGGAACAGGTTTCAAAATCTTCAAAATATCGCTGATTTGCGCTTTACACTTTTTGAAGCTATCGCTGCAGGTATTGTATTTCCTTTCTGCTGACTGCTGGGTTGAAGTTGATGTTCCAAGCATATAAACTGCTTCATAAGCTTGTATTACGAGCGCCCAGTGTTGATTGAGTTCCTGGATATCCACCTCGAGTAGGGATTCAGTGTGATCTTCCACTGGGATGCTTGACCACTTTTTGCAAAATATTATTAAGCGGTCGGACTCAAATATTAATTTTCGTAATACACGCGTTTCTTCCTCCTCACCTTGTGATTTTGCACGCGTTTTGGGACCTGTTTGGTTCTGAGGGATTTCTCGTTTATCCTCTTCCATGATAAATGTAAAGTAAACGAGTGATTCGTACGGTACTGATAAAAATTTTTTATTTGGATCAAATACGTAACCAGGGACTACTGTGATTTAGAGACAAGTTAAATCAAGTGTGGTGTTTATGAGTAAAAAAAAATGATGTGAGGAAATTAGAATTTTTTTTTTTTTTTTTGATATTTGGTAATTGGATACCCAAGACCGATAACACAACGAGCGGTTGATGTGCACTTGGATACCCAATCGGTAAATAAGGGTGTTACAGAAATAGCAGCGCAACAAATTTGTAAATAATTGGATACCTAAGCCCGATTACACAGGCGGGGGATTGCTGTGGACTTAGATCTCAAATTAATGAGTAGCGAGAACCAAACTTTTAACAATATTTCTTAAATTATTGGATACCGAAGACCGATTACACAAGCAAAGGGTTGTTGTGCACTTCGATACCCAATTAATAATAAAAAAGAAATATTGTAAGAGATGAGAAAAAAAAAATTGGATAAATCTTCAATTTAAACTACCAATGGCATATACCAATGCTCACTGGGTTGTGTTACTGAATCGAAGAAAGGTTTACTATATTTGTGCGAATTTGTATGCACAAATAAAAGTGTGCTTCTTAATTTATCTTTTTTTTTTTTTTTTTTTTTTTTTTTTTTTTTAAGTAAGCGAGTGTTTACTGTGGTTGTGAGTTCAATTTTTTGGGTAAAATCTTTGATGCCAAAGATTGGGTAAATACGTAACGATTGTGTGTTGGGTTATTCAAAATTTAAAAGAAATTTTTTTTTTTTTTTTTTGGATTTACTACGTAAAGGAGGGCTGACTGTAGTAATAAGTGGTTGTGATATACAAATGGTGTGTTGATGATATTTACTTTGATTTATTATAATATAATAATGAGTTAAATGCTGTTTCCGAATGTTTGTTGGGTTGCACTCTTCTATTTTTATATGACAAACAAATTTTTTGAGAATTTGTTTAATGTCGTTTATTATAAAATCTTCTCTTTTTTGAAGTGTAGCAACCCAATTCTTTAGTGCTATTAATGAGCTAGAGTAATTTTCGAAAAGGTTTGTAAATATATGAAATATTAAATGCGTCTATGCAATTGGGGTTTGATTTCATTTGTACAAGCACAAATTTTATTGCTTTGACAGCGTATGAGAAATAAAAGAGAGAAATGACTTGTAAGCAACGAGTTGCACGAGAAAGTGAGAAACATAAACAAAAAAAATCAACGAGTGAATATAATTTCGAATAAAAATGTTTTTGTTTTTTTTTTTTTGATAGTGAATTGAATGGAATTGGAACATTCCATACAAGTTAGCGAGAAAGATCGAGAAAAAGTTTTGGCGGGAACTTCACTTTGTACATAAAGTATATATGTATATTACTTTCTGTACATTTAACAGTAACAGTATATATATATACATATATATATGTGCCGTTTTTGATTTATTTTTGAACGGTTTTATTAATATAAGTAATAACGGCGAATATAAATTTTTAGAAATATTTTGTTTGAGCCAACTTACTGTGCCATAATTTTAAGGGTGGGTTTATGAGGGTATTGTTGTTGTTGCTGATTTCCGCTGCGTGCTGCTTTCTATGGTGTTCTTATGTTGCTTTTTTATGCTATCGATCTATTTCCTTGAAGGCTGTGCTTGTTGTTTTTTCGCTGCGCGTATCTTAAATTGAAGGTGTTGTCGCTGTTGCTGGAGGTGCTACTGTTGCTGATAGTAAAGCTGATTTTTGATTTTTATGCGCTACCTCTGCTTTCGCATGCAGTCTGCTGTGTTTGTAGCGTCGCTGCTGTTATTATGCTAGCGCTCGTTTTCTGCTGCCGCTTGCACGCACCGTTGTTTTTATGTGCTTGTAGTTATTTATTTTAATATAAATCTGATGAATTGCAATTAGTGTTTTTTTTTTTTCTTTATTTTAAATTAACGCGTGCTATACATGACGCGCACTGTAACCATTTGTTTTGTTGTTGTCTATGGCTTGTCTTTATCTTAATTTATTTATTTAACTTTTATTCGCATGCGCACTGACACTATTTATTGTTTTTGTGCACTTTTAATAATCGTAAATGTATTTTCACGCGCACTGACCTTTTTTATTGTTTTTGTGTAGGCCTTTTTTTTTTTTTTGTCTCTGCACGCAACGCAACCGTCTTGTTTCACTTATTTCTCTACACTGCAAATTGCTGATGCAATGATTTAGCTTGTTCGACTAAAGTTCGAACATCGAATTATTGACGTATTGGTTCAATGTTTTTTGCTCGAAGGACCATGTTCGGGATTATGCGGAGTTGCATGCCCGATGATAATTTGAAAATTGTCTTTAAAATGTTTTTTTTTTGTTTTGTTGGGATCAAGAAAAGAATAAAAAGGATTCACAATTTTTATGTATAAGAAAATCCAATTTATTCAAAATAATGTTTAGTAAAGAAAATGGGTATTTATTTAGAGTATTTTAAGTGCCAGTCGGCGACCTACTTCTAAGGGATATAAAAGATGAGTGTTTTCAATTTTTAGATTACAAAAATTATAAATTTTTAAGTAACGTTAAGCGCCCAATGTTGCTACATGTAGCGGAAATATACAATATTTACATCAATAATTCAAGAAAATACTTAGTCAACATTGGGCAAACAATGTTGATGCCAAAGTTCAGAAATTCAGATATACAAGTATAGAAATACAAAAAAAAAAGGGAAATATAAGCAAGTTTGTGATACAATCAATATATACAAGTTGTTCAATCGAATTCTATGAGGTTCATGTCCTCAACAACATCGAAAGATTCGACCGCAGAAAATTCGCTTAATTTAATTTATATAGGTAAGTAAGTACAAGTGTAGAGATGTTTTATTTATATCAAGTAGGTTAGGTTATGGTATACATGATAGTGATACCATGAAAAATATTGAATTGTTTGTAATGTTCATTTGTTTATGTGTTTAAGCGAAGACAGGTGGTTTTCATTCGTGGTCTTAACTAACATTTGTTCCGTATGTCACAATTTTTTTATATAAACGTTTGTTTCATATGTATGGCACTGAGCCTTGGAAGATATTCCACGAGAAAAAAATTAATACTGGGTAAACCATTTTAACTGTGTGTCACCGTAGATTCACACTTTCTCTATTTTTTAGTTTTTATGTTATTTTGTTTTAATTAGTAAAAATTAGTAATTTAGTAAAAATTTATAATTGATCAAAATTTTAAAATTTGGTTCATTTGTACTTAAAATATTTTTTGATGTTAGTGCAAATGACCATTGCCTATTGGGCCATTGCTACCCCTACCATATTAATAGTCTTCACGAAATACTGAAACTTGGAACTAATTGTGGATGTAATTGATAATATATATTTTTCACCTTTATCCTCCTCCTCTTGGTAGCTCAGGGCTTCAACAAACCATTTGTATCTGACTCTATGTATTTTGTGCAGTTGTTTTTGAGGTTTCCCATCTTATAGATAATTCTTGTCTCTTTGTGAATTCAAATTAAACGTTATTTTTGTGATGTTATTGATTGGTTTTTTAAAGTATGGCCTAACTACCTGTCTCATAAATAAGTTTCATTTTCATATGTGAGGGTTGGCTTTACACATACATACTTACATACATACTGAATTATTTTCCAAATTGTTTAACTCAATGAAAAAACAGCAAAAAATTTTTCAAATTATTTGTGCTAAAACTAGTAATCGCTCAATTATACTTGATGCCGACTTATATTTTTAGTCAAAGAATCGCCAAACACGCCCAGCACTACCAGGGTCGTCCGTAAAGAGCGCCTTTGAGTTTTTCACTTCCATTGGAACTAGAAATTTATTAATTTTTTTTTATTTCTCGATGAATCCCACGCCCACCTCCCGCCCAGCCAACCAAGGAGCGCTCCTAACTACGAATGGGTTACCGTAGTAGAGTGACCCGGATCACACAACAGATGCGCGTACGGTAGCAAAAACTCGAGGGAAAGAGCTCCACTAAGCACAAAATGACAAAGTGATAAACTTTATTAAAATCAATACAGACATTATTAAAAGGTTCAAATTTTAAGTAATTACTATTATAAGTTTTCAAACGTAACCTGCTTAAAAGATAAGTGCTATTTATATTGCCCTGAAAAAGTTTAAGTATGAATGTTGAATTTAACATAGTTCTACGCGATTTTAAAGACAGTAATGCAATTAGTTTCAAACGATTTTCATACGATGGAAGGTTTAAATTCGGGCTCCAAGATAAAAGCAGAAAAGTAGAAACTGTTTTTGGACCGATTCTAAGGCATCTTCATGACACTTATAATATAGGCACAAAACTATTGAGGCATACTCTAATAAAGCTCTAACAAAGCTTGGGGTCCATAGTAACACCAAGATCCACAAATGCTGAACCATCTTCAAGCTTATAATTATCAATATTATAGTTAAAAATTAAAGGAGGCTTACGCGAAAAGGACATTTGCTTACATTTATTTAAATTCAGCTTAATTAAGTTTAAGCTAAACCAACTATACAGTTTATTTAAGTCATTTTGAAGTAACTTAGTGTCATCAATATTTCTAACCCTTTATCACGCAAGATCATGGATTTTTAAAATTAGTGCCTAGTTCGATTTGTATTAAGAAATAAACACACACGTATTATTTTGTTTTTGCAAATTTGTTCATAAAAAGGTATTATTTAAAAAAATTTGGTTATGTCACTTATTCAAAAACAGAATTTTTGTTGTTGTTTGTGCATAATTATCACTATTTATCAATTGATATCGCAGTAAAATATATTACTTTTTAAAATTATTACTTCTTTTTTTTTGTAACCGAAAATGTCAAGTGAGTGCATTTTTTGTTTGGTTGCAAAATACATTACGTTAGCACTTGTCAATACCTTTCAAATAACATAAAATAATTGCACCAGTTTTAACTTAATCAGTGATGATACAAAACAAAATAAAATAACATGCCGGGAGAATTTTGGAAGAAAAAATTGGGTATGTTACAGAGCTGCAACACGGCGTGATAAAGGGCTAATATATGAACAAATCTACTTATAAAATGAAATATTTAAACTGACAGGTAACGATGACAATTAAAATGAGGTCTCTGCGCTGCCATTTGGGGACGCTACGAGAAGATTTAAGTTGAGCGTCAGTGTGCTTATAAAATGTGGACGGTATTAGTCATTGTGTTTCGTACATCATCCATGTGAAAAAGTAAATAAATAAATGTGAATTGATTGCAATGTAAAATCGCGAGCTGAACTCGATACAGTCATTATTTTACAGATAAAATGTGTGTTAGTGTTAATCAATAAAAATATAAAAAAAATGTGAGTAGGGCTAAGATCATAATTTTTTTTGTGGAAGTAGTCATGGCCGTGGTGGTGGTAGCCGTGTGGACGACGAAGAAGCACCAGGGAACAGTACCAGCACAAGTCTAACGCTATCACAACGCGGCCGTGGTGGCCCATGAAAAATTATTCTGAGTTCTAAGAGCAGTGATTATCATGACGAGGTACCAATTGCAACAGATTCTGATTGAAGTGTAGTTTTGTCAAAATAACTTTCAATAAACATGTTTCAATCGTTAAAATTCAATTAATTTTTTTTTTTTCATTTTCAGTGTTCAAAAATGAAAAGTAGTCATTAAAAAGCCCCAGTTTTTTTTTTTACTTTTCCGGCCATAGCTCAGCAACATGTGGAGCTAGAGCCAGATAATCAGGCTTTGAAATGCCGACAGTCGTTTTTTGGTGTATAACCGAATTTGGCTGCTAGAGCCAAAAATGTCTTACTTTACTATATTAGCCCCACTCTCCCCTACATTGTTTTTTTTAACAATTACATTTTTGTTATATATTATACAACCTATTTGCTATGTTGTTGCAAAAATTACTTTTATTACGTTGGTATTGTCACGTTTTGATGCGAAGTAGTGTTTTTAAATTTAATTTTATAAAAATTTGTTAAAAAACAACTTTTTGTATTGACTTTTTATACTTGACTAACTACGATGGTCTTCAGCCCTGCCAAAGAAAAGAGAACACAGATATAGGCAAAAAAAAAAACTGGATTTAAAAATCAGAGCAGTAAAGAAGCGTTTCAGTTCGCATGATCAGTGTGGCCAACTCAGCGCTTTTCCCGCTAAATTTAGTGCTTTATGGAAATCAAAACGCGGAAAAAAAGTGATTTAGCGCTCAGCGCGTTTTTTAGAGTTTTTTTTTTAATTTAGAAAACACTCCGCTTAATAATCCATTTCCTGAATAATCCTAACAAAAGAAGCTTTGCCATCTATAAAATTTGAAAGAACAGAACTTGCGACTGTCCAAGAAAACGTTTGTGCACTTGATGGCCATTACAGATGAATTGCTGAAGCAATGCACGTGAGCAAGATCAATTCCAAACATATTAAAATTGGCAACAGTTCTGCGATTGAGGAAATATCCTTTGCAATCAAAGGATTTCCTAACTGCAATTTGTTGCTCACCACTTTAGACCTGAATAAAATTTACAAAAACCATTTAAAATTAGTTTTTAGTGCAACATTGCAAAATAATTACATTTTTAACAATTATTACTCAGCATGCATGTATCGAAAGCAGAATTATGTTCGACAAAAAATTCGATGCGCAACGAAAATTTCGACAGGGATGCACTGCTCAGAATAAGAATTTTGCATTCGATATTCGATCTTCGATAACCAACGAAGATCGATCGTCGAAAGTAGCTCATAATAAGGGCCTGATTCTCGCGAGTGCCGGACAGCTACAAAGATAATGCTCCGTAGTATCGTGGTCCACAAGACAGGATTGGCAGGTTGGAGCGGTGATGATGCTCATGTTAGCCATATGCTGACCACTTGTGTTGTGCCCTGTGATGACACCCACCAGTAATCTTAGAATTAAGTTAATCCTCATTTATTGTTGCCAAGTCTAAGTCCACGAATTAAAGGGCGAGGCTCCGTGCATCTTTCGAAGTTTTCTTTCCCATAGCCTTGTCCGGAATAATTTTAAAGAGAAGATGTGAATGTGGGTACTGTTTGACTCCGGCATTGGTTGTGAAAGGTTCGCTTTATGATGATTCAGAATTCTGTCGGGTAGCATAACTTTTTTGACGTTCACAGATTTTTCATCTGATGCGATTATGATGAGGGATCTATTGAGATTAGATCCATGTGCCAAACTGGAATGGTTGAATTTTGAATTTAGCAACTATATATTTAATCTGTCTCATAGTGTATTGTACTATGAGACAACTAATCTAACTCATTTGAAACTGAGTCACAGATGTAAATGTACAAAAATGCAACGCCTGATGTCACATAAAATGAAATGCCCAACAACATCTATTCATATATAACTACATATCAGGATAAATTGCGTAGAGAAAAACTTTTTGCAGATGAAAAAAACCTGTTCTAAATTTGTATCATTTACAATGAATATGTTGAAAACATTTTTAATTTATTAAAATATTCTATTCTATTAAATTCTGCTGGACTAAAATAATTTAAAAAAGAAGTTACAAACAAGACAAACATGCCTACATTCAAAATTACACATATTCATGTTAACATGAAAAAGTAGAAAAAAATAAAATGTTTAAAATTTTCTCTTCATCTATTAAAGCGACAGACCACTTGTTAAATTTATTGCTATAGAAATAGAGTTGCCAACAGCACCGTCACAAACCACTCATTCATACACAGCCATGTAGGATTACTAAACCAGAAGGGTATACTGGTAATAAATAGTTACGACTGCTGCTGCTGCTGTTGTCGAGTTTAGTGTTGCTGTTGCTTCTACAAATAAATATGCTATCCTTTTGTTTAACTTTCGTCATCATAAGACGAATGTAAACAGATTCATGCAGTTATTTGTTAGTGAGAGATTTAACATAGATTCTGATGTGGTTATGAAGTTTTATTTGTTGCTTAGGCAACAAGTACTTATAATTTAAGATTTCATAGGATTCATGACAGAAAAAATTCAATTTAAGTTAACCCATTTTGAAAATTAAACAAAAATGCATTTAAGAAATTACTTCAAAAATAAGGGCTGTTTAATATTTTTAAAAATTTAAAATTTTTGGGCTGCTAAAAAGTCTTGACATGCCTTTTTTGGAGAAGTTTTATAGATAAAATATTAAAATTCACATAAACATTATAACTTAATATCTCTCCGTACATTTTTCACAAACTACAGCTAACGAAACTTAAAGAAAAATGGGCGTATGTTTTTAACTTTTCAAATATTGTTTTTATACAATTCGATCTCAGAGAAAGTTTATCGCTCATTATTTTTTGAACGATTATGTATACTTTGTTGCACAGTTGGTCACCTAATTCTCAAGTTAGACTAATTGCTACTACACCCTTTAAAATTCACAACAAATGTAGCCAGAAATTTTTTTCGAGGGGAGTTTTCATTCGAAGAAAATATCTATAAATAATTTTTATCAAACTGATTTTTGAATACAACAAATTAAATTGATGATACATTTGATGGACACTATAAAATTGAAATTTTAGGAAAAATTTTCCGATTTTTTTTAATCTTAACCTAAAAAAAATGGCAAAAAATTCACAGAATAATTAAATTAAATTTTTTCAAATAAATTTAATCAATGTGCATTCTAATGCATTTTTTTTATCGTGAGGGACATAATTTCATTAACTCATTGACTTCCAACTACTGATGATGTACCCAACCTCAAAAAAATTACCAAAAATAGTAGATGCTCATTTTTTTCAAATGATCATATATGGGAATTTGAGCAATTATCAATGATAAGGAACCCGGATGAGCTTGGCTTATATTCCCTAAATTCGTGAAGTCACAGCATTGAAAGAGATCTTTCTAGTCGTGGTGCTCTGAGCAATAATGTGTTAAAGAATTAATTATATTTTAAAACTGAATGGGTTTTGCTAATAAGATGGAGTTTATGCGAAAGAATTTTTCACGTTGAACACGAATCTGAGGTCAAAAACTTCCCATCACGTCACGTTTTAGGAAAAAAATGGGGTTCAAGCAAGTCTAATTTTACAAGGATCCGATAATGTTTTCTATTTTTATTAATTTTTAAACTTTTCAAACTGATTCAGGAAGAAACTTTAAATCAAAAACAGTTACTGACCTAAAAAACTATGAATGCAGGAGTGCTTAGAAGTGAAAAATATCGTTTAATAGATTTTATTTTGACTTTTTTTCCATCCATTGGCAATTAATCTCAATAATTAGAATAAAGTTTCCACATTTCGGGGGGAGGTCCGAACCCCCAAAATCTCCCCCTAAATACGGCCTTGGTGCTCAATATAGGTTAACATCTAATAATATAATTTACTTAAAGAAAAGTTTTTCCATTAACCCATTTTGGCCGACTGGTCGATTTATCGGCCAACATCTTTGAAAATTCGTGAAAAATAAATTTATAAAATTTTTTAATTTCATTTCATTTCATGGTTAACATTTCAATATATACTGTCGTAAAAACATTTGAAACTTTTTACACCACCTTATTTTCTTGGGGTGAGCCAAAACTACTACACCCTCTAAAATTCATAAACAAATTTATTTTATTTTTTAAGAACTAAAATTTCTTATTGAAGACATATGGGAATTGCGCTTTGAGCAAAAACCAAATTTAATTTTTGAGCTCTAATTTCGCAAAGCTAATTTTTTATGCAATGGCACTAAACTGAGGGGTAGCACAAAAAATTAAACTTGAAATATAAGAACTACCCTAATGGGATATTAGCTGTGTTTTATTCTTTATTCGCCAGTCAGTTTAACATGCGCGAATAAAACGACCAAATTGTTAAGTCTCTTTTTCGTTATAATGTTATTCACAATAAAACTGCTCAACAGCTAGAGCTGAAACATTTTAATGGATCCCAGTCATTGCAATCAATCGCGAGCATTGTTTTTAGTTTTTGCTCTTTGTAAGAATACTTAACGATGATTTTAACTTATTTTCACCGTCAAACATTTCAAATATTTTCCTTTTCTCTTTTTTGCCAAACTGTCATGCTTCTTGTTTTACTATTAACAGTTCACAATAGAATTTCATGTAGTTAAACAACTTGTTAAGTATACATAACAGCTATAATTCTACGTGTTATCGCTGCTGGTTATACATAACTAGAAGCATGTGGCGAATAAAACGCAGCTATTGTGTCATAAAAGAAGAATAAGTTATTTATGGTTAGAAATCAATCGGCAAACACTAGAATTTTTGAAACTAGGCAAGAACAAAATTTCAGTTGCCACTAGTTTACCTGAAGACTTTTTAAAATGCATGTTTAAATAAAGATTCATGAATGGGCAACAAACAAGGAAGATAGATGGAATAGACTCACTAAGATCTCAACAATTCAAAGCTCCGAGGATGATTCGAATCATGAATATGTTTCCGATAAATAATTATTGAAAACTGTTAAACCTTTTTCAGTTAGAATAGAAAAATTTTCAAACATTCTTTTGTTGACAGCAAATGTTCTCAATTTTACCGCTGCAAGTAGCACAATGTCATTTATCATTTCTCTAACTTGGTTTTCTTTATTGCACTCTAATTTTCCCTTCAAAAGTTTTTCTCTTTTTCTTTTGACACTTGAACATAGCGCAAAGATTCAATTTAAGATTAAACTCATCATAATAATCACACAAGAAATAAAACTTGTTGTTTTCAAAAAGAAAACCACGCGCAGCTCTACTCCCTCGCTCATTACAAAAACAATAACTATTACTCTTACTACTTATGTATGTGTACTACTACTACTCTAACCACTACTATTTATATTTAATACTATTTTTGGATACAACGTAGTGTTGTCATAGACATAAAAGATATTTTCAACAAAGCTTCTTTTTGGTATAAGTTTATTTCCGCTTCAGCGCCATCATTGTGGCAAACCATTGCTGAAACATACTTACAGTACAACCATTAATTTCTACGCACACATACATACATACCCACATTTTTGTATGTACATATGTATATTATCATCATTTACACTGAATTTGACTCCTGTTTACTTTTACGCATTTTTTGCGGTGATTTTTTGCGATTTTCTCATTTTGCTTTCGATTTCTTTTGTAAGGGTATAGTAAACTTCTGGTAATAGCTTCATAATGACTTCTGCCAGTATAGTATTTTTATATGCAGAGAGTTTGCTCGGTTTTTTTATTTGGTCTATGTTTTTATATGTTCTTACGTTTTTTATACAAAACGTACATGTACATATAAAAAGAATTTAAGATGACTTTTCTGTGGGTTATTTATTATATGTATATAATCTGTGAATTTAAGATTACAAGAACCTTATAGGAAATGTCAGTAAGCACTAGCAATGTAATCGAAATATCTTAGATATTGATGGGGAAAGAGGGTGGGTGTTAATTAGTATGGATCGAAAATGCTTTTTTTCTGTTAAAATTGTGGTATAAAATTCCTTGGCAGCACCAACAAAGAAAATGGACCCAATTCGCGTCTAAAATCAAGCGACACATATCCTGGATGCACGACTGTACTTATTACATTTGGATTACTAAGTCTTACTCCAGGACAGAACATCATTGAGTTGGATTCAAATCCGTAAACATCTTACTTTAATAGTTTCTTAAGTTTTTTAAACACATTCATAAAGTCTTCGTTAATACACTCAAATCCCATTAAAATCACTCATTCGTTATGAGACAGATACGGAAATTAAATTTAATATGAATCATTACATTTAAAACTTTTCCAGATTGCACGAGATTAAAAAGAAAAACAAAGAGAAAGAAGGTCGAATTTAAATAATTAAATCACATCCAAAAGCTTAAAACTCTCATTAAAAGCAACATTTGTTACATCATGAACCCACTTCGCAATTTAAGTTGAACTTCACAACACAAACACCGAAACCACACAAACACAATTACACGCATACAAATTCATACACACACAATAGGATTTATTTACACTTTGCAATTGAATTTGATACTCGTCATTCTCAAAATTATGTACGTACTATTAAATTTAACTTCATTTTGCACTAATTTTAATATTTTATTCCTAAATTTAGAAAATTTTACGCTTTTTACATTTAAATTACATTATTAAATATATATTATATGTACAAGCAGAGTAGCGGGCGTTGAGGGGGAGGCGTCACTTGCATCCGTAAATTTGCCAAAGTTATATGGGTCAATATTTGATAAGTGGATCCGTATGTTGTCTTAAATGGCACCGTTGATAACTCTGCTCTATTAATAACCAATATTTGACAAGGAGTTCCTGTCACTAATTTCTTCAACGTTATTAATTATTCCAGCTTTTCGAATAAATTCTCAACAAAATTTAAATTTACAATCTTCCAAGTTAACAATTCCGATACGGCTTTAATACGGTCAAATATCTATATCACTTAATCTTGAGTTGAATGCATCCTCCTATTCATTTTTTACACATTTTTTAAACCAATAACTTTGCAACTTCTTCTTTTTCAGGGACAGATTAATCATTTCTATATAATTCGCGAGCTCTAGCCACGATGTCGTAAGTCAAGTGTTTTAGTTATTTTCATTTGAATCTGGAAACTTTTAACAACATTATTTAAAAACAAAAACTCTTATTTCTAAATTTCAAAAATGTTGGCTTTTTTATACCCTTCTTTTTTAATGCATCAAAAATATAAAGCCAAATGGAAGATACAACGAATTACAGTAGTTATCTATAAAAAGGCTCAAACTTTATGTGCAAATAGTTATTTCTACTCAACCTCATTGTCGTGTATATGTCAATACCTTCTCAACAGAACATCGTAACCAGCATTTTCAAAAAATTTTTTTTTTTGTTGCATTTTTGACTTGCGTATACCATTTTCCAAGTCTTTAAAAAAAAAATTCATTAAACTTTATAACTTAGACAAAAAAATTAAAACCACTTTATCATCACTGAAACTCAAAAAAAATTAAATAAAAATTATATCCTTCAAATAGCTTCCGCGACCTCATTTATACGACTCCATCTGAGAGGTCCAGATGGAGTCGTTGATTTGTAGCCTCAGACAAAAAAGTCTGACGACGTTAAATCCCATACTCGGCCATTCCACAACGTTCAAAAGTTCCATTACATTAGAACCTAAATTATAAATATTTCTAAAAAAAAATATCGGTAGGGACATGCTTGGAACCACTTATCAAATATTGACCCATGCATTAATAGCAGAGTTTATTTAAAAACAAATATCTGGTGCATCTTCTCCCCTGAATTCCGGTTCTGACTACACCCATGCATGTATTTGTTTATCCTTTTGCTGGCAATAGAAATGTGTATGAGTGTGTGTTATTTTATTTACAGCACATTTTTGCATACATTTGCAATTAATTAATTACAAATGTTTCTTTTTAGTTTACTCACATACCTATGGATATTTGAAGAGTAACACCTTTTGTTGATTTGCTTAGGTGTATTTTATAGAAGTATTTAATTTGTTACCAAAAATTTATGAATTTATAAATTAGAAACTGAAAGGTTGTGACTCGGCACGCACAGGATAATTATAAGCACATGGCCTCCCAAAGCAATGCGAATATATCGTTGGCGTTCTGGCAGAATTCAATAAGTCCGAATATTTGTATGTTGATTTATGTAGAAAGAATATTTTATTATGTAAAAGAACGAGAAGGGACACCGTAGTTGTAAAAAAAGAATGTTATTTCGGTTTAATACATAATTCCTTATTTCGAGAGAAGGAAGATGCTTACCATAAGGCGATTGGATCCAGAAAAAGATCTTCTCATATAACTTAAAAGTACAAAGCACCTAACCGTTCAGTTTTACAAAAGGAATTCAACAACTGTACTCCAAAATTAGGGTGTTGTGAAAAATAGATAAATTTGTGTCCACTGAAACAAAGTCCATGTTTTTTATTTTTGAGATGAAGTTAGTTTATGGAGTACATGGTTCGCTACGAACACTGGGAAAACTATCAACAGATTATATCAATCACATTAGTATCCACTAAAGAGATATTAAATTTCCTCGAAGTAAATAAATTCTTTTGAGAGGTATCACAATAGGCCCTAATATATCTAATATACGTTTCAACTGGATCATCAAAAATCTAATTTATTATGTCATTCGAATTATAGAAGCCAATTAATACGGATCCAATTAAAAAAATTAATTTTGACTTAATGATTTCTGCTTGAACGATGACGATATATTTTTTGAGTATGTACATTCGTTAAAATAAAAATTATGAAATACATAAACAGTGGAACAGTGTTTTCGCAATGTTGTTAAAAACATTTGTTCTGAACATTTTATAGAAGAAAGTTATAGTTCAGCGTGTCATAATTTCTAGTTCAAACCAATGTTTCAGAAGGCACTCGGATTTTATCGAATTTTCAACCTTAAATTCATTTGTGTTCGAAGTTAAACAGTTCATGGCTAAGAAATAAACAAACAAAGTTAATGACTATAAGGATTCACAACAGAACGAACTTAACAATGATGAATAAAAAGCTGATACATGGCTGAAAAATATAAATCTTCAATTCCTTAAAATTTCAAAACAAACTCAAGCTTTATTTGCATTTTTTCAAAATAAAGTTCTCAATATGAACATCTTATTGCTATGAATTTGAATGAGCTTGAACATGGATATGTGTCGGTGAAACTTTTGTAGTATTAACATATTCAATTCACATTGAAAAAGATGGCAACACTACCACATTACTTTTTCCATACGCTTACGATTTCGTTATCTCCATTTGTTTATATTATCATTGTGGCAAAGCGTCAACTAAACTTTTCTATACGCATATTTTAAAACTGTTTTTATGGCATTTTTTGTTTTTATTTGTTTTAACAATTTTCAACATAAAATAAACTAATACGTATGTGCATATTTACACGAAAACGACACACGATGCCGGCTGTGTGCAGCTGTCATAAAATGACAATTAAGTGACATTAATTACTGTTACAATTAACCCGCACATCGTTTTCGTATTTAGTTGTTGTTGGTGTCGTCGTTGTACAATATATAAAAATATCAAAAAGACAAAACTGTGAAAAGCGCAGCTTGAGCTTGAAAATAAATTTAATTACAATTGTACAAGATAAGGCAATGTTGCAAAATTGTAACATTCTCAACTCCCGCCCTCATTTCAATTGCACTTACAGTTAACAGTTAGAATGTTACTCCTACTTTCCACATACCGCTGCTCTTGCCGCTGCTGATTGAAAAGTAATTTTTCACACTTTATGCCAGTATAAATTTAATTAAATTCATTTCTACCACACACTGTATATAAACAGTACATAAATACGAATATGCATAAAGTTGTTTTTTTTTCTTCAAATTAGGGTGTGCGATATGCAGGTGTGTGTTTGCACTTGTGTGTGCAAATGATAAAATAAATATATTTAGTACTTTTTTAGTAGTAAATTGTTTGACCTCATTTGAATGCTCACAATTTTTAATGCTTTCTGGAAATTTTATTGCCTTTTGTGCTGATAATGAGTAAGAAATTCTAAAGGTGACAATTTAAGGTGGAAAAGTCATAGTTGGCCATTTAACCTGATATTATATAGCACCCTAAATATTGCATACACACAAACTTTGTTCCCAAGTCGCTATTATCCAGTAAAATAATAATCTGGAACACTGACGTATTTAGTGTAAACGGCTCATCTGCATTTGAAAAATTATGAAATAAATTATGTCTAAAATCGCACATTTCTTTTACTTTTCTTCTAAAGTAAAGTAATTAGTTGAATATACAACAGGAGTTTCTTATGGAAGTGCAAACACCAATACATATAAACTTTATTATTATAAAGGAAAAAAAATCATACGTTAGACAACAACAAAATCTACGTTGAATATAACTGTTGCCAATGTGTACCAACAAAGCATACGAAATTGTTTTTGCTTTGCACTTTGGTATAAGCAAAGAAGAGAGATGAGTCTATGCCTATATGCTTTTACAAAAACTAATGTACACCGAGTGCATAGGCCGTGGGCACTTCTGATTTAAAACATAAGTTCTTAAAACCGTATTGGTCCCATGCTATGGATAAAGGGAGATATGGAAAATAAAGAGTTGCTGGGCGTCTTGGTCAGTCAGTACATTACCCTCAAACAACTTCTACACAAACAATGAGACATAGCAATTATTCAATCAGAAAACGGCGGCCGTCCTTATTTGCAATTTTCTCTATTTACTTTATTTTTGCTACCAATTATTCAAACACCTTTGAGTTAACTGAGTTAACTCAAAACAGAAGTAAAAATTTTGTTTAACTACAAAACTTAATTTCCGCCCAAAAAGCTTCTGTTTTATGAACAACATCGCATATTTAAAGATTGTTAATAGTTATAGTCAGTGTGGCCAACTCAGCGCTTTTCCCGCTAAAAAAAGTGATTTATCGGTCAGCGGGTTTTTTAGCGCGTTTTTTTAATTTAAAAGACACTAAATGCTCCGCTAAATAATCCAATTCCTGAATAATTCCAACCACATTTTTTATCGAAACCATAAGCAATGAACTTATTTGAAACTAAAGTTCGTAACCGTAAGTCTCTCAATTCAAAAAATTCTTTACTTCATATAAAAAATGATATAAACATGAAAATTTATTTTGTGAAAACTACAAAATACCTGATGCCGTAAATAAACAGCACTAGTGTTTATAATGCTTCTGAATTCAGACTAAAGAGTGTGTTATGGCCAGAAGAAGCTGAAGAGAATATAAATTTCGACATCGATATGAGATTTAAAAATATTTATGTATTAATATATACTTATAGTTATAAATTATTACTCTGTATATTTTTTTGTGATCAAAGTGTATAAAATACTCTTTTTCTATTATCTTATTTTAGTTTTTCTTGTTATTGTATAATTTAGAAATGCTGTGAATTAAAAACTTTAAAAATAATTTTTTTTAACGCAGCAGAATCCCGATAATTCGTATTCGCAAGGGATCAGCAATTTTTTACGAATTACAGACGTTTTCGGTTTAACGAAATTTCGATTTAACCCTGTCACGCTCGAGTTTTTCCTCAAAATCTGGTTGAGTTTCTTCAATATTTTATGCAGATATTAAAATAAATTTTAAAAAATAATATGTCCAATTTACAATCCACTCATTGACAGCCAGCATCCGTATATTAAAGAAAACTCAAATAAAATGGAAACCGTATCTCTCATTTGCTCAAGTTTTCGAACATTATTGGGATATACAATCCCAGGGGTTAACAAGGTTAAAATAAGAAAAATACGAATTAACGATTTTGTAGTTTAAGGCTCTTCTCGCGTATCTTGTCAACCACGAAAAACAAAAAAATTCCATAAAAAAGTGAACGTAGCTATCAACAATGATTGATTTTTTTCGAATCATTTCCTTTACGCTAATTTCACTCCACATTCACATTTTGGAAAAATTGAAAAACAAATTTTCCACAAATTCAGTATAAGGGATACCAATGCAAGCAATTTTTAGAGGAGGTCGATTTCCACATACCATCGGTAATTCACGGAATGACTACAGAGTTTTTGTCTAATTTTTTTTTTTAATAAGATAGATGAACACACATATTTTCAAATAATCCAGATATTCATTGAGAAAGTATAGCATAAATTTCTAGATGGGTAACCCTATTTTATTGTCCTTAACTGTATATCATATCTACTATTTAAATAAAAGAACATAATAGAAAGAAACTAGCTCATACTTAATCTTTTACTTAGTTTAAAATAATAAGTGACACATATGATGTAGTATACATATTCGTAAATTTTATTTAGAAATAAAGTTTGGTCTGCCATTGTTGATAAGATAAAGAATATGCATAAAAATGGTAAGTTTTGTTTACTTAAAAAGTAGAGAGGAAAAAAACAACATGAGACTTTGACTGATTACAGTGTAATCAAATAAAAAAAATATATTTAATTTTATATTTAACCTTAATTTAAGATAAAAAAAAAGTTTAAACTTGAACGCACAAAATTATGAATTTGCATAAATAAAACACTGAAAAAATTAGTCAAAAAACTTCTGAAAACTTCTATAATAATTGAAAAAAAATACTTTCTGAACTTTTTATACTGTGGCAAATTGTTAGAAGTAAGTGCGTCAAGTATGCAACATGCTCATCATATTTTATAAAATTGTTTGTGAATCTATTAAAATGTAAGAAAAAGAAACTCATAAACTGTTTACTTACAAACATAATTATTTCTGCAGTAGACTTTAAATGCATGCAATGTTGTATTACATTGCAATTTACACGAAAGTGATTAAATATTCCCTCAGCGAACTTTGCGGAATGAAACTGTTACATTAGTTAAGCTCACGTTCTGGTGCAAACGATCTTGCATCATTGCAAATGCAAATATTTATTACATATATTTGCTGTTACGTAGCAGAAATATATGATGCAAAAGTGCAAAATTGCAATAATGCGACTTTAAAGACTAAGATGTGAGCATTCAATGCAAATATTGGAGATGCGAAATAGTTTAACTGTCAAAATATTACCATTTCATTGAAAAATAATGAAAATATTTTGGGTTCTTCTTACGAATTTAAAGTTAGAAAGGTGTCAAACTTCCGCAATCTGCACTTTCGCAACGTCGCAAGGGTATGTTGCATCATCCCGTGAATACACATATTAAGTCAGTTTACGATCTTGTGCATATGGTCTTACATCATTGCAAATGCAAAATATTTCTGCTATCACAACAACAAATATATGCGATATGTAATAAATATTTGCATTTGCAACCATGCAATACCATTTGCACAAGATTGTGAATACGGCTATTGCATTTGTAATAATGCAAGACCATATGCACGAGAATGTGAACTCCACTACTATGTTATCATGTAAACTTAATTTTCAGTGGAATGTTAATTTTTAGAGAAAGGAATCTTATACATTGTAGTTCACAAACGTGGGTATAAAGTTTAGGCAGCATAACTAAAATTATTTGAAAAAAATCTATTTCCTTTTAAAAAAATCGCCAAGGAAAACTTCGAAAAATGGGCCCATGCTCGAGAAAAACTAATCCTTATATTGTACCAAGATGAAAATTATGTTTTAATTGAATGCCATTCAATAGCTTAAAGTAATAGTACAAATACTAAGAGATTTGGGCTTAAAACTTTAAAAGCTGGAAACTTTTACAACTTAGAAATTAATTTTTATGAATTGTTATACAGTGGCTAATAAGTCTAATATTGCAATGATTCAGAGAAACCGTGAACTGCTGAACTAAACCAAACAGCAAATTAGCTTGGTTCACATCCCGTTTAGTACCTTCAAAATGTTCCTGCGAATTCTTTGACACTTAACGGTATAGATACTTTTACTTATAGCGTTTTCTTTTCTCGATAAAATGTTGCATTTTTTCTGCACCGTGCGAGGGCTGTCAAATTTCGTGTTCTTTTCTGAAAAAGAGGCAGCCTTTTCAGAGAGTGTTGTGTTCTTTTCTAAAAAATGTTGCCTTCTGAGCGGCGAAAAATGTTACACTTTTTATACTCAAATAAATGACGGGGTAAGAATATTGCCCTGCAAATTAGTTGATTCTGACAGGGTAGCATTTTTATGTTCTTTTCTTGCACTAAAAATGCAACATTTTGGCAGGGTTGAGGGCAACATTAAAAAATTGTTGCCATGGCACGAGGCAAAAAAAATGCAACATTTTGTTAAGAAAAGAAAACGCTATTAGATATAGTTAGAAAAACAATCAATACCTTTTTAGAATCGAGAAAAGAGTATCCAGTTTGCAAACCGTTTTGAATTATAGATTTTTTGAACTAAAAACTCTTAAACTCTTTTGACCCATTTTGAACAGATACCTAAACTCTAGATCCAATCTCAATATTTCTCCAAAATATCATTTCACCAACAAGAAAATGAGGTAACCAACTGAGCAAAAAAGTATAGGTAAGTAGATATGGGTAAAATTTGCGGGAAAAATTAATTTTTTTTTTTTCAAATCGTGAATTTTTCAAAATTTTTTATGATCAAAAATTATTTTTTTAACATATTGAACAGATATGAAAATAAAAAGTCTGCAAAAAGTTCTTGTTTTCAGCGTTCTATGCCAATCAACCCCCCTTAAAGAGAAAACGTTTTTTAATCTATCGAAACATTTCTACTATTAGCGCACAATCATTTGGGTTGGGAACCACATATCAAACATTGCTCTGCTTTATTTTTATTATTATTATTAACAAAAAATAGTAGTACATTAAGATATAGAGTCCAGTACTTGAAAAAATATATATAAATACAATAAAAGAAAAGTAGAATAGAACTAAAATACTTATAAATAAAAATTAACAGAAAATAAATTATTAATAATAAGAAGCTTAACTAAAAAATAGACAAAAGGAGGTAGTAAAAATTAAACTAACATTTTTTATCTTAAGCAGCAGAGGGATACATTGATGCGTAGGTATATAAAACAGATTAAGGGCAAATAAAACAACTAACATAATACCACAACTTTTGAAACAATTTAAAAATTTGCATTTGAAAAATTAAGTAGTAAAGGCTTAACATAATGCAGGCTTATGTTTCTTTTGATTTGTAAAGGAAGTGCATTCCATAGTCGAATGGTGTTAATGAAAAACATTCTAGATGAATTAAGGTATTTGAACTTTGGTACAATAAAATTTAGGCACCTCGCAGACTGAGAGAAGATCAGCTTATCATACAAAAACAGAGAAGTCTTACTTAGAATTAGCTTGAACAGGAATATATATGCAGCCAAGAATTCGGTTTCTCCATGAAGTTATGTGATCAAATCTTATCAAGCCGTAAACGTAGCATGTTACATTATTGAAAGCAACTTCAAGCTTGTGGAGCGAATGAGACTCAACTTTACTGTATATGAGCTCCGAGTAGGTTATAATAGGTAATACTAACTGGATAGCCAGTTTCCGCTTGATATCTACAGGAGCAAATGCAGCAGATACTCTCAAATTACGAAGTGTTAAGAATACTCTACTAATAACATTATTGACATGATCAACACAAGACAAATTCGAGTTAATATAAAAACCTAAATTAGTTATTTTGTTAACGAATTTCAATTGAACGGTTCCTATAAATAGAGGGGGAATGATAGTAGGTGGAATTTTGCCCTTTGAAATGGGTAACACAAATGATTTATCAGCATTTAAACTTAAAGCATTGTCAAAAGCCCATTTACCAATGGTTGATAAATCTTCATTTATTCTCGCACTGAGATCGTCAACAAGACCGATACGGTTAGACAAATACAGCTGAATATCATCAGCATACACATGAACATTAACATTTTTACACGCAACAAAGATGTCATTAATAAATAGACTAAACTACAAAGGGCCAGGAATTGATCCATGTGGTACACCAGATGTTACCGATTTATACTGAGAGTAGGAATCCGCCACTCTTACTCTTGAAGTTCTTCCTTCCAAATAGCTCCTCATTAGCTTTATTGAGCTTGCACAAAACCCAAAATAGGACTTTAGCTTTTGACATAACAGCAGATGGTTCACAGAATCAAACGCTTTTGAAAAGTCCAAAAGACAAAGAAGACTCAGATCATAAGACACAGGAATATCGTCCATAATTTTCATCATTGCAGTGGAACAGCTATGGCCCTTTCGAAACCCAGATTGAAATGGTGAGAGCAGATTGTTTTCAAATACGTAATTTGAGATTTGCTCGGACATGAGTGTTTCACATATTTTAGATAAAGAGGACAAACCTCTAATGGGTCGAAAATCATTGATTGCATTCGCAGATGGTTTTTTAGTTACTGGTAAAATTAATGCTATTTTCCACATACTTGGAAAAGAAGACGTAGTATAGCAATTAATTACATGTGTCAATGGAGCTAAAATATATGGTAAGAAAATTTTTAAGAATTTAATTGGCACACCATTTTCACCCACAGCATTAGAATTCATCCTGCTGACACATCTAAACACATCACTTTCATCAACAGCAGAGAACTGAAAGAATTTGTTTGAGGGGACAGTAACATGAAGACTACTAACACTAGTACTAATAACACTAGGCTTACAAACGGAAGTAAAAAAATTATTTAAAAGATCAGGAGCTAATTGACACAGGGAATCACATTTACGGTGCACACCTAGACTCTTAATGTTATGCCATAACTCTTTCGAAGAAAGTGAAGCATTCAACTTCAAAGAATAAAACTGTTGCTTAGCTTATCTGACAACTGGAGAAGCTCTATTTCGGGCAATCTTGTATAAACCCCAGTTCACATTTGTCGGTTTCCTTCTCCAGATGAAATGCAATTTATTGCGTTTCTTAACAGCAATTTCAACACATGAATTATATTTATTTACTCTCAACTAGGAATGTACACATAGTAACAAAGCAAGATATGTAAATTTCAAATTAATCAATCATATCTCAATGCAAATAAATAATTAAACAAAAATTTTTGATTGAGTGTGGTCAGTGACATCAAAATTGCATGCGAGTGCCTACTTGCATATACATATATACACATACATACATACAGACCAGTGTGTATATTAATATGCAAAGCGTAATCAATAATGCGAAACATTTTCTTTATTAATTTTTTTTAATATAATGCAACATTATCGCATTTTAACCACAAAGAAAACCAAACAACTGCACAACAGCGATAGTGCGTGCCAACAATGAAATGAGCGAGTGCAGCAACAACAAAAAGTGAGTAGCTGACGCACGCCGACGATTGACCCAGTGGCATCATCACTACCATTACCACCATCAATGTTGCCCAATAGCAGGCAAAGTGACGATGGCGGCGTCAAGTATATAGCTGCTGAATTTTCAGACGGACAAACGATGGTACAGACAGACGCGTATATGTATTCTCAAAAAATTATTGGCATAATAAAATTCAATTGAGTAAATTGAAGGAAAAACTTAAATGCATTTCAATAAATGTATTAGTTTTTTTACTGTGTACTGCTGTTAGTTTTTATGATAAATTCAGAAAAATGCGAGATGCATTTTTAATTTTACAAAAAATTTATTAATTGCATTAGTCAAATGTTTTGACATTGCCTTTTTTTCTTCCAATAAAGTTATACTTTTGACATTTGACAATTGTTGGCAAAATTCAAGATAATGTTATACTTTGGGTAAATACAAAATCATACAGTTAATACATAGATAGGTAATTATTTTCACTACTTTGCAATTAGATACAATCATACCTTGGGGAATGTTCGTTTAAACCAACTTGCGGTTTTATTCTATGTGTTGTTATGAATTCCGTTTACAGTTTTTATTTTTCAAAAACAGTAATTTCAAATTAATTTAATTACGTAGAATTCATTTACCCCCGCCCCCTCACGAAAAACAGAATTTCTACGGCACTGGCTTGTTGATTTTTCATTCTTCTTTATTATATTTGGTATTGATTGATTTTACCAAATTTTTAATTTTAGCTCCTTGGCTGTAAGAAAACAACGATTCTGCCGTTTTTTCTTATAAATCTAACGCACCATGATACGCCGTAGATTTCCTACGGATTCTACGGGTCGGGGCCGTTTGCTGGCTATTCTAGAAGAGGATGTGCTGTCTAACCAAATCCAAAGAAGTTTTCAACCCATGGATTGAAGCAATGTTTTTCTGAAAGCTGAAATTCTGTAAGAAACTTTCCTGGTTCCTTTACTTCTGCTTGGGTATATTCGGTGAGTAACCAAAGTGCGTAAATAACAGCACTCACTATTGTTAAATTTATAATGTACAATGTTTATTTGTATTATTCACTTTTCGCTTTTATACTAGTTATTATTGTTCGTTGTATTTCGTTTGGTTATACTTCATTACGACTACGTTTGTATTCGTTGATGCTTGTGGTACTTTGTAGCTTCTGTGGCGCTCTTTTTTTCTTGGTATATCCTTACTTTGCGTTCGGCCCTCTGGGATACTTCATGTATCAATGTATTTATGTTACGTGTCGTCATGACACGATGCAGGTGCACAATGTCGTACGGCGTAAGGCAAAATCATATTATTTACTATACCAGGGTACGTGGACACGTCACCCTGATGCCTGATTAATACCTCAGCGGAAATCTCAATCTTGACGTAAAGACTTACCACAAGATCCAATGAACACCCCAACGAATGAAAAATGTATTACGAAGAACCTAACATGCGGACGCTCTGCTGATATTAACTAACGACACTTTATACTATCCTTCCGTGCGGACGCATCCGTAAGGTTTATTACATATAAGCTAACGATAGAGAACAATGTAACCACCAAACCACTATCTTAGACCACGACCTAAATGTGTTTGATGCATATCCTTTTATACTAATTTTCGTCCTATGATTGATGGCTGATGAAGGAATTTTTCAGCACGAGAATGCACTATGTCCCAAAGACGTCTTTGGTGTGGTTTAGATAGCATAACATTCCACTTCCTCAATGGCCCGAATGCAGTCCCGACCTGAGCCCATAAAAAAAAAATATTTTATTCAATAGCCATTTCTGCCCTAGTTCACCTACTTTGAGTTTGATGAATTTTAGTATATTTGTAAAACTTTTTTCTAAATTTGAAAAACAAATATATACATATATATAAACTGTAACATAGAAATAAAAAATATCCAATATCTTGTTCCTTCTCAAAACTATCAAAAATCAAATTTGCCCTAAATAACTGGAGAAATAAAACATAAAAATATATCTACTAATATTTTAATTTTATAAGTTGTTGTAATAGTATCCGAGTAATACCCGAAAACTTCGAGTAAGGGGGTATTAAGCGCACTACTTGAAATCGGCATAAATAAAAATAATTAAAAGCAGTATATACAGGGTGCGAAGATCCTTACATAAAAAAGGTAAAAACGAGGTAAGCAATTACCCACCTTTCTCAGAAACCAGTAAACTGACGTGTTAGGAAAAGTATGTGCTCATAGCCCATGTCGAAATTTTATAAAACGCGAAAATCTCAAATCTGAACAGGCAAAAATATAGAGAGAAAACTATTTCTGGTATTTGTTCTTTTTTGAAACACGATCCACTCTACTTCTTATGCACATCTACCAAATTTATTTGGGCGATTCCAAATCTCACCAAAAGCTTTAACAATAATTTTGAGGGATCATAGTTTTGAAAAAAGGGTTTTGGTTCTGTGAGGAACAACTTCATCATATTTTGAAAATTTGTATTACTTTAATTTTTTCCTTGTTAAGAATTAATACAAATACAGTCAATTCTGCCAATTGGGACTCTCTGTAATTGGGACACCTCTTAATCAAACCACACTGTTCATATTTTTTTTTTTGGATTTAGAAGAAATTCCCTTTGCCATTTGAACCACCTTCGAATCGAGTCATGGACTGCACTTTTGACAATATTTTTAGTGCCACAGAATCTTTTTAATCGGACCGCATGCGTTTTTTTTTACGAAATAAGAGAAAACTACTGCTGTAACTAGAGTTCGACCGAACGTCAATTTTTTGGCCGAACGAAAACATTTTGGGTTGCAATTATTTTTAACCATACAAATTTATGGCCGAAGCCGAAGCTGAACGTTCGGTCGAACTCTAGCTGTAACCATCTACATAAATAGCTATAGAGTGGCAACATTGTTACTTTAGAAAAAATGTTCCACAAAATACGGAGTGTGGCAACGTTTTCTTCTTTACTTTCTTTTCGTTCTTTTCTTGTTTCTACATATTCAATGGTGGTTCCCCATTTTGCGAAACGTGATTTTTTTACATTAAATTTTCTCATAATTTATAATTTTTGCAAACATGAGTACTAAAAGTTCGACCGGTTCGAAACGTAAGCAATCATTCCTGAAAAATAGAATAAAGAATATTTGCGGAAGAAACCATAGGTTAAAAATGGAAAAAGCACTAGACCAGGGCTATCGTTTTGAGATTTTTTTATAAAGTGATAAGAAAATGACATATTTTCTAAGCGTAATAAGAAAATGACATATTTTCAAAATTTATCTGGTTTTATATCGCTCATTTACTAAAAGACTGTCATAAGTTAAAAAACACGACTTATGAGTTAATGATGCAGAATTATTCATTATATCAAGCTTTATATTGTGTTTCAAATTAATACCTTGTATACTCTGCGCATGAGAATTATAAGATTTCTTCTTTTTTCTATCAAATGAAAGCTTTAAACGCGTTTTTTGAGTTATGACAGTCTTTTAGTAAATGAGCAATAAGTGTATGTATGCTTACATACGTATCTCGTTTTCCATTTTTTACTAAAAAATAAAACCTGGGTGCCTGGGTTCAAACCTCAGCACGCTAGAAAAACCAAAAATAGAAAATAAAAATTTTTCTACACGACACCACTTCTGGGCGGGCAATGGTAAACCTACAAAAGTTAAAATTGCCTATGAAAAGTTTTCCCTTCAATCCCTTTCATTCATGTACAAATATAACTCCTCACAATGTGAATAGATGCGAAAAACTCGGTCTAGGAGTTCCATGGGCTGTTGTGCCATAATAGCATTCGTAAAAATTAATTATAAATGTATTCTAAAACGCTTATAATTAATTTTATAAATACATTTTAATATATTTTCAATACGAACCTGTTAATGTGTAAAATTTCATCGGCTGTTCCATTTATCTTTCCAGAATCACACCGGTTTTTGATGTCTTTTTCACACTTACTTTAATTAAACAAACAATTTTCTCAAGCCCAAATCTTTTTTAATACAATAATCAACACATTAAAAAATTTAATCGCCAAAACCAAAAATTAAAAAATTGGAAAAAGCACAAATTGTGTTTATGTAAAACACATGCCAATTTTTTCCTTATAATTTTAGCACTTTTTCTTTTACATAAACATTAAACTCGTAAATATGCGAGTTTAGCATTTATTTCAAAATGTTTCCATGTGTGATTCAAAAAACTGATACTAAAATTAAAAAAAAAAAAAAAACACATAGTATAAGTGGCAAAGTTTTTGTTTTGGCGTAAAAAAACTTTTAAAATTTTTGTCACGTTTTTGCGAAAACATTAAAATAATGTATAGAAAAAACACACTTTACTTTTTTCTTGTTGCGTTTTCTTTGTATTTATTATTTTTTTGTTCTTTTTTGTCGCTATTAATTTTTATTGTGTTTTTTTCCAAAATTGCATTTACATGTAATTTTTTTCTTTTATTTTATGTAAAAAGTTGTTAAAATTTTTTTTTTGTATACAATAAGTAAGTATAAATATACAATATACCTAGATATTTCACTTTAATTGCAAATTTAAATGTATGTTATGTATATATATTGATATCATTATTCCTCTGCCTTTTTATGTATAAAATTTTTACAAATTTTTTTTTTTTTTTTTTTATTATAAAAATCACTTTGTGTGTATGTATTTTATTTATTCGCTAATTTTTTCGTGTGATTTTGTTGTTGGCATGAATTTGACACGCACGCCAAAAATTTTGATCTAAATTTAAAGTGTAAATAAAAATCTGTTTATAAATTCACTTTTAACAATTTATAAATGTGAAATTTTGTTTTCTTTTATTTTTTAGCATTGTGTATTTTGCTTTGCAATTATGACCTAATTTTGTTTAGAAATATACAAATTGATATATTAATCTTCTTACAGCAACATAAATTAAAATGTTTTTGGATTAGAGAAATAAATTTTGCACGATTGGTTGGTACCTAGTTCATTTAGGTTGATATGAGAATGAATTCCCCTAGGAATCAATGGTTGCGTTTCGCGGACGTAAAATTCAAAAAGCTGATGCAAAGCTGCTGCCATTGGGACGCCATTTTTGTAATCATATTATTTTTCTGATTTTTCAGGTCAGCATTATTTGTCAAAACTGTGACAGTTGACAAATTCGACACAAATTCGAAATAGTCTATAATTTTATTTTTAGAAGGAAATTAAAACATTTCACAAACTAAAATTTTACAACTAATGTATCATGCCGTTTCTCAGACGCAAAGCTAATAACAACACTGATTACTGATTTTTGATTAATCCTTTGAAATCGGCTTTCCGAATTTTACATCCGAGAAAATCAACCAATAAGTTAATTTTATGGCTTCCCAACCGTCTAGCAAACACAGGACAATTGCACAAAATAGTTTTCTACAAACATCTACAGAATATCATCTATGCTCCTGTATATTACTACAGGACTAATTTCATTGGCAACAGACGAGATTCTCTAATTTTTTTGGTTAGATTTTGCTCTCAGTGTATCAACCAATTAAAGAGTCTGTTTACTTAAGTAACACTATTTAAGCACTATTCATTGAAGAGTTTTCAATATTGAGACAGACATTGTTAGATTGTAAATAAAGCAATATTTAGTAATATTAATTTGCTTGTAATGGAAGCAAAACATTTAGAAGAAATGTTAGTTGAAAGCTTCACAAAAAAATATGCGAAAGGAGAGAACATTTACGATAGCGGTGCCTGCTTAATTTAATTGGCCAATTCAGCTGTCATATACTGTCGTATAATCAGAATCAGTGCTGTCGTTTTGAAAATTTAATGGGGAGGAATTTTTCCTTTCGAGCGGAGGATTTTGCTTTAAAGGGGAGGAATTTTTCAAAATCTTTTAAAAGTTTTTAACAAAGTAATTGCTAAAAGTTCCACTAAAGGATAGAAATTGTTTTTTAAAAATTTAGTCATACTTAAAGCTTTTAAGTTATGAAAAATAAACCAATTCATATAAAAACAAAATATTTCATCTTTGGAAACAAACGGTGCAATATTAATATTAGTAAATAATAATAAAAAAAAAAACAATGAGGATTAAAAAACTAAAACAAACATTTCTTCGTTCTTCTCAAAACCAGGTATAAAAAAATAAGATGTTATTTGTGGTATTTTTGAACTAGCTCGAATCGAAGGGACACAGTCGGAGTCATCATTTTGTTTAGCATTTCCTGATTAACCATTACTGCATTAACAGTTGCAGTCAGCAAGCAATTTATTGATATTTATTAAATGTGCAAACTTCATTTTACGCAGTTTTTCTGCTATTGATTTAAGTTGTCAAAAATTACAAACAAGCAACAAATTTCGGAAATGGAACGCGTAGTTTTGAAACTGAAGAAATTGTTCTGAAATTTTGACAAGATGGTCCTCTCAGTTTCTTCTCATTTGCTCATTGCTTTTGAACTTTGGCTGTAACCCAGCGACAAATAAAACAGAGCTAGTCACAAATATTTCACAGACAGAAACGAAAATAGCCCATCAGGAAACATTTAGTTTGATTTACGTCTTTTTTCTATACAACCTAAAAATTAAGGAATATGAAATAGGAGGATTTTTTCCGTTTGGGGAGGACAGGAAGATTTAGATTTGAGCGGAGTACGAATACTCCGATCGGAGTACCTTCGACAGCACTGATCAGAATGTCGTATAATTTTTTGTGATATATTATATATTTTTCGGTGAGAAAATGTTGTCTGTTTACCAACACATAAACAAACAGAAAGATCATGTATTGCTCATGGAGCATTCCAGCAACAAACTGTGTAAAAAAGGAAATAATTGAATTTTTAAACCCGGACACCTCCAGAATATTTTTGGCCCTTGATCACGAATCTGTCAACAATTTATATCAAATTTTCGAAAATGAAAAATTTAAATTTTATAAAACATTTTTTTTCATCTAAAACTTCTAAATTTTCATAATTCGTGGAGAAAAGCAAAACAAAAAAACAGAAAAAATGAACCCTTTATCAAATTTTCAAAAACGAAGATTTACGAATAAATGTACACGAAACCTGACCCAAAATACAAGTGAGTTTGTGTTTCCTTTTTGTCGGAGTTTCCGCAACTTCTACAGTGTTTGTTGAAAGGTATATGCAGTTTCTCTGCATGGGTGCCTATAGGCCAGTGACCTGTAAAGACCGCAATGAGTCTAGCGATGTTAGTACGGTCCCTGGTGATAAGTTCCCTGGACCTGTTGATATCGTATATCAGCCAGATCGCACGGGAGGTATTGCATGATGTAAGTGTCCTCCATCTCCTGCTAGCTAAGGAAAGACAGTGCAGGTTGATGCCTTTCTTGATCGCCCCCAGAGAAACAGGTATCAGTTACGCATGGGTTTGGTCAAGAGAAGCTCATTTGCGCTCTAATTAATCTGCTTTATCATTTCCATCAATATTCCTATGGCCGGAAACCCAGATGATTATGAGGTCCGCATGAAGACCGAGTTTCTCCCTGCACTGTCTGACTAGCTTTGAGTTGATGGTGTTGGACTGAAGGGCTGCAATTGCGGCCTGACTGTCCGTGAAAATTCCAACCTTACATCTCTCTTTAATGTGTTCAGTGATTAGTTGACATGCCTTCCCAATCGCAAGTATTTCCGACTGAAATACTGTAGCTACGTTGGGTAGACGTATACAATGGTTAATATTAGCGTGAGAGGAATATATCCCTGCAGCAACGCCCAGGTCCGTTTTGGAGCCGTCTGTGTATATGGATATATCGTAATCAATAAAGTCGTTTTCAAAGCTTAGTTGAGGTGTTATATAGTCTGTCATCATCTGCGTCAAATTCCTTGGCACTGTATGTAGCACCTTACTATGACCGTAAGTTCGTTCTGACCAAGAGCCTGTTGCTTTATGAGTTTTAATGTAAATGTCAATAGGTAGGAGATGTAGTATCACGTTAAGGGCATCCGACGGACAAGTTCGAGTAGTACAGTTAGTTTGTTAATATATTTTTCAAATCCAATATAGTAGAGATGCGTACGACTCCAAGGCGTTTATTATAATTCTTTAAATTTTGATTAATTTCTTCCTTCAATATTTATGTATTTTTTTTATTATATTTATTTAAAATTGAAAACATTCCTGCAGTTTTTTTTCAGTGTGTGCATATCAATGCATACCTCACACAAACCCATGGTAATTCTAATAATAAATTCACACTTCTGATTGAAATTTTATCAAAAACTCATAATTGCATTTGTATTGTTTGTACCATATTTATATTCAATAGTACATAAATAGTTTGCATTTAGCTAAAATCTCGTAATAATTTTAATTTTCATTGTGCAAATTTGTTTTATTATCATTGTATGGGTTTGTGTGTGATTATTTTATTTAAATGTTTATTATTCAATTACGTTAGAATTTCTTTGTTTACAATTTCCTTTAGAAATAAATAAATATATGTAAATATGCCTGATTTGTATTTCAATTAAATAATTGTATAATTTCTATATAATAATTACACAGTACAACAAAAAAATCTACTACTATCAAGGGTAATGCTTCTTAGTTAATATGAAGTTGATGAATTTGATATTCGATATTTTAATACTGTTGTTTATGTTTTCGAATTATTTGTTGAAATATACTATACAGAATACGAAAACTGCTTTTGATAGCAGCAGGAAAAAAGAATAATTTTGTTGTTGAGGTGTGTAATCCAAAATTCAAATGTAATAATTGTTTATGGAAATTTATCTGAATCTAAGTATTTTGTTTTATTTATTAGTTTACATATTTTCATTTTATATTTCGATTTGACATCTTAATTACTTTGGGAGATGAGTAATTAATATACTTGTATAAAATCGCTTCAACTTCAATGCTATTTACAGTGTTTTGACTAATTTCAATATTTATTCATTATTTATGTATTTTATTTTTCAATTAATTATTTCTGCTTTGCAAATTATAGTAAATTGAAGAGATTGAAGATTGAGTGTATTTTATTTCGCGTGTGATGCAAGAGCGATAAATTTAATAATATTTTTGACTATTTTTTATTGTTTCCTCCATGATCACAATTTTATTTGAAATTTTTTTATAGTTTTCATTTGAAATTTAAATTAGTTAATACAAAACTAAATTGTTGGAGACATAATCCCAATTAAAAATATTTGGAGACGATTTATATGAAATATTATTTACTTAAAATTTTTCCAGAAGAGTTGAGAATAAAAAAGTGTATGGAAAAATCGGGGATCCGGATTCAATGCACAAAATTACATAATCCCATTATTTTCAATCAACTTTGAAAAACCGAAATTTCTCTAATAAATTACTATTAGAAGTGAGTTTTCTGACCCAAAAATCCAATATTACTACCCTTCAGTCATTAAATACTTGAAAATTAAGAACCTCTATCCGACATTTGACTTAGGTAAAATTAAATACGGAAACTGAATTTTTCCTAACCAAAAATTATATTTGCATTTCCTCTTATTTCATGCTTATGATAATATCCACCAAACTTCGAAAAATTTATGAGATCGGAAAAAAACTGAGCTATTAGTTTCCTATTTTTAATGTCTTCTTTCAAATAAACAAAGTCTCATTTAATATCTAAAAAAAAATTAATCAGTCTCGACACTTTTAAATCCCGAGTCAGAGGAACAGGGGATTTTTTAATTAAATTTCTTAACACATTTTAAACAACTTCGAACTGCAACTTTGAACATTCGATTGATGCGATAAATAAAAGATTCTGTTTACTGATAATTCATTTTATTTTCAACATTAAAGCGTTTTCAAAATAAACTAAGTAAAAGGACGAACTTGAGGTTGCAATTAAGGAACAACTTTACGATAAATTAATTTTTTTCGATTTGGTTTTTTGTTTTTTTTTTTTTTCTTTTACTGATAACGAGTAACAAAATTACAAGTTGTTTTCTCAAAAGATAACTAAATTCTGTGCTATTTCTTGTAGCTCGCCATCAAATGCAAGAAGACTTACATTTGGTCTGGTTTGAGTGTAAAAATGTTAGTTCTAAGAAAACAATATTTCTGGACATAAGGTCTTTTTTTAACCCCCACTGAGATACAGGGTGTTTAAGAAAATCCATTAGGAAAAAAAACTTGTCACCAAATATAGTACCATAACTTAAATAATACTAAAAGTAGAGAAATAAAATTAGGTTGGTTCCATAGAATTGATAGAACTTTATTTTTAGTTATTAAATAAGCAATTGTTACTCAAAATCTAAAAATAAATTTTTTTTTAGATTTTTTTTTATTTTAGAAAATTTAAGTTTTTGCAAAAAGTTGTGTAATAATGTGTTTAATTTTGTGCATTTTTTTGGCTCTGTAGTAAGATTTATCAATTTCTTATACCAAATTCCTAGCCAATTTGTACTATTACAAAGATACATTGGTTAATGTAGTAGTCCTCCACCACATTTTCTTGTACTTTCGTACTAAAGCCATAAGATATTGCGTTGTTCTTGTAAAGGCTTTCGCTTCAAAAAATTACAAATCTTTATTAACAAAGAAATTTTTGCACCAACCCAACCTACGTTTTTCCTGTAGTATTATATTGTCAATCGACATCCTTGCCCGAAATTTCAGTACTGTACCGTAAGTGGTTCTAGATGTATACCCAAAAGGGCATATAGTTTGTATGGGAAGTGTCACAACCACTTGTAATTTTGAACTCAGACTATGCCTATCTTATAACCAGAAACATAATGCATCGTTATGCAATTTTAAAACGAAAATTTTGCTAAGTAAAGAGCAATTAATAATAATAAGAGTCAGCACAGAAAAATAAAACAATAGTAATAAAATAATAACGCATCATTGTACAAATTTGTGTCAGTCTCTGCTAAGGTTTCAGTGTTATTTCGAGATATATACAAATATTTTAATTTTTATACATATATATAGACGAATGACAAATTTATTAGCCTTTGTCAAATGTGCCCCTTATAAATTGCGCCCGTGCTTGGGGCACTTTTGACAAAATGGGTATTTTGGAAAAAGTAACATCTTTTAAAATCGATCAATAATTTTCGCTTTCAGGGTTGTTGAGCTCGAATAGGAAAATCATTTTGAAACCATATATGAAAATAGAAAAATGGGGTTAATTAGACTGCACCAGCAGATTTTTAATTTGAGGTTTATCGTTTTTGGTGTGTATTAGAAATTTATTTAGTATATAGAGAAGTACATTTTTTTTTTTTTTTTTGTGAAAACGAAAAACCTCCATTTACACCCCATACCTTAATTTTTAAGAGTTTTTGAGTATAGCTAATGGCCTAAACAAATAATAAAAGTATTATAGTGCTTTTGGAAAAAAGTTTACGTGGCAAAAAGTACCTCCCACTACCTTATTCTTCAAATGTTAAATTATTTTGTTTTATTTCATTGCATCCGCTACTACATTTTAACCTTCTTTCTCTATTTCAATTCAAATATACATATTCGATATTCTTATTACAAAATGTATTATTAGTACCTATGTACTGTTAGTTGAGATATCCTAAAAAATTAAACTTATTGCTCATGATATGGGACTTGGCTTCGGATAGTAAAAGATGATGCGCTCCTGAGCTATCTTACATTTACAGTTTTTCTAGGTTGGCAATGTTAAGGACGTTTTTGGGATTGAAATTTTGGGCATGGGACTATGCTCAAAAAATGTAAAAATGAATGCAAAAAAAATTACCATTGCGGATTTTTGTAAATTTATACTTACACCCATTCTTCGATTGATTTGCAGGGTTTCGCTTTTACAGATTATATAGTTTATTCAACACGACAACAGTGACTAAATTTTTAAAAAAATTTAAAAAAAAACAGCAATTTAAAAATGTATACTTATTTTATGCAACGAAATAATAAGAAATCTGGCATCCCTTTTCGGAGTCAAACATTAAAATATTAAACTATCATCCATATTTTCTACAACTAGTTGAAGGTCAAGCGTAGCGCATTTTGTTGCTGTATGTTTTTGTATTACAACTGATAATAATATCACATTTTGCCAATTAATGTTGAATAACGGGCACACAGCAATGTTTAAAGTCTATGAATTAATAAAGTTTATGAAATACAATTTTTAGTCTTTTAACTTAAAAACAAAATAGAATTCTTAACGGGCCATAAAATCAAAATTTCAAAATAAATGTGCATTCATGATATTTTAAAATAATAGTCAAGGCGCTACCGATCTGGAGTCATCTATCAATCACAATCAAAAGAAGCTAGAATTCAGTTATTAACTCTTTCATACGCAATGTTGCATATATATAACATTTATTTTTGATGTGGCATAAATAAGGTGTTTAACAAATTTCACTGTTAAGGCTTTTTGTATTGGGTTCAGTTAAGTATTTTTCACGTTTGGTGATTGCCGAACATTTGAAATTTCTTGCTTAAGTAAATTTTTGAATGTTTTGTCTTTGAAGTATAGCAAAAAACCGAAGTAAAAACCTAACCTAAAAATTTTTAGTAAAATCTTTTGCACTATTTTTTGAAAAAAAAAATGCGTTTAATTATTATCTGATAATTTTTTTTAATAAAAGATTAGAGAATATGAAAATCCAAAAGTTGGAGCAATCGGATTATCCAGTGGTTGTCCACAGCTCCATTTTTTTTAAACCTTTAATAAGGGGCAAACAAATCAATATAGAAGCATAAAATTTAATTTAATTTTAAAACAAAAGGTTCCCATCAAGCCCCATTAAAATTCGGGCGGCAAAGGTACCAACTCCTGTTCTTTCAGCAAATTCGGTAAATTGCAATTGCAAATTATATTCTGCGAGTTTGATTCTTGAAATCATAAAACCCGAAGCTTTCTCTTTGATTACAGGGATTTAGGTTGATATGCTTTCGTAACACACGTAACTGTTGGCCAAGGGACTCTACTTTTTTTAAACTCGACTTGGGTACCCTCTATAATCCAAATATGAAATTCAAATTGAAAATTTTTTTTGTATTCCTGAAAACCTAAATAACCTCACAAAAAAACTCTACGTTAATATGTCATAAAATGCCTTAAAAAATCCTAAAAATTGTCGTTTTTCACATGAGAAACTGTAGTTCCTACCTTAAGACAATCTTTATGAGGATTTTTAGCAATATATTCTTCAATGTCCCGCTTAGTACTCGCAAGATGTCATTAAGCTATTTTAATTTTTGACTACAAAACACCCGTCACCGTGGAATGGCCCAGGTTTTTAAACTGTTTCTTTTTTTATTTCGTTGGATTCATTCCTGGTACATATTTCTATCAAATATTATTTTCTTGTCACCCTTCCCATGAAGATATATTTTGAACTTCTTCAAAATAAAATTTCGTTTAGAAAATAGACATCAATCGAAAGTAGAATTGGGTGCAATATTTTTCAATCACCAGATAGCGCATTAAATGCTGTCTCGAACCTTAATGCTAACGTAGGAAAACTGTAAATGTAGGATTACTCAGTAGTTCTTTCTTTTTTGATATTCGAAGTTAATAAATGTGTTGCATAGTGTAATATTCTAAGCTTTCACTTTCATTTTAAATATTATAATAATGAAAATTTTCTTCAATAAAATTAAATATTTAAAAAACAAAACATTAAATTGTGACACTTTTGAAATAATAAAAGAATGCGTAAAAATTAAATGAAAACAAAAATCAGTTGCGAATTATTTTCGCTAAAAATAAAATATAATAAAATTTTGCAAGATGCAATCTCATTGATGCGCGTCAACGACAATAACAACAAAAACGACAATGACAACAACAACAGCGATAGCAACAATATTCGCAATCAACGGCATCATCACAAAACTGAAAAAAAAAAACAAAATAAAAAAACAAAACAACAAATTAACACACATAAAAATAAAACTACGAAGCAAAATTGCACACAAAATAAAAATTACTGCATGAAAATACAAAATTATAAATATTTCATTATATTCTCTATTTAGGTACTTGTTTAATTTTTTTATTATAATTTTTTTTTAATAAATAAAATTTGTTTCTCATGTTGGCATTTGAAAATGCACAATTTTTGCATATTTTGTTCAAATAACAGCAAACATAACGTCGAAATTGAAGGAGAAGTAAGGAGAAACACCTGTTGGGTCAATTGGATGTGAATAATGTGAGTACATATATTGTAGTAGATGTAGTTATTTTATTACTTTTTTCAAAACTTTTGTTTTTTTCGTTCACATTTTTTACACATTCACGCATAGTAGTTATTTAAAATATCATATAGCGTATATATGTATAAAAATTATCATTTTCAACCTTTTTTTGGTTTTCCGCCTTTTTTAACACACAACCGAATAATCGCGTACTATTAACAACGACCAACGAAATAACGATAATACACAGAAAAAACATCCACAACGCACGAATGCCAAAACGCAACTGAGAATTGTTGTGAATTGCGTTTGTAATTTTGTTGTGCCAGTGCGACGCATAGGAATTTGCACTTTGTCTCCCCTCCCCCTCTTCATCCCTCCCACTCCCACTTCGACTTTAATAGTGCGCCTGCTTGTACGCTGCTATAGTTGGTAAGTGTAAAGCTTCAAACACAATTCCATTCATTCATTCATACATACAACTTTGTATCAAGTTCTTTGTTTATGTTGTTGCTGCTGTTGTTGTTGTTCTTGTATTTACTTTGCGTTTTATCAACAATTTCCATTATGTTCCACTATGCCATCGTTCATTTGCAACTTTAACCCCCACTGTGCTCAGTGATAGCTACATAATGCATGTATGTATGTTGCTATATTATTTTCTGTTGTTGTTGTTGAGGCTCGCGCCATACGCATTTTCATTTCACTATTTACAGCAGCAACAACAACGTCGTGTTTGCATTTTATTTATTGTTGTTATTGTTGCGGAAAGCTCATTTTGCCGGTAAAACACAAAAAAGCTTCATGAAAATGCAGTGTTGCATTTCTGCGCAATTAGAGAATATTTGATTATTACTCATACGACACTATAGCCCCTACATATAGATTCATATACTTCTTCTTCTTTTATGGCACAACAGCCCATGGAAAGAGTGAAGTTTTTGCATCCATTCGTGCACGAACGGAAGGTACCCACAATTTTATGCCGAATTCGAACGGCAAACGTTTTTTGATGTATTGGATAACCCTGGCATGATAGGAACGCTTTATAAAGCTTAAATTAAAGCCTATAACTTCAACTATTGAACTTCGAAAAAATTACGTATTTTTTACAGCACAACCGATTTGCGAATTTTACAAATGTGTTGTACTAAATTGAATCGTATATGGAGAGTGAACCTGACGTGCTAAAGGTTTCTAACAGAATTGAAGCCTGAGTTCTAACAGCATAAGGCCTAAATTGGCTGAATTGAAAAAAAAAATCAGCTGTTCATTGACACTGAATTTAGAAATAGAGCTAACCAGAGCAATGCTTCGAAATGCCACTGTTTACTGTCACGACGTGCTATTGTAATTCAGACTTAAACTTTTTTCAAGCACGCTCTACCTGAAACAATAACGATCCTTATATTTTTGTTCCTCTCATTCAAGCGAGCGAAACTATAAAACGATTTAAGCACCGTGAAATTGAATGCAAATCTAATTTGTTTAGTTTGTGCTTATGAGTGGCAGCTTAGCCTGGAGACGAGTGAGGCAGCCGCCACATGGCCCGCACTCTGGGAGTCCCGAGCTGCAAAAGGGAAAATTGAAAAAATTCGAGAATAAATTTGCAAGGAAAAAATAGAAAAAAAAACAAAAGAGAATAGAATAATTCTATAATTTATTTAAATTTTTGTGGCATGTTTGCAGTTTAAAAATTTAAAATTTTGCAATGCAGTGGACGCTTGGAATTCTTAAGTTCGGAAATCTTAATTAAACTTAAGAAATTTTTGAGTTGTATGTAACTTATTGAAAAATTATGTTCTGTAAGTTACGACACTTCAATTCTCATGGCGCGATATAAAAAGCAATAATTTGAGGGAAAAAATGGAAACGAATGAAAAGTAAAGTTGTAGAGGTCCCCACCAAAACGCTACATTTCATATATTGTTTAAAAAATAGTTTGGGTATGAAAATCGATTCCAGTTACTGAATTCTATCAAAAACTCGACTGAAGTTGCAAAAAAACGCGCCAAATTTCGTAGTAGACCGCTATGATATCAACGAATTGCACCAAAACGTAGCAAATCAGTAAAATCGGCCTAACAAAGCGAAACATTTTTCCCACCAAACCCCCCCCCCCCCCCACCCCCACTTTGTGGAATAGAGCTTGCTTTAGACATAAATGATATAATTAAATTTTCTCAAATTGTGTAAACTCAATTATGATTGGAATGGAATGTCAAAATGTATTGGAAAGAGGGGATGAGCTAAAAGGTGTATTCCCCCTCTTGCCATCACTTTTGACAGTTTCCAGAACTTATTTTTCTTCAGGGCTCTGCAAAATTTCTTACCAGAAGGTAAAAAATTTTGGTTTACCATCATGCTTAACAAGCACTAGTTTGTTACCTTAGGCCGCTTACCATGATACCCATTACGCAGAATAAAGACGAAACAACTATCCCACCTGCCAGATGGTCCAAAAAACTAGCGGACGCAACTCCTGTAGAATCATCGCCCTCGATAACATCAGTCACCTCGACTACGGTGGTCATGACGTCTGAATCGCCCCGTCAAGATTGATTGATGGATTTATTGATTGAAAATGTCATCGACGACAGCAGCCTTCATAAAATCGAAACGTTTTTCATCTACGGATTCCGGCAGACATATCGGTAACAATCTGTTCATCTTATTTGAAAAGACTCAAGTTTGTGGTTTGTGGCAAATAAACCAGACTCCGTACACACCACGAAAGTGGCTGTAAAAATTGTATTTTAAGCAATTAAGCGAATGTGAAATCCAAACTCGAAAAAACGTTCGTTTTGCACAGTACAATCGGAAAAATTAGATAAGAATTCCGTTTCAAGTGATTTATTTATCTTCCCTTTTCAAACATGGTAACGGGCTGAATAAAAATCAAATAAAATGGAACTTCTAGCCGCCATCGAACCAATCATTTAACGGCTTACTTTATTAGCGCCGTTACTTTACATCGACTTTGAACACTTCGAGTTACATCTTCTTTTTTGACATTTCTCTTTTAACAATTTTTCGCATTAATGTGAAAAAATTTCGTGCAAGTGCAGAAAAAATTGGAAAAATTGTTTTAAAACATGGATTTATCGAAAAAATTAAAAGAACAAGGCTGGTAAGTATGAGTTTATTAAAATTTGCTAGTAGTTTTACAATTTATTCTGTAAACTTTAATCGCAGGTACTTGACGGAAGATGGCATTAAAAAAGTCATTGCTGCCGCCGCCCCTGGTTCTGAGACGGATGTGCGAAAAATCATTGCCACTGCGATGGATGTAAGTTTGTATAACATATTTTTGTCAAATTTCAATTCAAATATGAACAAAATATATTCCTCAGATGGATTTTCGTGAAATTGCGGCAGGCGCGCTGCCGACCAAACGTGAGGATGGACTTCAAGGCAAAATAGTGCTTCAAGTTCAAAAAATTAGAAACATATCGGCACCCAAATCAAATGAAGAATCGAAAGCAGCACCACGTTTTCTGCAGCTGGATTTAACCGATGGTCATACAACTCTGCAAGCATTGGAACTAGAACCTGTTGCAGCTTTGAGTCTCAATGTGCCACCGGGCACAAAAATTTACTTTCGCGCTGACCGCCTACAGCTAATGTCTGGCTTTATAATATTAAAAGCATCGGATGTGCAATGTTTAGGTGGACGTGTCGAAGCGCTTGTTGAGAAATGGGAGCTGGTGCGCACAATGCAGAAATATGCGCGAGCTGGCCGACGAATGAGTGGGGCCTCGGGACCACCACCATGGATTGCATTTGGAAAAAAGATGGAAACTACACTGCCAAATGATCGGAATTTCAAAAGTCTACAAGCAGGAGCCGAAAAGGATAAAGAGAGCAAAGAGAACGAGGAATTCAATACGATGCGCAGTGAGGCTATAGCTGAGGCTAACAAAGCAGGCGCGAAGAAAGTAATGAGTACAAATGGTTTGTACCTAGACTTGAAATTTATTAATGTTCTATCTTACTGTGTGCATAGATCTTTGGAGGCGGTGGTCAACAAATTATCGATCATAACGTGAAGAAAATATTAGAAAAGGGTTACAGTGAAGAAGATGCCAAGTTAGCATTACGTTCTACCAATAATAATCTCGAACGAGCACTATATAATCTCAAGAGACGTCAGGATTACAAGCGTAATGACGACGCTGTAAGAACTACGCAGACAAGCGCGATAGTTCCATCAAAACCAGGACGTCCTGGTGTAACTGAAAGAGACACCCGCAGTGGCGGCAAACGTGGCGCGGCAAGTGCTAAAGATGAAGCGGTTGCAGCTAAGCCAGCGGGAAATGTTTCACTTTTTGACTTTTTAACAGACAAATTACCAGTGGTCAGTAATAGCTTAAAATTAATATCTTGCTTTTATTTCTAAAGAATCTACCTTTTTTTTAGAACGAAACTGCTACAACAAGCAATGCAGCCACTACTAATACCAACTCATATTCAAACACTTCAAATAAATTTGAGAAACCAAGATCCGATTTCAGCAAAGTTAGTTATAATAGCGCCTCGAGCGCACCACAAGAATCTTCACCACGGCCCAAATTCGAGAATAATATTTCGTCTAGCTTCGCTGCAAATCGTACGACAGGTCCACCACAACGTGGTGGGCGCGGTGGTGGCGAACGTTCTGAGCGTGATTCATACAATGCCAATGAGCGTTCATCAAATTCATCGCGTTACGGCAGCGCTCGTGGTGGCGGGAGAGGTGGTGGACGTGGTGGTTCCAATTCTGGGTCATACCAAGCGACAAGTAGTAGAGGCTCGCATGAAGAAAGCGGAAACTCAAAATATTCGAATGACCGAAATGCTCCGCGTAGCTCGAACTCAAATTATAATCAAAGCGGTAGCGGCGATGGGGGTCGGAGCAATCGTGGCTCACATGAACGCTCCACTGGGCCACAGGAAACCAGTGTAAGCACTGGTGGTTACAACAGTAGGCGTGGTGGCGGTAGTGACCAACAATCTAATCGTGGAGGTGCCGGAGAACGTTATGGCAACTATAGCGACAATAAGGTATATATATATTGTCAAAGCTTCTTTGTCTGTTTATCTTAGACTAAATACGTTTTTATTTACAGAATCGTTACAATCAAAGAGACAACAATGCTAGAAACGTTGATGGGAATCGTCAACAAAGTAACAGCAACAACAACAGTAGTAATAATAATACTGCAAAACCGGCGAATAGCAACACTAGCACCAACAACACTGATCATGCTGCACGGATGAATAAATTAGTTGAATCGACATCAAAAATTAGAATTGATAAAAGTCGAGAGCAAAGTGGAGCACGTCAGCATACGCAGCAACAGCAGCAGCCACAACAAAAGCAACAACAACAACAGTATTCTCCACCACAAATGCAAACTGCACCACAGCCACAACAGCAACCTACCGTCATATCTCACCAGCAACAACAACAACATTATGCCCCTCCGCATAATTCTCAACAACAACAGCAACAATATATGCAAGCCCAACAAAATAATTTCACTCAACTCCCCAACGGCTTCACCTATGATCCCAGTAAAATAATCGGTTTTCAAAACAAAGAAACCAATGAATTTGCTATGACTTTGCTAAAGAGTCAAGGAATGACGGCAGTAGCACCACAACAGCAACAACAAGTACCACCACCGCACACTTATGTTCCCGCTACATCACCTATGCAACCGCCATCACCTTATGGCGCGCCCACCACTTTCGTTATGCCCAATCCACAAGCAGGAGCAGCTGCTCCACCACCCACTCATTTTGGTATGATTCCCGGTGATGCTTGGATGTGGAAAATTGGTGACCTTTGTTTGGCCAAGTATTGGGATGATGGACGTGTGAGTTAAAACGAAAACAAAAAACAAATTTTTAAGGCAATAGAAATATAATCTTGAATGTATTTTTCAGTATTACGAAGCGGAAATCACTGCAGTCTCGGACAAAACATGCGTCGTATTTTTCCTCGGATATGGCAATCATGAGGAGGTCTTAAAAACTGATTGTCTACCCATAACCGATGCAAATCATCGACCAATAAACAACTACAATCAGCAAGCAGCATCACAACAACAAGCAGCAGCAGCAGCTGCTGTTAATCAAATGCAGTTTCAACGTGGTGGTGTCGGTGGTCCAGGCAATGGTGGCGGCGGCGGTGGAGCACCACGTTATCGTGGCGAACGACAAATGTATGTGCCACCTCATAAGCGTGACAATTGACAAATGCATTTTATAGCACCAGCCCCAACAACAACAACAACATTACCGCAACCACCACTACCACCTACACAACAACTGTCACAGCAACAGCATTTCTATAGTTTCGATTATGAAGCGCATTGAAAATGCATCAGCATCATACCAGATAAAATAGAGAAAACAGTAAAATGTTCTTACTTTGCATGTTAATTGTATTACCTTAGATCCTCCTTCCCTGCCCTTCTCTATCTAAATCAATCACTCTTTCTTTTCCTACAATAGTAGCAAATTCTTATCACATACATACATATACATAACCATAAGTGAAGATTTGTAATCACATAATCATAAATAACAGTAGTGAAGAACAGCAACAATATATTTGAGGGTAGTTTTTAAGTACGGCAAAATTTAAATCACTTATTAATGACTTGTCGTTGCCGTGTCGTGTTTCTTCATTGATATTTACATTTACCAATGGATTTAGAATTATAATTAAATGAAACGATGATGAAATTATGAAATTTACAAGAAATAAAACTGTAATTATATATATTTATTGTGTGACATTGTAAATGTATTGATGTATTTATTATTTGGATTAATAAATTTCATATATGAAAATAAAAATGACAGTCGATTAGCGATTACCACTCGAAAACCGGAATGGGGCTTATATTTTTAAAACTTCTTACTTGAATGACCTTATGGAGTATCTATAAAGAAGGTTTTCAGCATCCTCAACTGAGAGGCTGAGAGGAAAAGTGGTATAACTTCTACGTTCAAAAAAAAGTGGAATAATTACAGCAAAACGAAATTGTTCAGAGCAAAAATGAAACGAAATATGTTCAGAGCGAAAACGGAATAAAAAACTATGCTGTTCTTGCTCTGATAGAATTGTTATACCATTTTTGCTCTTACTTTTAAGGCGTTTCATTTTCACTCTAAACCGTATTACTTATGCCATTCTTGCACTGACACTCTAAATTATTTCACTTTTGCTCTTATATAAATTTTAGCCCGCTTATCCTCTCAGCCTGTCAACTATCCTTAGCAATGTTCACCTTTTTTAGACTCCAAAACGTTAATAGGGATTATGAACAATGCACAGGAGAGCTCCAGTTGGTAAGGCCAGAGATATAGTATTTTATCAGAGTGCTAAAATTGTAGTATTTTATCAGAGTAAAATTGGTGAAGTTGGTAGAATGGATTGCCCCACATGTAGTTTTGTCAGCGCTACGTTTCAAACACCGGCCAACATCACACATTTCATATACCAATAACTGTACTATTTGCTTTACAGGCAACAACTCCGAGCTCTGTGTCAAAGCCATTGAGGATCACCTGGATGAAGAAACTCAAGGTCGGAAGCTATAATATGCTGTTTTCCAAGTAATTCTTACCGAAGTGGCAACTGAATAGCCATCCCAATTAAGCACGACCATCACACCCCTACCGAGGATCATACGTAAATAGCTGACGCAGTAAATGGACGAAATAACTCAATGAGAGCGTTACCCCACTTTTAATGTGAGCACCTAATTGTCTCGGCTCGCTTACTATGTCATGACCTTATTCTTTTCTTTCGTTCGTCAAGAAAAAGCTCAGCTACTGAACTCGTGATAACACTTATTGGAAGATGTTATTTTTCGGTTGCTATCTTGGCCAACATTGCCGCTGTTTTTGCTGTTAACACAAGATATTCCCCCTATATAAGAACCAGTCCCCCAAAACTTCCCTACTCCGAAATTGAGGAATTGACCCGAGTTGGCAAGCTGGAACACAAACTCATATTTTGATATTATAACCTCTTTAATTGTTAAACTGAGTTTTATCGTTTCATTAAAAGCTTTCAGAATAGCTTGGGTATGTTTAACAGCAAGCCCATTAGCCATGGCGATGTTAAATCCGCCTTGCCATTAGCGTGCAATTTTAGGAAATAGTTTTTTGCATTCATTCCACATGAATTTTTTGGTTTTTCAGAAATGCAACCTTGTGTCAAAATTCACCAGTACTGCATGTCACAGAAAACATGTAGTAAAGGGAAATTCTATTTTATATTGGAGCGCACGCAACATTGTTAATATTTTAAAGTGAAAAAACCAGTGTGACCAACTCAGTACCTTTCCCGCTGAATTTAGAGCTTTTTGGAAATTAAAACGCGAATAAAATGTGCGGGGTTTTCAACAAGTTTTTTTAATTTAAAATACACTAAGTGCTCCGCTATATAATCCATTTCCTGAATAATCCTAACAACATTTTTTTTATCAAAACAATGATCAATGAACTTATTTAAAACCAAAATTCGTAACCGTAAGTCACTCAATTCAAAAAATTCCTTCTTTCATAAAAAAATGGATTAAAACACTAAAATTCATTTCATATTTGACGTAAATAAACAGCACTAGTGTTTATAATGATTCTGAATTCAGACTATGAGTGTGTTATGACCAGAAGAAGCTGATTGTAATGAAGCGAATATAAACTTCGACATCGATATGTGATAGTTATAAATTATTACTCTGTAAATTTTTTTGTGATCAAAGTGTATAGAATACTCTTTTTCCATTATCTTATTTTAGTTTTTCTTGTGATTGTATAATTTAGATTCTGTGAATTAAAAACTTGAAAAATACATGAATTTAATTAATTGTCTTTTCAATACAGCAGAATCCCGATAATTCGTAATCACAAGGGGCCAGTAATTGTTTACGCATTACAGAGGTTTTCGGTTTAAGGAGATTTCGATTTAACCGAGTTTTTCCTCAAAATCTGGTTGAGTTTCTTCAATATTTTATGCAAATATTAAAATACATTTGTCTGTCCACTCATTGACAGCCAGTATCCGTATTTTAAAGGAAACTCAAATAAAATGGAAACCGTATCTCCCATTTTATTGAAGTTTTCGAACATTATTGGGATATGCAATCTCAGGGTTAAAGAGGCCAAAATAAGAAAATACGAATTAACGGTTTTGTAGTTTAAGGCTCTTCTCGCGTATCTTGTCAACAACGAAAAACACAAAAAATTCCATAAAAGAAGTGAACGTAGCTATCTACAATGATTGATTTTTTCGAATCATAGTTCCATAGAATTTCGCTCTACATTATGAATTATAAGAGGTTGTCAAAAACCAATTTCAATTTATTAGAGGTTAAACAGACCTTGTATTGAAAAAAATATGAATTAGCCAGGGGAACAAAATGTGTAGAATTTTTGCGAATTGAAGCGATTTTTTCAAAGGACCAGCAGTTTGTTACGAATTATTGAGATTTTCGAATTAACGGGGTACGAATTATCTCGATTCTACTGTATATAAAAAAATTTGTGTTTAATACTTTTATAAGGAAAAAACTTAACGCTTTTTTAAAGAAAATAAGAGTTTTTTTCTTGATTTTAGCGGATTTTGAAAAATAGAAGTTGGCCACACTGGAGAAAACTTTGAGTGATTTTTTGACATTCACGAAATCACACTCATTTATAGAAAATCATTTTAAGAGAGCGCTGGATATAAATACAGCTTGTACGCGCAATTGTGCTCATTAAGTTTTTAACTTTTAAAGCGAGTTTATCTATATAGAATCAAATAATTGGAACGAGTTTTTAACGAAAGAAAAAATATAATTGAATATAACTACAAGTGTAAAAATAATAACATTTTCAAATATCTCAAAAATTCAAAACAACATAATATTTGCAAAGATCGTAAAAAATAGTTCTGTGAAAAGCAGACCCAACTGTAAAAAGTTGAGAGCCATCAAAAAAGAAAAGAAGAATTGAGAAAGTGAGAAGATAAACTGCAAAAGCGAAATAGTAGTTGCAAAAAATAGCAACAACAATATACGTCATTTTTGAGCTTTTTTCTATCCACTTTGCTTACTTTTCATAAATTTTCCTCAATATAAATATTTGTTTTTTCTCAACATTCCAAATTTGTTAAAAAGTGAAAATAAATAAATATAGCAAATAAATTTGAGATAAACAAGAAATTTCGCAACTCGAAATCAACTTTTGCAGAAAAACTACCTGCCAAAAGCAGAACAGTTACGCGTCTCAACTTAATTGTTTTTGAATTGAAATTCTATATTTCACACAGTTTATTACAAAATTTTGCAACATATACTTTTTTTGTTTGTTTTATTTCTATTAAATTTCTTGTGCAAAACTCCGAAAAATCAAAGTAACAACATGAATTTATCATTTGCTGGTTGCGGCTTTTTGGGAATTTATCACGTTGGTGTTGCTGTCTGTTTTAAAAAGTACGCACCCCATCTGTTGTTGGAAAAAATTGGCGGCGCTTCGGCGGGCGCGTTGTCAGCATGTTGTCTTCTGTGCGATTTGCCATTGGGTAAGTAAAGTTTCCTTTAGTAAATGCCAATTTAATTACTTCTTATGCAACTTGTTTGTAAAAGCAAAAAAATATGTGTGTATCAACAGCTGTTAAAACAAGTTTAAAAATATGAAACGAGCCCTCTGCACATGACCCCCCTCACTCTTCAAAACGAATACGCTATTTAACCATCCTTGACACCGTTTTGTTTTGGTTCTTTTACTAAAAATTCTTTTACTGTTCACGGGTTTTTTTTTCATTATCACGAATTTGTTCAAACTTTATTTTTATTTTATTTAAATTTTTACTTTGAATTTTGTGTTTATTGTATTTTTGTTGCCTTTTTTGATTTCAAACAGTTCAGTGACTTCATTTCGCGTAATCACTTGCCTCCGTCCGTCCGTCCGTCCGTCCGTGCGATGCATAGGAATATTCAATACAGAGTAGAGTAGGTACGATTTCTTCTTTTTTGCATCAGTCTCTTATATTACTGCTGCTACTACAGATGCCTTTTTGAACTTTGGCGATCTTGTTCTTGTTCTTTTGAGTAGCCGTAGCTACAAGTTTGCATTACCTATAATGACTAGCAATCTTGAGAATGCGTCTAGTTCTATTTTTGTTTCTTGAATATTCTTCAGACGAGAATAACGTGATTTTAACTAATTTTCACTTGAAAATGCACCTAAACGAGGATTTCAAGTTGTTGTTTTTTTTTTTGTGAGTATTAAGGTACCTCAAGTCTTATCCCAAAAAATGTTGTTGCTACCCCATTTTAAAAATTAACCTTGATTTATTTTATGAAAATTCCCAAAATAAGCGATAAGCTGTCGTTTTGAAAAAAAAAACTCGGAAAATCGTCTTTTTATGGAGAAATATTTCATTTGATTTGGCTAAATAAAAGTTTATAAATAATAGAAATTCAAAAATGATAAGATTTTGCAAAATCTTGTGCTCAGATCACTAAGCTTATGCATTCAAAGCAACTAATTGGGGACCTTAACCCACAACGAGTAATGCCATGTCTCAAGCTGAATAAAAATGAACAGATTAATTAGGGGTTTCCTTTCAAGGCTTTGTAAACTAGGGAACATGTGAGTAATTTAGTCATAGAACAGCACATCATATTTGGCCTGAAAAAAGTGAAACACAGGAGCACATCCTCCTTCGTTGCGACACACTCGGAATACTACAATCGCGGATACGAAATTGTAACTATACAGAGATTAATACGAGATCCGAATATTTTTTTAAATAGTTTATTTACAAAATCTGCGGATTTTTTGTAGGTTGTTGCAAATTTAGTAAGCAAGAAACTATCCAAATATATGTTAACATAAATCTTAGTCTATGGCATTGTTTAGTTAAAGGTTAAAATATTAAAAAAGTAAAAGAAGAAGGCCTGCTTCTAAGTATATAAAACAAAATTTTAAATTTGTTTTCTATGCAATATTTTTAATTTGTTTTCTAATATGAACTGTTTAACAGGAATGTCAGAAAATCTAACCAATATGTAATAAAAGTGTCAAAGAAGAATGGCAAAAAGAATATAGAACAGAAATGGTAGTTCCTTTCAATAATATTGTACTATTCTCATTTACTTTACAATATTTTCACATATAAATAGATTGTTGAGAAGAGGTAACTATCTCAAAGATCGATAATGAGGAACTGTAGCGGGTTTTTGATATTTTTCTGGTATTATTGTTCAATTAAAGCCTATTGATTTTAACGGAGGTTATTCGGACGATTCGATTTTTCAAAAATATATATTTTAATTCTGAGATCTCTGAGTTTAAGGAAGAAGGCCACTGTAACGGCTGTAAAAATGAGTGATTTTCCGGAATTTTTTTTATCTATCAAATAAAGAAAAATGGGGATTAATTTTATTAAGTGCACTTCCAACAATATTTCCATAAATTTTTATTAAAAAAAAAATATTGACAAAGCCCAAAAAATTTGCCCCTCCATCGTCGCGTCGATTTTTCAAGATTTTTCAAGAACGGATTTTCTGACGAATTTTAGTTTTTAATAATCTATATGAGTATAATTCTCGTCGCACGTATCGTTTTTTTTTTTGTTTTTTTTTTTTATTTTCCACAAAATGGCGACTGATTGAAAATTTGTCTATGTTTTCGACCCTTGTCTTTTTGTTTCAAAAAAGCTTAAAAAATTGTATAAATAAAACATTTTAAAATCGGCTGCGCTTAACGATAGTCACTGCAAAGACGAACAAAACAAATAAAAAAAAGTCGACCAGTTCGAAAAAAGTCGTTTCGAGAAAAACGCGCTTGAAGTTTTCAGTCCATCAAGTTTTCAGTCAACTTACTATCACTAAAATGACTATAACTCAGGCAATTTTTGGAATTATTTTCATTGTGTTATGTAAAATTCTTTTTACAGTTTTCTAAGGTTCTGATCAGCAAAAATTGTCAGTGTCAATAATTTCAATGTAAGAAGCGTCTATAAGAAAACAGATGTATTATATTGGAAAAATATTAATATTTTAGCTGTCTGAAAAAAAACCGTGACGCTAACTCGAACAGATATTGAGCAATCCAATCTTAATTTCACACATAGGTTTCCTATTTAATTTTTGGTTTCAATTTTTTATACTATTTTAGAAATGGTTTTCTATCTGACCATAGTCTGTCTTTTCAAAAATTATCATAATTTCTTGAAAATTTTTGTTAGAAACTATCAAACTCCAGTTAAATATATTCAAAATTGTTTAATTGATGAAAATACCCAAAAGAATTCCTGAAATAATCCAGCAATTTATACACGATTATAAATTGTTTCACGTTTTCCCCAGAGCTGTCACTGAGAAAAAAAAACACATAATGAGGGGTATATTTCATTTCCTGAACGACATCCGGCGTTTGAAATCAATCTTCATAGATATGCATACATTTCAGCAACTTAAATAAAGCAGCCTTGAAATGTCTAAAAGCACAAAAATTAAAGATAAACTGTTTTCTGAAATGACTAAAACTTCAAATTCTATTTATTAATTTTTGTACATAAAATATTGCTAAAGTTGCCACTTTTTATGATTTAAGATAAAAATTTGAGAAAACTGTCATTTATTTAAATAAAACTAATTTTGTTGTGGTTTTAATATGCCACTTCAACTTTTACAAAATAACGAGACAAAAGAAAATATGCTAAAAAGAATTGCATTAAATTTATTCAAAACTCGCGTGTACAAAAAAGAAATTGGCATTCATTTAAAATCAGACCTTTAAATATTCGCATTTTATAAATTTAGAATGTTCTTATTTCGTCAAAATATATATTTGTATGTAAACCATTCCCTGACACACATGTGATATATACGCGTATACAGACGCAGTGACGTCAGCACCAATTCTATTTCGCCGTGGTATCATGGACCGTTCATTTGTTTTGATTTCTTCGTTTCTTTCCGTTTCGTCTTTCTCTTCAAAGAAGACGGCAAGTTTGGAGGGCTCGTTTTGTCATTTTCTCTCACTCTCTCTGAAATGCGATAAATGCTTTTCGTTTTTTTGTTTTTTCTGCTTATATCTATGCGCTTCTTGCTTCCGTATACATGGTATACATTAATATTTGGTAGATACAAATATATATTTGAACTTGCCCAATTTCTTAACTGTATTGAAGGTCAAAACTGCTAAGTTTTTAAAGTTTATGCATATGCGTTGCTTTGAAATGGGGAAAGTTCATTTTTATACTCTTCAAGCATTCGATTTTCTATAGATATGTTGATTTTTTTAATGTGAGCATGAACAGAGAATTTACCGAACCTTTTTATTTTCATGAAACTTTGCATGGCGAAATTATAATAGGTGATAGCAGCGTCAGCTCTGTCTTCTTCTCTAATTTTTTTTATATAAAGATAATCTTAACTGTCAAAATCTTTGTTTTTTTTTTTTTGTTTTCCATGCATTTGTTCTTGTGCTTTTGACAATTACGATTTTTAGCAACAACAAAGTAGCGTGTTGTTATTGTTACGTTGTACTTGTTGTAATGCTGCTACCACCATGTTAAATCCGCCTTGCCTATTTGTATATAAAAAATGATGAACCCAGCATCCTGGGACTCATAGGTTTCTCTTTGCTTAATAGCGCTCTTATATATATTGCTTATATAACTTACGAGATAGACAATTATACATGGAGCATGTAACCTCTCAGTGTGACTGATTGTTTTGATTAGTATAACCCCCACCTAAGCATCTGTTTTAAATTTGTATGTGAATTATAATGAAATAAATGATTTTTTTCTTTGCAAAATCTTATCAATTGAATGAATTAACTCAAATGAAACACATTTTAACTCTGCTTGGTATAAACATGTCATTCAAAGTTCTTGAAAAATATAAAAAAAATATAATTAATTGTGTGCTGTTATTGATTACGCATACACACACACATTACTAGTATATTTAATTGGGGGGAAAAGCTAAAAAAAATAAAGAAAAAAAAATAAAAATATGACTACCAACTGTATTGCAAATAATTAATAAAAAAATAGTAAAATAATATTATAAATAAATCAATTGTGTTTTTTTCTTCTGTTGTATAAGCATAGTAGATTATGATGGTGACTACTTATCAACAGTTGCGATAATGGTGGTCTTAGAGCGATGGTGCTGCGTGTGAAACCCCAACAACATCGACTCCGAGCACCACAAGTTTTTGTTTTCATTGAATTGTTTACTATTTCTATTAATGTGCACTGGTACATCTTTCAATAATGACAAACTCATATGTAAATATATAAATGCATTGTCATTTTAAAGGATTTTCTAGTTAGTAAATAAATAATGATTAAATAAAAATTTCATTTTAATTAGAACACATAATATGTGGTTTTTGCTTTCATGAATATCAAATTGAACTTTATTTTTTTATTTCTTATAATTCTTGTCTTAACAAAAATAAATTATAATAGAGTATTTTATTTGCTATCACGCAATTGATTGCCCTTTTTTAAAACAAAAATAACAATTGAATCATTATTCAATTTTCCTTTACCAGATATGCATGTTTAACTTAATTCTCTTATTTTGAAAATCTTTAAATTTTTCTAAGAAAAAATATTTTTAATTGCTACTACATTCTTCATTTCGTTTCATCCCGCTTCATTCTATTTTTCAGTTATCTTTTTTTTTCTAATTTACTCATTTCATTCGCCTATTATTTCAAAGAATCTGAAATATTCTAGAATGTCTGTAATTTGAAATTTAAAGTATTATGTAGTTCTTAAGTTAGATTTTTGTTTGAGTTAATTACTGTCATTATATTTAATTGTTGCATACTTTTTTCTCACATTTTTCTACTTTTTTTATTCTGTTTGTGTTAAATATGTATTATTTTTCTTAAACAACTTTGCATTAAATGTTTGACACGAAACCTACTTCCCTAAAATAATTTAGAATTGTTAAATTTCTTTTTTTTTAAATTTGGTTCCATTAATAATTCTAGTAGGTGATAAGTTAGATAGTGATGTAACGGATGTTAGTTCAGCTTTAAAATATAAACATCTTATATACGATAGATATAATACAATTCTTTTACAAAAATATGTAAATGTAATACATAAATTTGGATAACATAAAATATTGGCAAAGTCCTTTCAATTACGCGTTAATCGTACTTTCTGTTTTCACTTCATGGACAAAAATCTCAATTGAGTCTGTAAGGAAACCTGATTTTCTAAGTTTATTCTTGAATAGGCTTTAAACCTCAACCGAGTATGAAGCTCTTGTAGAATTTATAATAATCATAAGATAAACCTATGAAACATTGAATATTATTAGATTAATAATGAAAGTAATGAGTATCCCTCTAGTTCCCAAATTTTTTATTGAAAATTAGAGCAGAATAATATCGGACGAACCCGTTCTCAAAGCCTTAAGAAAATGCATTGGCTTGGTTTTATGAAGTAGAAATGTTAGATATCTAGGTCTTATTGTTGAATGAGCTTTTTTAAGGCAATTTTTTCCTCGAGCCGAGCATCGAACCCGGGCACTGGGTCGATAGTATCACTGGAAGTATTCTATTATTTTTTTTTATTTTATTCTTAAAAAAATACATGATTAGGGCAAACACAAACTAATCCCAAATAGCACATAGTAAATACTGAATTGTTTTATTTTTTTTATTATCTTACACAAGTTTGTTTCAATTAAATGCTTTTTTCATGCCTTTTTTTTTTTGTTGGCCATTCATATCGTATGATTTGTGACACAATATTTTTTTATTTATTTTTTTATACATTTTTCTTCGCTTCTCTTTCAATGTTTTTATTGTGCAATGTTTTCTTTTTTTTATCATTTATTTGTATTTCATTTTACATCACGTTATGTGTCACGTTTACAAACATAACTACATTTTATTCTGCTCGCTTGCAATAAAAAAGTAAAAGATATGGATATAAAAAAAAAAAAAATAAACCAGTAGTTTTTATTTCGTTTTATTTGCATATAGTATCTGCATTGCTAGCTCCGCTTGGCAGCTTTTCATCTTTTTTTTATTTTTTTTTTATTGCAAAAGACACTTGACCTGCGACAATTTATTGTACTAAGTAGTACAACAAATAATTTTTCATTAAATTGAACTTTATGTAAATTTGTTTGCGATACTTTTTATGCATTCTTATAAACACTTTAATTAATTAAAACTTTAACAGTTTATTTACTTTTTTTTCTGGTTTCTCCATTAATATTTACTTATTCTAATTTCTATAGTTCAATAACTTTTTTCTATTTAAATAGAATACTGCATTTTATAAGCTCATTATTTTTCCCTTTGTTTGTCCTTTGCAAATATCTACATTTACATAGTGGCACACTAAATCAGAGTTGTACTTTGTACCAAGGTACAATTTTGTTTAAGTTTTTCTATAGTTTCTTTATGAGAATGAAACAGAATGCTCCACACAAACTTATGTATAAAATGACACCCAACATTGATCTGTTCAATCAAAACTCTAAACATCTCAGTTTCAGCAAATCATATTCAACTCATGAAATTTTAGTAAAGCCGACTCCCAATAAACAATTAAGTTCCAGACTTCCAAACAGACAACACAATAATCTGCAATCTTAATAGACTTCTTTCTTTAAAGAAAGTGCTTTCAACTCTGCTTAAGGTCTTCAACCTTCTTCATCAGATTCTATAAAAAAGAAACAATTTTCTCATCTCAACTACTTCGTAAACAAGTTTCATCATGCTAAAAATAAATTACTATAAGCTAATAATAAAAAATATGCTCTTACGCATGTATTCTCGTATCAATAGACCCAATAGACAACCCACTATGTAAAGTATAAAGTATAATTTTTACCATTGTTGTTTTGCTTTTTAATTGTTTATTTACTTTGTATTGCACAAAATCAATATCAATCTGCGTTGATTTACAAAGTATCTTTACATTTGTTTCATTGATTCTTTTTAATATTTTCCTTTCAATATTCTTTCTTCTCGTATAAAGATTTTAATATTATCATCACTCGAAAAATACGCTGTCAAGTGCAAAGGTTTCTTAAGAAAAAAATTACATTTACAATATTGCATATTTTTAATGCGTCATTTATTTTGAGTTTCTTTAATAAATTGAAAAAAAAAAAAATAATTTACAATTTTTGAATAATTTTTAAAAGTCTTTGTACTCAAACAATAATATGATTTTCTAATCAATTTGCAATCTATCCATAGATATTCAACAAATGAGATGTTTAACAAAAATATTGAGTTAAATAGATGTATCCCTTTGGTTACACCTATATATATATATTAATATGAACACTTACATATTAAATTAGAGATTTGCTTACATTATTTACATAAATGCTTAGAAATGTGAGATAAATGTAATTATAATTTTTTTTTAAAAGTGTGAATGGCAAGTCTAATATATGTTTTCTTTTTAATCTTTTGGTTTCATTGGTACTGTCTAGAAGACAAATGGCTAAAGGATTGGTATGATTGCTTAGTCTTCGCAGGTATCTTTCGCTAAATAGGGCGATTTCTTCTTTCACTTTTGGAATGTTAAGATCACAATGAATAGTGTCGTTAGAGACAAACCAAGGAGCGTTGGCAATCATTCGCAAACTTCCTTTGAAATTTTAATGCATATAACAAAAATATAATGCCCTAAAATTATATGACGCTCATCTATGTCTGCTTATAAATTTCTTGAAAACCTAATTTATAACTCTTTTTAGCCTTAAACTTAACTTTATCAGTCATTATCAAATAAAATAAACCATTTAAAACTTCCAAATATATCCGACCAGGCTGCCAAAAAAAAAAAAAACCATTTCTGATCACTTTCTTTTGTTTTATTTTTAATTGTAGGAATAAAATAATACTTTAATATGAAATCGATTGACCGATTAAACTCAAATGCCAATAAACGATATCTATAGCTACATGAAAAAACCGAACGAAGAAAACAAAATCGTCAATAAAGAATTGCATTTAATGCAAAAATAATAAAAAAGCGAATAATGAATATTGAAAAATAAAAAAATAAATAATTGTTAAAAACTTTAATAATTAAAAATATATGTATATGTATACCGAATTGGTTTCAAACAGTTGTCAACCAAAACAAAGAATAAAATGATTACATAAACATATTGATAAGTTTCTTTAATAGCAAAACAAAGCAATAAGTTTTAGTTGAATATGGGGGAAAATTCGTCATTTCGTTTATAGAGATAAAGACTTCATTTTGATTATTTACCTAATAAAATATATTGCACAAAGCTTTGCAATTAATTGTTAGGAAATTTTCCTCAAGTATCTAAACTTTATGATCACTATTGACGTCACTCTAGTCGTTTCGTTTTGGGGAAAATCCCTTTACATAAATCGAGTGCTCAGATGCTAATGAAACTATCACCCTCCCAAGGATTTTGTTCTCATGTAAGCACAACAGTAAAACCCATTTAGATAAGATTGAATAAAGAGCGGGCTGGTCACCTAGTCACGTTCTTGGGAGATTTGTCGGCAATTTCTGACGGTTCTAGGCAATAGTTTCCGAAGTAACGAAGACGGGTCCATATTAGACAATAACAGTGGCACAATAAGTGTTCAACTGATTCCACTTCAAGCCATTTATTGAGATTGTGCTTCGTGGAACTCCATGGCAACCCGCAGAATGGTTCTGGTTCAGTAAATTTGCTGGCAGCTCCTTTTCTTGCGAGTTCATCTGCCTTTTCGTTCCCAATATGCCCACTATGACCTGGCACCCACATAAGATGAACTTTGTTGCGAGTAGCTAGTCTATTCAGTAGTTGCACACAGTCCCAGAATAATTTTGATTTTTTTTAAAAGCATTAAGTGCTAATAATGCAGCTTTATTATGAAAGTGAATAAGGATGTCGCTTTTAACAGGTGTCTTCTTTGTCTTCCCCTATAAACCCTCCAAACCATCTGTGTACCAGACATGAGAGTTATGCGGTGATGGATGTCTTTTTTGTTCCCAGTTAATCCTTTCTGGGGAATGTTACCTTGAATTCGTGTCTGAAGTTATATTTGGGATGGCAGAAATAACTTGGGTTAGATTACGCAATTTTTCCCGATATAAAACTTAAAGCTTACGAACCTAACGCAGAGAAAACGCTTTCTCATCCAAGAAAAGTGTTATTAGGAGTATGAATGTATAAACTCGTAATTGTGACTAACTTCATATCTATCATAAGCGCCATTTTTTTGACATTGACAGCTATTCTATCTCGAAGAGCGCCAAAAATACTATAAAAATTGATCTGTCAAATAATTTTCATAATTTTACAAAAGTGTTTTACTATAGCCGAAAATGTCGAATATTTGGTGGGGTATGAAAGGTGTCGTGCATTTTGAGCTGTTGAAACCGAATGAAACAATCACTTGCGACCGCTACCGGCTACAATTGATGCATTTGAGCCGAGCCGAGGATATGAGGCCAGAATATGAGAATAGACACGACGAAGTTATTCTTCAGCATGACAATGCTCGGCCGCATGTTGGAAGGCAAGTAAAAACATACTTGGAAACGCTGAAATGGGAAGTGCTACCCCACCCGCCGTATTCTCCAGACATTGCTCCTTCTGATTACCACTTGTTCCGATCGATGACACATGGCCTGGCTGAACAGCACTTCCGTTCTTTCGAAGAACTCAAAAAATGGGTTGATTCGTAGATAGCCTCAAAAGATGAGGAGTTCTTTCGACGCGGAATCCGTATGCTACCAGAAATATGGGAAAAGGTTGTGGCTAACGATGGACAAAACTTTAAAGAATAAATTTGCAATCACTTTTTCACAATAAATGTCCAAATTACGAAAAAAAATACGAGTTTATACATTCATACTCCCAATATTATTCCAAAAAGTTTTTATCCTCAACCCTTTGGAAAAAGTAAAGGAATAAAGATTCCTCTTCTCTCCATAAAATATAGTAAGTTCCAGTTTACAATACTTTTTTTTTTTTTTTGTTGCACTCACTTTTTATTTCGGAAAAATTCTTTATCGACTTTATAGTCTGAAAGGATGGGGTATTTTATTCCCATTGTCGTGTATAGGAGTAAATTCTAATCAAAATATTTTTTTCCTAATTTAAAACCAACTTTATCAGAAAACCCAACCAAAAAAGAACAAATGTTAGATTTCGATATATGAGCCGTTGCGTGCCAAAGTGATTATTTTTTACCTATAAAAGTGGTGTTCATCTAGGTTGAACATGTAATCTATACACTTGCCTATATATGGGGAAAATAAATTTCATAAGAATCCTATTTTGTACAGCACTTCTACAAAACCATTGTATTTTCAAATATCTGATTTTGACCAACATCACTTTTACACGCAACGGCTCATATGTAGGAGTATCACTCTTGAAGGGTCAAAATAACAATATAAATTTCGTTTTTAATTCTACCCATTAAAAATTATCTGGTGATTTTAAAAAAATTTGGGTTATAGAGTAATGAACCAAGACATATCGAAAAATTAAAAAATTTCATAAATTATTGTTTGGTTTCATTCTTTCACTGTTTTCTAATCTTGTAGTGGTTCATCCCAAGTAAAATATATTTTCCTTATTATTTTCTATCATCACTGAATGACTAATTTGTACTCTACAATTTTGTTTTACAATTTACATTTCACTCAAGATTTCTTTCTCATACATTAATAAGAGGGGGGCAAATTCTACTGATACCCATGTGCAAATAATGTGAACCTTATTGTGTGTTCTTTAGATTAATTAGCGCGTTCTCATTAATCTTTTATACTAAATTTAATAATGATTGTATTGATTTTTTACTAATTTCTCAAGTGTACTATTTAGATTGAAGCTACAAAGTTCAGTTTAGTTTTTGTTTTTGTATTGTTTATCATTAATGATCATTAATAGAAAAATTGAATGACATCATTGCCAACGATCATTCGGTATCGTTGAGAAAAGGCTTTTTCTATGATGATATATTATGTACCAGTATACATAAAATTTCTTGAGTCATAGTACGAAATAGTAAAATTAATACTACAAATGTTTTATTACCATTGTACTATTCATACGGACATATGTAAACATACTTACCACAGTGGTATTAGTAGGTTAAATTTGATAGTGCCTTACTTCTTCTCCAATCAATCAGCGAACAATGCAAAATATACGCATATACACATATTTATTTTTGTAGATAATTTCTAATCATGAACGCAGAAAATATATTAAAAAAAAAAACAATTTTGCAAGATTACAATATGTAGTTAGCTTTATTTTGTTCTATTCTTTTTTTTTTTTTTTTTTTTGTTGCACTCACATTTGTGTCAAGCTCATCTAATGCAACCTTGCAATGAAAATTATTACATATTTTTTTAATACTAAATGTATTATCGCGCCTTGCAAGTTGCAAGTTTAATTTATATTCTGATTATGATTATCTAGGGAAATTTATACTTTCTAGAAAATAGCCTTCCAAAATTACAATTGATACAAAAACAATATATATTTTTCTCCCCATTGACGTCAAAAGAAATCTTAAAAAAAATAAATAATTATTTACTTAGGAAAAAAATTAATAATAAAGAAAAAAATTGTATAATTCATATAATTTCCTCTTTCTGATAAGATGAAGGATTATAATTGTATATATTCTGTGCAAATAAAATCAACATCTGTACTCTTATCAATTATTTTCTAATTAATTGAAACAATTTATTTAGAGCGTGTATATTGAAAAAAAAAATAATAATAATAATGAACAGTTTTTTTTTTTTCTTTTTCTTTTATATTTTTACTTTTGCATTCACAAAAAAAAACACCACTATGTACAGCTATCAAGACTATCGTACTTTTTGGCTCGTAAACTAATAAATGACACATTTTTAATTTATGAATTTATGTGTTTTGTGACGTAAAATATATTAGTTTCTTTTTTTTTAGAAACTTTGTGAAAAATATGTGTTATTAGGTGAGATTTTAGTTGTAATATAAAAAAAAAAAACAACTAAAAAACGTGGTTTTCTACTCTTTTTTTAAAGTTGGATTCTAGAGATCGCAAGATAGTGCTCTGGGCAGTGTTGAAAATAACAATTACATTTGACTGACACTAAAATATGAGGGTGTGATATGGGCCCATTTTATTAAATTTCAATATCATGACAAAATGCAATTTTTAGAATTTTACATGGGTGTTCCAGGCCAAATTGGCCGTGATTTGCACGCATGTCTCAGATTTGTTTTAAAATCGAATGAAGGATTAATTAAGGATAAAACCTAATGAAGAATACCAAAATTTGAGCATTTTTATAGCATTAACACTCTCAAATTGCCAAATGTCTTAATTTCGAAAATTTCGAGAATAAAACGATATAAAATTCTAAAAAAAATCTACGTATACTTATTATCACGCCCTCTTTTTTTTAAACATTTTTCAAAAAAAAAAATCATAAAAAAATTCATTCATATAAAACACGCCATTTTTTAAATTTCCAAACCTAACTTTTGGCTGGACTCAAAAATTGCCGAAGGTATAACTATTTTTACCCAGCACTTTACTCCCAACAGTGAATAAGGCTTATATGTTTCAGACTTCTCTTGTTTTAGATCACCATGTTTCATTTGGATTCAAGAAAATTCTATAAATCACTAAAATTACTTTAATAACTATCAGTAAATCAAACTTGAACCCTCAATATCAAAATGTCAATTTTAGAAAACAAAATTGCCGAGGGGGAAAATCTTATTTTTACAAAATGTTGTCTTTAGAATAAAAATTATCTGTTAAATTTAGGTTTTGGAAAAAACAAGCTATTTTCTTTGGCTAATTGATTTACATTTAGATTTGAATGAAGGGTTTCAAGACACTCTTGAAACCATATTAATTTGTTATTATATGGAGAACTATTTTGACACCAAAAGGTTGCATGACATTTTGTGCCCTGTCCTTTATATTATATATTTAAGCATATTTTTCTCTACTGAATTAAAATCTATATCGATGAAAAAACAAAAAACTCACAAGCTTTATCTTGAACTAAAAGATTAGATAGATTCATATATCAATTATGGTTTATTCCAATATTGAAAATATACTTTTAGATAATCATAAAAAAAGACTGAATGACCAAAAACCCAAGTACATAAATTACATTTCCTCTTGAAATTGATATGACATATATTGCAGACCTTTTTGAAATACAATACCCAATAAAAGTATCATATAATAAGTGGATGACATTACCTCAAATGGTGTGATATTTTTATAAGAGTAATAAAAATGATTCATTAATATCGTATCACAATTGAGTTGAATGCAATATTTTATAACAACAATAACATGAACTTTGTATCTTGTTGATAAAAAAAATTAGCTAAAAATTAAAAATAAAAATATATGGTGCTTATTTTATTTTTATAGATACATTTAACAAAAAGGTTTAAAGTGCAAATACATAAAAAAAATTCTAAAATTAATATTGCTAAAAAAATATGTAGAATAAACATTTAAAAATAAATAAATAAAAAATCTGATGACGTTAACACAAACAACCAAAAATGTTTGCAATATAATATTAAGTAGTTGTTATTAAGCTAAAGTGTATGCGATTACGATCACTGGCAATGTAAGACTAACTCTATTCAAATCAAAGATCTTTGATTCAAACACTTATGTCATTCTTCTAATATCTCCTATTTTTTAATTCTGGCTATCCGAAGACACTGGCATGGATGTCGAAGGTATCCTAGTTAGATAACGAGATGTCAGGCATGCCAGCCAGAAAACGATCAGCAATGATTTTAAATGAGCCCCGCAGCCTGCTATTGAATGCAAACCCTCTTTCACTAAGCATGAAATTGAGTTGACTCGATTTCTGCCGACAATTGTTTATTGATTCGTCTAGTTCAAGGCAGATCTATGGCAATATCTGTTAAGTGCCTTGTTATATTGGTGCTCGGTGTTCGACGAACACAAAACATTTTCTCCCGTGCTCGGTCGAGCTGGTTACATTCAGCTCGTTGCAGAGTTGCATTTTTCAAAATATACTCGATTGTTTAATACTATTTTGTATGTAATGTTTTGTAAAATAACTCATTGCCACCCTAAATACCCGGCGTGCTCGGTATACAACACACCGAGCATATTGTGTTCGGTGTGAGAGTGAGTAAAGACTCTCTTTGTGTACGGTGTAACAACAATTTAATGGTGTTCGCCGAGCACACTCGCAATATAACCACAGCCTAAGTTAGCGAAAGTTTGACTTGAGATACATTTTTGAGTTTTATTTTAAGAATGACTCCTGAAATTTTGCAGATGATGTGATAAAATTTTCTCCAGTTGCTCGTCCTAAACATTAGATGATATCGGTATTTATACGAACACTCATTGTATTCAAAAGGCAATTGAAATAACCTTCCTTTTTATCTCCTTTTTCCAAGATTCGATTCTGGCGTACAATACATACATATTTGAACGAACTTTGCAAACAAATTCAAACATAATATAACTATAATTTCAGGACTGACTATATGTAATTTTGACTTTAACGATATCTAATATTTATTACGATATCTAATTGACAGTAAGTACAAACATTTGTCGAAACTATTTTATCTTTCCAAATTAGCCTTGGTGAAGCATTAGTATGTAAAACTTTATCGATGGTTTCGAAGGGTATATATTTAATTTTAATTGAGCTGACTTTTATGTACAGAAATACATAGCTATATTTTCTGAAATTATAAACTTTGATGACGATATTCTTTTATTTCTAGAACAAAAAAAAAAACTATTTAAAAACATTTCTCACAAATTTTACATCAATGTGTGAATATTTTGTAATGAATTTTTGTTTAGTTATATACGAATTTTATAGCAACACTTTCTCAATGCATTTGATGTTTTTTTTTCCTAACATACTCGTAATGGCAATGATAACAAAATTACAAAAAGGTAAATCAATTTGTGTAACGTATTTTTTAAACATTCCAAGTAGGATCAACCCCATTTTCCCGCGTTTCAAGCATATAAAACATTTTCTAAACATATTCACTTGTACTGTACAATGTTGCCAAATTTCATTGTAACTCAAAGAGAAATTTCTCATGTAAAATATAAACAAACTCATTTTTTTCCTTCCTTTTCTCTCAAATCACCATGTGCAATGGTATGCGGAATAATTGTGAGTTTAAAAACAACTGTTCAAACTAAAATGTAAACAAAACTATAAAATTAAAAATGAAACAACAAAACCAGAAACGAAACGCAGTTGCAATTTAGGCATGCATCAACACAAATACAATACATTTTTTTTTTGTGAAAGAAATGTGTGCTGTGCACACACAGCACGCACAAAACAAAGTTTTTTTTTCTTTATAAGTTTTGTTGTTTGTTTAATTTTTGAGATAGAAACCCAAAATCATACGATATTTGATTGTTTTACAATTGGGCGAGCAATTGAACTCGCTCCAAAGAGAAGAGAGAAAGAGAAACTGCGGAAGAGAATGTAAGATGAACTGAACTGCTGAGTAGAAAAAAACCTGATTATGCCTATTGTTAATGCATACATACCCTAAATTCAAAAGGGAGGTGTGTCGTCGTTGTAATGGAAAGAAATTCAATTTCTGAATTTATATGCAGCTCTAGTTTTACAAGAAATTTTTATCGTCTTCGTCGCCTGACGTGCCCTTTTTTTTAACCTATCGCTTTTCAGAAGTTTCTAAATACACACACACAGTAAATATTGTGTCGTTATGTCGGACTCTTTGAAGGATCTATAAAGTATGTACTTTATTTCGAATGCATGTGTGTGTGTGAAATTTTAACAACGAGCCTCCAGTGTCTTTTTACCCCCTTTTTCTTGTTACTTTAAATTGCACTGTTCTAATTACTTCTTTTCCTGACATCTTTTATTATTCTATAATTATAATGCATTTGTACATATATATACTGAATATATTTACTTTCTTCTTCTATAGACAAAAGTTTTCATACTTAAATTTAATTTATTAGTATCCAGCTTTTAGTTCATCCATCTCCAACCAAACAGCATAAATTCGTCATATTGTCGCCTGAGAATTGATTTGGCGTATGTGTAAACGTATTCGTAGACTTATACGGCAAATCAATTCTCCAGCGACGATATGTTGTAAGTGTATGTGCCAATTTTCTGAAATTTATATATTCATCAAACTCTGAAATGAGGTCATTCATTTTTTGTTATTGTTTGGTGTTTTTGTGTTTTTTTTTTGCTATTTATCTTTTGATTGCTTTCCGCTGTATCAACTTCTCTTTTGCATTGATGTAATTCCAAGCAACAATAAGCATAAGCATCCAAACAGAATTATTACATACATATATATGTATATATGTAATGTATAATCAGTGCTTAAGAAAAGGCAAGATAGAGTTATTTCTACTTATTTTGTATAATCCACATGACCATTACCAAATTGCTATTCTATGTTTCGGCTATAACCAGTCAATTCCAGTTATCAACTTTACAAATTTATTACTTCATTTCCAAAACGAAAATACATTAATTAACCAGTATCTCTGGTTTATTCTCTCTGTCTCTTCTTCAGCTCTGTATTTTTACTCTCTCTTTATGTATAATTCTCACATTTCTCGTTTATTCTAGAAGATTTGAAAATGATTTTATTTTATAATCTTAATCCTCATTGCAATTTTGAATGCATCTTCAGTAAATTTTCTTCTTTCATTGTTTTGTATTTCCTGGAAAAAAAAAGAAAGTACTGTACAGGTATTTTACCATATTATTATTAAATTAATTTCGTTTTACAGCAAGTTTGTAAAATTAAAGAAAATATCAACTACCTGCAGTGTAGTTATCTGTAAAATAGTCACTCATAAAGCGATTTTATAAGGCTTACTAGAATTTTCTGAATAATAACTAACAGCATGTGGTCTGGTTTTAAATGTGCAGATGAATTTCCTGTACTGTGTGACTTCTGTTTTTTATAATTAACAACTTTACAATTAATTGCTCTGTTTTACGGTACTGTTTTTTTGAGGATGAATCGTGGGGTTCACGTTTCTGGGTTCAACATTTTTATTCTTATACTTTGAACCCTCTAGTTTGGAAATTTTCGATTCACTTAAAAAAAATTGTAATTGGTTGATTAATATTGGTGTAAAAAGCATAAATCCGATCTCAAAACCCAAAAAAAAAAATTAATGTTCGTGGTTTTATGAAGTGAGAAAGGTTGAATGCCTAAAATTCTTTGTTGTTGAATGAGCTTTTTATCTATCAATTTGTTTTAATTAAATAATTTATTTAAAAAATTCAAATCCCCACCTACTCACAGCTAGTTTTTTATCTGGCTAGTATGACTAGAAGTATTTTATTTTTCTTTTTTTATTCTCAAATTCAATCAAAATAATTAATTTTCCTGTTATTAACAAATTTTTTACTTGAACTGCCGCTAACGTCTGTGCATCGCAACTCATCGCAACTCATAACCGATCCGTTTTTTTTAAAGCTTGAAAATTTCCCTGATAAAATGTAGCAACAGAAAACTGATTTGATGGCAATTCCATCCTTTCTAGAGGCGGGCTTAAAAATTGGAGGGTTAACAAGAATTTTTTAAAATTTGTATTATTCGTGTTTTGATCGCTGTTCGACCTTGAAAGTTCCCCTTTTCGAAAATTTCATACTGAAACAAAAAAAAATTGAAAAAGGCTTATTTATTATCTCCTTGGCTATCATTTGGCACGAGGTTTTTCCGAAATTTAAAATTCTTCAAAATAGTCAACATTTAAAAAAAAAATTTGTTTTATTTTTTTAGTGCCAAAAATAAGCTGTAAAAATCGAAAAAATTAAAATTTTCTAAATTCTTAAATATTTCAAATGGCAATAACATCACGTTCATTACTTTATGGAATATGATATCTTGCACTTGACATTCATGAATAAAAAAAACGCTGTTTTTGTGGTTGATAAAAACCTTCATAATATTATGTACAAACGTTGGCTTAAGAGCAAAAGTTAAATAAGTCGGTTTGTTAAAAAATTGTAGATTGAAACGTCACTCTTTCTAGTATTTATTTAACTTTCAAAGTCAATATGATATAAATTTGCACTAACACATTGATGATTCTTCTCTTTGAAATTATCTTTATTTTGTGCTCTGTTTGCTATATTTATCTCTCAAACACGTGTTGATATTTCATTTTTATATATATATATGTATGTATGTTTGATTTATGAGGCGCTCTTTTCTTCTTCTTCTTCTTCTTCTTCTTCTTCTCATTCTATATTACTGTAAATATATTTGTGTTGAAGGCAAGATTGTTGTTATTGTTTATACATACGTAAGTGTTGCCAATTATATTAATTATTTTTGGTTTGCATAATAATGAGCATATATATTTTTGCAATAAAAAGAATAAACTTAAATTATACAATTAAATTTCTTTTAATTTTTCTTATCAGTGAATTTTTACATATATCGCATAGAATAAAATAAAATAAATATGTGTGTTGTTGATTTCATTGAAAAAATGCGCATCTTTTTTCACAGAACGAAACTTTCGTAAATGCAATAACAACAATTTTCTTGTGACGCACATTAGTACATTTTTGTTTATGAAAAATAATTCATTTTGCACGATAATTTGTTGTTTTGAGAAAAAAATGTATTGAGAGATTTTTTATTCGCATAAATTTTTACTCCTTCCCCCTTTTTTTTCCTTGTTGTTATTGATTAGAATATTCATTTAGTTTTAATAATATTGATGGAATTTTTCGTTGTTGTTCTTTATTAGTTTTTCTAATTTTGAGTTCTCTAATTGAAGAGTTAGTTATGTGAATTTAATTGAAAGGAGGCAAATTTTTATTAAATGGACCACACTTAGTCCTAGATGCAGAAATGGTTTCGTTTCTCTGTTTTCTTTCCGTTTGCTTTCTTCGATATAGTTATACAAACCTTTTTAAAATTGGATTAGGAGTCACGCCCTTCTTTCATACAAAGCATTAGTATTTTCAAAAAACGAATTTATTTAAAATTTGTATTTTTTTTTTTTTTGCTTATTTACTCAGTTCTCCTTTTTTTATTTTAATTTTCATTCAGTTTTTTTTCCTGTTTGAAAATAATGAAATTATATTTTTAGTTTTCCTTAAAAAAAATTGGTTTTCTATGCTTTACTTTGTTAATATGCCTTTATTTATTTATATCTGAATTTTCTTTCTTTAAGCTAAAAATTCTTACAAAAATAGGTCATTTTGATAATTTAAAAAGTATGCAATATTTTTGGTTTATTCGTTGTTGTTGAATTGTATTTAGAGAAAAATAAAAGCTCTAAAATTACACAAGTTATTTCTCGCTATCCATAATTTTCTACTATTTCCATGCCTTCCTTTTCATGTTACTCTAAACAGAAATGGCCTCCAGTTTTTTTATGAGGGGCTCGTCGTCATAATTTGTTGTAGATATAACTTAAAAGTTAAAGGCATTTCACAGACACTTGAGCTTCCTCATTAATGCTCCCCAACTGCTGGCTGCTGCAATTATTTTAAAACTTATAAACAAGTTCTGTTTTGTTGTTTTTCTTTATCAAATATATATTTCTTCATTAGAATTACAAGTAGCTAACAACAATACGATGAAAACAAATTTGTTTTTAGTATAGCAAGTTTAAGGTCGGTTGGCAGTGTGCGTGAATTTAACAAATAAAATTTATTACACCACTTAAATACATTTATTCCCTGTTTTTTTCAACCGTTCGAACACACCCATTTTGTTTTTTTTTTTGTATTATTTGTACTGATTAATTACAACAGCGCGATAATAATTTCATTTTATTTTTTATATTACAACCGACAATTTTAGAAATAAATTTTTATTTTTCACTTCTAGTTATCTTTTTTAAACAATGCCCAGCGTTATTGTTTTCAACGTTTCGAATTTCTTTGAATTATTTACCACATTTTATAATGTTTTTGTTTTTCACTAAGTAAATATGTAAATAAATAACATCTGTTAAGAGTATCGCCGTAAAATGAGATTTTTTTATTTGTGTTTTTCGTAACTGATTTCTTTGAATAAATAATATTTTAAATAATAAAAATAATATTATAAGTTGTAATTTACGTTTTAATTGTTCGAAAATAAAAAAATTCAATGATTAATATAACTATTTTCATTTTTGTTTACAGTTTGTTGTAAAATTTGTCGTCATTGACGATTTATTATTTTTTTTTTTATTAAAATTGCTGTCGCACAATGGGACATTGCTTGAAATCGAATTTTTTTCGGTAGCGTTTTAAAAATTAGATATGCCATGGTATTGGTATTAAGAAGATTGTGTATGTTTTAACAAAAAACTTAAAGAAACAAAATGGCGTCAATTTAAAGTACACATTTATTTAATTTTGCCGTTTTTTTTAATTTTTGTGATATTTTTTCCAACTTCAAATCCGCATGTCTTAAAAAGTATGCAACAAGCTTTAAATCATTTTTATTTGTTTAAAATTATGATAATTTTTGTGTTAAATGAAAGATGCATCACTCTTCCAACTTATTTTTAAAATTTTTTTGAAAAATATTCAATTTTAAAACCCGTTTTTCAACTTTGGGGCAGAAAATATTTCTTGGTTTTTTGATATAAAAACTTCAGTGTATTCTAAATATATTTCCCAAATAAACTTGGCCTGTCTCAAACCGTCAGTGTGCGGATTTTTGTTTTTATATGGCACCCGCTTGTCAAGCATCTGACGAGGTCTTAGCTAGGTTTATTTCTCCGCTGACGAAGGTTTGTCGAGAGAAAATTGTGAAGGCCCCATTCGTAGCGTATCTTAGCTTCTGGAGGCCAACATGTCGAGATCCTAGCAAAGCATACGTACTCGGTACTGATTAGGCATTAACAAGCTACTAGTAATTTTATATTAATATTATAAATATTTTAGTGATTTTTAAAAGCTTAATGAACGAACGATCTTATTTGTTATTTTTCTTTTGCCAAAGTGATAACAATGTATAGAAGACAGGCAAATCAGACGACCGTTTTAGAATCCGCCACGATTCCTCGTCATCAATAAGATCATTCGTTTATTAAGCTGCTAAAAATCACTAAAAATAAAATACATGAACTAAGTCTTCACTAAAGAAAATGAGCTCTTAGAACTCATTTTCATAGTCTCTATTTTTGTTTGTTTTTGAGATGCCACGCCCGTCTTTTGTCCACATATTTAATCTTTGTATCCATTGCCGCAAAGAAAAATAATAAATTTCCCCACTGAGAATCGTAAAAATAAAAATATTAAAGACAGCTAAGAGAAAGTTTCGCTAACCTTTTATAGGAAAATAATAGTTTATTCGGCACTATAGTTATCTTAAAATTAACAAGGCTAATAAAGAATTTCTGCCATTTGCTTGGAAGATGCGAGGGAGAGTAAAAATCTCGAAACTGTAATTCTACATTTCCGTAAAAGAACACAAATTATTAAATATAATCCAATAATGGTATTTGCTAAACCACACTTGTTGTTGTGGTCAGCTCAAATGCCAAAGTATTAGTTTGTTTTCCACAATATTACTTGTAAAGAAACTATCTTGCTATTAGAACGACAAAGGAAATATAACTATTAATTTTGTAACTTCCGTAAAAAAACACATTTCTAAATTAAGTTCCAACATAAATGTGTGATGCTTTGCATTTTGATGAATTTTCGCAAATGAAATGCATTTCTTATTTTTTTATTGAAAAATTGTTTTTCTGGAAGCTTATAATATTATAACGTGTATGTAATTTTGTAAAGTTCGGTGTATTGTAAATAGGAAAAATTTAGTTTTATTTGACAAAACTTTTCTTGGAAAGTTAAATTTTGTTTTTAAATAGCGGAAAGATAAATGAAAATAATTATAATAAACAAAAACCTATAAAAAAAAGTCGTAATGCATAAGGAACAAATGGCAAGTAGTCGTAAAAGAAATACAAATCTTACGACGTACGTCGTTTGAGAAATTTTAGGTAATTTCTCTATTTTATTAGGAAAAAGTGAAGTTGGAAAAAGATCTGACCCTTGGCGTTTTAACTTCTTTGCACTATTTGCAGCGGTAGTACGTCCAGTTTTGAGAGTCTCTCGATCTTTTCCGTTTTTATTGATAACTTCCTAATTAAGTGGCATTCTTTGAGTGCTGTTAAATACACACATATTTTTTTAATAAATACAAGTTCTCAACTACTACATTTAAAACCCCCAAACAGTTCATATTTTTCGGATTTGGAAATACACAGCTACATATGAATTCGTAACTATTACGATATCGTGATAAGATTTATGACTTTCTGCTTTTTATTTACCTCAATATTAGTTTTTCTCATCACTTGAAGATGCTTATTTGAAGAATCTTCATAATAATATAAGCTCACTTATCTATAATCAAAATGTTTTATGATCAAAAACAAATAAGAAATTATTTTAACATTATTGTTACAAATATTTAGATTTATGATTAAAAAGTATCGATTTTTTCTACACAAATTCCTTAAGCATATAAAACTTATCATTATGAAAATAATTGCCTCATAATACGACTACTTTAACTAATTTTACAAATATTTATTATTGTAAATAAAACAAATTTAAAACACTCCTATTAATCATCGGTATTAAAATTGTTCTTTGTAATGTGTAAAATTAATTTAGATCTTCGTGATATGTTAAAGTGAATCATTAGTAACGCATATATGACAATAATGAACTTAATGACATATGTATGTAATTCCCTTATATTTATAGCTAGCATTTTTTTAATTTTTAAACTTAAACTAATATACATACATAAATATGTACAATAAATTATAATTACGCAATTTATAAGTTTTTTTATATGCGCATATACGTGTTTTTTCTTATTATTGTTTTTTATTTTTTGCTGCGTTTAAATTGAACTTTGTAGCTCGCGCCCCCCATCGAATTTTTATTTAGTTGAATACGCAGTTTTCATATTTGAGAAAATAGAAACTTATCAGAACAAAATATTTACTTATAATGTTATTAGCTTCCTTTATTATATAGCGAAATAAAGAAATCACACACACCAAAAAAAAAACTTGGTATTTTTCACGGCCATATTTTATTTTATTTCTTTTTTAATTGTTTTATTTCTTTGCCATTTCCCACTCCAAGCGCGCATGCGAGTATTTTATGATAAGAAGTTTCGAAAGTTTCTCCAATATGAATGAATGCCCCCCGCCCCCCCCCCTTTGTGTTGAGCACATAACTTGCCCACTATGTAGTAGCACCTACTCTTCACCCACTCTTCACCACTTTTCCCCTGTCAATTTATTGTTGGCAATTTCTTCTTCTTTGCTTTTTACTATGCTCTCATATAAAAAATTTATCTTATCAGCAAAATAAAAAAAAACAAAAATTTACACATAAATTTCTAGTTTCTTTTTTTTCAAACCATTTTGTGGACTTTTGCCTCCTTCAAATTCGTGTGTTGTCATAATTTTGCAGCGCGTGTGATATTTCAGTTTTTAATCATAGTTGCGATAAATTTATGGCGAATACAATTTCAAGTTTAAATTTTATCAGATATTATTAATAACCATATATTCGTAAATGTACTTTGACAAAAGATTTAAAACTAGCCGCCTCAGAACAGAGCATCTGCTACCATATATTGTTAGCTTAATTTGATAAGGCCCTAACACGCATTTTTCAAATTACAGGAGAATCAAATTGATATTTGGAGTAAGTATGTTAGGACTTTAGCAAATGCAATCTTAGTAATCGAAAAATATGTCACCTCTTAGATTTATAACCTTTGGCCCAAAAAAAATATTTTTTATAGGAACTTTTTCTCAGACGAAGGTGATTCGAAAGAGAGAGGGTGACATACACATCATCCCAAAAAAAAGTATAATACTTCCATACTAAATTTTAGTACCGTACTTCAATTTGTTCTTGTGATATTCCGAAATGAATATTCAAATAATATGAGAGGTGCCACTTCCCCTTTTTCAATCTCGCCCACATTTTTCATGTAGTATGACATTGCCAATCGACATCCTTGTGCGAAATTTCAGTACTGTACCGTAAATGGTTTCAGATATATACCCAAAAAAGCATATAGTTTGTATGGGAGGTGCCACACCCACTTGTAATTTTGAACTCGTATCATTGTACAAATTTGTGTCAATCTGTGCTGTGGTTTCTGTATTATTTCGAGACATACACACATATTTTTATTTATATATATATATATATATATAGTTAATTGGTTTTAGTGTTATATTGCACCAACCTGAGCGCTGTTATTCCAGGATCGTCCCTCGTTCTCGTCAGCCAATCTTTGTCCTATTCGGTCTGTAAACACAATATTGGGCTGATGTTAGCTAATAAGTTGAGCGCTATTTTGTAGAATGGTTAGTGGCAGGCTAGCGAGAATGGTTTAATAAGCATTTCTTTATGAAGAAGATCCTTATATACTTCTAATTGTCCACTGGATTTACTCAGGTTTATTAATAAATCTGTATTCTGTATCTGTATTCTTAAACACTTCTTTTGCCATCTCCAATTAAGTTCTACTAGTTTCAGAGGTTCCTAAAGACTGCGTAGTTTGTTACAGATCTGCCAATGGCTTTGCATGTGAAAGCAAAATATTTAAAGATGATAGAACCATGTCCTGCTTGCTAGTACCTTGAGTACATTGTTGCGGTGCCTTATTCTAAATTTTGGTATCGTTTTAGAAGAATGTGTTCAGTATGGCACTTAAGATTTTAAAATGTGTGGCTGTTCAGAGTTTGGCATACCTCTTTCCTTCATAAAGTGAGCAGTTTTCTGCCTTGTTTAACTTTCGTGTGACGTAACGCGTGTTACAGAATTCCTGCAACTAATAAGGTAGTTCGTTTGAGATTGAGCGTAACATACCTTTAAGAAAACTTTTGCTAGATCGAATGCGGCCACAGGGGCTCGTATTTAATGGGTATATTTCCGATCTGCGTAATGATTGGATCAAGGGATGTTGTGGTGATATAAATTTAAACAAATCCCAAATAGTTGCGTTCATTTCAGTATCAAACTAATTGATCAGTACAATAAAACAACAACTTTCGTTTATTTTTTCGAGCCCATATTGCCTTGGAAAAGTTTCAATCAAAATACATAATAAAAATTGTTTTCCTTTTTTTCATTCATTGCCACAATTGACGAATGCTACTACATAGTACGTCAGAATACTACTACTATGTATGTAGCTTTTGAATTAAGCGTAAATCTATTTTAGAATCAGGTGATTACTCAAAACGATAAGGTCTTCTCACAATTCTTATCAATTATGGGAAGTGTGTTCGAGTGACTTCTGCGCTCAGGCAACCGGCACATTAAAAACAATCAACATTAGGGGGGCTATAAAAAAAAAACAGTTTAAACGACCACACGTCAACAAAAACATAATATGAAAGCATATAAAATTTATAGTTTTGATGTCCTTGTACAATTTAATTACATATTTCTGATTAGAAGAGAAATGTGTAGGAAATGCCTTCTCTTTTTTTAATTTATTAAAATAATCAGCAGTGGAAAGTGCGTCGCTAATTTTTTCGCTAAAAATTTAGAAACGCGTTTTAGCATATCAAATATTTTTCGCAAAAAAATTTAAAGCCCCTAGAAAATTTTGATACTCTACTCTTTCTTCTGTACAAAGATTATAAATTATTATAATTATAATTTATTATCACTTAATTTATATTTGCATTTCCCCAATTAGTCTTATAAATCATCAGTAATTAAACCTTAACAAATCGTTTTAATTTATTATTTTACAAAATAATTTTTTTTTTAAGGTGATAAGTTTTTTCTAAACCTATTACAAGTAAAATTTAGTTAACAACTGACGTCAGAACACTTGAAATCTATAAAAAAAAAATAAAAAAAAATAAAAATTATTTTGTTTTAGCTAATGAGCTATTTTTGCTTTGCATTATGAATATACGAGTTTGCTTTGTTCAAATATTATTGATAAGTTTATTAAGTTTATATAAGTAATTCAATAACCTTTGTATTTGGAATTATTTGTAAATACTCATGCTATCAACTGAATTTTAAATCGCTTGCTGAGGTTAATGACTTTTCTATTTAAATGGTAATTAAATTAAACATGAATTGAAAGCAATTTTCTTTGTCAAAATAATAGTGGAATTTTTTATGAATTTTCTCATGCAGTCATCAATAATACCTATCAATAAACTTTCAATCACTCAACAAAATTACTAATCGTTACGTTTTTTCTTTCTTTAATTACAGGCAGCATGACTTCTGATTTCTTCCGCGTTGTTAACGAAGCTCGTCGCCACTCTTTGGGACCTTTCAGTCCGTCCTTCAACATACAGACATGCCTCTTTGAAGGTTTACAAAAACATTTACCCGAAGATGCGCACAAACGTGTCAGTGGCCGCCTACATATATCACTCACACGCGTGCACGATGGTAAAAATGTGATCGTCTCCGATTTTAGCTCACGTGATGAGCTTCTGCAGGCGCTGTTATGTGCTTGTTTCATTCCCGGTTTCTCGGGCATATTTCCACCTCGTTTTCGTGGAACTCGTTATATGGATGGTGCATTCTCTGATAACTTGCCTATACTGGATGAAAACACAATTACAGTTAGTCCATTCTGTGGCGAGAGTGATATATGCCCACGTGATCAGAGTTCACAGTTGTTCCATTTGAATTGGGCCAACACAAGCATTGAGATTTCACGACAAAATGTCAATCGTTTTGTGCGTATTCTCTTTCCGCCACGCCCTGAATTTCTATCAAAATTCTGCCAACAGGGATTCGATGATGCAATGCAATTCTTGCACCGCAATAATTTGATCAATTGCCGTCGCTGTGTGGCAGTGCAATCGACATTTGTGGTCTCGGAGACAGTATCACCACAATCAGAGGAATTCGATCCAGAATGCAGGGAATGTAAGAAGCATAGAAGTGTAAGTTGAAACTATTATGATTTTATGAAAACTTTCGGAAGCAATTGACTTTTAATACTTGTGAAATTGCTCATATTCATTAATATCCTCATCTTATATTCTGGATTTGTTTTAGGATGCTTTAAGCTCCAATATGCCACAAACCGTACTTGATGTTATTCAAGACTGCATTCAGCAAGCGAATAAAGGGCTTGCTAATTGGATATTCAAAAATCGTGGTATCAAATTGCTATCGCTGCCAGCCACGGTGCCAATGGATTTCTTCATGGCAACAGTATCAAAGTGAGTATGAAGTGAAAAATGGCGTTAGCTTGGAAAAGGAATACAAATTTAGGAAGTCAATTTAAATTAGGCTTAATGAAAGCGATCTTTTAATCATTAAGGCCTTTACCTTTCAACTCTCTCAAAAATGTTTGTTAAGTCATAAAAATAACAATTAAATTTTCTACTTTTTTCTTTTGTTTACTTTCAAAATGCTATTTCTTTTCTGTTTTTAGAACTGTGAAGCAGATTCCAATGCCATTTGGAAAAACATTTGCAAGCGCCTAACGGCATACTAAGGTTTATTCATAACAGAAAGCAAACATATAAAGCAAAAACTTAAGCAATATTAAATAAATTGTTTGTTGTTAACATTTTATAAAAATAGTAATATAAATAATTTTTTACCTTGTAAAAAAAAAGAACAAAACTATTTTTTTTTTAATCAAACAAAAAAAAAAAACGATTTTAGTTATATATAAGAAAATCTATAGCAAATTTACTCGTTATGTTTTTATAAATGTACATAGTTTGACAACACGAATTTAGTATTATTTTAAAATGAATTGTGATTGAAATAAACAAAAAAAATGTTTTCTTAATTGTAAATTTAAAATTTTTAAATCAATAAAAAGAATTTGGATTTTGAATTAAAGTTATTTAAACTATTTTTTAATTTCATATTATTATTTTATTTTCAAAATTCAAAATTGGCAAATGTTACTTTCAAAAAATTTTGAATTGGCTTGGAAATCTGCTCTACTTTTATTTTTGCCCTCTTTCCTTTTTCCCCACAAGCGATATTATTTTTAAAAAATTTTTGGTCAATCAAATTCAAAATTTTACAATTTCTTTCTACTTTATCTTTTCTCACTTTCTTCATGCTGAACAACTTTCTGTTCCCTCATATAGGATCACTTCTTTAACACCCAAATTGACCAGTCACTTACGTGGAAAAGTTGAGAAGTTTTTGCACCAGTTGAATAATGCTGTTCAGTCACGCCTCCTCCAAAGATTTACGGTAAGTTTTCATTTGATAGTCTAATAGTTAACTCATTGAAATTTATATATGAAACCCTTTCTCTTTTCAGCTCTGTGATCAACCACATTTCGATACCACTGGGCTTTTGCATTCAAAGCATCTGTATGGCCCAAGAGTTTCTATTTTAGTAGATGAATGGTGAGTTTCTAATTATGTATTTATTTGTAGTCTTTGGGCAAACTCGATACTTTATTTTACTTTATCTTTGAAAATTTCAGCGGTGCACCATCGGCCGAAAGTGATGTCGATAACTTTGAACATGTACTAAAAGTAACAACACATAATGACGCTCTATATGCTTATTACTATACAGAAGCCGATACGAATAAAGTTAGTGAATTAAAAATAAATTAAATTTATGATACTTATGTAAAAATCTTCCTTTTCTCTCCCTCTACTTTGCTAACACAGGTAAAAGTAACCGAAATTTTCGATATGACTGATAACGATAAACTTGCCACCGATTTGAAAGAGTACGAAGGCGCTGTAGAAGATCATGCAAATCCACATCAACATCATCATGATGTCGTTAGTGAATGGAATGGCATAGAATCAGGTATACCTTCATACTTATGTACTTTATTCATTGACAGGCATATGGCAAGAGTTGTTTAAAACTTAAACTCGAATTGTATGCAGAGTAATTTTTTAATTTTGTTTATGCTATTGAATTATTTTCCTAACACTTTATACACACAAGTTTATGGTTTCTCACTCTCTCTCTCTCTTTTTACAGTACAAGTTATACCCTCTCAACCCGATTGTCACGAAGATATTTTTTAATATATTGTCAAATCTATTATGACAATATTAAAATCTTTGAATTTAACATGTTTACATTCACACACACGAAATGACATACGTTTTTTTAAATGTTTTAAAAAAAGATATTGTTAAATTTTAAGCTATAAATTACAATTTTTAAAGGTAAATTGATATTTTCGGCACAAAAAAAAAGAAGAAAATTATGTAAAAAATTTGCTTTTATATATGTTTCGGCTTGCTTTTACCGTAAATATTGTAGTAGTAGTTAATGTAAATTTTTTTTATTATTATTTTTTATTTGTTTTTTGTAAATTATTTTGACTTGCATTTTTTTGTTATTTATTGCTTTCAGTTTATATGTCTTTATTATGTCTCTTTCTCTTTACAAATTTCATATTTTATTAGGTGATTAACAAGACCTCATAGTCATAAGTCCTACTTGAAGAAAAGTATGACATGTCTCCCGTGATATGACAAAACCAAGTAACTATTAGTTTGGTTTTTTTGTTCATCCTTTTTTTTAGAATCTTGAGTCAAAAATCTATTAAGAATTTTTACACATTTTCACCCATTTTTTTTTTTATTGAAAACCCTAAACAACAAGTAACTTAAATTGGATTAAAAAAATTATGTGTCTGCAAGCACTCACAGTAGAAGTGAAATGTGTATTAGAAAACTGTTAGGAAACATTTATAAAACATTCTGTTCAAGTTTTTGCAGTGCTCTTCTCTCTATTTTGTTATTGCTTTTCTTTTGTTGATACTCTCTACACTTATCGGCACAAACACAACTTAGTACACGTATATAACCAGAGCTAGGTAAATTCAATTACATTACAACAATACCAATTCCAATTACAAGGAATTGTAATTGGTACTTTAATGTTTTCAATTTCTTGGTAATGGAATTTATAAAAGTTTAAATTCCATTACAAGGAATTGTAATCGGTAATTAAAATTTGAAAAATTTTCGATTCTATTACTGGGAATTGTATTTTGTAATTAAAAATATATCAATTCCTTAAAGGAATTGAAAATGTAATTGAATAAAAATTAATTTACTATTTCAGTGTATTCAATTACTTTCTTGAAATTAAATTCCAATTTAGTGGGAATGATTCTTCGAAAGTAATTAATTCCCTTTTAGTTCATTTCCAAAAAAGCAATAGAAAAATTTTTTTCGGAAAATATTGTAAAATGCTTCTAATAAGCCGTTACGAGAGAAGTGACCCTCATTTATATACCACGCATATTTTATGATCCCAAAATTTTGTTTTCAATTTAATACAAAAAAAAATCGTCATTACATCTACATTAACGAAAATTACAAAGATAAATATAGAATTAGAAAAAATTTTTATCCAGTCTTATATTCTTGTTTTTTTTTTTCAATTATTTTTTTTATTCCCTCTTATTTTCGTTTCGTTCATCTTAATCAGTTCCTGTATCCCACTGACTCATAACTTGAGTAAGAGTCATTTCTTTTAGAGCATTCGTTTTCACTTAATTTTATTTTCACTCGTTTTCAATTGATTTTATTTACATTTCACTTCTGAACGGATTTCTATACACTATTGTATATATTCCTGTTTATTTACTTTGCCATTTGTAAATTTTACTCTTCAACATATTCTGTATTATTTTGTGTACTTAATATTTTCATCTAACTATGTAGGAATATATTGTTTTGAAATTCATTGTATTTATTTATCAATATTTAAATTTTTATTTCTATTCTTTGACTGTATTCATTGCTATTCTATGAACTTTTGCTCTCTACTTTTCTCAAATTTGTATATGTCCATTTCCTTTGTACACTTTCTACATATTCTCGCTTTCTTTATAATAGATGCATACTCGTTTATAATTGTTTTTATTAATTTTTATCTGAATCTTATGCATAACAATTTAATTTTCTTTATTTTGTAGACTTTTTCATTGATCAACAAACGACCACAGGTGATGAATCTTCAAATTGTGACACTGCCGCTAGTACTCCCCCTCCACCATATTCCGCTTATGAAATGGAAGAGGAGAGCATAAAAGATGACGATGATATTAGTGAGGATATCGAAACTGGTGTCTTAAGTGATCCAGAAGTGGATCAGCAAATGTATAAAACAACAAAAATATCCTCTTGCTCCACAGCCACCATCACAACTACCTCACTATCTCACTCTATAACACAGGAGCAACCACAACAACAGCTACAGCATTCATCTGCGGCAGTATATCGCAATGCTTCCGAACTATGCATTGATATTGAACAATGAAATTTATTTTAATTTTTTATATTTTCTATTCTCGTATTTTTCAACAAACCATAGACTTTATTTTAGATGATTTCTTAATTAACATATATTTTATAACATTATGAATTCATATACCAAATGAAATATGTATATATTTGTTAGATTTTAAACACAAAATATTAATCAATAAGAATCCATAAGATTATGCTACTATTCATTGAATACCTTCGTGAGAATTTCATAGATTCACATTTTCGTTATGGAAATTTAGCTAATTTTAAATATCGTATGTATGTACATTTAAGAATTTCAAAAATGTCTTCGAAATAACTTTGTTGCCACGTATATTTTGAAAAGAACGCACCATTATAGCCATTTTCTGTATTTCGAACGAAACTCTCGTTCGTTTACTTAACATAAAAACAAAGTAAAACATTTTATTGTTCTTTTTCATGTAAATGAGACAAGAAAGCTTCGTTTGAAATAAAGAAAATGGGTTGCCAATTTGTATCTCGTAAACGTATCGTATCCTTCAGCCACCATCATTTCAACTAGTATTTCTTCATTATTTCTGACTTGAAAGTTTTTTTAATTTCTTAGGTTTAATTTAGAGACTTTACATATGTTTGGTTAATGTAACTTTTAAAGGCTGTGCCCGATTGATTTTGTCAAACGTTAATCGCTAAAAGTAAAATATGTTACACTGAAAAAAAATGTCCCAAAAAATGATTTTTTTTCAACTATTCCCTATCTTGTTATCATTTATGTTATTTGCATAAATTGAAATTAACATTAGCACAAAATTTGTGCCTCAAAATCAAATTACTTCAAAAGTAAAAAAAAAAAACATTGTTTACTATTATTGAAATAATTAGGTCTTCATATATTTGTTTAAGCTCTAAGAAAAATTCTTTATTTGAATAAAGCTGAAATTAAAAACTATAAACCTGTTTTATTTTATTTCGCAAGCTGCTTCTTCATGAATTCACAATATGCCTGCCAAAAAGAGCAAGTATAGTCGAAAAACTTAAATTTGTATCGGGTTTTCTCTTAACACAAATGTTTTGTTTAATTAAACATTTGAGGTAAACATATTTTTTTTTATTAATAATATAGGTATTTATTTCAACTGAATGTTAACAACTCATTTAGTATTTTAAATTTCATAAATATGGTATATTCTCTTCTTGACATGCTATAACTCAGAGGTTAGATTAGATTTTATATAAATAAACAAGTTAACTGAAAATAATTCAGTGCGCAGAGTTCGTTTTAGTCATTTGTTTTCAATTGGATTGTTTTATCTTAAGGTTCTTAATTTTTGTTCCGTCGAGGCGGCGGCTGTGAGTGATTAATGGCGTATTATCTAATTTCCTCTTCAACTGTTTTAATTTATATATCCTTGTGAAGGTCGTCGTTTCATAGTGGCTGTTCAAACGGGCGCAAGCATGACCTAGGTAACTACCTCTCTTTCAAAATTCAGTAATTCTTTTAATTTGTACTCAGGACATCGATTCCAGATAGGATTTAAATAATTTACTTGGGATAAGAAGAAGGAGTTGTATAACAGCCATAATTTTTTTTTTTTAAATTGAATGGAATCAATTGCATTTTAAGTCTGTCACAATAATTGCAAAAAATTTACTAAATATTGAAGTTGTCCGGAAAGAAGAAGATAAACCACCGTTGCTCCTTAGAAAATTCTCATAAATAAATGTTTTCTGAGTCTGATACTAATTTGCTCATAAAAAATAATCTTTTTGGAGTCCTAAATTCATCAGGTTTCGAAATTTATCATAAATCGTCATAACTTAGAAGGTTAATCATAAAACCGTCATAAAAAGAGCCTTTTAAGGTTCATATTTTGGAGGTCTTCGAAAATTGTTTGCTGGGTTATTATTAAAAGAATGCAACCATGGGCTAAACGTCAAATCATCTGGGAAAGCAACACACGTGAAAATTTTATATTTTTCGGGCTGTTTCAAAAGCAATAAAAAAAAATCGTGTAAATTTTCAATTATATTGTTACTGTTGAAGGTGTAAAATAAAAAACAACAAAGATGTTCCGCATGCCACCACAAATTGATCCTGCGGAGGAGCAAAAGCGCGTTCAAGCAGATGTTCGCAACAACTTCTTAATTTTTGCGGCTCTGTGCGCTGCCATTCGCATAAGTTCGTGCATACACATATGGAGATATCCATCATGCCTTATTTACATTATATAAACAATAACGATTCCTTATCTCTTCTCTTGGTAGCTCCATTTATTGTGGATAAACTGCGCGCATAACCAATTATTACGTCTTAATCAGTGCCAGCTTTGGACGTTAAATGGGAATTCCTTTTTAATTTTAAGTGAAATAACTATTTCTAATTTCGAGATTTTCCTGTGAACTTTTGCTCTGTTCTCACTTCACACCTGTCCTCATCACAACTTTTTAAAGCATGTAAATCATTTTTACTTATTTGGAATATTTACGTTGAGGCTGTACACGCATGTGTAGAAATATGATGTTAAAAAATTTACAAATTATTTTAATAAATTACATTCAAAATTTGAAGATAATTTGTAAATTTTGTCTTTGAATGGAAGTTTGTTTTTTAATTTCTCACAAATGGGAAATCTGTTGCTACAATGCGTGCGTAGCTTCGAAATATATAATATATAAATTTGAGTGCATATGTTAATTGTAATAATAATGCAAGTTTAAAAATAATTGTTTGTATTTCCGGTAGTTTTTCAAAATTTTTATATTTTTAAAAGCTTATTTGAAAAATGGATTACAAGTAGATGCCAGCAACAATTAGGAATGGTGATAATGTTTAAATGATCGAAGAATTTTAATTCTTATACAAGACTAAGGCCGAATTCGAGCTGCCATCTTAGGTGGCTCCATCATCCATGCGAAGGACTTAATGCTGAATGTTTACGCTTGTTTTTTAATAAAGCTACAGCTGCACACGCAGAACGAACGATTAAAAATCTAACCCCTTGATTACTGTCCGTTGATACATTGCTACGATTTTGTTTAACCACGGAAACCGTACAAAAACCAAGCGTTGAATGCGCCCCCTTTTTTACCATTGGGAAATTTCTCTAGTTCGAATCTTTTTTGGTATTACCGTTTGGATTTTCAGCATAGCAAGATTTCTTGAGCGATTTTAGTTTTTCAGGCGTTCGTGTTCGAAAATACTTGTAATCGTGTAAATTTAGGAGAAAGACTGAAGTATATTAATCCAGGTCCTAATTAATTTTTAGTAGGAGAAAAAGATCGCTAGAGTTAGAAGTTTGTAAAATTCGCAATTTTAAAAGCAGAGACATACGAGTTATAACCAATATTGCAAAAAATCACTAAATAATTATTAAATTAAATTTTTTTTTTTAATTTGTTGCGAAGAATTTTTGGTCTTTCATAACCATTATAAATAAAAAAGTATTGTTTTGATTATTCATTGTTGTTATAAAAGAGAAAATATTTTTTTGGCCTTTCCTAACCATTATAAATTAGAAATTTTTTTTTTTTTTGGTTATTCAGAACCAATATTAATAAGATTTTTTTTTTTTTTTGTTATTCGTAGCCAATATAATTGCAAAACAAGTTTCGAAATGCTTATGCACAAAATCATTCATAAAAAACATGCAATATGTGAAATGCAGGCAAAACAAAAAATGTATTTATATTATGCGCAAAACAAAAAATATTTATAATGGTTATGGAAGACCAAAAACAATATTGGTTTTTTTAATTGGTTATGAATAACCAAAACTAAATTTTCTTATTTTAATTGGTTATAAATAACCAAAAAGCAAATTATTATTTATAATGGTTATGGAAGACCAAAAAATAAATTGGTGGCATTCTTTTTTTCACAACCTATTTAATCTTACACAAAAAATAATTATTTTGGGTCCCTGTTTAAAAGTGTTTACAAAAAATTTATAAAGTAGTCAAACAGTAAGAACATCACATTTTACTAGTTATATGTATACTATGAATACTATAGTATTCACTTCGATGCACAGAACAATTCTGTTGTGGATTGTGTGGATACTATAAAGAATTGATAATAATAATTATAAAAAAAAATATTTCGTAATTTTGAGGATGCAAGACTTTATTGAACCCAAAACGCACACTTCGCTTCGCGCCAACCAAACCAAACGGACCAAATCGTAGAAAAAAAGAGTTGACACGAAGAGAAGTGTGCGTCGTACGTTCAATAAAGTCTTGCAGCTCCAAAACTACTGAGTTTGCCCTTTTGTCCTTATAGGTAGTAAAAAAGACAAACCTGCTTTTAAAAAAAATAAGTGCCGGGTTGCTTCAAAATATTTCATTTGATTTAACAATTTCTCTATATAAATTAAAAATATTTATAATGAGCTTATAACATTATTAAAGGGCATGAAAAACCCTTTCAGATTCGATTTTGAACGTTTGATTTGGTTATATAGAAAAAAAGTTATGAGTTTTTGAATCTAGTGATACTGTCGGCAGGATTGAAAATTTACCCCTTTATAAGTAAGAAACGGGTGGGGCTAAAAATCTAATGCTTGCAAGTTAAATTACATTCATATAGAGGGATAAGTTCGGAAAGTATGAAAGCGATCCAAGAATATAACAAACAAATTTGGGGTAGTTCAACAATAATGCCCCATAAGTATGTAGATATATATCTATAAATAACTCAAAAAGGGATCAGCTACGATTTCCAGCATTAAAAATTTGTAATCCTGACGCAATTTGGAACAAACCACATTTATTTAATACTTGCCGGGGTTTCAAGACCACTGTGTAACTGTAAATCCATCCAAATGTCATCTTAGACTAAAACGGGATGCACAACAACAACAGTGTGGTGAAAACGCTAATCCTGAGCAGCGTCAAAAGATGGCAAAAATGTTGGATAACTCATTGAATATATCGCATACTAACTGCAAAACGGACACAACTCAAATTCGAAAATTTTTTAAGAAACCAAAAAATATTTTCGAAGGTCAAAACGTCCAATCCAAGGTGGAACAGTATATGGCGATGGATGCGTGTCTAAGAGGGTGCTTAGTCGCTTATACGAGGACAATTGGTACTGTCGCCTAGCATACAGCAGCACCGGCTCCTAACCCATCTAGCGCTGACGGTAGTCATGTTATTGGGGCTCCAGATAGGCCACCAACACCTTAATAATATATTTCAAAATATTTCAGTTCAGATATTGCAATTTCCCTATATACATATATAAATATTTCTAGGTCTAGAAAGTATTGCCGACCATGTATGTAGAATATGATGTATGTATATTGAAAGGTTCTCCCTATAATAAAATATTTTTAACAAGCAATAATCTGTTGATTAGTTTTCCTGCTATTATAAATTTTCTAGCGATTCGTATTTAAACATAATAAATATATAAGTTAACACTACTCAACAAATTGCAACTTTTCTTTTACGTCAGGCAGCTCGTACGTCATTTCTAAATGATTCACTGAGAAGCTTGACGCCATTTTCGTGCTAAGTAATGTAATTTGCGCCTTTAAAATATTGGATACATGTATGTATGAACTTGTGGTATCGATACTTTTATTCTATAGTGGCTGTACACACACAGACGTGATTCTATCTCTTTCTTACTACCTATTTTTTCTACTTTTCCCTTTCAGGAGACGTTCATACTTGCGCCCGTGTGAACAATCACATACAAGAAATAAATAAAAGTATCGATACTATGTAGGTATCGAATCAACACTAATTTGAGCAATCAGTTTGCGGATTCCACAACAGTTCATATGGTACCAACAAAGGCCACCTTACAGCTAAGTAAGTTTATTTGGGACAGGAAGCGATTATTGGCATGTCAATTGAGCAAGCTGGTAAAGACGTGGTCAAGCCACAATTTGAGAACTGTCTGCTCAGAACTCTGTATCTAGTTCTCACGTGCGTCGACCAGGTTTCAACTTTTTAGGTGCACCGGCACTTCCCGAATTCTGCTCTTGAAATCAACTTTAGGGGTTGTAACGGTGTTACTTTCCTAACAGCCTATCGCTGACAAGAAAGTGGTTAATACGCTTAATGCTCATAACCTGCTTTCCCAACTGCATAGTGGAAGGTTTTTGAATGACGAATGCAAGATCCGTTGTTCCACCTAATTATGGTCACCGACGATGATGGCAAAATTGGTAGAACTCAAAGATCAAATCTGCTACAGGTATGGATTCATCAAGTTGATGCTAAAACTTGTATCCGATGCTCCTGGAACTGCTGGACTTGTGTCTGGGGGTCAGGACCCATCCACAACTGCCTCTGCCATCATGGTAGGAAGCAGGGCTCAGTTGGAGTCGGCCGAATACTCCCGGCTACTGCTGGGATTCGAACTATACCATTAATACTGTGTAGTATCGATACTTTGCGTCGATACGTACTTATGAGTACTTTAGTACTCGATACTTTATTTCGATACTTTCTAAAATACTAGTAGCATCGAGTACTTATTAATTTTCCTTGAATGGCAGCATACAAAAAAAATTTAAGCACAAAAAATTGATACTGACACTGCCAACGCGCTATTGTAATTTAGGCTTAAAAAGAAATGCCAGAAATGAAAAAGACCTTGCCATCTCGATAATTTGCTTAATTATTTTTTATATGAAACGGTTTTTTTTTTTGTTAGGGTTAGTCATTTCACTTTCGCTTTCTGCAGAACAGCTTATAGAATCAGTTTTTATCGAGACATTCCAGTTTAGCTTCCCAAGAACAACTCATAGAAACAGTTAGCACCTATGCATTTAGATATCGCTTTCAAAATACAGTTATTATCAGTCATTCCAATCTCTCATCCTGAAGAACAGAAGAAGCTACTTGTATTTTTAAGTGTTTTAGACACGCCTCATTGTGGTATAAACACATAAAGAACTACAGGCTTGCGACTGCATAATTGAAACTGCAAACTCTCTCAATTGGCATCTGTAGCCGAGAGAATGTAATATATTAACGACTGCAATAGCAATCGGCATCTGTTGAATTTCAAAATAAAATAAATTTTTATTTTTTTTCATTCTTCTGTTTCGTATGTCTGCTCTCACTTCTTTCTTTTTCTGTTTTGTTGCTGGCCTTGGGGGCGGAGGATACAAGGTAAAATCTGTGACCGGCTCAGGGGAATCCACATTCGATCCTTGCGCTTCTCCGTCTCAAGTCGACACACAGTCTCCTCGTGGCGCGATCTGACACCCGTCAGTGAGCTAACTAATGAGTGAGGCGGTTTTCTCCGTGACCTTAAATGAACGTTTGTGAGTCGAGTTTGGAACCCACCACGTCAAAAACTATCCCCAATGAATCCAATAAAGGACTACGAATATGCACCTGAAATGTCCAAACCCTTTACAGGGGAGGGGTAATTATCCAGCTAGTAGATGTCCTCGGAAGATATCGAGCTGACATCACCGCCATATAGGAAATGCGATGGAAGGGACAGGGTTACCGCAAAGAGCATCCTGTGACATCTACTACAGCTGTCATGATTTGCGACACGAATTTGGTGTTGGGTTTGTTGTTGGTAAGAGACTGCGCCATCTTGTCTCGAGGTTCATGCCAGTGAACGAGCCCTTAGCCACTATTCGCAACAAGGCGAAATTCTTCAACATCAACCTGATTTGTGTCCATGCCCCGAAGGATGAGAAGTAGAGGTGGAAAACTATCGATAGTGCATGACTATCGTGGGCCTTCTATGGTTTCCGAATCTATCGAATACTATCGAATTTTTCAATGTCTTGCTAAAAATCTAAAAAAGAAATAGTCATTTGACCATCTATCACTAGTACGCTTTTTACATTCTTTTAGTATTTTGTCCGTCCTTTTTTATTTATTCACTTCTTTCAGCTCTTTAAATTTCATATATTTTTATTTAATTCTATTGCGATGAAGACAAAAATGCAAGTTTTTAGGTTTAAGTGTTGACATTAAAGTAGATTTCATTCCATTATCTTTCGTTTTACATTCAAAATATACTATTTTGCTCCTAAAAGTGCATTTTGCGAATAATTTCGCAAAGTAACCCTGGTTTGGTTTCATGATTCGGCAGTGTGGCCAACTCAACGCTTTTGCTGCTAAATTTAGTTATTTAGCGCTCATCGCGTTTTTTAGCGCGTTGTTTCAATTTAAAAGACACTAAATGCTCCACTAAATAACCATTTCTTGAATAATCCTAAAAATATTTTTTATCGAAGCAATGAGCAATGAACTTATTTAAAAAATCAATAAATTTCATATAAAAAATGGATTAAAACACGAAAATTTATTTTGTGAAAACTATAAAGTATCTGATTTAATACAATAAGATGTATATAATTTATTGAAGTTAAAATATATATGCTTCTGCACACGCGTGTCACAAAAATATAGATGCCGGAAATACCATATTCCATTTTCACTTCTTTTCGGCATTTTCCAATATTCGCTTTACAATTTCTTCTTAATCTATTACAATACACAATATTGCCATCCTTAAATACTTAACATACTATACATATCTTATTCTTACACTGATGACATAAATAAACAGCACTGGTGTTTATAATGGGTGCATTCAGAAGGTACAGCTGTTGCGCAACTGTGGCGTGTGTGTCTTCTGAATGGGTTGTTGTGAATTTCCGCTCCGTGGAGCTGTTGGCATTTCGACGCCATTTTGCCATCATATTATATTTCTGCTCTTTCGGGCCAACATGTTGTCTCAAAAGATCTGCGCCGTCTATTTTTATTTATCGGCGGTTTGGCGATTTTTAGGCGGTGGCTGGCAGCCGATATTTTCTTTTGTTTCGGCGGCTGATATAAAAATACTCGAATATAATATTTTAAACAATCCTATTATAAGCAAATTTATCTGTTTAATGTTATTCAATTCATATAATGAAGTTTGTAGTTCATTTATACAGTGAGTACAGCTTAGCCGATAAATCACGGCCGATAGCAAGTAATAACAAAGCGGCGGCGCGCAGTTGACTGTAAGCCGTACGGCGCAGGTTTCTGGCTTATAGTTAAACAAATATATATAAGAAAATATACATGTTGTGTACCGAAGATACAGTTTCAATTCAATATACAATTGGCGAGTGTATTTAATAATAGATATCTTATATTATTTTTTTCTTTGATAAAATTGAAATTTTTCACTTTTTTGTTTCTCAAAAAATAAAACAGCTGTTTCTCAAAAATTTGTCAAATAATCCATCATGCCATTCAGAAGGCACAAAATGTATATACGTAGCAGAAGCGAATTTAATCTCACATGTTGAGCCTCCGGTGTGTCTTCTGAATGCAACCAATGCTTCTGAATTGACTAAATAGTGTGTTATGGCCAGAAGAAGCTGATAGTAACGAAGAGAATATAAACTTCAGTATTGATATGTGATTTAAAAATATTTATGTATAAATATGTATTTATAGTTATAAATTATTACTCTGTATATTTTTTTGTGATCAAAGTGTATAAAATACTCTTTTTCCATTATCTTATTTTAGTTTTTCTTGTGATTGCATAATTTAGAAATGCTGTGAATTAAAAACTTTAAAAAACATGTATTTAATTAATTTTCTTTTAAATATATAAAAAATTTGTGTTTAACACTTTTATAATGAAAAAATTTAGCGCTTTTTTAACGAAAATACGCGTTTTATTCTTCATTTTAGCGGATTTTGAAAAACAAAAGTTGGCCACACTTTTGAAAGGTAAATCATTTGGTGACCATTCTGATTATACTTTACTCTCCCTCTCTCTCTCTCTCTCTCTCAAACTTTCATTTTATATTGAAACATTAGGTCCGTTCCGGTACTCTTTGGGTAAAGTCTGGTAAACTGACAGTTAACGAAAAATGCTCTATCTAATACACTAAAATGTACAAAAGTACGGGAACGCACAAAACCACTTTTCTTGCACGAAACAAAACGTCAAATTTTAACGACAGTTAAATTCAAAAAACAAAGTTTCTGTGATATTTAACAAAATAAAAATTGTTAAATCTTACAAGAAAATAAATAAATAATGAAAAAATTAAACATAAATTTTTCGCCTGTCTACTTTTGTAGAATCTTCTGGTTCACAATCACCATTTGCATTATTCGGAAATGGCAGAAACTTCTACAGCATCAGAAGTTGAACAGACAATTGCGTCATTAACTTGTGGAGAATGTAGTTAAAAATTAACTAATATACTATTAATTAATTTTCAAATGTCTTTTAAACATTTTCCATTTCAAATATCACTTATTTTTCTAAAAATTCTTTATTTATTTATTAATTTAAATTTTTTAATATATTTTCACAAAAGCAAAACAGCTGATTGTTTAACACTTTTAACATTTTTACCCGAAGAAAAAGTACGGGCTATTTCGTACAAGAAGAAGAAGACAATTACTCTTTCATCTCTGCTCTCATTTGCAAGTTTTTTGAGTACGGGAACGCTTTCTGGGCTGTTTTGGGCGAACGCGTTCACCCGCGTTGTAGTACGGGAACGGAGCTAATAACAACTCGTGCCCATGACGTGACCGTGACCGTCTGCATAACAAGACACTTAGGCTGTGGTTATATTGCGAGTATGCTCGGCGAACACTATAAAATTGTTATTGCACCGAACACAAAGAGAGAGTCTGTACTCACTCTGTAACGAGCTGAATATAACCACCATGACCGAGCATGGGAGGAAATGTTTTGTAGTCGTCGAACACCGAGCACCAATATAACCAGGCGCTAAGGGGAAGTTTTAACCCTGAATCCCCTATTTGCACCCGCTTGTACTTACAGTGACTCAAAAATTAAGCACATAAAGGAATATTTTTGAAACAAATATGTAAATAGATAAGAATGGCGTCAAATCGAATAGTAACAGCGCAGAAAAGTTTTAACTCATCTAGACGAGCACAAAAGAAAACAATTTTTGAAATTGAATAATATCTAAAGGCACTGCATGATTCTTGATTAATTTTGTGAGTCATTGTATTTATGTTATGCTCAATATTCCTTAATTTTACACTTTTGGGGCAAAATTGACCGGTTTAAGTTGATTTTTCGGGGCTGTTATGATTAGCAAAATTGTAGCCAGGTAAAAGAGAAACATTTTTATGCTTTTCACTTAAACAAATTTCCTCACGGTTTAAAATAATTGATAAAAAACCTGCGGTGTCATGCGTTTAGTCTCAAATTCCTCACCCTGTATTAACTTATTTTAGACCTATTTTAGAGAAACAGCTTTACCGAAAACAACAACACGAAATTCCTTGTGGTTTATGAGTTAATCAAATTTATATATGTGCACTCTATTGCAGACTTTGACCTTAAAAAAAAATCGCTTTTGACCTAAAGTAGTGAAACACCGTAGCAGTATTATTAAGTGGGCTTAGTGCTATTGGAAACCGTTGAGATATTTGGATTCATAAAAATCAACCTTCATTTTGTCGCATAATGTTATCAATAAAAAATCGTCTTCGTTCTCCATTTTCATAGCTCCTTCTGTAGTTGTATAGAATTTATGCTTGGAAGAAAGTTGACAAGGCCATCTAGGCTTTGGTATGAGGTATTTATGGAAATCAACGCATGCATATTTGACGATAAGAATCGCCTTCAATGTTTCCACTTGTTTCAAAAGTATACTCGCAACGAGTTGCCATTGTTCTCTCAGACGTTTTGCATTGCGATTGATAAATTTGAATTTCCTAGCGTTAAAAAATTTTATATTTTTTTCTTAGTATAAACGCGGTATTTTGAAAAAAAAGGCGGTATGCGGTTTTGGAGTTGAAAAAACTGTAAGCTACCCCGAAAAATTGTATAGATACGAGCGTTAAGTATGCTAGAAAACAGAAAATACTCTGAAATATTCTGAGGTCTTCTGAACGTTCTTTTTTGGGTTACTTTGCAGCATTTGTTGCAAAATAAATGCAAAACTTCGCTTAAAAGTAAAAGATATACGTATAACGTAATCCGCTTGCATTTTTAACGAATAAATTCGCTTACCATCCACACAGGTAGTCCCCGCATAGGACTAAATTAGTCCAACGCCCGTTGACTTTCGCCAATCGTTGGCCCTTCTAAAAGTTCCATCTGATTAAATCCTATAAAGCTTGTACCCCAGTTTTCTCAATCAGCTTTTTGTAAAATACTTGTGCTATTGGTGCCTATGAAATATCAAATAAAATATGAGTTTGTATAAAGGAAATTTGTTTTGCGCAAAAGCTGTTACAGTTGCTAGGGGTTTGAGAAGCATTTGGGCCGGCTTATGGACGACCTGGCCAGCTAGCTTATACCCCTTTTCCACACACCAAACCGAGGCAAGAGAGGAAAAACGAGAGGGGACGGATACAGACTTGATCGCACCGGCAAGTTTTCTTCTGTGTTTTTGTTGTGTACTATGTGGAAACGGGGACGTAATGGAAGTAGCTTCGAACAAGGGCGAGAGAAACTTGCAGCTCTTTGCTTTTGATAAAAATAACAAGAAGCGACTGCCGTAAAAACACCAACAATTTATATTACTTACGTCTTACTCCGGAACTTCTTGTAAATGATTTAAAATCATTTTTAACTCCTCCTCCGTCCATCTTTTTTTGGACATCCCGCTTTTAATTTTCTTTTTTAGTTTGGCAGTAACCTACCTTCACAATGAATTTGAGTTCCGTAATCAAAGAGAGACAGCCTATATCGAAATTGTTTATTTCTATTGGTATATGGGTATATTTGTAAACTATACAAGCAAACAATTGTCAAATCGTTCCAGGGGCGAAATGAAAATAGAAGAATATAGTTCAAAACGAATTGAACTATTTTTATGAACATAAATATCTGGTTTCTTCTATTTGTTAATAGTCCTCAGAGGTGAAGAGCGTTGAACAAATAAAAATATTCCTTTACATTTTTTTTTTTTGCTTTGTAAGTCACAAATTGCTGCCCATTTTTGTCGCATTTAATTATTTTTCTTCGCAGTTATGAACATATTTCCGCATGCAAAATAAATTAATTAACTTTGGTTTTGTTTTCCACAAGAAAAATCTACTATCGGACCTTTTTCTCTTTTAATTTATTAAATTCAAAACAATTTTATTGAAATTAGCAAAACAAATTCAAAAAAATTTCACATAAACTAAACTCGAAACGCGGAATGTACCTTGTGTGTACTGCTAATATAGACGTACTACATATATGGAAATTTCGAACGCTATTCGTATCGAATCTAAAAAATTTTGTAATCAAATTCTTCTAAAAATGTTAACAATTTGAAAAAAAAAGTAAATAAACATTTATAGTATTTTTTTTTAAACTTTCTTGGCTCCACATGGAAGTCTAATGTAATTACAGCAACAAACAATTCCATTATTTATGTAGTGTTAATGGATTGGTTCTAATGCAAAAATTTTGTATTTTCATTATTCTGGGGAATATGTAGGTTAGGTTAGGTTTAGAAGGCGTGTGCGAATGTATATATATATATGCATATACATGAATGCATATATTTGTATAAACCCGCACTTCCATCGGAGACTTAATTATCCATTGTGATTGCCCTCATTTAATTGCCCGGATGAGGCACGTCTCTAACCACGGTTTCCGTCAGCAGTCCAGGTAATGTCTTTATTGAACCATTTGGTTCTCCGGATGAAAGTAAGAAGATCCGATAGTTCCACTTTCGTTATCTGTGTTAGACTATTGAAAAGCGCGACCCCAAATATTGGAGTCTGCTCATCTGCAGCCTTGGACATTGACATAGAAAGTGAAGAATTGATTCTGTCTCTTCTTCATCATGACAACTTCTGCACAGTCCGCTCGTTGGAATGCGCCACCGTTGAAGCATTGGTGCAATAGCACAATGTTCAGTTATAACTCCTGTGAGCAGACGTACTGCAGATTTGTTGTGCCCTAAGAGGACATTTGTCCTCTTTCTATCTAACCTTGGCCACAAGGCCCGTGAAACTATATAATCATCTAGGTTAGTCCAAGGGTAATTTGACACCGCTATGGTGTACTCGTCTATTTTCCTAAATAGTTCACACATCGAAGATTGTATAGAGGTATCCGCCTCGTTAATGTCCATTTCAGAGCCCCTTCTGGCCATTTCATCTGCTATTTCGTTCCCTTCAATATTGCTATGTTCAGGAACCCAGCAGAGAGTGACCTTGTGGTGCTCAAAGGCCATAAGTGAAGCACGACATTTCTTTACAATCTCTGATTTAACTATTTTGGATTCTATTGCCTTCATTGCAGCCTGACTGTCAGTAAAGATAGTGATATTCGAAATCGGAATCGTACTGTCTTGTAGAAGTCGAGCTACTTTCTCAATAGCAAAAATCTCTGACTGAAAAACGCTGCAGCTGTCAGGAAGACGATACGACCGCCTTAGCTGCAGGTCTTCGGAGTAGAGACCAGCTCCAGTTCCATTCTCCATCTTTGAGCCATCGGTAAAGATGGTAATACCAGCATTACCGAACCCGACTCCCAGTCTTCCCTGGTTGGATAAAGAGTTGGAACTCTAGTAAAAAAATCTAAATTTGAAGTCATATAATCCATGGCTACATCTAAGTCAGCTTTGATTCCATTTTGACCCCTCCGCTTTATCTCACTCAAAATTGTAGAGTGTCCATAGTTTGCTGATCTCCACACGTTGGATTCTCTTAGTCTAAGAGCTCCTTTTGCGGCACAGCCTTGAACAAACACCCGTAACGGTAAAATATGAAATATCATATTCAGACCTGATGATGGGTCGAATGATTGTGATGTATATTCCATGAATAACGTACGGCGACAATCCCCATCTTTTCCCAAAGGTCCTTTTACAGGGGGAATATGTACCTAGTAGATCATTCTAATGTACTAGGACCCTTCATAATTTTGAACAAGACACATTTTCTCCAAAAACCGTATAATTGTTTTCTCAACGGTGTTTTTTTTTTTTTTGTGGGAGAACTAGATGTAATGAAGAAAAACTGTGTACGCAGTCGTGATCAGGGATCCCAAATTACTATAAAACCGTTGGAAAATTTGGTTGAAAATTTTTGGCCCAAAGTAATTTTGGTACTACTTACATTTTTCATTCGATAACTTGCAGGGATGACACCAATATGCATGAACATAATTAGTGCTACCCATTCTTTTCAAATGAAACAAAAAAACGAAATAAAGGGAGTAATAAAAAAATTATGCTAATATATCAAAATTGTTTTGCAAATTTAGTTCAAAATAAATTTAAAAAAAAATAAACAAAATGGGCACAACCGTAAAAAAGTAAGCAAATTTGCTTACAAATAAGCAAAACGGCAACCCTGATCTCGAGTCAGAAATTTCGAACTGATATGTTATTATAAAGGATGTAAGTAAATATGGTGAACATGTCCTCTATTTTGTGCAAGAAAATATGGCCACCGTAACTAGTTAGCAATTCTGGATCAACTCAGTTTTGATCACACCAGCTATGGTTATTGGTTTTTTATTGGCGGTTCTTCTTAAGTAATGCAGCAATTCCTCTTGGTCAAACGTAGTGTGGTGTTTCCAACAATAGGGTTTCACCCAAAACGTCTTCAATTTTTGTCACGTATTTTTTACACCATAAGATTAGTGAATTCTACATAACTTTCAATTTCATACTACTTGATTTCAAACGTTGGTCATTGGAAACATAAATTTCATCTTGACAATAAAAACTTCATCAAATACAGTGGAAAAAGAAAATCTGAATCTCGGGTCTTTTGAACATCATAATACAACATTCGTAGAATAATTTAAATAAATCCACGAAAATTGTACAGCACTGTATTTGGCTTACAGCGCCATCTGTAGTGCTTCTAGAAATTTCTAGAAACTAAATTTCCCAAGAAAAGGGAATTTTCTATTAGCCAATAGGAAACGAATAGAATTGAATTTAGTTGAAATTGAAACGCGCTCAAGAAAACGTCGTGGTTTAAGTATTTGTCGCATTTTATAACGTTGCTAAATGTTCATTTGCAATAAAGAACATACAAATTAAAAGGTATTAATTAAAGTAACAAAATATAAGTGTAGCTAAACTGAAGTATTTGTTTGACCACGTTAATTTATGTGAAAAAGTTTGATGGGAAAGTTAATGAAGCGAGAAAATTTTTGACAGTAGCACAACTGCTGGCCAAACACGAAGAGATCATATAAAGGAACTTGATAAACTTAGGGGAGGAAAGAACTGTAAAACTCGTTTTTCCTATTCGCTTTTGTTTCATTTCAATTCGTCATTTCTTTTCAACGTGCTGTACGGCGGGTGCGCTGAAAAATATTAAATTTTCCAAAAATTTCCATTGAAAAAATTGAAAAGTATACGAAATCTAATTAGAAATACGCACACACAGCATTTAATGCATATTTTTTGGGCAAACTAAAACAATTGATTGTGGTAAAAGTGTAGTTTTGTAAGTTTTATCCAACGTTTTGAGTTTTAGGTTGTGTAGTGTGTACATGTGGGGTAAGAAGCAAACAATTCATATGAATTTTCTGGAACTTTTCAATTTTTTCAATGCTAATTTTGTTGCGTGAAAAGCCATTGTCATTTTAATTAAAAACAAGTCGTATTTAATAGAGAACATTTTCAGAGTTTTTTGCAAAAGAAAAGTAATCAAACGAAGGTTTTGTAATAGACCAAATTGAAAGCTCAAAAAAAGAAGGCCAGAAGCAAACAAAATCGTAGCAGATTGAGAAAAAAGCAGCAGAAAACAAGGAGAAATGTCTGTGATTGGAATCGATTTTGGAAATGAGTCGTGCTATGTCGCTGCCGCCAAGGCCGGTGGCATTGAGACTCTTGCCAATGACTACAGTTTACGCGCAACACCGTGAGTATTTTGAACACCTTTATTAGTACTGTATTCGTGGGTTTCTGATTTGTAAAAAAGAATGACAGAAAAAGTGATAACTCATTTATATGCTAGATTTGAGGTTAGGTTTAATAATTCCTTTTTCTACCTCTGCTGTCTATTGAACGAATGAGTGGAGGATAAGAGAGCGCGGAATTATCAACAGTGTTGCAAAACATATTTTTTATTCAATATTTTGATATGAGTACATCAAATGTAAGATGTTGATTTTTCCCTCTCCACTTTTGTGCAACTGTTTAAAAAGCGGCAATTGCAAGCAACGATTTGCTCCAATTCAATATATGGTGTAAATATATTTTATAAGTTGAACAAACGAACAACTTGCTATATTTCATTATCATATAATGCATTTACTTGGAGTATTTTTTAATAAAAGTGCAGAATACGTGTACACCTTGGTAGGATTAACCCGGTTTTTCGTACCAATGACGGGGGGAGTGGAATTTTGCTCTATTTTGCAATTTTTAAACTGGTATGCGTTCGATGAAAAGATACGAAAATGGTTTCCTTCAAATGCATTAAATTGGTTTCTTTTTTTCTGGTTCTAATTCTGTGGTCAAAAGCAGTAACCGCTTAAGTCTGACAATCTCATTTCGAGTAAACACGGTTGTAAGTTAAAGTGACTGGTTGCCACTTTATGTAAGCGAATACTTTTCTTTTTGTATAACTTTTGTTTTAAAAAACATAGAATTTTGGGGATTTCAAGTACATGTGCACTGGAATAAGAAGAACACTATACCTATTTGTTTTCAGCATGGGCCTAGTTTCTTAAGTTTATTTGTAAAAATGATTTTTATAAATAAATAATACTAATTGTTTTCAGTACATAATTAGAATAGAAGTATAATGTTTTCCTTAGAAAGTTTAAATAATAGTTTATTTATTAGAAAATATATTTTTTAACCCTCTACAGGCCAGCCCGCCTTTGGGCGGTCATAATTCAATAACTTTTTTAGCATTTGCAAGATTTTTTTTTTTTTTTTTTTGTTATGCTTCACATAATAAAGTTGAAAATCTACAAACCATGCTGGAGGAGGTAAAATTCCAATTCATTGATACTAAACAGCATGAATATGGATATATCGATGCTATACTATATGATATTCTAAGGCTTGGTACATTAAAAATTTCAAGTTTGCAGTTTACGCGTAATATATTACTCGTATCGAATGTACAATGCGTTACTACTCGAGGTACTTGCATTGAAGCATCGATATATACTTGTATCAGATTAAAAGTATTCGTTTCTCAGGAACAGCTTTTTAAGTGCTTGTGCAAATTTTATGTGTTACCAAAAAACTTAATTTCTCAGCACCTTCTACGCTAGAGCAGTACAAGTGTGTACAGAAGTAATTTCTGTTTAAAAAAAATGAAGCTGTATTTTTCTGGTTTCATTCGTAAGTGCTGAAAATAAACTCAAAAACACTTTGAATTTATTTTATTATTGCAACAATTTCAAGGTAATGGAATCTAACGTAGAAGCGACCAACACAGGTCGGTAGTACTGGTCCAGAGTAACAAAACACTAAAAGGGCTTTAAAAAGTTAGCTCGCTTTTATACGTTATAGCCTTTCAAAGTTGAGCTGGTTTAGTGTATTTTTCAATTCTATTCTATGTTTATAATTAAAACAAAAATTTGAAAACCCAAACATTAAATTCTATACATTTTTTTTAATAGTATTCTTGCTTATTTTTGCAAAAGTCCTGTAATGGATAGTTTGAAATTCTTAATATGGAAAACTCTATGTTAAAATTGTTTTTGTTCTTATTTCGCTGAAGAAAGTAGTAAAAAATGAGCACTTGATTTTTAAAAAATAAGCTGCAAGAGGCAAACTTTGAATGCCTATATCTTTTAAAAGCTAACTTTGCCAAACCCTTTTACGGTTTTGTTACTCTAGACCTGTACTACCGACCTGTGTTGGCCGATTCTCCGTTAGAAAAATGTGTTGTACAGTTATTTCAGCATTGCCAGCCCGTAAAAATAAAATATGTGGCTAACTTGCAACGAGTACCCGATACCAAGTACATTTTATTTATTTTAACGATACCTACTTGGGTACTTGTATTAATCCGTAAAAATAAAATATGTGGCTAACTTGCAACGAGTACCCGATACCAAGTACATTTTATTTATTTTAACGATACCTACTTGGGTACTTGTATTAATCCGTTAAGTCCGAGAAAAAAATGATTAAGAACCAAAAAATCTTCAATCATACGTATTTATTGTCACAAATTCAAACAGCAAATGGTATTATCAAATTTTTGTATTTTTTGTAAAATTTCAGAAAGTGCCATCTTATTAAAAATTAGAAATTAACGTGCTTTAAGAGCCAAGCAACAACCACCTAGTCAGCATGATTCTGAGATCCTAAGCAGTAATTAGCTTTAATGGGTATGCGGGACCTAAGATTAAAATGTATTTTAAGTTTTACTTTAATAATGCGTTATGGAAAACACACCATGGGATCAAAATTTGTATCTTAACCCCTTAATATCCACTGGTCACTGCAGTGACCAACCACTTTAGCGGCTGCCTGTGCCGCCATTTTACGTTCGCCAGTTAAAATAAATATCTGATTTTACTGACAAAAGATTTCTTTATCAATACGTACAAATAAGAATCCAAAAATGACAACTGTCGCATAGTTACAGTTATTTTTAACTCGGAAAGCACGTTTTGCAAAAATTTTGAACCACATACAGAAAATAATGTTTTTTATTTTCGAATTTTTGTATAACAAATATAAAGCCGGGTTAAAAAATTTGTGTCAAACGGTATGGGATAACACTAAATAATTGTTTTTAAAAATTATTGCTCATGTATTTTAACTTATTCTGCAGATAATCCCCAAAGGGTACTACTGTGGCCAACCATGTAAATCGAAATTACGGCACTTTAAACTAATTTATTTGAAAACTCGTAGAACAAACGTTGCTCGGAATCCCAAATACTACCTCTAAGTATGTTTTTAATTTAAATCAGACGTATTGGGCGTTTAAGGGTTAACCCTCTGTTGACAAGAGTCAGGAGCATAGGTAAACTTTTTTAAATAAAATGAAGTTGCAAGTTAAATGTAAGCCACAAAACCACGAACCCGAAGTTTGTTTTCTGATTAAAGTCCTCCCAACTTTGTTCTGCAACTTAGTAATATTAAACTTTAAAAGAAAACCAGAACTAAATTACCTTCTTCAAAATATTACTGCTATTTCAACAACATTTCATGTAATTTTACAATGATGTAAAAATAAATTTAAAGCTATCTATTGTTGAGAAGATATTTATTATCATTTTGACAACTTATTTTCTCCACCTACGGTACATGTACATGTTAATCTAAAATCTTCATTAACTCTGGTTAATTACATTCCCCTTTTAAGCAAAATATTTTTATTCGAACCTTCAAACACTCGTCATTCAACTGAAAAAATATTTCAAATGCGAAGAGATATAACATTGCCGTAGAGACAAAAAATTAAATAGATTAGGTGACTAAATTGTACCACTTCCAATAATGTCTACAATATTTTTAATTTGCCTGTTATGTGCTTTTAAGATTTGTCCGATTGAAGACGCTGAAATACACTAGAGGGTTAAGGCGAAAAACCAAAAATTTTGAGATAGCTTTTCCCCTTTCCCACACGACAAGTTTTCTTGTCGGCAAGACAACTTTGTAGGCAAGAAAGGAAAGACGGGTACAGACTTGCTCGTACCGGCAAGCTTTATTTAGTGCTGTTCGTTATTTAATATTTATTTTTATTCTTGTTTGTCATTTTAAGTTAGATGCGCATTGATTTTGACATATTGGAAATTAAACATTTGAAATTTCACTTTTCTTCTATTAATCTATTTATTTTTATTCAATAAACCGATTTCACTTTTCACTTCCACACCACGAATGACCGTCAAATAAGGGCAGAATTGCCCAAGAAATCTTGTGTGGAAAAGCAAGCGGCAAGTTCAAAAGAATTGGAAACTTGCCGACAAGAAAACTTCTTCCGTATGGAAAAGGGGACTTAGAAAAATATTTTTGCATTTAAAATATGCCTCTAATCGCTACAGAAAGCCGGATAGAATAAAATTTCAAACGTTCTAATTCCCATACTGGTCCAAGCGGAACGAGCGAAACTGTTTTTGTTCTGTTCCCTTTTCATATAACCTATAAACTTCATGCTGTTTTATAACAAACACAAAAATTAGCAACAATGTTAAATAAAAAGCATGTTGATATTTTATTTGCGAAATTTATACACACAACTAAAGTTTTTTACTTATTCGTTATAGACACTGCAGCATTCACTCTCGCAAATTTATATCAAACATCTAAAGAGAGAAAATTTTGTTGTTTTTTTTCACACTTTTGCAACTTTTTTTTTATATGGGCCTAGAAATATCCATAATGACTGTGAGTTATAAAAAATGTGAAAATATGGTTCTTCTATTCTTCTTCGCTCTCATTCTCTTCGCTATTGGATATATTCAGCTGCCATTATTGCCGGCTGCCTCTTCATAGCAACTACCACCACGTATACTGCCCATACACACACAGAACTATACACATGGTTTAATTACATTGAATGGTGTTACCATAACAGCTGATATAGAAACTTCGAAATTTTTCTATTTGTTTTCTTCCACGTTGTTATTGGTTTTATATATTGGTTGCATGCAGTGAAAAAATATGAAAATGTTAAAATTATAACGGTAAACAAACTAGTTCTAAAATTAATTAACTTTGTATAAAATTTAATGAAAACAAACGTTCAAATATTTTATTAGTTGACAATATCCTTATTTTATTAGTACAATAAATTGTGGAATTCCAGTTGAAAGTCGCTGCATAAGCATCATTATCAACATCAGGTGGTACTCTAATTTAAATTTTAAATATTTATTTCATTTGCTTTCTAAATAAAGCGTTCCACTTAAAAAATTAGTCATTTGGTAGTTTTTCATGGTAGACATATTTTTTGTTTTGTTCTTGATCTGTCATCTCCTTTTTTGGCCAATTGTAAAATACATGAAATAATTCAATCATGCTTTAAAACAGTAACAAACATATCACTCATTTGCGACTATACCACCTTAACTGAAAATCTAAAATTTCCGAGTTTTGAATACAACTGCTGCTTTCAACTAAAAATATAAATCTTAAAATAAATAGTGAATTGATCCAATTAATATAAAATTTTAAAATCTTATAAAAAACTTAAAAATTGTATGTTGTGACGGTATAGTCCCAAATGATGGAAAATCAGACGTCCAAAAAATTTAATTTATATGTATATTTGGTTACAATGTGATAAATAGTATGATAATGATATACTATGATGAAAGTCAGCAGTAAAGTCAGAAAAGATAGTCGAAGCGTGGATTCAATGCAAATAAATTGATATATACAGTAGTCTTGGCCCCATATCTTCCTCGAAATTTGACTTAATCGTCTGTCATTATACCACTATCTGATGAAGTTAAATATTCGAAAATGTACATCATATTTTAACATTTCTGTGGTCACAAGGCATAACAGCATAAGTCAGTTTTTTGAATTTAACAGAAGAGCACTTCAAAGATTCAAATGCTAATATAAATCGATTTGAGTTGTGCTATTTTTCTTTAATATCTCGTAAACCACTGAAACGATATTCATAAAATTTTGACACAATATGAAATCGGATATGAAGATTTCAAAATTATAATAACTCGATTTCGACAAAACTCGAGTTGTGTTGTTATGCCTTGTGACCACAGATTTTATTAACATTTCCTGAATAAAAATACATAAATGAATAAAAATAAAATGAATTAATAGAAGAAAAGTGTTTGATTTGCAAAATTTGTTTACGTAGCACACCTCTTTTATATTCTCTCAAATATTCTCACATTCATCTTCTGCACATTAAAGAGCAACTGACAGCGAATAAATGCGGTCAACCTATACTGAAAACGTGGGTGCATTTCCCATTCTGCTTCCCTTTGTTGCTTCTTCTCTTTCATTTTCTTCTTCAACAAAAAACAATAAATTCAAAATACACAAAAATTAAGATAGATTAGGTTATGTGTATATCATGATGTTGAGGTAGAAGCGGATGAAATGCCTCAAAAAGTGTCAGAGAGAAAGAATGTGTGTGTAGTTGATCATCGATATCGTTGCCTTTTTTCTACTGCTTCGTCATACTTTAAGATGAAAGTATTGAATAAGATACGCATAGAAATAAAATGTCCAATAAAGAATTTGGAATACAAACAGTCATCAACCGTCAAATTGTTACGCCTTCTTGTGAATATTTGGATTTTTTTTCACAACTCTTCTGTTTTTTCTAATATCGCGACATACATTTACATTTTATTTTGTTTATTACTATATTTTTAACAAATATAAGTATGTACGTACTTTTTATGTAAAACAAGTAAAAACTATTGATGTTTGGGGGTGTATTTAAGAAAATAAAATACAAAGTTTTGTATTTGTTGTCCTATGCAGATTACAGTTTTAAATTTGAGAGAGTTTCTATTAAAATAAATAAACAATTTAAATATATGGAAACTATTAAATATTTATTTGGTTTCTTTTAATACAAAGTTCTGCAGGTTTCGGCGGTCTAGAATTGTTTTGTGATTTCCTATAGAATCTAGAAAATTGCAAGTAGAACTTAAGCATGCCGATTAGCCTTGGAAAATCATTCGTAGTGGATGAAATTAATGTAAGTTCACGGTGCTGATTGAGTTTTGGAATTTTTATAAATAACAAACAAAATAATCATGAATTCAGATAGAAATTGAGTTTCTGTATTTTTACTCAAATGCTTGAACTTAAATATTTTCCAGTTGATTTTGGACAACAGTCGCTTATTTCCTTTGTAATAGATCGGGGTTCAATATCCAATAAATAACTCAGGACTCATTTTTTTCTTTATTTAATTCAAAGTACAATCAAAATTTGTCTGATATTTTGCAAACAATTATTTTTTTTGTTTATTTATTTTTAATCGATTGGCTGAATCAGACTTAGACGGATTCCTTTTCGTCCCTTACCGTCTGATGCCGAGCGTGCTCCGAATAGAGACCAATCAGTGCCCTCTTCCCATCTTTTACCATGTTCAGAGCTTGCTCATTGTTTTAACAGGCCCTCCATCAGCCCATTACCAATGGTGATCCATGGTTCTGGTCCACAAAATTCATTTGTTAAACCTTTTTTTTTTTAGCTGACTTTTTGTCAGCAATTTTATTTCGCTCTGCGCCTGAAGCTACTCTCACTATTTTGAAGCGTATCCATTATTTTTCAGAGTTGTTGCACATTTTCGTGGCATGGACTCGATAAAATTGCTCAGAATGTCTGCAGAAATGTTCTTCCATGCAATCTCCGATTGATAGAAAATGGAATCCTTGTTTTTTCCTTTATGCGCTGAATTTTCTGATCTCAATTTCCTATATATTTTTTGAGATTGAGATTGGATGAATGGGTCTCTATCAAATACCGATCTTATTGGCAAAAAACCACTTTTTTGCACACCGTCCTGGGATTGTCATCGTGCTAGTAGACATGCTTTAACAGCAGATCTTCCTCCATATAAGGTCACATAACATTCTGGGAAATATCTTTGTACATCAGACGGTCCATTACACCTCTTATTTTATGAATTGGACCGATTCCATGGCTGAAAAAAATCACCTGACCATTACGTTGCCTCGCTCGTATTATATGGTGCTTTTCAAATGACGCGGATTTCATCGTTGCCCTTTTGGTCTGCACACTAGCTTTGTTCCGTCGCAACCTTTCATGTTAAATATAGATTCATTCAGTAAAAAGCACGGCCTTTCATTTGGCAGTAGCAGTAAAATTGGCGGTTACAAATTTGAGCTTTGACTGTCGATTCTTTCTAAAAATGAATGGCTTTTTCATGCTTTGGTATGTTGCTAAACCACCCTCCACAGCTCGTCGTTAGATAAACCTGTGTGAAATGTTTAAACGCAACTTTTTCACGTCTGGTTGTGCCCCACGGTCTGCCACCTCCATATTTTGTATATAAAAAATGGGAAGCGCGAAAACGGCTTATAGCTCTACAACTTTAATTAATAACAACTACAATTTTATTTCAGAAGATCCAGAGGTGCTACACTATCATATTATATATCAATTTAAAGGGCTTGACGAGTAGGTTAGGTTATTGTAGGTTATTATCAGATTAAAAACCGGTTTAGCCAATTCCAAAATATTAGCGTCGGAAGTTTTTTAAAATTCACTCATTGAGCAAAGCATTGCATTCATCTTTGTAAAAATCATTGCTTAAGCGGGAGTAAATAACAAATGAGAGAGAAAGAGAAGACGTGAGTAACGGCATTTCTCAGAATTATCTAACGGATTATCTGCATACACCAGGGATGCCAACTCACTTTTTCTGTCTCCCCGATAGCCCTCGAGAAATTCGCCAATTTTCGATCAAATTCCCCGCACCGGTATAATTTTATATTACAACAGCACGATACGCACTTTCCATATAAACATTTTATAAAAACGAAAAATATCTTTACGTTGGCTTAAAATTGATCTCGGTGACTGTTATTTTAAAGCGGCCCTGCACTATTTCGGTCAAAAACTTAACCATTTTTTATAGCACTGGTAGGTTAATAGAAATGTTCTTTCTGACTTCGGAGTTTTTTTAACACAAGTGATTTCATCTCAAGGGAACCCACTCTCAAAATCTATCCGGCTCAAACTTGCACAAAGTTTATTTCCATTGGGTAGTAGTTACCACATCAAATTTGAACGAGATGGGATGTTTCGAGTTACTAGACGCTGATTTTGATAGATAAACAAGCCTCAGCCCACTTTTGAGAATCAAAGTTCTCAAAAGAAAAAGCATGGACTTTCTTTTGGCTCAAATAAAAAATGGCAAAAACCTTGTTTTGAGAAAAACGGGTTTAAAGTTTTGACTATCGGTTTTTAACATTTAAAATATACTTCATCTTCTTTATGATGGCTGACCTTAGGATTAAGAGTTATTAATCAGGAGCTGCTGGACCTAGGCATAGCTAAGCCTTTCTGAACGGACGAAAGCGAAGGCAAATCCCCGCAAGTTGGCATCGCTGGCATACACAAATAACAAAGCGAACAGCAACGAGTAGTTTGGTTCTCTTTTGATATTTGTTTTTTCATAAAAAGATTTTTTGAACAAAAAAAAATAGCCCCAGTAACTGGGGCCTTACCGACTACTGTCATTTATAACCTTTCTAAATATTGTCATGTATATATATACGTTATGTACCTAGATTAGTTATTTGCGTAAATGCCTTGGCTTCGACACACTGAACTTTGTTCTAAGATTTGTATGTACATATGTATGTACATACAAATCTCAAATCTTTTTATTGAAGGCGAAGGTTTTTGTAACTCTATTTTATAAGTAGGCATTTCTAATTTGTATATCACGTGGTGCATTAATATGTTAAATTTCCGCATTCCTCAATGCAATTGCGCTCTGTTTTGTTTCACAAACACTTCGTCATATGAATTGCTTCCAAATAAGCTCGATTACGTCGACGTAATCCGAACATGTCCAATGCAGGCTATTAGTACACATGAATAATATGCCATATACGGTAAGAAATATTCAATTTTAAAATATACCCATAAAAATTTTAAGACTTTATTACAATTTTAAAGATTCAATTTATTTCTTACTTCCAACTCTATAAGTGGAATTTCTCAAGAAGTTGGTAAAAACTTTCAGCATATCGAACAATTTTCTCAATTTTCTTTACTGGCAACAATGTCCGTGAATCTCACACATACCGATTATTCATTGCTATTTTGGAAAAGTGGGGGTAAAAATGATGAGAAGAGAAGTGCACAATGACAAAGTAGGCAAAAACACAATACCGAAGGCGAAACTGGTTTTAATGAAGAATAAAAACAAAAAACTTACCGGCAAATCATAAAAAAAAACAACAGAATAAACACGTAGAAAACGAAATTAAAATTACGTCACTCTGATACAAGCCATTTGATATTGTTTGCAGTGGTGGTGCAGTGCTGGAGCATCTAGAATGACAACATATAAAATGACAGCCAGATTAGATTGGTTGATGACAAAATATTTGCATGTATACGTAGCTCTGGTATTTACCGCAATTAGTGGATTCTCTATTAACAAACTTTGAACCACAAACATGAACACACACTCCAACAATAGAGCTATTTTGTTTAATTCTAAGAATAGTTTGGAATTATTGACAGCTTATGAAATGTCTCTAGCGAGGCGTAAAAGAGTATAATATATTATTTGAGTGTCAGGACACTGCTGCTATTCTGGAAATGAAATGACAAATGAAATAAAAGAGAAGCCAAACTCTTTATACCTAGAAGTTTCCAACTAAGCTCACGAGAACTACTAAAAAATGTTATTGAATTTCAAACTACACAAAGTAAAAAATGCAATCCTTTATAAATTAGTGACGTAAGCTGAAATTTTCTTTACTACTTTATTTCATTTCGATAATAAGAATATAAAAAACATCCAATGACACAATTCATATTACAAAAAAAAAAAAAAATAAAAAAAATTATTGATAACATGCAAACACGAAGAGCAATCGACTTGCAACCAACAACGTTGTTTTGTGGTGAATTGGTCGTTTCGTTTTTTACTTTACATTTATTGTTGTTGCTTTTAAATGGTAGCTTAGCTCGAAGAGAGACATGAGCCCCAGTGGCCTAATGGATAAGGCATCTGCCTCCTAAGCAGGGGATTGTGGGTTCGAGTCCCATCTGGGGTAAAGCATTAGTAAATTTTTTCGAAACTTTTTTTTTTTTAATTTGGTTACATTATTTCTTTTTTAATAATAATATAATTTCTACTTTCATTTTGTTGTAAAACCATTAGTAAATTGTTGAGACGAGATTGTACTCGTATGTTATTAAGGAGTTAACCTTACAACGAAAAATCAATGTGTACGTAAATTGTCAAGGATATTTTAAGGGATGTTTATTCTTTGCTGCTGATATGTACATCGCTAAAAGCTCTTCATTGTGAAAATTTTTATTTTATAACAACAATTTTATTTTCTAAAATCCCTATATATTTTATTTGACTTTGAAGATTAAAGCTTCTATGTTCCTTAGTTCTGAATTAGTGATTGTGGTAAATCAAGACTGGCTCATCGATTGTAAAGAGCTTTGAAATGGCACCGAGTACAGATGTTAAGTACAGAAGCATAGTCTTAATAAAACTGGTTTTTGTTCTCCTTAAAAAATTTCTTACACTGCCCTGAGTAAGTTAGCGCTCGGTTTGAACAGAGAACGTTACCCAATTTTAATGTGACCCAAGGAGTCTAATGAAGGCATCGAAATTTTCTCTTTCACTGACTAGCAAATACTTTTTCTGTCATTTAACACAAATAATTGCCTGTTTTCTGATTTCTTTTTGTTTTTGTATTTGAACCTTTTTTTTATGGTTATTCAAAAAGTTTTTTATTTTTTAAATGTAGTTACTAACTTTAATCATATTTTGGTTTACTTCTTTACAGAACATGTGTTGCATTCGATGGGAAAAAACGTATAATAGGCGTGGCTGCAAAGAATCAACAAGTCACAAATATGAAAAATACAGTAAGTGGCTTTAAGCGCCTCTTGGGTCGTAAATTCAACGATCCCCATGTTCAGCATGAACTGGGAAACATTCCAACAAAGGTCGAACAACGTCCGGATGGTAGCATTGGCTTTAAGGTTAACTATTTGGATCAGGAGCAATACTTTTCGCCGGAGCAATTGACCGCAATGCTTTTTACAAAACTAAAGGAGACATCGGCCAATGCAATGCAGGCACAGGTGCGTTGCAAATAGGATTTAAATTTTTTTTATACAGATACCAATTTCTTATAATCATAGGTTAACGATTGCGTCATTACGTGCCCTGTTTACTATACGAATGCAGAGCGTAAGGCATTACTTGATGCTGCCCAAATTGCCGGTTTAAATGTATTGCGTCTGATGAATGAGACCACTGCAACTGCATTGTCTTATGGTTTCTATAAACAAGATTTGCCCGAAGACCAAAAACCACGTAACGTTATCTTTGTGGATTGTGGCAACTCATCACTGCAGGTCAGTGCATGCGCCTTCACCAAAGGTAAATTGAAGATGCTCGCCAGCACTTGGGATCAAATTGGTGGTCGTGATTTCGATGCTGTTTTAGCTGATTACTTTGCCAAGGAGTTCTACGATCGATTCAAGATCAATGCTAAACAAAATGCACGCGCTTATTTGCGTTTAATCACTGAAATCGAGAAAATGAAGAAACAAATGTCAGCAAACAGCACAAAATTGCCGCTGAACATTGAGTGTTTCATGGATGACATCGATGTGTCGTCGAGTATGCAGCGTGTGCAAATGGAAGAGCTTTGTGACCATTTGTTCCAACGTGTCGAAATAACATTCAGGAAATTCTTACAAGAATCTAAACTAACGCTGGACGACATACACTCTGTTGAGATTGTTGGTGGAAGTTCACGCATTCCGATGATTAAGAACTTGATTGAGCAGGTAAGAAAAGAGTATAGGTTAATTTATTTTACTAAAAGCTGCAACGGGCACATTGTACGCCATTAAAGCGCCTTGACCCATAACCCAAAATAAGGTATACTATTTGTTAAAGTGTAAAACAAGGTTGATTTAGAATAATTGGTAGCAGCGTCAACTCTCTCTTCCTCTTCTTTATTTTATTTTTATATGAAGACACTCAGACACTGTCAAAATCTTTGTTTTGTCTGTTTCCCATGCATTTGTTCCTGTATTTTTGACATTTCTGAGTTGTCTTGTAACTCTGCCATGGTATAAAGTATTTGGTATTTTTAGTAGGAAATTTTAGCTTTATATTGGGTGATTTTTTAAAAGTTTGGTTTATAATAAAAAAAAAACACAGAAAAGTACAAAAGTATATAAAATTTTTCGAGTCGATAAATCAATGCTTGCCATTTACTTTTTAAAGATTATTTCATGTAAATGTTGATCACGACTACATTGTAAATGATCCATGCGAGAACTCCAATTTTAAACCACTTATCGAGCATGGCGGCTATTATTTCGCTAATTACAGGAGAAATGTTGTTTTCCAAGGCTGCAATTGACGCTAGTTTATCGGCATAGACAAGGGATTTGGGCTTACGTGAACCACAAAAAAAGTTCTGATTAAGATACATTGCTTACCGAACCAATCTCTCAATAAGTCCATTGTTTCGACACTGTGGCTGGTCGCCCGGCTTCAGTTCTAAAACGCGCTGTATTTTATACGCTTTTAGACCAAGATTTTTTCGTAAAATCTTACACGCAGGAAAAATTTTCAAATGCATCTACACATATGTACTATATGTCTAGATGGAGAGGGGTGTGTCTAAAGTTATTTATACTAACAGAACAAAAATAGAAGAGTTAAAACGGTTTTTGGATTTATTTTCTTTTAGGTATTTGGCAAACCTGCAAGCACAACACTCAATCAAGATGAATCGGTATCCCGTGGAGCTGCTCTTCAGTGCGCCATCATGTCACCAGCAGTGCGTGTACGTGAATTCGGTGTTACCGATATACAAAATTATGCTGTCAAAGTTAGCTGGGATGGTGAGGGTGCACTCTCAGGCGGGGAAATTGAAGTATTCCCCGTTTTTCATTCCGCACCATTCTCTCGTCTATTGACATTGAATCGCAAGGAACCATTTGCTATGACTGTGCAATATGCACAGCAAATACCTTATCCTGATCCTATTATCGGTAAATGGTGTATTAAAGATGTGAAACCAAATGAGCGCGGCGAACATCAAGAGGTCAAAGTGAAAGTACGTATTAATCATCATGGTATTGTTTTGATATCGAGTGCTTCATTGGTCGATAAGAAGGAAGCAGAAGAAGTTTCACCACCAGCTGGTGAACCAGCACAAGCTGGTAATGAGGAAAAGCCAGGCGATCAACAGCAACAAACCAATGCTGGTGAACCGATGGATGTGTCACAGGAGGTGAGTGAAATGAGATTCATTTGTATTTTTTTTTTAAATACTTTTAATATATATGTTGAATGTTGAAAATGATTTTAAAAGTAGTTATAGCATACCATCATTGCAAGTTACATAATTATTTGTGTTGTTGTCAGTTTTGTTAATTAATGTTATAAATTCGTGTTAAATTAAAAGCTTGATTATGTATTACGATTTCAGTCACTTTTTCGACTAGAAATCTAATGGAATTATGTTTTACAGCAATTCAACCAATACAAAATCCGAGTGAAAAATTACATCAAAAATCAAATTTTGCCACATAAAAAAAAAAAAATACGATTAAAACTCTTTATTTAGGTTTCGATCAAACTGTTGTTTACAATTATTTTTCTTTCTACAATTGAAATTGCAATATTACTTTGTAATTTTAGCGGTTGTACATCATCAGGCTTTAATTTTGTATTATTATTTTTTTTTTTTTTTTTATATAATAATAATTTTATATGTAGATGTTATTTAAAAGCTTCCACATTTACTTCGTTGGAGCTATCGAAATGTCTATCTGAAATATCTTTGCTTGTTATGCCCATTTTCGTTAATATATATATTTGTATTTAGTCTAGTCATTGTTTATATATAGTTTAAAACCCTTCTACGATATCGAAGTGGAATTTCTTGCTAAAATTATATAAAAGAATATATGGTACATACTGAAAAGAAGTAACAGCTTGACGAAGTCAGTGTTTTCAATACGAATTGTATTCAGTTTGAAGTTCAATCGAGAACTAAATTTAGTTTAACGGGCATTTGAAATATCTAAATATTTTGAATTATTCAAAAAAATTTAATAACACGATAAACCACATAATATAACCAGATCCAAAGATCCCTGATACTGGATATACTTTTAAAATCGCAACATCCAACAAGATTCAGATTACTTAACTCTATGTTGCCTTTAATAAACCACCCACCTCTTAATCAAAATCCAGTAGAATGGTAGAAGAGCCGTGCCAAAAGTTATCAATTAGCCGTAAAGTTTTTAGCTGGAAACATCGTTACTACCAGAAAATGTAGATCTTTTAATTTTAATTACTAAAACTCGGCAGTAACAGCTCAACTCAAACAACAGCGTCTTATAAAATTTCTAGCAAAATCATAATTGTTATAGAAAATAAAATATATATATTTTATTTGACATTCTCTGTCAACGGGACAACGGGTAAATTCCGTTGTTCAGTATTATTATTAATTTTGTTTATTTATGGCAAAAGACAAGCGATAAATTTTTTATATGGTGGTAACCGAAACTCACAACGAACTTAAATAAACATAAATCTCTTTTCCATTTTACATTGTGCCAAGCGACTCTCAGTAAAGATTTCCGTTCTAAGGATAAGTTGTCCCAACTATTAGGCTGCCCTTTTTTGGTTAAAGCTCCCGATTGTAGCTTTGACTGTCTAAGCTTAGGGATTTGATGACCGCTTTTTTCCGTTTCTTTCCTTTCCTCTTAGTACATATTTTATGATGTGAGCTCTTATACCCAGAAAGGGTTGGGTACCAATGTGATATTTGGCTATTTATTTCTGTATATCCAGGGACCCTGAATATGGTTACTTGGTTTGTCTGGCCTAATTCATTTAGTATCTCTAAGCATTTGCAGACGTGCATTGAGGGAATCTCAAACAGTCCACTACTTTGAGTCTTGACTATCTAAATATGTTGACTCTTACACTTGTGTTCGATGTTGAATTGTAGCCTTGTGGCAAAAATCACCGCTTGGGTTCCGTAAGCTCAGGATCTCTGGTTGGAGGTCCTTAAACCCCAACACCTGTCCTGTTCCTTTTTCTTCTCGAGCCGCGTGCTATTTAGCAAATGTGCTTCGTTAGAGATTCCGAACATTTTTTGTTACTAAGGATAATTTTTAAGTATTTCTCGAAGATATAAATTCTTTCCCCTGAGGATGCTGCTTCCAGAACTTTGCTAATAACTTTACCTCGGTCATCGCAAATTTTCATTTTGGCTGTAGTATATATTGCTAGTGGCTATGGCGTTCGATTTAATAATTTATGAATGGATGAATAATATCATAAATTTAGAAATTTTGTGGCTTATCTTGTTATTCACTATATCATATAACCCGCATATATATACTTGTTTTATTTAAGCAAATGAAAACTGAATGAGCTCAGATTAAACTATTATTACTTCTTACCACATACATATATATACACGAGAATATGTTGTCTTATCAGTAAGTACAATCCGCTTTTCAAGCATCTATTTGTCCAAAGCAGCATAGAAACACTGAAACTAATTGCTTTATTCGTTCTGTGTGGGTTTGGTTAAGTTATTCTAACCTTCCAATTAAATCAGTGCGATATTTTTCAAGCATTTCAAACAGGAAAAGTGAAGACTTCACAACCACCAGGGCTCGCAGGCCACACTTTGTAAATACTGTGTTAGTGTTTCTCTACCGAAACTCGCTACCACAATCAAGCTCAAATAAAATTGTGTTACAGATAATAGAAAAAAGTGTCACTTTATTGTTTGCATGCATATCTAAAATTCTGTGGAAATCGGAGCTAAAGTTTGTGAAAGCAAAAGAACCAAAAACTTTTCGTTAAATTATCTAAACCTCTGACCTGAACTGGCTCCAATTATGTAAATTTGTCGCTACAAAATCAGTAAGAATGTAAGATTCTTGCTACTATGTATTTTATATTCTTTTATTAAACATATTTTACTATCATATTTTTCTATATGTGCATCAATCTTGCCCAATTTTCTTTTGCGAAATCGAAAAACCTTTTCATGACTAACTTTTCATTAGCTTTATAAGTTTATATGCTACTGTGTGTATCTTCCTTCTCACTTAGTTTTTTGAATCTCAATTTCCCAGCTTAATTTGACGCCAATTAGTGTTAAATTAATTTTATTAAATCAAACAAACAAACAAAATAAATCACAATCTCTGTTTTGTTATTACATGTTATTATTATTGTATAATTGCGTAGGAATGTTATGATAATGAGGATGATAATAATACATCAACAGCCTCATCACCTGGAGGACAAGGGTGGGCTCAGCGGGTCAAGGGCTGGTTTAGTTCGGTACGTTTTTTCCTAGAATTAAAAACAAACAAAAAACGAAAAAAAAAAAAAATAATTCAAACTTCTCTTTTTTCTATTTTTAATTAACTGTTGAAAAATTGGTCAAAAAGATAAATCTAAAACCAAAATTTGCTATAAAAACTCTTTTTATTATAATTTTCAATATTTTTTGGTTAAAAACTTTTCTTTAATACAAAAAAAGAAGAAAAAGAGAACAGTAAAACTTCTTTAAATGAAACGAAAGAAGACCGCTCATAAGCCTACCCTGTGTGCTCCGCCTTTTTCAAAAAACGAAAATTTGACAATTTTTTTTTTTTGAAATTGTTACTAAATAAATTAAATATTTTATATTATAAACTCGTTTGTTCGAATTGTTTTTCTTGAAAATGTGATGAAGCGCTGTTTTTATTTGTTCAGTATCTATTATAAAGTTATAAAAATATCACTTGTTTATTATTGAATACTTTGTTTTTTTTTTTTTTTTGTAGCTGCAGGGATTTTTAATAATAATAAAATAGGCTTTTGCTTGAGCTGTTTCCTCTTCGCTTTCTTTTACTTATGAAAATTAAAATTAAATATAATATCAAAAATACGTTTATGCTTTCTTTTTTTTTTTTATTAACCGTTATTTATTTACTAATACACATACAGATCTTAAATAAAAAAAATTTCTAACTTATATTTCTACATTACTTAAATATTTTAGGGCACAGATAAGAAGAAGAAATCCTCTAAACTTATTGAACTTCCCATGGAAGTTAAGACAAGCGGTTGCTCACCAGCTGATCTGCAATTTTTGGTCCAACAAGAGTCTAAAATGATTACCAACGACGTTAAGGAAACTCAGCGTGTTGATGCTAGAAATGCTCTAGAGGAATATGTCTATGATATGCGCAATAAGTTACAGGTAAGCAATATATGTAATTAATATAAGTTTTCAATTGTACTAAAAAAAAATAGAAAACAGTGAATTTCTTGGGATTAGTTGGCTTAAAAAAGTAACAAGTAACAAGTTTGCTGAGTCAGGAACTTCGATTCTTTTAATTTTATAATCCTTACCGATTTTGACTTCTTCCGTTTAGAATTGTTTACTTTGTTTTTATAACTTTATATTATGGACTGACATCCCACAGGTTGTGGTGTCCGAAACAATTCTGAGCCTTAACGAACCAAAGCCTGTAAACTCTTCTGAAGAGCATGTAACATGGCTTTATTTATATTAATAGAGCTTGTTAAATCAGACATTCGTTCGATCGAGAATCACATATTTAATTAAATTTGAAATTTTTTCTTGAAATTTAAAAGAAAAAGAGAAACTACTTTACTTTACTTTGTACCAGGGCCTATAAAATATATTTTACTCAACTCTTCTCTGTATAGCCTTATGCCTAGAGCACTTATATTTCCTTATTTTGTTTATCAAAGCTTTGCGTTGTCTTAAATATGTTCTTATGAATCCTTTTCCCATTAGAGAGCATTGTCCTGGTAGATATGCAAGGAATTCTTACTATTTGCATATCTTCCTGTCAGAGTACACCCCTAATTACGTTGTTTTCACAAAAGGACTCGTACCATATCAGTATAATGCTTGAAATACAGCTTGACTGTTGGGCATTAAAAAAATATATTTTTATTCCTCCCCTTCCTATTCAGTGCTGCAACAAAGAGATTTTAAAAGTAACTTATTCATTCCTTCTTTTGGGGATTCCAAGAGATCATTGTTGTTTGCCTGACTACATCGGTTTCCAAGCCCTGTAGATCTTAGATTTCATTTTTTAATGCCACTAATAGTTTCTTTTTAAATTCACCCTCTGGCTTTGAAAAAGTATCATCGCCTTGACAGGTTATGTTTGCCACGCCTACTACCACAATTCAATTGGATGTCTATCCAAAGAGTTATTGGTTAACCGAATAGCTCTACCCTATTCGTTTACCTCTTTTTTTACCACGTTTATATCAACTCGCTGTCTGTTCGGTACAAATTTTGCAATCGATTTTAAACTAACTTCCCGATGAGCTAGAAACTTAAATTTTTAAATATTGTTCAGAACTGGAAGATAGTTCAGACGCTTATAGATAGAGGTAAAATTGGTAGCGACTTAAGTGAACTATTCATCTGTCAATTTCATATTGCATGCGACCCACGCTTTTCGTTTTAAATCATGCAAATATTTTCAGACCTACTAAAATTCGCAATTACGTATTTTCACGATAATCTTTATGGGGTTATGAATCTGTATGGGGTTATAAATCTGTATGGGGCTAGGAGAAATTATTTTATACTTTTATTCAGTTTTAAAAACGTGATATATTAACAATTTTTGTTTTTTATTTAAATTTTCTTATTATTTTAATAAAATTTATCTCACATATGTATTTATTTATGCATTCTATTTATTTCAGAGTGGCCCACTCGAACGTTATGTCATCGAATCGGACCGTGACGCTATCTGTTCGCAACTTAACGATCTCGAGAACTGGCTTTACGAAGATGGTGAAGATTGTGATCGCGATACGTATGCCAATAAACTCAAGGGATTGCACCAGCAAACCGACCCAATTAAAGATCGCGCCAACAATTACGAAAATTGCCCAAGCGTCTTTGATGAGCTCAAATATGCTATTAATTATGCACGCGGTGCAGTAAATGAGTTCAAGAAGGGCTCACCAAAGTTCGACCATTTAACCGAAACTGAATTCCTCAATGTGTCGGAAGCTGCCGACAAGGCGCAAAAATGGTTGGATAATCATTTGGGGAAATTTACGCAATCGCCACGCACTGCTGACAGCCCCGTAAAGGTCGAAGATATACGCCACGAAGTGCAGACACTTAGTGCATGCGTCAATTCGGTGGTCAATCGTCCAAAACCAAAACCAGCTGCTAAGCCAACACCAGCGAAAGACGAGCAACAGAATGGTGAAAATGCTGGTGAGAAGAAAGATGGCGGCGAAAAAGCGGCGAATAGTAATAATATACCGGATGATTCGACAATGGACGTAGAGTAGAATAGAAAAAGAAAAAGATGTTAATGGCGAGCGGTGTGTTGTGTTTGGTGTAGAGGGAAGAAAGGGAGAAGCAGAGAAATCAATGCATTTTGGTGGTTGATTTAGTATGCAAAAAGAAACAAAGAGAGACCGAAAGACGAGATGAAGCCGAAATAAGCTGACAAACATTGGCTGTCGCAGATTACGATGAATTACACAACAAAAATAAAATAAAACCTATCGAAAATCAAGAAATTATATAAATATTTATAATGAAATCATTAATTTTTAATTTATTAATTACATAATTTGCTAAACTAAAAATTTTTAACGAAAAATAAATTAATTTGCTAAAAACAACATATATATCTAACAGAAAATTGGAGTTGGCAACGCCGAATTTATTTGAAAAATATAATTAATTTACTTCAATTCAAAAAATTTGTATAAATGCATTTACACTTTTCTGTTCTTCATGTAATTTTTCATAACTAAAAATATTTTAGTTTATAACTTGAAACAATCATGAAGTAGATATAAAAAGAAAATCAATTGCAACAAGCAAACAAAAATGTATTTGTTTCATATGTGTCGGTCGGTCAGCATTTGAAGTTGAATTTGCCATCTTCTTCATCCAGGAGCTTTATTTTTATTTTTTCATTCAAACAAAAATGTCTTTTTCAAATTCTCTTTGTTGTAAAACATTGATGTATTTAAGAATATAACTAATATTGTATTCCTTTTTACCTCGTTTTAAGCTCACCTCCTCATATACTTATAGTATATAGTCTAATTTGATATCCTGTGCTGCTGTTGCTTTCATGTTTTCTCTCTTCCTTTCACAAATTTCTTTCTTTAATCAATAATAATAATAAAATTAAAATGAGTTAAGTATACCTAAAAATAATTGTCTTCAAATATCTATTGAAATTGAGGTTTCCCCTCTCTTGTGACACGTGTGTGAATAATTTAATATACAATTCTCCACAACTCCTTTACATTTTTCCGCATAAAGCAAGAAGCATTCTTAACAAATTGTAAACATTTTTCACATTTCTAAACAAATAACAAATACATATTTTCTTTATTGAGAAAAAAATAAATAAATACCAAAATCATTTAAATTGTCCTATTAAAAAAAATAATAAGTAACAATTTTTGATTTATAACATTAAAAATATTGTAATAACAAAAACTGAAACAATTTCCCAATATTATTTGCATACATTCAGTTTCAAAGATTCAAAATCTATAAACACAAAAATGAAAACAAACAACAGAAGAAGTTTGTGAAAAAATGAAATTATTTAATAAATAAAAATAAAACACTTAATGAAGATGAAACTTTAATCGATTATTGGATTAATTTTTTATGCGGGCGTTTATGTAACTATAATAGACAAACTTTATTGGCAGAAATCTGAGTTTCTATTTTCACTGCACCTTCTATTTTATTGTAATTAATTTTAAAATATAGAGTGAAACATAAAAGTTTTGAGAATCAGGTTCTATGTGATTAAAACGTTATGCCTCGTATCATCTACTTCCTCTTCAAAGTACTTTTCCCATTTTAAAAACTTAACTCACTCAACAATTCTGAGTAGAATTCTTGGAATAACCACTAGGTTAGGTTCGAGTGGCAGCCTTTACTCGAAAGCACACTTAAGCACATAATTAATCTCACTGTGATACCACAATACGGCGCGACTCCCCCATTTACGGAGTGGAGAACTATAAGAATTCGATAATGAATCTGGTTATGTCCTTAATATTTATGGATGATAGCTCGGACAGACTAGTGAAGAAAGGTGAGCCCAGGAATTTTAATCTCCTCCTGGTCAGGGATGGGCATTCGCACATGAAATGAAGGACTGTTTTTTACTCCTCTTGCAGCATGTCTCCCCATTATGCAGTGTCCCGTGAGCACCAAAGTCGTAGTACTGATGGAGTTGCTGCTAAGGTTGAGTAGCTGTCTAGTCCGTCTGTTGTCCATAGTGGTCCATGTCCGGCTGGTAATACCACAAGTTTGCTCCGTTACCCAGGATCTTTTTGCTTCCTCAAGGTAGTTTTGCTTAATGGCTAATTTAATAGACGTAAGAGGGACACCAATGGTGCAGCAAGGTGATATATCTGTAAGCTGGGAGCCCTGTTTTGTTAACGCGTCGGCATTGCAGCTACCTGAAATATCCATATGTCCAGGTACCCAATATAGGTAGACCTGCGAGTGAGTAATCCTTTTTTTTTTGAGATGGCATGCCTGCTGCCATACCTTTTCTTTGGTTGCCCATAACCAATACCGGTATCAAAATTTTATTTTGGTCACCTATGAATAATTTCGCAGTCAAACATTTGTTTTTGGTTACCTATAAACAGGGACGCGAAGATTACTTAATTAAAAAAGAGGTGAGATTTTTATTGATTTTATGACCCTAAAAACGAATGTGGCACGTCAGGATTTTAAGTAAATCAAAGTCAAATGGCAAAAAATCTTTTTTATTTATAAAATGTTTGTTTTGAAAAGGGTTATGAATATAATCAAAAACAAATTTTTGACTTCGGTAATTGTTAAGGGCAATCAAAAAAAAAAAAAAAATTTTTTTTTAAATCATTATTTTCCTAAAAAAAATGATTGGTATTTGGGGTCCCTAAATTAAACTCTTGGAGGACGGATATATGTATGTAGGTGCTATTTTTTCTATCTATTCTCTTTTCGTCATTGTTTTTTAAATAAATTTGATTTTGCGATTCCGATCCGTTGGATTTATGTGCAATTTTTTGTAAAAGTGTATTGAAATTTACGGCACAACAAACTATTGTAATAACATGCAGTTAAAACCGCTTAGATTTTTGTTGCTCTATTAACTGTTGTTCCGTTGTTTAAATTCTTTCGGATTATTATACACCGATACAGCTTTTTTAAATTTATGAAATAAGTATTAATAAATAAATCTCTTGAAAAAAATTAGAAAAAAGTTTAAAACCGTACTTAAGAGTTAAGAATTTAAAGCATAAAATTAAAATAATTTAAATCGGAAATGATTCCCAAAATATTTAACAAATTAAGCGTTGCTTAAAGGCGTTACGCGATGTTAAACATTGAATACTCTGTTAAATTCCACAATTTAGCATATAATTTGCCTTATTTCATTCTTTAATTCAAATCAAACAAAAATTTTTACCACTATCTTTTCAAAAAATTCAAAAAAGAAGAATGTAAAAATGCTATGAGTGAATTAACTCCCCCTAACTCTTTCCTCTACTAAAAACTTCTTAGTGCGCCAATACTCTTAAATCCGGCTCTGAAAATGGCACTAGTTACATATGACCCTATGTTTTTCTTTATGAACCAAATTTATTTATATACCAAAACATAAGTATATGTATGTATACTTATTACAGTATGAAAGTCTATGAAAGGTGACTTAATCTACTTTGCCCAAGAAAAGAGATATTTGGCAAGGTTAATAGAATATCAACTGATTCGAATCTTTGTATCTCATTCAATCATACGATTATCGTGAATCTAATAATTCTAACATTAATTTTCTGTAATTATTGATGCGAAAATATATAAATTGAATTTGCAAAGGAAATTAGTTAGAACTTTAGTCACATCTCCTACAAATATCGGTTCATAGTAGTCAACACTGTTTATATTATAAAAAAAAAAAAAACTAGCATAATCTTGTCTTTTTATCATAGACGCTACCGCAAAAGTTTGACACCATGCAATAAAACACAACACCATAAATTTTCAGAGATGATTAAATTTATTTAAAGCAAAAAGTCTGGCAACATTACTGAAATTTATTCAATTATTGTTTTCACTCTTGGTTATTTTTATATTAGACATTCTGCACTCACCTTATAAACAGACCGCGTGGCCTAATGGATAAGGCGTCGGACTTCGGATCCGAAGATTGCAGGTTCGAGTCCTGCCGTGGTCGAAAGACATTTTTTTTAACATTTTAACAATTTTTCTAACACTGTTTTTATATTAAATATGTAAATAATTGAATTTTAATATTCAAAAATGGTGGTTTGCACAGCTTGCGTCGGGCTTTAGCCCATTATCGACGAATCATCGAAATCGTTGAGATAAATTCATGATTTTAGAACGTCTAGGTTATCAAGGGCAGCCTGCTGCGAAAAAGCATCGACCGGTACACCTGGAATATTTCAAACGGTAAAATCAATCTGATACTCTTTAGAATTGCATTTTGGTATTTTAGTAACACGAATAACGAATAACTCTACGAGCCATTTTAAAAAATTAATTTTTTTAGACCCTTTTTTAACACAAAAAAGCGCAAGTGTAAAATTGTAAAAAAAAGAAAAAACAAATTAAATTACAAGAAATTCTGAAATTCTTTTTTTTAGTTACAATTTCAAAGAAGAACGACTGTAAACAGCCTTTGCTTTGTTTTACTTTGCGCATTTATTCAATAATTTGAAAGCTCTAGTCGCGGTTAGTTTCGATAACAATTTTATACACTTAATGTTTTTATGTTTTTGCAACACAGAAAAAATATCTAAATAAATGTGTAAAAGCATATCTGCATTCATGATTATTTATTTATTTAAAGTATTACATGTATGTATATTAAAAAATAGAAAATTAAGTTTGCCGAATATACACAATTATATTGTTTTCGAAAAACTCTTTTAAGTAGGGGAAACAAATTTTAATCCCGTATAATTGAAAACATAAATAAGAGAAACTGGCGGTCCCTTAAAATTCCACTAATTCAAATTCGACTGTATATAGGCATTTTTAAATAAAATTTACAATTATGTATATACATTCGTGAATGAATGAGCAGAGGACTCCTGTTATATAATAATCTAATTGACTTCTATGAAGAAGACACGCGCCTCAAGATTATGTGAGCGACCTCATCCACGGTGGATGGGCAAGCGAGACCTAGAGCCGCCTGGTTTGACGTTCTATGCTACAACGAAATCTCAGGGAAAGTTTTAGCTGCCTTCTGAAGTAAAAGAATATTATATAGTACACTTGTTTTTTACCACTACATATAATATCACCTCCTCACGATAGGCCAGAAATATCTAAATTTTCCACGTAATAAAATATATATTATTCATAATTACAATAGCATTAAATCCAAATTCTGAACCCATTGCTATAAATTAGAGGGGAAATATAACTTTTAAAATTATATGGTTTCTTTGCGCACACTCTCCATAAAATTGCTATGTATGTAAGTTGTTAGCAAGAATTCTAATTAAGCGCCTTGGCATTTCACCTATATTTTTAAGTTCTTATTTTCATATAATTTTGGCAAAAAAAACAAAATTCGTCATAAAATAAATGTATAAAAAATCATTTGCTGCGGCCGTGACAGGACTCGAACCTGCAATCTTCGGATCCGAAGTCCGACGCCTTATCCATTAGGCCACACGGTCAATGTTATCACTTTTTGCAAAATGCCAAATATGATACAAACCAATGAGTAATACAGAAAATGTATCAAAAATGTAGTGCTGCCACATTAATTAAATTTATTTATTCATAAAAAATAACTAACTTTTTTTACGTATAAACAATTTAAAAAGATTTTAATTTCCGCTATTTAACTAATAAAACAGGATAAGTTTTTGTCGGCAATCATTTTATTTATTTATCTATTTTGTAAACATATTATACATATTTAAAATTGTAAACATTTGTGTGACTAATGCCATGGAAATTATAAGATGAAAACCTTGTTGGCATTAGGATTAAACGGTTAATAAATGAAATGAAATTAAAAAGAAAAACGCTTAAATCCATACGGCATTTAGTACAACAACAATAATCTTATCATAACTATATTTTAAATAGCAAACAAAATTTGAATTTCAATAAAATATTGTAAATATACTTAATAACTATTAAAATAATGACATCTGAAGTTAATATTTACAAAATGAAATATATCTTATATATACAAATATAAGTAGGTATATATTAAAATGTTCACAAATTTACTTACCTTTTTACTCCCCTGTTTCACTGCAGCGAAGTTATATATCTCTGCTCTTGAATGGTGAGATTAATCTCATGAGAAGTCCGCGATATTTTCTATCCCACTGTCGTTTCCTTCCCTCTTTACATTTTTTCAACAGTCCTGTATGTTTCAAACAAGTAAGTATGAAGATTGTATGATATCTATTTATTTTTGCCATCTTTAGTTGAAAAAGAACAAGAGGTCGAATCACGACAAGTCAAATTTGCCGAGGTCTTAACTATTGCACATTTAATCGAAGGGGAATGTTTTGAGGCTTATTGGAGAAAACAGAACTGTAAGAAGCGGATTTAATTGAAATCGTAACCGAAAATTGTAATTAACCCTTCGATGGGCACCTCTTTAGGAGGCGCTAACATAACCTCCTGGGCCTAATTAGGCCCACGTGAATAAAACGATAGTTATGACCTATTACAGCAAAGTTATTGCGCAAAATTTATATAGCGTTCTGTTCACTAAATATTCTGCTATAATTTGGTAAAAATAAGCACCTTTTTAGAAAGTATACTAAGAAAAAAATTAACTTTTAAAATCGATCCGAATTACCAACATGTGTTTTTCTACTTCCAAATTACAAGCAAATAAGGTGTTTGCATAATTACAAAATTTAGGAAAACTGTATAGTTTTAATTAATGAAAGTTTTTTGGTTGTGATTTAGATAAAATATGTGATCTTTGGAGGTAATTTGGATTGACCCTTTGTTTAGAAAGTTCTTGTGTAATTTGAGTTCAAAGTTTAAATAAACTTGAAATTTTTTTATAATATTAGTTTAAAATTTTTTTTATCGAAATATTAATTGAAATTAATAGCATTTCTTAGTGTTATACCAATTTTGGAAGTAACAAGTAATTTTTAGTTAAGTTCAATATGAAATATATTTTTAAGAACCAGTTTGTGTTAAGCGATTTTAATTTTTTACTATGTCAACACACTTATAAATTTTAATTCAGAAATTGCTTAGAATGATTCAAAGAGATGATTTTTTATATACTCCATTGTTCACCAGTTCTTGGACTAGCGGATCACCATTTTATTACTATAGCTTGATATGATATTCGAAGATATTGGATTTTTGAGAAAATGCCACGCCCACTTTGAGATATGGTCACATTTTATAGACCACAACTTAACATAGGTACATACAAGAGCATCTCTACACCAAATTTGACTAAGATCAGATAAACGGTTTATGACTACACAAGCAAAACACATAGATGTGGCAATAATTTGTATGTATGTGTGTGTATGTATTTACGCATACATACATACATTTTTTATATATATACATATTTTCCTTAAACCCCAAAATTACCTTTTGCGTCTAAATAATCCTCAAATTCAAAATAATTTACTATAAATTTTACGAATACAGAAAATAAACACCTGGGCCTATTTAGGCCCAACTTATTCCGATTGAAACAAATTTTGTTTTTTTTTTTTTGTGCTCAGAAAACATTGGCGCAAGAAGTCATGGAGTTTCAGATCGATTCGTCAAGAAACAAAAACGATGTACGTGTTTAAACTCAAAAGGGGCCCAATAAGGCTCAGATGCCCATCCTAGGGTTAAGAGAATTAACTAGCGATACTGATGACGAGACTGAAACTGATGAGTTAAAACTAAAAGCTTTACAAAAGAGAATGAGCTTAGCTGAAAACTTGAAGTGAAACTACATTGGCGGCGTTTTGAGGGGTAAACTGAACAGGAGACAGAAAGTGGGGACGGAAAAAAGAAAAAGAAGAAGAGAACGGGGATGGAAACTATTCTAAACTACGGTCAGCCATCATAAGGAAGATGAAGTATATTTTAAATGTTAAAAACCGACAGTCAAAACTTTGAACCCTTTTTTCTCAAAAAAAGCTTTTGCCATTTTTTATTTGAGTCAAAAAAAAGCCCATGTCTTTTCCTTTGATAACTTTGATGTCCAAAAGTGGGCTGAGGGTTGTTTATCTATTAAAATGAACGTCTAGTAACTTGGCACACCTCATCTCGTTCAAATTTGGTGTGGTAACTACTACGCAATGGGGCTAAACTTTGTGCAAGTTTGAGCCTGATAGATTTTAAGAGCTGGTTCCTTTGAGATGAAATCACTCATATGTCAAAAAAACTCCAAAGTCAGAAAGAACATTTCTATTAACCTACCAGTCCTATAAAAATTGGTTAAGTTTTGGACCGAGATAGTGCAGGGCCGCTTTAAAATAACTGTCACCGAGATCAATTTTAAGCCAACGTAAAGGTATTTTTCGTTTTTATAAAATGTTTATATAGAAAGTGCGTATCGTGCTGTTGTAATATAAAATTATACCGGTGCGGGGAATTTGATCGAAAATCGGGGAATTTCTCGAGGGCTATCGGGGAGACAGAAAAAATGAGTTGGCACCCCTACTCGGCGAACACCATGAAATTGTTGTTGCACCGAACAAAAAGAGAGAGTCTTAACTCACACCGAACACGATATACTCGGTATCACTGTTGCACAACTGCGTACTTTTGTACCATTTAGGGTACGTTTTTATTTTTTCAGATACAAATCCTTTTTTTTTTTTGGTATTAGTACTTTTTTATTGCTTCCAAATATTTCCAACAATGTATTATTTTTCTTCTTTCCCTTTCATCAATACGAAACAGATGAGAAAAACAAACAAGATGGTTAATGCAAATGCGACAGATAAAGAGACTTATGTACGAATACCAAACTAAAATACAAGTACGAAAAATAAAACTATGAGAATACCATACAAACTGAGTACGTTTTGGTTTTCATATTTTTGGTACCCGTTTTGTTTTGGTATTCGTACATTTTTCTTTGTTTTTGTGTTACACTTTGTTTATTTACGAATTCATAGAGAGCACAGCAGCATAGATCAATGCTTCTTTCGATTCATTTCTTTGTGAATGCGTTTGCAGCAATCACTTTTTGAAGATATACGAATTATATTTATTTTATATGCACGTATGGCAATATGTGCAGTGTATGACTTTCGAGTCGTCCTTCCTTCAAATAATAATAATAATGGCAATATGTGATGTGGGTAGTGGGGTAGCCTAATATAACAAATGTAAAAATGAAAAAGTGGTGACCTTTTTTTTTCTTAAAATAAAAATTTTAAAATTAATATTTTTTATATAAATTTTTAAAACAGTACGTTTTTATTTTTAAACTACGCTTTAATTTTCTGGTCGTACATTCTTGTTTTCACTCCATGGAACACTGCTCGTTATATTGCACAGCGAGCAATGTTGCCGTTTTGCTTATTTATAAGAAAATTTGCTTACTTTTTTTACGGTTGTGTACGTGTACTTTTTTCGCATTTGTTTATTTTTTTTTTTTTTAATTTAATTTGAACTTAAATTTGCAAGAAAATTTTGATATATTGGCATTATTTTTTTATTACTCCCTTTATTTCGTTTTTTTCATTCGATAAGAATGGGTAGCACTAATTATGTTCATGCATACTTGGTGTCAGCCCTGCAAGTTATCGAATGAAAAATGTAATTAGTACCAAAATTACATAGGGCCACAAATTTTTAACCAAATTTTCGAGAGATTTTCCAGCGGTTTTATCGTAATTTGGGGTCGCTGATCACGACTGCGTACACAGTTTTTCTCTATTACATCTAGCTCTCCCACAATGACCTGAAGTCGGAAAATGGGATCTTCAGGGGCTATTAAGAAATTTGTTTATTTCAGCAGATACGAATTTTATGATTGATGCAAAGTTGTTAATCACAAAGAGATAAACAATATACACGTTTCTTCCAACTCTTACCCTTCCTCTTGAAAATCGGATTTTAAACCCCCTTTTTCCATAAATGGCAGATGAAAAAATACCGTTGAGAAAACTATTATACTGTTTTTGGAGAAAATGGGGAAAAAACAACAACATAAGTGTATAGAACGGTAGTGGTAATTTCTTTCAATATCTCTATTCAGTGAAGATATTTGGAATCAAATCCATAATTCTGGGTTATGATTTCAAATATTAGTAGCTTATATAGGATATTGAAAGATTAAGAACTACCACTAAGATCACTGATGGGGAATTGTGGCGGATTCCGAAACGGCCGTCTGATTTGCCCGTCTCTATATACATTGTTGTTGTGATGACTACATTTGTTCATTAACCTGTTTATATATAACTTCAGAAAATGTGTCTTGTTAAAAATTATGAAGGGTCCTAGAATATTAGAATGACCTACTACGTACATATTTCCCAGAATAATGCAAATACAGAATTTTTACATTAGAACCAAGCCATTAACACTACATAAGTAAATAATGGAATCGTTTGTAGTTGTAATTACATTAGACTTCCATGTGGAGCCAAGAAAGTTAAAAAAAAATATATTTAACTGGCTCCGCATGGGATTTAACCACGGATCAAAATTTTTTTTTTTTAAATGACCCTTATATAAGCATTTCCTGTCTTATTTCTACTATATATGTTTTTTTTACTTTTTTTTCAAATTGTTAACATTTTTAGAAGAATTTGATTGCAAAATTTTTTAGGCCGTGGAGCTCCGAGTATTCAGGGAGGCAATGAGTTATTTTACAAAACAGTATTATTACATACAAAATAATAGCTCTGTTCCCGTACTACAACGCGGGTGAACGCGTTCGCCCAAAACAGCCCAGAAAGCGTTCCCGTACTCAAAAAACTTGCAAATGAGAGCAGAGATGAGAGAGTAATTGTCTTCTCCTTTTCCCAGCACTTTTTCTTCGGGTAAAAATGTTAAAAGTGTCAAACAATCAGCTGTTTTGTATTTATCAGGTGTTTTGCTTTTGTGAAAATATTTTGAAAATTTGAAATTAATAAATAAATAAAGAATTTTTAGGAAAATAAGTGATATTTAAAATGGACAATGTTTAAAAGACATTCGAAAATTAATTAATAGTATATTAGTTAATTTTTGACTACATTCTCCACAAGTTAATGACGCAATTGTCTGTTCAACTTCTGACGCTGTAGAAGCTTCTGCCATTTCTGAATAATGCAAATGGTGATTGTGAACCCGAAGATTCTACAAAAGTAGACAGGCAAATAATTTATGTTTAATTTTTTCATTATTTATTTATTTTTTTGTAAGATTTAATAATTTTTATTTTATTAAATATCACCGAAACTTTATTTTTTGAATTTAACTGTCGTTAAAATTTTACGTTTTGTTTCGTGCACGAAAAGTGGCTTTGTGCGTTCCCGTACTTTTGTGCATTTGTTGTGTATCAGAGAGAGCATTTTTCGTTTACTCTCAGCTTACCAGACTTTACCCAAAAAGTACGGGAACGGACCTAATATTAAGCAAACGAGCATGGCAGAAGAATTAAGAAGGTAGATACATTTGGATAAGTAAGAAGAACTTTGACAATTGGGAAAATATTTGTTTTGATACTAGTCTTCTTTTTGCAACAGCGTTGTATTTTTATGGTTCAATTTTTAAGTGAGAATTTATAAGAAAATAATTTGCGTAGTATTACATGTACATAGGGAGAATTAATTGCTGCTTTTTATAATATTTTTTAACTCTTAATATGTTCAAGGTATTTGCTAATAAAGAAAACAAATTTAAATAACATTATTTATACTTGGTTTATTACAAATAAAATTTATAATTTAGTACTGAGTAATAAAAATAGTATTGATAATCTACTACTAACTTCTCTTTTGTATCCATTTACAAAATGCATTTCTAAAATGTTCCTCTTAGCGCCTGGTTATATTGGTGCTCGGTGTTCGGCGAACACAAAACATTTTCTCCCGTGCTCGGTCAAGGTGGTTACATTCAGCTCGTTGCAGATTTGTTTTTTGTCAGAATATACTCGTTTGTTTAATACTATTTTATATGTAATGATACTGTTTTGTGAAATAACTCATTGCCACCCTGAATACTCGGTGTGCTCGGTGTACAATACACCGAGCATATCGTGTTCGGTGTGAGAGTGAGTACAGACTCTCTCTTTGTGCTCGGTACAACAACAATTGCATGATATTCGCCGAGCATACTCGCAATATAACCACAGCCTTACTTGTCAAAAATTTAAAATGGCTACTTTTTGAAAAAATGCATCTACCATGCAAACGAGTATAATTTGACAAAAATCAACTCTGCAACAAGCTGAATGCAACCATTATGACCGAGCACGGAAGAAAATGTTTTGTGTTAGTCGAACACTGAGCACCAATAACCAGGCACTAAGCGATTTGCGCAAATTAAACAATTTTCGAAAGGTGCGTGCGCAAACAAGCATGTAAACTTACACACTTGTTTGCGAGCTAAGCATTCGGAGGAATATACCTTAAATATAAGCATTGGGTGAAACGAAAGGCGTGTTCACTTTCTTTCCATCACATTTTCATCTAAAAGCAGACTGTACTTTTCCTGTAAAGTGTAAATTTGCACGCAAAATTGAAAAAAATCATTGACTTTGTAGCATAAATTTATTCCAATGCATTCCTGTAGTTATAAATGTCGTTTCTGCAGTATTGCCAGCCTCTAAATGTAAGATATTTTAAAATGAACGCCAGAGAAAATAAGAAGAAGAAGTTGATTATGGAATTTCCGGTAGTGGACCCGTGTATATTTTTGTTAATCTAAGATACTGAATAAATAGTTATTGTACATCCGCAGAAATTTAAGACTTTTAATCGAAATTTACAACTTCAAATTTTTTTTTGGGCAAAGTCGATGGCAAATGCGAAATCTTAACTAAGTAACCAATTTTTCTTCAGTTTACATGCAAAGTTTTGTTAACACTTTCAAACTGCGAACACTTTGTTCAAAGGAAAATTTACTATAAATATAGCATGACATTTCGAAGACATTTGAAAACATTACTTTATATAAATTTGAATAAGTCTACCGCTTCGAGGAGACACTTTGAAAGAAACACCGATATATTCGTAGCACGTTACAAATTAGATAATTTATTTTAATGCACTTAAATTATTTTACACTGATAACGCAAAACGCTTATAAAAAATGCAAAAAAATTAATATAAGGTGAATTGAGAAAAAAAATAAGATGAAAGTTAAACTGAATGAGCCGAAGTCTTTCGATCGAATCATCGCGCTCACTTTGACAGATGGTAGGGTTACCATAGGTAAGTATTTTATAGGATCTTAGAGGTAAGTATTTTATAGGAACTTAGAGGTAAGTATTTTACAGGGTAAGTATAAATTCAATTTAGTTTGGTTTAAGGTACAATACAAGGTAAGTTAAGGTAAGTATAATTCAAGGTTATAATAATTCATGTTAAATAACTTCAAGATAATTTATGACAATATAATATAATATAAATTTTATTGGCTAAAGAGGTTTAGCCAAAATTATAATTGGACATCTATCTATTTAGACAAAATTACATTACTTCTATTATAATAGGGTCTTAAATAAATTCTACTAACCGTTAAAAGATGAAAATATGCGCCTTTTTATAATTAAAAAGTTATCGAAAATATCACTGAGCCACTTTTGACGGTTCGGCGGTAATCTGTCAAACGTCATTACGCTATCAGAAAGCTGATACGTTTTCAAAAATTGAGTTTCTACTGGTACGATGGACACGTTCGTTGGTGTAAACACCTGCTAGTTCAATGTTTTATGTAAATGAATTTAAAATAGCATGTACCTATTGCAATTATGATGACTATGATGATAGTTTTCAATACTCCCTCAAGAAAACTTCAAATTGACATTTTTTCATTATTTCAAAAGATCTCAGCGATATAACAGACTAAAATCTTCATTTCTTGATACAACAAATTTGGGAACAGGCAACAAACCCTTTTCCAATAATGAAAAAATTAGAGTAACATCGTGTATAAATATAGACTTTCAAAGCCGTCCTACACATTACATACTTAACGCGGCATTTAAATGCCCAAACGAACGAAAAATTTTTATTTGTTCGACCGATGCAAATGGTACATCGTTGAACCAAAGTTGAACATTGGCTCGCTACAATATGCTCACGAGCAATACTTTGGCAATGTAAATGGTTGTCTAAACCGAATGAATGTACTACCACAGTAATACAGAATTTGCTAAACCAAAAATGTTAAGCCTAAGGCTGTAGTTATACTGGGAGTATTCTCGGCGAACACCATGAAATTGTTGCTGCACCAAACACAAAGAGAGAGTCTGTATTCACTCTCACACCGAACACGAAATGCTCGGTGCATTGTACACCGAGCACACCGAGTATTCAGTGTGGCAATTAGTTATTTTACAAAACAGTATCATTACATACAAAATAGTATTAAACAAACGAGTATATTTTCGCAAAAAGCAACTCTACAACGAGGTGAATGTAACCACCATGACGGAGCACGGAAGAAAATGTTATGTAATATAATCAGGCACTAAGCGAATGAAATTTTTTTTACTACAATTTTTATGAGAAAAATCTTCATTTGCTCGGTTGTTTTAAATGCAGTTAAGCGTATTAGGGTAATTTATTGTTGTTACGCTGCATTTAGACCGCCCGAACGAATGAAGTTTCTTTCGCGTAGAAATTGTAAGTATAAAATTTTCGTTTGCGCAATCATTGACACCGGTCGAACATTGCGACAGGTACATAGGGCAAATTATAATGCTTCCAAGCATCAGCACTCAAAGTGTATCAGTAATATTAAATACACTTTGCAGTCACTCAACTTTCGCTAAAAAATGTAGAAGGAAAATGAACATAACTTATCCAGTATTGCATTGCATTAAAATAATCTACACTTCACAACGTGATAAACACGTTTTACTCTATTCCCGCGTTTTCACAACAGTACTGCATTTGGGCTAAAAATTGAACTCCGTCCAATCAGTCTGTACGAACATTATTTCATTCGTTTGGCTCAGTTAAAATTATCCACCTGAGCATTGCTCGTGAGCTTTTTGTGCCAAACCAAGGTTCAACTTTGATTTAACGCTGCACCATTTACACCGGCGAGCTAATTGACATTCTTCCGTTCGTGAAAACGCTGTCATCATAAAAACGGCAAGTTGACGTACTATCGAGGGGTAAAATCGTCGACAGCTGAAATTCTGCTTGATTTCATAGGGATATGCGCGTTTTAAATGCTGCAATCATTTTACGCCCCTTAAATTCGTCGATACGCCGCAATTCTGTTTATAGCTTTAAGCCGGTTAATCGCAAAGAACAGAAACATAAACAAGCCAAAAATACTTGTTACTGTCGCAAATCACTGATTTATGGTTCTGTTGCTCTTGGTGCCAGAATCAGAGAATTCTGTTTCTGTTATTTGCGACAACCCCTACTTTAGATGAAAAACTCTGTCTCTGTTTCTACAACTTCGCTGAAATGTACGACGGGCCTTACGATCGTGGATCGATTTAATTGAATTAGATTGTGACACATCCACATTCCCTGAAAACTTTTTACAGTCGGCGCAAGCAAACGTCATGCAATGCAATAGGTACATGCTCATTCATTCACATGAATTTCCTTAAGCTGGTAAAAAAGAAATGGCAACACTGATTAAAGTTAATGCTTCCCAAAAAGAACCGTTAAACGATATTTTGTTATTACGCAATTAATTTGATAAATAAAAACATCGTTTGAAAAATGTCTTCAAGAAGCAAATTAAGTGCGCGCTTGGAATTGGTGCAACGCACAAATAAATCTGCAGCAATTGCAATGATGAAAAACGATGTCGATCAATTAGCAAATTTTATAGAATTATCGGCAAATAACCCGGCATGCATTTGCAATAGAAAACCAAAAACGTTGGTGTGCATCAATTGTAAAATGTTTACTTATGGGCGCATAAGCAAAATTTGTCCTTGTCACAAGAACGTAAGTTATAAGAGATTTTTTGCCAAATAAAATAAATTAAACAATTCCAAAAAGTCTCCTGCATTACATGATATTCTCTATTATGCAGTTTTCATTCCTCGTATATTTAAAAAAAATGTTTCTATTCCTTAAGAATTAAAAACTTATTCCGGTTAAATGATGGTTGAAAAATGAAGTAAGAAGAGGTGGTATGCTCATCAGAGACAATAAATATATTTTAGCAGGCTTCTAATTATTGCACAACCTTCCAAATTCAAATCACTGCAATCCAGAAATCACCCATTTCACGGTCAGTGCCAAAGTCTTTCTAGATCTTGTAGCGATGAAGGAGAAAACTTTATTTTTTCGGATAAGATGTCGATGGTCATACGTTGAGTATTTTTTCGAATCGATAAATATGTAAAAATTGTCTTTTTTACATAACTACATTTGTAATTAGTTATTATTTTTAGAGGATTTATTATGTTTCGATCGTCTGTTCCAAAAGTGAGTAAAAGTACTTAGGCAGTGTTAACGTATGACCATCGATATACAAGCCCTAACCACTATTAATACGTACAGCTGAATTTGTTTTTAAATTTTAACTTTGAATGCGATTTTACGATTATAAAATGTGATTTCTTTTGAAGACGCTAAATTTTTTTGAAAGCTTAGTGAAAAATTAATTAAATATAAAAAGCAAAAATATTTAACTTAAACAACAAACGAAATTTTTGTACGTTATTCTAGGATACTCATAAAACTAAGAAATAACGATTCACCACTATTAATACGTACAGTGCATAACAATCAAAATTAATATTATTTTACATCTCCCCTTGCTGTCATTATGGCTTTAACCTATATCGTCCTAAGAATTTTTTTTTTTTGAATTTGTAGATAAAACTTGGTATTTTAGGATAATTTGCGGTAAAAAGCATTAATCTGAAGTTAAAAATTTTGTTTGACTTATAGTTTTAACTAAAAATGTTATTCTATTTATCCAACGCTGGGCACTTTTTGGCTTCTTTTTTTCTCTAAGAATGAAATCGATGGAAAAAAACATGTTTTCTTTATGAAATATTTCTTCTTTTATTTTTAAGTCAAAAAAGAGTAGGTATTAGACAAAAGAGTATCAATACATGAAAATAGGCAAATGTATTTATATTATGAATTTTCATTATATTTTTCAAAGCAATGGCTATGTAATGGTATGTTTCATCTTTTGCATAAAAACGGAGCTGACTTATGATATTATTTGCATCTCTTTTTCATATTCTCCTCCTTTTTATTATGATTTGCTGACCGCTGAATCGCGGAAGGTTTCGAAAATGAGTATCTGAGATCTGAGACATCAGTAGGAATATCAATATCGACGCATAAGTCTTTTTGAGGTCGAATATTTTGCTTATGATGAATAAAGCATTCAATTCAAGCATTGGAAATTAATGAGTTTGAAACAGTAATCCATAATGGCCAATAACATTTTTTAATCTTATGGCAATGCTATAGTTTTGAGCAGCATTGTCGTGAAGATTATCTCCTCCCATTCCTTGATTCTAATTTTTCAGAAGCTGGGGTTACTTGTATGTCACTCAATGGACCCGGTTCTACAACTTTGCCTAAGCATTTTTTTCTTTTTTTACATATCTTGGCGGGAACCATAGGATCACTCTGATCAAATTGATAGCAACTGTAATGCAAACCAAAATTTTTGTCGGTGATAGTTTGGCATTATAGCAACAAAATTCAGTATATACATATTTTTTAAAATATGGCTAAAAATGGGAGTTTTTTAAAATCACTGGGTGTTATTTATACCCAATTTTCTTTCGATTTGGCTTTCAATTCTCCAACAGTTCTTTGCGGATCATTTACCAGACATTTCTTCACAACTGTCCAAACACCTTCAATCACTTGAGACCAGGGCTTGATAATAACCAATCTCATACACTCATTTGTTACGAACTTAACCAATTTTGTGTGAATTTAGCGGTATGAGGCGGTACACCCTTCTGCTGAAAGATAAACTCTATGTGTTATCTTCCAGAATGGGTTTAGAGTTGAAGGTGGGCTGGACTAATCCAAAGCACTCAGTCACAAAGACCATTGTACTATACCCAAAGATAGAACCAGTAGAAAGACAGGAAAGTTATGTGAGGGGATAAATGGGAAGAATGGGTACATGGTCTACAACTTTTGTGGTGCCGTCAAGAAACTGCAATTGCCCTACGTCTTTCGCTGGCAGGAAAATTAGATATGCCTTTAAGACAATCACTCTCTTCGTACATTGCACACACGGGTATCAAATTTTGATTATTACCGAATATAATTCTAACGCTCTTAACCACTCTGATCCTGTGTTTTACCCGGTGCTTCGTCTGATTTGTTTCTGCGATTGTAGGCAGTACCTTCCAATCACGATCGGTCAAATTGAATACTCTTCCACGACTGGCAGTATTGTTTACGTTTTTTACTACAAATTGTTCTGTCGATCTGTTTAATCTTAACTCTTTTGAATTGGTACAAAAATGGTCGACAGATTTTATTTTATCAATTATTAAGTTTCAAATATCTGTGCAGATAGGTTTTCCGCAAACCATGGCATTACTTGATTGACAAATGTTTCGCAGAATCCCATTTTACTATTTTTTTTAGCTCCTTACTAACAGCAAAATGCTATTCCGCTTGTCCTTTTGTTTGATTTGTTTCTTATTTCTAATTTGTTTCTAGTGTACGTATTATTAGTTGTCAACCATTATTTTGTAATATAATGAGTATGCTGCAGTTTTTTGTTTTTTAAGATAAATTCTTTTACTTTTTACATTTAATTAACTATTCCATTAGGTTTCAAATAAATATAACATATTCAAAAGAAAATAAGTTTTATAGTCGTAAAATTTTAATAACGAACAGTTATGCTGACTAGTTACACTGAGAAAACACAACAATAAATAAGTATACAGAACGGTAGTGGTAGTTTTCTTTCAATATCTCTATTCAGTGAAGGCCCCAAAAATTTCTATAGGAAAAAGAAACACGAAAAATTGGGGTGTTATTTCGGTTTTGGGCCTTTATTTAGTTTTAAAAATTGGGGCCTTATTTCGTTATGAAATAAAGCCCCAATTTTTCAACACGAAATAAGGCCCCAAAAAATCAATTTATAATGTAATAAAATATGAACCCAGCCGAAATTCTTGCAAATCAAGGGTAAACTTTTTGCCTGAAGGAACCTGTATCTGCCCTGCAACATCCACCTTGTAAACACTTAAAAATATGTGACGAACGCAATTTAAAATTGCAGGCATATGCCATTGATTGATTGATTGATTTTTAATGCAAAATATAAACAAAAACAGGGCAAAAAATCGTCATTTTTTTCAAACGTCTGATTTAAATTGAAGAAATTTTTTTTCTTATTCCCTAGATGAGGCGATAGCAGGAAGTCTCATTATTACAAAATGGGTTACATTTTGTGTTTCAGAATATTTAAACCGGAGATATCATGTCCACCATGGAGCAACTATTTTCGGTAGGCTCAAGTACGAGGCGTCGAATGAACCATTATTAACAAAGATATTTTTAACATTAAAAACGAAAATTATTGTTCAAAACCTGTAGAAAAACTTGCAAAAAACTCGAATAAAAATATTGAAAAGCTTTTCATTTACAACGATTTGAAAACATCGATATTTCGCACCATCTCGGGTAGAATACCCCCTTAAATGCATTTTTATGCAGACGATCACGATCACATCATGGGCACGAGTTGTTATTGCTTCAATATAAAGTGAAAAATTGAGAGAGATAGCAAGAGAGCAAAATTTGATCGGCATGATCACCAAATGATTTGGCTGTCGATGCCGAATCATGAGATCAAACTAGTGTTACCTTTGCGAAATTATTCAGAAAAATTGTCTTTTAGGAGCAAAATAATACACTTTTGGTGAAAATGTATGCAAAATGGAAAAAAAACTTCTTAATAGCTACATTCGTCATTCTTTACATACTCGTTTACCCATAAAATTTTTTAAAAAGTTAACAAAAACTAATTTTTAATTATTTTCATTATTTGTTATCAAGAAATTTATCAATTTAGTTCACAAATTTAGCACAAAAACTAAAAAAAAAATTACTAAGAAGTTTAAATAAAGTAGTAGCAAAAAAGTACTAAAACAATACAAAAATGTACTATTGATCGGCGATCAAATGACTGTCTGCATAACATACTTTGGGCAGAGAGTTGAAAAATTAAAAAGAGAGCGTAAAAAGTGACGTGATCGGCGATCATTTGATCGTCTGCATAACATCGCCCTTAGTTTGACTACAGTAGTTCGAGATACGCAATAGGGCCTAGTATTGGTTTAGTGCTGTAGAACCCAAACTGAATAAGATATCTTAAAGTGCTATATACCGTATGAAAATACAGTAGGTTGGGTATCTTTTGGCTACAGGATAAATTTTTATTTTGCACTCAAAAAATGTTTTAGTATATTTCAAAATCGTTAAAAACTTCGATTTTCAAAAAAGCGGCACCAAGATGGACATGATTATACATGGCAAACCAATTAGGTTTGTATTTAAAACATGATTTTTGTATTCGCAGGATGGGTACTTGTACCAAACTATCACACAACAGTTTGCATAACCAACATTTTCTTAATCTTATATCTAGTCTGTCTTAAATAGACTACCCAATATCCCGAAGAAAACGAGAATGCACACATTGTCTGAAATATTTGTATTAATAATATGGTCGAATATAGCCACTTCTCGACGACCTCGATAGCCTAGTGGATAGTGCACTAGACTTTCATCTGGGAGGTTCGGGTTCGATTCCCGTCTTCGTCTGGTGGTTAATTTTCATTACTTTCTTATATTCACTATCAATATGAAGTGTATAAGAATTATAAAATAGTGTACAAGTACACACATTGGTTGGTAATGGCAAAACCACCAAGCCGATAAAAAATTGCCACACCGCCGTTCGGAATCGGCGTTAAACTGTAGGTCCAACTATGTGGTATCACAATGGGCCGTTCAGGCCTAAGGGTGTCTCTCGACAGCCACTCCAACCTAACCTAGCAACTTCTCAAAAAAACAGTTGCGAAAATTCCAACGGGGACTGTGTTAGGCAAACGCGGCGAAATGAGTTAAGCAAACTTAAAAAGCCCGGCAATTTCGCATAGAGCTTGCTAAATTTGTTTCTAATTAAGAATTCTTGATTCATTCACAGGTATGCTTTCTGATGGACTTCATCTATTGCCCTAATTGCTTGGGTAGTCCTGATCTGTTACATGGCGTCGAAATGGATGACATTTAAATGTTTTTATTTTGTTTGCCACTGAAGGCCGTCCGTCCTCACATTGAAGTAGTTGAGCTGCCTTTGAATTTTTTTTTTAGTTTTAATTAAACTTTGTTAATCATGTTTAATGTTCATTTAACGAACACCAGAATTTTCTTTCATATCTTTAAAATAATCTACTTAATACTTATTAATTTAAATATGTATAATTGAATTTTCAAAATTCAAAAATGTATTTTTGTTCGAAATTCAAGTTAATATATTAATTGAAGAAAAATTACACTGTCTTACAAATTTTGAGGGCTTATTTGAAATTCCTGGTAATGCAGTTCGTTTTATTTGACTAGACCTAGAAATTTTTGTTTATTTTTGCCACTAGTGTTATTAATATTTTATTCTTATGCCATAACAGAATATAAAAGAAAAGGGCGCTGTCTAAAAATACACATACATTGAGTACATTGACTTTTCAGATAGCTTACACTTTGCACCACTGCTACAATTTTTTCCAGATCCAAAGTGATAAATATGACAATTTCTACTGTCAATGTACTGGTTAAACTTAACTGTACAATGCAAAATATTTATAGGCACTTAATATTTATTATAAACTAAAGATTCCCCATTAAGTCGCTCTTTGAATAAAAAAATTTAAGGTGCGAACTTGAAAAACTTTTGTTTTCTGTTAAAATAACATTTGTTCACAAACTAAAATTTTTTGTAAAGCTTGCTTTTTAATTTGGCTTTCTTCGTTTTCTGTGAATTAATTATAATTTGAATTAGCATTCCTTAAGTAGAAAAAAAGAAAGATTCAATGCGATAAATATGAGAATTCCTACTGTTAATATACTGTTTAACCTTAACTGCACAATGTAAAATAATTTAAACTTAATTTCTACCATACACTAAAGATTCCCCATTAAGTCGCGCTTTGAGTGAAAAAATTCAAGGTGCGAACTTGTAAAATTTTTGTTTTCTGCTGAAATAACATTTTTTCACTAAATAACCTTTTTTTTTTTTGTAAAGCTTACTTTTTAATTTGACTTTCTTTGTTTTTCATGAATTAATTAAGAAAATAGTTTAATCATAATGTGCACAACAGTGGCTTTTAAGATTTTAGTGAGCTCGTATATCAAATAAATGTAGCCATAATTTGTCAAAATCTAAAGAAGCAAATGTTGATACTGAACATTTAACATGAACATATGCAAAGGCGGTGCAAAAATATTACCCCAAGAAACTGTTGCTAAAAAAAAAGTTATTAATGTTGGAGAGAGGTCGAAGACATGAACTTGGCGCTACCAGATTTGAAGTTAATAAAGCGATTCAAATAATGGGAGAAAACAAATAGAACTCTCATAATGAGGCTGACAAAATTAGAATTGCTAATACAATCTTATCAACGGCACACAAAATAAAAAAGAAAAAAACAGGAAAAATATTGTTGAAATCTTCACACTGAAAGCATACAACTTTTACATCAGCATCGTAGTATGCGTTTTTTTTTCGAAATTAAATTGTTAATAAAAACAACAAGAAACTTGACCTAAATATTGCCGAGTCAAAGAACACAAGATGAGTATTTTTTGTGCTTCTCCATTGACCAACCAACCTAACGTAGGTGTTAGTATATCTTACATATATTTATGTAGCAAATATTTAACCCTCTAGCAGGCCAGCCCGCCTTTTAACTGGCAGCACTATAATCCAATTATTTGATGATTCAATAACCTTTTGTGATTTCACATTAATTGTGAAAATTTTTGCGAAGAGTGATCATTTTTGTTGTTAATAAAAATATTTCTTGTTATTTTTTGAAATTGAAAAAAATATATTGGTAAGAACAGAATTAATTATATTTTATGACGTAGAAAATGGTTATGCTTTTTGAATGATTATTTTTCTTTTTCATCTTTGGCTGGCTACCCATCTTCTGACCTGGAGCCAAAGCAAAGACTCCAATTTATCATTTATTTTATTGCTTAAAAATAGGCTGCTAGAGGGTTAAGAATTCTCAATAACACTTGTGAGTCCACTTTACTATTAATAAATTAAAAGAGACACCACATTTAAATTGAGCTCGATGAGGCTTGATATTTAGAAATCTCAATTCATTAGCTTATCTTGCTATAAGTTCACCAGAATCAATTCGAGAATAGAAAGTTTTCTTTGTTACCATTGTTAGAGTTCCGAAATCAGTTCGATAAATACCATTGACAAGTTAACATGGCAAAAATGCAAGTGCTTAAAGTGTTATTTGTGATCCTGGTTGCTTTGGCAATTGTTGCCCATGCTCAGCAGCAGCAAGGAGGGAAAAAGCAAAAAGGCCAGCAGCAAGGTGCGAAACCACAACAAAAACCACGTCCAAAACCTGGACAATTGCAGCAAGTGCACAAAGATAAAGTACCCGCAAAACAAAAGCCGCAAGTAGCAAAAGGAGCACATAAATATATTACAAAACAAATACCATCGTTGGGACGAGTTCGTGGACGTATGTTCAAAACGCAATGGTCTGGAAAAAGCATAATACAATTCTTGGATATACCGTATGGCAAAGCCCCAGTGGGTTCTTTGCGTTTTAAGGTAAGCTTCTGTATGACAGTAATTGTGCAATTGTGGGCTTTCATTTTAAACTTACATATGTAACTGTAGCCCTCGGTGCAAGCTGAACCATGGGAAGGTGTACTGCAGGCAATCAAACCACATCCAGGCTGCCCTTCACTGCAGGATATGCATAAATACGAAGCAATGATGAAAAAAAATATTGATATTGAGGATTGCTTGCGTTTGACCGTTAATTCAAAATCGGTAGGTTATATTTTATCATCCGCTTACATTTGAATCTATTGCTACATAAATTTCTGCAGCTTGTTGGCAAAGCTCCTGTAATGGTTTACATACACGGTGATTTCCTTTATGATGGCTCCAGTGCAGAAGCTGCACCGGGCTATCTACTTGAAGAAGATGTGGTTTTGGTGTCGTTACGTTACCGTCTTGGTCCATTTGGTTTTCTTTCTACAATGACCGATGAAATACCCGGCAATGCTGCCGTGTATGATGTTATTTTAGCATTACAATGGATTCAAAAGCATATATCATCATTTGGTGGTGACCCCAATCGGGTTACACTTTTCGGTCAAGTGGGTGGATCTGCATTGATAAATGTTTTGACTATGAGCCCAGTGGTAAATTATTTGATCATTCTCCAAATGTTAGCCTCTCAAATTAAACGTATTTTCGTTTGCAGGTTCCTGATGGCCTTTTCCATCGTGTTATCTATCAATCAGGTTCGGCACTTTCACCTGCTTTCATTACCGATAGCCCGATTGCAGCCAGCAAAGATATTGCTAAATATGCAGGTTGCAAGAATTCGAACAAAATTGATGCTGTCAACAAATGCTTCCGCAAATTGAATACCACCGCTTTACTCACCGCTTTCAGTGCTCATGGTGATGACAAAGCACCATTAGGCGTTGGTTCCTATGGCGGTGTGCAATTTGTTATCGGCGGTCCTTCGGGTATTTTACCACAACACCCCGGTAAACTATTGGCAGCTGAGAAATTCAAAGCCTACTCCACACTGGGTGGTAGCGTTAAGAATGCAGGCACTTTCATTTTGAAAGGTAAGAATATAAATTTTATTACTATACTTCAGTAGAACTATAATGTGATTATGATAATGTTTGACTTCAACCAATACTGTAAGTAAATCGAGGTAGCTGTGTTCGGCTGCTTTCACAGAACTCCAAAATTTACTATTTTAAATATGTTGGCCTTTGCTCTGCTCTGGAGTTAGAGTTTTTTTATATCAAACTCATTTCGATGTGGACATCTCCAAAAGCAAAAAAGACACAAACATTGCTTAAAGATATTTGTTAAGCTTTTTTTACAATTCAAAGGTATATTTTGATAAGGGGCAATTGAAGATGAAGTGAACGATTAGGATAATTCAATATATTATGCTTTTAAAATTTTATATAATTAGTCTTAATTTTTTTGGATTTATAACTTCTAAGGTATCCGAAGGCATCCCATTCTGTTAAAAAAAATCGGATCAACATTGGCGTAGCCTTTACCTTAATCATTTAACATTTCATACACTACTGGTGTATTTTCGTCCTAATTTAAGATTGCTTATGTTCATCCCGTTTCCAATAAAGCCAAAACTATGAGCCCGCCGATTTGGATTTCAAGTGTTCTCAGTAAATAGTTTATTCTTGTTGGGCTAGATGACATTGCTTCTGGAAATAAATAAATAAGCGCTGAAGTGCCGTATAATTCTGTCCTCTCTCCTACAATTTTTCTTATCTTTGTACACCAATGACCTTGGGTCATTGACAAATAATTCCATCTTTTCGTTAACGGATCTGGTCTGTACCGACTGCGCTTTAGAGATTAAGAGAAACAAATTAGAAGACAATAAAATTTAAAAATGTGTTGAAGTTACAAACAAATTCCATTTAAGGTCTTTGTTAAAAAAAAATTATGTGATGGGTACTGTAACTCGTGAACCATAAACAACAGCAAAATTCTTTATTTCCTTAGTTTATAGAAATTCGTGTACAAAGTTGCGGTCGTATAGCTCGAATAATCTTATCAGATCAACTCCAAGTTATCAGGAAATATTATTGAAGCATAATTTCTTCAAATTTCTAAGTGAAGGTCCGCCTCAACCTTAAACCAATTTAAAATAAAACAAACAAATTCCCTCAGTTATGAAAAGTATTATATAAATTTCAATATTGCAAAGTTCCATTTTTTTGCACTTTATAATTTTATTATACTTGTATTGAAAGTTACAGCAATTTATACTGGGGATAAAAAATATAAGGCCACACATTTTTTTTTTAATTGTAAGGTTTGGCGCAAATTTTTCTCTACGGGTCGTCGGTTGGGTGAGTATTTGAGCTAATATCCGAAGCAAAATACAAACATTTTTTAAAAATTACCTAACGATGAAAATATCGTATTTAATTACTCTTGGTCAGATCTAGTTTTTTATATGAATCTGAAACACATCGCAGATGAATTTGATCTGCGATTTTTATTTGAATTAGGCATTTAGTCAAAATATAAGTGAAAAAAATTTAAATCGTAGTGAAATAAATAAATAAATAGTCGGAACATCCTTTTTGTTCCCTGACGTCTGCTTAATTTGAAAATTGTTTTATCACTTCTCCCAAAGTATTTAACATTTCATTTGTGCCAGGATGTTGGTCTTTTCTGCAACCGTTTCAATTTTAATTTTAAAAATATGTAGAAGAAAAGTTTTTAAAAAGATAATACTGTGATCACAAGCAATAACAACACAATTCGAGTTTTGTCGAATCAAATTATCATGATTCTTCATATCTGATTTCATATTGTGTCAAAATTTTATGAATATCGTTTCAGTGGTTTGCGAGATATTAAGGAAAGAAAAATAGCACAACTAAACAAAAGCTTTTGTTACTTTTTGTTTTACTTAACGGTATACTGTTTGCAAACCATTACCTGAGATATTTACAAAAAAAAAATGAATAATTTCTTGGAAAACTTATTTCACAATTGCATTTGAACCTTTGAAGTGCTCTTCTGTAAAATACAAAAAACACTCTTATGCTCTTATGCCTTGTGACCACATAATTATAAAAGGATTGCTGATTTTACATGGTAGATACGTTCCCTAGAAAACCGTGCAAAATAAAAAACTAAATTGTGTATTAACGAACACAAGGCAGAAGTGAAACTTCTTGTGAACTAAACGAAACACAAGCAAATAACAAGGAAACGAAATTTTTCAATCGATAAATTTTTTACTTCATTGGCTTGTGCTTTTTAATTTCATTTGATTGTGTTTCGTTTAGTTCACAAGAAGTTTCACTTTTGCCTTGTGTTCGTTAATACACAACCAATTTTTTTTTTGTTGGGATTAATGCTGAACAAAAATTGCAACTCTGTACCGGTAATGTCGATGACAATTGTAGCGAACTCTTTTTGTGTGCGACATCTTCATGTAATTCCTTGCGCCATCTGTATGTGAAATGTATAACTGTCATAAACTTTAAGATGGCGACGCTACACATTGTTCTTTCTACCATGGGCGTGTGTGTGTGTGTGTGTGTAATTAATATGTTATATTGAATTAAAACTATTTATGAATCGTTTATTATATAGTTTGCTCGTGAATTCAGTTACGGAATATTTATATTTAGCCCCTCATGCACATTGCTCGACAAAATTATGTCGCATTGCAAACTTACGCGCGACGTCACATCCGGTTGGTTTTACTCTAGGACAAGAGAGAAGAAGTTTCACTTCAAAAATGTGTAAAAAAATACATGCGAAATATTTTAAATTTGGGGATATGTTCCACAATTTTAAAAAATCGTGTAAGATGAAAAAACTCTAAACAATTTCCCGAAAAACCGTGCAAAAACTGTTAATCATTCGAAGTTTCTAACGAAATTGCTTCTCTTTTCGGAATATTTTGTTGAAATTATTTATTGCATCCTACGAACTGAAATTTTAAAACAATTAGAACACATTAAAATAAAAGGAACAGAACTAGACATAAAGCTGAGTAAATTGCAATGGTTAATGCATCGTAAATCCGCACTATATGTGCACAACAAATTAATGATTTATAATCAAATCCTCAAACCTGTGTGGGCATATCGTGATCTAAAATTTCCTACTGTTACTGATGTAATTAAAACTAAAGCAACCAGCCACAAATTAAGACTACAGCAGCACGTTAACATTGAAGCCGCAAATATCCTGGATTCATTCAGACAACTGAGACGTCTTAAAAGACGAAATGTCCTTGACATAGCCGAATGTCCCGAAATATAGTAAATTTGATAAAAATTTACTTATTCAATTAACTTACTTATCCGAAACAAGCTACTCGTTGTTTATATTGTAAATAGTCGTAGCGTTAACAAACCACTTGTTTATTTATGTATTTAATTAAATAAAGTTAGTCAAAAAATAAAAAAATAAATCCTCGAAATGCTGTGTTCAGGTTGAAGCACAACGAGATAAAGAAAAAACTGATAATAAAACTCAGGTATTCCCCCAATTATATTTTGTTGCTGTATAAATAAGTTTACTGTAAGACATTAAAAATTTGAATTAAAAAAATTTTTTTGCTAGAACAAAAAATTCGTGTAAAAAAGTATATTTGTGACCCGTGCTATTTCAAAATCGTGTAGAAAAAGAGTTGGGTGTACTTCTTCAAAATAGTTCTGAGAGTCTTTTTCTACAACTCTTAGTAAAATATGGGGTCGACTCAACATCATATATTTGATACGATGTTAGAGTTTAATACTTATATCCAAAACTAGAGAGATTTTTTAAGAATTCCCAGTACACCAAGAACAGTGTCTTATATTATAGTACTAGTCATAACAAGATTACATTATATTAATTAAGCCTAAGTGAGCAAAAAATGCTACAGTAAATATAGAAATGGCGAATTAATGAATAAATTAACGATTATTTGACAGATATAGAAATAATTTCTTTTTAAATTGCAAGGCGTTACTTAAGAGTTGTAATTCATGAGGGAGCGTATAGGGCTCACAAAGAATTGGCGTTCAGATATTTGCTTTAGTTGTTTACCACGATTTGAAAGAGAGAAACGCAATCTATTATGTAAATAAGTTGGTTCCTTTGTAAAAATAATTTTATGTAGTTGAAGAGTTGCTTTGAATTGTACTAAGTTATCAAATGATATACCAAAAATTTGTGCAAGATATTCAGATATGCGGTCAGTCCATTCTAATTTACATATATATCTAGCAATATTGTTGAATAGGACGTTAAGTTTGCGCAGACTTGTACTATCACAGTTCCCAAATATCTCACAGCCATAAAGAAAACTTGGCAAAATATATGATTTATTTAGCCAATAACAACCGAATTGAAAGAGGGGTAAAATACTGGGTGGTCCATAGGGCACGAAGCTTACAACAGACGGATCCAGTAACTCAGTTGATGTGGTTATTCTTAGCTACTGGTTTTTCGGAATGAGCACGAAATTTTACTTAAATTATTTGTTTAATTTATTGTTATGAAATGGTCAAAATTTGTGAATTAATTGTAAATAAATAAAAATATTTTTTTCATTATGCAAGAAAATATTAAAATTTTGTGTGTGGAGAGGGCTGCAACCCCAAATCAAAATGTTACATTTGATCTTTTTAAAGCATTTCTATATTAAATTATTTTAATAAAATATTTTTCAGATATCTATATTGACAATTTCAATGAAACAATCATCGACGATAAATTTGATGGCACGGGTTATATTAAACACATCATAACACAAACAAATGGTGCTGATCCCACCGGTGCTTGGGAAAGATATGCTAAAGATGAAATCTTTACAGCTGCAGAAATTAAGAATGGTTCCTTCTATAAATTGGTTCCTGGTTTAATCGATGTAAGTGATTCTTTTTCTTTTTTCACTTTTACAACTGAAATACCTTTTTATCCTTCGTAGATGTGCTCCACTATACCATTTAAAAATCCAGTACTGTTAGCTATGCAGGCCAATGCTAAGAAACTACGTAACAGCACCTATTTGTACACTTTCGATTATGAAGGCGAACTGAATCGTTACTCAACCAATGAAGATGATGAAGGTTCCGTACCTTTTGAATTGGGCGTTTCACTGACAGATGATAATCTTTACTTATTCCCGTGGCCTCGTCATAGCATCTTAAATTTGAATAGAGACATTAAGATCGCCAAGCGTATGGTTGCATATTGGACATCATTCGCTGCGACTGGCGTCCCAAAAGCACCTGGCGCACCAAATTGGCCAGCTATGAATGATGATACAGGTCCATATATGAAAATTGGCAAATCAGTATCGATTGGTGATAATTATCTGGAAGAGTATAATGTTGCTACGAAAGAAGCCAAAATGGGTTACAATTTGGTAAACGAAGAGTTCTTTGATAGTTTGGTAGAAATCACTGATGATGATAACAATGAGGATGAAGAGGTTGAAGAAGCTGAAGAAGGGGATGAAGATGAGGATGATGATGATAACACTAAAGGACGTGGTTCGATTCCAGTCATTATTGCCAAGAAGTCAACGCGTTTGTTGTGGTAAAAATTCACAAACGGTTGAAGATGCATGTATGCATAGTGAATCTTTCCGAATGCAGATTCATTTTATGTATACAATTAAATGATGAAATATAAAAATTGTAATTAATAGATAAAAAAATAAAAGTATTCAATTGATTTTAATATAAGGACAAACCAATTGACCCTAACAAGGGATTACTTTGTGACTATATTTGTAATCAGATTATATCAATATATGATTTTTATCAGATTTCGCAAAAATTTCCTCTCTTCGTAGTTCCAAAAATAAAGTTTACAACGAATTTCTATCAATTTCGATTAATCTATAAGTTCTTCCAAGGGTGGAATCTGATTTGATATATGGATAAATTCTGTTTTTAGTGCTTTACTGCCATATTTATTTGAAATAAAGTATTTACTTTTATTTTTAAAAACTGTGTCAGTATTACGCAAGTTATTATCTCTTTCGTTGCTGTGAGTTTAAGTTTTCACTATCTATTAGCAAATACATACATATTTATATGTCGTCGGCGTTCAAGCAGAATTCAGTAAGTCCATTTTTTTTAATTTCTGAGCTGTGAACACTGGCAAAACTTAAAAAATCAACAGATTGACAGATTTCAACTGAATCATTGAAAAACGGATTTGGTAAGTCATTCGAATTATAGAAGCTAAATAATACGGATCTAATGAAAACAAAAAAAAAATGAATTGGGGCTTAGTGACTTCTCCTTGAACTCCGACGATATATCTGTGGTAAAAAAGGAAAACATCCTAACATCCGACTTAAGATAGAAAATATTTTATTATATATTTAAGATTATAAATATTAAACTGATGTGAATTTTAAAATAATTTTTGGAATTATATATTATTTTAAGCATGGTCTTTGATTAGAGCATAATCTTTTGAAAAAGTGCTATAGTTTGTATAATATTTCCATTAAAAGCTATCAAACTCGACTGACAAGAAAATAGACTTAAGCTGTTATTCCTTCTTACCACAGATATTGTATTATACATTTTTTTTTTTTTAGAATATAAATAGATTGGGAACAAATATTCTATTTATACTGCATATGTGCATTAATTTAGAATTTTGATAAGAACTTTAATATACAGAGTGAAAGTTAAAAATGCGGACTGCTCCATTAAACGGACATCAATCGATCGGACAATGATTCAACCGTCTAAACTTTTAAAATCAATTAATAGAACTGGACACCAAGGTATTAATGAAAATGAAGGTGCTGACGGCTTGGCTGAATATCCTGTGAACAACTTTGATAGGCAGACAAAAACATTTGATATGAACCTAACAAACTAATACTTAAACTACCACCTAATTTAACCTTGTATATAAATTTCCGTCCGTTTATGAATCTTTTGTTTTAATTATAAGCATTGATTCATCATATACGATTGAGTAAAGTGGTTTCTAAATCTATTTGTGTACCTAAGTGCTGAACTTCTAAGGAACACAATGGACCTGCGGCCTTCTTTATTATAATTTTCAGGACAATTAACTATCAACTTTGGTGGAACCTTAGAGGAAATTAACGCTTATACCAAAACAACTTTATTATCATTGCATCTCTCACTGTATCTTCTAATATCGCATTGTCTTTTCTAGGAAATTCTACAGCTGTTAACAAATATAAACATTGATAAGAATTTTATATGTAAATAAAAATTCGATCGTTCAATTAAGTATATAAAGTTCAAGTAAGTTTTAAATGAAAATTGGACAAAAAAAAAATGAAACTATTGAAGATCAAATTATAATCAATTCGTAATCAACGCAACTGTTTCAAATGACATCATATGCTCTAATTTCTTCTTTCGAATTAAGCAAAGTTTTGAATTATTTCATCTATCTGTATAACTAAAATATTTTTGAGCCTGCTGCGATTTCTGACATATAGTACATTTGTTATAAAAATCAATCTTTTAAATGCTTATGAAAAGAAAGTTTGAATTAATAAAGGTCCACATTGTCGCAAAACGAAATTTATTGAAGAAAATTCTTTTATATTATAGCTTTTTATCTTAGATAGAATATCTCGTAGACGATGGTGGAGTTAGATCGGTTATCAAGGAAAATGCACGAGTGACATGCTCCTTGATGTTATGTCAATAATAGTACCGGATATTTTTCAACTAGTATATTATATTATGAAGTATAAATGACGTGATTTTAATTGTCTCTTTTTAATTAATATAATCCTTTTTGTATTGAAGTTTACACAAATAACTAATGGCAAAAGATATAACGAAGTAAACGACATATTGCGAAACCATGCACTGATTGGGTTTTTTATATTAAGCACATACATTTGTATATGAAAGACCGTTACAAATTTTCGATACTAATTGATTATTACATAACACATTTTACACATGTAATCGTATGTATGTAGCTTAAGACATTCCAGTTGTTTTTATAAACAAACTCCTTAGGGCTAGATAAGCAGCAGTCTCCCTCATGACAATTGTCGTAAGGGATAAGTTAAAGATCAATGTGAAGTCTTTAAAGATCTGCAATCTTTGCGCTATGATTGAAATCTTCGGGCATAATTATCTGTCCAGAGAATAAACTTAACAAAACGTGTTTAAGTGCGGAACAAATGAATATAATAATGGTTGAATAATAAAAAAGGGATGTTATTAATACTAATTTTATATACACACATATGAAATCATACAAGAAAAATAAAAATTTGATCATGTCTTCAAGTATAGCACTCTACATCTGTCTATGTGCAGAGGTACTTAATGGAGGATAGATTTAGATTTATGTATATGGAATCGTTTATGAATTTTATTGGCCCGATATTTGTGTCAATCTATAAAATTTTGTATTTTTCTGCTCAATTTGATTGAAAATTAATGTTATAGTGGGTCTGATTAGTAAAATATTTTCAAAACCAAACAATACATTATTCGCATAGTCATAATTCACTACAAAACTAACAACTTTTAATGGCATAAAAACGTCGCATGAGTTGCCAAATATATGGTATCTAAATTATGCCATATTTTATGGCATGACAGCACCGTTTTAATAAAATTAGTCATAAATTTAGCAGTTAATCAATTTTAAAGTTCAATTATAGATGCTTATAGCATCGGATTAAAAATTATTTTCGTATGAAAAAAACTTTCGTATGAAATCATACACATTTATGAATTTAAAGTCAATTTCAATATGCTGAGGAAATAAGCTGGGTTTTCGGAAAAAAGTCCTGGAAATATAACAGAACTTTTCAAAAGTCCGTTGTTGTGATGAGATTAGCAGCAATAGAACCTACCTTTGATATCAAGATGAAAAATACAAACACAGGTTGGGTTGCGAAAAATTCTCTTGCCCGAAACAAAACATCCAATTGTAATTGTTGAATTAAAAAAACCATGTGTTTGTTAAATTTAACAAAATATTTTGAAAGTGGTGTAAGCCAATTTTCCTAAAAAAATTAAGAAGTCACATAACTTATTTATAATTTAGAGTGCACATTTTACTTATAAACAATTAACAGTTAGTATTTCAAAAAAGCATATGGCTATTTCAAAATTCGTCAATAAATCAAATTGAGTAATAATTAATTATGAAAGTGGTGTACGTCTGTTACATACAAAAAACATAAGGATATGATGCAGGTATTGCCTTATATACCTCCTGTGCATCATAAATATTAAAAAAAAAATTTTTTACATAATGAGCCTAAATAAAAAACAGTATCTACCCAACAAACCAGATGAATTCGTTTCGAACTCGGAACGAATTCGTTGTGACGATAAAATGTTTCGAAAACGTATATCATTAACGATTCTCGTTAAGTTCGTTTTTTTTTTTTTTTGGATAATTACCTCTTCATTAACGGACTCGTTTTTGATTTCGCTTATGAATTCATCCCGAACTTGAGAATTCCTTCGAAAACAAGCATCATTAGCCAATCATTCACGAATTTTTTTTTTGTTTTTTAACGAGCATATCTTGAATACCAAAAGTTATTTTATTGAAACATTTAAAAGGTTTTTTAACAAATTCTTATTCAATATAATTACCAAAGAAACATGAATTTATGTTAATATTTCTTCCATAACTCGACCCAGAAGATTGTTTGTGTTACGTAAATTTGATTCTATTGAGCTAATTTTATCCAAAATTATTTTCATATTGTCGTCGTTATTGTTATAATTGTTGATTTCTTGAAAATATAAAAAATAGAGTCAGAATTTTGCAAATAAATATATTATTATTTATAATATGCTGCGTTTTATTCGCCACTTGCTTCTAGTTATGTATAACTAGCAGCGATAATTGTATGGGAAAGCAATAACAAAGATGCAGAGATAACACGTATAATTATAGCTGTTATATATACTTAACAAGTAGTTTAGCTACTTCAAATTCTATTGTGAATTGCCATAAATGAAAGAAGAAGCATGACAGTTTGCAAAAAAAATAAAAGAAAAAGATTCGAAATGGCTACCGGTGAAAATAAGGTAAAATCATCGTTAAATGTTCTTATAAAGGGTAAAAACTAAAAACAATGCCCACGATTAATCGCAATGACTGGGATCCATTAAAATGTTTCACCTCTAGCTGCTGAGCAGTTTCATTGACTTAACAACTTGGTCCTTTTATTAGCACATGCTAAACTAGCTGGCGAATAAAACATAGCTAATGATATATTTATTTACCTGATAGGCATCCAGATAAAATATTTCAGATGCCTTGGGAATTCATGTTCTTATGAATAAATCTGAAAAAGATTATTCTTACCGAACAAATTTTTGACAAATAAATTTTCATTTTGAATTCTTGACTCTTTTTTACTATTGCTAAAACGAACTTGTTGCGAATGCTATAGCGGACGACTCGTTAGCGGGTTCATTTTCGAATTCGTTTCGAATGCTAGAAAGATGATATTTATTGGTTGCGTTTCTCGGACGTAAAATTCAATTGGGCCCATTGTTCAAATGTACAAAATGTGGAGTTGCATTGCATCCGAAATGCTTCCACAATGCATTCCTTGAATTATTGATTTAATAAACTACAACTAATAAAGTATGCGACCCAAACATTTTCGTATTCCGTTTCGGGTTATTGGTGCGTTTTCGCAAGCGGATATGCAGCTTGTGGGTGAAATATGGACAATTTTGGTTTAGGAGAACTAGTTGTGAACTAAAATGGGTTAAGACAATGTCGTCTCGTCTAAAAGCAGCTTATACTATGTTCCCATTGAGCCGAAATAGCCTAGTTTCGGTAAATGGTTTCGAAAGGAACTGCAATCGTTCACATTATGAAGTTAGTTTCGCTTGAGTTAGTTCATTGTTTATTTCTTGTTGTAAAATACCGGCGACTAAATATTTCAGTCTTAACCATTTGAATACGAAGAGAATCAAAATAATAAACAAAATAGTTAGCATTTAGTTTGTCATTTATTCATATGTATGTATGGCCGTTTTATTATTGGCCCTACGCAGCGCCTCCACCTTTCTCCCCGTGCCTCGACTATAAGCCCATCTTCTCGCACACTCCAAAATTAATTTTTTTGTATTTTCGTTTCTCCATATCAATCAAGTTGTAAGCAAAACAAAATATAAATGTCAGACAAAATTAATTTCAATATTCATTTCAGTGAACGCATTCAGGGTTGCATTGCATTCGACTTTTTGCTCCGTTTCGACGCAATTTTGTTGAAATCACCTCATTTCCGTGCTTTCGTTTGACATATTTTTATATGCCGAAATTGAGAATTTCAACTTAGTTTCAGCCGAAGCAATGGAAATGATCGAAACTACGCGATTTCGGCTCAATGGGAACATAGTATTAACTAATTGAAATGAGGATCTCTATTAGGCCGGAAAATCTATTTCCGAGTTCAAATTAGTTATTGAAGATAAGAGGCATGACAAAATACAATTCATTTATAAAGACATTGAATCAAAATGTGTAATTTTTTTACATTTAAACTTTACCTCTCAAATAAGTAATTTTGATTATTTTAATTTATTTTATTACAAATAACTAAAATTCTTTAGTACATGATCTATGGGTGAGTACAGTTTTTCCGTGCAATAACTTTTTGGATATTGTCACATTTTCGGTTATTGCCTGTAAATGCATAAGAGAATTGTGATCGCATCTGAAAGTATAAAAATCGTAAACTGTGTTACTCATTCAAATTCGCATTTAAGCTAAACTAGCTTGATAAATTTAGCCCGGTTAAATACATAACATAATTTATGGTCATAAATTTAGAGAACTCATAAATATTTTGACAATTCTGCTGGCTCCAAATTAGTGCTAGTGTTTGTTGCACCATAACTAGTTTACTCAGCCAAGAGTAGACACCAGCATAGGTTATTCAACTTTTTAATTAAATTTAGTTATGCTTATTTCTAATCTGTATAATGATCAAATTATGTTTCCCTCATTTATATAAATATAGCTTGAAAGTCGCATCGCATCGTATATTTTTTCGGCTCGTTTGTTTTTTTTTTTTAATACAGTTTTTAATATCAAGTAATATTATGGTGTTTACAGTTATAAATTATAAACATATTCTCAAGTGGATATGTACATTGTATACATGTATATTTATAAAGATTTTAAGTATATATGTATAATATTTATTGAATAAATTTCTTGAACCTTCTTAAGTTGCCCTCGCCGTAGGCGATAACACATTCATGCATGACAACATGATTGACTATATACATTCAAATAATAATGATAATCATAATAATAACGATCTAAATTAGAATATAGTTACCATATTTATACTCATGCATATATAATTTATAGAAATATCCATGGAGACGCGCTAAAATGAAACAAAACCAATACAAATTGGTTTAGAAAGTGCTTACTCTTTTTTGTTGTTGTTTGTTACGGTCAAATTAGCGAAATTAAATAACTTTTATGGATTTGTAAAGAACACAAACTACAGACCAAATACAAATAAGAAAAAATATATCGAAATGTTTGTAACAAAAGAAAACAAAAGACATAAAAACAAAATGTTCTACTAACCTACAATAAACTAGGAAATACTAAAAAAAAAGCTCGAGTGTCAAAGGTTTAAATAAATTAAATTATAAAATTTCCATTTCGAAAACAAAACTCACAAAAAAAAAACATTGAATTAATTGACAAATAATCTTTACTCAGCGATTTATATAGTTGGAGAATGTTTCGTTAACCGGCGAACTTTTTCATCTTCTTTCTAATTAAATGAAATCGCAATCCATCCACCAATGAAAACAAATCGTAGAAATTTTTAAATCTCAATATCTAGTAACTTTATCAGACGATGAGTCTGTCTTTTATTTAACTTCTACGGTACCAGTTTGTACAGATATGATATGGTACGGTAAGTTATAGATATGATAAATAACTTTATATATTGTATCTATAAATTTAGTAACACTTAAATTAATCAGCTTTGAATAACTTAATATGCATAACGTAGCAAGGTTATTGTACTGTGATTATTATTAATTTTAAATTGATACGTCAGTAAGTTCAGAAATGTAAGGTGAAATCGCCAAGAAACGACATTCACCGTTCAAATAAATAGTGCCTGCGTACTGCGACTAGACTTTTATTGTTTACGAAAAACACGCCATTAACCATTGTCACTAAGGCACTTCTTAAGTAGTCAATTTAATTGCCGTCAGTACAGATCACTGGCCAATAGGAGTTCATGCTGAGGCTGGGCTAAGTGGACGTTAGACGCGAGAGATAGATTTATAAACCCGAAAATTATTTTTATTGATATTTACTAAAATACATCGAAATTTTTTTGTACTTAATTCTTTCTTGGGCCAATTGTAACCGTTCTCTGGGTGGCGACGTACCCGGGTACCTTTTTCGTTTTTAAACCAATTTTTTTATTGTTTATAAGCATGCTAGAAAGCTGAAACTTTATGAGAACTCATAACTTTTTATTAACTTCATATTGTTATAATTTGTATTTCATTTGGTTTCTTCCAGTGTGTGTGGTAGGTTAAAAACCTTTTTACACCTTTAATTGGGTGAAAAAATGTATTTTTTTTTTGTCACCCAGGGAACGGTTAATACAGTTTTCATCAAATTTCAACGCCATGGTGCTTAAAAAGAATGGCTCAGTAAACAGAGAGTCCACGGGGGCCAAAAATTGGTAAATTGGTCCAACACACACGAAACATACCTCCTCAAAATATCTAACTATTCTGATTTTATCACAAGATCTGTTGACGGAATGTCCGCCAGATCCTCCAGTTCTCCAAACAAACTGTCATTTAAGAAACGGAGTCGACGGATTTGGAGATTGGGGCAAGATCCAAGAGCTTTGAACAATTTTGGAGATACAGAGCCGATTCCACAAACGCAAAGCCCTTACAAGAAAAGATTGCTCAAGAGCAAAGCCACCGAAGCCAAAGCATCTGCTCGATAATGAAAGTAGCGTGTAGATATTCAGGTTTATCGCTCCACAAGCATTTATAGACAAGAGAGAGTAAGCGAAGGATAAACATACTGTAGATGAACTTGGACTCATAAGAGATGATATGATCACAATAGAAAAGAGTGAAAACAAATCTAAGAATTATATTAAAGCTAATCAAAGATTAAATCGATTTAATATTGGTTACCCCTGGGAGTGGCAAAATAAACTTTTAAACCAAGTATTCTTCATTTAAAAAAAGGTCCGAAAAGTTTAAAAAACTATCGAGTTATAGCTATATGTCTTTACAGAAATTATGTGAATAACCAAATCAGGACGGCTGTGTACATACTTTCTATAATTTTTAATCAATTTCTTTAGTAACCGAATACTATTCCACAACAGTCAAATTATAAGGAGAAACATTTTCACAATAACTTGGGCGATATTGGGTTCAATGTAAAATGCTGTTGATTATACCTTATTGATACGGTGACCATCTTAAAAATGATTTTGATTGCTCTGTTAGAGGCAATAGTTACTTAAGCTAATTGTGAGAAAATCTTCACATCATGGCAAAGAATATCATCATTTTTTGGAGGGAAAACCCATAAATGTATGTATGTATTCGACTATAAAGCTGTGTCTGGAATTGGATTTAATATTTCGTTTTGTTTTTTCTTTCTACTTACACTTATGCCATCTCCTTGGGACAATAGCCTTAATCTTAGAGCTTTCACTTAATACAACTTAATTATTTGCATTGTTTTTTTAGTATTCCAATACCGGTAGCGAAATTATGTCAAATTTATCATTCAAAGCGTTCAGATGTAAAGTTAGATGTGACTTAATGTTGATGACTATGGCAGAAAATATGAGCGATGAAATAATTTTCTTACATTTTCTATAAACTTCAAAATAATGAAATAATTAAAATTCACTGAATTCATGAAATTCACAGAAAGAAAGTTTGTGGTTTAGCAAATTGTTTAAATGCAGCATCATCATCATCATCTTCGTTTGAAATTGAATTAACCTTAAAATATTGCCTAACAAAACTAAATACCATACATACAACTAAACATATCGTATGTTGCATGTTCTTTTTTGGCAAACTACATTACCAAAAGAAAAATTTATCCACTAAAATGAATACCATAAAAGTGAAAGAAACAGATTATCTGAAAAATTTATTAAACAAACAAATGCCCACGGGTTGAGAACTTTATATGTATACATACATACAGGGGCGGATCTAGGAGTTTGGAGGGGGGCAGACTTGACTATGGGGAATGTATTTTTAATTTTCGAAGAACAAGAACCAATTTAAATTAAACGAATGAATTGAAGAAAAGTCAAGTAGTTTTTCTAGGACAGCTCTAGTTTTAGTTTTGATTACTAAAAAATGCAAAACACTAAAAAAAATCTTTTTTTTACCTGCTTTTGACCAAACCATTTGTTAATGATTATGATACCTTATAAAAATCTTTTCCACATTCAGATTTGGAATCGATCCAAAAAAAATCCGATATTATTTTCGGGAACAACACGAACTTAGAGGAATTACACAATGCAACAGTAAATTTCAAATGTCGAATGGATAAATTTTTAAGAGTAATTCGGTCGCAAATTCTGACCCTGCACTCAGATTTTTTCTATCACGTCTGGGATCCCCGCTATAGGGCCAAAAACCTATAACTTTGGTATACGAGGAACCAATATATGATTGTAGATAAACTAATGAAATGTTTTTTTATAGTGCTCGAGTTACAGTGCTCACAGCAGAACGCCTTTTAACAAAAGCCATAAACGGTACTTATTTATAAATTCGACAGATATCAATAATTTTACAATATTTTTTTATATATTTTACAAATGTAATGAAAACTGTTTAAAAATAATCACACAATCAATCAATTTATTTTTGATTTCTTTAATAAAATAAGGCCTTTCCCCAATCACCAGTCCTGGATCCACCACTGCATACATACACATATGTATATGTATGCTTAAATACATTCTCATAATATTTGTGGAGCAACACCAACCGGTCAGATAAAGTGGTAATAGCATATTTACATATATATTTATTGGCCAAAAGCATAGACCAGATAGCAAACAATGTCAGGTCGCGTTTACAAATAAATATCAAAGACAGCGAAGACAGCTGGAACGAATTGCGGAAGCAATAGCTACAAAATGTGTTCATAATTCATTACACGCACTTCGCCATGTAAGCGTGTATTATGAAGGAGCTACATAAATAAAAGTGGTAGCTATTTAAGATATTCTCTAAGTTTTATTATCTTTGATTTTATGCAAGAACCAATTATAACAACTAGGTATATTACCATAATTAATTGATAAAATTACACTACCCAACAAACTACAAATATTTTTGCGCAGGCACCGTCTTACTAACAATAAATTAAGTTACAATAAATAAATCCTGAAAGCATGGCCTGGATTTTATATAGTTTACAAGATATCCTGAAGCAAAACCGAACATTTTGTATAACCTTTTTCTAAAATAGATATGAAAAACATAAATGTAAGAGTTCAGTACTGGACAATCTAATCACGGAACACATAGCAGTTAAATTTAATCTCGCGGTTAGTCCGTGATTGTCTGGGGTATTAATCCTATTTATTCTTGGATAGCGGAGCTATCTATGCCTCCAAAGAAGTAAAACCGAATAAAAACTAAAATGAGTCCCTTCTGCACTCGTCAGATGATGTGGTAACATACTTTGCCTGCAAGACAGGGCTGATGGAAAGTCCAATACAGTAACAAAATTTTTAGCTTTCAATTTACATATATGGTATATTAATAGAAATAATGATAAATAAATACAACATAATTGAATCATTCAATTTTGTATGTCTTACTCATACTTGCATTGTAAAAAGATAGTAACTAGTGCTGCAAATATTGTAAGAATAAATGGAAAGTCCAATACAGTAACAAAATTTTTAGCTTTCAATTTACATATATGGTATATTAATAGAAATAATGATAAATAAATACAACATAATTGAATCATTCAATTTTGTATGTCTTACTCATACTTGCATTGTAAAAAGATAGTAACTAGTGCTGCAAATATTGTAAGAATAGAAGAAACCAATTTCAACGAAAGTAAGTTTGCTTGGATGGCTCAGTTAGTAAGCGCTTTGATCAACAGTCACCATGCGGAGTTTCAGCCACAGGTTCGAGCCTGGAAAATTTTCATCAATAGGGCAACTCAATATAGTAAAGCATTGAATAATAAATTAAAAAATAATAATGTCTACCGCGTGCCAATAAAAACGAATCTAGCAAAAGCCAAATCAACGCACACATTGATTGCTTTACTCCTTTAATTTTGAAGTCAGCTGAGATGTTTACCCCTAAAGTCGGTCCTTCTAAAAACTACCTTAAAATTTTAAGAAAGAAAATTGCACATACTCCATTTGTTATTCAAATACCGATACGGCAAATACTTTTGCTTCTAAATTCACTCTAAACCATAAGTGTTTCAAAAACTTGGTCTGCAACGTCACAATGACATTATTAACAAGCTGTATCAATATTTTAGCAGTAAATATAGTTCAGGAATACGAGCACTCTGATCCAGAGAAGCTTGTGGGCTAGATGTGATTAAAAACGTATTTCCTAAAGCTTCAGTATATCGCAAAACGGCCAAAGTAACCTCTGTTGACAAACCGGGAAACCAACCAATAAAGTTTCTTGCTACCACCCAATCAGCCTATTTAGTAGAATTAGTGAATTAATAGAAATAGGCTTCATCGATAACAATAACATCATTGCAATGGAGTAATTTAGCTACAGGATATTTCATAGTACAACGCATAATATAAAACATTTATGCAATCAGGTTAAGAACAATTTTCACAAAAACAAAATCGTAATTCTTAAAACTTACTTATATTTTTTGCCTTATTAAATCTATTCAAATCTAGTGCTATTTATTTGAGGTTTTAATTGCACCCTAACACTAAAAGATTCACAATCTTATTATTAAAAGTATTAGTCAAAAATAGAAAACTTATATTTTAGCGATATATCTCTTCGTTATATCATTAATCTTATGAGAGTAAATATGGGTCTAGTAAGCTCATAATATCAGAAATAAAATATATTATTTATATTTTTAATAAAGTAAACGTGTATTTTTCTATCTATAATCAGGCTTTTGGCATATGTAGAGCATTTTGTATAGTCGTAAAGATCAGCGATTGTCTGGTTTTATTTAGTATAAATTTTTGAGTCTTTTCATTTTAGTCAAACGATAATGACGTCTAATAAATTAAGTTGAATCAACTAAAAGAAAAAAAAAACAAAACAAAGAAATAAGAAGCAAACTATTTTGAACGATTTGAATTGATGATTCTTTTCCCTTTTACTACCAACCGCGTTAAGTATGATCAGTGGCGAATTCAAGAAATATTTTAAGGGGTGTTGAATTTTGAGTTTTATTTAGTTCTTTTGTATTTTTTACTGCGCTTTAGATCCATAAAAATTCGATAATTTCCAGATATATTTTTATTTAAAATATTTTTTAAATATATTTGCAACGAAGAAAAAGAAAAATATCTTGGGAGTTGTGGTAAGTTTTGACAAATAATGTTTTTTCTTTTTAATTTTCTTGGCATCCACAACAAAAAAGCTGAAATTGAACGTCCCAAAAATTTTTCATCAAGCACCTGCATTAATTACTTCATAGACTTATTCTTAGTTCAAGTATTATCTGTAAATTATTATCAAATTTATTAGGTTTTGGTTCCATTAATGTCTTAACTTTTGGGGGAAGTTCCGAATCTTCCCCCCCTCCTGCCCCCCTTGTATCCGCCACTGAAATATGTAATGTATTTGTATACCACATAGATACATAGTTGGTTGGATGGAAGTGGATAACCATGTTGGGGCTTTTCGTTTTATTTCGTTTTAGTTAACTGCTTTCATATTTTTGCAAATTCTATCCAAGCGTGTTGAAATCGATAAGAGTGAAATCTTTCACTCTATTTTCCATTTCTTTTTAGTATTTTTTTTTTTTTGTTTGTTTGGGTTTTTAGATAAATCTGCAAACTATAATCGGTTTCTTTTTTCATGTGCTGAGGTCAGTCTTGTTGAAGATTCGAAGCTGTGCAGTATTTTACAACGGCGTTTCTTAAAAGCTTTCGAAATTCGCGTGTGATAAAAAAAAACTTATAAATAAATTAAATATAAAAATTATAAGTAAAGTGAAATTTTTCGAAAATGTTTATATCCTTTTTCCGCCAGTATTCGCGTTTATGTGCGCTTTTAGTGATATTTGTGTGTCATTGTGTTAGCGGTTATGATGAGGAAAAGGATACTGTACTGCATTTACCCAAATTGGGTTATTTGCAGGGTAAAATATTAGAGACTGCGTGGACTAAACGTGAAGTTTTGCAATTTGTCGATGTTAAATATGCAGAGCCGCCGACTGGAAAGCATCGTTTTAAGGTGTGCTTATGTGTAAAAGTGTTTGAAAATGTTAAAACAAATTTGAAACAAAGTGCAAATTCGGGAGCTGAAAGGCTTGTATTTGAACTATTTGTTAAATAATGATAGGCATGTAAATTATATCGTCGATTCAGAGGTAAAAAACATTTAAAACAATCTTTATTAGGAAAAACTAAATTAAAAAAGTAAAAGATTCCCCACTAAATAACCAAGTATGCGACTTTATTATGATGTTTAAAAACAATTAATAATTTTAAAATTTAATTTGTTCTGTTTTTCAAATACCTACATCTGTTATTTAATGAGTTTTTCTTCGGAATCGACGATATAAAAGTACTGGAACCTCGATATCGGAATGCAAAGATTTCGGTGAAATGCATCTGATATACAGAATTTCGCTATGCAAAAACTGGCAAATGATTCTGAATTTAGACATTTTGCCTTCTGTTTTCACAACAGCTACTCTTGTAATATTTAGTAACAAAAGCAAGGCCTCATTATTTTCACAAAACACATATAAAAAATTCTTCTTCTCCCAACTTATAATCTGTGAAAAACGAAATTTGATTCTCAATGGAACTCTTTTATTTTTCGTTTGTTCACCTAAATTAGAAATTCAGAATTTCAACTAAATTCACTCTCGTGTGCCCGCACTATAACACATAAACCCAACTTAAATTTTTCATTACTAAAATTTGTGGCTTAATCCAAAGACGAGCAGTACAACTGCATAAAAAGTGTGGGCTTCAGTCCTAATTACACAATGTTGGATTTATTTTTCTTTATAAAAACCCTTTGCAGAGATGTTCTCATCTCAATATGCTCTGAATTCAAGAATCCGTGAAAAAATTACTTAATTTAAGTCACTTAATAACAGAGCTACTTCAGCCATTTGTCACCAATTAATAACAATTTTGCCATTCAAAAATATTAACTAAAGAAAAGTGGGCAAGTTAAATGTGTGTTTTGTAGGAGCTGAACCACTGAAAACATTCATATTCTACATTAATTTTTCGATAGTATGCAAGTACACTTCAACCTCAATTTGCTTTGTTAATAGGTTTTCTAAAAGCACTACGCTAAGCACAATCCAAATACTTTGGATTTATTTTAATGAACAGTGTTAGTAAACAAAACTGGAAGCTTACACTTTGTTGTTTGTCAACATTTTAATTTCTATGAATAAAAATTAGTAAATCAATATGTTCTAAAATAGGGCAATAACATTAAAAGCTCAAGATTTTGCCCCCGCGATTTATGCATTGGGACATTGTGAGTCTAGTGCCATAAACCATTTTTCAGTTAGGAACACTCGAGCTGGATGTTCTGGAAAGTTTCATTTAGCAACTTTCTGGATTATTATACTTTTTTTTAATTATAAGTTTTCGCCAAATTAACGTAAATTACAAAAAGGAAATACATAAGTGTAAATAAGACATTTATTTTTACGTGTTTAATTTACAAAATAAATATATCTCCAAAAGCATATTCATGATTTTACCACACAATTGAATTACCGTTTTAGTTTGGAACACGAACAGAATTGAATTAACCAAATTTTGTAGTGTGGGCAGGTCTATTTTTGGCCATTCCTCTACAATTAATTTTTGAAGCTGTTTAAAAGAAAATATGCACCGCAAATCCTCTATCGGAAAACGAATGCTTTGCAACGTGTATCGGTGCATTATCCTATTGGAATATCTAGTTATCACCATTATATTCTTCTGCAAATGTGATCAACTCACTTTAAGTAATTCTGAGTATATTTGCCCGTTCATCCGGCCTGGTACAAAGCTAATTGCAGATTTTTATTTCACACTAAAGGCAGCCCATGCCTTAGTTGCGTTTGCAACAAGTCTGCCGGGGATGTCGTGTAAATATGACAGCTTCGAATTCATCGTCCCAAAACTTGTACTTCGCATAGAATGCCATGCGGGACCTTTGGTGTCATTCTATTCAACGTGGTTTATACTCATTTTTAAGATTCAATTCCTTTCTCAAAATTCGGTGTACACGTTTTGTGTAATTGTAGCGTACAATTCTGTCTTAATTTGGGAACAAGTCATCATAACGTGGGTTGCCAGCTGCCGAATTTATTGTTTGGAGCGCTCATTTACAGAAGGTGTTGATCCGTCACGCTTACTTATTTTGTAGCTTTTGGCGATTTGTCGTAGCAGCAATTACATCTATTTTCAATCTGTCTTCATTCATAATCTGGATCGTAATCTGCTCTTCTTCAGAAAAGCTCTGATCCACGAGACATTTTTAAACTACATTTTAAGTTTGTTGTTGGTTTTGTGTGGTAACAAATTTTTATAATAAGTATTGCTTACACACTTTCTATGAAGAATGCTAACGGTACAGCAAATAAGACCCCGTTAAGAAGTGAATGTATGGTGAATAGACATTAAAGCATTAATGAACAAAGTTGCACTAAAAAAAAACCCATTGTTCTTATTTGGGAAAAATCGAAAAAATAGTTTCCGCATATACCCATTTTACTAAAGTTTTTACAACTGCAATAATATTTTCAGAGCATGCCCCCGATTTAGTGCTGAATTTATATCAAAAGTCAAGCGGAGCTATCTTATTGAGTTCTTTATTTTTATTTTATGGCCCAACAGCTAATGGAGGGCCTAGACCGTGCTTTTCGCATCCACTCATGTTGTGTGAGTAACATTTCTATACGATTAGAAGGAACCTACAGTTTTATGCCGAATCCGAACGGCGAAGTGAAAAGTTTTTATTACAGGTGTAATTGCCAAATGCCATTGCGGCCAAAAGATTTTTGATCGTGCCGAGAATCGAACACCCTGCTTAGCAGCCCAGCACACCTCAAAAGCGAAATCGATTACTGTTATTTCGTACTTTTCATGATACGTAATCCTCCTTTACATGAATGGAGTGTTTAATTTTATATACCGAAAAACCTCTTCTAAAAAAATACTTTTAATACGAGAAACTAATTGCAGCGATTATTACAAATAAGGCTTGAGTACCAAACAAAATTATAGATGAACATAATAAAATTTTGTGTCTTCTGAATGGCATGATGGATCATTTGACAAATTTTTGAGAAACAAAAAAAGTGAAAAAATTTTTATTTTATCAAAGACAAAAATAATATAAGGTATCTATTATTAAATACACTCGCCAATTGTATATTGAATTAAAACTGTATCTTCGGCAGACATCATGTATATTTTCTTATATATATATTTTTTTAACTATAAGCCAGAAACCTGCGCCATGCGGCTTACAGTTAACTTCGCTCCGCCGCTTTGTTTTTACTTGCTACCGGCCATGATTTATCGGCTATGCCGTACTCACTGTATAAATGAACGACAAACTTCATAATATGAATTGAATATCATTAAACAGATAAATTTGTAATATTCGAGTATTTTTATATCAGCCGCCGAAACAAAAGAAAATATCGGCTACCAGCCACCGCCTAAAAATCGCCAAACCGTCGATAAATAAACATAGACGGCGCAGATCTTTTGAGATAACATGTTGGCTCGAAAGAGCAGAAATGCCAACAGCTCCACGGAGCAAAAAATCACAACAATCCATTCAGAAGACACACACGCCACAGTTGCGCAACAGCTGTACCTTCTGAATGCACCCAATGACTTTGAATTTTGAATTTACCGTTACAATTGTTCTAGGTATGCAAATTTTCGTGCGACCAGTTTTATTCGTGTACATACTTTAATTTTCTTTTTGTAATGTTTGCTTAACTCGATTTTTGTTTCTTATTGTTACTAAAAATAAAAAGTTTCTTTTGAATACCTATTTGTATAAGAATGTGTAACTGTAATGTATACTACAAATACGAGATTGAAGAGCATATTTAAAAAAAAAAGCATATTTAGCTTCTTTTTTTAGCTACAAAAAACATTTTTAACTTTTTTTAACTTTTTTTACTTAGTACTAAATTATAAATTTTATTTATAATAAAAAAGTATAAATAATGTTATTAAAATTAGTTTTCTTTATTAGGAAATACCTTCAGCATGTTAAGAGTTAATAATAAAAAATAATATAAAAGCAACAACTAATTCTCCCTATGTTCATGCAATACTATGCAAATTATTTTCTTATAAATTCTCACCTAAAAATTCAACTATGAAAATACAACTCTGTTGCAAAAAGAATAGTGTCAAAACAAATGTTTTCCCCAATTGTCAAAGTTCCTCTTACTTGTCAAAATGTATCTACTTTCTTAATTCTTCAGCCATTCCGTAAACTAACATATACATTCTATAGTAACAACTTATATCACTACAATATTTATATATTTATAAAATTACTAACTACAAATTTCCTTAAAAATTCGATGCAATCCCTAAAGAACAATATCCAATGTTAATCTTTAAAAAATCCTTTACCATACACAGCCACCGCGACCCATCGAACCATGGGAAGATATTATGGATGCTACTGCCGATAAAGTTGGCTGCCCATCGGTAGTATCAATGGAAGCATTGAAAAAACTTGATGATGTTCTCGATATCGAAGATTGCCTCTCGATGACCATAACAACACCGAATGTCACCGGTAGATATCCCGTATTAGTTTACATACATGGAGAATATCTTTATGAAGGCAGTAACTCAGAAGCACCACCCGATTACCTTCTCGAAAAAGATATTGTGCTTGTGACACCACAATACCGTTTGGGCCCATTTGGTTTCCTGTCAACGAAAACCGATGAAATTCCAGGGAATGCTGGTGTTTTAGATATATTTTTAGCATTACAATTTATTAAATATTTCATAAAACATTTTGGTGGTGATGAGAATCGTATTACGCTAGCAGGTCAAGTGGGTGGAGCAGCTATAGCACATTTGCTTACTATATCACCAATGGTAATTAATCATTATCTTAATATCCTTAATACTAGATTAAAAAAAAGTGATTTATTTTTAGGTTCAAAAGGGTCTTTTCCATCAAGTTATTTATCATTCAGGTTCTGCTTTAATGCCCATATTTCTGGAAGATAATCCACGACAGCATGCACAAGATATCGCTGAAAAAGCCGAATGTAAAATGAAAACAGTACGTGATTTGAATGAATGCTTAATGGATCTTTCGCCTTTGGAACTGTTGAGCGCTTTTATGGCACATGCGGTAAGCTGAACCCTTTAAACAATTGGAAATAGAGAGGAACATAAATTAATATTTTTTACCGACTTTCAACTTGTTTTTTTTTTAACGGAATTTGAATAGCACTCATCTAATTTAGAGTTGTTGATATTTACTATTTTATTTTATAGTTTTTAAGTCATACGACCAAATTATAATATGTAAAACAGTCAATTTTCAATTTCAATCACTATAAAATTTAGTTTCAAGCACTTTTACGTTTTATTCAATAATACAGTAATGCCTCTATTTACGTCGTCTCAATTAACGTCGTTTCGATTTAAGCGTCGTTTCAATTTAAGTCGCAAAAAAAATTTAAAAATTTCTCTGTTTACGTCATTGACTTATTCGACTACCGTCGGTAATTTGTCTGCAATATTTCTATTTCCATACTTGGATTTACATCTTTTTATGTATTTTTCGTGGCTGATTTCTCCATTTTCTCATTTCGATTTTCTACGCTTCGATTTGAGTCACCAAATTTTGAAACAAATCACGACGTGAATCGAGGAATTACTGGATGCATAGAAAATTTATTTTAAAAATTAAATATCTTTTAAACTATTGTAGATTATGATACTTTTGCAGAAACATTCGACTTTAAATATTTAATACATTTCAGCTGGAAAAATCTGATTTAGGTATTGGCCATACAGGTGGCATTCAGTTTACAATAGGAGGACCGAGTGGCGTCCTACCAAAACATCCTTATGATCTCATGTTAGAATCAAACTATTCGTATCCAGCAATGGGTGGATGTCCGAAAAACGTGGGTTCACGGGTCTTGAATGGTAAATGCGTAATATATTAAACACATAAATTCATTTTCCAAGTATTTTTTTTAATTGAAAAATTATCTCTTTACAGAAATTGTTGAAAATGATTTCGAGGGTAATATACCAGATGATGAGTATAACACTTACGACTACATTGATCATGTGATACGTCAAGTGGTCGGTACAGATAAAACTATGCTTTTAACCAGTTTTATAACACATGATTTCTTCAATCGCAAATTAGTAGAGAACGACACATTTAGCGCTTTAATACCACGTCTCATAGATGTGAGTAATCCGTATTCAAACAAGTATATAAATAACATATAACTTTTCAATATTTCTAGGTTGCTGGTACACTAATGCATAAGTTACCCATTTTGCTTGCACTGAACATGAATAATAAGCATGTACCCCATGATACCTTTTTGTATTCCTTTGATTATAGTGGTGAATTTAACCGTTATCGTGATATGGATGAAGAAACGAATATGCAGAGTCCATTCAAGGCAGGTGTTTCATTAACAGATGAAGCTTTATATCTATTCCCCTATCCACAACATGTCACCAATTTGAGTCCACCCGATGAGACGATGGCAAAGCGTATGGTCGATTTGTGGACATCCTTCGTGATTGATGGAAATCCATTGGGCTCACATCGTAGTGGTTATTGGCCGCCGATGACTACTTTATACGGGCCTTATATGAAACTAGATGAAACATTAACAATAGCTGGAAATTATTTTAAAGAATTTTCAGCTACTCTGTTGGATGAAGAAAACGGTCATAGTTTGGTACGAGAGGTATATTATTTGAGAAATAACCGCGCGAATAGACGGCGGCATATTAAGAAAAATAGAAGAAGGAAGTTGGATGGTAAAAAGACTTTAGTGAGGCGTCCAAACCGTAATAAAATACGCTTTTAATTTATAAGAAAAACAAAGAGAAAAATAATGCACGATGTTTTAATTTAAATGTTAAGGAATTTCAAAAGACAAGGTTTCTCAAATGTCCACAAAGCCCTTTGTGTCCGCCGCTTTTTTCAAATCCATTTTTTTATTTTGGTAATCGAAGGTTTATTTTCACATTAATTTTAATTTTATTTTGTTCTCGGAATTTAGATTCCCATATTGTATTTGATATCAAAAATATTTTTAGCATTATTTTAAATAATTTTAAACATTTCCCTTGCCTTTTTAATGAAAATATATGAGCAGTTCCACGTCATTAAAATCGAAGTTGCGGACGATGTCAAAAATGAAACTTAGAGAAATGATAGTGTGGGAATGTGTATGGGGACCATATTTTTTTGGGCAAAGTAGAGGACAAATTTTTCATACTTATTGCAAATAAAGGCTGTATCAGCTACATTAGGGACAAACGTTAGCATTTATGAGAATTAAATAAGAATATATCAATATCATAAAAATATCATTTAATTAAATAAAAATTAGTAAATCATTTCATTAAAAATTATGTAAAAATATGTGTTCATTTAAAGTGTAATAGCGTCAATTTAATAGCATTGTCTTTTCTTAACAAAATGTTGCATTTTTTTGCCTCGTGCAATGGCAACAACCCTGCTAAAATGTTGCATTTTTAGTGCAAGAAAAGAACATAAAAATGTTACCCTGTCAGAATCAACTAATTTGCAGGGCAACATTCTTACCCCGTCATTTATTTGAGTGTAAAAAGTGTAACATTTTTCTCCACTCAGAAGGCAACATTTTTTAGAAAAGAACACAATACTCTCTGAAAAGGCTGCTTCTTTTTCAGAAAAGAACACGAAATTTGGCAGCCCTCGCACGGTGCAGAAAAAATGCAACATTTTATCGAGAAAAGAAAACGCTATAAATAGAAAATATTAATTTAGAATACATTTCAAAAACAGAAAATATTAATCAAATTTTCCGTTCGATTTTAGACTGAAAATGTTTAAAGTTTACAGTTGAAAATAAAAATTTCATTTTAATTTTAACTTAAACGTGAAAACCTTTCAAGGTTCTGGCCCATAGAATTCGTTATGTAAGTGAGAGCGAAGTATACAACTGACACGAAGGAAGTGAAGGAGAAAGGCGACCTAATGCAAACGTTGCCAACTAGAGATGAGCGATATATCGATACCGGTGACTTCCCAGTGGACAAAATCTTCTTAAACGATATCGTTTACGAAACTTTGGCAAAAATTTTGTGGACAAAAATCACTACCGGATCCAAAAACGATACGGGAATGAATTATATGTCGCTCAGTTTGTGGCAGCAAAACTTTCGTTTACGGCACTCGTAAAAGATATCGTTAGCGAGCCTTTTTACGAATTGTTTCGGATATCGTTTAAGAGCATTTAAAATATATTTTTACGAGTCTTTTATGATATCGTTAACGAGCTTTTTGCGAGCCTTTAACGATATTACTTGCGACTCATTCATTCAAACATTAACAATTTTAATTAATACTTACGACCTCGATAGTCTAGTGAGTAGTGTACTTCAGGGCCAATATGAAATTTTTTTATTTTAACAGTTACGAATTTGATGTCTGGAGCAAAATTGTTAGGCACAAACAGATAAAGAATTTTTGTATATACAATTTTCCTCCAAAGGTAAATCTCGCTTATAAGACAAAAGTTGGAATTTTGTTGTACTGTGTTATTAGCTGTACACTCAATAGTAGAAAAGAAACCAAATTGAAAAACGAAGTATGCGGTTTTTCAAGATGGTCCAGCTCATGAACAGTAATCGCTGGAGCTGAAATATTTTGGGAATCATCATAAAATAGACCGAGGTTCATTTTCAGTATTGTACATTGTACAACAGGACCGATTTTTTATTTATGGGACTCGAAGTACTTCAATGTGCATACAAATGTATTTATTGTTTTTTGTTGTGTGGAAATTTTTTTTTTCAATGTCCAGAAGAAAGCTGGAAAATACCGATATTTTATATCCATGTCCAGATGAAGCCCGATTTGCATCTGGCAACCCTAAGTGTATGAAAATTAGAAGAAAGCATTATAGCCTAGTACATGGCAGAAGAATTAAGAAGGTAGATGCATTTTGACAAGTAAGAGGAACTTTGACAATTGGGAAAACATTTGTTTTGATACTATTCTTCTTTTTGCAACAGAGTTGTATTTTCATAGTTAAATTTTTAGAATTTATAAGAAAATAATTTGAATAGTATTGCATGAACATAGGGAGAATTAGTTGTTGCTTTTTATATTATTTTTTATAATTAACTCTTAACATGTTCAAGGTATTTCGACTAAAACGGATATTTTTAGAGATTAAAAAGTGCCAATTAATAGGTTAAGGCATATAATTAATAATTGTTTTGCATTTTTTGCGAACAAAAGAACCTATCTTTATGAGCACAAGAAAAAGTCATAAAATTCCAATTCCAGCGCATAAAAATTGAAAAAAATGTACCAGTTTTTGTAGAATTGTACCAAAGTGGCAACCCCGCTTATCGGTCGCTCCAGCGACTCGCTGGCATAAAGTCACCCGTATCGATATATCGCGCAAAACAACTTTGAAAAGCGTCTTTTGACCGTTCAAATCGTCATTTTAAGTAAAAAAAAACTAAAACATGGTTTAACCCATTAAGGACGAGCGGGAACTAAAGTAGATAGATTAAGAAAGTAACTTGAGAAAAAAATTGGGTTTTGAACTTAGCTCACGAAAGGCTCAGCGACAAGCTGCCATATGGCACCGCTAGACATTATTGGATTAAAGCTATTTTTATAAATTTCAAAATATAATAATATATTTAATTTTTTTGCTGCTGTTACCAGTTTTCAATTTATATATCTTTTATAATTGAAAAATAATAGAACGCGCACTGTGTATATGCCTCTTGAATTTGCATTGTCGGACTACTTTCCATCCGGTTATCTTATTTTTTGCAGTCATGTTTTCAACTTTCGTCATCAACTACTACTACTACCTCATCTGCACATTCTATTTCATCTGTATAGAACCGATTGGGCTGAAATTTGAATACGTTAATCTACACGCCAATGGCTCTCGCAAGTAGTAAAATTATTTATTTTTAATCATTTCCTTTTTTGTACCCCAATTGTCAACAAAAAACAAAGCGATTTTTGAAATTTTTTAATCTACTACCTGCCAGAATGACAAGCCTACAGAACAGTAATCTATTTAAATTTTTAGTTTCTGATGACTTCAAATACCGTAATCACCCAAGCCAGCCCCAAACCTTTTTTTTTAGGTGTCCACTTTCGACGTAAAAAACACTAAAAAAAAATATAGTAAAAGAACTCCAAAAATTTGTTTGTACAATTTAAGATGCCAGTAATAACAAATAAAAAACGGTAGTGATAGTTCCTTTTAACCCTTAAACGCCCAATATATCCGATTTCAATTAAAAACATACCCAGAGATAGTATTTGTGATTCCGAACAACGTTTGTTCTACGTGTTTTCAAATAAAATAGTTTAAGGTGCAGTTATTTTAATTTACATGGTTGACCTCTGTAGTAACCTTTGGCGATTATCTGGAGAATAAATTAAAATACATTCGCAATAATTTTTAAAAACAGTTATTTGGTGTTATCCATCATTTACTTTACAGTATTTTCACTTATATAGATTGTTGAAATTAGGCAACTATCACAAAGATCACTGATGAGGAACCGTAGCGGTTCCCAAAACGATCGTATGATCTGCTAGTTCTATGAACTTTTTGGCATTCTTCTGGCATCATTGTTCATTGAATGTATTTTATTTCTTTATAATAAATATAATAAAAAATTCCCGAAATATCCTTGAAAATTAGGCCGGAATACTAGACTACTTCCTTAAATTTTTCTTACCTGAAGTAACCTGTAAGAAAGCGTCATTTCGTAGTACTAAATCGTCCAATCGTCATTTGGCTCTGAAATCTTCCAAATGACGTAGCGGTCGTCCATCTGGCAACGCTGATTACGACTTGCGCAGGCAGTGTTGCCAGAAACTTCACTTCAAAAATCATCAAAATTGTAAGAAAAAATCGTCAATTTTGTTTACTTCAAACTCAAATTTGTTTAATTTAAATATGCTTGCATTCATTTATATTATAATATCCCTTCAAGAATCTTATTGTTTAAATATTCTTTCAACATTTGCGAGAGAGTTGGAAATGGAAATGCTTTTGATGAAGCACTACATTTTATGTTGGAAATAGCTTTCCAAAACTTTCTTCAGCTGCAATTTCATTCACCTTATCAAAAACCGTCTCAAAATCTACATATCGTAGCTCCATAAAGTCAATATTTAGTTTGCTGAAAGTAGTTTTCGTCCCCTAAATTTTTAAATTGTAATATTAAACTTTATAATGAATTGACTTTTTTAAATTAGTTTTCCTGGCTAAAGAAAACTTAATTCTTTCAATGCAGCAATATAAAAATCTAATCGTTTTTTTATTCGATTACACAACTCATTATAAAAAGAAGCGCAATTATTTATAAATTCTGAAAACAGACTTTCAGATATTTTGTAACACATTAAGAGTCTTCATTAAAACGTGCAAAAACCTGGTAAACCGCGGAAACACACTGTCAAATTTCATATAAATTTTGACAAATTTACACATGTTATGCAGTTTATGAGGCTTACAAGGATTTTTAATTTGTCTGTGGCGTTAATGTCAAGGTAAATATATTTACTTTCCAAAAACATTGTTTTTTCTCTGAAATCAATTTTATTAAAACCAAGAGTTAAATACTCTGGTCTTAAAATATTCATGCGTGGAAAGCATATTCAAAATTGTATCACTGGAAATCAAGTTCAACACAGATACACCTAGCCTTTGTTCCTTTAAGAGGCGTTACAGTTCCTGAAGAGAAAAGCTGGCAGTAGTAGTATTTTAAGGACAACGGTACTACGGAGCATTATCTTTGTAGTTGTCCGGCGTTCGCGAGAATCAGATTAGGGCTGTTGGGTAGTTATGTCCACACTCTCCCTCTTCCTGAGCTTCTAGGAATCATCAGTGAAACAAAGAAGTTCGAGGTTGAGAGATCCTAGACATTTCTTCTTCCCATTTATCCCCTCACATATCTTTCCTGCCTTTCTACTTTCTTCTACTGGCTCTATCTTGGAGATAGTACAATGGTCTTTGAGACTGAGTGCTTTGTTTTAGTCCAGCCCACCTTCAACTCCAAACTCTAAGCCCTGACTTGTCATTAAATGGTAATGCAAGAGCAGAATGAGATTGATTGTTTTAGGGCGTACTTCTCACAGTATCGTGGATGAAGAAAATTGGAAAATAATATTTTGGGGAAGGACGGTGTTGAAATCTTTTCACTATTGAAGACCAATTCACTAAAATTGCTGGAGTAAAATGGCGCCATTTTGAATATTAAAGTTTTTGAAAACTTACTTTTGTCACATTATACTATGATATTGGGTTCAAAAAATAGTTAGTATTTCAACTACTTTCTATGTAGTTTTTTAGCAGCGTAGATTTATTATAGAGACGATTTTTGGGGTTAAAGTCTTTTTTGGTATGTGGAAACTTTTTTTTTGTGATATATACATATAACAGAAGAGATTTTAAAACAAAAAAGTTTTTTGGAGTTGTTTTTTAATCTAAAAAATCGTAATTTTTCAACAGAAATCGTCATTGGGTCAAAAAATCGTCAAAATGACGATAAAATCGTTGTTCTGGCAACACTGTGCGCAGGTGCGTTACTTTGTTTACATTTTTTGGCAATCAGCTGATATAATTGTAACGTCACACCAGAAGAAAAAATTACTTTTTATATGATATTAATGGGCACTGGCTAAGCGAAAATTTGTTTTTTATTTGATTTAATAATATTAACTTTTTAAAATTGCTATTATTGTAATCACAACAAACCAAAAAATTATTGTGTTTTGTGGAGTAAAAACTTTTTGTTTTATTAATTTAAACTAGTCGGTTAGGCCCCAGTAACTGGGTCTATTTTTTTTTGTTCAAAAAATCTCTTTGTGAAAAAAACAAATATCAAAAGAGGTGTTTGTTTTGTTATTTGTGTATGCAAATAATTCGTTAGATAATTCTGGGAAATGCCGTTACTAATATCTTCTTTCTCTCTCTCATTTGTTTTTTTACTCCCGCTTAAGCAATGATTTTTACAACGATGAATGCAATGCTTTGCCCAATGAGTGAATTTTAAAGAACTTCCGACAAATTCCAATATTTTGGAATTGGTTAAACCGATTTCAAATCTGATTTTTGCTAATTTTTGGCTAACCTACTCGTCAAGCTCTTCAAATTGATATATAATATGATAGTGTAGCACTTCTGGATCTTGTGTAATAAAATTGTAGTTACACTAAGGCTGATGTTACACGGTCAATGTTTTTCTGTCAATGTTTTTTGTTTTTACTCTCTTTTCATCATTTTGTTTGATGCCCTGTTACACTATCAGTTTTTTGCTGAATGTTATTTTTTAATACTTTTACCTGCAACTATGTTTTTCCAACTAAAAAGTATTTAATTGTATTTTGGAGTGAACGAAAATTCAACAATTGGAATGGAATTGGATGGAAAATAATTATGACAATATGAGATAATATTGGTTGAAATAACAACAAATTGTACAAAATAAAAAATTGCATCTATATATGAAAAACGCAGAAAAATAATCTTTAAAATTTGGGATCTATTGAAATAAACTCAGCCACTTTGTTACTTGGCCATTGAATTACCATGTTTTTATAAAAATTATTAAGTAATTTTTTAAACAGCACTCATTTTCACAAACAAACAAAAGCCAAACAGCGCAAAGGGTGGCAAAGAAAAAAAATATATTTATAAGTAAGTAAAAAGTGTAGTATTTTTCATAATATATTAGTATTTCCCATAAAATGCAACAGTGCATCTTCAGCAACCCCATTTTATTTGAAGTGATGCAGGTTTTTTTCGACAGTAAAAAAATTTTTGCTCAGTGTTCATTTTTCAAAGAAACAACAATTGCATTGTTTGACAGCATAACATTGATCGTGTAACATCGCCCTAATAAATGTATAGATAATATTGATATATTTAAAATGAAGTGTGCTGTGTTTAATTGTGATAAATGTAATGGCAATAAGTCATCCAATATTAGTTTGTTCCAATTTGTTCCGTCTGATGTAGCAGTGCTGGAGAAGTGGGTTAGTTTTTCCGGCGGGGCAACAGTTTTCAATACAAAAACTGTCTTTGAATTATCAAAATAATAACCTACTTGGCGGAAAATACCATTTTTAAGGTCTAACAAAAAAGCTGAGACTGTTTACCGTCAGAAAACTAATCGGGAGAGATTCGTGGCTTTGTAGCTTAAAATTTCATGTTATTGCAAAAAATATATCCCCTCCCATGCTCTTAAAATTCTTAACTATATTTATCTATAATATTCAGTGTGGCCAACTTTTGTTTTTCAAAATCCGCTAAAATGAATCGCGTATTTTCTTTAACCCTGGAAGGACATGCTTCGTCGAATCGACGACGCATGTTTACATTTTACAGTTTTTCTTTCTAGCGCCAGTCATGGGCAAGGTGTTGCTGTGTGCAGAAGTTGAACTAAATATACATTATGAAAGTATGATTTTTTTAAATGTGCGTCGTCGAAACGATGAAGCATGACCTTTTTGTGTAATAATTTTGCATTTTGAGGTGGTGATTTTGTGTTATAGTTTTTGTTGTTGGAGAATGCTAAATGAGGACGACAAATGAATTGAATGACCAGGAAACTGAAAAAGTTCTAGTTAATGAGTGACGAAGACCACCAACCGGACAGAGGAGGTTCAAAATGAAAGTTTGGAAGATCAAGTTTGTCAATGGAGCCATCCGATTTAGACTAAAACAATGTGCTTCTATGTAGAGGTATATCATTATTAAAGACAAAGTCGGAAATCATTTCGTTAATCACACTATTATGCAAAAGCAAAATATCATAGGAAAAATTTTGTGTATCAAGTTTGAGGACCGATTCGGCAATGCAAAAATATTACTGAATATTATTAAGTATGACGTTTTTATGTCAATTACGCTCACAATATGTTTGAAATAAAACAAAAGGCCCCCCAAATCGCATTGGTTTTTTAAAAAAATCTGTCTTTGTCAAGAGAATTTAACAAATACAAATACCAACTTTGACTACGTCGGTGCAAATAATATTAAAAATGCAATGCCTACCTACTGATGACGAGAATACTGAACAAATAAATTCTGAAAAAACAGAATGATTTTGCCATTTTCCCTCTTCATCATTCATTCATTGTTTCGATAAAAAATTTTATTATGGTAATTCAGGAAATGGATATTTAGCGGAGCATTTTATTGTCTTTTAAATTGGAAAAAAAAGCGTTAACGCTAAATCACTTTTTCTCCGCGTTTTAATTTTCAAAAATCACTAAATTTAGCGGGACAGTTTCAGTGCGGCCAATTAGCACTTTTCCAAAGGAATCACGCGTTTGTTTTATTCTTCATTTTAACGGATTTTGAAAAACAAAAGTTACTAATGATAAATATTACTTTTATTTACTAATTCTAAGTTTTGTATGTATTAATTATTGGGCCGAAATCCCGGCGGTACTGCAATACCGGGCCAACCCGTGACAGAGGTGGAGCAAGCCCCTAAACACTCCGTCTATTTCCAAAAATCAGTTTAACATTTGTTGTCCTCCGATGGAGGATCTATCAGATGTTAAGCTGATAAGAACAGATACTACACTTTGATCTTAGCCATAAGGCCGAGAAGCGATAACTAGATACACCACATCAAACACTACTTAACACTCCAAAAATATAAACCAAACGAGAATTATATACGACAATGTAATTCAATAAAATCATATCAGTGAAAATGTTCCTATAGAAAATAAGCACAACGAAATGAATACGTTTATATTTTAGTTGCCTACTTTGTTATTTCTTTTTTTTATGTTGAGGTTGAGCAGCAGGGTAGGTAGCTGTAGCTAAAAATAAACAGAAAGAAGCAAAAGCAAAATGTGTATTCTCGTTTCGATGGTGACTCATTCAAACGCAAGCAAAAAATATTTATAATGTAATTATTGTTGTTGTTATAGTTATCTATATAGTAAAATATATATATATACAACTGTGCGCAAAACAATAATAAAAGCTTTTGGCTTGTTCGATTTTTAATAGCGCTTGCGAAATCAGCACGAAAAAAAATTTTCATTATCATATTTTTATGAAAAGTTGACAAATTATCGCTCTTATTTATAGTATAACGGCTGAAAAGATAAAAATTATCATTAATATACCCAGAATCAAAGTATCGAACATACAAAATATATTCTGTATGCAGTATGTATAATTTTTTGATTTATGCAGTATTTATACATACAGCGAATAACGAAAGTCTACATACACCAGCGGATTTTCAGTTTTTCTTAACCTAAGAATCTAACCCTTGTGTCGACTTTATTATCATCTTGTCATAAAAAATCGTGTGGAGGGAGACACCTTATGACTTAACTTTTCTATGACTTGCCCATCCTAAAATAAACAAGTATGCAAAGCCGAATTTTCTCTCTTTAAATGAATGAAATCTTTGCGATTCACTTGATTTTTGATAATTTATAGCACATGATTGCATTCCACTTTATATCAATTGAAAAATCAAATTTTCTTTTGTTGCTCGAGTTAAGTGTAATTTAAAAATTGTGAAAAATTTTGAGAAAGTGTTAAAGTGAAATAATTACAATATGCCGGGAAATATGTGCTCATTGTGTAAGTCCATCTTTGTCAATGAACATGTAAGCATGTTTCGCCCTCCAAAAGATAATGTGGAACCAGTGCTAAGCAAGAGGATTCGCCTCAAGCCATACGTGGCTCCGTCGCAAAGATTACCTATATTGAATTATCAAACTATTTAAACTTGAGCGTTAAAATTACTAGAAAATATCTTCTATATATGCATCTTCTTTTTTAGCCATTTTGAAATATCCAATAAACAATAGAAACTAAAGACCCCCTACTATATGCTCATATAGTTTTCGCCATAACAGCGAAACAGCAAAACAAATAGTTAATCCTAAAATATCAGGAATGTTTGTGTAGAAATAAAAAAACATTTATTAATGAAGCAGTTGTATTTTCAAGTTATTTTTGTCTGTTTATATAAAAAATATAGTATATAGTCCCAATAGTTCATGCATACTACCCTTTTAAAAAAATGCGACTCTGGATATGGAATACATTTTTCTCCAACTTTGTCGATGACTTTTTTTGACATATTTTTTGACAATCCGTAGTACTTTAATACTACTCTACCTATTTAGCCTACTTATTTATTTTACTATGTGTTCCCGTACTTTTTGAGTAAAGTTTAGTAAACTGAGAGTAAACAACAAATACTCTCTGCTAATGCCAAAAATGCACAAAAGTTCGGGAACGCAAACAAAACACTTTTTTTGCACGAAACAAAACGTCAAATTGTAGCTAAATTAAAAAAAAAAACAAAGTGTCTGCGATCTTTAATAATATAAAAATTTGTTAACTTTTACAAGAAAATAAATAAACAATGAAAAAATTAAACATAAATTATTCGCCTGACTACTTCTGAAGAATATTCATCGCCATTTGCATTATTCCGAAATAGCAGAAACTCCTACATCGTCAGAAGTTGAACAGACACTTGAGCCATTAATCTCAAATATGCAATTAAAACATTTTCAAAAGTCTTTTGAACATTTTCTATTTTAAATAACAAAAATTCTTTATTTATTCATAAATTTCAAATTTTCAATATGTTTTCACAAAAGCAAAACAACTGATAAATACAAAACAGCTGTTTGTTTGACGCAAGAAGAAGAAGACAATTACTCTCTCATCTCCGCTCTCATTTGCAAGCATTTTGAGTACGGGAACGATTTTGGGCTGTTTTGGGTAATTCGTGCACCCGCGGTAAAGTACGGGAATGGACCTATTGACTTATGTTGAGTCTCAAAGTATTCTTTTCAACTTATTCAAATTAATGTATTTTATTTACTTTATGGCTAAATTAATGTGATAGGTTAGGTTAGGTTGTTGGGGCTGTTCATGAAAGAACACACTGAGACCTATTGGTCCATTGTGATACCCTTGGGGCGAGTGTTACCTCTTGATCCCCTCCTAATTAAACCAATTTGTGCTTGCAATAAAACGTGATAAGTCTCTAATGTCAGAGGTTGCCAGTTCTGTGAGTCTACCATAGAAGGGTGCTCCCAAAGTTTTGTGTCTGCGTGCTGCTAAAGCAGGGCAGTTACATATAAAGTGGAAAATGGTCTCTTCTTCCTCTTCATTTCTACAGCTTCTGCAGAAGTCATTATAAGGAAGACCTAGTCTACGTGCATGGCTGCCTATGAGGCAGTGCCCGGTTAGAATAGGACACGGTCCAGATTAATGAGCGCTTTAGTGCGTTCATGGTCAGGCATTGGCCAAAACTGTCTGGCGATAGCGCAAGTTGGTTCCATTCTCCATCTGCTCTTCGCAATGTGGGAGAAGTGGTCTTTAATTAAAAGTTTACACGTGGCAAGCGGTATACCTGCATTACCAGTAATAAGTGAATTGCTGAGTGTCGTACCAAGTTTGGCGAGGTCATCAGCCTTACAGTTTCCCTCAATGTCGCTATGCCCTGGCACCCATATAAGGTGCAGATTATATGCCATGGCTGTCTCGTTCAGAGACGATCTGCATTGTAGGGCAACTTTAGAGTTATTAGCTGGACATTGGAGGGATTTTATTGCCGCCTGACTATCAGTGAAAATGCAGATATCATTACAAGGTATCGCATTACACCTTATCAGATTTGCGGCTTCAGTGATCGCAAGCAGCTCTGCCTGAAAGACGCTGCAATGATCTGGAAAACGAAAGTGCGCCGAAATGTTCAGGCGCTCAGAGTGAACCCCACCCCCAACCCTACCATCCAACTTTGAACCATCAGTATAAAAGTCGATGATATCAGGGCGTACCACATTACTCGCACTCCACTCTTGTCGAGATGGAATATATGTGCTAAAGCTGTTGCCAAAGGATAGCGGGGACAGGGTGAGATCGACGGAGAGTGGAAGAAATTTAGTTTCACTAAGTATCTTACCATGACCATAATTTGTGTGGGACCACCTACGAATCGCATTCAGTCTCACTGCAGATATTGACGCTGAGGTCTTTCCGACTAGATCTATTGGAAGAAGATCCAAGATTGTGTATAGCGCTTTTGAAGGTGTCGTTTTCAGTGCTCCTGTAATTAACATTGAAGCAAGTCGCTGTACTTTGTCTAATTCTTTGTGATGGATGCTCTTTGAGATGACTGTCCACCATACTACTACGCGGTAGAAGAGAATAGGACGTATAACACTGGTGTACAACCACATGATTACCTTGGGTTGTAACCCCCATTTCTTGCCTATAGCTGACCTGCAAGCATAGAGAGCTATTGTGGCTTTACGTACTCTTTCTGACGTGTTGGCGCGCCAGTTGAGTTTCCTGTCTAGGATGAGGCCAAGGTATTTGGCTAAATTAATGTGATTGTTATTACTATTATTTTTGTTTTGGTTTTTTACTATTACTACATTTTGATTTATTGAATAAAATAATACAATAAAACTATATACATATTTTGTTTAATTTAAAAGTTAGCACATTTCTACACAATCCAGCACACTTTTTCATCCAAATCTAGCACCGTCGAAAAATTTTTAGTCCTATCACTGGTGTCCGCACTATGTCGTCTCGTCTAAAAGCAGTTTTAGTAATTCTTCCATATAGCACAGCGGCTGCGGAAAGAACTTTTTGGTTATGGTTATAAGCGCTAAATTAAAATAACAAGAAGCTGAAAATCAAATGATTTTTTTTTTTATTTTGTTTGTTTTTATTCCTAAAATGAAATCTATATTATAATCCAGCAAGAATTAAATCGATTTTTGTTTGTATGATGCATAGGGTGTGTGTGAAACTGTAACTTTTCATTAATTTATGTAACAACAACAAATATTTATTGTATACATATGTGGCTGTTCATACGGGCGCAAGCATGAGCGCCTGTCTTACTACCAATTTTCTACCTCGCCCATGTTAACAGCCACTATAAAAGGAAGCCATGAAAATAAAAAACCTCTTATAGAAAGAAAGGATAGCTATGGTCGGGCTATTCACAGGGAAAATGGGGATGTTTAGAAAACATTTAGATGATATTCTTCTATTTGAATAATTATCGCAATTGATAAAAAAAAAAATTTTCTCAATATATTATTCATTGTAATAATATTAACATAAAAATATACCAAAATAAATAAATTTCAAAATAAACACAGCCTATTTGTTTACAATCTCAATGCGAAATACCAATATTTACTCTGACAAAATTTGTCACACACACACACACACACAGCCTACCGCTCTTTTTTGGATTCAATTCACCACTATTTACAATTTTTAAGTGACAGCACTGCATACAATACTTTGGCCTGTGCTTATACTAAACCTCCCCTGTATGATGATTTATCAGTCTGTGAGTGTATATTTTTATTCGTTGGCAGTTAAAATGGTATTTTTGTTATGTGTTGTTATAATTCTTAGTTTGTTTATGAATATGCTCATATATACATTTCAGTTAATGTACGAATTGGTACTCTGGCTTCTCTTCAGTTGTCGAATAAATCTTTCGCCTTTTACTAAAGATTTCCGTGGAGAGGAGCACTCTAATGAGTCTAAAATGAATTTTTCGTATGGCTGGAATGAAAATTTCGGCCGATTAATAATAAATTTTATATGTTGTGAATTTGAAACAAGGCAGAACTATAATAGGGTGATAGGCAACATTTACAACAAGACAAAAACAATACACTATTTTGTTTGTGTAAAGACAAAGACTCAGAAATGTCAAAATCAGTTGACGTAAACATAAATTCAAATGCGGTTTAAAAAAATTGTAAATAAACGAAAGTTTTGGTTTTTAAATTTATTTTTAATAACATACACGTATAAAAATATAAGCAAAAAAATAGTAAGTTTGCGCTGTATGCATATAATCGAAGAAGATATTAAGGAGATGATGATTATATACAGCGCGAAGTTGTCTGTAGAAGAAGGGAATAATCTAAACTTAATCAAAATGGCAAATCTACCACTGGTTTTGAGTTTGGCTGATGATTTGAACCGTTTTACTCTATTCTATGATCCATCGTCCGTGTACTACAATCGTAGCAGAGTAGCTCCAAAACCTAAACTGCAGAATCTAAGGCCAACGAGTGTCTTGTTGTTGTAATCCAATAAGTATTTCCCAAAGAAGACGCCAATCAATAAATCTACACCAACGGCCAAGCAAAGTGAAAACTGTGAGACTATATTCTAAATAATGATTTTATTTTTTAATTTCAGGAATTGTATGTGTCAGAATTATAACATATAACTGTTTAATAGCATTATAAAATATTATACCTACATAACAATTTGTATCTCACTTATGAAAAAAAACTCACATGCGCAACTTAGCGCACTCGATGGAAGTGAAACTTCTTTGGTAGGTTTGTGACTGGGAATATGTAAGTGCAATAACAGCAGACTGGGAGAGATAATTGTATGTATGCACATGGCATTTAAATAGTTAAAATGAGTCGGTACATATCCAAAATGCCAAGGCCATAGACGAAAATGTTCCAAATTTTTAATGCAATACACACTGACCGTACAAATAAATAGTATAACCAAAAGAAATGAGCCTAATTAATGTTAATTAACTTAAAAAACCTATTTAATTTAACTATTTTTTCAAAAGTGACAAAGTGCCATCGTAAGTGTAAATCAAAATAGCTTAAGTCCCTTTCAGTCAATCGCATTCTTTCCTTGTTCTGCTACTGCACTATAATAAATTTAAATTTTTGCTTTGCACATGGCCGCATTTATACAGATGCTTAATGTTTTCTTGTGCTTAAGTCCAGATGATTTTTTTTCAAAACTAATTAGGTCCATATGGTATTTATCAAAAGTGCTTAAGTCCAACGTAAAACTGGTTTATTTTGGATTTGGCTTACTTTATCATTGTTTTTTCTTCGCAAAATGTCTCCAAAAACAGTTTTCTAAATACTTTTACCCATGTTACAAGCATTTAGAGGTAGATGCTTTTTTCAACATTTTGAACATTTTAGAGGTGCATTTTTTTAAATGGATAGAAAAGAGTGAGTTAATAGAAGATTATTAATACTACTTTTATTACTTAGGACTAAATTATAAATCTTATTTATAATAAAAAACGTATAAATAATGTTATTAAAATTAGTTTTCTTTATTGGGAAATACCTTGAATATGTTAAGAGTCAAAAAATAATATAAAAAGCAACGACTATTTCTCCCTATGTTCATGCAATACTATACAAATTATTTTCTTATAAATTCTCACCTAAAAATTTAACTATAAAAGTACAACTCTGTTGCAAAAACAAATGTTTTTCCAATTGTTAAAGTTCCTCTTACTTGTCAAAATGCATCTACCTTCTTAATTCTTCTGCCATGGTAGAGAGTGTGGACTTTCACGCACAATTTTGTTGAGATTGTTTTGCACTGTTTTCTTTTTAATGTAAACGAAAAGGTAGATTCAAATATATTTATATTGTTTATGTTTTGTATTGCGCTATAAAAGCACCAGATGGCATTGATATATGCGTATTTATGTTTTCCATAGTGCCAACAGATGGCGTTGCTATAGAAAACTACTTTAATGAAAGATAATAAATAGTTTTTGATGTACAACACTTACTTGTATTAAACAAGTCATAACACCCTGTAAATTTTTTATCTTTTTGTCGCACTTAATATATTAGAAAACGTTTTGCTTTTGTTGTTCTTTTCATTATAGTAGTAGACTCAAATATATTTGAATTGTTTATGTTTTTCATAGTACTATGAAGTCAACAGATGGCGTTATTATTGTATCGACTCATCTCTTTCTCACTCATTGCAGATTTGCCATTTATGTTCTATTGTGATAAAAAATATTCTTTGTACACAAATATCGCACACACATATTCTAAAAAATAATCACTTAAAAAATTGTTTTCAGTAAATTAATGTTTAATATACCAAACCAATTTAAGGGATTTTCAACATTTTTCATTTATTCATCTCTTTTGTTTTTCACTTCGCTATGTAATAACCCAAAATGGAAGCATTGTGGTTGTGGAATTGAATAGTTTCCGTCCCCGTTCTTCTTCTTATTTTAACGGCTTCCATCCCCACTTTCTGTTTCCTGTTCAGTTTACCCCTCAAAACGCCGCCAAAGAAGTTTCACTTCAATAAAACAACAATATATTTTTTTATAGTGGAAAATTTAACTAAAAACCACTTTTTTATTGACATTAATTTATCGCTGTTGTACCAGATGTGAGTTTATTGAACCGCTGGCACTGGTGAGGTGGTTGGTGCCCGGTAACGCCCTGCAATTAATTAGAATCAGTTTATGGAAAATTGGTTCACCGCAATTACTTACAATAATTAAAGATTTATTTTAATTAATTTCTTGAACCCCATTATTCGCTGTTCTGTTTTTTAAACTTTTAAGCGCCTATTCAAGCTTTTTATACGAAAGTGCATTCGCGCCTTAAAAATCAGTTTTTTTACATCATCGGGTTAGTCTATTGTCGTGCTTTTTGCGATTAATTGCTTTTGTAAGTTTTTGCAATCAGAAATATCTCCATTATTTATAATGTTAAATACCGACTCAAGCTTTTTGATGGCATTAACGAAATGCTGTGATGGTTTTTTCAAATTTCCCTTCGAATCCTGATCAACCCAAGTAAATGAATTTTCGTTGCTTTCATATTCGCTCAAATTAAGCTTTCGAATAAGGTATCCGCCGTCCTCGTGTAGAACACCAATTTGAACTTCATCCATTTGGTTCAAAGCAATGGGTTCCAATTCTAATTCATTGGGTTGGTCAGGTTCTTCCTTAACACTTGTTTTATTGCGCTCTAATTCTTCGATGGTGACAGAATTTTGCAGCCAATCAGTTCCATCATTTTCCACGTTACCGAAGTCTTCTTGCTATGAAGTGTAGGAGACATATATTAAATTCTGATTATGCACACGAGCAGCAATAGCCACCCATTAATACATTTTCATAGCCCTTGAGTATACCTGTTGTTTTTATGTGTTTGAAATAGTGTATTAAAGAAAAGAAACAAGATTTTTCTTATTTTGTAGAACCCAACGCATTAATGCATTGGTTTTTATGAAATCAGGACAATGATTTTTATTTATTTTGAATTATATCTTTGTTCATTATATCTAATTAGGCTTACGGTGGTGAGCTTATTTTAGATTTAACCTAATTATATCTAGTTACAAGTAAGTTTATGTGTAAATGTTTAATATGCATTTTGTAAGGGGAAAAGGTAATAAAGAAGGAAAATAATTAGCATAGCTAAAAAATTTCATAGTTACCTAAAATATAGTTCGGCATCCTGAATTTAATTTAAATTCCATGGGTGTAGGGTGGTCATTCAGTTCTTCTTTGCTCCGAATCCCACCAAAAAAGTTTTCAAGTACGTCTTGGTTCAGTCGTACTTCATGTCATATTTCTGTTTTAGGTATTCATGAAGTTTTGGCAAAGACGCATTACTCATAAGAACCCCCTTTTGGAAATGCTTTAAGGTTCTTTTTCCCGGTATTATAGGGCACGGCATGAATTCATTCATTTTTGTTAAAATATCGTCTTGCTGGGAAAGTTCTAAGCCATAGGGCATCTACAATAATGAAATTATTAGTTTCGATAAAAATTTAATATAAAAATAACTTTTTAAAACTTTTATCTACCTTCCCAGGAAGATTAAAAGTTTTCATTGACGCATTGAGGATGTCAAACCAATCGTTAACAAGTTGAAAGAATTCAGCTGTTTTCACAGCTTCGTACCGTTCATCGCTTCGTACCGTTCCGAATTGCGTTCGCAGTTGTATTTGAAAACAATTGCGCTGCCAATTTGACTTTTTGCCTGCATAAAAGGTTTCGAAATATTTAGTTTCAAAAGCTAATACTAATGGCAGTAATAGAATAATTTTCGCATACCCAATCCTTTCACCGACAAGTGATCATCTGTCAGTTTGTATACGATTGATACATCCGACTTGGAGACTTGTTGTAATAGCTCTACCAAAGTTCTGCTGGTTAACCAAGTGCCCTTCCAAAGTAAGCCAGTATCGAGATAATGATTGCGGATAAGCTTAAGCAAATGAGGTGCATCAGCAAACACAAAAACTTTTTCATCGATACCGACAGGACTTTGAAACCACGGCTGATCTGAAATATTTAAAGCAAACATGTTTTATTTTTATATTGACGAATGATTTTTCGGAAAGTGCTAACCTATTGTAACCTCCAGGCTTTTCCACAGTTTACGATTACTGGGACCCATGTCGCACACCATTGCAACTACCGAGTAGCCGGCATCATGGAGCAAGATTATGATGTTGTAAATAGTTTCTTTGCTGAGTTTACAATCATAATCAAAGAAAATGGGTTGCTCCAAGACTTTCGTAAACCTCGAGCCATAACAACTTGCACGTAGTTCGCAGGTTTTTGAACGCAAGCTTGTGCAGCATTGTATTCATACGCTTCAGCAACTTTCATTTCATCAAAAGAAATAACACAGATTTTTTCTTCTTTCGAAAGATCATTTGCGCCGCGCATGAAATCAAGTGAAACATTTAGTATACCCTCACTGACTTCAATTTTACGAGCCCATCGCTGCAATGTCGACACATGAGGCAGCGGGAAACCTTTTTGGTATAAATGGTTATACGCTCTCGGCCTAGCAGCGTGTAAATAAACAAATACGAAATGTCTTCCCAACGCCAATATTTATAACATTTTTGCGCTTACTCTGTAAAAGAATAAAACCTATCATCACCACCAGAAGGATTTGGTATTGCAGCCACTATTTGATTTAATGAATGTGTGCTGAAATAGATAAAGGATAGTGCAACATGCTTAATTTATATTTCTGTTACACTTACTTAGAAGATAAGGAATCTGCAAAGCACATCTTAGGACAGTGCCCCGCACTTATGCATATTCGTAAAAGAAATCTGGGTAACCACCAAATACCAGATGATAATCTCAACTGCATAGAAGTAGGATCCATACTAAAATTTCTACTGGAGGCTGGACTTATGGAAATACTATGAGTCCATGAAGGGGCACAATAGATCTTAAAGGTCACAGTGCGCTACCCCAATAATAATAATAATACCCTGTCTGTAAGACGATTCCAACGGAAGGAACTGCGCATGGCATTAATGCCAACATGGCACCGAATATAAAATACGCGTTTTATTCTTCATTTTAGCGGATTTTGAAAAACAAAAGTTGGCCACACTGCCTAAAATCGTCAAAATTGTAAGAAAAAATCGTCATGAGAGAAAAACCAAAATTTATTTACTTTAAATATGTATGCATTCATTTATAGTATAATATCTCTTCACGAGTTTTATTGTTTAAACCGGTTTCTGCACTTAATTGTATTTAAATTGATTTTTATATAATATTCTTTCAACATTTGCGGACGAGTTGGGTAAACATATCAATTAAAAAAAAAAAAAAAAAACAATGGATGCGTGCAAGGCACGCAAGATATTTTCTGTGTAAACAGTTAAACCAACAGAATGCCATATACATAAGCTCACCTATGTATAGCCATTTATAGGGATTTGATGTATAATCTATATGCTTAGGAAAATAATTCAAATTAAAAGAATTCTTTTATAAACTTAAAAATTTGTTAGATATCATTATCTTTTATATATATGTAATAGCCCAATTCACTATAAATTGCAAATGGTCTTGCATCATTGCAAATCCAAATTTTTGTTCCATATCGCATGTATTTGTTGTTGTGATAGCAGAAGTATTTTGCATTTGCACCAAATCGTGAGTAGGGCTGATATGTTGTAGTTGAATCATTTTTCTTTCACTCAATGCATCGGGCACGATATTCTCGCATATACGCAGCTGCAATTGCATCTTTTTTCCGCGCTTTAAGTTTTTCTTCCTGTCGATTTGAAATTTTATTAGATTTGAAAATTTTACATAACGTCGTATAGGTATATGAATTTGTACACACATACGCCAAATCAATTCTCAGGCGACGATAAGTGCTTTTCGCATTTAACCTTAGAAAGGCAACAGGGGTGACCAGTCACTCCACTACTTTTTAAAAGCACCGCAAAGAGATTTGCCTTAACTGCATTTAATAAAGATAAGAAACAATGTATAATAAATAAGTTTGATTTTTTCTCTTTAACATTTTTGCTATTTACATAGATAAAAAAAGTGTTGCCTTTCTAAGGTTAATGTACAAATCATAATTTTTATAATGCCGTGGTTCGCTATCATTATTACTACATTTTGTTTATACATTTATTGAAACCTAGATTCTTTATTATTATCATTTTGTATTGTTTTTATATTTAAAAAAATATTTAATTTTAATCCAATCTAACTAACCGAATTCAAAACCTATCAAACGCTTGTGTTTGCTACGGCGACTTCTCTGCTTGTATGGTATAGTCCAGTGCTGTCGGCACATTATCAAAATTAATTTGGTTTTATGTGCTTAGTTTGCGAATAAAAATCCTTTCGGTTGTACCGCTATGTCGCAGGCAAAATAAGGCTCCGACAAAACTTTTTGAATGAGGGTACATAATTTGTCCCAACGAATTTCCACACTAAAAACAAAATGCTAGAACTCTACGATACTGTCGTTTTTTTTTCCGTAAAATCATTTAGAAATAAAAGCCTCCACTCGCCTTCTAAATCTTCTACTTCTCCATTTTAAAGGCTGATGTTACACGGTCAATGTTTGTTGTCAATGTTTTCTGTTTTTACTCTCTTTTCGTCGTTTTGTTTGATGCCCTGTTACACTATCAGTTTTTTGCTGAATGTTATTTTTTAACACTTTTATCTGCAACTACGGTTTTTCAAGTAAGAAGTATTTAATTGTATTTCGGAGTGAATGAAAATTCAACAATTGAAATGGAATTGTATGGAAAATAATTATGACAATGTGAGATAATGTTGGTAGAAAAAGCATCAAATTATACAAAAAAAAAAAAATTGCATTTACATTCTGTCAAATAAGTACCCGGAAATTCTCATTTTAAATTTTCCCTCTGAGAATATTTCAAAAAAATTTTTTTCCCAGGTTGGCACAACTGTCAACCACTATTCTGTGAATTTTTATTGCTATGTGTCATTTAGTTTGGTTACGGCATCATTAAGAACAAGTCAACCTTTTGTGTGCGTTGCGATTTTTACTATGGATAAAAATATCGAACAAAGAGTTTGTGTGAAATTTTGTGTTTCAAACGAAATTTCTTGTGCCAAAACGACATGTTTTGGGTATGCGGAAAGTCTTAGCGCGATTGGTGCCAAAAGATCTGAATTTTCTTCAAAAAGTGAATCGCAGTAAGGTGGCTGAAGACATGCTTGAACGCGTAAATTCCGATCCAACGTTCATCGAACGCATCATAACTGGTGACGAGACATGGGTTTTCGAGTACGACATGCAAACAAGTCAACAATCATCGGAATGGCGCGCCAAAAATGAGCCGAAACCGAAATCGCAACGCACACAAAAGGTTGACTTGTTCTTAATGACGCCGTAACCAAACTAAATGACACATAGCAATAAAAATTCACAGAATAGTGGTTGACAGTTGTGCCAACCTGGGGAAAAATTGAAAAATTTTGAAATATTCTCAGAGGGAAAATTTAAAATGAGAATTTCCGGGTACTTATTTGACAGAATGTATATATGAAAAACGCAGAAAAATAATCTTTAAAATTTGCGAACTATTGAAATAAGCTCCGCCACTTTGTTACTAGGCCATTGAATTACTACGTTTTTATTTTTAAAAATTATTAAGTAATTTTTTAAACAGCACTCATTTTCACAAACGAACAAAAGCCAAACAGCGCAAAGGGTGGTAAAGAAAAAAATGTATTTATAAGTTAGTAAAAAGTGTAATATTTTCCATAAAATATTAGTATTTTCCAGTAAAATACAACAGTGTATCTTCGGCATCCCCATTTTATTTGAAGTGATGTAGGTTTTTTCCGTCAGCAAAAAAATTTGAAGTGAAATGTGTTCATCCTCTCTTTTGCTCAGTGTTCATTTTTCAAAGCAACAACAATTTCATTGTTTGACAGCAAAACATTGATCGTGTAACATCGCCCAAACAAAATTCTAATAAATTGAGTGGCAGTTCGTCATCAGTGTTGCCACATAGGTATTTAAATAAACATAAAAGGTCTCAAAATGTACTATAGAATGTGTGCTAAATGGGAATATAAATTCAAACACACCGATCTAGCTACAGTCAATGATGCCTTTTCAAATTAAAGAGAAATGTAAATAATTAATTCAACGAAATAGTTGATAGAGATGAGCATACCATATTTAGATTTTTTTTTATCGATTTTAGTTTTACATTAAAAATGAAAACCGAAGTGTTTTTATGAAAGAGGAAGTGACGAAGTGTCGGGCTTGAAAGTGAAGTGAAAAACTTCATTTGAAGTGACAGCGACAGCACTGGTATAGTCGATCTCCACACGTTTAACACCAAAAAATAATTCTGCCACGAATAAATATACACACACATTTTGTTTTCGTATGTGCATATATGAGTGAGTAAATTGATCGAAACATAAACAAACTCCGCTTGTATTTTAATTTCTCTCTCTCTTCTTCTCTTCTCTTTGTTGGTTAGAGTAGCACAGTCATGCCGCGCAGTAGTGTGAGCGAGAGGGGAATTGGACGCTACAGTTATTCTTACATTTTACACATTTGAAATTTTGCCCATAACGTGAGCTAAAATGTTTACACATCAAAGAAGTTGGCAATGAAAATACTTTTGATTTCAGCTGCAAATTTATTCACCTTATCAAGAATTGTCTGAAAATCTACATATCGTAGCTCCCTAAAGTCAATATCTAGTTGCTGAAAGTAATTTTCGTCCCCCAAATTTTTAAAATGTGGCATTAAACTTTGTAATGAATTGACTTTTTCAAACTACCTAAAAAAGTATTGAAATGTGTCCCTGACTTGTCATTAAATATATAAAATAGCAGAAGAGATTTCAAAATAAAAAAGTTTTTGTATTTGTTTTTTGATCTAAAAAACACTGGTGGCCGATGATAAATTTCAAAAAGTTGCAAAAAAAGTGTCACTGCGAGTAAAAAAGTCTCATCCCACTTTTTTTAAATAAAAGGAACATTTATTTCATTTCGCAGTAGTTTGCATATAAAAAAAATATTTTAATGTATTGAAAGTAAAAAAAAAATAAAAAATTAATTATCCCAAGTAATTAATACATTAAGGTGCTTCACAAAAAGAAGTTGGTGTACACCTTCAAAAATTAACCTCGGTTTATTTTATAATGATTCCTAAAATATTTTCAAGAATGGTGGAATACAAGATTACGCCACGCGCCACGCCACGCGGCCGCTGAAAAATTAACTTGCCCAAAATTAAAAAAAACGAATCTCTTAAGGCTCTGGCACATAGATCCCGTTGTGTACGTGAGAGCGAAGTATACAACTAACAACTACAACAACTACAACTAACAACTACTATAAGAAGTTGGGCAACTCTCAACTTTTGCCGTACGTTGAGAGAGAGTTGAGTGTTGACAGCTATCAGCTCAGTAATTTATTAATTTTTGGTATTAAAAAATTTTGTAGACAATAAAAATTCATTAAAATTAAATAATACTAAATAATAATAAAATGTTTGAGACAAAATTAATTGAAGCTGTGCAACAGCATCCTTGCTTATCGATAAACAAGCGCAGATTTATAGAAATAAGCTTGTAAAAGAAAAAGAGTGGATTTCAGTGGCGGCTGCTGCTGACGCAAATGGTAAATGCTGCAAACTTGTTATAAATTACTTAATTGACTTCATTAAAAATGTTTAAATTAATTCAACTACAGTGGAATAATCGCTGCTCCAAACCAGCGTTCCACAAGACTCCAATATCACTTTGAGCCATACGCTCCAATGTCAACACAGGTGAATGTATAATTTGCATCACAAACTGTTAACAGCACAATGGAGTAATTGCCCTTATAATTATAAAATTGGAAACCAAAATTGGGTGGACAAGTCATGTTTATGTGTTTGCCGTCTATGGCACCAACACAGTTTGGAAAAATCCACATGCTATTACAATCGTTAGCAATTCTCTTCCATTCATTGCTGTGTGGAATAGACAAGTATGTGGAACCAAGTGTATTTCAAAGCACGTCACATGTTTCGCTTACAATTTTCTCCACAGTAGAGACTCATCTTAAATGACGAACATTTGCTTACTCCCTCCATGAGCTAAGTAACTTTTAAAATAGTTATAATTTTTGTTTCAGCAATTGAATTGTACTTGAAAAAAGCAACTTACGCAAGGGTGAGGAAAAGTCTGCATTTTGCTGGTATTGATGGCCTGTTAGAATTATTAGTCAAATCTTCTTTCACCAAATTAAAAAGCAAATCAAAATCTGTGGGTATGGCGATCTTGATACAATGGCCGCACCCAAAATCTGCGACTACCATTTATTATTTTTAAGCACTCATAAGCTTCATCACGCATGAGCACCATTAAAATTATTTCTAAAATATCGTCGAGTTCCATTATAATTAAAATACAAATTCAACTGCAAAACAAGCAAGAAATTAATATTTATAGAAAACAGCTGATTTCATATTCGTTGGCAACGTATGCTTTGTGTCGCCTCTCTCCTTCGCTTACTTCGTGTTAGTTGTGTACTTCGCTCTCAAGTACACAACGGACTCTATGTGCCAGAGCCTTTAGAAAGGAAATATTGTTCGCTTTCAAACATGTAATAGATTTTGTTAATTTGCTGTCAACTTTAATAATAATGGCAAAAATATTGGAACAAGAATCAAACCTCTTTAAATTTTGCAAGGGGGTGAAAATAGACGGCTTGTTTTGGATTATCCATAATCATAAGCTAAGCCATACAGCGTTATTAAATAATACTCGACAATCATGAATGACTTTTTATTGTTATATATAATTTTTTTTTTGAATTTTAATGAACATTTTTGTCTTCAAATTTCCGTACAATCTCTAAAATATTAATTCTCAGCTCTAAGATAATTTGAATATTGTGGTTGTGGGTAATTTTGATAGTTTTGTTGTTGAGGCGCATGCCCTGAATGCTCGTCTAAAACATGTTCATGTGCGCGGTATTCAGGTGGTGAACGTTGTGGATAGTTTGGATAATTAGGATAGTTGGGATAAGGACGAGGAGTTGTTGTAGTAGTACTCGTAGTACTGGTGGTTGTAGTAAAATATTCAAGATATAAATTTGGTGTTGCAATACCTTCACCAAAATGATAGTCTAATTCGAGCGGGCTTTCTTTTGAATTGGATATGCGCAAGAAAGGTCCAAATTCTGTGGATACATTTGGCCATATACCAACATTGAAATTTGGCACATCATACTGAGCGAAATTAACCCACATCGTAGTGAGAGCGCGTGCTATGGTCATATCCTTAGGATTGAGTTGACTAACTTCTTCTGGATACGGGAATAAATAAATATTGTCATCGCTAAGTGTAGCGTCAGCTTCAAATGGCAGAGGGTTTTGAAGATGTCCAAACCGATGGAATTCCCCCCGATAGCCAAAACAATAAAGGAAAGTGGGATACTTGCGAGATGTATAGCGTATAGAATCAATAATGGGGCCACGGTATAGTATAAGATTAATGAGCTAAAGTATAAAAGAAATATATATATTTTGCGTGCGAGCTAGTTTAAATTGAGTTTGCTGCACCAACCTCAAGTAGACCTTGTGCTACATTGGAAAGAACGGGATTGCGTATTTCCTCTTCGGTGAATATCTGGTGCAACGCTAAGTTCTTCCAAGCCATATAATGTCGGGGGTGTGCACTGTGCTTGAGCACGACATTAATAAAATCGGAAATATTGCGAGAACGTATTTGTTCCAATTCAGAAAAGAATCCTGTCAGAAAAATTTAATCATTTTATTGTGAGTACTAGCAATAACATATTTAAACTTACTTGACATAATGAAAGCTCCCGCATCTTTCGTGGCACCCACAATTATTGGGTACGTATTATTGGCCACCAAAGCAGCCGGATGTTGTGGCAAATAGCCAAGTCTATCGCCGACCACCAGTTTGAAACCCCCAGTAAAACGTAGGCCACGTGGTTCATTAGCTTCCTAAATTGAGAACATTATTATGATAACAGTTACAATAAATGTCGATTCATTTAAATTCATAAATTAACAAACCCAATGTCTCTTGAATGCGTCCAATAGTTCTGTAGTTCTCAGACGTTCAAAACAGCTATTTAAACTTTGAATTTCTCTACCGCTCGTCGTACAGCGAGCAAGTCTAGCAAAACTTCTGACAGTCATTAAGGGATCCTCATCCAAGAAGTATGGATTTAATGCAGTACCAGATTGTAGAATCAACTTGTGGAAGAGTCCTTGAGCCTATTTCGATAGAAAACGGATACAAATCTTTAAATGTAGATAAGCTTTAGGTTTTTTCTACAAACCTTCCCACTCAAACTTAAAGCATGCACCAATGTTGCACCACCTGCTTGACCAAAAAGTGTCACCTGATCGGGATTACCAAAAAATGGACGTATATATTGCTGTATCCATTCCAATGCCATTTGCACATCGGCTAAGGCAACATTACCGGGCATTTCATCGCTGAGTGTTGTCAAGAAGCCAAATGGTGCCAGACGATAATTGACCGAGATCAAAACAACATCATGTTCCAAAAAGTAGTCGGGCTGTCCTTCCTCAGCGCTACCATCGAAAAGCATTTCGCCATGTACAAATACCATTACTGGATAGGAACCAGGTTTCTGTAATCCGTAAAAAACAATATAGCAACATAGAATCTCTATTATTCTTGATTTCTGCGGTTAAAAACTTACAAATGGTGTGTATATATTTAGAGTCAAGCAATCATCCACGTTTTCACGTCGTGCTTCGGCTGCAATTATTTTATTTAAATCCGGAAACTGTGGGCAGTTAGCAGGTTCTTGAGTGGCATCGATAATTGCGTTGGAGTTGCTCTCAAATACAGAAGCTTTCTGTAAAAATATGAGATATGGGAAACCGTTCTGTACTTTGGTTGAATAATCTGCATCCATCAGAGTACTCGTACTCATTAGATGGGGTAGGTTTGTTTCGTTACTTATTTATTTTAAGGCATCACATTAGGATAAAGTCGTTCACAAATAAACATGTACAATTAACTTTTTCTTTTAGATTAGATTTGGAGGTGGGCAGGAACTCCTATGGCTATCCATAGTACTAATGCCATTGGACTAAGAGGAATCAGATAGAGGACAATTTTTGTGCGGAAAAAAAGGAAAAAGTAATTAGGTCTGTTCACGTACTTTTCCAGTAAAAACTTGCAGCGAGAGAGTAAAAGAAAGATTGAGAAAAATATTCTCACAAAGAGACAAATAGCAGAAAAAGTACGTGATATTGTGCGGTTGTGATTTTTGTAAATTAAATAAAAATATAAAAATGGAGCCATCCCAAATTGAAGGAAAGTACTCTGCAAAGACCTTCAAGCGAGTGCAAAGTGGAATGTATAGAAAATAGTATTGAAATGTGCAATTAATGAATAACTTTATATTCAAATGCTGTTTCTTTGCATGCTGCTGCTCTTGCTGCTGTAATTAGAGTTTATAATTTGGTGAAATCATTTGTTGTGGCAAACCAGTATTCACAAATACTACATACATCTTTTACAATATCTCAAATATTTCTTTTTCTCCTAAATTTTATTAAAAACCACAACAACTTCATTAAAAATAAATATAACGCACTTCGTGTTGATGTTCAGATTTTTGGCAGTTCTTTTTTTCGGCAGCTAAAAGTTATTGCAAATAAAAATTTTACTAGTAGAAATTTGCAGCTACTTTTTTCTCTATCACTTTTTTAGGCTAACTGTGTAGGTCAATGTTTTGCTGTCAATGTTTTTTGTTTTTACTCTCTTTTCATCGTTTTGTTTGATGCCCTGCTACACTATCAGTTTTTTGCTGAATGTTATTTTTTAATACTTTTATCTGCAACTATGTTTTTCCAACTAAAAAGTATTTAATTGTATTTTGAAGTGAATGAAAATTCAACAATTGGATTGGAATTGGATGGAAAATAATTATAATGACAATATGAGATAATGTTGGTGGAAATAGCAACAAATTATACAAAAAAATTAATTAATTATTAAAAGTTTATACATATAATATAATTGTACATATAAACTATTATGCAGTGGCACTGACTGCTATGGTCTTGGGCCAAAAAAAAGATTGCATTTATATATGAAAAACGCAGAAAAATAATTTTTAAAATTTGCGAACTATTAACATTAACTCCTCCACTTTGTTACTTGACCATTGAATTACCATGTTTTCATAAAAATTATTAAGTATTTTTTTAAACAGCACTCATTTTCACAAACAAACAAAAGCCAAACAACGCAAAGGGTGGCAAAGAAAAAAAATATATTTATAAGTAAGTAAAAAGTGAAGTATTTTCCATTAAATATTAATATTTTCCAGTAAAATACAACAGTGTATCTGCATCAACCCCATTTTATTTGAAGCGATGCAGGTTTTTTCGTCAGTAAAAAAATTTGAAGTGAAATGTGTTCATCCTCTCTTTTGCTCAGTGTTCATTTTTCAAAACAATAACAATTTCATTGTTTGGCAGCAAAACATTGATCGTGTAACATCGCCCTTACGCTCTCGTTTTTGTAACAATTTTTTTGTACGTGAACATACCTATTATATTCCCCCAAATTTCTTAGTTTCTTTACTCCGTTCATATTTGATGTTTCATAAAGGACGAACAATCATATACAGTGGTACGAAATTTGGTGGTGTAGTGGCATCCAAATTCGTCGTTGCCGACAACTAACAATTAAAAAATTAATCGGCATCTGACGCCGCGAGATGATGTGATTCGCTGTTCAATTGCGTGAGCGACCATCACCAACAGCTAACAACAACAAAAACCCAACGTTATCGGACTCGAACAGAATGGTGTGATATTTATCACAAAAATCCAGTTCGTTCTCGAGCCTCGAACTATAACTTACCTTTTTGTAATTAATATTAAATATATATTTTCAAACGAAAACTTTCAGTTTATTTTTATTTCAAAGTGGGCACTTGCCAAAAAAGCAGGTAATCCTAAAGTGTCATGATTGTGGAAGTCTTACGTAATCATGTTTTCTGTATAAAATAATCACTTTTAAAATTCAGGCATGAACGGGTTAATGAAATTGTTAGTGGCTGTGGAAAAGGCGACTAAGTGGCGCAAACCCGTGTGAACAGCCACTTAGTCCCCTTTTCCACACGGCAAACTTTCTTGTCGGCAAGACGAGTTTTGCTGGCAAGAGAGGAAAGACGAGAGGAGATGAGTACTGACTTGCTCGTTCCGGCAAGTTTTCTTTTGTGCTATTCGACTTTAGATATTTTTTTATTCTTATTTGTCATTTTAAGTTGGATGCGCATAATTTTGGCCTCTTATGGCTGATGTTACACGGTCAATGTTTTTTGTTTTTACTCTCTTTTCATCCTTTTGTTTGATGCCCTGTTACACTATCAGTTTTTTGCTGAATGTTATTTTTTAATACTTTTATCTACAACTATGTTTTTCCAACTAAAAAGTATTTAATTGTATTTTGGAGTGAATGAGAATTCAACAATTGGAATGGAATTGGATGGAAAATAATTATAATGACAATATGAGATAATGTTGGTGGAAATAGCAACAAATTATACAAAAAATATTGCATTTAAATATGAAAAACACAGAAAAATAATCTTTAAAATTTGCGAACTATTAAAATAAGCTCCGCCACTTGGCCATTGAATTACCATGTTTCTATAAAAATTATTAAGTTATTTTTTAAACAGCACTCATTTTCATAAACAAACAAAAGCCAAACAACGCAAAGGGTGACAAAGAAAAAAAAAGTATGTAGAAGTTAGTAAAAAGTCTAGGATTTTTCATAAAATATTAGTATTTTCCAGTAAAATGCAACAGTGTATCTTCAACAACCCCCTTGTATTTGAAGTGATGCAGGTTTTTTCGTCAGTAAAAAAATTTGAAGTGAAATGTGTTCATTCTCTCTTTTGCTCAGTGTTCATTTTTCAAAGCAACAACAATTTCATTGTTTGACAGCAACACATTGATCGTGTAACATCACCCTATTGGAAAAAATAAAGATTTTTCATATGAAATTTCACTTTTTTACTATCAATTTTATTATTTTTATTCAATAAACTGTTTTCACTTTTCAGTTTTTTTTCAATAAAGTGTCAGTAAAAAAGTTTTTCACAACACGAATGACAGACATAGTAAAAGCAAAATTGCTCAAGAAATCTTGCTGTGTGTGAAAGCAAGCGGCAAGTCCAAAAAAGAATTGGAAACTTGTCGACAAGAAAACTTGCCGTTTGGAAAAGGGGACTTACGCATTTTGAAAAGTCTTGTTATGAGCCCCGTTAACTCAACAATTGTAGTAGGTATTCTCTAACAATTCTAATTCAATCAGCCCTATTCTAAATATTCCCGAATGAAATCCTCGGGAAAATTCGTTTCTTTCCCCCGTATTCCTATAGGAAAAGAAGGTAAACGAAACAAATTTTCCCGGGGATTTCCTTTCGGGAATATTTAGAATAGGGCTGATTGTATTCTATTTTCGTTAAAAGATTCATATGTACTTACGCAAAAACGGACTTGAAAATATAGACGAGTAAAATTAAAGTACTATTCACATAATGGATATTAGCCTCGTTCACTCTTAGAACCTCGTGTACAAAAAATATTCGGCCTTTTTTGTTCACTCGTTTTGTATTTACAAAAATTTCAAATATAGTTTTGAGTATTTTTTGTTAACATTGTAAGAAGTGAACTCGAATACTTAATCTGCGATTTGCATACGTAATACATTGTGCAGAGCATTTTTTATTTTCCTGAAAGACAATTGACGCAAAGATTTAATTGTTAAGAAAACGAATTAAATTAAATATTTAAAACTATTTTGACACAAGAAGCTGTAAGAGGTCGACAGTTACAATGAAAAAGTATTTAAAAAAAAAGTGCAGAAAAAAATAATAATCAAAATTAAATAGTTTTATGTTATAATGCAAAAATAAAAGCTTATCGGCATTTTCGCTTTGAAGGTTGCACCTTCTGTTCCAGTTCCGCACTAAAAAGTTGCTCAATCGCTCAGTTGCTCATGAAAGATATTTGCTTGCCACTTTTTTAAAATGATTCAGACGAATACTCGACCATTTTTGGCTGAACACCGAACCGAACCCGTATGTGTGATTTTGGCCGAACCGAAACCGAACGTTCGGTTGGACAATATTTATATGAACTATATTATACAATTTGCATTGTTTTTAAGGAACTATGAATAATTTACACTGTACGGCTTTGATTTGAGTACAATTTTATATGTTGCTGTATTTTCAGAGATTAGAAATTATAAACATTGAACTCATAATTTTTTTTATCGTTTAATAAACTTTAAATGAAAGTGGAATTTTGACAAAAAACTTTTAGTGCCACTTTACTCATTTTTGTAACTTACTTGAAACCGTCCCAATCCAGAGCCAACTTTACCGTATCTAAGACCCAAGAATGCATTAATAGGACGATTTTTGAGTGTTTTATATGCAACTTTGCCACGAACTAAACCTAAGCGCGGAACTAAAATCACAGATTGATCTTGTGGTGGCGGTGGAGGATCCACGGGATGTGGTCGATAAACACGCGGTGAATTTTCACCAGTTTCTTGTACACGATTTTGATGCGAATTCACCGCAGGTTGTTCATAATCTGCATCATCATCATAATTAAAATTAGTTTCACCATAACGTTGTGCCTCGCACAAGGATAATTTTGTGACTCCAAGGAGCAAAACACTCAACGCAAACAGCAGCGCACATGCTCTTAACCGAAACATGTTGTAGACGTTTCGAAGTCACGAATTGAACTGATTTTGAATACTAAATAATTTGCTCGAGAAAGAAAAAGTTCAAAACCTAATCATCATCACTTGGAGATTTTGATAATAATGCTTTTGTTTTTTGTTGTTGTTCGATGATTTTTTGCTGTTAGCGCGTATCTACAATGCACAGTGGTTCAGAAGACCCTTTCTGAGGTAGTAAATCGAATAACGCATAATAAGCTTCGCTAATATTATAATGAAACCAAAAGCGATTTTAAATTTAAAAGTCGACTTTTGGCATATTTTTATATGGAATAAAAATCAAAAGCTCCGTTATTAATTATCAATGAAAGCACAATTTTAGTAATTTTTAGTGCATCTCTTTGTTTTATATTTTTAAAACACAATTAAATACAAGCTTCAAAATTGTTTTCAGGTGCACCGTGCACATCATTGAGGAAATCTGCATTTTTAAGCATCATTGTTTTTAAAAAAAGATTTTTTTTAGAAATGGCACAAATCGGCAAAAAATTATGCTAGTTAGATACAATGGAAAATCCACTAAAAATATTTGTTTTACAGCCAGCATGATCTAAACGAACCACTGTGCGTTGATGTATTTATGTAAGCTTGTGGTGTTTGAAAATGAACTCAACCAAGTTTTGAAATCAATTTTGAATTTTTTATTTTATTATACATGCATACATAACTATATATTGTATTTTAATTTTATAATCAAATTTTCTATATTATCTGCGTACACACAACTGCATGCAGCCTCTTGAATGCTATTCCAGAAGAACTTTCGAATTCGGGACTTTTGAATTAGTCAAACCGTTTTTTTTTTTGTATGATTTTGAAATTTATCCCCGTATGCTGTAAATTTGATAAGTTTTTTTTCTAAAACAAGATGCTAAACTGTAAGCAACCAACAACGTCATCAACAGCTCTAAACAATTCTGGATGCTATACTTAACTAAATGCCAAATGTATACTAGGCTGCAGTGAAAGATTTCTTAGAGTTTTTCCCATTGGATCTACCTCAATTATATGAATGTGATACGTCGTTTATAATAGATGATATTTTGGGGCTCTCGACGTCACAGCTAAGCTTAAGCTTTATAATTTGGATACGGCTTTACAATTTTGAACGGTTGAGAACACATTTTGGAATAGTAATAATTGGATATGGAAAATTCACGATAATAGTTATTTTTGGAGATCTGCCATTGAGGTGATAAATAAGAATTATTCACATGGTTCGCAAAGTTATGTGAGCTTCTGAACACATTACAACTATTTAGCGAGACTAAATGTAACGAAATTTTTGTAACTGGCTAACATTTCAGAACTGATTCGCAAACTTTCAAAGAAATACTTCCAATACTAAATTTTTCCATACAAAAAGTTAAAATCTTATGTATTCTGGCACATGGGAATGGAAGCGACAAAATTAGCCGAAGCCTCTATAACTTAATGAAACTTGAACCGATTCTGGTCAGCTTTAGATCATTTAACACAAAATTGAACGCAGTTTTGTAATCAGTAATCAGTCTCTACGCTTCTTTTTAATTAGAGAAACCATAGAGCAAATCTAAACCCCCCTCCCCTCCACTCCCTATCAAAAATTGGTTAAGGTATTTTAGGGCATGTTTGGGCTTAAATTAAAGCTTATTATATCGAATGCAACAAGGCCTTTTTTGATTTGGCATGATGGCGGACCAATATGGCGGCTGCAAGTCTACCACCTCACCTTGAAAGAGAAGTTTTATTAAGCGTACGTTTACCCAAGTCCCAAACCACCTGGGATCGTGACGGAAAGAGTTATACGGTATATCTGCATCCAACTACAAAATTCCTTATTATTTCAATTCTTTTTTTCAAACTAGATTTTAAAGCAATGCTTTAGACCTGAATAGACCTTTTTCAAAATGTATGCATTGTTATATGAGAAAAGTAGCTAACAATGATTTTACAACATTAAGTTTACTGATTTTTAAAAAAGTTACAAGTGTAGGTACATTTCAATGAAATAAAATTTTTTTTTCAAGTAAAGGTTCCATTTTTTCAAAAAGAAATATTTTTAATTGCAAAAAATATTGATTAAGCAGTGAATAAGTATTGCGAAATTTTTCTTGGTTCCAGAAGTGCAAGTTACATCTTTTTTGTCCAAAAAACTTAAAAAACACCAAAAAATAAAAAAATTACGTTTTATTTTAAGTTGGGTTTGATGTCCAAAAAAATAATATTAGACGTAAAACGACGGTATTACCGTATAAAGGGTTAAACGCCATTTGCCTCTGTCATATTGAATTTTTCAAAAGGTCATGTTTAGATAAAGATAGTATAAATATTTACGAAGTTTTTGAGTCCCCTGGCGCTATTTATTATTGCGCTGAGTCTTGGGCAGAGCAGCAATCCAGTTGACGGGAAACGCCTATATGTATGCACAAAGACTTCGTTTATATTTTGGAATTAACTTTCTTGCAATTGAGTAATTTTTTCGAAAAAGAGAAAAATTAATTTACTAAAGTACATAGGTAATTAGTATAGCATTCGTTTTTTTTAAATTAAATTTAATTCATTAATGTTACATACATACACAAGCGGGAGTCGATTTTTTCGAGAGTAGGGGGTTTAAATTCGTCCATTTAAAATTAGTTTTGTGTTACTAAGGAGGTATTTTGTCCCAAAAACCCCTCCTTGGAACCCGTCAGTGCAAACCTATGTAGGGTAAAGTGGGGTACCTTTGACACTTAATTTTCAAAGTCCTGTAATTCCGAAAATTATTGATAGATGTTAAAAGATGTAACTATTTTTAAGACATTGATTTTTCTAGATCAAACCTCGAAAAAATTATATTTTATAAAAACTGCACTACTATTTTTTTTGTACTTTTTCCATTTTGTCAAAAGTGCCCCAGCACGGGGCACATTTGACTTTACAAAGGGCACATTTGACAAAGATCAATTACTTTGTCATACGTCTATATATATATGTATAAAAATTAAAATAAATATATGTGTATATCTCGAAATAACAGTAAAACCTCAGCAGAGGTTGACACAAATTTGTGCATTATTATTTTATTAGTAATATTTGATTTTTCTGTTCTGACTATTATTATTTGCCCTTTATTTATCAAAAGTTTCATTTGCAATTTCATAATGATGCATTATGTCTCTGGTCATAAGATAGTCATTGTTTGAGTTCAAAATTACAAGTGGGTGTGGCATCTCCCATACAACTTTTTTTTGGTATATATCTAGAACCATTTAGGGTACAGTACTGAAATTTCGTGCAAGACGTCAATTGACAATGTTATATTACAGCAGAAATGCGGATGGAGTTGGAAAAGGGGTGAAACTACAAAATTTAGTATGAAAGACTTTAAATGTTGTCTTATTTACCCCATATTTTTCGGAGGCTGATGTTACCGTTTCTTGCTTATTTCTAATACCTGGAATTTCTCTCTTCACTTTCGCATCGATTTGTCTTTTTATTCTTTTAGAAAATATAGCAATTGTATTGTAAAAAACGTAAATATGCAATATATATGTCAAATGTGCCCCATTGGGAAAAGTCAAATATACCCCAAAAGTTTTTAATGATTTGTTTCTTCTTTTCCAATTTATCTTGTTTTATTTTCACAAAACTCACTTTTATTTTGTTAACATTAAAGAGCAATACTAACAAATTTTTTTACTCTTTTTTAAAAAAACAGTTGCTATTAATTCACAAAACGCTTATATACTAGTTGTCGAAAATTACATCAGCGTTTTAATCCAAAAAGAATTAAAGTAGAATCTTTTAAGTTCACAACGTTTCTTTAAACCAAATTTAGCTTTTTTCTGCATTTCAACTTTTTGACTTTTAGGGCGTGGTCATACTGAAAATGGCAAAGTCAAATGTGCCCCGGTGTCAAAGGTACCCTATTTTTCCCTACTATGTACATACGTACATCTCAAATACGTCTGTATGCGTTTGTACACTATCAACTAAAAAGCTTGCGACAGAACATTGATATAAAGTCATTAGGCTAGTTTTACACTCGCTTAAGTGACCTAAATTAATATATACATACACGTACCGACAACGATAACAACATTAGAATAAGTTTTCTTTTAGTTTTGTGTATAGTTAGTACTCGTGGTATCTTGACCGCCTTTTTTTATTTTATTGTATTTTCATTTATTTTAATTTCTTGAAAGCATAAAATTGCATGTCTATTACATGAGGAAATCAATAGTTGAAATTTTATCAGCACACAAAAGTTAAAAAGTTTTTATTCTTCCTTTTGTTTTGTGTTAACGTAATAAAGAAATGCGGCATGTCCTTACGTTGTACGTATGTCCTTTTCAGCGTTAAATACAGTTAAGTGTTAGAGCTGTAGTGAGTGGCACGCCACGTCATGTGCTTTAATTCTCAATAAAAGAAAATATTCGTAGTGTATTTAATAGCTTAAAATAAACTTAGAACTAAAATAAGAATTATCAATCAAAAATGTTGTGAATTGAAAAATTTTAAATATTAGTGAAATGAATTTACGTGCGCCAACTGAATGGTGAGTGATCATATTTATGATTTTTGTTAAAGTAAAAGTGGAAATGGTGCTATAAAAATAATGAATTGAAGACTTTTGTGTAGCTTTATGAGTAATAAATTGGCCATGAAAATAATGGATCATATCAGGTTTTCCAGATATCATTACCTTTAAAAAATCATTTTTTAAAAACTGAAAACTGCTCAAATCAAGTTTGAAATAATAAAGAATTTTTTATTTGCAGCCAAATTCAACCAAATTCAGTAATGCATAGCGGTGCCATATGGCACCTTGTCGCTGAGCCGTTTCTGAGCCAGGTTAAAAAAATTTTCTCAAAGTACTGTTTTCATCTATCTACTTTGCTCCTTAATGGGTTAAATATTACAAAAAGTAATTTCTGATCTAAAAAAGCATTGCGTTCCTGTGACTATTGCTATTTTCGCAAATCTATGATGCCGATAAAGGTGAATTTTGACCATAAAATTTCGCTCCCAAAGAAGTTTCAAGTTGATACATTTACTATTTTTGGCAGTTCACATTTATATTTACTTTTATAACACGCACTCACGGCCTGCATCAAAACCTGTAAAAGCTTTGTAAACCGCATAAAGTTGTAAACTTACCAAAATTTATATGAAATTTAACAGTGTGTTTACGAGGTTTACAAGTCTTTTACATGTTCTGATGAAGGCCCTTCTTGTATTTAGTAGAGAAGTTCCATATCTACTTCAGGATATGACAAAAACAATTGATTTCATTTCAACTGTATGTCTCGGCATACTTACATTAAGTCCCAAAAGCTATTGTTATCCCCTCCATAACCCAGATATGCCCAACGCTTCATAATGTTTTAATTTTGGTAGAATATATCCTATTTAATGAGTTCTCTACCTGAATTTAAATTAATGTAAACTAAAAATTAAATGGGGCTTAACTTTTTGAGGTTTTCGCAGTGCCCGCATTTAAATATTAAAATTGAGTGGCAGCACTACGGTCTCTCTATGAATTTGGTTAACGTTAAGCCAATGTTAATCTTGATTAAAATAGCAAAAATAACAAAATTAGGCATAAATTAAATTAAAAAATGAATATAATGTTAATAGTTGTGGTTAATATAGAAAAATTTAGAGAATATGCAAAAACCACTGCCAGATATTTTGTCGACAAATATCCTTGGTACACCATGCCACCAACCCTTCAAAAGCATTTCATCTGATCGAAAGTAATTTCCTCAGCTATATTGCCAATTGACCAGTTGTCGGAAGAAGCACAAGAGGCATGTAATAAAGATTTTAAATGGTATAGGGAGCACCACACTAGAAAGAGCAGTCGTGTCAACATGAATATAGACATATTTAATTCATGTTTATTGAGGCCTCTGAACAACTAAATTGATTTCGAAAAACCTCTATATCTTTGTATATAAGCAAGATATATATCTGAAATTTTGCCAATAAGAATCAGTCTACTAAATTTGAGCCCTCTAACTCTAGATGTTTAATTGATGCCAACTTTGCGGGCTCAACGCCCCATTGTGCGACGGTAAAGCGGTAGACGGCTACCTGCTGTTAAAATGCACATCCTCCACAGAACTGCAGCGGCGACGTTTTTTCCAACGACGGTAGCTGTACACGTACCGTCGACAGCTTTACCGTCATACGACGCAATTGTGTTTTAAGCTTGTTGCGTCGGATATTTACAGTGTGCTGATTGAAAAAAATGCTTAGGCCAATCAGCGCTTGAGATGGTGACGACGTGGTTGTTGATGCGCAGAACGAAACTTTTTTAAACGCGGGGAGCGTAATTTTGTGCAAGTATACCTCGCTTAACCATTGGCGTAACTAGGACAATTCTCTGGGGGGTCCAGGCCCCCTCAGAAAATATATTTAACACTTTTTCGGCTGTAAGTTTTTCTTTCACAAATTTGTTTTTAATGTTAATAATTGATTCATTTGAAAACCTTTCCTGTAACATGGTTGCTCTTAACCAAAGTCTTTATAACAGGACAGCTCAAGCATAATGCGATTTCAAAATCACTCAAAAGTAAAATTTTTCCCCCGGGTACGTGAAAAGATGTTTACACATCAAAAATTTTGATTAGACACCCCAAAAATTGCTGGCATAACCGCCGCATAATGAATAATTGATGTCTAATAGAATAAGGAAATGTTATAAATTTTGTTGTAGAAACTAATAATCTTTTACTGCTTTAACTATTCATCATAGCTTTTGCTGCAAAAGCAAAAACTCGAAAAGTAAACAAAAGTTTTTCTTTTTTTTCATAGATATTCAAATTTTTTTTTTATGAATGTAAGTTTTTATATAATTTTTAAATTAATAATTTTCTTTGGACTTTACTTTTCTTGCCATATTATTTCTGATTTATACACATAGATATATGCATAGCAGAAGAATTAAGAAGGTAGATGCATTTTTACAAGAAAGAGGAACTTTGACAATTAGAAAAACATTTGTTTTGACACTATTCTTATTATTTTTAAGTGAGAATTTATAAGAAAATAATTTGCATAGTACTACATGTACATAGGGAGAATTAGTTGCTGCTTTTTATATTATTTTTTAGCACTAAACATGTTCAAGGTATCTGCTAATAAAGAAAACTAATTTAAATAACATTATTTATACTTTTTTTATTATAAATAAAATTTATCTTTTAGTACTAAGTAATAAAAGTAGTATTAATAATCTACTACTGACTCACTCTTTTGTTCCCATTTCAAAAAATGCATCTCTAAAATGTTCCTCTTACTTGTCGAAAATTCAAAATGGCTACTTTTTGAAAAAATGCATCTACCTCTAAATACTTCTACCATGGATATATGTATGAATACATATCGCTCATTTACTAAAAGACTGTCATAAGTAAAAAAACACGATTTTTGAGTTAATGATGCAGAATTGTTCATTATGTCACGCTTCATATTGTGTAAAAATTTCATATTAATATCTTGTATGCTCTGCGCGTGAGAATTATAAGATTTCTTCTTTTTCCTACAAAGTGGGAGTCATTTGAAAACTTTACACGCGTTTACAAGTGTCCACTTGGCCTTATTCAAACATTCTAAAATTTTCACGATTCTCAGTTTTTTACCTAGGAAATAAATTTTTAAGCGGTTGTAGACAAATAAGACAAATTCCTTCTATAGAAGCAACAGGAACGCTGGGAAATTTGTTTTACCCTTCGTTGTATGGGTATGTTCAGAATAGCAAAAGGGAACACAGAATATAGTACAATGGACGTAAAACTTGTCTGAGTGCTGTATTCTTGAATACTTCTTTTGTCTGTTCCAACAAAAAAAAATGTGTATGTTATGGATTGGACAATGTGCTGGCGTAAGTAAAAGAACAAGACGCGTTGCCAGTTATTGGCGCAAAACAAGAGAAAAAAATAAAATTCTCCAATTTTAGGGGATCCATCGATGAATTTTCTTATGTATGTATAACTATAATTTCAATTAAAAAAATGTCTGAAAAAAAAAAAAAACAGTTTTTGGATGTCTTGGAACGTAACCCCCCTTTTTGCAGTGGTTTCTTGTTTCGTTTAATACGATTTCCCTTAACACGGCATTTTCCATTAACGTAACCTCCGTGTTAAGCGAGGTCTACCTGTATATGTGATTTGTGGTACAGAATTACAGCGGGCGGGTTTTTTCCGTCGGGTTTTCTTCGACTCAGATTTATTTTATATTTTCTCCGTCGGAGCAAAGACACAAAAAAGCAGTGCAAAATTGGACCTATGTGTTTTTAGTGTTATTTTTATGCAATTTTCATGAAAATTTAGATAATTTCGCCATTGTTTATCCGATCTTCATCTCTAAGATATTATTGGAAAGGAATACAACTGTTTCAATAACTAAGGGGTGATCCAGAAAAATTGTAAAGTTTTAATGTATCCATTATACGCAATTGTCAAGAGTTAGGACCCCGTTATATTCAAGTGAAAGGATCTATTAATAGTGCAGTTTTTCTACTTAAGTCAACATGACGAGCCAACAAGAATATTGCCACAAATTAACATTAACATTTAATGATAAGAAGAAGAGAAGTCTAGACTAAGTATTGCAAGGGAAAGCATAGCGAGTTAAACGATGGTTTATAACGTCATAAACAGCTACAATGCGGGAAACTCCATCTGCAGAACCGAAGGGTCAGGCAGAAAAAAGGGTCCAAGTAACCCAGATAATAACTCGGGCTAAACCCACGAGGTCGACTCGAGATGTTGCAGCTACAGCTGGTACCTAACCAAATTCGATTGCGTGATTCTTGATGATGAGACCTACTATAAGGCGGACTTCAACCAGTTGCCTGGAAATGCCTATTTCACAACAAAGAATAGGGATGCAACACCCAGAAAATACTCTGAAGTAAAATATACCAAATTTCCAAAACGCTTCATGGTTTGGCAAGCTGTTTGCACCTACGGTGTACGGAACAAGGCGTTCATTACGACAGGAACAATTAACTCCAGAATAAATATAGAAGAATGCCTGCAAAAACGCCTTCTACCATTTATTGGACAGCACAAAGGAAACGTTTTGTTTTGGCCAGATCTAGCCACAAGTCATTACTCCAGGTAAACTACGGGATGGGATAATGAAAATAATGTCGCAGTGGTCCTAAATGAGGCAAACCCTCCCAACTGCCCGGAACTTCGGCCTATTGAAAGATATTGGGCTATAATGAAGCAAACCCTAAGAAAAAAAAGAAAGTTTGCAAAAATGTAGAATCCCGAAATCGATGGAATCAAGCCTATGCAGTAGTCAGTGAACGTACTATCCAGGTCCTAACGAAGAACGTTAAGCAAAATGATAAACAATTTGGCAACCAGAAATAATATTAGAATCAATTTTGTTGTGTATTATAGTTTAAAAAATAAACTGAACTTTATTTGAGTGAAATCGGACTATTGGTTGGTTTTTATTGTCTCCGTAAAAATTCAAAATTTTTTCTGATTCACCCCTTAGTTTTACGACGACACAAAATTAATATTATATTGACCACCATTACCATCACTAAAATTCCAAATGTTTTGATGTAAAACCTAATATTTTGAAACTATATCATTTATGACCTTATTTTTCGCCAAAAGCCACCTAATGGAAAAATTTCTCATAGAAAATACGATTTTTAAGGCTTTTTCTAAACAATACAGCTCATCGCTATAGGTAAAATTGTTTGTGGAATTTTAATAAAATAAGACAATGTTATTAAAATTATAAAAATTAATAGGCTTTGAATGAACAGTGATGCCAGAAGAATGTCAAAATGTTCATAGAACTAGCAGATCAGACGATCGTTTCGGAGCCCGCTACGGTTCCTCAACAGTGATCTGAGTGATAGTTCCCTCATTTCAACAATCTAAATAAGTGAAAATATTGTACAGTAAATGAGAATGACAGAATAGTTATTTTCACTGGATAGTATTATTAAATGTAGCTACCACTACCGTTCCATATACTTTTTGCCATTCTTCTTTGATACTTTATTACATATTGGATTTTCTGACATCTAAAGTTAATTTTTAGTAGGGTAAACCCCAACTTTTTCATGAGGTACTTTAATATACATACTATATATATATATATATCTGCAACGTGTTCTAGGTCTTTTTTTTGTACGCAATCATGTGAAGTTTCTACTAGCAACCGTTAGTTAGAGACTAGCAACAACAATTACAATAAACAAAAAGTTTGCCGGCAAAACAAAAGCAACCAAATTGACCTCCCTCCCCGCCAAAGTTAGATTATATTCGTATACCTATATATGCATATATAAATATTATGCTACCAAATAAAATTCCCTCAAACTACTCTAAAGATATTTGTTGTGTTGAAAAATGTTTAATACGTACAAAATCTAACAAAAAGGGGAGTCTATTTTCATTTTTGTTTTGACTCCGTTGCCATTAAAGAAAGTAAATGCAACGAGTATGAAACGTTTTTAAATTTTGATATCGAAGTTTATGAAAATAATAAATTTATTGCTCATTAATATAATAGAAAAATGTATCAAAAACGATTTTATGTAAAAATAGATATGAAGTTACATGCGGTAAGTTTACGTTGCCTTAATTTCTAAGTTGCCCATAAAATACTTAATTATTAGCATTGAAATCTTACCGCTTTATATCTCATATTTTCAGATCACTTGCCCGGGAGTTTGGCTCTGCACGCATGGCTATCTTGAGGTTACAATAAAAACATTGGGTTATTACTTTCGAACTGGGGCAATGGAACCGCATTTCCCGCTTCTCTGTCACGATCAATTTACAATGGAGGGCTATTTTAAATCTGTAGGCTCTATGGATGAGCTAGAGCGTGTTCTGGCTGCCGAGCAAGTGGAAATAACGCTATGGCAAAATGGTAGGCGTTTAGCATATTTTCTGGGTAAATTAGCAGAAGTAATGCATCCGTGTGTTCCAAAACTTACATGTGCACACAATATTAATGTGCAGCTGTTAATGAAAGCGACACCAGCATTCCCGGTAAATATCAATTAATGAGGAGAATCTAAAAAAATTATGTTTATAATATGAATTAAAGTGTATGTTTTTTTAGGGCATTATTGCTCCAAAAGTTGAACTTACAGCTCAAGTCGGAATCCAGGATCGGTTATCGCGAAGTGTAGATGCTGCTACTGTGGATAGCGCTGGTGGGAGTAGTTGTTCCAAATATCGTAATAACACTTTTCTAATGCCAAATTTTGAAATGAATTCTGAGCGAAGGAGTAATAGACATTGCCAGTCGTTATTTGAAGAATCTAACGGTTGTCTCGATTATCTTGATGAGCGACGAAGACAAAAACCTGTTTGTCATACGAAAGTCAATTGTGGCAGCGGGTATAATGCACTATGATACTATTTGTAACAAAATATTAACTAATATACATAATATTAAAATTTTTCTAGTTCGTCTCGCCATAACTCAACATTACCATGTTCGAAACCATTTGAAGCAGATAGTATTTCTCATAAAAATGAACAACGTCGCCTTTCAACTTGTTCTAGGTAATAAAATATCAGATTAGATATTTTAAATATAAATTTATTTTTTTATTCATGAGCAACGATCAAAATGTATGAGATGTTCAGCAGGAAGAGGGTGGGACTACGCCCAAAATACCTTCAGAGTTAAATAAGGTGTTTTTAAATGTATAAGGCCCAATTTATTCACTCTCAATTAAATTAAAGTCTTTTTAAGGTTGGAAAATTTATAGATTTTAAAAAATTTTATTTGTTCAGCCTCCATTAGTGATTTTAATGGAGGTTGCCGACATTAACTAATCGCACATTAAATTTAATACCGGTTTTAGTTAAAAGGACAAAATCATCCTTTTAAGAGGGTTTTTTTTATCGCTAATGGAGCGTTTCTGTTTATTGCTTCCCTATTAGCGTTGACACTTGACAGTAAGTTTGGTTTTGTTCATATTTTTGTAATAATTGCAAAATATTACAAAAATACAAGTTTTGAAATAAAAGTTATGAGCAACTTAAGAAAATAGAAGTTGTTCATAACTCTTATCGGGTAACTTAAAAATAAAAGTTATGGACCTTATGGAACTTAGAAAAATAAAAATTGTCCGTAATTCTTTTTATCAAAAAAGTGTAAACATAGCAAAAGTAATAATATAACCACATATTGTGGTTTCATAAGCAATTAAAACAATTATTAATTATTTTGTTGGGTTCTACACATGTCGCATGAGTTCTAGTGTTAGTTAAAAAAAAAACAGTACTTTTGTCTGCAAAAATTAATTTTGTGAAAAAATTTCATTCATTAAATTAAAAATGCTGAACGTTAGACAAATTTGAAAATTTTCTGAAATTTTTTCAAAAATAGGTTTGTCCTACATTAATGATATTTTCTGGGCATTGGAATTGAAAGATAACATATTAAAATCATCCCAAGTATCCAACAATTCACCTAATGTAATAAAAAATAAGTTTTTCATTTGTTTAAGATATTCGTATGTCCTCTTGCCCCTTGAGAGGAATATACTTTTTACAAAACGCTTCCACCGAGTACAATTCTTGCGGTAACTTTAATTTCCTTGAAAGTTTTTCTTATGTTTTCTAGTTAATCTAATCATTGTTATTTTATTTATTTTGGTATTGATAAAGAGTTAAGGGTTTAACATTTTACTTTCAGCCACTTCAGTAGCAATTCCTTTAACTCGATTCAAACATCTCGTAGTAGCAGTGGTTGCCATCACTCGCAGTGTTCAATATCTTCAGGCTCAGCACCAGGAGACCATCAACAGCGTTGTGTGATATGCCAATCGTATCGAAAAACGTTTACTTAGAGCTAAAAGAATTAAATAAAAAGAAAATAGTTAAATGATATATGGTTTATTTACATTCGAATACATTGTTTTTCCAAATGTTCCTTTTATATATATTGTTTTATTAATTTATTTGATAGACGTACGTAAAAGTAATGTATGTATAACTAGAAATATGTACTAGATGCTTAAAAGTACAAAAACTTAAACAAATTCAGCAAAGTCTAATTGGCCAAATACTTTGGCAATCAAATAAATGAACAGATTATATGGCACTGCTTTTTCCAATTCCTGAGGAAGCAGGCGACTACGCAATTGCATACATAGGCGTGCAATATCACGCAAAGTGCTGTGAACATTCGGCTCCAAAGGCAAATGAAGACAAGCAAGCGCGGCATACAACCACGACCCCAACCACTGTTCACTGCATGACAGATCGAAAGTAGATGAGGCTGCTAAAGTGCCATTTTCGGTTGCTGCTGCAGCTGATGATGATGAAGACGACGTACATACCAATTGTTCCTGCTCAGGAGATATTTCAACTGCGCCTTCCATCCACTCACAAAGCATTTCTAACAATTGTTCCATTGTACGCTGATTTATACGTAAAATGGTGCGTAGTAATGGTGGATTTGTAATACAAAAATTTTTCCACTCTTCAACATCTGTGGTAAGTGGTGGCTCCAACGCATTATTGTAAGATTGAGCACTCATTTCTTGACGGAGAGTAGCAATTTTATTGCGCATTGTCTGAAAATCCTCAGCTTGGGCAGATTTCCATTCAGCTGTGGGCAGAAGAGTAGAAGAAGTTGGGAGGTTATGCAAATCCTATCAACGAAAGAAGAAATAAATTAAATCGAAAGTCTTTGATATAAATGCTTCTATTTACATTTTCTTTCTCCAAATTATTAACGATTGTTGCTCTATCAGCGTCAGTTGCAGCATCAACATTTTTGGGACGTCGGACAACTACGGCGGGACATTTTTTCCTTTCATGTAGCATCTTCATGAGGAATTCTTCGCCATTTCGCGGTTCTGCGCTTGGATCAAAATCAGGCCCCGGCACGCGGATCTCAAGCGCCTGCTGCTGAAATGACTCAATGGTAGCGTCACACTCCATTTTCGTTGCCTCCATAAGACCGAATACTAAAAATGAATTTTTAATGAAATATACTATTTAACAAAAGCGTCGAACAAAGAAAAAAAAATAAGCGGTACTTTATAACCAGCGTCTATTTGGAAATGGAAAATTTGCTTGCATCAGCTGTTTAACGAGCAAATGAAAGACAGGGTGACACAACATTTACATTTCAACCTGGATTGATCTGAAAGAAGACCAAACAAATACCAGTCGATAAAGCAGTTCACATGGTTGCTCAATTACGTAGCTGAAAATACTGTAAATATAATCGAAAGTGAATTCGATTTTATATAGTTGCAAATTTTATTGAATTTGTTTTAATGTTCTCTGTGCAAATTGTAAAATTTTTAATTTAAACGTTTATCATGCTTCCGTAAAACTTTACATGAATCGATAAAGTAAACAAAATTATTAATGTGTAGGGATCGAGCTAATGGTATGGAAATCCTAACCACTTCATCCATAAGTGGATTTTCACACTGGCGCAAGCATGAACGCCTGTATGAAAGAGAGAGGTGGTAAAAATAGGTAGTTAGAAAAAGACAACGAGTTTCTTTCTCTTTCTTACTACCAATTTTTTCTACCTCTCTCTTTCAAACAGGCGTTCATGCTTGCGCCCGTGTGAACAGCCATTCGGAAAATATCAAATACTTAAAATATAAAGTTTTACATACAGAGCGCGTAAAATTCATAAATTATAAAAAGAATACGAATCCATCAAAATTTTTGGACATTCTCGCCAAAATTTCGTAGAAAAAAACCAAATATGTTAAAAACTCAGTCGGTTTTTAGCGATCAAAAAACCAACGATTTGGAAAACATTTTCTCTCGACTCAAAGATAAAAAAAACACAAAGCGCGTTTTAGTTTCCATAATATAAGAGGTTTCCAAAATAATAGAAAAAATATTACTGAGTTACGTAAACAGTATCTTCAAGTTAAAAAACAAAAAAACTAAAAAAAAGCACTGTCACTAGGTGAAAAAAATTTTCTTGTTTTATTTTTGGAAGTGTTTTGATGAAAGTAGTAGTGAAGAAAAATTGTTTTATTACTTCGTTCACATCAGAGAATATTCTCTGGTTCACACGGAAAGAGAGAGGTAGGAAAAAAACGGTAGTTGGAAAAAGACAGGCGAGAGTCTATCTTTTTCTTACTACCTATTTATTCTACCTCTCTCAGATAGGCGTTTATGCTTGCACCCGTGTGAAAAGCCACATATGTAGCTCAGAACTGGAGTAGCTGCTATAGCTATAGCGCTCTTTCAGACTCACAGTGGGTCTGTTTTGGGTCAGCCTCCTTAGCCAACCAACCAAAAGTAAAAACACTATGGCGACGATTAAAAACGGACCTGTATCTGATTGGAAAACGGTAATTTTATACATATATTTTTGTATGCATTTTTCTAATTAAACGCATCAATAAGTTTGGATAAATTAGAAAACAAATATTAGGAAGAAAATAGCGAAGGTGTAACAGACACTGCACGGTTTGGTCCCCCTTCCATTTTTGAAATTTGGACAACACAAGTACCGATGATGAAATGCCGTCCACTCCGATAGCTGCTGCTTTTTCTGCTGCCCCCAGAAAACCTTTGCTGTAACATGGTTGCTCTTAACCAAAGTCTTTATAACAGGACAGCTCAAGCACAATGTGATTTCAAAATCACTCACAAGTAAAATTTTTTCCCCGGGTACGTGAAAAGATGTTTACACATAAAATATTTTGATTGGACAATCAAAAAATTGCTTGCATAACCGCCGCATAATGAATAAGTGATGTCTAATAGAATAAGGAAATGTTATAAATTTTTTTTGTAGAAACTAATAATCTTTTACTGCTTTAAGTATCCATCGTAGCTTTTGCTGCAAAGGCAAAACCTCGAAAAGTAAACAAAAATTGTTCCTTTTTTTTCATATATATAAAATTTTTTTTTTATGAATGTAAGTTTTTATATATAATTTTTAAATTAATTATTTTCTTTGGACTTTACTTTTCTTGACATATTATTTCTGGGGGGAGGAGGGGGGCCTAGAGCCTAGGGCCCCCCTGGTGGGGTGGGCCGTGTCCCCCCAGGCCCCTACCTAGTTACGCCAGTGACTGCCGGCACTACCACGGACGCCAATGCTACCGCAGTTAATGCTCAACTTTTAATTTTTACGTTAGTATATTGGTTTTTGGCTTCAATATTTAGCGCATATACAATGAAAGCATTAATATTTTTAAATTTTCACAACTTGTTTTCTCTTTTTCCTTGCGCAAACAATCAGCTGATTGAAAATTACAGCGAGTTGCAAATAAGACATTATCGAGCTAAAGTAATATTTTATATAGAGTCTTATTTATTCCACACCAACCCAATCTTCAATTATGAGTTAATCATAGGCGTATCAAAATTAGGGGAGAGGCTGTGGCTGGGTGATAGATGTAAATATATTTAAAAAAATATGTCTATAATTTTTATGGTAAAACACAAAATTTAACAAGATTAATGTTATGAGGTGGTAGTAGCGGATCCAAGGGCTTTACCGATGAGAGTTTCATATATTTGATCGATATCCACAAATAAAAAAAAAGGGAATTAAATTTAAAAGGGATGATGAAATGTTAACCTCATTAAGGAAATCTCTGGATTCGCTAGTCCGTGGACATGCCCATGAGCTGGTGAACAATGAAATATATAAAAAGTCATTTCTTCTAAATAATTCTAAGAAATTTCTGAATTAAAATTTATAACTACAGTGGGTGGCCAATTTATCAGGGACAGTGTAAAAAATGGATTTTTCCTAATTAACGGAAAAAGAAATTAGTAATGACCAACAATGTTTTTCCTATTATTTATTTGTTGAATTGTTTTAATGAGAATAAAAAAAATGCATTTGCTATTATTACGAAAACATATATTTTTTGATAACGTAGGTGTTGATGTTTACAGTGAAAGAAACTCTGTTCGAAAATGTTTTGTATGTGTGTTTGTAAAATTAAAATAAAGTGAGAAAAGTATTTGATCTTCAGAAGTCGAATGCGACGAAAAAGTTGAAATACTTCTTTGCGCGAATGTACTACACAGACTATTAAATAAACGACGAAATTAAATAAAATTACAAAATAAATGATATATGATTTTTTCTAAGTATTACTTGTCACTCAACTGGAGATGGTGATGACTAAAGCAAGGAGTTCCATGCAAATGCATTTTTTTACTGGGCATCTCAAAAGTGAAATAGTCAAGTTATCTTTACGAATCATGAAATTTCCTTTAAATCGTTAGTGCATATTTTTGCATATTTTACAATAAATGCATATTTTTGCGTGCATATTTTTGGGAAACTGTGCATATTTTACAATTTATGCATGTTTTCACAAATTTTTTACTTTTTTTTTTATTTACATATTTATAATTTTCTAATAATTTTGATAACCTTTTAGTGAGCTGCGAAAAGAAATTTCAAGTTGACTAGCATTTGAAAAGCCAGAAACTTAAAGGATTGAATGATCGGCGCTCAGAAAAAACAATACAGCCTTTGATTACTACCTCTGAAGCGGCAGGGCTTAAAATATTTTGTTTGGATTTATGCCAAGCTTTTATTTCAGCAGAAACTCCATTGTATTTTACAATCCACAATTAACCCTTCTGTTATCTTAAGGTCATTTCGTGACCTTTTTTTGCTTTAAACGCCCATATTTTCTAAAGAAAACAGAATTCTGGCATTTCCTTGCACGATATCTTTAATAATTATCTATCACGTAAGAAAATACAAAAAATATTTTTTTTACATTCTGAAATAAGTGGCAAAATCAAAACTTACGTAAACACACCTTAAGGTCATCTGATGACCATAGTATAAGTTTTCGTTTGTTCTCGCCCTAGAATTGGCAGACAAGTTTGCTCCTGTTTATCATTTGTATGAAAAGTGGGTGGTTAATTTATCTCTACTCTTTTCTCCATGTAAAAATATTACCGTAGATGAACGGCTTATTTCATTTAGAGGCAGATGCCCATTCAAAGTCTGCATGCCTAGTATGTCTAGTATGTAAGTTCGGACTAAAAACATTGAAAGCTGCGGGCGTTCGCAAAAGTTCTGCTTGAATTTTTATGTTTGTTTGGGAAAATAGTATGCGTAACCAAAGGTCAGCAAGGACTCGTGTTAGATCTGGTAAGCGAGTATAAGGGAAAGAATATTACAACCGGTCTGTATGTTGCCGTAAGGACAAATTATGACTCTTACCACTGTTTATCAGTTGACAATTGACCGAATTCAATTGTTCAGTACATTCCGAATAAGTATAAAATGGTTTGAGTTTGAGTAACGGGTTTGAGTTGATTACATCCCGATAAAATGAATCTTGAAAATCATATGAAAAAATTGCTAAAAATTATAAAGTTTTATAATACAATAAAATATGGTTTGACACAATTGATCAACTGATTGAAAAGTACACGTGCGAGAGTCAAACTAACCGCTGGCTGATTCTGTTCCCCAATATCACTGACATTTCGGCACTTGTTCTATTGAACTAAGTTATGCTACAATGGAATGCTTGAATGTATCAAGGTTAGCCACGATTCCAGTCGTCACACAGTGCTTCGACAGTGGATAAAAATCAAAAAAATGTGTGTCACAGATTTAGACAGAATTGGTGTCATTTTAAAGGTAATAATCTACATAAAACCAATCTGAACACATAGCGGACGCAAGAAACAAAAAGACAACAACAGCGCTAGCACAACACTTAACGGAAAATCGACACACAGCAGATTTCACCAACGCAAAAATATTAGACATAGAACGCAAATATAGAAACAGAATGACACTTGAAACACTAAGACTACAACAAAAAACGGACACAGCTATAAACCATAAAGACGATTTAAACAACATACACTTGACGTACGCAGCAGCCATTAGATATAACTAATAAGTTTTAGTGTGAAAATAATGTAAGATTGTTGCAAACCTGTATATATGTTTTTGTTTATAATTTATAATTTTCTTTTTATGTTTCATTTGTTATTTTATTATATTTCATAATAAACAGACTCCCTGAGGATGGTCTTAAAAAGACCGAAACGCGTAGGAGAAAATGAAAATTGAAGTTCTTCTTTAATTGTTTCAAAAAAATCAACGACCAAAAAGCCCGAATAAATAAAATATCTGAAATAATTTTGCGAAAAAAACAAATTTTATAACAGTTGCAGCTCTTCAAAGTCGAACCATTTTATAAACAAAAATATGGCAAATAAAATTGGGTTTTGAGTGGTTGTGCAAAAAAAATTGTCAAAAATATGATTTTGTAGATATGACTCTAAATTTATTTTTAATACAAAGAAAAAAATTTAGTCAAATATAAAATTACCTTAAAATAAAAATAAATTTTTTACAATTTTTTAAAAACTAAATATTTTTTAATTGGCGCAACTGAAAAATGGCAAACTTTAGTAAGATTCTGAAATTAAATGGCGTTATCGGGCGTAAAGTCTCGTTATGGTTTCTTTTAAATGGATTTTCTTCTCTTAAACGCAAAAAAAAAATTCTGCGTATTTTTGCAATTTTCGGAAAAATTCGATTTTCTTAATCTGTCTTTACGCTATGCTACGACCAAAATATGTTATATAATTCTCTGGGTAAGTATATTACTTTAACATTTTTTTGAATAATAAACAAGCAAATGAAGAAGTTATAAGTAATCGTTACATTTTTTTATAGACTTTTTTGTAGGGTGGGTAACGATCGGTTTTAACCATCAATATTACTTAATTTTAAATTTAATGATTCCGTTACTTTGAAATATAAAAAAAAGGTGAACAAACTAATTTTTGCTAAATTCAAGTGTTTTTTTTTAATAATGGAATTAAACTTTAAATATTCTAATTTATCCAATTGCAGGATTAGTGCCAGTGCAAGAAATAAGTTTAAAATCATTTTTTCTTCTGCTATAGAAAAAAATTTGGAATAATATTAATGAAGAGCTATTAAAGTTCATGGATGTGAGGTTTATTTATTTATTTAGCAGAATACTTGAACATATGTTTAATAAAGTCTTTGATTTTGTTGTTGGATGTTTTTCCGAAGAATCTTTGGAAACGAGCCACATGAATATTCGAAAATTTCGGATCACACATATTAGGAAAATATCTTGTGCTTTCTGATTTGGGAATATCTATTAGCAGCGGGCAGCCAGAACAAAATGTACATCTTTTCGAATCCTTTATTGGTTCTTCCACAGAAGATTCTTCAGACGATAGTGTTAAAAATAAATCAAACATATTAAATTTCAATTCTTTTTGTTGTAGTATTTTAGTTAAAAGCAATTTCAAGAAACAATTAGTAAATATGCAATTTTTAAAAAATTTCGAAAATTATACAATATTTTCAAAATATCGCAAATATGGCTCAAAATATTGGCAACAAAAAATTAGTATTTAAGCTCTTAAGTACAAAATGCTTGGAATTTGGAAAAAAATATTTCTAATCAAAATATTTTTTTTTTAATAATTTTGAAAAAATTCATTTGAAATCGGACAAAATATGGATTTCTGAAAAAGTGGTAGGGTCGTTCATGGTATATAAAATATATTTTTTATTATTATTTTATATTATTATATTAATTTAAGTCCTAAATTAATTTATAATTTATTTTTAAAAATATATTGAAAAGGACCGATTTTCTTTTGAAATAAATGAGAAATACATTGTAGGTCATTTCGTGACCTTAGGAACACATGTGTAATTTTTTCTTAGGATAACAGAGGGGATACGAAGTTTTTTGAGAACATATATTAATGAAATCATTCCTCATGAATTCGTTTATTAAAAGAAATCAAGTTCGGCTTAAGAATTTTATGGGTTTCCATAGATGATGCTATTGATATCCCGGTAAGATATGTAAATTTGAAATTTAATTAAGAAACTTGTTCTATAAACAACTATTCTATAAAAGAATTTTGTGCTTTCAAATATGCTCCTTTCGCCCGATTCTTTTCTTTATAGAAATATTTTTCAAGACCCAATAGGGAAAGTTTTATATTTAAAAACTTCAAAAATATTTTTATTGTTTACGCCAACAAAACAATAAATAAGGATTGATCTCATGATCATTTACATATTTACTTAATTACGATTTATGTTACACTTTTTATGTTCATTTTACATTTTTGTTGCTTTTTATAAATTAATTTTATATTTTAAATTGAATTGTTTTCGTCCTTTGTTTGTTAAATTACATGCATTATTTTTAGTTTTTTTTTTTACCGAAAATATGCGATCAAAATCAAAATATTTTTTTTTTTTTATTGCATATTTTAGATATTTTTAGTGCATTTTTTGCAGTTTTAGTTGCATATTTTTAAACTTTAAGTGCATACTATATGCGCATATTTTTGTTTTTTTAGTGCATGAAATTCCTTGCCCTAGTGATGACATAGTTGTTGATGCGCAGAACAAAAATTTTTTAAACGCGGAAAGCGTAATTTGCTAAGGCCCTAACATAAAATTTTTTAAAATCAAGTTTTTGATGGATTATGATAAAGCGTTTTTTTTTAGCATTGACGTGCTAGGGCTAGGAAATCTTCAAAAAGATACTGACAGAAACGCGGCTTTGCCAGTTATGTACGATTCACTTGCAAGACTTATTCCATGGCTTGTTTCTGTGCCTATGCACTAAAACCTATCCCACACATTCTCCAGCTCGGTTATTACTTGTAACGACCCAGCGGCACTGCCGTCTGGTAATTCATCGCGGTGCGAGCTTAGCTGTTTAGCTACCTTCTATGTCGCTCGTTCTTTCTTAAATCTTTTAGTATTATAGCGCAGTAGGCACGCACCATCATCCGTCGTTGCTTGTCATTTAATATAATACGCACTACGTTGTCGGCTGATAATATTTCTCCAATCGCATTCTACACTATATGTCTTACAGTGAAAGAAAAAGTGATTTGCATCCTCAGGAACATCACAGCTCGGGCAGGAATCCCTTTAATCATGTTGGTAGTAGTGTATATATTTTCTATAACAAATATGACCGCTCTACAGTTGAGTCAGATAGTAGTCAACATTCTATTTACCCATTCTTTTATGATAAAGCGTATCTACTTTCATTTGTACCGAAAATTTTGGAAACCTACACCGAAAACGTACGATATTTTCTTTTATTTTAAATAACAAATTCTTGAAGCAGTACTCCAAATATCAAAATGTTTTTTGCTTCTCCTGTAAAATTTGAAATATGCGTGTTAGGGCTTTAGCAACTGAAGGCAGCGGTATGTGATTTGTCCGTGAAAGCCGTAATGAGAGTTAAAGGTTCTAACAGCAAATACATACTTGTACGTATTGTTACTTTTTTTTATGGAAACTAAATGTAAACCTTACATAAATACATTTTTTATTTTTACTAAAACCATGCAACAAATAAATAAAAAGAAAAAATTGTTGGCCAATAATTTTTTCTTTTTCTTTCCATTAATTATGAAAAATGTTTTTTTTTTACACTGTGCGTAAGTATTTAAAATATAATCTGAAATGAAATAAATATTAATCACTTGAAAGTAGATTTTAAAAATATATTTCATACTGAATTTAATTAAATTTACTTGTTAGTTTCAAAATTGGTTTAATATTAAGAAACGCTATTAATTGCAATTAATATTCCAATAAAAAAATAAAATCTTTTGTTTTTGAAATGCAAAATTTTTAACTAAACTTCAAAATATTTTTCAAGTTTATCTAAACTTTGAACTGAAATTTCACAAAAACTCTCTAAACAAAGGGTCGATCCAAATTACTCTCAAACATCACCTAACAAATCCCAATCAACCCCAAAAACCTTGCATTAATTAAAACTATAGGTACAGTTTTCTTCAAAGTATTTGCTTGCAAATCGGATCATCGATCCAATTTATATACAAGTAGAAAAACACATGTTGGTAATTCGGATCACTTGTAAAAGTTATTTTTTTTCTTAATACGCTTTCTAAAATGGAGCATATAAGAAGTGAGATTGAAAAAATCTTAACACGCGTTTTACCTAATAATTTTTTTTTGGGTGAAAAATTTAAAAATTTCTTTGATCTAGTTATCTTTGAAAAATATGTCAGTTGTTATTTTTAATGACAAACATGTTGATTTATTGTGAGTTTGATCAAAATGAGTGAAGAAAAAGAAGTACGTCATAAAATTATTAAACATTTTCAAAAAAATCCAAATTGGTCCTTCAAAAAATTGGCCAAAGAATTGAAGGTCTGCCGTCAAACTGTTTCCAATGTTATTAAACAGTTTCAGGAGAATTTGACCATCGATAGGAAACCTGGTTCAGGAAGAAAACAAGGACCACATGATATTGGGAAAGCCAAGAAAATAGAAAGCATATTGAAAAGATCTCTGTGCTCTGACTATTTGGTGCGATAAGTTAAAGTCAATACAGGTTTGAAAACATACAAAGTCCAAAAAGTTCCAGACTGGACGAATGGACGACGAAACGTATGCTTGTATGGCAAGCTATATACAGTTGCGGCAAAAGAAGCAAGTCATTTGTTACAGTGGGCTCTATAAATACCGAAATATACATCAAAGAATGTTTGAAAAAAATACTTCTTCCTTTCATAAGAGAGCACAATGTGTCCACATATTTTTGGCCTGATTTGGCATCATCATTACGGCAAGAAAGCTCTGGAGTGGTACCAAAGTAATAACATAGTTTTTGTACCAAGAGAGGCCCATCCTCTAAATTCTCCGGAGCTAAGACCAGTGGAGAGATATTCGGCTCTTGTGAAAAGAAACTTAAAGAGCACAAAAAAGGTGTCCCAAAATATCGAAGATTTTAAAAGGAGATGGGCAAACTGTTCCAAAAAGGTGTCTGCAACAACTATCAAATCTGTAATGGAAGGCTTACCACGAGTTCATAAATAGTGGTTAGAACTATAAAAGTTATATTTTTCTGTAATTTGTGTAAATATTATCAATTAAATAAAAAAAATCAAAGCTCTAAGATCAACCGTTTAAAAATTATTGAATTTTATATATGTCAAGATTTTTTCGATCTCACTCCTTATTTACCGAACTATAACAGAATATTTAGTAAACAACATCCTATATAAATTATACAAAAATATTTACCACCACAAAAGTTATAATTGTTATAAAATTTGCTAAGATTTTGTATGGAAATACGTCCACTCTTTGTTTTTTTACTCACTACTGATTAATTTAAAATAACTGAAATAAGTGTTCCATTCCATTAGGAAGGGAAAATATTCTCGTTCGTTTCAAAAAAAGGAAGGCATTATAAAAAAATACCAAAGCTAAGTTATTAGCAAAAAAAAAGTGATCCAACTTACATACACCGATCAAACTTACCCGCGCTTACGTTATACATAAAAAATACATAAATAGTATGTACAATTTTTTTAATGCAGAATATATATCCTGAAAAATAATAAAAAATTTAAAATTTCCGTTTCAGATCAACTCTGTGTCTTGAATTACGACCTACGCTTGTGCCTGTTTACAAAATATTTTCTACGACACTGCGTTCAGCAGCCATATTTAAATAATTTCTTTTTCACTTTATTCTTATTTTCAATATTTTTAAATAAAAAAAGATTTAAAACAATTTGTTCAATAGTTCTCTTGAATAGAAGTTATGTGGTGAGTTTTATTTTTCTCTTTTAATTTAACGTAACATACGAATTAAAAATATAATCGACAAACTTACCAATTTGTAAGTCAATATTCTTTATGTCGCTATTGATACTGACGTTATAGAACACATACAATGTCGAAGGAATAACTATTAAAAGTACAAACATTGATATTGTAAAACATACATTGGCATCATTGCCGCATATTCATATCTTTGAATATTCAATTTTCTCTCTTGACAACTTGAAAATTATGCACACATGCAGTACAATTACATGCTAGCAGATACGACACACTTTTCTATTCGTATCTAAAACATCTTCCTTTTGCACCTTTAGCAAGAGGATGAAACAATTTACATATGTATATAGTAATGATGTAACGGGTGTCTGCATTCGTCACATGGGAAATATTCGCATAATTTTGACATTCGCATTCGCAATTTTTTTTACGAATGCATAACGAATGTTTAAATATTGGAGGGGATAGAATTTTGACATTTTGGTCAAACAGCCCCAGTTTCGGATCCTAATAACCTATTGCATTTAGAAAATTTTGTCCAACTTGTTTTCGATAGATATTTATTCAATCTTTTGTCTATCATCAAACCAATTTGGATGTACGGTATACAGATTTGGGGCTGTACGAAGTAATCAAATCGCATGATCACTAAAGCATACCGCTACGTAACAAATCAGGAAATCGGGAAGATTGAAAAGAACAAAACCACATGAGCTAACTAAAAATTATTAGTTTATTGAATTTTATTTACTGATGCAGAAAATCCGCACTCGTCTTACTTAATTGAATTAAGTACATTTTAATAATAGTAATGAATGAACCTAGTTAGAATGGTACTAAATGATGTTAAAAAGAAAACAAATCTTTTGAAAAAAGAAAAAAAAAAAAAAATTTGACCATTTTTTCAAAATCAAAAATAGTTTTCGAGTTTCCGCGAGTTTTTGACCGATCAAATTTTGTGTGGTAACTACTACTTAATAGAGCTAAAGTTTCTGCAAGTTTGAGCCCGATCGATTTAATATTGACTTTATCTTCTAAGTTGATCCAAATATTTTCTTAAAGAATCTATCTAAAAAAACTATAATATGAAATTGATTTTGTATATTTTCCTGAGTAATTTTCATTGAAAATAAAAATTTGTTTTTCAACTTTTCTTCTACATTCTCATCCACATTTACATTCGCATCCGCTAAACTGACATCCGTTACATCACTAGTATGAAGTTATCAAGTTCAAGGTAAATACAAGTATGCAAATTTTCAGTGCAGTGAGATTACAAAGATTTAAATACGAAAATATTTAACAAAAATTGAGTTCAATCAGTGAAGAAAGATTTCTAAATATTTGACATTTTCTTTCATATTGTCAGCTAACACGTAAAATTTTATTATGTAAATTTTGTTGAAAAACTGAAAATCACCCGAGGCTTTAAAGTGGCAAAATAGCTACCTTGTACTACATATATACATTTACAACAACAATTATTTATACTACTACTACTACAGAATTAGCATTGTGTTGCATTTAATATTCTAAAGCAATTTGTCTCTTGAAGAAGACGATGAAGAAGATTTACAATGGCGCATATAGTACATAGGTATTTGCTGGGCTGCAGTTGTTTGTCAGAGTATGGATGACTTTAGAAAGAGTTGATATCTTGAAAACATGCACATTTGGTGCCATCGAAACCAATTACTGAGCAAATGAAATGAGAACGTTGATGATTGTTTTTGTAAATTTTGCTGCTGGAAGTTTTATATGGTTTAAATAAATTTAATGCTTTCATACATTTTATATAAATACAATAAGGTAGTGGAGCAGATTGCACATAAGCTTACTTTATTTGCTTGCTATTCAGTAATCTTCAAAAACTGGGAACATGGACAGTTCAGCACGAATTTTCAAAAATCATCCATCGAGCGAAGAAGACTAAAAATTTTTATTAGAAAAGTGTAATTTGCTATATGATTTAACTCATTAAGGACGAGCGTTAACCAAAGTATATAGGTCAAGAAAGTAACTTGAGAAAACAATTGTTTTTGAACCTGGCTCAGGAACGGCTCAGCGACAAGGTGCCATATGGCACCGCTAGGCATTACTAATAGGCAAAACTGATAACAGCTGTCTCATTAAGTTTTAGGAGTTGAATATTGTTCGAAAACGCAATATGAAATAAGGAGGAAAAAGTATTCATTGTGCTCGAGTTTGAAATCAATTCGTGTTACATTTCCATTGCGATAGTTTTAAAACTTCAAGTGGCAAAAAGACTATATTTCAAAGGGAAAGTTGAAATTCCAGGTTGCTGCTAGGAATGAGTCTCTGAAACCAGGAAATTCCATCTAATTCCTATCTAATTAATATGTATGCATATGGTACTTAGGTACGAGTATGTACGATGTATATTTTTAATTATATTTATGCGCTTACCTTAAATAATAATTCTGCTTTAAGAAACTGCATTTCAGTACCAGAAAAAAAAGGAAAGGAAGAAAATAATAAATTGAATCTCTCGCTCCTCTTCAAAAGCACACAAAGCAAAAAATTCCTTTAAAACTTTTATGCTTTTTAATCTGAAAAGGGATTTTATATTTGAAAAGCATACCGCTGGTGTATGCAGGGAGAAGTATGCATGTGTGCGTATACATATACACACAGCACATATCTGTGTATGAGAACTGATGACATGGCATCCTTTGCCAAAAGACTACATGTTACATTGGAAGCAACAGCATCAGAAACAGCACCGACAGTTGTTGCCTTTTTAGTGTGGAACATTTTTTGTTGTCAACATGAAAAAGATTTTATTTTTTAACTTACTAATAACAAGTTGCTTTATGCTATAACAAATGTAGTTTTTTTATGTAGTTCACTACTAGTTATGTGCGTAAAAACATAGGTACATATTTATATATGTATGTATTAGAAATACCCAGACATGGTCACCTCTTGGCTGGTAATGGCAAACCTCCAAGAGTAAAACTGCTTATGAAATGCTTTTCACTTTGCCGTTCGGATTCGGCATAAAACTATAGGTCATTTCGATTCGTGTATAAATATAACTCACACAACATTCATGGATGCAAAAAACTCGGTCTAGGCCCTCTAGGGCTGTTGTACCATAATAGTAGGAGTAGCAGACACACTTTTCATGTACAGTGTGCGAAGATTGAAAAGTTACCAATTCGAAAAGCTATAACTTTTAGATTCCCGTTCAAGAGCTTTAATGCACTGACACAAATGCTTCTGCAAATTTGTAAACAATGAAATGAGTAACCATCGTACTAAATTTAAGCGGATTTGCATTGAAAGACAAATTGAATTTGGTAACACTTCAATCTCCGCACCCAGTACAGCTGTAGAGTTGTTTCGATTTTTGATTTCAGGACATAAGAAGTTTTCATTTCATCTATGTAAAACAAGTGCAAGACGTGTCCAAGATGGATGTTCAATATGGATGGAAGGCCTGGGGCATTTAATTTGTGTTTTTCAAATAATAATCATAGTAGTCGGCAGCTACCACTCAAGTGACTTTGAAAGTTTTGAAATGCAGCTTGTTGTTTTACTTTAATGATTTTGTGATATAAGTAAGAAAAATTTCAATCGATACTATGAAATTCACCTTGCGGCCAAATTGCCGCGGCGCGCCCTCTCGTGTAACTTTTCAGAGGGTTAAAGTTACTCTGCCAAGTGACTAAATAATTAATTGCAACATCATAGAAGCGAAATATATAAATATTTTTTAAATACCTTCATCCGAATTTAGGAAATCGCTTAGAAATTATAATCATCGTTACTTTGCAGTAAATGGTATAAATGCAACTATTTTTTAAAGATTATGATTTTATGTCTATAGCAGAAATATTTATCTTGCATAAAGTTTTTATTTTTTAAAATTTTTATTCATAAGATTATTTACGAGTATAACATAAAAGTTCTTGGTAAAAACCCAACTCCTTTTCAACGTTCAAACGCACATAACCCTAAACTTAAAGAACTGCCAAGTGAATCGCTTAAGGTGATAGCTCTATTGTTTACAAGCAATTCACCTTTTAATACAACCAACGAACGAAAGAAGTCAACTGTGTCAGAAACAAAAACAAAAAAAAAAAAATAAAAATGCTGCATATTTCATTAAGGAAAAGATTAAAGCAAATTTATTAACAATTAAAACTCATACACTGACAAGCATTTTGGAACACGACGAGGAAAGTCAAAACTGAGTTGTTTTTACAACAGAAAAAAAAAACAAAAATTTTTGCTTTATAAACACAAATATATCATACTGAAAGTAATACTATTAAACGTTTCAAAACAATTAGAGTTTTCAAACAAAAGGAAAATATTTATTTTATATAATAAATGCATAATTTCAAATTTTAATTCACATTCTCAAAGTTTTCAATTCCAAGGTGGAACAAGACTTCTTTACGAAATCAATAGATGTCTCTAAATCGCGTATGTAATAATATAATACTTTGTTCCCATTGAGCTCTAATTGCGTAGTTTCGATCATTTGCATGGTTTCGGCTGAAACTGCGTTGAAATGCTCAATTTTGACATATAAAAATATTCCAAACGAAACCACGAAAATGAGATGGTTTCAACGAAACCGCGTTGAAGCCGAGCAAAAAAATCTAATGCAACCTTGAATGCGTTTACTGAAATGAATTTGCTCTGACATTTCTATTCTGACGTTTATTTAGATTTGCTTACAACTTGATTAATATGGAGAAACGAAAATATAAAAAAAGAAATTTGTGGAGTGAGTGGCAAGAGGAGCTCATAGCCGAGGTAGGGGGAGAAAAGGTGGAGGAGCTGAGTAGGGCCGAAAATAAAATAAAAAGGCTATATATACATATGAATAAATGACGGAGTGGCTGCAGTTGAGGTGAAACAAGATACATAACAATTAACGTTTTCTCCTAGGCACTTTTATTTTGTTGCTAAACATTTCGTTTATTATTTTGATTTTCTTTGTATTCAAATGGTAAAGACCGAAATATTTAGCAAAAATTATATTAGCCGCCACCATTTTACAACGAGAAATAAACAATGAACTGTCAAAAGAAACTAACTTCAGAATGTGAACGATTGCAGTTTCATTTGTCCAAACTACGAAATTTCGATGCAGTGGGAACATAGTAAAAACTACATCAGTCCAAATATGTTGGATATGGAATTAATATGGAAAATTTTATAACAGATTTGGATAGAGTGTATCTCACATTGGACGCGTTCACTAAAACACTTTGATCGCTGATCAATGATAATTGGCAACTATTACCTGCAGAAAAGTGATCGTGATTACACTAGACATCAAAATGTTCTGGTGAACGCGCCCATTACCTCATACTCAGTTTAAAATACTCAAAAATTAATTAAATTTAGTAAATGGACTAATATAATTCTCACACGACGAAATGCCAAGCTGGCTTCGCATCTGTTTTGACTGTAACGCTGTGTGTAGATACTATGCATAGCTGCTTGCAGAATATCTGCACATACGTTTCAAGCATTACTCCATAAATCACATACACAAGATTACGCTTTCCGCGTTCAAAAAATTTTTCGTTTTGCGCATCAGCAGTTATGTACGTCATCACCATCTCAGACGCTGATTGGCCGAATTATTTTTTTCAATTATTTTGTTTTAAGTATGAGGCATAAAAAGTTTCAGCAGTAATAAATAATTTATTTTGTAGTTTTATTTTATTTTCGTCATTTTGCGATACTAGTATTAAGAATCTTTCTTTAAAGAATAGTCTTTTAATTTTTTCGTCGCATTCGACTTCTAAAGCGTGGCTCAAATGTTAGGGTATATATTTAAATAGTCCCAGTTTACTACGTCAAAATTACTTTCAAGGGATCTCATACGCTCCATAACTTCTGCTTGTTGGTTTAACATAAAATAAATATTAAAATTTACCACATTTACAAAATCTTCGGAAGTAAAATGTGCATTACAAATGCGTGTTGAATTCACTTCACTATTGCGCTTACAACAATTTATCCACTTTTCTTGCGTGGCATTGTCTTTAGCAAATTTAAAGTAACTCCACTTTCTTTTTTCATAATTGCTTTTACAATTAAAGACAGCATTACGTATTTTCACTTTTTCACAAACAGCACTTTAAAACAGGGCTTTGGAGCAACAAAATTTTGGGGTTGCTCCGCTCCAGCTCCACTCCGACCTCTTAAGTATAGCTCCGACTCCGCTCCGTGCTCCGCTCCGAGCTCCTACTATATATAATTTTCTCAATAAAAATCATTTTTTTTTATTTTAAATTCGTTTATGTGTTAATTTGTTAATTTGCTAAAGCCCTAACATCCATTTTCCGAATTTTATAGGAAAATCAAAAATTATTGCTTCCAGAATTTGTAATTTGAGCTGAAATAAGAGATCGTAAATGTTCGGTGTATATCTTTAAAGTTTTCGGTACAGATGAAAGTAAGCACGACTTATCATAATCCACCAAAAACTCGATATTGAAAAATTTGATGTTAGGTGACCAATTCTGAGAAGTTCCGAAAATACTCTTTATTTGACTCAAAACTCGACATGTTTACCATACGAAAAAATATAATGCTAAGTTGTACAACAACTATATCGTTTTGAAGGCTGCTGTCATAGCAATAGAACCAGTTAAGATTGTGAACTCCTTATTCTTAGTAACATCTTTTAAAAAAAATTAGGAATTATTAATGCAACATTACAAATGCAAATTTTTATTGCATATCGCATATATTTGTTATTGTGATAGCAGAGCTATTTTGCATTTGCAATGATGCAAGACCATTTGCACGAAATCGTGAATAGGGCTATTGTAATTAAAATTGTACATTTCATTACTGCAATGGAAATGGCACTACTCAGTTCAAATCCCTTACAATGAATTAGTAATTAATCAATAAATGTAATGAATTTATTTTAGTACTAATTCATTCCAATGGATTTGAACTCAGCATTGCCATTTGTGTTGATTAATAATGGAATTGATTGGTAATGGAAAAACTTCATTGCCTGTAATTGCAATAGTATGCAAGTTTTCAAATATAATGTCAAGCAACAATAGTTGGAAAAATTCGATTCGCTGAATCGGAGCAGCGGAGCGGTTAAATTTTCATTGCTCCAGCTCTAGCTCTAGCTCCGGTCAAAACAGTGTGCTCCAAGCTCCTTGCTCCAGCTGCGCGCTCCGCTCCAAAGCCCTGCTTTAAAATACGAACGGCACTTTTTTCACTTTTTTAATTTCACAAACTCACATACAAAGAGTTTCTTTCACTGTAAACATGTTCGTCGAACATGCGCAAAGCGTTATCTTGTAAATCAGTGTCCTTGATTTATTTAACCTTAGACGAACGACATTTTTTATTTTTTATACACTAAGGACCATCTTCGAACGCGAACGACGACGCCTTTTTAACTCGATGCCAATTGCTATCTATTTAAAAAATCCTGGCTTTATTATTGTGATATATTAAACAATTTATTGTTCATTCACAATTATTGTTTATATATATAGAAACAAAATTAATTAATTAATTTTTTTTTCGTAACTTAACAAAAAAATTCGCGTCGTTGATTTGACGAAGATGTGCCGTCTAGGGTTAAAGATGATGTATAAGGTCCTTGACTTTTGACGGTTAGTATGACGGTAGCTATACGCAGGGTGCCCTGGTTCGATACTCGGCATAGCCAAAATAACGGGCAATGGCACACCCATGGCAGAAGAATTAAGAAAGTAAATGCATTTTGACAAGTAAGAGGAACTTTGACAATTGGGAAATCATTTGTTTTGCTACTATTCTTCTTTATACACAGCGTTGTATTTTCATGGTTCAATTTTTAAGTGAGAATTTATAGGAAAATAATCTGCATAGTATTTCAAGGTGTTTGCTAATAATATTTATTTATTTATTTATTTCATTGAGTCAATGGAAAATTATATAAAATTCCTTACAGACTAAAACAATAGTAACTTAAAATTAATTAAAACTAAAAATAGATTTAAGACAAGCTTAGGGATAGAATTCATTAAGTAGGTTCTTAAATGAAACTTTAGTAACCGAGAAATCTAAAACCAAGGAATTAGAAATAGAATTAAACTCAGTTAAGGCTCTAGAAATAGGAGCAAAAGAAGCATAATTTGATCGTCGCAACCCAACATAAAATAAAGCTGAATGACGCAAATCTCTTGTTGGAATATTAAAACTGATTAGTTCTAGAAGAGCAGGACAATGAACAAAACCAACAATGATGTCATAAACAAACATGAGAGACAAGATAGTTCTTCTGTTGTTCAAGGACTTTAGATCGATGAGCATGCAACGAGCATTGTAAAAGGGAATGGGCTCGGAAAAATGAAGACAACGCAATGCAAATCGAATAAAGACTTTTTGAATCCGCTCAAGTCTATTAATATGACAGAGATAATGAGGCCTCCATATAAATGCTGCATATTCTAACCGAGATCTTACTAAGGAAGTAAACAGTATTTTGAGCGTAAAAGGATCAGAAAACTCTGAACTATTGCGACGGATAAAAGCTAACATAGAATACGCTTTAGGAATGATACAATTTAAATGTGGAACAAAAGAAAACTTCACATCGAAAACAACCCCAAGATCTTTTATTTCACTCACTGATTTTAAGGTAGAATTGGCAATGTGATAAGATGTAGGGATAGTATTATGAACTTTGGCAAAAGTCATATGGGAACATTTGTTGATATTGAGCGATAACCGAAATTTGCAGCACCAAATAAGAAACAAATCTAAATTAGACTGTAGAATTTGAGAATCCGTGATATTTTTAATTACAGAATATATTTTTAAGTCGTCGGCATATAATATCTATCTAGCAGTTGGAAAGCAGCATGAAATATCGTTAATAAATAAGAGAAAAAGTAAAGGACCTAGAATGCTACCTTGCGGAACACCCGAGGTAGCAATAAAAGGAGCTGATTCAACATTATCAATAACCACAACGGAATGTCTATTGATTAAATAGGACCTTATCCACTCCAAAAAAACCGAGTGTATACCCAAATTAGCTAATTTAAAGATCATAATATTATGAGACACCCTATCAAAGGCTTTTGAGAAATCAGTGTAAATTGTATCAATTTGATATCCATTTTGAAATGCAGAGATACAATCTTCAGCGAAGACGACTAAGTTGGAAGTAGTAGAGCGACCCGGAACAAACCCATGCTGATTACTACAAATTACGCTCTTGACGGCGAAGTAAAGCTTGTCTTTTACGATACTTTCAAAAAGTTTTGACACAGTGGATAGCTTCGAAATAGGTCTGTAGTTCGAGACATTACTCTTGTTTCCACTTTTAAAGATTGGAGTGATGGCTGCAAATTTCCAATCATCAATAAAGACACCAGAGGATAGTGATTTATTGAAAATAAGTTTTAAAGGTAGAGCAATAGACGAACAGCAGTTTTTTATGATTGACCCAGAAAGACCATCTAAGTCAGTCTGTATTGATAATTAAAGATTGGTAATACCCTTAATAATATCATCTTCTGATAATGTAAGGGACCCAAAATCAACCGAATGAACAGAGTTGTAAATGAAACTATCATCAAGATCAATATCATGATCAAAATTTGATTTAAAAAATTCAGCAAAGAGATTGGCAGCACCAACCAAAGAAAACAAATTAAATAACATTATTTATATTTTTTATTGTAAATAAAATTCATAATTTAGTACAAAGTAATAAAAGTAGTATTAATAATCTACTATTAACTCTCTTTTTTGTACCCATTTCAAAAAATGCATCTCTAAAAAGTTCCTCTTGTCAAAAGTTCAAAATGGCTACTTTTTGAAAAAATGCATTTACCTCTAAATACTTCTACCATGGGCACACCTTCAAGTTTCCTAAGCTATTCACTTCCACGTTCGGATTTAGCATACAACTGTAGTGTACAATATAAGGAGTGAGATTGAAAAAATCTTAACACACGTTTTACCTAATAATTTTTTTTGGGTAAAAAATTTAAAAATTTCTTTGATCTAGTTATCTTTGAAAAATATGTCAGTTGTTATTTTTAATGACAAACATGTTGATTTATTGTGAGTTTGATCAAAATGAGTGAAGAAAAAGAAGTACGTCATAAAATTATTAAACATTTTAAAAAAAAAAACCAAATTGGTCCTACAAAAAATTGGCCAAAGAATTGAAGGTCTGCCGTCAAACTGTTTCCAATGTAAACATACAAAGTCCAAAAAGCTGCCAAAAATTTAGACGCCAAAAGTAGGGCTCGGAAATCAAAATCGGATTTCATACGAAAAAATTCATGTTGTATAAAGCTTCTGGGTCAAAATTTTTATGTTGCTGATGCTCGAGGAACAATGTCGAAGAACAATTTAGAATTCAAAAGCAGATAAAATGTCCTTAAAAATTCCTGGTATGGCAAACTATATGCAGTTGCGGCAGAAAAAGCAAGTCATTTGTTACAGTGGGCTTTATAAATACCGAAATATACATCAAAGAATGTTTGAAAAACAGAATTCTTTCTTTCATAAGAGAGCACAATGTGTCCACATATTTTTGGCCCGATTTGGCATCATGTCACTACGGCAAGAAAGCTCTGGAGTGGTACCAAAGTAATAACATAGTTTTTGTATCAAGAGAGGCCCATCCTCCAAATTGTCCGGAGCTAAGACCAGTGGAGAGATATTGGGCTCTTGTGAAAAGAAACTTAAAGAGCACAAAAAAGGTGTCCCAAAATATCGAAGATTTTAAAAAGAGATGAGCAAACTGTTCCAAAAAGGTGTCTGCAACAACTATCAAATCTCTAATGGAAGGCTTACCAAAAAAGGTCCACGAGTTCATAAATAGTGGTTAGAACTATAAAAGTTATATTTTTCTGTAATTTGTGTAAATATTATCAATTAAATAAAAAACAATGGATGTGTGCAAGGCACGCAAGATATTTGCTGTGTAAACAGTTAAACCAACTGAATGCCATATATATAAGCTCACATATGTATAGCCATTTATAGGGATTTGATGTATAATCTATATGCTTAGGTAAATAATTCAAATTAAAACAATTCTCTTATAAACTTAAAAATTTCTTAGATATCATTATCTTATATATAAATGTAATAGCCCAATTCACTATAAATTACAAATGGCCTTGCATCAATACAAATGCAAATTTTTTTTCCATATCGCATGTATTTGTTGTTGTGATAGCAGAAATATTTTGCAATTGCACCAAATCGTGAATAGGGCTGTTATGTTGTAGTTGCATTATTTTTCTTTTACTCAATGCATCGGGCACTATATGCTCGCATATACGCAGCTGCAATTGCATCCTTTTTTCCGCGCTTTAAGTTTTTCTTCCTGTCGATTTGAAATTTTATTAGATGTTATTATTCTGTTGCATAACGCCGCCTGAGAATTGATTTGGCATATAGCTATATGAATTTGTACACAAATACTCCAAATCAATTCTAAGGCGACGATAACTGCTTTCCGCATTTAACCTTAGAAAGGCAACAGGGGTGACCACTACTTATTAAAAGCACCGCAAAGAGATTTGCCTTAATTGCATTTAATAAAAATAAGAAACAAAGTATTTTTATTGAAGTAAATAAGTGATTTTATAATAAATAAGTTTGATTTTTTCTGTTTAACATATTTGCTATTTACATAGATAAAAAAGTGTTGTCTTTCTAAGGTTAATGTACAAAGCAAAATTTTTATAATGCCGTGGTTTGCTATAATTATCACTACATTTTGTTTATACGTTTATTGAAACCTAGAGTCCTTATTACTTATCATTTTGTATTGTTTTTATATTTTAAAAAATATTTAATTTTAATCCAATCTAACTAACCGAATGTAAAACCTATCAAACGCCTGTGTTTGCTACGTCGACTTCTCTGCTTTTATGGTATAGTCGACTCCACATGTTTAACACCAACAAATAATTCTGCCACGAATAAATGTACACACACTTTTTGTTTTCGTAGGTACATATATGTGTGAGTAAATTGATCGAAACATAAACAAACAAACTCCGCTCGTATTTTAATTTCTCCCTCTCTTCTTCTCTTCTCTTTGTTGTTTAGAGTAGCACAGTCATGCCGCGCAGTAGTGCGAGCGAGAGGGGAACTGGACGTTACAGTTATCTTACATCTTACGTTACAGTTATTCTTACATTTTACACATTTGAAATTTTGCCCATACCGTGAGCTAAAATGTTTACACATCAAAAATCAAAACTCTAAGATCAACCGTTTAAAAATTATTGAATTTTATATATGTTAAAATTTTTTCGATCTCACTCCTTAGCTCACACAACATAAATGGATGCGAAAAGCTCGGTCTAGGTCCTCTATTGGAAGGAGAAGAGATTATAGTACCATTAAAAAAAATATTCCAGCCCCCGCAAAACTATTTTTTGGTTATGCCACTGTACTGAATTGAATAAGGATATTGAATATGATTAGGTGAGCACACTTACACAAGCAGGTAATGTCATTAACACCCCAAATAAACCAACAAAAGAGAATAAGCGATAAGTTTTTAAATTGTGGAGAAAAGAAATACATGTGGTACTTATAACGAAAAATGTTGAATGAGTATGAAAATTACACTAAGCAATAAGTTAAATAAATTATTTATTGAAAATGCAATTTGAATGATTTATCTAATGAAATAATATAAATGTATTTGTAGGTACAATTATATTTATTAAATATTTAGAAAATGGTAATCGTTATATATACATACATACCGATTTACACTCCCTCATTCACTTGCTCACACTTTTTTCTGTACTTGCGACTACCATGGATATATTCCTACAATAAAATTGTTAACTGAATTAATTTAATGACATGGTAATTAACTACCAAGTTTTATCGATTTATTTACATGCATAAGAGAATACAAGAATATAAGTAACTAGAATATCGTAATGATTTATCAGCAAAATAAATAAGCATATTACAACGTAAAGTAATTCGTTATCGGAAAAGAAATACTTAATACTTGATATAGAGAAATATAAGTAAATACGTTCAAACTTTGATAAATCAATGAATCGATAACGCGAGGAAGAATATGTAGTTTTGGTGTTAAATTCACATAATAAGTTGATAAAATTAATTTGTTTAACGACGACGAATCCCAGCGGACCCATTTACCCGCCGACCAGCACGAGGGGCACATCCGTGTATAGAACGGATCGGTAGCCGAAACAGACATATTCCGGACAACGTGACACGTTGGTGGGTGAAGTTATACATCCAAATGGTTTCAAATACAGCTAAAGTTTATAAAATCAGCAGCTAGTTATTTACTTAAAAACTTTAAAATTGAATTTTTATGTAAAATAGAAAATCGGAAAGCGAAATGCCATGCATAGCGTTTACCATAATAGACATTGTAAAAAGAGAAATAAATTGAGGATTGGGCGAATTTTTTATTGTTTATTGTAGTTGATATTCTTTTTTTTAAATGCAATTTTTAAACTTTTAAATTATTAGAAAATATTGCTTAAAGATATGCAAAGTAAAAAAAAAATTTTTTGAGCTATATATTCAATGAGTTGGGGTCTCTTTTTTATTTTTAGGAAACAATAAAAAATTAGCCAAAATTTGCCCAATTTTAATATGCTGCAAAATCTCAATGTTTTTATTTCTAACTTTTCAGCATTTTCAGAAGTAATGTCTTAAGTTAAAAGATAATAAATTTATAACATATAGTGAAACCAGTTATTTTTATTAGGCGTGCAAACAGTTAAAGTAGTAAAAACCAACCGGCAACCATACTATATTGTTATGTTTATATACTAAAAATTATCTGCAGTCAATGAAAATAGCAGAGAATGTTGTATTTTATATTCCCTTCAAAACCCATTTGATTTTTCCTATAGGCTCCGCTCGCAAAAATTCAAATAGCCAAAGATGCACGTGCATCCACAGAACATCCGAAGTACAAAGTTTGCAATGTTTTAAATATCGAATATCTCGAAAACTATGACATATACGAAAAGATAACTTAAAATCTTTTTTTAGGAAATTTTTCAAGTTTCTTTTTTGTGGAAGATAATTTTTTGATATCCTTTTAACCAGTTATTAGTAAAAGAAGGCTTTTCTCACCAAAGGTGGGGATTTTTAAGGGGGTTGCAGAGCAACCCCAGAACTGGTTTTTGTGGTTTTCCCATCTATCATACCCCCACTAACAATTAATGAAAAAAAATCTCAGATAAGAAATATTATGATGAAAATCTTTATAATGGCTGGACTTAATCCGATTTTTGTTTTTGAAGAAATGCTGACAATTGCTTGTAGTTTTCTGCACGATTGAAGTTTTGATAGGTTTTATTTGTTTTGAATGAAAGAGTTTTATTTGTGTTTAAAAAGTAATTTTTTTGATTATTTGGGATGGAAATGTTCTAGAAGAATTTCCAGACAAATGTCCATAAAAAAGTATACAATAGTTCGAAAATGCAATTTTCTGATAAATCTCCTAAAAAAGTGAACATTAATTTGAAGTTTTTTTTCCGGACTATTTTTTAAAATTAAAAAAATGGGCATTAGTCCAGAAACTAAAAAACTTTGGATTAATGCCAATTTTTTTCGGATTAAAGTTTCATTTTTTTTGGTAATAATTCGGGGCTTTTTCTAAATTTTTATACATTTTTCGCAAAGAAATCACTATTTTTGCTATAATAGACCAGAGAAAGGCTGCCGATTTTTTTTGGACATTTCACCAAAATTTAACGGTTTTCTAAATACGCTTTTAGTACTTTATGCTTCTTTTGTAAGACACTGTTCACACGGGCGCAAGCTGCTCACAGTCGACTGAAACGTCAAATTATTGTCAGCTTACTGTCTCACTTACAGTCTTCAGAAAATCCAAGACAGTGAAAAAAGTGTGAGAGAATTAGTGAAAAAGTGTGCACACTCTAAACTATTTCTGCTGAATTTTACTGCTATAATAGTAGGCAACAGGTAACCGACTTGTTATATTTAGCAGTAACGTTTTTTGTACACATTTCTCGTTGAATATCAAACAATAAATGCCTATTACATTACTCACGTAATGTGTGAAATTGTATCTGTTATATGTGAGAAATACACGCGTCTTGCCTAAAACTCAACATCTAAATCAAACACGATCTGTTTATTTTTCAGCACCAATGAAATTGAAATGCATTTTCCTTTATTGAAAGTTTTATAGGATAATACACATCAACAAAGGACTCAATTTAACAAAAAGTATTTATAAATATAATATAAATAAAGGGCATAGCCGGGTTACCATGTCAGAAACGCCCGCAAACCGAATCAAGTTTCGCATGAAGCCTTTTGAAGCACTTGAATTGAGAATGATTTGGCTAAATTTTCAGATCATTATCTGCCATTTTTAATGAGTAATGGTGGATTTTGTAAATTTCTTTTTTCGCGTTTTCAGCTTAACTAGTCATAGGAAAAATCTGAAAAAATCCACAATGATTTTTTGGTTTTGAAATTTTTTCGCGAATTTTCTAACACGAAATTCGCAATGAAAAAAATCGCGAAACTTTTTACATGGGATTTTTCATACTAAAAATGGGTTTACTAATCTGATTTTTCGTGTGTAAATAAGTCTTTTCCGAATACTTTATAAATATAATTAAATTTTTAATATTACATACTACCAAAGTTATTGTTTACATATTATCTTAAAATTTTTTACAATTTCACAATATTTTTTTCATATACGCACGCACAACGACTGCGCAGCAGAGCCGTTTAGTGTGGCCACCGAGACTTTTTGTGCACAATTATATGTTTGCAAATATACGCATAAACAAAATAATATAATCAAACTATAGTGAAAATATTTATATTACCGCGAATTTGTTTTTTTGGTATATAACGTAAAGTGGCCTATCTTCGGACAGCTAAGGCCACATCATCTTTTTCTTTATGAACTAAGCTGCTGATATAGTAAAACTTCGGAATAAAAGCACTAATGGAACTAAAATATATCAATGAACAGAAATAAACTAAATTTTCGAATATTTTTTCAATAGCATTATTTATAAATTATTCTAAAAGTGGTGTCATGCAAAACTCTAAAAATGCCCTAAGTCCGGACACCTAAAACAGTTTTTCCTAAGTCCGGTCACTCTGTTGCCTAAGTCCGGACACAATGGTCTTTTTTTACAGAAAATTACACTTTTTATTTAAAAAATTTGCTATGATTAATGATTTTTTGACAGAAATTAAAAGTAAAATTATTAAGTAATATTTTTGTAACCGAATAATGTAGAATATTTAATCTTACTTTTATAGTTTGACCTATTTGCTTGCTATCTTTCAAATAAAATTAATTATTTAATTATATTTTTACTCAGTTTATTCAGTTATAATACAAAAAAAAAATAATAATTTAAAAAAAAACGCTAAAAAATAAAACGTTAAAAAAAAAAATAAATAAAAAAGATTACTGATTTCGCTACTTTACATAAATATTATTTAGATAAAATTGGTATTAAAAGTATTTTTTTAAATCATATTTTTATCGATCTTAGTTTATTTGGACTGTAGATATAAGAAATCACTTCTTTTAGAGTAATTTACATGAACATATTTCTGAATAATTTTGGTTGATTTGCTTGTTGCAATAGGGAATGACGTAGAAAAGGGACAAATAGGAGTCCAGCACACTAACTAGTGTTAAGTCAAATTTAAAAAAAGTTTATGTAAGTAGGTAATATAAAAAAAATTGGAAATAAAAAGCTTAATATATGACAAAATTTTCTGTATTTCTACCAAAGAATCTGGAAAAAGTAAATACCTTTGCCTAGGACGAGCCAGAGTTAGTTCTGCTAACATATATTTAAATAAATACACATTTAGTAAAATCTTTTTTTATTAAACTAATTGTGACCGAACTTAGGGCAATACTTGTATTGCAGCTTCCCTAATTCCGGACACTAGAATTTTTTATTTCAAATAAAAACAAAACATAAATTTCAATTAGCTTTTGCATTTTGTTATGGCTAATAAATAAATACTCTGGAAAAAAGTAAGATATTTACCATAAAAATTCCTGTTTCTTTTTTTAAACTAAAAAACTAAAAACACAAATTTAAGGATTTTACCTTGAAAAAATCGTCAAATATGACTTTGTGCCACAAATTGTTTACCGAAACTAAGCACATAAATGAAGTCTTTTTGGGTTAATGGCGATTTAAACACAAGAAATGCAGCTCCACACTGGAAAAGTCGCAGGATTCTTATGTACGTTTTCGAAAAGATATTCGCAAAAACTTAAAGTGTTCGGACTTAGGAAGTGTCCGAAGATAGGGCACTTTACGTTATATTGTCTTTTAATTTAAAATTTTATAATTATTTCACCCACGTCACAACTGCGACCAACGAGAATCAGAAACTAATTAAGAACATTTTATGTCGAAAACTCGACATTATGTGAAAAATTGGATAGTTTTTGGTACAACTTTAAGCTTTTGTGTGTAGTGTTAAGTATTTTTGTACAATGTCACACATTTTCTGTTTTTTTTTCTTTTCAAATACGCCCAAAACACTTTATGACAGTAATATTTAAGAAATAATTTAGAGTATACTATCCCGGTAAAACTGTCTGGTTAAAAATTTGAGATTTTTAAAATCGTGAAAAATATCGTAAAAAAATGAGTTTGTCTCAAATTTTCTGTTACCAACACAATTTCTAGAGCAGAATCGTTGGAAATTTTGAAAAATCCTATGCCGAGTCAGTTTTACCGAAGAACACGAGGATACGAATGGTACAAAGTCAAAAAAAGGACGAGAAGTGGTTGAAGACTTGCTTCGCTCTGGTTGACTTTCAACGTCTTCGAAATGAAGGAAATGGTGATGCAGAATCATAATTTGAAACTTAAGGAAGGGATGGCTTGGCATCTAAACATATCTTATAAATCCATTCGCGCCATTTTAGTTGGTGTTTTGGGAATGAGGCCCGTCACTCCGAATAAACTAAATTTTCTTCAAAAAGAGTGTCCCAAATACATTCATGAAACGCACCAAAACAGGTGACAAGAATTGAATTTTCAATACTTTGACTTAATTCGGGTACCAAATAAAATGCTGTTTCAATTTTTGATTCTTGATGAGAAGAAAAGCTGAAATAATGGCAGCCATCGGCCAACTTTTTTTTTTGAGGCGTCAGAGATGTATCGCCGAATTAATCGTATATTTTGGTGTGAAAAAAATTTTAAATGATTTCTTAAATGTTAATAAATATAAGATAAAAATATAAAACTATTATTATAGTTTCATTGTTCATCACTAAAAATTCCCAAAAAAAACAGCTGTCACATAAGACGACCCCCTTAAAGTTATTTTTAAGATACCCCCACAATATTTGTAACATTTTGCATCTACCGTACATGTATGCACCTACACAGATACATGTTTTTATAATTAATCATAGCAACACGCATTATATTTATATTACAGCACTTTACTTACATATGTATTCCCTTTCTATATCAATATGCTTTTGATATTATAAACATGTTAAGAGTTGAATCTCTAAAAACTGGTACACACACACATACCTTCATATATTTGCATATAACTATATGTAATCTTCTTAGACATTTATATATAATGTGAATGTATGACAACTGCTGAGAAATTTCTATGAATATATATATTTTTGGTTAAAGCGGGACGAAGTAGTTTTTCAAGTGTTTACGTTTGAAATGTTGTTGAAGAACTCTGCTTTCTTAAGAGTTATTTACAAGTAAACCCACTCCAGATGTTTTTTTGTTATAGTGCTTGATGTGTTGGTTGAGTTGATGTAATCTTAGAAAAATCATAGACTTCTTTAAAATGTACTTGAGTGTGAATTTCTTATTTATATGGAATTATTTAAATGATACAGTCAAGTGGTTCGTAAATAGATAACTTGAAAACTTACAAGTTAACAAAAAATATGGTAGCATAAGATAGTCAAAAAGTTCTTAAGCCGCTGCTACGGAAGCTTATTGAAGACTGCTCTAATAGACAAAAAGAACAAAGTTATTGTGAGTTCAATAAGGCAAAGGAGAATAGACGTTGATAAAGCGCGGGCATACTAATCTTTAACTCTTAATTTGGCATTGAGACTCATTATATAAAAAATTAGTCTCGTAGGAAAAATAATGGAGAAGATTACTACTAGACAGGGATATTAATAATAATTTATTTAGAATTCTCCATTTTTACAGCATTAACAATTTAAATTTAAAATTCATTTTAACATACAATTTTAATAATGATTTAAATATTTCGACAGTTTCAGCAGTTTCGATTTCTATAGGTAATGAATTAAATAATTTCATTCCCTTATAAAACAACGAGTTTTGGCTGCAAGCCTTGGTTTCATCAGTTAAACTAATTTCATTTGCACTTCTAAGTGTTTTGTTTCTAATTTTGTAATTGAAATCAAGTTTTTCTGTCAAGTACTTATTTTAGTGCTAGACCCTTAATTATCTTAAATATAAATTTTAGCGTACAGAAAATAATAATTTGGTTGACGCTTAACAAGTTCAAAACATTTAACATATCTACACTCTTTGAGTATTGATTTACCAATAAAATTTGTGTCATACTGAATTATTTGACAAATATAATATTTATGCACATTATTTAAAATGACGTTCTATAATAGTTTTATATTAGTTTAATTTTTGTTGACAACTTAATGCATTCTTTAATCGCCCCAAGACACTTGCCTTAGTACCGATTTTTTTTTTATATAGATATATGATCAATACTTTAGTTAAAATTCAATTTGTCATTAAGTATTATTCCTGGATATTTAATTTCTTTTTCAATGTCAAGTCTTGTGCCACTTATATATATATACAAATAAAATTTCCATTTAATTTCAGTTTCGTTATAATCATGGCCTTTGTTTTATTCAGTTTGTTTAGTTTTAGTTTGTTTTGACAAAGTCTATTGTATAAAATATTCAAATCTTCATTTATTTTTTTCTGTAGCTTCTTCTACACTATCACCTATTATATAAACTAATGTATCGTCTTCAAACATTTTTCCCTCGCAATATTTTATGCATTTGAATACGTTATTTATATACAAGATAAATAATAACGGTCCAAGTATTGAACCTTGTGGAACTCCTAGATCATTATTTATCATTCGAAATTCGTTCACATATTTTTACAACCTGCTTTCTATTACTTAGGTTACTTCGAAAGGAATTCAATGCCGATCCGGTCACTCCGTACTTGGCTCGCTTGTGTACAAGTAACATTGGATCGATTGTTTCGAACAGGGCTTTGGAGCAACAAAATTTTGGGGTTGCTCCGCTCCAGCTCCACTCCGACCTCTTAAGTATAGCTCCGACTCCGCTCCGTGCTCCGCTCCGAGCTTCTACTATATATAATTTTCTCAATAAAAATCATTTTTTTTTATTTTAAATTCGTTTATGTGTTAATTCGTTAATTTGCTAAAGCCCTAACATCTATTTTCCGAATTTTACAGGAATATCAAAAATTATTGCTTCCAGAATTTGTAATTTGAGCTGAAGGAAGAGATCGTAAATGTTCGGTGTATATCTTTAAAGTTTTCGGTACAGATGAAAGTAAGCACGACTTATCATAATCCACCAAAAACTCGATATTGAAAAATTTGATGTTAGGTGACCAATTCTGAGAAGTTCCGAAAATACTCTTTATTTGACTCAAAACTCGGCATGTTTACCATACGAAAAAATGTAATGCTAAGTTGTACAACAACTATATCGTTTTGAGGGCTGCTGTCATAGCAATAGAACCAGTTAAGATTGTGAACTCCTTATTCTTAGTAACATCTTTTAAAAAAAATTAGGAATTATTAACACACATTAGCCCTATTCACGATATGGTGTAAACGGTCTTGCAACATTACAAATGCAAATTTTTATTGCATATCGCATATATTTGTTATTGTGATAGCAGAGCTATTTTGCATTTGCAATGATGGAAGACTATTTGCACGAAGTCGTGAATAGGGCTATTGTAATTAAAATTGTGCATTTCATTACTGCAATGGAAATGGCACTACTCAGTTCAAATCCCTTGCAATGAATTAGTAATTAATTAATAAATGTAATGAATTTATTTTAGTACTAATTCATTCCAATGAATTTGAACTCAGCATTGCCATTTGCGTTGATTAATAATGGAATTGATTGGTAATGGAAAAACTTCATTGCCTGTAATTGTAATAGTGTGCAAGTTTTCAAATATAATGTCAAGCAACAATAGTTGGAAAAATTATGAATCGGAGCAGCGGAGGGGTTAAGTTTTCATTGCTCCAGCTCTAGTTCTAGCTCCGGTCAAAACAGTGTCCTCCAGCTCCGCGCTCCGCTCGAATGCTCTTTGAAAATCCAAAAAGACGGCAATAATAACTTTGGATTTGTTTTTAGTTTGCACGCCATTCAAATAAAACGTCGTTGATTGCTGATTCACATGAATGCAGAGCACGAAAGCTGGACTGATTATCGTTTAGTAAATTATTCATATTGACATAGTGATTGAATTGCTTGAAGGCCAGTAACTCATTAAGTCTCTCAATATAATTCAGCAAATTGATGGGTCGATAATCCGTGATTAGTATTGAGCTTGGATTCTTTTGAATTGGAGTAATTGTTAATCTCTTGAGTACGTCTGGGAAAGCGGCATTGCTGAATGATTCATTGATGATGGAAACTAGTTGTTGACCAATTACAAACACTGCATCTAGTAGAATTTTCGGGTTTAAAAATAACTCGTCAGTATTGTTTTTCAATTCTTTGAGACATGATTTTATTTCCGAAATAGAAACTGCTTGAAATTCAAATGAAACATTGGCGGCGATCATGGTTTCTTCTTTATACTGGCATTGTGGAATTTCATTATTCAGCTCAACAATACCACTAATGAAATAGCTGTTGAGCTCATTAGCAATAATCTGGTCGTGATCAATTAGTTCATTGCCTCGTTTTATTTGTTACATTCGAATTTTTTCGTTTGGATTGTAGTTTTGAACATATTTTTAAATTTTGGAAACTCATGCCATTTTATCGACAAGTTGGCCGAATCATTGGAATACTGTGCAATTTTATACAAATGATTTTTTTCTAATCGCATACCATATTTTCGAGTTCCTTGTCAAAGAAGTCGTTTTTGGTTCTCACTGATTTTATACACATAAATTGCAATGTCGCTTCACTAATAACATTCAGTAGCCAGGTCATTTTTGTATTAATATCATTGGAAGTTACAAAATCCCATGAACATAAATTATTTTCTAATGATTGCCAGAGGTCCAGTACATTATAATTTTGCCACACTCTCACTCTGCGAACTTTTGCTGTTATTTGTGATTCGGTATTCCCAAGGACTACAATTTTCAACATTGTATGATCAGAGATTTGTTCTTCGGTTAAAACTTTAAAGGACATTTTCTTTTTATTAATTTTAGTGACACACGCAGTTTCTTTAGTAATTCTTGTGGGCAAGTCAACTGTTATTTTAACACCATTATCATCACAAATGGTATTTAACCGATGACTGTTAAAAACACCGCATGCAATGAGTTGTTCATTTGCCGAGATATCACTAAGCCATTTTTCTACGAAGTACAAAGTTAATTATTTATGGACAGTATTTATACACAGGCAAATATAGTTGGCGTTTTGTTTATGAAAATTTCGAATGACAATAACCATACAATTTGGTCACTGATTAGGGAAACATTTTGAAATTTAAGTTTCTCATTAATAAAAGTGCAGACGCCGCCGGTATGTTTAGAGTAAGATGGGCAATTCACGAAGTTATTGCTACTTAATTTAATATCGCTAATATCACAGTTATCGGGCACATGAGTTTCATTCAAGAAGAAAATATGGAGTTTATGGATCAAGGCTACATGTTTCAATTTGGTGAAGTTGTTCCGCAGACCGTTGATGTTTGAGCACAGGACATTGATTTGGTTATTTGGTTGCTATTCGGAGTCATTATATTCAATTTTACAAGTTAGGGAAGCCAAGCGACGTTTGAAAACGGGGCATTCCCTACTCCAGGCATGATGACTTAATGTTAAGTTGGTGTTGAAATTTTCGTTTGCAAATTTGCAATTAATGCAGCAAACATTATTGCCTGTGCATTCAGAATATCTATGACTTGTGTGAGAAACCGCAGCATTTGTAACAGCGATCAATGTGTAGGTGTTCATAGATTTTGCATTCACGCCATGATCATTTTAAAATCCCCATTTTCAGTAATTGTTTGTATGCCTCGGCTTTCAGCTCAATAACCGCTTTATTGTACGATTCTCTGTTCCGTCTGCAAGGAATGACTGTAATCAAGCACATGTCAATTTGATTCACCTCTGAATTATGATTTTTAGTTCGTCCGAAATATTATCAGAAGCGATTTCTTTATCAATGTTGTTTATTCTGAGTGGTGGGTATCTGATTTTAGGTAACATTACTTCATAATTATTACCCAATTTTTCCCTGACAACTTGTTTGACTTTCATTGTTTCGCTACGAAAAGACTTTAGAATGAATACATTTATCCTGTGAGATATTTACTTCATTTCTCCACAAATACTTGGACAGGTAGAAAGCTTAGGTAAATTTATGTTAGGTTTGTTTGAAGTAATTGCCCTAACTTTAAATAATAAAACAATAAATAAATAAACTCCTGTTGCCAGCAAATTTGGGATCAGCTAGATTGCTGAAGCAGAATTGGCCTAAAAATGCCAGTTTTCTTGGGGCAAGTGCAGCAATTGCAGGTCATATTTTCCCTTTTTCATTGGGACCGCTCTTGGAGAAATTATTATTTTCGGTTAGTCTTAATCTATAGGAATGCCTGCCATTCAGTAATTACTGCGGCTAGACAAATAACTAACGTTAAAAAAAATTATGAGATTTTTAAATAGCATTGAAATGTTTATTAATTGCATAAATCTTACTTAAACTTACAGTTTTTGAATTAACACAAATTTGTGTTACTACATTATGACGTTACACTGCTGGGACTTTCTAAGTAAAGGAAGAACTCGGCAAAAATGGAAATATACATTTACAAAAATACACAAGAACAAGGGCATCCCTGGCGTATGATTAACATATAATATAAGTACATAGCACGTGACCCTTATATGTGAGTATGTGTAAATTCATTTCTTCAATTATTCTCTTTTCAACTAGGTACTCGAAAAATCAACACCACAAACTATTAAAGAAAAGCCAAAATAAAATGTAATATCACTATGACCTTCTGCCTCATAACAATAATAACGTCATATTCAAGTTCACAGCTTTGTGTGTATGTGCTAAGTATTAAAACAAGGTCAACGTAATAAACTCCTAAATATAAATATAAACTGACCTTTATAATATGAGAATAAAATGAAAAAACAACAACAATATTGTTTCATTGCACAAATATTTTTCCCGGTTTTTTGGTTTTTTTATTTTTGCTCTTTGTTCATCAGTAAAATAAATTTTAGCCCTCAAACAAACGAAGTAAGTATGTATATACAATAAATATATATGCTTGTGTGTGTTTGTATAGTAAATTGCTGTGCTTGTATGCTTTTAGTCGTATAAGTAAAAACACGTGCAGGTATGTAAAAATATGTACTTACATACATTCACTTCTTTTTGATGAATTATCTAATACATATATATATTCTTTGAACTTTAGTTTGTAGACAAAGTTTTAACTTGAATGACATTTAGCTGGGTGCTTATTATATTAAATACATTAATTTGTACATATGACATACATATTTCTTACACACTCACTACACCTTAGAGTTAACTAAAAAAAAGAGAGAAAAATAACAAAATTTAAATATTGGCACATTATATTGAAAAAGATGCACTACTATGGAAACATTAAACAATTGAGGCTTAAATACTGATTTAGTATTCGGAAAAGTTATAACAAATAACATATGGAAGTTATTCCGAAATAAGATGTCAAATGCTTTGATTTCTAATCTCATATGCCTAATTTGCAAATTGAAGGAATTATCATTTGTAGGTAGGTACCTTAAACTAAATTGAATGCTACGTACTATGCATACAAGGTGAATCAAGAAATCCTTCCTTATCTTTTTTGTTGCTAATACAATCACAATATGTCTTAAAGGAAATTTACTTATACGTGAAATTGACACAAAAATAATATGCAAAGTTTAAAACATACAAGACACAAAAACACTTATTTTTAAATAGAGACACATGCGCAGTATCAGGCTATTCAATCGTATAATGAAATATTTGTATTAAAGTAGGGTGAATAAAATTAAAAAACGAATTTTTGATTGATTTTTTTTTTTCAAATGAAACCACTCTCTTTTGAGAATATATTTCATTTTCCTTTATTAAAAACTATTCAATATTGGTCGAGTATTTGTGTATTTGACCAGTCTCATTTTATCTGTAATTGACAGAAACAAAAAAAAAAAATAAAAAGATTATATAAATTGACACTATAATCCAGTCTTTGTGATTTTAGTTGATTTTGAAAATATTTTTATTTGACAAAATGGCAGGCGTTTGAAGTTAAAGTAGCGATTTTTAGGCAAAAATTTGTTTCTATTTTGCCGATAAAAAAAAACTAAGCAACTAAAAAATTCTACGACAAAGACTATATAATTATGTATATAAAAATCAATTTCAAGTCAATCGGTTGTCGTGATATTTTGGTCACCGGTTTAAAAAACATGATTTCGAAAAAAAAAACGCATTTGAGTAATGCCTTATTCTCCCTGTCTCCCTGACTTGTTAATCTTTATTGAAATAAGAAATTGATTGCAATATTTTTTCTAAAATACTAGTCAAAACATCAAAACCTAACAAGATTTAAAAAACTCAATATAAACCAGTAGCTTTGGGTTCATAATTTTGAAATCAATATTTTAATAGAAGAATCAAGAAAATCAATTCGTGTACTGACAAAATCAGTACGCCTGGCTACCGTATTTGGCGATGAGGAACAAAGAAGGAGCCCTCTGATTTCGATGAAATTTCGTATGATAGTCAGTTTTTGGTCGCTAAACTCAAATCAAGTGAATTAGTTTCAATTAACCTATTTGGGTTTCGCCACAAGCTTAGGTTAAAGTCATATTTGGCAAGTTAGAGTACAAGAAGAAATTTATTTTATTTAATTAAGTTAATATTGGACTTTTCAGAAAGTTACACAATTTTTATTCGAATCCTTTAATGCTGGAATAAAAATGATATTAACGGATGCAAATATTGACTTATTACAGTTTTATTAATTTTTTAGTATGAAAAAAGTTTACTTCCAATTTTTGTCGAAAAAACGTGTATAGGTAGACCTATTTTCAAATTGAATTATTTCCTGAGAGCGGAAGATAGGGGAGCTTGTTTTTGCATAAAATTCAATAAGCTTAATCCACATTTATGGTTCACGCAAATCGAGCGTTTTTTTCGTTTATCAGGCATTTGCTCATGATTCTGATAAGCTCGAGTCTGTCGTTGTGCATCTCTATAAAGACACTATTTTAACAATTGAAACTATTTTTGAAACCCCATAGGAAACTGATAAGCTCACTGTTCTTAAATATCGACTCATTTATAAACATGCAGTCTTCTGATCCTAAGCGACTACTTAATTGTGAAAGGACAGGAAATTTCTTGCAAATATGCGCCGATCAGCTCCAGACGCTAATGATGATGCTATAATTAGAAGACTTTTTCTTCAGGACCTATACCGACTATATGGTAAGGAAAAAATCTGATCTGCTGGTTTCAATGCATGATAAAATGAGAGATGTAAAAAAAAACGTAGTCGCTCTGATCAACAAAATAATCTCCTGTCTGTCAAAGATTTTGTAACTTTGTTTGCAATCGCCATCCTTGGCACTAAGGAACAATAAATTAAATGATAAGCAAACGCGAGTACACACATTTGACAAACAATCTCATACAAAACGTTTCCTAATTGATTCTAGTTCCGTGGCATCTGTGATTCTTAAAAGCTCTACAACAATACTATATTTTCTGCTATCGAATTAGCAAATTCCCATTGCCAAGGATGACATCAAAAAAGATGTTTGTAAAAAATACTACACAGATATTCGATAGACTCGCTGTTATTTATTGCTGTATTGATGCTACAGGAGCACCAAGAACATCTTCGAACATCTGCCCATATAAAAGAATCATGATATCAATATAAATGCCAGCAAATGTCAATTCGGCAAACCTGAAGTACACTTTCTGGGATACACTATTAAAAACAATGGGTAGTCACCTCACGAACGAGCCATGGCCATCGATAACTGTATGAAACCAGAAACTATGTGCGAACTTTTGTAATCAAAAGTAAAAAAGTGAAAAAGTTAATAATATTATAACAAAATAAAACTAAATTGCAATGATATAGTGAGGACTAATGTGTATCCTGATGGTAAGTAACAAAAATACAAATAAGCACAAACAACATCAAAGACAATACAGACATGCGTATGTATAGTAAGATATAGGATAACAGGATAACATAAGAGCAAAAAATCAACGATACAAGAGCGTAAGATTGACCTCCCAAAGTACACATTTGGATCATGGACACATGTACATTTGCATGTTAAATATTTGTGCATTTATGTATATATACATAAAGATATGTATGGATTAGGTATGCGAATCCCTAGATTCCGGAATTCGCTCTAAAATTGGGCTCACAAACTTCGAGATTGTAAAAAAGAACCCCGGGATTTTCAGGATTCGTATGTAACCACTCAAACTTATTGGCATTAAAGTTTTTATTTTAAGCAACCTGCGTAATAATAGGAGCATTTTTGCTCTCTACACACATACATACAACACTGTATATGGAAAAATTCAAATGGATATAATATTCTACTTAATTCGAAACATCCTGAGCAAATTTTTTTTTAGAGTTTCCAAAGATTTTTTAGAAGCGAACTCTTTATGGCTAAATCGGAAAACTTGGATCCTTTATACAGGATACTCAAAATATCTAATTGCCGTATAGCAACGTTAGTCAGGCAACGTTATTTGGCCCTTCAAAGTACTATAAGAATTGGGATTTGTTGTTGTTTATTGAAGACAACGCTTTTTATTACATTTGTGGTAAAACAATACAAATAAATGTAGGATGGCACTCAAATATATTTAAATGTTTAATTTCAGTTTATTGATTTATTTAGTTAAATGAGTACAATAAAGTTTATACAGCTTTAGTTCAATAGAATACAGTATTAATTTATCGCGCACTGCCAACGGCTTGACACTTCGACAACGACTGATGCTCGGTCTTTGTTTTCTTGTCCCCTTTCGTCCGCGTTTCGTCAAGTTCGTTTGATTTACCAGGTTGTACTTATTAGGACTGTCGTCCACTTCGAGTCGTCAGTCCACTTTCTACATAAATATTTGCCTTCTCTACATATCTGTATAGGGCCTTGTTGGATTGTAGCTAGTCACAATCAAGATGCCAATGAACACACGCAATTCTGAAACTACAAATATGCATTAGGAAAACGAAATTGCTGATCAAGTCCTTAATAATAAGTTCTTCGTAGCGTTTCTGATGAAGAGCAGCGTATAAATTTTAACATTTGTAGATGTACTCAAGCAAATCATCGTTGAAAATTTTTTCGAATAATTTATGAGGTTTTAGTTTGCGGCAATGTTGGGAAAAATTGGAAATACTGGCATTGGATTGCCTTTGCGCCACGAGAATTTTCTGTCCTTGTTAGCTGGTGGGAGTGGAATATTAGGTTTCAATCATCCACCATATTGGAAGAAAAGTCTCATCATCAAATTCAGTACCATTCTCTAACACAATTTCGCATCCTGACTTCAACTGTGCTTGTCATAACTTATCTGCTATTCCACCATCATCGACACCATCATCTTCACCACTTATATCACCCTCAATATGAAAAAAGGACGAAAACGATAAACTAGAAGAAAATATATTAAAAATCCCTGGATAGCGAAATTAAATTTCAACCCCTAATACCTAAAAGTACTTCGGGATCGACATCCCTAGTATAGATGGATATTTGTACATATGTGTGTTTATTTATGTATGGGTTTAAAAACAAGACAATAAAGATGTAAGAGTGTTGTGTTTCTGCTGGAAGCTGCAAGAAGAAAACATTCAGTCGTACGAAAAATATCTTATTCCTTTTTATCTATTTACTATGCAACGGATATATAATAATATAAAATTCTTAGACACCGGTTAACGAAAATTTGCTGTTGCCTGGTATTGCCTGGGTTAATTTCGAGGTGGAGCTAGCATAGAGTAGCACCTTGCCGAACACCACTGTGAGCTTCGAACGGGTCTGACAGCTTTCTTTCACACAAGACGTGACATTTTGCATCCTTTACGACGAACAATATCAAACTTCTTTTCACTGCTGCATCAGCACACTGCTCAATGATAACTCGCGCTGCATTAATGTAGTCTGAAGAGGATGAGCCCGTACAGACCGCCGCCTCTGCATCATCGATTGTCGGGAATAGGTTGTCCGTCAAGCGATAAAGTATTGTCTTTGCTATAATTTTTAAGATAACAGGTCGCCCTTTTTTGAGATTTTAATAATACCTAATGCCGTCTTTTATCTGGAAAGCTTTCAGAAACCACGTCGTTCCCAATGAACCGAAGAAATTCATCGGATATATTGGGAAGGGCCTTGCAAAATTCAGTCCATCTTGAGCGTAATATATGTTTAATGCTTTCCTACCGCTGTGCCACCGAAGAACATGTTCAGGAATAGCTTCGATTGTACGCCATTCAATTTGTCTGCCAAACTCAGCCACCCGTCTCGCCGTTAGATTCGGTAGCTTTTACAGAGAAGAGGAATACAGTCGAGACAGTTGGAGAGTTGAAAATTCCATTTCCAAGCCAGCGCGCTTTGCTATTTTCCAGTATATAAATCTAACATTTCATGAATTCGCGTTGCAATCGAAAGAATCTGCCGTTATGGCGGCTCTGAGTATTATCATCAGGAAGCGTTATAACGTTCCAAAAAATAACCGATAAACAAAAGTCGTTGTTGTTAAATCATTTTTTATTCGAGTCAATTTTGCTGATGTTTCCGTGGCAATAGGTTCGTTCAGAAACCATCTCTCTCATCACCTACTACTTCAGCTTATAAGAATCTGAAAATACTTATAAAAAAATTTACATTCGCATCCGCATCCGCTAAACTGATATCCGTTACAACACAGAAAATTACAATGAGGACACGATTGGTTGTTAAATTTGACTGAGATCGGCGTGTACTCCTTAGTTTTCTCCCGCTTTCTTATGGTGGTCACAATTAGAAACATACAAAGCTGGCAAGCTTTTCTATACTACGATCCTCTCCCCATTTTACTTTAAAATCGCTATCTTTAGCGTGTTTTGGAAATAGCATAGAACCATTTTCTATAAAATACTAAGGTTTATCTTTATTTTTCAAAGTGAAGATACGACGTACATATCGTCACCTCGACAGTTTTTGTGAGTATCGACATAGATAAAGGTAGACTTGACTGTATTTTAAAGTAGTAAAAAGGTTATAGCTGGAATAGTTGCAGTATGAGCAAATTGTTACATATATTTGTATACAATAATTTTACAAAATGAATAATATATGAAAGTTTTCATAGTATTTATTTGCATATATTTTTTTTGTATGTTTATATTTTTAAAGGAGTATGTATGTATGTATGTGTTCTGAACTATGCTCTTGGGGATTAGTTTACCCAAAAATGTACATAAGTAAATAAATATACATAAATATACTTAGTATGGAATGTTTTTGGGCATTTATCATATTTTTTTGTCAAATAGATAAGTTTTGTTTGGATATTTGCATGTTAGCTAATGTTATAGGAAAACATGTTAGTATGAAATATGAAAGCTTGTAAATATATACCATATTCCTTAAAATATAATTAATTAAATAATGATGGAAATATTTATTTCGAAGAAAAGACATATTTTTATTTACATTCATATTTATGAAAATATGTTAAACAGAAATTTATATGACATGACATGACATTATTTGTATATTTTAAGGCTGTATAAATAAATAGATTTTAAATAATGATGAATATATTTGGAAAATCGGAAAAAATTTAATATTTTGAAATAAATGCTTTTTGTGGGAAAAGTATTTTTTTTTGAGATTGAACAGCAACACCAACAAATTTCTAGTTCCTTTTTAATACCTATAATTTTTAGTATTTTTTTATTTTATTTCTGGAATGCGTAATTATATACAAAGATAAAGGTAATCTACTCCTTTTTTTGAACATTGAATGCGTACTTATTAATCAATACAATTTATTTATCTTACAATATACAAAGATTAAGATATTCTATTTCTTTTTTCGAATATTGTGCGTAATTCAAGTGAATCCTTCTAATTTATATTTTTTTAAATGTTCCCTTACATGTAAGTATTAATTATTAGTTTCGAGATGAGTAAGAGATGATAAGATAATTACTGGAATAGCTCTTTTGACAAAGACTTGAAGCCTTGCACGGCTTAGTATATACAAAATTCATTATCTCTTTGTGCTTAACAACTTTACTTCAGACATCAAATCCGTATCTGTTAAAATAAACAAATTTCTTAATAGCCCCTGAAGACCCAGGTCCATATTGTGGGAGAATTAGAGGTGATGGAGATTGCAAAAATTTTTCAAAAACTTTCAAAATTTTGGAATTTATAATAAAAAATACGCGGCAGGTTTTTATTCGACTTTTGAGTTTAGCTGTTAAGTATTCCTTATTGTCACAGAACTGAGTACGCAGTCGTGATCAGCGGTCCGTTGGAAAATCTCGCTCGTAATCAGTGTACCGCATCATTTAAACTTTAAATTACGGAGCTTATGCATAAATATTTTTGGCTAAGTAGACTTAGGCATAAAAGAATAAGTTTTTTTTCTATGTAGTACTGTAGTGTACTCACATATGTACATACATATTCCTACACTCTGTCATTACCTACACCAATGATTAATTACACTGTTCTACAAATGGAAACTTTTGAAAACGAACAGAGACGGGACAAATGCACTCAGGGTAATGGGGGGCGCTGAGTCCAAATCCGTGGTCCGTTTTGCTCTGCTACGTCACAATTTTTCTTATTGACATTCAAATTTTTAAAATTAAAAAAAAATTAAATTTAAAATTCAGCTCATATTTTTTTTATGAAAACAACAACAATTTTATGATATTCCTTATTTACATTCATTGGCTGCATTCACGAAACTCATCAATTCCTAAACAGTTGTAAAATTCTATTGTGAATCCTATGGCAACATTTTTAGTGAGCAAGCGCCATTTTCATAATTGACAAAACATATTCATATTAACGCCATCGTCAAACATACTTTGCAAAAACATTAAATTAGTTATATATATTATTTAAGTATTTGGTTTTGTTAAAGACGAAAAATAGCAAGAACTATTCACAATAGAAAGTAGCAGCATGTTCATGACACGAAAATTGATGAGCTGCAACTGTTAAGCAATTGATGAGTGTCATGAATGCAGCCATTGCTTCACATCTGCTAAGCATTGACTTTGTTAGCTTGATGAATGTCCTCTTGAGTACCATTTCCCTCCTTTTATTTTAAATCTATCCCAGCTCATCCCTGAGTTGGAAATGGTATCCCCCCACTCTATGTTTCGAGGTTCCGAAGTAGGTTTCAAGGAGTTAAGCTCGGATGTTAGCGAAAACCCATTAGAGAAATGAACTCTTCTCCATACTAATTAATCTTAAAACAACTTTAAAGTGTGTTTCGAGTAGTTTTCATGTCAAAATATTCCAAAAAGTGGCGAATTCCACAATGACTAATGAAGCTTTTGGGTTTCCGGAGCTTCCCTATGGATTAGGTGGTCAATATTTTAATTTATTTCGTGGAAAGTATAAAGACCATGAACCAACTAATTTATCCAATTGCAAAAACTTCCGCCACCATGCTTGCCAGTGACTTAACAGAACAGAGTTTTAGTCGTCTTCCTTCGAATCGTCTCATAAGACACTTGTTGAATGAATTGATCCAACTGAATTTCGATTCATCGGCCCACTTTTAACTTCTGTCTATGCAGAACTGTTTTCCATCTAATTACTGACAAATAGACGTAAGTTTAGGCAAAACTGGTTCAATGACTCTAAACTTAATTGAATTAATTCATAGTACAAGTCTCATATTAGACGAATCAAAGGAGTACAACTAAAACATTGCAAAGTCACTGACAAGCAAGGGGCGGAACTTTTTCCAATTAGATAAATAATTTTGTTCATGGTTTTTATCCTTTCCGCGAAATAAATTTAAACATTGACCATTTAATCCTTAGGAAAGCTCCGGAGACTCAAATGCTTCATTAGCCATTGTGAAAATTGTCACTTTGTGGAATACTTAGACATGCAATCTACTCGAAATGCATGCAAAGTGAAAAATTTACAGTTGTGTTCTACAGCTGTAAAAAAACCTTTTTCTCATACGGAAACCCTGATGCAAAAAAAACGTCAATTTTTTTAATCTCAAAAATGTATTTAAAAAAAATTATTAGTTAAGACAAATACTGCACATGAAAAAATGATCATTCAAGTACTTCGTATTGCAACCAGGAAACAAATTTTAAAAAATTAGATGAATTGGTCAAGTAGTTTTTGAGATATCGCGGTCACCGCAAAGGCAATTTTTCAAAAAACATTATTCGGGGAAAATCACGTTTAAAGTTTTGAGTACACTTTATTCATGAACAGTACCGCGCTACAAATCGAGTTGCTACTTACGATCTACTGCTCGGATTGACTTGAAATTTTGAACATAAACTCTTGAAAGTATGTTTGTTAGAAATAAGTCATTTCGATTTTTTGACTCATGAAAACTTATATAACCCCTTAAGAACAAATTAAATCCACTTTCTTTTAAATAAAAATTAACGAAAGCCATAAAAACGTTATAAGTATGGTATGCCAAGATTTGTTGCTTTTGTTTTGCACTGTATTGTATTTATTTACATTGCTTCAATTTGCAACTTTGCATTTGTAAAAACTATTTTGAATGGCTATTTTATTATGTTAAGTTGGTACCGTTTTTGTCAATGGGTGCGTTTCGCGGAAGTGAAATCAGAAAAGTTGATTTCACAGTGTGTTAGAAACGCGTCGCTGAGTATTTCTAATTAGCAAATCTGCTTTCATTTGGACGCTATTTTTGTAATCATATTATTTTTTTGATTTGTCGGGTCAGCATGATTTCCCAAAACTTTGACAGTTCTTTGGCTCGACACAAGCTCGAAATCAGCCAAAATTTTATTTTTCAAAATAAATTAAAACATTATACCCATTTTCGAAAATTCTACAACTAATGCATCATGCCGTTTCTAAGACGCAAACATTGATTACTGATTTTTAATTAATCACTTTGAAATCAGCTTTTCTGATTTTACGTCCGGGAAACGCACCAATTGCTTCCTATTGCAATTAACCTCGTTAAATATTTTCAAAACTACATGTTTGTGGTCGCGTAGTCTAGTGGTTAGTGTGTTGGACTGCTACGCAGAGGTGCCCGGATTCATATCTCGGCACGCTCAAAAATAAAAAACAGAACAATAAAAAAAAATAAAAAATTTCTGCACGGCATCATCTCTTGGCTGGCAATAGCAAACCTCCAAGAGTAAAAAAACGCCTATCAAAAGCTTTTGACTTCACCATTCGGATTCGGCATAAAACTGTAGGTCCCTTCCATTCGTGCATAAATATAACTCACGCAACATGAATGGATGCGAAAAGCTCGGCCTTGTAGTAGTAGTAATGGAAGGATTCGAATAATAAATTGGGTAGACAAGTTTCCTCATAGGCGTAGGAAAAACCAAAATTATGGGATCGAGTTATATATGTATGTTTGTGCTTTCATCGCCCAAACGCATGGAAAAATTTAGTTTTTTTTACATATCTGTTCCTCCTACTGCCCCTTTAGGCTATGATAGCTTATAATAAAAAATTGTCTTACAAATTAACCTCTGTTTTTTTTTATAGTAATTCCCACAATTTTTCGTTTTTAGCGATAGCTGGATCATTTTGCAAAAACCTAAAAAACCGTGTTTTTTATAGAAAATGTTCGGTTAGGCTATTTTAAGCAAAATAAAAAATAACAAATTATAGAAATACCTAAATTATTAGACTTTTATGGTGCTTGAAACACCTTAATGTACATATATACATGTATATTGCATTTGGAACTAAAGTCTGCTGTATTTGATAATGCGGAGTTTGTTCACGATGTTTTCCTCCCCCTTGACATTATACTGGTATTTTTGAGAGACGTTTTACTGTTCAGTCTTGCGGTGAAATTTATTATTTTCATTATTTAAAAAAAAATATCTCTTATTAATTTACACCATATTTGATAGTGAATTTGTTGTAATCCTTTCTCGATTTTAATATGCAATTTAAATCTTTATCTATATACTTATGTACACATATAAAATTGCATTATTATTTTCGATATTAAATTTAAATAAAATATTTTGCATTTAAATAAATTCAATTACATGAATTTATTTCACTAACGTAAAAACTATAAAGTGGAAAAAATATGAAAGAGCGTAAAAAGTTCACAGAATTTTTTCAATTAAATGCCCGAATGCTGAACACCACAACATCAAAATGCGATTTCTATAAAATTTACACTGTGGCATATAACTAAAAATCGATCTAGTTTAAGTGGATGCGGTTGCGATTGCAACGTGTAGTGAAGTGAAGTGGATTTTTTTTTCCAAAAAAAAAAAAAAGAAGAAAGTGAAATAAAAAATCGTATGAAATCCGCTTTACGTGCCGCGGTAAAAGTTTTTGCGCTAAACTTTTTCATATTGCAACGGCACTTATACATACATACATAAACACTTATACATACAAACACAAATGCGAAGTTGGGGAATTGAGAAAAACGTTCCAAGCAAGAGTGACACTTGAGTTGGCAATAATACTTTGTTGCATAGTTTTCTTTCCGTCTGACTTTCCTTCCTTGTAACATTTTTCCAATCGATTTTGCAATTTTCAATCTGCTCTCGAAATGTGTGAATAAGCGATTTCCATTTCGAATTTTCATTTATTCACTTTGCAGAAATATTTGCTTAAAAATGAGATACAATTTTTGTTCCGCGCGCTCTTACCAAGAGCGTATGATGAATATTTAATTGCATTTAATGACCCTGTATAAATGATTTTAATTAATTGCATGCGAGCATGCATTTTTGGTAATCTGTTTCGAATTGCAATTTCCAATTGAGTCTTTATGCGTCTACATGACTATTTATATTATTTAACATATCTTTGATTTTTCATCGAAATTTTTAAGTTTAAATAAATTGAGAAAAATGTTTTTCTAAATTTGGCAATCAAATATTTTCTTTGATGTCAAAGAACTTCTGTTAGTTTTGTATTTTCTTTAGGGAAATAAATTTTATTTTGACGATTTTATTTACATATATTTATTTGTTTCGAAAGTTACTATTGCGTAACGTGGCGTGTGTGTGAGCCTGTAAATATGCAAATATTTTTTATGCTTTGCAAAGCAGATAATTTAAGAGAAATAAACGACAAGATGAGAATAAATAAATGATAAATTTGGGGGAAAAATTGGAATATAAAGAATTGATTTAAAATTAATATTTTTTAATGGATAAAAATAAAACTATGGAAATATTTCGGGAGTTTAAACCAAATAGCAATAACAACATCATTAGTGCTGGACAAAATTAAAAATTCGTTGACTTTTAAGGAACGGCCATAAAAAAGTTTTCTGTACATCTAAATGTGCCTAATGTAAAATTTTGGATCATTCTGACACCCGCAAACGGGCTTTCGGTGCTCCTGAAAGATTTTAAATTTAGTTTTTGGATGATATACCTTCTTCTATATATTTGTGGTAAAAAGGGAAAATATCCTAATTCCACTTAAGATGGAATATATTTTATCATATATTTTAGATTATAAATATTAAACTGGTGCGAATTTTTAAATAATATTTGGAACTATATATCATTTCAAGAATGGTCTTTGATTTGAATATAGAGTTTTTTAAAACAGTGCTATCAAGCATTACATCTTTAACTGTACAAAAAAAATTGTTTGGAGTTTATTTTACAATATTTTTTTAATGATTTTTACGTCCAAAGTGGACACCTCAAAAAAAGGTGTGTGGCTGGCTCGGGTGATTACGGCACTTGAAGTCATCTGAGACAAAAAATGTAAATAAAATATTGTTTTGTAGACTTGTCATTCTGGCAGGTAGTAGATTTAAACATTTTTATTAAAAATAACAAAATGGCAGCTTTTAAAAAAAATTTAAAAATCGCGCTTTTTTTTGTTGAAAATCGGGATAAAAAATAGGAAATAATGATTAAAAATTAACAATTCTTCTACCTGCGAGAGCCACTGGTGTGCAGTGGCGGGTTTATAGGGGGGATATAGGGGATCAAGCCCTCCCCCCAGAACATGATAATTTTGATTTACTAAATACTTATATGCGAAGAGCAGTAAATTTACAATAAACAGTGATTTTTGAGAAATCAAAAATTTTTCGATTTTCCCAAAAAGCCATCAGCCATTCAATAAAGGAAGAATTTTAGAATTTAAAATATTATTTTAGTAATAATAATTTAATATTAATTGTTATTGTGAAAAGAAACTTAAAGAGCACAAAAAAGGTGTCCAAAAATATCGAAGATTTTGAAAGCAGATGGGCAAACTGTTCCAAAAAGGTGTCTGAAACAACTATCAAATCTCTAATAGAAGGCTTCCCAAAAAAGGTCCACGAGTTCATAAATAGTGGTTAGAACTATAAAAATCATATTTTTCTGTAATTTGTAAAATATTATCAATTAAATCGGTCTGAGTTTGTTTTTAGTCTGAGTTTTGATCCGAATTTGGCCTCATTTTGGTCGATTTTTATTGGAATTTTGGTCCGATTCGTGCTCTAAACATTGCTTTTTTTTTAACCGGTAGTTGCCCGGCACCCTAAAGCATGTAGAGATCTCGTTAAAATTTAAAACGTATTGGTTTTTGGTCAAATTAAGATATATTTAAATTTTCATAAAAATAGGGTGCTTGGTTCTGGAGTTGTGATATGATAAACTTACTTACCACCAGGCCGATATCAATAGTGATATCGATGCTAAGAGCGATATGAAAATATATTTTAAAAGTTCGTTTGAAGTAGTATCCAAATCAACTGTTGTATTAATTTAAATTTTTTTCCGGTTTTTGTTTCGACCAGAAATTACTGAAAATATAGAGATGTGTCAAATTGTTTCATCAAAATTTTTTCTCTAAAGAAATCAAAATTTTCTTCAAATTGTTTTCTCAAAATAGATCATTTAACAATATAAATCCATCAGACAAGTCATAGGTCATGTGTATGAAGTTATATGCTTGAACAAAATGCTGGTAAGTGAAAATACCGGTTTTGCAGTAATGAGTTAATCAAGGTTTTGGTCTGAATTTGGTCTCATTTTGATCTAGATTTTCGATCTGAATTTGGTCATTTTCTTGGTTTGAACTTCGATCTGAAAAAAGTGTTTGAATTTTAGTTTAAAGTTTGGTCAAAATTTCCGCCTAAATTTCTATCCGATTTATGTTTGAATTTTAGCCTCAGTTTTCTTCCAGTTATATCATAATTTTTGGCCTGTATTTTTGGTGTAAACATATTTTTGGTCGATATTGAGTCTAACCTAAACCCAAATCCTAGAACCGCCACTGTTGGTGTGTATGTAGAATAACATTTTGAAATTTCAGCCAAATCGGTTTCAAACCCCTGGACCGATCAAAAAAACATTATTACGAGAAAAACGCTTTTAAAGTTTTAACAACACATACAGTTTAATTAACAGGTGCCTCGACGACTCGACTATGTGTTATAACTTTGTTAATATTTTGAATTTGGCCTGAAATTTTTACAGTATACTCTTAATATATTGTACTTTCAAAATATATAAAAAAAAATCGATTTTTTGAAACTCGAACACCAGGCTACATCCATAAAAGGTTCAAAAATCGATCTTTTGAAAATTGTCGGAATAGTGGACAGATTGGAAAATATTTTGACGAAAGACTGACGGTTGATTAACTGTTTTTAGGCCAGCTTTGGGTATTCGAATTTTGAACGATAACATGTGCCAAAGTGCTCTATACGAAGCGATTTTTATAAAAGGCTAGGCTCAAGCCATTGTTCTGAAGTTTTAGAGGGTCTAAAATAAAAATTTTTTTTTGAAGGATTTTAACATAATATTAACAAACATTTAAAAAAAGTGAGGTTCTGAAATTCCTTGATTTTCGGCCTAATTGAATTTTATTTGTCAAGTTATGGGTTTTTAAAAAATTAAGGTAATTGAAATATTGATTTTTCAGAGTAGTTTTTAGGTTTAAACAAATTTACAATAAAATATTTAACATGGTGATCCAAATAGAAAATTTACTGTTCTTTTCAATTATGGAATCAGATCCGAAACTAAAATATTTTGTTCTTCTACAAAACCGGAAGTAAATGTTTAAAATCAGAAATTTAATAACTTCGATCATTTAAAAAACAAACAAAATTTCAAAATATAGCTTGTAAATAATAGTATGTAAATAATACCCTTAAAGTTATAAAATGAGATCTACATTAGTTTAGGAGACAGATGCCGCACTGAGCATTGTAGCTATGTCCGGCATGTGTGCGTAACTTACTTACTTAGTTGGAAATTTTTATTGACTAGAAATATCAGACGTGTGCCTGTATTAGTGAAAAAGTTTAAATGTATTGAGTTTCTCGCACTTTTATGAGAAAAAAATTTAACGCTTTTTTTTAAGAAAATACGCGTTTTATTCTTCATTTTAGCGGATTTTGAAAAACAAAAGTTGGCCACACTGTTTTCTTTGGCACACGACACAACAACAAAAAACGAGCGTCGCAAGATCATTAGCTTAACCCTGGAAGGACATGCTTCGTCGAATTGACGACGCATGTTTACGTTTTACAATTTTTCTTTCTAAGTAAGTATTGGTAAACATTTAATTTATGAATAAATGTTATTAAAAAAAATGTCCATTGTTATTTTTCTATATAGTAAATTAATCAAATAATGGGGAATAATCAACTTTCAACGTTATAGGTGTATAGATCATGTGTATGAACTCTTTGAAAAATGACGTCGTCGTTTCGACGACGTTTAAAAAACATGCATGTACTTCCAGGGTTAATACTCGTAAACGTGCTCGCAAACGATAAGTTTGGGATCTTAAATAAGACAATGAAGAGTTAATAAGAAAAGTTAAGGAAACAACAAACGGTTTCTCTAGCTCGTAAAAAGGTTCTCTAATGATTTCTTTTGCTAGTGTCGTAAAGGAAACTTTTGCTGCCACAAACTGAGCGACATATGATTCGTTTTCGTATGGTTTTCGGATCCGGTCGCGATAGTTTTGTCCACAAAAGGTTCGTCAAACTCTCATAAATTATATCGTTTCCGAAGGTTTTGCCTTCTGCATATGTATTTTTGTATTTTTCACACACATGCATATGTATTAGGGTGGATTTATTTTTTGCTTTTTTACAGTGATAGACATTCGTATACGCGCAGCATATTCTTTTATTGTTGCAGGTAAACATAAATTTTGTATTTCAGTAATGTTAACAATTTTAATTAATTTGTACTTAAATTAAAACTTAATTTTCTTTTTTAAAAATAAGAACCTAAAATAAGCGTAGACATTCGTATAAACGCAACTCACAATATTGTAAAATAGAAATAGTGAACATATTTTGTAATATTATTTAATATTTGGTGTGGCCTCCTTTATTTTGAATCAATGAAATAATCCGCTTTAGCATTGAATTTGCTAAGTTTTTCAACAGATCTATTCCAATATCTGGCCAGCTCTCTTGAATTGCTGCTTTTAGGTCGATTACACCTCCAAATTGCTCCCCATTGGCATATACCTTACTGGCTAGGATACCCCAAAGGTTTTCAATTGAATTGCAATCTTTTTGGCTCCAAACCAATGCTTTGATACGTGGATAGACGCATTATCCTGTTGGAAAATTAGATCGTCTTGTGTGTTGCATTCAAAAAGGGGCACCAACACTTCATCCAGAAGTTGAATATACATTTGTGAGTTCATTCGAGTTGATATGAAACTTAGAGGAAGCTTTCCGTCATAGGAGAATGCTCCCCATACCATCACGCTTCGTTTCGATCTAACAACCTCATGCTTACTTTGATCGTGCCAATAACAGCTGTAGCAATCCGGTCCGTCCAAGTTAAATTTTTTTTCATCACGAAAAATAACTTTATGCTATTGACTAGTCCATGACATGTATTTCTGAGCGAAGGCGAGTCGGTTTACTTTGTGGGCGGCAGTTAGGCGAGGCTTACTTTTCATTTTTGTCCATTTAATGTTGGGAGCGCTGCTTAATATTCTTGCAATATGACGAGGTGTTACTGGGAGATCCAGTTTATCTCTAATTTGCTTTGACGACAACTTATTTTTGGTGGCTTCTGCTCTGATTTGCCCTTTTTGACGAGCCGACAGTTTTGTATTACCTTTTGTGGGGGCTTTAATACCATATTTTTTTCACTGCGTCCATTTTTTACAGAAATTTGGCTATTGGAGTAGCCTTCTTCTTTGAATATGTTTATTTTAAGTTGCTCGGCGTCACTCAGCCTTGTCCCTCTAGGCATATCTATAAAACGATAATATGAAAAACAATAAAATATTTCTCGTGAACCTTTTTATTGGGATAATTAAAGTGTTATTCAAAAACTTTCACTTGCGAACACAAATTTCACTTTTTTATAAAAAGCGCGTATACGAATGTCACAGCCAAAACTAGAGTTGAATGAAACATTACGCTTTAATGCTTGGAAATGTACCGTTAGGGAGACAACTGTTCTAGGTTTTTAGTTGCCACAGTGTAGCAAAATTTATAATTATAAAATGTATTTCTATAAAGTGCTGTATTTTGAAAGATCTTGGAAAAACAAAAATTTTGGCATATTTTTTTTTTCTAATAATTTTCAGTTCAAAGTACCGTTTGAATGTTAAAACAATTTCATTTCTTTCTCAACATATAAAAATTAACTTAACCCATTAAGGGGGAAGGCCACTGTAACGGCTGGAAAAATGAGTGATTTTCGGGAATTTTTTTTATCTGTCAAATAAAGGAATATGAGGATCGTTTTATATTCATTTTATTAAGTGCACTTCCAACAATATGTCAATAAATTTTTATTAAAAAATATCGAATAGTTTTGAAGATATGGGCGTTCGTGGACTCCAAAAAAATTTCCCCCTCAATGGTCGCGTCGATTTTTCAAGACCAGATTTTCTGAAAAAAAAAATTTTAGTTTTTAATAATCTATAATTCGCGTCACACGTAGCGTTTTTTTTATTTTCCACAAAATGGTGACTGATTGAAAATTTTTTCATGTTTTTGATCCTTTTTTTTGTTTCAAAAGAGATTAAAAAATAGTAAAATCAAAAATTTGAAAAAAAAATAAAATCGGTTAATTTTTGATTTTAATTGTCCCTCAGAGGCTGGCTTCACTTTCGGGAGGTGCCCTATGTGATCCAATTTAAAGTCTGCTGGTGGAATATGGTATGTATTTGGCCTGGATCGTTTTGCTTGTATTGCTCCTTCCAAAGGACGACCTCGAACCAGAAAAATTATCCTCCGAAAAATCTTCATTATCTTCACTTTCACACCAGCTATAATCATTCAGCTGTTTATTTCATTCCTCATCATCCATTAATTACACCATTTCGAATTTGTAGTAAAAACTGGAAAACGCACCAAAGTTCACCAAACACTAAACACTGCCCAAGGAACAAAAATTTTATAACATTTTTTTTAAATATTATTTCGAAGTAAAAACATACCAATCAGCATACCTTTAGCAACACAGCAATAATTTTTTTTGTTGAAATTCGCAAAATTTCTTAGAGTTTTTGTTGCTTGAAAATCAAAAATTCTACTTGTGTCCGAAAAACGTATTTTTTCACAAATAAAAATTGCAATAACTTTCGACAGCTGACGTTTTCTAATATCATTAGATATGCTCATCTATAAAGAAGCTACAATCTACGAATCCCATTTTGTGTTTTGGATGTTGGACGTAACATCCAATGTGGTGGGACCATATATGGCAGCATGGGAAGGGAAGGGTTAAATCTTCCATTTTCCCGCAGATACTTGCAATTGCATGATATTTTCGTAAGTCAATGAGCGCGAAAATTGTGGCTCACTTAAATTTAGCTCGGACCAATGAATTAAGTTCACATAATCATTGCAATTGAAATTTTGGTAGCACATACTTGGCTTTTCTCAGTCTCGTTTTCTCTGGCCTCGCATTTTCTTGAAGATTGAATTCTTAAGAATGTCAGGTGAAAATTTCAAGGAAAAATTCACAGAAATAATGGCTACTTGCCGCCACCGAACAGCCGGATCAGACAGGTAGAATAAGTTATTGCTCAACTTTAAAACGTGTTTTTCTCGAAAGCATGTTTTTAAAATCAGTGACCAAAATATCTCGACAACCACTGAACCGATTAACTTGAAATTGTTTGTGGTTACCACAAGCGCGTACGCAAAAAAAAAATTCGGGAGGTTTTCTGAAAATTTTTTTTTTCAATAAAAATTCTTTTTTGGCCATTTACACTAGAGAAAAAACTTATTTCTTTTTGCCTAAATTAACTCGGGTAGATCTTTTTATATGAAGTTGAAAAACTAAGGTTAAAATACCTCAGTTTATTTGCAATTTGTCTAAGCTAAATTAGACAAAATGCCAAAAAAAAAACTTGTTAACTCGTGTTAACTTGTATGCCACACATTACATATTATAATATTATGAAAAATATGAATATGCTCAATCAGCAAAAAGCTTAAACAAAAAATAAAGGAATTATGTAAATTACCGTGGAGCTGTGTTTGCAAATTTTATTATCGCAGACCAAAAAAAATAATTTTTCCCCACTTAATACAAGACGATGAATAGATGTTTTCTTTTTGGAGATTCCGATAGAAAAAAGTATGCTGAATCGGATGTCAGTTTTTTAAAATGGAGAATCTAATATGGCGGAAGATTTCTTAAAAATTTATCTGATTAACTTCCAACCCATTTTCGGGGTTGCTGATTACGAATTAGAAGAATTTAAAAAAATTAATCGGATTCGCTTGAAACTCGTTAATAGGAGATTTTCGAGGCCTCCGATTCACTTCAATTTGAGATTTGTAATCGACAACCCTGAAAACCGCCTAGTAACGAGTTTCAAGCGAACCCGATGAACATTAAAAATTATAGTCCATTTTGAATTTTATAAATCTCATGTCAGATTTGTATTCAGCGTCCCCAAAAACCCATATTGTGTATATAAAAACCCCATGGTGTAACTTTAGCCGTTGATGGCAAGATAAAGGGGGGAGGGTGGGTGGGTTTGAACCCCCAAAACCCCCTATACGTACGCTCCTGGGTTATTACATACATAATTATATAGTCTTTATCGTAGGATTTTTTTAGCGGCTTAGTTTTTTTATTGGCATAATAGTAACAAATTTTAGCCTAAAAAACTCCAGCCATTTTGCCAAATAAAAATATTTTCAAAATCCCCTACGATAAAGACTAGATTATGGTGTCAATTTCAATAATCTTTCTGGTTTTTTCTTTTTGTCGATTACAGAAGATATGAAAGTGGTCACCGCGAAGGATATTTTTTTTGCGGCAGTTGAAAGAATACACAAATACTCGACCAATACTGAATATTTTTTAATAAGAAAAATATAAAAATATTCTCAAAAGTTAGTGCTTTCATTTAAAAAAAAATCAGTCCGACTATTGGCTTAAAAAAATTTAAAAAAATTGCATTTTTTCTCCGTTTCTTGCCTTTAAAATATTACTACACTATAAACGCATCTGCAACTAAAATCTACAACACAGAAAAACTACTAGCACAACATCTTTCAATCGCCCAGATGATTAAAAAATGACCAAAGATGAACAGAAAAACGATACAATAAAGAAAAGGGAATGCAAAATTGATCTTCAACTGATTACCAAGAAGAGTTCGGCGGGAGTAAAATTCGCAGTCATTGATCGCAGTCGACCAATAATCTTCTTAATGCTAGCTGGGAACATATACATATCAAACTAATTAACAACAGAATAAATAATTTTCATTTTTAATAAGCTTAATTAAAACTGTTGATGATCCGGTAGTAGTAGCGAAATTGGCTGGTATTTCTATTTGTTATGCTACTGCTGCTGTGCAAAATGAGAGTGCACACATATACACTCAAGTGTTTTTATATTTAAACATACGTTCATATATATGTACACTAGGCGTACCCAAATAACCTCGAATTTCTAAGCAACTTTAAAGGATTCTGTGTAAAGTTGGGCATGCCTAACGTTTGTAAATGTATTCATTTGCTGTTTAAACATTTGCCCTACACATCGACACTTCAGTGTCACTTCAGCATATGTCTTCACATGCAGTATTTTTAAATTAAAAAAAAAAAAAAACAATTTAAGCTACATACATATATACATAATTTCTCACATTTAAGTATGCTGGAGTAAAACAGCCACAACCACATGCATTCCATAAAATCTCAACAAATTACACATTTTATGTATGTGTCATATCGTTTTTTTTCTTTTTGGCTGTTATTATTATATTGCATAACTAAATTTTAAAACCACAGTGATTTTAAAATGCACACACATGCGTACCTAAATGTTCACTTTTTCACAAGTTCACAGCACATAATTTTTTTTACATATGTACATATATGTTTTTAAGCAAGTTTCACTAATGAATTTTTAAATTTTTTTCTCTTGATGTGAATGGCATTAATGTGAATTGAAATTTGAATGTCATGAAACGCCGCATGGCAGAATATTTTTTGTGTGACAAAACTCAAAAGTTACAAATTTTATAAAGTAAAATGTTTTCTCATTCGCAACCCCCACCCTCCTTCAGTTTTCAAGTTCCTTCATATTCTAAGACTATTACTTTGTGATCACATACATTTAATGTCATTGAATTTATATTTATTTGGGGGAAAATAACAAATTTAATATGTAGGGGAGGGCGGGGTTATTGGCATCACTTAGGCGAGTTCTGAAAAGCTTTTAAAAAGAAACCGGATGTTGCATATTTTATGTATGAGAAAAAAATCGTGAACACAAATTTTAGTTCTCATGGGCTAAAAAATTTGATTTGATGTAAAACTAAAACCTATAAAATTTCGTGTCGATTGCTGTATTTTTAAGTCAGAAATAGATATATTGTTTTTGTACACAAAAAAGTTTTCTTTATTTTTATTGTACTTACCGTAGAGTTATAAATAATCTTTCACCAGGAGTTATGCTTTTACTTGCTTGATAGTTAAGCAAATAATCGAAAGTTAAGCAAATAATCGAAAGTTTCAATCTTCATTTTTGTAAAAGTTCTAAATTTCGCAGAATAATTCCTCAGTTCTGCAATTAGGTTTTTAATGACATCCTTTGCAACTCGTTTTTGATTGTTTGGATGCACCCACCACTCTCTGTTATTTGCTTCATTTCGCTCGCAAAATTCAATAATGGAAAATAAAACTGGCACAACTTCATCATCTGAATCCGACCACATGTTGAACAACACTAAAGAGCAAATCGCAAAATAAATTTTGTTTTATTTCAACACACACCAAACGAAACTAGAAAGCAAAGTGTGTGCTGGAATAAAAAACGTTTTCTGGCCTTATGAATCAAAAATGTTTTGAGTGATCCTTTGTATTTTCACCCTTATAGATTATTATAATTTAAAACGTCATGTAAAGTTGTAATTTTATAGATTCACACAAAAAACGTTTTTAAAAATCGAACACCTAGATGCTAATTTTTAATCACTAGAGTCACGCAAAGTATGAAATCTAATAAAGAATTCTTAAAAAAAATCGAAGTGATGTGAAGTCATTATTTTTTACTCCTAATCCAACTATAGGGGATGGCTATTCGTTCAAAAGAACAAATAGCAGCATATTCATAAAGCTCGGGATGACAAACAAACTACCGCTGAGGTTCTTTTGGGTGGAAGATACCGAAGGAAGTCGTAAGAGGCAGCGAAAGGTGAGCAAATCGAGCAAGTCGACATACTTCCTCACGAAGTGGAGGGTCTTGATGATCTCGATTTGACTCTATTAAACATAGAAAGAGATTCCCAAGAGGGTATCTTGTCAGAGGTTGATGAAGATGAGACTCTGACAATGGAGGAAAACAATCAACAATAAATTGGGTATGATCAGCACTAAGGTCGCAGAGGTCCTAGACTTAACCCTGAGAAATACTCTGATAAGTGGACTGATAAGTTGGCCACAAATAACAAAAAATATTTAAAAGGGATGAACAAATATTAACCCCCTTAAGGTAAATCTCTGGATCCGCTAGTCGGTGGCCACGCCCTTTTGCTGATGAACAATGAAATATATAAAAAATCATTTCTTCGAATCATTTTAAGAACTTTCTGAACTAAAATTTTTAAGTATATTGAAATAAACAAAAATTAAAATGTGGTCTGGAATAAAAAAATACTAACCATTCAACACAAACTAGTTTTTAAAAATATATTTCATATTGAATTTGACTAAAAATTACTTGTTAGTTTCAAAATTGGTATGATTCTAAGAAAGCTATAATAACGTTACAATTAATATTTCAATTTAAAAAAATATTTTTTTGATTTTAAAATGAAAAATTTTTGACTAAAATTCAAAATATTTTTCAAGTTTATCTAAACTTTGAACTCAAATTCTACAAAAACTCTCTAAACAAAGGGTCGATCCGAATTACCTCCAAATATCACCTATTATATCTAAATTACAACCAAAAAACTTTCATTAATAAAAACTTTGTAATTATGCAAACACCTCATTTGCTGGTAATTCGGATCATCTATCCGAATTATATGCAAGTAGAAAAACGCATGCTGGTAATTCGGATCGATATTAAAAGTCAATTTTTTTCTTAGTATATTTTCTAAAATTGTGCTTATTTTTACCAAACTATAGCAGAATATTTAGTGAACAAAACCCTATATAAATTATATAAATATACTTACCAGCACAAAAGTTATTATTTTTTATTATTTTTTGAATTTGAAAAAAGGACGTAATTTTAAAAAATACCAAAGAAAAGTTATTAGCAAAACAAAACCGATCCGAATTATCCTCATTTACGTTATGTGTCTCGTGTCTTTTCCTTTAAAGAAACTTTCGAAAGCAGCATATTGCAATAGATACAATGTTGTTCTATTTCTTGTTTCTTTTAGCTGAAAAATTGTCTGTGATTGAGAGTTGTAATCAGCATGGAATGGGTTTGGTATCGCTTGCATGAGACATGTATTTGCAGTTGCGCTAAATTATAAAAATTGTACCGAATTTATTTTTCTCAATGTAAACAAAGCAAAAAAAAGCAAAAAATGTCAATATGGCGAATCTGCGCAATGCCTAATCTTTGGGGATTCCTTAGCCGGGAATCGCACCCGAGACACCATAGACAAAAGTCTAGCACGTTCCTACAAGACCATCGAGGCTTGTACGTGTTGCGCTACATTTGGTCATATTTCGATTCAATTGAAAAACTTACCTTATATTGAATAAATTTATTTAATATAGTAGAATTACGAAAAAGATTAAAACTGAGTAGCTTATTTCAAAAGTTTATTTTTTTTAATTTTGGTATGAAGTATCAATATCATTATGTTGTCACTTTATTGTTGCTGTTTCATATTTTTTGTAATATTTTCAATAATTATTTTCGTTTTGACCTTATCTTTATATGTAATAGAAATTATCTAAGAATTTGCTTAAGTTTTACTGAATGCTTGTTTTCTTTACATTATTAAGTATTTAAAAACTATTTAATTCATATGTCAGTATGTATGTTTGCTATTTTTACTATCTTTTATTATTTATTTTTGTCAGTGTGTTGCATTTTTTCACTTTTGACGCTCATAAAAACTTATGCTAACTATTTATGTACTTAGTTACAGCTTGCACAATTTCTATTTATAGTATTTTCTATAGATACATATAATTAACATGAAAATATTTATTTTATTTTATAAAAAAAGGATGATAGAAAATTATGTTTAGGAAAAGGTAGAAAAGGCAATTGGTTTGTTTTTGTTTTCAAATTTATAATTTTTTCTTTTGATTTTTTATAAAGTTGGCTAAAAGCAAATTATTCCATAGTATAAAAATTTCTTCAAAAAGCATAATTTATTTAAACTTTTTTTTTGTTATAATTTTAGAACATTTTTTCTTAAATTTAGCATAAGCATTGACATTTTACTTCAAATGTAATTTTTATTTATTTTGAATGAATTGCAAACTATTGACTTGTTGTATGTGTCTGACATTAACGTGACATTTACGACAGTTGACAATGTATGGAGGCATCTTTAGAATTTTATTTAATTTTTCTTATATATATTTCTAATCTCAATTTTTATTTGATTAATAAAAATAATAGGAATAATTTTTAATATCTTTTGAATTTTTTGGTATGGAATGTAATATAATGCGACTGTGAAAGTAAAAAGTAGTAAAAGTATGAAAAAATGGGAATACGCTTAGTTAATGCAAAGTTTTTATTTTAATTTCAGTTTAGAGATTCCATAATAGAATATACTATAGAGTGTTAACATTTTTATTTAACAGCTGTGTTAGTATGTATGTATATTTATGAATACCTATGTATAATTACATTTTATTTATACATATAGAGTATATAAATGTGTTAAAATCTAAATAGAGTTCATTATCAAAAAGCAATAATCAGCTATTTAATAATTGGATCAAGAAATGCTGTTCCTATTCAAGCATTTATATTTAATTTAAATTCGAAGCTTAAAGATAAGTTTAAGATTGTTAGTTAAATAGGCACTTTTGTAGAAAACAGTAGTATGTAGTAATAATAGTTCATAGTAAAAAAAATTGTAGGTTTTGAAAGCAATAAAAACACGAGAATACTTTTTTTTTTGGAAATGAGGAGTATGATTTTCAAATTACAGTTTTTAAGAACTCTCTAACTTGTTTGCATGACATCTGGTTTATTCTTAGCTTTTTCAAAAGTGTGTGGAAATAAACTTTGTCCGATTTTCTTGAAATTTGGTATGCCCAGCAGATCTTTACAAGACGGGGTGTAGGTAAAAACTCTGCCTTACAGATAAAAATATCATACATTTAGATAGTTGGCGATAGTTGGTTTCTTTACCGTTGACACATACTGTTTATTACATACCTTCAAAGCCAGCAAAATTTGGCATACAAATATGTAGCAAGGGCAACATTATGTCTGACAAGGGCAACATTATGTAGACAAACGGCTAGATGGTGATAGTAAAAAAGAATAAATAGTTTTTGCTGCCAAATATGTAAAAATAGCAAAATATTTTCCATAAACTATGTATATATTTAAAACTTTGTTTAATTACATGCTAGCGTACTTTCCTCAAAACAATGCACTATGGGTAAAATAACCACATTTTTTGGCCAAAACCTCAAAACACACTTTTTCTATACGGAAATTTTGCGTAGATTTCAAACATCTTATTTATACTACTGAGATGTTGGAAAAATCACAGTAAATAGAGAATATAGTTTATAAAAGTGGTATGCCGCTCCTCGGCGTTCTGAAACCCGCCAGAAAATATATGTACAAAGGGAATCAAAGAATCCTTAAAAAACTAGCAAGCTCTGCAAAGTATTTAGTATTAATGTTATTTTGACTCCTAATATTGCTGCTTTGTGAAATTTTGATCCAAAAAGAATGCTACGGTCTCAATGAGAGGAAGCGGTGCCGATTTTTTGTGTTTCGTGAACTGTACTTTTCTAATTTTAAAAGCTCGGATTGGGTACTGAATACAATGGTTCAGAATCTATACATTTATTAGTGTAACTACATTTTTATTCCAGAAAATCCAGATCAATTTAAAGAGCTTAACGAGTAGATTAGCCGAAAATTATCAGATTTAAAATCGGTGTAGCCACTTCCAAAATATTAGCGTCGAAAGTTCTATCATTGCATTGCATACATTGTTGTAAAAATCATTGCTTAAGCGGGAGTATTTTGTAAAAATTTCAGAGAATGCAGAATGCTTTCGTAGATATAGACGATTATAGCGGCGAGTGTCAGTCAGGCCAATACAGTCGCGCGACTCTTCGTCTTCCCTTTCCGCCGTTTAGAAAAGTTTAGCTATGCCTTCGTCCAGCACCTCCTGATTAACTCTTAATCATTGCTGACTAATCTGTAAACTTGCAAATTACGGTCAGCCATCATAAAGAAGATGAAGTATATTTTATATGTTAAAAACCGATAGTCAAAACTTTGAACACATTTTTCTCAAAACAAAGTTTTGGCCATTTTTTATTTAAGTCAAAAGAAATCCCATGTCTTCTCCTTTGAGAACTTTGATGTCCAAAAGTGGGCTGAACATATAAGGGTTAAGAATTCCGGAGTCAGAAAGTACGTTTCTATTAATCTACCAGTCCCATAAAAATTTGGTAAGTTTTGGACCGTGGAAGTTCAGGGTCGCCTTAAAATAACACTCACTGAAGTCAATTTCGTGTTTGTAAATTATTTAAGTGCGTGTAGCGCTGTTATAATATGAAATTATACCAATGAGGGGAATTCTATCGAATATCGGGGGGTTATCGGGGAGAGAGAAAAAATGAGTTGGCATCCCTTATATGGAAAGTGCGTTTCGCTCTGTTATAATATGAAATAATACCGGTGTGGGGAATTTCTCGAGAGCTAGCGGAGAGAAAGAAAAAATGAGTTGGCATCCCTGCTGCATACACAAATAACAAAACAAACACCAACGAGTAGTTTGGTTCTCTTTTGATATTTGTTTTTTCATAAAGAGATATCTTGAACAACAAAAAATAGCACCAGTTACTGGGGCCTTACAGACTAGTAGTCTTTATTACCTTGATTCCGAGCTGACGTACTATCTGCCGTAACCAATAAATGACATTCGTTATGAGTTTGCTTGCACACTTCTGATGCATCTCTTATTTTTCCACGATCTGACGATCCCACGATCCGAATGCAAGTCTTGGACGTCTAACTTTTGATTCTGGTGAGTAGTTTATTATTTCAAGAACTGTTGTTACAGCTAAATTTAGCAAGCATCTACCTAGCGGTGCCATATTGCACCTTGTCGCTGAGCCGTTCCTGAGCCAGGTTCAAGAATATTTTTTTCTCAAGTTACTTTCTTGATCTATCTACTTGGATTCCCACTAGTCCTTAATGGGTTTAATAAAGTCATCTCTTGCGTTTTTGTGATATCACGTTGATTAATATTTGCTAGCAAAAGCAGTACAGAGCGGAATCTTTCGCCTTTCTTAAATCACTTTTTAATGCCATACTTCAAATAATTGTTTATTTTCTATTTGGTGCTTATCTAGAAAAAATTAATTTGTTTGAAGAGATGCAAGAGATACAGATCAAATTAGTTAATTTATATGTAGAATTAATTGCTTAATTAAGAAAAATATATCGCGTGTAGTGCAAGGTGGTGCGTTTTTTTGTAGACCTACCCAAAGTTTACTTAAAAAAAAGTGATGAACTAAAAAAACTGAACTTGATGCTAACACGAAGCAAATATTAAGTATAGAATTGAAGGGGAGAGGGGGTATGGAGTTTGGGGGTTCAAACCTACGCCGAGCTTTTCTCATCCATTCATGTTGTGTGAGCGTTATTTTATTGTTCACAACTGGAAGGGACCTACAGTTTTATGGCGAGCCCGAACGGTAAAGGGAAAAGCTTTTCATAGGCAATTTTTACTCTTTTAGGTTTACCATTGCCAGTCAAGAGGTGGCGTGTAGAAAAAATTTGCATTTTCTATTTTTGATTTTTTTGCGTGACTCTGCGTAACTCTGCGTAGCAGTCCAACACACTAACCACTAGGATACGGCGACCGTCACATAGTCACAATCATAAATAAAGTAGTAGTATTCTTGTCATACAGAACCATAACCAATTTGACATACTCGAACTTTAATTTGATTAGGTAAGTGTCTAATGAATTTTCATTGATACTCAATTCTAGTTCACTTGTGGAAATAAAATCTTTTGGCCGAAGTACTTATATATATTATATATATAGCTTTCATTGGAAACCATTCATAAAACAAAGCTTCAACTTTGGTTATGTAATTGCTTTGTAATGTAATTGATATTTCTTAGGGTTGTGTAGTCTTGTTTTTTTTCATACAAGAGAAAACTTCAAAAGATTTAATTTTCATTCCAATTGTACATTTGTAATTATCAAATGTTCCGTAGTTGGCAGATAAAAGTTAACACCTTATACATTTTGGGAACCAAGTGAAATTGATTTCAAAAGTTGCAAACTTTATTTTGTATTCCTTTACTTGAAGAAAATCCGTTTTAGATATTTTTTTTTTTCGATGTCAAAGCAAAGGCTCCAATTTTCAACGGTGCGTATGAGGAACATTAATTACCGGTTTTAAAAATATTGTACTTTCACCTACGGCTTAGCGCAAGAGTTTTGGATGAAATCGAAATGGAAAGAAATTCTTCCAAGAACATTCTTAAATTTTCAGAAAATGAAGATTTACGAATATACACGAAACCTGACTTGACCAGAAAAAATTTTTTACAGATTCGTGATCAGCGGCCAAAAATACTTCAGAAGAACCAGGCCAGAACTCATATACTATTTTGCTGTTGTACAGTGTAATCATTTTTGATATATCGTAATCTGTTTTCGTATTTACCGATTCTAAGTTTTCGTACATCGGTTCTGATTTCCATTGGCTTCCTCCTTTTCCTAACAAAAGTGATTAACTTTTTAAATAGCTCGAAGTTATTGATGTGATATCAATTTCTTTCACGTCCTTTTTATTATATTTGACAAAAATTTACTAAAATCTTAACAACTAATCACTTTCTGATTAAATATTTGTTGAGGGTGCATGTTCTTAAAACAGATAAATGACGACTACACAAATGAAAAACCAAATGGTAACGGTACTTTCGAAGTTGAGTTCTATGACTCATATATATCCAACTAAGACCGTGTTTCAAACTTGGTCATTAGTAATGCTTGAAAGGAAATTTTAAATGAAATTAAAGTTTGCCTTCTGGGGCATCCATAGTTTTGTCGGGCACTGTATGTATATGTATGTAAATTTGTATTGTAATTACGTATAGTTACGGTGACAGCTGTATAAAATTTTAATCCTTCTACAATATTAAATTGCATAATTACACCACAAAATCAAGATAATAAATTGTACTGATAGTATTCTTCTTTGATTAAGCTATTATTAGGAAATATGGAATTTAAAGGCATAATGGCAACATTGCCAGCGACGCGCAACTAATTCCTTTGTGCAATTTAATATAAGAACATACAATTCATTTACGTAATTGTTCCACAATCCCATCAAAGATAATTTTAATTTATTATCCTTAACGGATTATGCAGTGTAACATTTGCGGAAATAAATTTTTAGATATACAAAAATATACATATGCATTCAAGAATTGTTGGGGAATACTCAATTAAATTAATTAGCAATAGAATAGTACTGAATGACATTGTAATATGTAGAATGAGTTCTTTGGCTGTGAGTGGATTCATCGAACGAAGGCATATTTTCATTAGAATATTTAATTTATATAGGTCTGGCTCAAAGAAAAGCCATTCGAAATGGCCTTAGATTATAAAGTAAGACAACGCTTAAAAATAAAAATAAACTAAATAAATATGATGAACGATTTGTTTTGAATTTCTAAAGTTTATTTTGTTTTGTTTTATTAGGACAAGTTCGGTTTTCCTTGTAGCATAAATGATAAAATTGTGCAATAGCAAAAATCGGACTGGAAAGTGTAAAATCAAAGTACAATATAATGAGTATCCTCGTGTTTTTTAATGTTGAAGAAAATAGCATTATTTGTGTATGTTTGTATAGGTTACATAAAAAGTAGTAATATTTAAAGGCATTCATGATTAGTTGTTTATCCTTTTTTTGTTTAATTGAAACACTTTTTGTGAGCGGAAACGCGGCGACGTCGTTCTTCACTATATTATTAATTTATTTTCGGTTTTTTTTTATGCACATATTTTTATCACATTTACTTCACTTAGCTTGTGCTTGTTCTTTTATGTATTCTCATTTTCTTTGAATTTCACTCTCAATCACGCTCTTTCAAGCCCAACACTCTCCTGAACCCCGACAGCTGCTTTGTTGCATTGCTACTAGTGCTGCTGCTGCTGATTCCCGTCGTGAGCGGATATGCATTTTGATATGTAACGGGAAATTCTGTCGGGGCCAGGAGTAAACCTCACGTCCGTACAAATTTATACACAATGAGAAACACCATAAATGAGATGCCGACCAATATGATGGCGGTGATAACCTTGGCGCAGGTGTTCAAACCAGATTCATTTGGATTGAGAGGACGCGAGCTTGTGCGCGTTGCCGACCGTCGTCTCTTGGTGGCGAGACCACGTGCAAGCGCAGGAAATGCTAACGATTGTGTGAACGTCAATTTGTGTATCGATTCGCTCAGTGAGTATGGACCGACAGAGCCACGTGCAGCCGCACGTAATAGCACATACTCCAAATCTAAAGCATCGAAAAGTGAATAGCGCGCCGTCATCGTAGACGAACGACGTCGCTCGTGACGCGAATCACGTTCACGATCGGATTGCGGCTGCAGCCATGGATCGGAGACGCGTTGCTGCACCCCTACGCCAGCGGCGGCAGCTAAAGCAGCTGCCACAGCGGCAGAGGATGAGGAGGAACAGGGACCGCCACCGGCAATACTGATGCCGCCACCGCTACCACATCCTCCTATTCCTCCGCCAAGACTGACCGCTGCGACGGAGGTCAGCGACGATGTCGTCGACGACGAGGCCGAGCAGAGTCTCAAATTGGTCGCGAGACCGTTGTCATGAAATTCAGTCGCGTCCTCAATGGACGTTTGATCGGGTGAGGTTTGAGCGCGTTCCAGTGCCGCCGCATGTTTCATACGCAACGCAAAGAGGCGCGCATGATCTGGATGCAGTAGGGCACTTGATTTTCTGCGATAATTTGATGCCCCAATGCTAATACTGTTGCGTGCACACATACGACCACCACCCAACGATAGATTGGGCGAACCTTGCGTTGGCGTTGTCGCTGGCGATACGTTGCAAGAACCACCGGCCGCACCACCAAGAACACCCGTTAGTGCAGCACCTGGCGGCGGCGGTAGTGCGTTCGGTGATGGTGAGGCTTGCACCGAATCGATACCTGAATCGCCCGCATGCAGCGTATCACAGTAGAGCGAACTGCGGCGACGTTCACCGCCTGTGCTCAGTGTCAGTTGGTTGTGATTTCCGCTTGCGCTTCTGCTTGTACTAGCCGATGCGCCGCCGGAAGTGCTTGTTGTTGTTGTTGTGCTGGTTGTGGTGCTGCCACCGCCGGCACTGTCACCGGTACTGCCACCGCCACTGCTGCTGCTGGTGCTCGTTTCAGCTATGGCAGGGAAAATGAACGATTGACCATCAGCTTCGCCGCGTGGGGAGTCCTATATGTGTGAGAAGAAAGAAAAGAGAAATTAAATGAGACTTTGAAGTATGCTTCGTCTCTTTTATACTGTTGCTCGGGTGCATCTTTGTATATCGGTGCAAAATAAGAGAAAAATCAGTGTTGTTAATTGTGTAAAAAAGTAGTAGTCTAGTGAGTAATTCTAACAATGTATGGGTATATGTAAAGTCAAATGTTCAGGTTTTTTGTATTTGCTTCTGAAGTGTGACAAAAATGTTTTAGCGAAAAGTGCAATTAAAAAAAATATATAGATCTATTTAAAACTCTTAATCAAATTTACAGTTAACGCAGCAATCAAGATATTGAAAAAATGTAGATAGTTCTTAAAGTTGTTAAAATCGCCCATCTGCAGTTAAAAACTTTATATACGATAATTTGGAGTTCCAAAAAAATTTAAAATGATACAATGATATTTATAAAGGTAGTTGGTACATATTTACTTGGGAATTAATAAAAATATATTCTAAGTTTTGAAACTTGTATTAAAAAGTTTCTAAAAATGTTGTTTGAAAAAATCTATTAGTAGAAAAAAATGGTAGTTGGCAGCTTGGATTGCATATTTATATAATGTAATAAGTTATTATTTTACATGATAGGAATTTTGTATTGGTTGAAAAAGGGTTAAAACATGCAGTTTGATTTAATTTCGATTGAAAAAAGTTGTTGATTTTGATTTATACACACGCATACCCGTTGCCCCTCGGGGCCGCTGTTTCGACGCAATTGCACGAAGCCCTCCTGTCGCAAAAGCGGCTTAATATATCATCATCATCATCATTATCATCACCATCATTATCCGACAAAACAACATGAATGAACATAAAAGAAGACACAAACAAACAAATTGTAAAAATGAAATTAATACAACTAATATTGGCTATATAAAAAAGCAGCAGCAACAACAACATTAACGTAAATTATAGGAATAAAAACAAGAAAATAAAATCTGTTCTGTTTTTATTTAGAAAACATTTTCAATTATTTTGATTTGTTTTTTCGAAAAAAGAACGAAACAAAACACAATTGTATTTTTATTAAATACGAGTAGAGAGTATATTTTGTTGGTTTGCCTCTAAAACACTTTCAGCGTACGCTTGCTTACACACGCTCTCTCAGATGCATTCACACACATACACACCCACACACTAGTGCAAAGGTACATACCTGACTGGGCCAAACTTGCAGCAATGGCAATGAACATGTTGGCTTATTGTAGGTGCTGGAATTATCAGCAGCTGCTGCACTCTGCGCTAAACTGCTGTAATGGAGATGATTGAAACGTTGTGCATCATTTGTTGGCTTTGTGCGTGTGGGACTTTCGTAGCCTGTGGAATCTTCGGATGATGTTGTCTTCGGTGATCGCCAGAATCTTTTTAGACGCAATTCGCGTCTTTTTTCTTGTTTCTGTAAGAAAAAAATAAGACAAGTAAACTGTTACTTATTGATATTTCAGTATATTTCGGCAAAGGAATTTATGGCTTGCTCTACTACGCAAAACGGGAGATCGCTTGACAAATTAAGTAGGCCAAAAATAAAATGTTTTTTCTTTAACTTTTCTATACACCATTCATATTAGATTTCAGAAAATCTGACCTGTTTATACTAAGGCGTCAAAGCAGGGTTAATAGCAACAAGCATATAAAACAGCAGCGGTAGTTCCTTTATTCTGGTAAAATCGTATGGCTAAATAAGGCTGGGATCAGATAACCCATCGTTTTCGCATATATAGTCTGATGGAGCAAACTTGACATTGACACTCTTCTTAATGCATTACATTCGAATGCATTATCAGAGTATTTTTAGGGATGGCTTCAAAACCGAAAACGTTCCGGGCTGTTATGTATTCGTTGAAGTAAATGAAGCTCATCTACATTTCGCAATTAGATTTCATGCATCAGTTTTCAAGCAGCATTTTTTGCAATAGTCATGGCAATCGATTACTTTGACAGTAGATGAAGAGAAATGAGTGTCCGCAGCGACAGACAAGCCGAACTTAACTTCCTACTTAAGCTTCAAGCTACATCGAAACCAGTTCTCCAATGTAAATCAAAGCTAAATTTTATAAAAACGCATAATAACCTGCTATGGGTACGGATTTTGGGGCACAAATAAGTTCCGCGGAATGAATGAACTCGTCACCATAAAGGGTTTAGAAACTGGTTTCTTTGGCCAAGATCTCGTACTTTTCGTACTTTGTCATCTTACTTAATTAGTTGGCACTACAAACGACAATCAGACGTGGCCGCCTCAATGAAGCTTCGTCAGTCGCCTCTGCTATGCACGCGCTGGTTTCGGCGTCAGTAGGTAAGGCCTAGTCAGGTCTCCCTATACCTGGTCTTTCAACGGAGATTCAGTCGTCCTTTTCTGAGCGTTCCACCATCGTGACTTGAATAGAACACATTCGCTCAACATGACCTAGCCAGCGAAGCCACTGGGTTTTTATGTGCTACGAAATTCAAATTTATTAATCGCAATGCAAAACGACTAGGAGAACAATGGCAACTCATTGCGAGTATACTTTTGATATAAGTGGAAACATTGAAGGCGATTCTGATCGTCAAATGTAACTTGAAATATCCATGCGTTGATTTCTATAAATACCTCATAGCCAAGCAGGAATCGCTTCGTCAAATTTCTTCAAAGAACAAATTCAATACAACTACAGATGGATAAATTGTTTTCCTTCTTCATTTTCATTGAAAAAAATTGATACCCGAAATATACAGTTTTTTCAAATCGATTTACTGTCTTTTTTAAATTTTTTGGTAGAAATATACAGTTTTTAGTCCGAAAAAATATACGACCGTTAGACATACATTATACAATTGCAGCTCAATTAGCGTTTAAGATCTTCATCCGTAGAAAGTTAGTTATACTTAATTCGAACATCCAACTGGTCCTGATTAGTGTCCGACCGAAGGTGATTTTTGGCCGAAGCCGAACTTCGGCCATTCATCTAACCTTCGGCCGAAGTGAAGCCGAAGACCGAAGGATTTTTGAAATATAAAATATAAAAATCTGAAAGTAAATTTTTTCTACCTATGTATTTGCAAACATATACAGAAAAATATAAATAGTAGATACTCCAAATAAAAAGCTGACCAGTAACACTAAATAACTGTTCACTGTCGACGGAGCTGACAAGTATTGTATTATTTATTTCAAGGATCATTTAAAAATTGATTTACGTCAAAATATACAGTTACATCGACTATATATCTGTAGAACGACTGTCGTTCAACGAAACCTGTGTCAAAAAAAAATTTAGCCGATGGCTGCCATGATTCTTCTTATCTAAAATCAAAGATTGAATCAGCGTATTAATCGATAGACCTGTAGCCGGAACCAGAATTAATCTTCTAGTTCCCAAATTTTTGATTTAAAAAAAAATTGGGATTGATAAATTTTAATGTAAAATCCTAAATCTGATCTCAAAACTCTAAAAAAATTTAATTGGAGTGATTTTATGAAGCCGGAAAGGTTGAATGCTTAAAAGTATTTGTTGTTGAATAAATTTTTTGTCAATTTTTTTTAAATAACTAAAAATTTTGTATAAAAAATTTAAATTCCTAGCTACTCGCAGCTAGTTTTTTTTATCTGGCTAGTATGACGGGAAGTATTTTATTTATTTTTTTTTATTATTTTTATCTCAAATTCAAACAAAATAATTAATTTTGCTGTTTTTGACAAATTTTGACTTTGACTGTTGCTAACATTATAATAACACATAACTAATGCATTTTTTAAAAGCTTGGGAAATTCCATTAACGATTTGATAAAATGTAGCAACAAAAAACTATTAAGGTGATAGTAATTAAACCCGTTTTGATGACGCTTGGGAACTAGAGGGTTAAGTAAAAATATTAAAAATTTAATTTTTGGAATAGTTTTATTGTGCTTACTATGTTCTTTTAGTTAAGTCATTAAAATTTGTATTTTTACCTATCTAGTTTTGGAAACACAAATTTTATTTTTGTCATTCTTTTAAACTATTTTAATTTAAATAAAAAACATTGAGATATCACAATGATCCTAGTTCGGACGGAGTAGAACTACAGATGCATTGAAGATACGATGAAAATTTAAGCGCAATCAGTTCGTTAGTTTTGGAGATATCGTGCCGCCATTTCGAAAAATGCTGTTTTGAGAAAAACTAGTTTCAAAGTTCAAATATGCATGAGTGCTGTATCAGGGTTTGTAACTTTCAATCGACTGTGAATTTCAAAGAATAACTTTACACATATATTCTAGAGCGATTTTACCCAAAACAATTTTCAGTTTTTTTTTACCTCCTTGAAAGCAAAAAAAAAGTGAAGTGCCAGTAATTGAAAATGTCGCCTTCTCTAGCAGTTCACGCTTCTTTTCAATACGCTTCAGGTCTTCCTTAAAAAGTAAAAAAGTTTGGCTTGCTTCTGCTGCCTCTAGTTGTATTAGCTCCAGCAGGTTGTTCGTTAAAAAAAAATCACTGATTACTGTTTGAACGGTTGTAAGTATGTGGGTTACTTCAAAAGTAAAAATGGAACAAGCAAACGGAGAAAACATAACACAGAAATGGCAATGTAAATACTTTATATAATCACTTTACATTTATTTATTTGTATAAATATTTACTGCCAATCAATAGTAAAAATTATTGTAAAATAAAATGCTTATAATCTTCGGCTTCGGCAAAATACTTCGGCCAAAACTTCGGCCATTTTTGCCGAAGCCGAAGCTGATGCGGAAGGTGCAATTTTAGGCCGAATAGCTGAAGAACCCAAGCCGAAGCCGAATATTCGGTCGGACACTAGTCCTGAGATTTTAACACTTTCAAATGAAGTTCAAACCACGGTAAAGTCTTTCAAGGAAATATTTTGTGGAGGCACTATGCCCTTTGAGGGACAAGAAAATAATAAGAATTATTTTTAAAAGTTAAATTACCTACAATATCAGGTCGTCACAGTTTCATGACAAATATTTAAGTAAAAATTTGTACAAGTTGTTTGAAACTTTTCATTCTTTTTAATTTAGCTTTAACTGCTTTTACGAAGCTTTTAAAAATGAGTATGTTTGTTAAACTAAAACACATTTATCTGAAAGTATTTGAGAGCTAATCCAAATTGCTAAATCACCTTTTCGCTAAAATAACTTTAGTCAAGTTTCCGAAAACATAGTAAAGTTTTAAAAACGAACTTGTCATCTTTCATACAAATACACACACAATAGAATGAATCTTTTATGCTCAAAACTTTTAAGAAAATATTTTTAAAAAATTATACTTAACTTATACGCAACTTTTCTTCGATAAACTCAAAGTTTTCGGTCACTCTTCTTTTTTGTTTTTTGTTTTTTTTTGTTGTATTCAATGGTTTGTAGATAAGTTAAGTGTGTTTTGCTTCTTCCTGTTCTGGTATCCGCAAGCTATGAATTTTAATTTCTTTATTATTATTTTTGTCAATTTCATGTCACTGACAATGGCAGTAGCAACAAGATGAACAACCAAACATTGTCACAAACTCACTGTAGCCAGATTTGTGGGGAAAAATCCCATTTGGGGCAATATTTCGGCTGCCGAGTGAACTTTAAATCCTAGTAACTACTATATACATATATATGTATTTACTATACAACACCAAACGTTAATTGCGTGAAAGTGAATGTTTTATAAGTTAGCTAGAGTGAAAGTGGAAAGGATTAAAACTGAAACGAATAACGGTTTCGCGATAATGGCAAAAATCCAAAATTGTGTAAGAGAATGCATGTGCTGTATTGTGAGTTTTCCTTTGGTTTCCTTTGGATGCATGTGCATGTGGCATTCAGTTGGTTCGATTATTTACACATCACATCTCTTTCATTTTTGTGCACGCAGTTTATGAAACGGCTTCGGTTATAAGTTCGACATCACTGCTACACAGCTATACGCTGGTGTACTTGAGTGATGACCGATTAAGCCCAGTCTTCTGAAGAGGCAAACTATTTAGCAGACTGCGTAATATCTGCAGAAGAAACTTAGACTGCGAAACTAGTTAAATCTTTGACACCCGAATTTTAATGGGGCTTGATAGAAACCATTTGTTTTGAAATTACGGTTACTTAGGTCTACTACAATCATTATACCAAATTTCTTGGTTCTACGTTAATTTCTTTGCCCTTTATTAAAGGTTAAAAAAACATAGCTATGAAGCTGTATACAATCACTGGATAACTCGTTTTCTCCAATTTTTTGATTTTCACATTTTCTTATCTTTTATAAACATATCTGATAAAGAAAATTTCAGCTTAAAAATAATTAAACACATTTTTTTCAAAAAATAGTGCAAACGATTTTACTAGAAAATTTTGCACTTAGGTTTTTTGCTGGACTTCCAAGACAAAACATTAAAAAAAAAATTACATAAGCAAGAATTTTCAAATGTTCAGCTATCAGCAAACGTGTAGAATACCTAACAGAACAGAATGCATTTATTACACTGGTTTACAAATTTCAATTCAATTCCTTGTGGAGTTCAAACAAAGAGCTCGATCGAGATGAACTGCAAATTGTTAAAAAAGTAATTGAATACCCTTTCCATCACCAAACTGTTTGTTTTGATCGAATAACAAATGGCTGAGTTATGGTTCCTCAAAGTTAAAAATTTACCATTTTTTAAGATTTTTTTTCAAATTTTCAATTTTAAATTCAATTTATTTTTAAATAGAAGTCAAAATCAGGGACATTTCTTTTTTTAAGTGCATAGTGTATTAATTACAAACATTTTAAGTCTAAGCTGATCAAGATTGGATGAAAAATAAGTTTCTTATGAATGCATATACGCAACATTGGGTATGAAAGAGTTAACTTGGCAAGAGACGAAATAAGTAAGGAACCGCACGTTAATGCCCTATGCCCGCTGGAGATTAATGGAAGAAAGGAAAAACCTGGAAAATAGAGTCAAAATATAGCATAGATATGAACTATGCTTCGTTTTTTTCGAAGTTGGTTGTGGGCTCAATTTTAATCCAGATATGCCCATTGACCTTTATGTAGTACTCTTCGCAAAGTTGTATTTTTTATTGAATATGGTATATTCCCAATTAACCTTTTCGGTACCGGTGTCACAAGATTAATTTTTGCGATTTTTTAAAAACTATCCAATCAATTTTTATAAAGGGTTTTTGGAAAAAGAATGGATGGTTCTTTTATTTCAATTAAAAAATCTACATATAATTTTTTTGATAACGGTAGTGTAGCGAATTGAAGTGAAAAAATTGTGTTTTTTTTGTTAATTTTCAATCGCTCACAATTTTTACAAAATTTGTCCAACTGCACCAAATTTTTAATAAGTAGATGTAATTTCCCATATTTTTAAAATTTTGTTTACTTTTTGGGAAATACAAGTTTTGCTATGGGTCACCGGTGACTCTACGATCCTCAATGGAAACTTTTTAAGAACTTTTTTTACAAATAAGTTGGGTCGAAGAATGCGAATCAGGACTTGGTTTTGCTCTATCAGCTCTAATTTCCTTACGGTCAAGAAAGGGTTAAGTGAAAAATTAATAATAATTTACTTTGTCTATATTTAAATAAATATTTAATAAAAATATGCAGAAAAAGTTCGTAAAAAAAATACCATTTAAAGGCGCAAAAAGTCTGTTTTGATCAAAAATTATAACAAGAAATTTGAGTCAGACAATACGAATCCGGATTCTGTTCTCCTCTGGTTTCCTTACGGTCCCAAAAAGAGGGTTAATCAAAATCAAACATTTTTAAAGTGTACTGTTTACATAGGCTTGCCATATATCAAAATCAAACAGTTCTGAAGTGTACTGCTTACATAGGCTTGCCATATATCAGGCACAAACAAAGGAATTTAAGAAGTAATGACCCCTTTGAACTGTTACGTTTTTCGCCCACCTGTATTTATCGACTATTTTGCATGTCATCCTTTACAAAATTCAATTAACTGTGCTCTGACACTGTTTGTATAGTGGATACAGCATCCTAGTTTTAGTGTTTGATGATTTATCGAAAATCTGTGCATTTTATTTACTGTTACGAGTGGTATACTACTGAGGCTCTAAAGTGTCCTGTTAGAATTCCTGTAATGGTTCTAAGTCTTTTTTTTATATTCTTTGAAGCATTTTAGGATATAGGTTCCTAAAAGTGCTTTCGAATGTACTAATCTTGGTCTGTGTTCTATGTAAAATTGTCTTTGATTTTTTTTCTTTCCTAATTAATAGAGAGAAGGTTTCTTTTCCCATTCCTTTCTGATGTTCCTTTCTTTGCTAGTGTATCCGCAGCTTCATTCCCTTCAATTCCGATTATGAAATCGAGCACTTTTAGTTTATCAGCAACTCCATCAGCAGCTTTGAGGTTACCTGGTTAAATTTAAGTGCCTTGGTAGCCGCTTGACTATAAGTTAGATAACAATATTTTGATTCCGGTAGTACATAATTTGTAATTTTGTTGCAATATATTTATATGAACATAAGTCTTATAATTATTTGGATCTGCTAGTGGATGTATATGTATATAAATATATGACGATTTTCTTTTGATGTGCAATGATGAGTGCAAATCTATTTTATAATCTTTTTCACGAGAAGCAAATTTTATAGAGTAATGATGCCAGGAAAATTTTTTTAATAATATACGCGTAGGATGTGGGGAATATCGGAATTAATCAAACCCACTTAAAACCGGTGAACATTCAAAACCATTTTATTTAGTTTTGGATAAAGACTTTTTCAAATCGAAACTATGTATCATTTAATTAAAAGGGTTTTTCCTTTTTTTTAAAAGAAATTTTAAATAATGTGAGAATTATGAAAAATGTTGTTGTAATTTTTTCGAAACGTTGAGTTTTTTTTTATCTCATACGGGAATTTGAAAGGATTTTTTTAAATATTGAAATGGGGAAAAGAAAATTTATATTCGCTTGGCAACTATGCGCCAGCTACTTAAACAACAATTTCCGCAGTGTGGAATTGTTGTCAAAGTAGATACAAATTACTTGAAGAACGAAAGGGAAGAAATATTGAAGTTAGTATGTATGTAAGTACATGAAATATTATAAAAGGAAAACTCATATAAAAAAACATGAAAAGTAAAATTCAACAACTTCTTAATGGTAGTAATTTTTCAATGTTGTTAAGCTTGAGTTGTAAAAAGTTTTTTTTTTTTTACAAAATGTGTTTTGTCTTGCTCTTGTGTAAGTAAAAACTTGTTGCAGAATTCGTTCAAAAGAAAAACAGCAAAGCTTGAGGCTTTGCTCTGTGTATTAGTTAATAATGTTTTTGTATGGAGGTTTGCAAGTGAAAAATATTTTGAGAAATGTACGTAAATTCCCATTTTCTTTAAATACATAAATGATATATATAATTTAATATGAGAATTACACGACTTTTAAGTGGAAATGATGATAGAATCAGGAATAAATAAGTTTAAGCGAAACTTTTAAACACTAAAAGAAATACTTAAAAAAATTATTGTTAGATCTTTCTGTCTTTTTCTTTCTTATAGCAGACATTTGCATTCTAATTTGAAAATCAATGCAAACTAAGAAAAAAAAAAAATTTGATCGTGCATGAAATTTGCGTCTCCCAACTTTAAAGCAAACGTTCACATATACTTGTCTCTATCTCAATTAACGCTATGCTCTGCATTTATAGGGGTCTTATCCTTTGTGTGTCGAGTGTGTCATAAAAAAGAAATCAGATTAACAAGATTCAGATGAATTAGAACATTTTTTCACAAAGTCGTTTGTCATACCGTTGGCGGCCGGGGTGGCCACTATATATATTGACGTTTGTATTTTCCGAATAGATTTCATATTAATAAAAATTTTCACATGAAAGAATCTTAAATTTCGATGGAAAATTATCGGCCTTCTAAAGATTAAAGGATGATGTAAGGTTGCGATTTTTACGGACAGTGAGGCTACAATAAAAGCTCTCCTCTAGTCCAACATCATCTACTAAAAGCTCGTCAGACAGTGCAGAGAGGAACTCAGTGCATTAAGGAAATGAGAAAGCTGATGACTTAGCGCGCACTGGAGTCTCTCTTGCCCCGACCCATGCGGAACAGGTTCTAGTTATTCTCCAAGTATGTTTTTAGTTAAATCGAATTGTTTGGGCATTTAACCCTCTAGTTCCCAAATTTTAGAATTGATTAACATTGGTGTAAAAATCTTAAATTTAATCTCAAAACCCCCCAAAAAAAAATTACTCGACGTGGTTTTATGAAATTGGAAAGGTTCAATGCCTAAAATTATTCTTATTATCAATTTGTTTTCAGTAATTAAATATTTTATAAAAAATTTCACATTTAGTTAGTCTTTTTTTATCTTGCTAGTAAGACGGGAAGTATTTTAGTTACTTTCTTTTCATTCTTTCCTCAATTTTAATCAAAATTATCTTTCCTGTTTTTCACAAATTTTTCACTTTGTCTGCCGCTAACGCCTGTGTTACGCATCACAACTCAAAGCCGCATTTTTTTAAAGTTTGGGAAATTCCGTAAACGATATGATAAAATGTAGCAAACTGCTATGGCGACAATTCTATCCCCTTTTAATGAAGGCCGTCTAAATGCGAGCTTGGGAACAAGAGGTTAAGAGGAAACTAAGAAACACATTACCCTTGATAGCTTTGTTGCATTGTTTCACCAAATCACAGCAACCCACATATATTCATATAACTAAATATTAAATACACATATTTTAAAATAACTTGAGAACTACCTCTGCAATATTCTTAAAGAAACATAATCGAATCAGAAATTGTGGTAGAAATTAAATTTTACTAAATTCAATAAATATAAAATCAAATAAGCCCAAAGCAAAAATCTCTTGCCAATTAACAACAACTGCTGTTTGTTGTTTCCTTAGTTATTGCTGTTTTGTGTTGCTGACATTGCAAAATTGTTGCTTGCTTGCCTCGCATATGTGCGAGTAAACAAAAACAGAAACAAATTCCAATCTGGTAAAAATGCCTGACACCAATTTCCCAATTTAAGTTTTACTCCTTTACTGCACCGCTCCATTTCTCCCATGTATAATTTCATTCTTTGTATGTACATACAAATATGCCACAAGTCGACAATAAATGAAAACAACAACACATCAACAGCAACAGTAGCAGCGGCAATAGTTGTTAATACACACTGTTGATTTTGGGTCTGTTTTTTGTTTGGTATTGTATTTTTGGTATCGCCTGCCAATTGGCAATACAATGAATAATGAATTTGTTCATTTTGGCTTTCTACCTAAAAGGGAAAAAGCCAAAATTTTCTATGTAACCAGTCCCTGGTGAAAAGAGGTGAGGAGGGAAAGGAAGCAGGGCCGTAGCTTCATAAACGTAAGAGGAGCCATTGCCCCTCGCGCGTTTTTTTTTTAATGAAAAGAAAAGGTGAAGGAACGGCGGAAACAAATTAAATAAACTTTATTACTACTTTATTACTCTGTTAAAGTTATTTTTCTACCAGATTTGGTGGTTTATTAGATATAAAACTTAAAAAAGTTTTCACTTATTGGCAGTGCTTTTTTCGATTTGAAGACGCTGTTTACGTCCCTCAATAGTATTTTTTCTCTTATTCTGCGTTCTCATTTGCTCAGTGTTCACTTCTGTGAAAATAACAATTATATTTGACTTATACTAAAAAATAGGCCCATTTCATTAATTTTCAAATATTAATGTTTTTAATAAACTAACGAAATGTAATTTTTACGGTCACAAGTAAATTATGAATAGCTATAAGTTAATATATTAATTAGAGATGCACGCGTGATGTGAATTTTACGTGACAAGTGTGACATAATTTCCACGTGAGCATTTGTGAGTCTGATTTAATTTCCATAATTCTCACGTGAAAATGTGTGAGCGTGATATAATTTCACGTGAAAATTCGTGAGCATAAGTTACTTTTGTCCATTATGCCATTATAATTCACATTTTCTTATTCATATTTTCTTTTTCAACACTGTGTTATTCTATATTTGCCTAAATTTACATATTTAAAAATAAACAGACAGTGTACGTGAACATGCGTGAATTTTTTTTGAAAAATGTCAGCGCTCACATGCGTGAATAATATTTTTCAAAGTCGTGATTATGTGTGAGTCAAAAATTATTCACATGTCCATCTCTGAAGTAAATATACTCGTAGGTTTATCGATAACTTAATAAAATCTTAATAAAAAAAGGTTTTTTTTTAGATTTTTTATTGGATTTTGAAATCAAAGGTTTGGCAACACTGCTCTGTTATATCACATGTCAAGTCAATTATGAAATTCATACTTCGCTTGAAACATGGACACGTCATTCCCATTTTATCGCTTGACGCATGATGCCATGAGTCGGTACTACAGATAAGGTAGAGTCGGTAGGGAAATAAAATTTATTTGCACCTTACGCAAAACAGAGTTACTACGGCTCTGAAAGGAAGAGGCAATAGTTGTCATTTTCTAAACGTAAAATTGAAAAATTCCTATATTAGTTCGCTGAGCTCAAAAATATCATGGGAGAATATGAAATACAAAGATAACGATTTAAATTATGCCTTAAACAAATGTGATTTTTTGTTTAGGAAATTGTGGTCGTAAAGTCAACAAACTGCATCGTTTATATTGACTAATGTGGGTAATCAAGAAGTTGAATTATATATTGTGTGTATGTATGTATGTGTGAAATAATTTTAGCACATGTACGTATTCAACAAGCTGGAATTACTTGGCTTTAAATAAATGTGGCCACATGTAAGTAATGATAATATGCATACTTATATAAATAACAGTAAAATTTAAGTATTGAAAAGGACTTTAAGGATTTCGATGAGTTTTCGGGTAGAGTTTTAATGGTAAGAGTTGCTTTCCAAAAGAAAACAGAAAATGTTAATATTTTTTTATGCAAATCTCAAAAGAGTAAACATTGCCTTACGATTCGGATCCCTGAGTTCTTTACATTCCATTCTACCAAACATAATAAAACAATACAAATTCTTCTTTTACTTGCCTGCATATTTAAAATTCAAATCCTTTTTATTTTGGTTTTTCATCCCCAGTCTCTTGTTGCTCCAAGGATATCAATTAAAAATTTTCAAAAATGAAATCTGCAAAGAAACAAAACGAGAACAAATTTACTTGAGTGAAATAAATAATTTTACTATAAAATATAAGTGGTTTATGGTCTACGTATATTTAACTAGAGTTAAATTAGCTTTGAATTTAAATAATACTGTTTAAAATAATCTTATTATTCTATATTCGTATTCTGAGGATGTAGCTGCGAAAATTATTCAAAATTTTCCAGCATTTAGCTTAACTCAAGTTATGCTTGCTGATATTTCTTTCTTCTCACCACAGCTGTAAAATTAATTTAATCAAAATCTCATGCTCAAAATTTTGTGTGTGAAATTTAATATTCACACTGTTTATTTCGAGTAATGTCAAAAAGAAAACAAAAAAAATTAGAAAGTTAGGAATGCCCATAGTTGGGATTGTACATCGCTGACATGCATTTGAAAGAATCTCTTGTTCGAGCTTTCAACACACACATACATACACTCACATGCGCACATACACTTTGTAAACCCATTGACTTTAATAGTTACCCGACGGCAATATATTTATGCTTCCAATTTTTTGAACATCTAATGCGCTTCTTTTGGAAGCGGATTCAAAGTAGTTAGTGCGAGCGAATTGCATTCAGTCTCATTTCTTTGGTATTCATTCGGGTACGAGAAGGGAACTATATATGTAAAGTTTTCACCTGCATAAAAAAGGGAACATATGTTATGTTATGTTATGTTGGAGTGGCTGTCGAGAGACACACTTAGGCCTGAATGGCCCATTGTGATACCACATAGTTGGACCTACAGTTTAACGCCGATTCCGAACGGCGGTGTGGCAATTTTTTATCGGCTTGGTGGTTTTGCCATTACCAACCAATGTGTGTACTTGTACACTATCTTATAATTCTCATACACTTCATATTGATAGTGAATATAAGAAAGTAATGAAAATTAACCACCAGACGAAGACGGGAATCGAACCCGAACCTCCCAGATGAAAGTCTAGTGCACTATCCACTAGCCTATCGAGGTCGTCAAAGGGAACATAAAAGAAGCGCATTTGGGGAGCATTAAGTAATGCCGCAGTTATGCACACATACGTGAATACAAACATATGAAAACATGTAATCATGCGATACTTTTAATGTCACTCACATTAAAAATTAAAAAATGTTCTACTTGAAGTGGATATAATCCAAAAGGCAGCAAAAGAGGAAGAATAAAAGAAAGGAAGAAATAACTGAATGTTTTATGTGTGAGTACAGTATGATGACATGATGATGGCGACGATGAAAACAACAACGACGGCGACACAAAATTAAAATATGGCGGAATCAAAATTATGTTCGTACACTCAAATAAAAAAGTACATGAAACCGCTGTAAAAATACAAATTTTTTTTATAACATTCAGCCAACACGAAAAAAATTACAAAATTTCCATTATAAAATTTTACTGAATACAACATGAAAAATGTATAATTGATGTGATAATAATACAGGGGAACGCCGTCTAGGTTGGAACACGTTGTGACTTTTCTTTGGGCCGATGTCGCATAATGTTTTATATTTGTTTAAAAATTAATTTAAAAAGAACTCACAAAAATCAATGTTTTTGCCGAAAAATTAAAAATGGTTTAGGAGTGATGTGTATTTGAAAAAAAATGTATTGTTAAGTTCGGAACATGCAGTCTGGGTCGAAACACCGTAGAAAATCAGTGAGATATGGAGGAAAATTATCGAAAATGATCTGCAAATGGCAATGCACATCACAGAATCCCTTTTCATAGCTCGATTACGCTCGGCATTGACGGTTACTGTAGCTCCATCATCGTCTTCGAAAAAGTACGGCTTGATTATCATATTCGCGAAAATACCGCTCCAAACTGTAACTTTTTGGTCGTAAAGTGGCTGTTTTTCAATTAATTGAGGGTTCTCAGTGGCATAAAGCCGATAGTTTTGCTTATTTACGCCTCCATTCAACGCGAAATGTGCTCGTCTGGTAATTAGTCGATCTGACAGCGCTTTCAATAGTTATAGGGTTGCCAGATGCTTCCTCTTTAAATGGCCTACCCTGTATTTTCTTTTTTCCAAATATAATTTTAGAAATTACGTTTTTGAAAAATGAATTTCCGATGTCAGAACGCATTATAGCCTAGACTACATGCGCCATTTGGCATCGCATCACGCAGATCACAAACGAGTGATGCGAATATCATATAACGCCCAAGATTTAGAAGTTACAGCTCAGCGAACAATTTTACTTAACTTTTTTTGCTGTTTCCATGTTGTTTTTTCATTTTATGCACTTTGTTTGGCACTGTGAACTAGTTCGCTTTTGACATTTGAACGCCCTGTAAAAAAAACGGCGCTATGTTCTGACCTAGACAGTGCTCTAGGTTGCAGACCTTCTACTAATTTTAACGTTCAAAATGTTAACGAATTACGATATATTAGTATAATTTTTATATTTAAAATGTAAAATGTATTTGACAGCAATGTAGAATTGATCTTACTAAATGTAAATTTGATATGTCCTTAACAGTAAATAACATTGTTTTTACGAACTATGGTATGATTTTATTTGTGTAATAACTTTCACTTACAAATAATAACTAAACACAAATAAGTCTCATCTAATTTATATTTGTTTTTGTCTTGTTGTCAATTTTTGATACCGACATGAAAGGCCTAAGAGACCTTTCCAGATTAATTATATTGACATTTTTAAAGCTTTTTGCAATAGTAAATGGTCACGTTCAGAAAACGCCTCTGCACCGCCACTGCTACTTGTGTATCTTATAAACGCAAATTGATCGCTTTATGATCAACAAAAATTATATTGAGCGTATTATTCTTCTGATACTTCAGCTCAACATGTTGCTGAGCAGAGGTCGTTTTCTGAACGCAACCAATATATCTTCGCTAAGAAAAATAAAATTGTTTTCCACTTTTACTCACACTAATGACTTTTTTTTCAATTTTCTTCCTAAAATTTGACTGTTATGTCCCACTATAATCGTAAACACTCTGGCAACGCTGTTGATAACATATATAATTTGTAATGTGGTTTCTCAGTTAGTTCATAGTTGCACTTTTATTAAATATATACTTGAAATGAAGAAACACGTGTTTTCAATATTACAGTTTACATTAACAACAAAGGCTAGAACATTGACTAATCAAAATATGCTATTTAATAACAGGTTTTTGACTTAGCTTAGGGTTTATTAGACCTCGGATTTGGATTCAGCTGCCCTAAAAATATATAATAAACATGATCCCCGGGTTCGAAAAAACATTTTAAGAGGTTTTTTGAGATTATGTCAGAACCCTGACGTGCTGGGGGTTTTCGGACCCCTAATTCGGATTCAGTGATTCCAAAAGCATATAGTAAACATGGTCTGACCTTCAGACACGAAAAAACTTTTTTTTGTGTGGCTGTGTAATTTATTTGTACCTACATATTGCAAGTTAACCTTTTTAATCTTAAATTTGCATGTGGTATATTTAAATTCTATGCATAAAATGCATTTTTAATATTATAAGTCGATCGCTATCAATTTGATTGTTTTAATGTGAATTCAACATGAAACATTTCAAAGAGACATTTTTTACCATAAATGTAATATATTTGTTTCTACATGGAAAATGGCATTACAAAATATAAATTTTACATTGCATTTTTTTTTTTTTTGAGTGTATGCATGTATGTTTGAACCAAAAATATAAACGCGGGGTGGAAATGTTTGACTAGAGGCAAACTAAAATTTATGGTTAACGAATTCAGTAAATCATGCAGAAGCCAGAAAGTTTGGAATATTTCATAAAAAGAATTCAAGAATTTTTGACAAAAATTGTCAAAGTGAATTGAGGATGTTGGAATCATTGAAATTTATAGTATGCCAACCCAAATGGATTTGCCGTCCGGAACCGGCGTTAAACTGTAGGTCCAACTATGTGGTATCACAAAAACAAATAAATTATATCTGATATTCTTGTAAGCTATTACTTTCTATATTTGTCCTAAATTAATATTTTTTTTTAAATTTATATATATATATATATACATTTTCACTAGAAACTTTGATTTCTGGAGATCGGAATATTTCGAAATTATTTTATCCACATCCGTTATAAACCAACCATTTGCTCATGTTATAAAGATACTGGATGAATGTTTTCAAGATCTTGTATGTGTTTTATGGAGTCAGAAGGACCTGATTACTTATTCCAGCAGCGCCAATTTTATAGTTTCACTTCTTGTTTCTATAATAGGAAAATAATTTAAAACGAGGTCTTTAACAGAAGCTCAAACATTTTCTAACATATTGATGCAGAGATTCAGTTTCGATTTCAAAAGTTTTGAAAGTTTGAGAGTGCTTTGTGAGCTCTTCACTTGAAATCATCTCTGTTGTTTGATAAAGTTTGGAAATTTAATTCAGAAAGCAATTTATCATCGGATCAAGAACATATATCTTCAGATAGTTTTAATATTTGTCTAGACCAAGGCATAACTATTAAATATTCATTACAGAGTTAATGAATTTTTAGTCCTTTCATGCCCGCTGTTGTCTATAGGCAACATCCACTTTGGTGTGGCATAAAATAGGTGTTTAGCTAATTTTACTAGTAATAATATATGCATTCAGGTATTCTTCACGTTTTCTGGTTGCCGAATATTTTAAATTTCGTGATTATGCCATTTTTTGCATTTGAAGTCAAGTCAAAAACCTAAGTGCAAAAAAATACTTTAAACTATTATTGAATGGAAATTTTTACTATAAAATATGTTTATGAAAGAAAATATGAAAACACAAAAATTGGGAAAATTGGGGTTAAGTATCTAGTGGTTGTCTATAGCTCCATTGCTATATTTTTTTAAATCTTTAAAAAAGGATAAACAAATTACAATCTAATGTGATGATTGTGGAAGTCTTAAGTTAACACAAGTTTCGGTGCAAAATGTTTCTATCAAGCTCCGTTAAAATGGAGCATGAAAGGGTTAAGTAAAGGATATCATTTTTAAATTTCCCTTAATTTAACTAATGACATTTGGTGGTTGCTTTTTAAAAGCAAGATTAATCAACTTCGCCTCAAATCTGGAGTCGGCCGATGTACAGTATACATGAATACATAGGATAATTGCATTGAGTAAATTATTATGCATGTAATTATTGCTTTTAATTTCATTGAATATGTTGTTTCGACGGAACCAGTGCATCCATATCACTTTGCATATTTCTTACTTTCCCCCAATAAATCAATTCATGTATTGGTGTCACAATATTCCACTCGATCTATTCTAACCATTGAAAACTGCCATCGATTTAATTAAATCATTCTTACTATTTACCAGAATTGAACGTGGTACACTTTTCTACATATGCACACTTTCTTTGTTCATTTGATTTTATGATGCAATGGAAACTCATCAATCTCGTTAATGATGCCATAGCAATTGCGAGGAAATTTTCTTCACCTTCTTGTCCTTTCATTCGGTGGTGTCTTCATTACAGAACTTTGCGACACGCTCTAATAGAATTGAAGCTGCAAGGATACGAATTTCCTTGGTATACAAATGTTAAGCAAACATTTTGATTTATCACCATGAGTGTGTGTGTGTGTATGCGTGACAAATAAAGAAAAAGAAACGGAAATATACGAGCAGGAAGAAGAGTTGCAAATTGAAAAGTATTCCATAGAAGTAGCAACATGTGTTTTTTTGCTATATCACTGATGTCACATTTGTTTATTTGTTTGCCCATAAATACGTTTGAATATGTTTCTCTCTCCCACTCTTTATCGCTGTGTGTGTGTGTTATCTGCAACGGTGATGAATAGCCAAAAAGTGTTTTCTTCTTTACCACGGACATGTATTTGCATCGATCAATTTTAAGAAATTTACTTTCATGTATGAATGTATGTGCATTTGCATGGAGAATTTATGTGTGTGGTTGTGTTTGTTAGATTTTATGGTTACTTTGGTGTTTACGGATACTTGTGAAATTGTAGTTGAAAGCATTGTGTAGACAAGCAAGATATCAAACCTGGTTGCTGTACAATCGTACACTTTCATTTGATATTTGTTTTGAAAGTTCCAAAAAATATTTGGGTGAAAATTTTTCTGTAAGTCGCTGAACACTAAAACACAGCCAGAAAATGGTCAATAAGATATTAATTTTTAAAACGCCGCACAGTGATTCGTCCCATAGACAAAATACAAAAAGTTCATAATGTCAAAACCAATCAAATTTAAAATCATTTTAAAGGTAATACTCCAAATAAGAAAAAACCAAAAAATCTTGGGGAAAAAATAATTAGTGTGGGTATTAGAGCAGCTTAAAGTCGACAAATTTTCCACTAAAATGTGGGATGTTCGATTTTAGTTTTTAGTTCGTTGAGTAAAATGTATCTGAAAATTAATTTTTAATGATATTTTGCCAAAAGTTGCAGTTATGTATTTGCAATTTATCAATAAAGTTTATGGTGTTATTTTTTAATCAAGATTTGCCAAGCTAAAAATTCTGCATTGTTTCTAAAGTTAAGTATTTTCAAAAATACGAAAACTGAAAATTGGCCCATTTTGGGAGAGAAAATCTAGAAAATATGTGAAAATATATTTATGTGTTTTTATTTCTAAATTTTAGATGGCACCTTTCTTTATTGGAATATGCAAAAACATGCTACGCCATCTTCCGCCTTCAGGAAATAATTCAATTTGAAAATAGGTCTGAAATCGTTGTTTTCAACAAAAATTGGAATTCAACTATTTTTGTTAACCCTAAAAGTATGCAATCATGCTAAAAAATGACCAAAAGTAAAAAAGTCAAAAGTGGCTTTCATTAATATCACTTTTATGCTAACATTAAAGTATTCCAATAAAAACTGTTTAACTTTCTGAAAAGGCCAATATCAAAACTGACTTCAGATTTGAGTTTAGTGACCCAAAATAAGAACAAAAATCTGAGTGCGGACACTCATAATTTTTCTTAAGTTTTACCGAAATCCATTTTCAGAATCTTTTTATCTTTGAAAAAGTAAATTTTTTGTTAGACAGTTAGATTAGGTTAAGTGACTAGAATGGCCTATTGTGAAACTTTATAGTTGGACCTACAGTTTAACGCTGGTTCCGAACGGTGGTGTGTCAATTTGTTTTCACTCGGTGGATTTCCTATTGCCAACCAAGAAGTGTACTTGTGCAGTTACATATTGAAGGGAACATAAGAAAGTTATGAGAATTAACCACTAGACCAAGACAGGAAATAAAAAATTAACTAAAACTACTTGAAATCAAAAATAAACAAAAATAGATCAGTTTGTATCCATTTCAAATTCCCCAGATGTTTCGAAAATACTAAAATGAGTCCCTTCTGCACTCGTCACATGATGTGATAAAATACTTTCACATTATTGTTTGCTTCATTATAAAAGTTTTCGTTTTTTTGTTCCAAAAGGTGCAGCCATGTGTTTTTTTTTTCGTTATCTCTTTTCAACTTATTTTATTTGCTTTTGCACATCTACATCGCCTAATGTTGATATTATTTTACAATTTCAATTAGGAAGGAATAAACTATAAACTACAAAAAACTATACAATAAATAGAAACAAGTTTTTAATATATTCTACTATTCTATTGATATATAACTATATTACATAAGCATTTTTAATATCTAAATTATGTGTTGCATACTTTTGGACTTTTTTTCGAACGAATCCCAACGGACCCACTTACCCGCCCATCCGCACGAGGGGCACATCCGCATGACATACGGATTTGGTGACCGATTCAGATGCATTCCGGAATGCCCTGATAAAGCGCTGATTGGGGAGAATAAATCTCTATTTGGTCTTCATTACAGCTACAGATTATTAGTAATCATCAGCTGTTTAACGATTAAGAAAATTTAATACATTTAATTTTATATACTGGAGAGAGTCGGAAATGTCAAAAATGTCGTGCAGAGAATTGAAATTATTACACATACAACGAAAAGGGTTATTTTGGGCATAGTTTGTTCTACAAGCATCAAGTTTAATAGGAATTGGATATCTAGAACAGCGATTTGGAACATTAATTTTGATTTCATTGAGTAAAAATTGAGAATCAATATAACCATTTAATAATTTAGTCACAAACATCACATTTAGCATAACTCTTCTGCTCCGAAGAGTTGGCAAGCTTATAAGTTTTAACCGTTGTTCATAAGGCGGGAGGTGATGTGATGGACTCCAGTGTAACGAACGTAGAGCAACAGTTGTACTGAGGGCTCCACACAGCAGAACCATACTCCAGAACTGGTCTTACAAGTGCAGTGTAAAGTAATTTCGTGACATATGGACCGTTAAATTCTTTAGACCATCTTTTAACAAAACCAAGGATGCCCTTAGCCTTATTAATAGTTGAGTTGATATGTAAATTAAAAGTTAATTTGGTGTCCATTGTGACACCTAGGTCAACGAACGAAAAAACCTGTTCCAACTCGTGATCATCTAATCCATACCTAGATAAATAGGTTGCCTTCTAGAAAAAACCATGAACTTACATTTTTTTAGGTTTAAAGACATTAAATTACAGTGGCACCAATTATTTAATGCCAAAAGATCAGATCGCAGTAAATTTTGACCTTCTATTTCGTTGTAAGACTTAAACAATTTCACATCATCAGCGAACATTAATATTTTAGAGTGCTTGATAACAGATGGAAGATCGTTAATAAACAACAAAAACAAAATAGGACCCAGATGGCTTCCTTGTGGAACACCAGATGCTATTTTGATACTTTTAGATACGGCATTTTTAAAAATTACTATTTGCTCCCTATCTCTCAAGTACGAGTCTATCCATTGTAATAATAAAAGAGGAAAGCCATAAAAGTCAAGTTTTTTAATTAGTAAATCGTAGTTCACTTTGTCAAAAGCTTTACTAAAGTCCGTATAAATTGCGTCAGTCTGTTGGCAATTAGAAAATCCACTTATGACATTGGTCGATAACTCAAGAAGATTAGTAACGGTTGATCTCCCCTTTACAAACCCATGCTGAGATGAAGAAATTAACGATTTTACTGAATGGTTACTTGCGATGTTATAATTGCTTCGAACAGTTTGGGTATTGCACTTAGTTTAGCAATACCACGGTAATTTTCAACGTTAGATTTCGTACCATTTTTATTATAAATTACGTAATGAAGAATCAAAAATTTTAAACAGAGGCAAATACAGAAACTCAGCACAAGTTTTTAGAATACTATTCGGAATTTCATCTGGACCGTAAATAAAAGAGATTTTTAAAGTCTTTAAATGTTCTAAAACATCTTCAGGGTGAATAACCGGATTCATAATATTGTTATACGTGACAGGATCAAAATTATATATGTTATTATTATTTAAAGTTTCAGATGAATAAGTTGATTTAAAAAAGTTTGCAAACATATTTGCCACAAGAGTTTCATCATCAGATACTTGGTCCTTATATTTCATTGCGGACGGGAAACCAACATTTTTACGTTTAGTGTTGACAAAGTCATAAAAAGCTTTAGCATCGACATGAATATTCGACTTGACTTTTTCAATATAATAATAAGGGAGGAGATTTTAATAAACAAATATTTACATATTTTGTAAAACACAGTAATTTGAAAAAAAAATTCGTTTTTCTTTGATGTTAAAAGCTAAGTTCAAATGCTTTTTAAGAACCTATATGTAAAAATATTGACAAATTGTATATTTTTGTGATAAAAATTGTGCAGTTATTGATGAGGCCCAAGCTGGGCTCATCCTGCTGCTGACGTGGGCCTGTCGTTGGTAGTGTAGTCTATTGCCTCACTATGTCGAACCCCTAACAAAACATACATGCTAAGCACTGATTAGCATTAACAAGGCAGAAGTAATTTCAGATTTAAATTACAAAAATTTATTTAAAAACATCACATTAATCATTATATTAATTATTTAGTTAGTTTTTGCTAGTGATTTTCGTGATAAATAATTGGTAGTGACCAGTAGCGTATTCAGGGGGGGAGGCTATAGGGGCTAAAGCCCCCCCCCCCATGAACCCGAAATATTAAATTAAACAGTCATTTTTGTAAATCAAAAATATTTAGATTTTTCCAAAAAAAAAACCATCAGCAGTGAAAAGTATATACTTTCAACAAACCAAAAACTTTAGGATATAAAATAATATTTTATTTTAATAATAATAGTTTAATATAAATATTAAATGGGGTCGGATATTTAAATTAATTCTGATTAGCCGCCATTCTGTGCGTGCCAATAGGATGAACGTTACAGTGCAACTGTTAATTAAATACATTCAGACTACATTAAACTTACAATTTCAACGCCAGCTTATGTCTTACTTTTTGAAAGCTTGATAATTGTCTAGTTTTTGGATTGAATTTTGTACTGAATTTTAGTCTAATATTGGTTTAACTTTTCCGTTTTTGCCTGTTTTTGATCTGAATTCTGGTTTGATTGTAAGTCAGAATATTGTTTCATTTTGGTTTGAATTTTAATCTGAATTTGTTTTGAGTTTTGATCCATGTTTGGTCTAAATTTTGATTTGCTTTACAGCGTTTGCAGACCAGCGTTTGATCTGATTTCTGGTGTAAGTTTTGGTTTGCTTTTAATTAGTATTTGACGACTTTTTAGCCTAGTTTAGTTTTAATTTAACTCTTAGTTTGAGTTATCATTAATATTTTCGTCTGAATTGGCTTGATTTTGATACTATTTTGGTCTGAATTTCGGTCCGTAATCGGTCTGAATTTTGTTTTAAAATTTTGTCTGAATTCGTCTGGAATTTTGGTCTAATTTTCGTTTAAGTTAAAATTTTTCGATGTAAATATTTATCAGATATTCGCACTAGTTTTTGGTCTGAATTTTGGGTTACTTTCGTTCGGTATTTGTTGTCGTTTTGACCTAAAGTTTCGTCTAACTATTGGTCTGAGTTGTGATCTAAATTTTTTTTCTAATTTTGGAATGAATTTTAAAACTGATTTTGGTTTTGATTCAGTCTGAATTTTGGATTTTCAGTCTGAGTTTTGACCTGAACTTGATCTCATTTTGGTCGATTTTTGTTGGAATTTTGGTCCGATTCGTGGTCTTTGTTTTTTTTAACCGGTTGTTGCCCGGTACCCGAAAGCGTGTACGGATCTCGTTGAAATTTAAAATGTATCGGTTTTTTGGTCAAATTAAAGAACGTATTTAATTTTTCATAAAAATGAAGTGCTTGGTTATGGAGTTGTGAGATCGTAAACTCACCACCAGGCCGGTATTAATAGTGATATCGATGCTAAGTGTGATATGAATATATATTTTAAAAATTTGTTTAAAGTACAATCCAAATAAAATGTTTAATTTTTTTTCGGGTTTTTGTTTCGACCAAAAATTACTCAAAAAATAGAGATGTATCAAATTGTTTCATCAAAATTTTTTCTCAAAGGAAATTAAAATTTTTGATCTGAATTTGGTTCTTTTTTTGGTTTGAATTTCGATCTGAAAAAAGTATATGAACTTTAGTTTGAAATTTGGTTAAAATTTCCGCCTAAATTTCTATCCGATCTTAGTTTGAATTTTGGTCACTGTTTTGTTCCAGTTATCTTTTAATTTTTGACCTGTATTTGGTAAAATTTTGCACTAGTTATTGTTCTAGGTCTTGGTTTTGGTCGATAGTGAGTCTGATATTTATCTTTTAATTTAGTAAAATCAGCCCGCCCCAAACACAAATCCTAGAATCGCCACTGGTAGTGACTTCGCCATCCTGGTTTTCTTCACGAGTAAACACTCAACTACTAGATAAGTTTACTAGTCTAGTTTTTCCTTGACACAGACTAACAACAGCCTTTTAAATCACCTTAAAAATTGTTGTATTAAAATCAAAGTGGGGGGGGGGGAGCATAGGATGAAAACAGTTGAGAACCACTGCTCTAAAATAACAATAACAACAGTTGTATGGCCATAGTATGAAATTAAATGAATTATTAAAAATAATCGATTATTTACAATTTTTAAACTCGAACTTGACATGTTTTTTTTATTTCACGGTCAAAAATCATAGTCACAATTAAGCGTGTAAAGAAGCAATTAAACGGAAAAAAACGTTCTGTATTTTAAATAGGATTTTTTCGTTGTAAAGATTTTTGTTCAACTAAGCGGGTAAACCAATTTAAATGAGAAACAATTAAGAGTATATTACTTTAACACTGAATAAAGTTTCAAACAAAAGAAAATTAAACTTCAGCCACAGAATGCTGTCTAGATAATGCTTACTGATTGCGAAACTTATTACAAAATTTCTTTGCATTTAAGTTGAGTAGCATTGCAACATTTCTCATAATGAGTTTTGCGGTTATTTCTAATTATGGTCATAATAATTATTTACCTAAATGTGCAATCACTAGAGAATAAATCTTGAAAAGTGTAGAGGTGATTTATCAGGAAATCTAGTTGGTTGATGATTGCCATTTATTATGTGAAAGTATAAGCCATGGACTAATGGATAACTTATATTACACAGCAGGTATTCATAGCTTCTCTACTTGTGGTAAATTTTCAAATTACAAAAAAGTTGTTCATTTACCCTTAAAGTATTTTTTTTAATTTAGTCGGCTTCAAACTGTTTTTAATTATTTCCGCTTCGTAAACTATTTTTCTTAACCTCAAAATGAGGTGTCTAAATACCATCGGTTATATGTATACACCCAGTAAAAAAAACGTATAACAATTAACATTCAAGTGAAGCAGTTAATGAGTAGATCTGAGCTTGCAATATGTAGACAGCGTAGAGCATAGACGATACAATCAGTGGCGGGACGCCTATATAAGCTTAAAAACCGCGTCCGCCCAACAAATTCTAATTAGAAATTTTTACGGAATGCTTTCACAAATTTACAAGTTTTTTCTTTGTCATTGGACTGAAAGAAAAATTCTGCTTTAAAGTTTTCAATGTATGCTACTATGTTTTTTAAGAGGAAGAAAATAGGAGAGATGCTGCCGAAATTTTAAAAACATAATAAAAATAATAGGGCACACACAATCTTCTTTTTCTTGCTATTTTTTTAATAAACTTATTTTATTTTCTTTAGAGATTTTTGTTTTTATTTTTTTTTTAAATTTTAAGTACACATTTAAGGAACATAAATAATATTTGTTTTGCACTTTTCGCAAAGTGATAAAAGTCCAATTTCACATTCCCTTTTTTATTAGAAAAAGTCCATCATGGTTGCACTCATATGAGCACGACCGTCCTGCCCATGCCGTTCATGCTTGCGCCCGTGTGAGCAGCCACTTACAGTTAAGTTACTAGCAAAAGCGGAGTGTCATTCATGCTATTCAAAATCGTATGCTATCATATCATGTTGTCTTGCTTAATCTCATAAAAATTTCAATAGTTTTGTTAGTATGAGTAGTTTTAAAAAGTTTAGTATCTTATATTTTTTGTTGCTGCTATGTAGGATTTTTGATGGAACTTGAAAGTTGGCTTTTGCTTTTTTTTACTCGCATTTACACTGCCGGAGCGAATACAAAAATCGTCATTCTGGTTAAAAGAAACACAGTAATTCATTGTGTTCCGATTCAATTTTTCAATAAAAAGTTGATTTAAGAACATAACGTTATAATGAACATATGTAGTTGGGAAAAAATTTGTCTGCGCCTGTTTCATCAATAAATGCTGGACAAGCCAGTGGATACAACATGTGCGCACTTTTGTAGCGGATAGATGCAAGTTGTATTGTGCATAGGGTGGTGAGCGTACTTAATTCTGGAGTGCACACATATGCATAGAAAATTTAAATTTTTAAATTTTTTTTCGTTGTACATCAAGTGCGAATGTATTGAAGTTGGCTCACATTTGTACATTCGAACTTTGCACATATGTTGTATCGTTCTCGGCTGTTTTTAGCTATTTCTATCATTTTACTCACCTCCACTTTATATGTTTAATTAGTTTGAATGTTACATCGATTCTATGCGTTTACGCCTTCCAGACGCACGTAGAAAGTTTCGCTTTAAAAACTTTTTAAACGATCTAAAACATAAAATGTCTCCTTCCGCCATTTGTGAATCCAATGTACATACATTTGTGTGTTCAATAATGCAAACTTTCTGCTGAAAATGAGCCCTAAATTTTTTACTGGGTCCATAAAAAAAAAAATTTACACTCATACACGTACAATACATACATACATACATAGATGAATAGAATAAAAATATGTACGAGCACGAGTACCTACGAATAAGAAAAGCAGGTTGTGAATTACAATAGAAAAGCGTGAAAGTGTGAAGCGTGTAAAAAAGCTACATGAGAAAACTCTCAAGAGATATTGTTAAAAATAACAACAACAAAAAACGGAAACAAAATGCATACAATTTGAAAAACAAAACCGAAAATGAAAATAAAAAATAACAAGAAAAAACAAATAAAACGAAATTGTAGAAAAATGGAAAACCCATTTGGAAGTACAAAATGAAGGAAATTCTCAATTCTCATTTGTAATGTGAAACAGTGAGTGAGTGATAAACAAGAACAACAATAATAACAACAACAATAGCATAAAAATAACAACATAAACATGTTACAAAACAAAAGTAAATTAAGTTTGCTTCCTTCTTTTTGTTATTTTTGTTCAGTAGTGAAGCGAGTTTTTAATAGTGTGAGCAACAAAAAACAACTGGAAATTAAAAGAACACTTCCGACGGATGTTTATACTGTAACACATACTCGCACACATGCACAAATAAACACACACACATGAATAAGTTCGGATTTTTTACAAGACCGTGAGTAAGTGCATTTATATACACATACTCATAGAATATAGTTTAAGATGTTTTAAAAGTGTTAAAATTCTTCATGGATAACAATTAAATTTCTTTCTTAACGTTCTTGTGTATGTAAGCAATGTTTCATAATATACTCGGATGTTTGCGTAATGTAGAAATTTATTATAGAATTATAGTTGTTAAAAATCTCTATAAATAAGAGATTTTTTGAAGCGAAACAAAATCACAAGTTTGGGACTAAAATCGTATTAAGGGTTGTAATGATATGTTTGGCTAAGAGTTTTAAAAAAGGAAGGAATGGGATTTAAAATATATTATTAATTCTTCGTACTTAAGTAATTTCAAAGTTTTAAAACAAAATTTCCTCAAAAAAACTTATGATTCTTAGAGAATGGTGTAGTAATTGGCCTGTCCAGAGAAAAAGAGTTGACTAACTCTGCGACACAGCATAAATATTCATACACAAAATGAAAAAATAGGTGGTCCGTTGAAAAGCTTGTAGTCCTGATAATTAAAAAAAAATTAAAAATTATTGTGTATTCAAATTGCATAAATGTAAAATATAATCAATTCCCTACTTCCTAGTACTTTTTCAACTCTAACAAACAACTATAAATATTTTTTTTCTAATAATTAGAATTATCGCAAATAATTTTAATATCACCTAAAATAATTTTTTTCGTTAATTACTGGAAATCTGACCTTCAACTGACGATGGAATCAAAACGCACAGAGTACTGAAGCTACGCAACGTGTAGCTCCGGTATTTATCTATCGACTGAGCAGGATGAATACACATACAAAATTTTTAAACGTCTAAATTGTATCAAGTGGTTGCCCGCCTTTTGGCGGTCCTACCTGCTGGGGGGCTAATAGCAAACTTCAGGTAATTTTTTTATGTTATCTGAAACTTAAAACAATTATGGTTAAAAAATTTTCCAAATTGGATTTTGATTTTTGTTGCCTATTCAAAATAAAAAAAGCTATCAGATCCTTGAAAATTTCTATCCTAAAAAGTATTTTAGTGATTTTCTACTGTCTGTAAAATACAGAAGCAAATGTTTAATTTTTTACTAGGTTTCTTATAAACTGCTATTTTTATACTTTTTTTGTATTTTGATTTATAAAATCTATTTTTCGAGCTTTACTACTGATTTCATAAAGAAGCACTGTCACGCACTGTTCGCTAAGGGAAATTGAATTTTAAGATTTAATTTTTATATTTTTTTGGTTTCTGGAGGAACTGTTAAAAAAATTGTATAAAATTGCTTTTAGATTTTATAGACGATACAAAATGCCCGAACCCGACTTTCTCGCACCTTTGGGTTAATCGAAAACGAAATATATTTAACTACGCCTATTTTCAATCACCTTAAAAAAATTTAATTCTGTAGGCGCCTATGAAATGTTAGTGAATGATGTTAAGAGTGTTCGGCTCGGACTTGGCCCTCCAGGGACTATTGTGCCTTAATAGTAGTAGTAGTAAGAAAATAACATTTTAATATTACATATTACCTGTCAAACAAAGAATTTTATTACCTTATTTCTTTACTACTTTATAGCAAAGAAAAAAATAAATAAAAAACCATGGAATTTTTTTCGTATACCATATTTTTATGTTATGTGTTTGTAGATATTTATTTTTAAATACATATCATTGGACATTGATTGCTTTTACAAAATTCACCCCGTTATCAGTCACTGTGCTAGTGAACTTTGACATTAGATTATAGGTATGTACAATGAATATCATATAATTGCTTCCCTATTGCATCATGGGGTTCCATAAATCGCCAACATGCTATAGCATTAAGTATTAAAGATTCTTCGCTGATCCACTGTGTCGTTTACTTAATTAAAGGATAAATATCTGACTAAATATAGACCGAAACCCAAATCTAGACCGAAAACTAATGTAAAAATTTTATAAATACACGAAAATTATAAGGCAAAAATTAAGAGATAACTGGAACAAAACTGAGACCAAAATTAAAAAAAAAACAATGTTCAGACCACGAATCGGACCGAAATTCCAACAAACTCGATCAAAACTCTGACCAAAAACCCAAGATTTAGACCGCATCCAAATCAAAATCAGCTTAAACTTCACTCTAAAAATTAAAAAAAAAATTTAGACCACAACTCAGACTAATAGATAGACAAAACATTAGGCTAAAATGACGTCAAATAGCGAATGAAAGCAACCCAAAATTCAGGCCAAAAACTAGTGTGAAATATCTGATAAATATTCTCACCAAAAATTTTTAACTCGAATTAAACAAAAACTAGACCAAAATTCCAGCTGAATTGTAGTCCGAGTGTATTTAATAACCAGCATGGCGGCTAAACAGAATTAATGGGGGAGGGACCTCTGGACCCGTCACTGGGAATAAATTCTCTTCTTTTATGGTACAACAGTCCATGGAGGGGCTATATCGAGATCTGCGCGTCTATTCATGTTGCGCGAGTAATATTTTTGTGCCGAATCCGAGCTTTTCTTAGGAAACTTTTATTCTTGGAAGTTTGGCATTATCAGTTAAGAGACGGTGCCGTGTAGAAAAATTTTTATTTTTAATTCACAAACATCAAATAACTGTACTTATGCAAGTAGCTAGAATTTACAGCGAAAAACTGTTTCATCTATTCTATTAACTACTTTGAAACCAATATGTACGTGAGTGAAAACTGATTGATTTTTTTTACAAATTTAGACAAAGGATGCCTCGTAATCAAAAGCCGCCCGCATAGGGCTTAAAATATACTTAATTTTAAACTATGATTATGCGCCATTGAATTTTATTAACCCCAAAACTCATCCCGGATCCGCTAGAGTATACGACAGTGTAGGTGCACAATGAATGCATAACCTCCGAAAAGTATAATTATAATAATAACAACATCAGCATTGTGGTTACCACAATAATATTGTGGTATACCAAACTATTCTCGTGTACTCGAACACGCTGCGTTATTGGCATAAAATCATATCAATGGTTATTGTTGTGATGGTAATTAATATGATTTTTATTATTGTGGTGAAGGATAAGTTCATGTGATTGATATCAGTTGTAGCTACATTAATATTTACTATTTACAAACGCAAATAAAGATTTGTATTATTCTCATTTATGCAGTAAAGGTACACTCATAGAAATAAATCTACTTCTAGTTGGAAATAATACTGTGGAAGTTCAGTTTGTTAAGTTTTTTTTGTATAAATTTATCTGTGGCAATAAGAAGAGTCCACATAAGCACAAATTGAGCTATTATGGTCTTAATATTCCTATTTATAGGAAGGTTTAAAGGAAGGTTTAGAAATCATATTACATCACTTTTATTAATCGCTTATGATTCGGCTACCTAACAGTATTACAATTTCAGGCGTGAGCTACACAGTCATATTGTCACAAATATGTATGTATGTATCTTGCTCTGTGTAATATAGGTAATATAGATTTAAAAAAATCTAAATCTCAATATCCTTGGCTCGATTTAATTTGAATTTAAATGTTTAAGCAGAAGAAAATAATTATACTCTAACCAATGCGATCGCGATATTTAAATGCTTTAATTTAACGAAACGTTCATAGAGACACTGCACAACATTATTTGAAAAAAATCATTTATTAGTCGTTGTCAACTCATTTATCTGGGATGGAATTGGAAGTATAATGACTCGTAAGGAATGTGGAAAAACTAATCGCGAAACTGCATGACGTTTTAACAGATCAAACAAACTTTATTAAAGTAATGGGGTTCGGCGACCTTTAATCATGAATAAACTTAGAAAATTGTAGATACCTAAAGCTGCATGCTTCAAAAAGCCTACAGCATCTGAAATAACATGAATAAATAGGGCTTCGATGTTACCATAAGATGTATTGGTCTAGTTTATCATGATCAAAAAAGTGTTAGCCTCCGCTAGAAGGCATGCTTTGAATTTCCAGCCTCTCATTTTTAATGGGCCGATCAATTGCAAAGGGTTATTTTGGTTCACATTAGAATTACTGACTGTTATAAACTTTTCTGAAACTACAATATACAATTGAATGGTTCAATGGTTCACGGATAAAAACTAAAATGAGTCCCTTCAGCACGCGTCACATGATGTGGCAACATTATTTACGCATTGTTGTTTACTTCATTAAAAAGTTTTTCATTTTTATGTTACAAAAAGAGCAACCATGGTTTTTAAAATATTTCATTTTCTCTTTTCAATGAACTTTCTTCAATTTTTGCTACATCGCCTAATGTGGATATTATTTTGAAATTTGAATTAGGAAAGAATAAACTATAAACCAAAACATACTATACAATAAAACAATACAAGCAATTAAAAATATTAAAAAATTAAAAATATACCAGGCGCTGAAAAAATGTATGCAATTGTATGAATAATTTAATTTGCTACTGATTACACAGTGCAACAAAAATATTATGGATAGATTTTCCTGCGGTCTTATAGTATTTTAGTCCATCACATCTAGTTCTCCCACAATGAGTACCTGAAGTCGGAAAAACGGGATCTTCAGGGGCTACTAAGAAATTTATTTATTTTGACAGATAAGCAAGTCGGGATAATTTGGCACGCTTTTTATATTTAAGCCCATATGTGCCGGAGAAATGATGATTTGTGCAAAAACAAATATACAGTCGTTAAAAGGTAGTCAAGATCCAACTTTTGGCATTATTAGATGATTCAAAACCACATCACAATATGTGTCTATAACACATTTAAAAACTCAAACTTTGAGGGGATAATAGGCCATAAGAGGGGGTGGCAAAAACATTAAATAATAATAATAATAAAATTAAATTGTAATTTTAATGGTGAAAAATTTTTACTTAACTCTCAAAATTAACAAAAGAAACCATTTTTAGTCCGTAACTGATTCGCATAAATAAATTAACTGCCAGTAATGTTGGCACATTTTAAATTAACTTTTTTTTCATTCTAAACATTTAATTGGATTGGATTGTTTTAGTTTTTTGGGCATCGGGCTTAAAAAAATTATGCAGAACTCCTCTTCTCGCTGTGTATTTGACTTTTCAGTACTATTCACTGTACATTTTTTCTTTACTGGTGGTGTTTTCTTGTTGCTAATTTTTCTAGCTCTTTTCTTTTATCAGCAGAAGTCAAAATCAAACTCTTCATCGGCTTTCGGCCACGATTTGATTTTTTTGTTGGTGTGCTTTTATGCAAAGGACCAATTTTATTTAAAGATGCTATTAGCGGTGTACGCACTTGAATGAGTGGCAACTTCAGATGTGGACGCATTCGCTGATTCAGAACCGTTTACTTCACTCTTAGCACCTGGAGGCATAAAACTAGGGTCATATTGTTTTCCATGACATTTGCCACGTTACCCCCATAAATTCATGCCACATTACCCCGAAGCGGCATTTATGGTAAAATGTTACACGGCATCGAAACATGTTAAGGATGTGTACAGTTATATATTCTTCTGGGATATGAGCAGCTACATATATGTATAAAACATATGAATTAACAACTTGACAGATATTTAGCCATCATACACACAGAATGAATGTCAATTGCCACGTTACCCCCAAGGCCAAATTACCCCCACTTGCCCTATATACTCTTTTCCTCTAAAGGTAAATCTCGCTCATAAGACAAAAGTTGAAATTTGGTTGCACTGTATTGCACTGAATAACAGAAAAAAAAGCAAAATTGAAGTAAGAGGTTTTTCAAGATGGTTTAGCTCACGAACGGTAATCGCTAGAGCTGAAATATTTTGGGAATAATCACATAATAGACCAAGGTTCATTATCATAGGTGCACAATCAGACCGATTATTTTGTGTATGGGACTCGATATAGAAATTATGTATTGCATACTTTCAGACTTAAAGTAAAAAATATTATAAAACACACACTTACTGCCGATTTCAAAGTGACGGGTTAACTCATGTCAATTCAATTTCACAGTTTCAAGTTATAAGGCAGTTAACTGCCCAATATTGGTGAGTTAATTGCCAGTTTTTTAAATAAAGAAATCAGTTGAGAGGCGTTCAGGCTTGCGCAAATGTAAATAACCACTTTTAAACTTACACATGTTATGAAACCTCACACTTCACCGCACAGTGATTTGATCCCACACCACGATGGCACAAAATTAGAAGGAGTGTGATCTTATATTTTTGGTCCCTCTAATCTGAAGTCAGTTTTAGTCAGCCTGCTAAGGTTTCGCCACAGACTAAAGTTTAAATTTTTATCATATTTGTAATGGGAGTTTGGCGGTTTGATCTTCAAGAAATTTATTTTATTTAATTATGTTGATATTGAACTTCTCAGAAAGTTTAACAATTTTTACTGGAATCCTTTAATGTTGGAATAAAAATGAGATTAATGAAAACAATTTTTGACTTTTTTCTTTTTCATTAATTTTTCAGAAAGATTGCATGCTTTTAGGGCTAACAAAAAAATTTAATTCAAATGTTTGTCGAAAAAACCGTGTTCAGACCTATTTTCAAATTGAATTATATCCTGAAAGCGGAAGAAAACGAAGGAAGTTATTGCATATTCCGATTGAGAAAGGTGCCTTCTAAAATTTAAAATAATCAACGAACATGTTTTCTACATTTTCTCTCCCGAAATTCGCCAATTTTAAATTTTCGTATTTTCAAAAATACTTAACTTTGGAGACAATAAAGAATTTTCGCCTTTCAAGATTTTGATTAAAAGATAACTCCAAAAATTTCCTTGATACATTGTAAATACAAAACTGGAACTTTTGTCAGAATATCATTAAAAACTTATTTTTCTACTGACTAAAAACTAAAAATTAACGATCCAACATTTTTGTGAAAATTTTTTGATTTTGAGCTACTTTGCACCCACACTAACTATTTTTTCGCCTTAATTTTTGGGTTTTTTTTTTGTTGGAATATTTTCTTTAAAATGACATCAAATTGGTTTGGTTTTGACATTGTGAATTTTTTGAATTTTGTCTATAATGAAATAATTAGATTTAAGCCTGTTCTTGAACTCAAAGGAAAATCTTTGGAGTGTTATTTTTAACCGGATTTATTCAAGTGCTTTCCAGATTTCTATTTAAATCAATCAAGTGCAGAAATAAATTAGGTTTAGATGGAAATGCCAACATTCAAGCTAAGGAATCTTATCCAACGCCGAAGACGTATTACTATATTTATGATAGTCTGACTTACGTAATACCTACCTCAGAAATTGGAGCCTTTGAGCTCTATGTTTTCTTATTAATTTTGAAATAGAAGTATAATTATTTCCTACCTTCCTTTTGAATAAAGTTCATACTTCATAAACAAATACAAATCTGCAAACGAACTTTTGTGACTGAAAGAATACTTATTTCTATAAGTGTATCAGCGGATTTGAATAGCATTTAAAAAATTAAGGACTGCACTTATCAACAATTGTTTATGGGTGTGTATGAGTGTGCACTTCTGTGCAGTTAACAAGGACACTTAATGTTCACATTCACGTGTTGTTTGCCTTGAAAATGACCGCATAAAATCCTTGTTGCATTTTTAATGACGTTTCCATTGTGGTCATTAAATAGAGCGAGTTTCGCGTTTCCATTTACGCTTGAATAGACTATTTTTATTCACTTTTCATTTCGTTTTACTCTTTATTCTGACATATTCTTATTTTTCCTTTTTTTCACCACTGCCGTGCCAGGCATGAGAAATTTAAGGACGTAGTTAATATGGCCACGAGATGTTGTTGGCCAACATTGTTGTCAGCCAATCGATGTCGATGTTCTTGGCATTCATTGTCAAGGCAGTATGTGCAAATATGAATGGTTTGAGTTCGCTTGAAGATAGTATGGCGGTGGGACGGTGGTAATGGCGTTGGCATTGATGATGGTCGTGCTACAGGTGTTCCCTGTACTGTGCTATTATGGGTGCAGATGGTACGAGCAAATTACTGATGATGATGAAGATAAACTGTTGCATTTTTATTACTATGCTCGTAAAAAGACAATTACATTTATGGAAAGTTTTTAAATTGAAAATTTTAATCTTAACCAAAGTAAACCACAAAAAACCATTTTTATATATTTCATGTGGTTGAAATCGGAAAAGTCTATATTTCTAATACCACTTAATCACCAAGAAGATTATTTAGCATATTCAAAAGATTCTTTGTTCAAGGAAAGCTAATTGTTTTTAAAAAATTGGTTGCAGCAACTACCGGTGATGGATTTGATTTTTTGAAATGTTTGTGGTCTAAATATATATTTAGGATTCCGATTCCATAGTCTTCTAAAAAAATCATAATGAATCTATGATAACATAGATTTTCAGCTCAGCTAGACTCAAGATTTCAGGGAAGAAAAAACCCGAACTAAATGAAGCAATAATTCCTTAATAGAAATGGATAAAGTGAATCCTAGGCTAGTCAGCATTCTATTGCTTTATGAAAACCCTTTGTCGCTGAGGCTAACCATACACGAAATAACAGTGTGATAGGATCAATCTAAGGACTACAACAAATTTGGCATCAGTACAACGGAAAAGTTGTCCGTGATCAGTATACGAATAAAGCATAAAAAATGTTTTGGTATAAATTATACGCTGTATTGAGCACAGCGAGATAAAGCTAACGCTAACGAAATGAGTAGAGTCAAGATATTCGAAAGGCTAGATAAGACACCCATTACTGACGGCTACAGTCAGCCTTACGGCCACAGAGAGTGGTAAATTCAAGTAATACTGAGCTGATGATTTTCATTAATAAAACTTAAATACGCAGCTTTAATTCTCCGGATCTCAATGAGCAGACATTGACTCTTTCAACTACCAGGGTTTTAAGAGCTATTCTGGATTAGAAGCTGAATTGGAGACTGAACAGGGAACATCGACAGAAAGAAACGGGCGGACCCTATCGGAAAGCGATATTTCAATTGAGGCTCTTGATTCCGCCGTCATAAAATCTAAACTAGAAAAACAGTGCGGGCAGAGCCTTATTGACCTAGCCCGATACAACAACGTTGCTATAATATGTGTGTATATATATGGCACATTCTCTGTCAACGGTAGACACCCCTTGCCCAAAATTGGTTAAAGTATTTTAAGGCATGTTTGGGCTCAAATGAAAACTTAATATCTCTAGTTTGGAATGCAATAAAGCCTTTTTTGATTTGGCATGATGGCGGACCAATATGGCGGCTACAAGTCTACCACCTCACCTTTAAAGAATAGTTTTATCAAGCGTACGTTTACCCAAGTCATCATAAAAGAATAGATAAAGCCTTTTTTCATATATTTTTTATCGCTGAATACAAATCTAATATTATTTTTCACGGGAAATGTTACGTGTTGTCCCTAACCTCAAAAAGGTCCAAAAAGGTTGTTTTTCGGGTCTTACGTTTACCCAAGTCATCATAAACGAGAAAAGCTTATTTTTATGTAATTTCAGTTGATGAACATGAATCAAATATTATTTTCTACGGAATATTTTACGTGCTGTCCCTAACCTCAAAAAATGAAAAAACCCAAAAAAAAGTTTTTCGTGTCTCACGTGTCATCAGAAAACTTCCCAAAAAACTTAGACGAGCTGGTTTGAATTAGTATTCATACAAGAGTGGAATTTCCACAACAATCTTTATGAGAACCAGGCTAACGACCTGTATGATTTCCCATAGAATATTTTTCTCCCACATATTAACCCTTTGGCACCCACCATTATGGATCTTTTTTGCTCTTTTCGAAAAAGTTTCTTTTTTGACCCATACGAGGGTTGATAGAGAGTTAATATGTTGCCCATGAACTTTTACTAAAGGTCACTGAAAATATGTATTCTTGACTTTAGTAAAAATAAACCAAAATTCCAAAAATGTTTTTACTTTTTATACGCAGTGGACAAGTGTATCAAGTGTATAACGATAATTATGGCCTATTGCAGCATGTTATTGCGCAAAATTTATATAGGGCTTTGTTCACTAAATATTCTGCTATAGTTTGGTAAAAAATAAACAACTTTTTAGAAAGCATAACGTAAATGAGGGTAATTCGGATCGCTTTATATAATTCGGATCGATTTTGTTTTGCTAATAACTTTTCTTTGGTATTTTTTAAAATTACGTCATTTTTCCGAAACGAACGAGAATTTCCTCTTTCTAATGATATGCAATACTTATTTCAATTATTTCAAATTAATCAGTTGTGAGCGAAAAAACAAAGAGTGAGCGTATTTTCATACCAAGCCTTAGTAAATAATATAAGAAACCCACAAATTTTATAACAATAATAACTTTTGTGCTGGTAAGTATATTTATATAATTTATATAGGGTTTTGTTCACTAAACATTCTGCTATAGTTTGGTAAAAATAAGCACCATTTTAGAAAACATACTAAGACAAAAATTGACTTTTAAAATCGATCCGAATTACCAACATGCGTTTTTCTATTTGCATATAATTCGGATGGATGATCTGAATTACCAGCAAATGAGGTGTTTGCAAAATTACAAAATTTTGAAAAACTATACTATATTAATGAAAGTTTTTTGGTTGTAATTTAGATATAATAGGTGATATTTGGAGGTAATTCGGATCGACCCTTTGTTTAGAGAGTTTTTGTGGAATTTGAGTTCAAAGTTTAAATAAACTTGAATTTTTTTTTTAATTTTAGTTAAAAATTTTTCATTTTAAAATCAAAAAAATATATTTTTAAATTGAAATATTAATTGAAATTAATAGCGTTTCTTAGTGTTATATCAATTTTGGAACTAACAAGTAATTTTTAAATTAAATTCAGTTAAGTGATTTTAATTTTTGACTATGTCAACTTATAAGTTTTAATTCAGAAATTGCTTAGAATGATTCAAAAAGATGATTTTTTATATATTTCATTGTTCACAGGTTCATGGACTAGCGGATCACAATTTTATTACTTTAGCTTGATATGATATTCGAAGATATTGGATTTTTCGGAAAATACCACGCCCACTTTGAGATACAGTCACATTTTATAGCCAATAACTTGACATATATACAAGTGCATCTCTACACTAAATTTGACTGAGATCAGACAAACGGTTTATGATTACATAAGCAAAATACATAGATGTGGCAATAATTTGTATGTATGTGTGAATATGTATTTACGCATACATACATTTTTTTTTATATATTTTCCTTAAACCCCAAAATTACATTTTGCATCTAAATAAACCTCAAATTCAAAATAATTTGTTATTAATTTTACCAATACACAAAATAAACATCTGGGCTTTTTTAAGCCCAGGGGGGTAACTTAAGAGGTTGAGACAATAAAACAAAAATTTTTTTCTATCAACTTATTCCGATTGAAACAAATTATGTTTTTTTGTGCTCAGAAAACATTGGAGCAAGAAGTCATGAAGTTTCAGATCGATAATGTGTTTAAACCCAAAATGGGCTTAATTAAGCCCAGGTGCCCATCCTGGGGTTAAAAGTATTTTTCAAACTAAAAGTTTATTTTTTTCTCGAATTTTTACACCTTTCATGCATTTCGGTTATTATAATGTACACTCAGAAAAAAACATCCCAGTAATCAAGAAAAACGTTCCTTTACTTTGTACCATGAAATCAATACTATATACCATAATATGGCTATATTATATCAAAAATGATAGTCTAAAAACTATTAAAATTAAGGGAAAATACCATTGACCAAATCCTATTGAAATAATAGGATTTTTATATTGATTCCATGTGATTTTTTAGTGAGTTTATACAATTTCAAAAGCTCTACAGCCTTTCTCAAAAACTTCTTTCAATCTTTTTTTGGTTTTTATTCTTAACAAAGTCCGAATCTACGAGTCAAAAACTACAACAAATTTTTTTATCCCCAAATAAAAAAGTGAGAAGAAAGGGTTAAATGGAAAAATCGTTTTTTTTTAAGGTATCCTATTACAAATCTTTGTATTTCAAAAGTATTTTGTGAAAATTTCAGTGAGAAACTCCGAGTTTTTCGAAGATGTAGACGATTATAGCGCCGAACGTAAATATATTTTATTTATTAAAAATTGATAGTTTAAATTTTGAACCCATTTTTCTCAAAACAAAGGGTTAGCCATTGGCGTGCATGATAACTAAAAAAAAATTTAACGAATTCGTTTGAAATTTAAATAAGTTCTTCTACACAACAATGGCCCCAGGACATAATAAAAAAATTAATTTGGTTAATTCTCTTCTCAATTTGTATCGCTTTGCGAAAAAATGCTTTTGGGAGTCCGCCATTTTGTGAATGGTTCGACTGCCATATTTTTTCTAATAATACTTTTTTTCTTTAGACATTCCAGTGTGCAAGTTAATGGCACCAGCTAATGACGATTTTCAAATCCTTTTTAAAATTTTATAAAAATTATTACACAAATTTTCCATGTACTTGAAATATATGCCAAAAAAATTCCGGAGTCTGGAAGTACATTTTTATTAATCTATCAGTCCTATAAAAATTGCAAAAATTTTGGACCGAAAAGTGTAGGATCCCCCTTAAACGACAAAGAACAATAAATTTCACAATGAAAGTCTAACTTTTTTTTCGTGCAAATCATAAATTTTGTATTATTTTAGTTTTGGACGGGTAGGTATTTATTTGTAAAAATTTGGACCCAGTTTACATTGAATCATACGTAGATTCTTTTTTACTATCCGATTTTTTAGCAAAGAATTTAATAATTTGCTTATAAAGAGGACCATCACACCATATGCCAGTGTAAGATAGTTTCAAAGTAAAAAACAGATTTGTTGTCTCTAGAAAGAGAATATTAGAAAAGTTGTGTGTTTCCAACGACTTGAATTACCAAAATTTCATAAAATCAGCTCGCAGACAAGAACACAAAATGTCTAGTCTTGATTAAGAATATATTAATTCTCGTTAGGAAGGCTACTTTGTATTTGAGTTTATTTCGGATTGTGACATAATATAGCTATCCAGATCACGGGGTCAACCTATGAACACAGTCTACCAATTAAGAAGAGAAATGTACTTGATATTTGGGTCGATATTTTAGTTTTAATTGGGGCAGGTACGCAATACAAATAAAGTTAACTATTTTGTTTATATTCTGCTTATAATTTCGTTGCATTCACAATGCAGACCTCACTTTTCGTTGCTTACTCACTCACACTCGTACATTTGTAAGTGTTTGTATTTTCACTTTATTCATTGAATATTCAATGCTTCGAGGAAAGAAAACACGGTTGCACGTTGAAAGTGCCACAGAATATTATTTTGTATTTGTTATGCTCCGTCTTTGGTGGCATTGTCCTTGAAATGTGTCAATCAGTGGATGTGTGGATTGGTGACAGAAGGTTGGGCCTAACTATTGCTAAAGCTGTATATATGTATTTATGTATATGTGAGTGTGTTAGTGAGCTGCCGCAAACATTTTAATTCAAAACAAATTACTAGTGGCAGCTAAGCGTATGTATGTCTATATTGATGTATGTATATCTTCCTGCTATTACGTTTTCATTCATTGAAAAAGAGATGGAGAAGGAGAAAAGTTGGTGAGAAACTGTTTACTATTTGTGTGGCGACACCTGAAAATTGGAAGAAATTAGAATCAAAAAATAAAAAAAGGAGAGGGTAGAGAAAGAAAACTTAACAAGGTTAACAATAACGAAATTTTAAAGGTCATGGTTACTTTTTAACTTACATACATATTCACGTATTCACTACTAAGTACACTTTTCCAAGTTTATATTCCTCCTCGTTGCTTTTATTATAAACTCATTAACATTCAATAAAATACCAATTTAATTTTTTTTTATGAAAGTTTGTTAAGAATATTTTTTATAATTTTTATTATTCAGAATTTTCTAAAAGATTCATATTGTGTTTTGTCTTAGCTACCTACGTACGTAGTTTGAGGTATAAACTTTTTTTTCGAAGGATTAATTTGTTATTTTAATTTAAACATGGCGCATATGGTTAATATTACAAATGTACAACGATAATATTAACAACAAAAACAAAAGCCACAATTCAAATCTGCACAAGTCAATAAAGAAAAAAGTTTTCCAAACTTTTTCAGAAGTCGTGCGCCTGTTTTCCTAAACTCTTCGCCGACCTTTTTTTTTGTTTTTGTTTCACACTAATTGAATTTGCACGCAATCATAAAAGTTTTGCATGGAAACCAACCAGTTGCTTAAGTTCGAGCAAAATTTGATTGCTGCAAAATTCGCCAAGAACAAATTACATTTGTTTGTGATAAAAACCACTAGAAAACAAAGCAATACGTTCAATTAGTCGATCCTGATCGACCTGTGAATACCGTACAAATTTATAAATACAGTACCCGCTCAGTTATATAGACGCTCGCATATATGAACATCCAAACGAGTGAACAAAAACAAGCCCAACATTTTTTGTACACGAGGTTCTAAAAAGTGAACAAGTCTAATCTCTATTATGTGAACAGTATTTTAGGTTAGGTTAGGTTGGAGTGGCTGTCGAGAGACACACTTAGGCCTGAACGACCCATTGTGATACCACATAGTTGGACCTACAGTTTAACGCCGATTCCGAACGGCGGTGTGGCAATTTTTTATCGGCTTGGTGGTTTTGCCATTACCAACCAATGTGTGTACTTGTACACTATCTTATAATTCTCATACACTTCATATTGATAGTGAATATAAGAAAGTAATGAAAATTAACCACCAGACGAAGACGGGAATCGAACCTGAACCTCCCAGATGAAAGTCTAGTGCACTACCCACTAGACTATCGAGGTCGTCTGAACAGTATTTTAATATTACTTGTTTTTATTTTCAAGTCCGTTTTTGTTTGCTTTTCAGTACATATGAAACTTTTAACGAAAATGTAAGGTTGCAGTAAACACTTTGGAAGTTTTAGATGCTTTCAAATCATCGTTTTGGCTGACGAAAATTGTAAAACTAATGAAATGTTGAGGTTTCGTAAATACAGAAATGCATGTGAACCTAAACGCAAATAAAACACAAACACAATTTTTCGATTTTCAATAATTCATTTTAATTTGTTTTTGTTTTTAATTTGAACTCTGAAATAAAAGTTTTATGTTTGTACAATGAGCAATGAATTTTTCAATAAAAATACGTTTTATTCATTAAAACACAATTTTGTAATTTTTCATATAAGAGATAAAAAGGCAAATACAGTAGAATCGCGATAATTCGTACCCCGTTAATTCGAAAATCTCAATAATTCGTAACAAACTGTTGGTCCCTTTAAAAAATCGTTTTAATTCGTAAAAATTCTATACATTTTGGTCCCCTCGCTAATTCGTATTTTTTTTTTCAATAGGTCTGTTTAACCACTTATAAATTGAAATTGGTTGTCGACAACCTCTTAAAATTCGTAATGCAAAGCAAGATTACTATGTATGGCACTATGATTAGAAAAAAATCAATCACATCAAAAAATCATGGTTGACAAAATACGCGAGAAGAGCCTTAAACAACTAAAAATTACAGGATTTTTAAAACATAGTTTTTAATGGGGCCCAATGTGTATACATATTTCGGTTAAATGAATAATTGTTTTTGCGTTTTTCTTTCTATTAAAGAAATTGAAAAAAACATCAATTCGTAGTTTTCTTATTTTAACTTCGTTAACCCTGGGATTGTATGTCCAAATAATGTTCGAAAACTCAAGTAAAATGGGAGATATGGTTTCCATTCAGGTCTGAGAACTGTTTAATTTTTTTTAACTTGCAGCCAATTTGACACAGCCTTTTTAGTTTTTCAATGTTATTTGGACACTTTCCATTTTTTTTGGAGGGGTTTAAGCGGTATTTTTATCTTCAAGAATAAAATGCGCCGAGGGGTGGCTGATTTGAGAAAGAATGCCCCATATATATTCACATATTCGGATGTATTAATAATTCAATTAGGTGAACAATGCTTGTCTGAATTAGTTCACATAAGCGAGCGGGCACTGTATATGCTTGAGATAATTTGTAGTTCGTAAGAAAGATTTACGTCCACCCCGGGGATAAAAAACTCGATCTTAAAGGTGTATGGGATATATTGTATTAACATAGTAATGAAGAGACAGGAAAACACTTTCTCAATGTAGCGTATCTGTCAAACCGGTCTAGCATATTTGGCACTAGAGTATTAAGAGACGAATACCACAGGATCACTCAGGTATATTAATAAATCTGACCATGAGCTCCAGGCCCAGGTCCTGGCAAAAACCAGGATTGGGCTTCTGAAAATTGTGTTGTATAGCGCTGTTTTAAATCCGGAATTGTTGGCATGGTATCGAATGACATTGATAGAACTATCAGTTCCAAATCGGTATCTTCAACAATGCCACCAATATCACAGCTAGTGTCATACCAATATCTATTGATAATGATATTGGTGGCTATGTCACGGAGGACCTTTCTCCCTCCCCATACCGCATATCAACAGGCCGAGGTTTTAACAGCATGGAGCAGGAAAACAGCAAGACGGCGGAGGGCGGAGGAGGCAAAGTTCTTAAGCTCTCAAAGGCACGTTTAACTTGGATCGCGAAAAAACTCCAGCCGATGTGTCCATAAAAGAAATATAATTTAGAGTTACATCGTTTACCACCACTATACACAAAAAATATAAATTAACTTAACGAAGGGGTTTCCATCAATCTTAGAGTTAGATGGTGAGAAATTATATTCTCCAGTTGAATCTTGCGATCTTTTATGTTTATGCAAAGTACAATGTGTCTCGAAATATCATGGAAAAATGTTGTTAAAGACGATATAGCTTCTGTTATATCAGATTTAAAGTCAAGTTGTGAATTATGGACTAATTGAAATCGACATAAATTAAAAGTGGTATATATTTACGAAGATTCCTTGAACAAAAAAAAGTAAAAACGGAGTTTTAAGAGGTAAGAGTGGCACATTCCACAGCAATGTCATTAATTTGATAAGAACGTGATTTTTTCTCTTTATTACCCCTTTACTTTCCTCAGAAACCTGACGTGTTAGAGAATTCTGATTTCGAATTTGTACTGTCGGATTGTGTTATTAGGGAGGCCTAATTATTACTAATCGTATTATTTAAATTTAAATCAAATCAACACTGTTGCACGAACACTTCGCAATGTATTCAGTGTACTCAGTGGTTTTTTGAAATGAAATGAGTTGGAGGGGGAACAAATGGTTTACACATTCAAATGGAAAACATGAGAATAGTTCATTGAATTATGCAAAGTATACAAACAGTGAATCTGAACTAATATAACATCGTTAATGAAATTAGCTTGATGTAGCTAATTTAATACGTTCTTCAGCAGTTTCCTTACTGTTGCGTTACGTTTCCAAAAGTGGAAGTAAGGGAGGGGAATTACACATCTAGCATCCTCAGTGCAGATAATACATGTATAAAATGTTTACTTTTAAGCTTACTGCGTCACTTATGCTACAAACGTTTTACATATTTTGGTTTTGCATACCATACATTTAGGCGATCTGGCGTAAATCAACCACAAAGTGGTAACTTTTGTAAATACTCATAATTCACGAAAGCAGAATGAGAAAAGTTTTTCAGTGAGTGTATATGTCTCTGTGTGTGTATTATTAACCTATATTGTATAGGTATATGCTTTTGTTGTTGTTGTTATGTGTATGTATATGCGTTCAGGTTTTAGTTTGTGAAAAGTATACCTTATGAATATTTCATTGGCTTCTAAAAGCATGCATTGAAACCCAGTGACTTGTTCGTTCATGTGTTAACAATTTGGGAAGCAAAAGAAAATATATGTTTGTGTGCCTGTATGAGAAGGGGAGGCACAAGGTCTAAAGCTCAAGCTTTTGATAAAATAAAAACGGAAATCTAAAGTTATTGACCAACAAGGAGTAAAAAGATTGGGCGAGGCATTTAATGTGGGCACGTGTATATGGGGAACTGTAGGCAACAGTCTCAATGATATTATTTTGTTGTTAGGATTTTCTTTGTTTCTTTTTGCTACTTGTAGCATTCTATTTTGAAGCAATATTTCAATTTAAAATATTGAACAAATTTTCCAGACAATATGGCATTTAGTCATGTGGAAAAATTCACATTTTCATTGGAAACTTTTATTACAAATTCATTTGTTGAATGCAAAGAATAAAAATAATTTTTTCAATAAATGTTAAATTGGGAATTGTACTCTACATTTGATTGTATTTTCAATTAAGTAAAATTTAAAATGTTTATCTACAGTTGGAGACATATTCGAGAGTACAAAAAATGGAGCGATAAGTTTTTAAGTTTTAAAATAACAGTAAAAAAGGAAGTTAACAGCTTTCAATAGCAAATTGGTGTTTCTTCAATTTTGCCACAAAATACCACTTTGTTTAACCTCTGTCAAGTTGGCCCCCCTACTTTCAAAAAATTTGAAATTTTTTTCGCCGCAGTTATATCTCATGTGCTTTAGAGAAAGAGCACACCTAAATGTCTCGGTTTGATTGTATATACCTGAACAAATCAGAGAGAAGAAGACTGCAAAACCTTCAACAGAATTTGTTATAAATGTTTTCCAGGGACATAATAGTTATAGGTTTTTTCAGGAAAAAATTGAAAATAATTATTGCATCACAACTTAAATTTTTATTGTTGCTCATAATTATTATTTCGTGCTAATTATTTTTTACGTCCACTGATAATTATTATAAGTGGAAAATATTTTTTACGTTGCCGATAACTTTTATTTTGCGAAAAATATTTTTTACTTCCACTTATAATTATTATGAGTGGAAATATTTTTATTCGTTGACGATAACTTTTATTTTACAAGAAATATTTTTTACGTCCACTTATAATTATTATGAGTGAGGAATTCATTTTTTCATTGCTAATAACTTTTATATGATAAGAAATAATTTTTTTGAACATTTTTAGGGAAATATTTTGGTAATTGTTTTTCTTTTTTGCAGGATTGCATGGTGCTACAATAGCACAATAGAATTACAAAACTTAGTCAATCGTGCAACGAAAAAATGAAAATGTTTTTTGTAATTTGTACACCATGCAAGGGCATGTCGACTAGTTTCTGACTCAACCTCGTAATGGCAAAATGACGGGTTTTCAGAAAACAAAAAAACTAAATTGTTCATCTACAGTAAAAAAATGTATCCATCTCTTTCTTAATTTTAGTAAAAAGAGTATTTTATAGTACAGTTTAATAGAAAATATAATAATATTAACATATTATATAGTATTAAATTGACTTTAAGTAACTTACGAGGTCGCTGCTTTATTAAAAATAATATTTTATGTGGACTTACGAGGTTTTAATTCTTGTCGAATTGAGTGCTGCTCTCAACCAAACCTGGTTTAAATTAAATAATATCAAAGTATTTTATAAAATTGGTAGAGAAAATCGAAGTTACTAATTTTAAACGCTTAGTTAATAATACTTATAAAAAAAATATATATATGTAAATTAAAAAAATTCTAGCCTCTAATACAAACTATTTGTCAAATTTACCCAAATTAAGATTTCACATTATTTCTTCAAAAGAAATTGTACACAAACTAAAACTTTTTAAATATTATTATTACATCAGTTATTTTCATGTTTCAAATTATTGTAGGTACAAAGAATGAAAACACAGAGCAAAAAAAAAGTATGCGTGAGATTTTCCAACGGTTTTATAGTAATTTTGGGTCAATGAACACGGCTGCGTACTTCATTACATCTAGTTCTTCCACAATATGGACCTGAAGTCGAAAAATGGGGTCTTAAGAAAATCTTTTATTTTAGCAGATACAAATTTGATCTCTGAAGCAAAGTTGTTGAGCATAAACAATATTTCTATACACACTTTTCATCCAGCTCTTACCCTTCCTCTTGAAAATGAGGTCTTAAGCCCCCTTTTTCTATAAATGGCCAATAAAAGAACCGTTGAGAAAACTGTTATATTGTCTTTGGAGAAATTGTTCCCAGTTAAAAATTATGAGGAGTTCTGGAACATTAGAATGACTGAAATGCAAAATAATGCAAAAACCGAATTTTTTGCATTAGAACCAAGCCACTCAAACACCGCAAGTAAAAAATGGAATCTTTTTTTGTTGTACTTATATAAGGATTCCATGCGGTTTTAAAAAAAAAATTTTGTTGGCTCTACATGGGATTGAACACATAAAGCTAAAACATTAGGAAAGTCCCCAAAAAAGATTTTTCAATGACATTTGCAAATTTAACTGTAGCTTGATTAAGCGTTGCCAACACACGAAACTTAAGTGCGCTCATGTATATCTTACAGATGTACATACTTTACGTTTTTATTGCATTAATTAAAATTAGTGTTTTCCATACGAGTTTGGTGCATACTCTTTTTTTAGCTTTAATTATCAAGATTCGATTTATATAAATTTTTACTGGATGCGGAGGCCGTAATTAAAGATGTTAGCATCAAAAACGTAAAATGGCAAAAATTGGACTTACGAGGTTGAGTCTGAAACCAGTCGATATACTAGACATAGAGAATTCGCCTAACGATATCTCAGCGCAAGAACGTCATAAGCTCTTAACATATTTTGTTTCACTTTTTTCTTAATTTATATTTTGTACCTAATCAGCCTATCATATGATCCAAAAACTAAACATAGACCTGCTTTTGTTTAATTGAGAAATTTGTCATTGGAGCGGAAACAAGTATAAGGTTTTGGGTGTAGAACGCAGACCTTAGAATTGGGGGATGCGAGTTCGAGCCCCGGAGGAGTTGATTTTTTTATTTCTTATTTACCTTTCAGTTTTTCCATTTTTTTTTTAGAAAATTGGTGGTAATGCAAAAGACTTTAAGTCTGGTAGTGTAGAATCGATCCTGAGGAAATATGCAAAATTTTATAAATAAGTATTTCTCTTTTCATTTATTTATTTTATGTGGTAGAGAGTATTTCATATTGAAAAATGGCTCCACTTTTGGGGTGATTTTTCACTTTTGATTTTGGAGCCATTTTTCCTGGGGCCATATTTCATAGAGCCTGTAGAGAGTATCAACAAAGGAAAAGCAACAACAAAATAGAGAGAAGAAGAGTGCTAAAACTTTGACAGAATTTTTTATAAATGTTTTCTAATCATTTTCAAATGAACAAAAAAGTTTCACTTCTACTGTGAGTGCCTGCAGACACATAATTTTTTTTTATTTATTTTTTATTTATCCTCAACTTTTAGAAACGTATTATTACACATTTTATTCGATTAGTTAATGTCGATCTCGTATATATAGTTAGTTCTGTATAGCGTGACCAACTATTCGGCATTATCAATTAACTGGTCACCGAATAATGCTATTGTTCGAAAATCGGTTTCGGAATACAAATTTGATCAAAAAACCGGGTTAACCGGATAAATCGGGTTTCGTTTCTGTTTAAACAAAACAATTATATATACATTGACTGGCCGTAAAATTTTTTTCATGAAAATTTCAAAGTTAACCGTTTCCTTACCGAATTGTGAAGGAGCCATAGGAAAAAATTGAGGGAGTCGCTAAAGAAATGTGAAAAATTTTAAGAAAACTTTAAGATTTGGATGGAAAACTTTCGATAAATATTGGCGTTTGACTGAAAGAATTTTTAAAGGAAAATAATTTGACAAATACAAGTTGAAAAATTGAAATGTCAAAACAGGATTTTTCATGATTTTATCAACTTTTTAGGCACCAAGTTGGAAGTTATAGACTTGAACGTTCTTGTATTGTATGGTACAGCAATTTACCTTTCTAACAAGTTCTAGAAGCCCTAAATTGAACAATAAATGAAATAGAATAATTTTCTCACAAACACACACACACTCTTACGTACTAGACTTTCAAATAACGAACTGTTATGCAGACTAGCTACAATGGGGAAAAAATCAACAAAATAAGTGTATAGAACGGTAGTGGTAGTTTCTTTCAATATCTCTATTCAGTGAAGATATTTGGAATCAAATCCGTAATTCTGGGTTATGATTTCAAATATTAGTAGCTTATATAGGATATTGAAAGATTAAGAACTATCACTAAGATCACTGATGAGGAATTGTGATGGATTCCGAAACGGCCGTCTGATTTGCCCGTCTCTATATACATTGTTGTTGTGATGACTACATTTGTTCATTAGCCTGTTTATATATAACTTCAAACAACGAAATTGACATGAATTTAAGTCATGACTTTGAAAATTAGCCTCTAGATTTAATTTTCATAGTCTCCTAAAAAACTATCAGGAAATAGAAAGCAGTCAAAATGGCTGCCAAGTATTTTTATTGAGAAAAACCAAACATCAAAATTAATGTAAATCATTAAAAATTCTTTATTCAACTTTTGGTATACATAAGTATATGCCAGCTGATTTGAAACCGATGCCAATAGTTTTTGAATCATTACACTGTAGAGCATTTCGGATATTTTTTAAATTTCATCTTCTGTAATGAGTTCATTTTTGTCATACTCTAGCAGATATCGGCAATCATAGAGTTTAGTTTTTTCCCTCAGTATCGTGTTTCCATAGGTATAGGTGAATGCTTTTATCAGATTTTTTTTTTTAATAAATATAAATGTAGATTGTATATAATTTATAAAAAAAATAGAGAAAACAGAACTTTTTAATTATCGTCAGTCGATCTGAAAATGGTTGAACGCCAAGAATATGTTTTAGAAAGTTGTTTGGTTTAATGAAAGGAATAAAAAAATGAATATCACGTACATTAAATCGTAAAAACAGGAATTTTTGATGTTTTTTGCACCAAAGCGCACCCTAGCGGCCGTTATTGGTAAAAATAAACTGCAGGATCAGATTCCTCGTACCCGAAAACCCTCAGAAAGACCTTTTGATGTTAAAAATATTTGCATTACTACTCCGATGCGACCATAGACTAAAGCAGCAACTTCAGAATCAAAACAAAAAACGCCAAACTGGGAAAACTGAGAAATTATTTTTCTATATACAACCCAAGCTTTCAGAAAAACTTAGTTTCATGAATTCATGATACAAAGAACTGCTTGGATCTGGGAGTTACAAAGTCACACAAATCTGATTTTAAAAGTTTCTTGAACTTTGCTTCGCTGGCTTCGATTCGTTTGCAGTTAGTTAGTATATTAGGAATATTGCGTAAAGTCAAATTTTTTAGTTAATTTTTTTTTTTTAATATAAAAAGAAAAGAATTAATATTTTTTGTAGAATTGTGTCTATTAGAATAATTTTGAATTGATTTTATTGTTTGGACCAACTTTTCTACCAGAGATTCTGAATAACGAAAGTTAGAAGTTGACTTTCTCCAAATAATCTTTTAAAAATTGTTTCAGGGTATTTTCCATTTTTACATTACGCAAAGTTTTTGTGAGAAGCTAACAAACAGAGCTGTCGTGTGTGAAGTATCAAAGTCCGATTTTTTGCATAAGCATAACCTGCAAAGAAGCTGAACATAGCAAACAACTAATACAAAAATTACTAAAAATTACCTCCACAAATGTGTTAGTGGGTACGGAAAGGGTTAAGCCAAGCGCTTATCTTGAAATATTGTTGCTAGAGGTGTAACTATTTGCATAAATTTTACATCCTTACAGTTAGAGTTATTTTAGTTTTTTTTGCCACGTTTTCTCAATTCGACAGAATTCGACAGTATATAGATACATATACAAGTGCATGCACACACACATATACAATGATGCAAATCCTTATAAGATATTTAAGTTTGGAGACAATATTACTCAGCATGCTTAAGTGTCCACATGGGATTCATAAAATTCCACACACAACAATGAGAACAATCGAGTATGTAGAGCCCTGTCATTCTTTGATGTATGAAGCAATTAAAAATTTCTTATAAAATCGATATAACTTCATTTAAGTTGGAGGTTTAAAGATTTTTCTAATGCACTTGATATTTTAGCTTAAGTATTAAATTTATTTAATTTTTTTTTGTCATAGATTTAATTTCCATAGGCTAATACAGTTAATTGCCATTTTCCGTGGCTTTAATAGTTTTAAATTGCTTCCCCATGTTCTGTTTTCGGTTGATAAGGTTATAAATTCTCAAAATTAAATGAAACTACAATGTACTTCATTACTTATTTCATTAAAAGTTGCATAAGTTGTTCATATGTAAATGAGACAAGCAATCTAAAGAGGCAGCTTCCTGCAATATATTGCCACAATAATATTTTCAACTTTTATCAAGAAACTGTCAACATACCAAATTTTATTGGCACTGACACACGTTCACACGCACAGTGTGGATCCCACACACTTTACTCCGCATCACTTAATAGTTTCTACTACTTTCAATTTAAATATGGATTGACAGCTGTCACTGGTTTTGTTTGTTGTTGCTGCTGTAGTTATATTATGCAAATTGCTTGCAACATAATTTTGCTATTGCTGCTTCTGGTTGTTTGCAATTAAAACCGAAAACTGAAAGCGCATTATAATGTCAAATTTTTTATGCCAACTTAATTGCTTTTTAAGTTTCAATTTCATTAAAATTTTAAAAAACTTTTGACGAGCAAAAACTGAAATAAAAAAAATAAAATGGAAAAGTTTTATATTATTTTAAAATTGTTTTGTTTTGTCTCTCACAGAAAAGTTTAAAGAAATTCAAACTTAATTTTTTAGAAAAACTTTTCTATTGAGGAATTCCTTATGTAACATGAATGAAGAATGTATAAGTATTTAAATAAGCGCGTATTTTTCCACCCACTCACAAGCACAAACATCTAAAATACACTATTGCATGTAATTCCGATTCTCAAACCTTCCGCCGGATTATAATAGTTAAAACGTGTCATTGACAAGTTCTCAAAAAAAAAATGGTTTAAAGCCAGAAGTGAGTAAGCACTGAAATGTTTGGCATAACAATAAAATGATGCAATCGCAGGAAATGAATTTGTTATCAACCGCAAAAACGAACAAAAAAGTAGCAAACACACTAGAGCAAAAATCTGCTTGGCTTCATGCATTTGTTCGTTGGTCATGAATAAAAAAAAAAAAATTTACAGGAACGAAAAAATTATAAGACCTTCCCACCTTTCGAAATTACAAATGTTTATTATTTGCGATGAGTGTATGTGTGCTGCATATAATCTTGGCCATTTTTGTATGAAAACACGTACAAAAACTCGTCCACCTTTCCGCTCTCTGTCTGGCAGAAGAATATGCAATTGAAATTTGTGTGCCATTTTTGACAATGGGCACGTTTTTGTAATTCCTGTTGGTTTTGTTGCTGCCCCTTTTTTTCTACTTCTGTTTGAATTGAAAGAGTGGTACTTAGATATGTAGTAGCAGCAGAAAGTAAAGGTATATATCAATTTGGCTTTTTTTCTTTAGTTTGGTGTCACTTTCCGGTCACGCACTTGCGTCGGGAGTCACTTAACTTAAGTGAGTTTCTTTTTGTTGCTGGATCCTTCAAGTTGGTTTTTCTTCTGCGCTCTTCTGTAATTATGTGTGTGTGTGTTTGTTGAGGCTGTTGCTGTAGTTCACCAATACATACAAAACAACAATAGCAACAGTTTTTACTTTCAAAGCCAGTCACGAGTTGAATGAGCTGCCAAGTTGCCAAAGCAGATGTTATACATAGTTGTGATAGTATTGATAGAAGGGAAAAGGAAAAACAGAAGGGAAGTGAAGCGAAGCGAAGCAAAAGCAAAAAAAATAAAAAAAAAGAACGTCGAAAAAGGTAGCAGCAGCTGGTGAAGGTGAAAAGATAAACAAAAAGCAGCGCAAATAGGTAGACAGATACAAACGATTTTTTAAGCCATTTCTTTGTGCTGCAAAGCCTTTGCTAATGGGGTTAATGGTGTCTGTCCAAAATGCTTTTGGTAGCAACAATTTTAATTTATTTTTTTTGCCTTCTGTTTCTTTTGTATACAGAAAAGGTAATTTTAATTGCAATCAAAAACACGAGATTGCATACATATATTACAATTATTTTTAAGTAAAAGCGAAAGAAATTTAATTACAATAATTAAGCAATTAAGAATTGTTGAAACATCAATGAATTTTTTATTTCACTTGAAATACTGCATTTACAGTACATCGCCAAACACCACAAATGTCCTCTTATTTTGCTTCTAAATGCAGGGAGTTTTAACAGCTATGTTATTGTGTGAAAACTTTGCTGGTTTTAATTCTGTAAAGTTAACAGACTTCAACAACATAGTTTTTTGCGCCAATAAAATATTGTGGAAACATGCAATGGTAAGAATAAAATACAGGGGAAATTTAGTTTTTTCGGTTGCCTCTTTACGGCTATCCAGATCTTTGTAGGTATACAAGTGAGGTCAGCTGAAAGTATAATTTAGTGGAGACATCCACGGTATAAATAAAAAAAATATCTTTTTGAAAGTCAAAGCGAAAGCTGTTTTTTATCACGATACTTTCAAAAATGAATGCTTGAATTTTAATAAAAAGTAAACTAAATTTACGCATTCAGGATAAGCTTTTTCCATTTTTACTTGACAAATCGATCCCAAATCCAGAAAATAAAATTTGGCAGCAATATGCTTAAAACTACTAAAACTCACTGTGTTTACAAAAAAAATACGAGGATATTTGTAGTGTTTCTAATGGTTATGGTAAAAATTGTACGTCCAAATTAAGTCCACGAAAATCGTGTGTTGAAATTGCACCATCTCTTAAAACAGTTGAAGTTACTTACTACAAAAGGTTTAGGTCCAAACTTACATAACTGCCAAAAAGGTTAATACTAATGGAGAAATTTTATGTAGAAATAATATTTTTGGATGATTACATTTTTTTATACGGATAATAAAAGCTATCATAAAAATTTTTTGCTGAAAATATTTGCAGATGAAAGCTAATTGGACTATGGAAGATATCTGCGATCGCCGGGTCGTTATTGGAAAGTGCGTGGACTATAGCGCAGAATGTAGGATTAAAAATAAAATAAATCACGCCATTAATAACAATGCAAACCCCAAAGAATAGAGAGATATGCCTAGGGAAAACTCTTACTTCGCACATAAAACTGAAGTCCTTGTCCATTGGAGCACAAATATAGTACGGACAGAAAGAATGTATGTGAAAAAGTTAGGCATAGCCCCTCAACAGTACCTCAATGTTAACATAATAATGTTGAATTATCTATGCTAGATAGCCAAAAATGGTAGCATGTAATACATGCAAACAATAAAGTCAGGGTCATCAGTAATGCCAGCTTGTAAATGGTTTGAAAATTTTGAAATTGTATTAGTGAAAGCCAAAAGTGTTGTTACTGTATTGGAGTTTCCATTAGCCCAGTCTGGCAGGGTTATGAACTAAATATTCAACAGATAACGACAGACGAAAATTGTCAATACAAAATAAAAAACTGTTGAATTAAACCAATTGCGTTCAATACAATAGATTTTCTTAACAACAGTGATGAACTGTTAAAATCATAGATTTTGTTTTCTCGGTGTAATACCCTTAAAGTTTCAAAATGGGATCTACATTAGTTTAGGTTTTGTTTCGAATATTAAAAAAAAGAGTTTTCGGTCTGTCTTTGAAAAATTGCCTTTGAGTTTTGTTTGTAAATTGGATGTTAATGAGGCTTTAACATTATGAACACCTTGATATAATTGCAAAACTTCCAAATTAAATTCTGATAAAATTATTTTTGAATAAATGTAACAAAACTAGAGATTTCTTCATATTATTTGCAACCGAAACATTAATATCTGCCAACTTTATAAGAGATTGTGTTTGCATTTTCAACATAAAATTCTAATTATTTTGGCAAATTTATTTTTTTTTTTTTTGCTTGCAATGGAACCAGGTCATGTTCTGAATTATTTTGATGATTTAAATACCATAATTCGAAATTAAAAATCTAAAATTCATTTTCTAATTCAATCCTATCGTGTTTTTGTGTCTTTTCGAATCTCAGAATCCCCTCTCCCCTTTTACGATTTCTATATTCGCCACTGTGTATGTATGTAACTTGAACATAATAAAAGTTTGTTTACTCCAATATTAAAAGGAACTTAATAACAATACTTTGAGTCACAACGTGAATATTTCATATCCAAATAAATTTTCTTTGTTATTTTTGATGTTGTAAATATTTTTTTTTTGTCAAAAGTTTTAATGATTTAATATAACTATAATAACTATTTAACAATTATGTATGCGAAACTTTTACTAGCAAAATTGTATACCATTTTCTTCCAAAAACATTTACGATTCTGAAATAACATAACAAAACATACAAATTCCATTTTGCCATTTGACATGATCTACAATAATTATATTGACAAGAGAAACAACAAAAATAACAGAAACAACAACGTTAAGAAAACTCAACGTGTAAATATAAACGAAATGTGCTGCCATGACATTAAGCGGTAAAACACGACCGTGAATCGTGCAAGAATTCAATAAACCAACAATTTTTGTTACTTTTTATATACGAATTAATGTGAAATGAGGAGTGAAACGAAACAAACAAAGAGAACAAAATAACTGGAGGCAAAATGAAGCGACTAGTAAATACGAATAAATACTCGATACTTTTCATTCGATTCAAGTACTTTTTTTACTCGATGCCATGCCATAAGTATTTTACTTGGTATCGAAATAAAAGGTCAGTATCGGATACTCGATATTTTTTGAAATCATTGATTTATAAAACTGAATTACAATATTTTACAGCAATTAATAATATATTTTAAAATTCTACTGCAGAATCATTCAATATGCATGCTCAAAATATTTCAGTTCATACTGCCATATTCCAATGTATGAAAATGTTGCAGCACAGTATTGAAGTTCTAGAAAATATTGCCTCCCATGTATGAAGAATATAATTTATGTGTATTAAAAACTTTTAATTAAAATTAAATATTTTTAGCAAGCTATAATCTGTTGATTAGTTTTCCTGCTATTATAAATTTTCAAACAATTTGTATCTAAACATAATAAGTATCATATACATAAGTTAACACTATTCAACAGATTTTAACTTTAACTCATTTCTATATGATGCTTCCAGTGAAAATATCTCAAAACATGAAATATAGGCGAAAAATGAGGATGCAATCGTGATCAGAAAAATTTCGGTGGCATTGATACTTTTATTCGATACAAGTAATAAGTAAAAGTATCGATACTATGTAGGTATCGAATCAACACTAGAAGCGACAGAATGAAAAATATTTCAACGACCAAATTCTTCATTGGAGTGATGTTAATGTAGTATGTCGTAGTTAACTATCAATGACTGGCAAATTTCGAATTAATTTTTTGTTGTTTCAATTCAAATTGAGCAACTGCAATAGAAAGAAAGAAAAACTGAAGAATGAAAGTGACGAATGTTGTGGAAAATGCTTTTCACCAAAGTTTTGTTGCCGGCGAAACATGCTAATTTGTGAAAACACGAAAATTTTTGTTTGACCTGAAATTGTTCTAACCTACACACACACACAAACACACACGCTAGCCTCAAAAAGTATTGTTCTTTTTTGTGGGTGTGTGCAAGAAATTATTGCTGACTTGCTTCACTTTTGCTTCATTGTTCATTTAAGTTACTTATGTACTTTAGTTTGGTTTTGTTCATAAAAGTTGTTAAATTTGTAGTTCTAAGTAGTTCTGCCATGTTTGATTATAATGTTTTTTAATAATTTTTTACCTTGACATTTGCATAAAGTTTTAGTGGCTATTTGTTTTTCCTCGCCGCTCATCTAGGTCAATTTTAATGATGGCAAAATTTAATATTTTCATGTCATTTTATTTGTATTTGACAGTACTTAAATGTAAATACGTCACATTGAAATTTCACAGTGTTTTTATATCATAATGTGAGATAAGAATTATTCTTCGCTTTCCCAGTTTTGTCTTTTATTTTGCATTTATTATTTGTTTTCTTTGTTGACAATATGAAAATAATTCATAAATCATTGGCTTATATTGTGAGTGTGTGTTTGTGAATTACACACACACGCATAACTTTTGATGCATTGAAAACATTTTTCTTTATTTAAATCGTATTCTATTCCATTATTCTTTATGTTAATATGATTTCGTTTATGCATAAAATATTTTATGAATAGTATGATTAATATAAAATTTGATCCGCTTCGGATGATCCAAACAAAAGGAGATTATGTGTAGCTAAGCAATATACAAAAACATTTATTTTGGTTGGTCTGTTTTTCACGCAGCAAAACTACACTGAACGAAAAAGTTCATAATATACATGAAAATTATCTTTCGCAGAATTGAACGCATTCATTGTGAGAATGTTCAGTGTTTATAGAACTTCCAGCTAATATAAAAATATTTTTATGAATGTTAAGTCAATGAACAAATTCATTGGACCAATTTAAATCCAATTTAATTTTTCATAAATGCAATGAATTTTTTAAATTGAGTTTATGAAAAAACGCATGTACTCAAGGAATTTTTATACCTTAATTCTGTGGCAATAAGGAATAACAGCTAAACTCAAAAGACGACTAAAATCCTGTTGCATATTTTTCATTATAAAACCCAAAATATTAAAAATTCTTAAATAATTATTGGAGTTTAATTAATAAAAAACTATGGCGACTGCCAAATTGCAAAAACATTTCAAATACTTTCAGCATTTTGGGGTTTATAATATAAAATACGCAGCAGGTTTTTATTCGACTTTTGAGTTTAGCTGTTATTCCTTATTGCCACAGAATTAAGAGCAAAACATATTAATATATGAAATATACTGAGATTTATGAAAAAATTAATGTACAATTCATTAGCTCAATTTATCTTTACATAAATTTTCAAAAGTGACGCAAATTCTATTAATGCTGTTAACTTGATTTATGTACAAATTTTGGTTCAGCATATTTGTATGGGAATACAAACAAAAAATGGGTATACTCTGTACTTAAATAGTTTAAGTTTTAAATTGAATTTGGTTTCGTCACATGTGTAGTCCACAAAAATTTAAAATTTAAACCAAAATTTTTAACCGTATAGCGTTTTTAGTCAATAATAATTTTAAGCTATTTAAGGGAGTTTTAAGCCAGGATATGCTAAACAATGATTACTAGTGTCCGACCGAATATTCGATTTCGGCAAAAAATATGGCCGAATATTTGGCCGAAACCGAAACTTTATAAATTTTACTGTAAATTGCATTTCAGTACGCAAAGGACTGTTTTTATGTTTAGCATATAACATAAAGTTATTCAATTTCCAATATTAAAATAAAAATGTGAATTTCATTTGTACCTATACCACAAAATGTATTTTTTTTTAGTGCCTTTAATATGTATTTTCTTTATTGTTAAAATAATATTTTTGTTATTTTATATATAATATATAAGTACCAATTTGTATGGATGAATTTTTTTCGGAGTACCGACAGAAGATTTCCATATTCTATGACAAAAAAATGGAACTTACCCCCGTAAAATTCGTAGAAGTTAAAGTAATATTAAAAGTAACTATCGATTTTTATTCAAACAACTACAGTACATAGTACTGCAACATCTTCGAATTTTACGGGGGGGTAGGATCCATTTTTTTGCCATACTTTCTTCGGCAAAGTTGATCAGTTCATCATCTGTCAACGTACTTTTCAAAAGAAAAAAGATTGGTACGCCCGAATGTACATGGATTTTTTGTTTTTTTGAGTTTTAATTAAAAAAAAAAATTTAAATGATTTGAATTTTGTTTTTAACATATCTGTGGTCACAAGCAATAACAACACAACTCGAGTTTTGTCGAATTCGAGTTATTATCATAATTTGAATCTTCATATCCGTTTTCATATTGTTTCAGAATTTTATGACTATCGGTTCAGCGGTTTACGAGATATTAGGGCGGAAAAATAGCACAACTCAACCTGATTACTCTTAGCACTTGGACCTTTGAAGTGCTCTCCTGTAAAATATAAAAAACACACTTATGCTGTTATGCCTTGTGACCACAGATATATACATATATATTAAAAAGTTTCGGTTTCGGTTTTGGCCGAATATTAGAAAAATGGCCGAAATTCGGTTTCGGTTTCGGCAGAAAAAGTCGGTTTCGGTCGGACACTAATGATTACACAGTGCAACATAAATTTTATGCGCGAGATTTTCGAACGGTTTTATAGTAATTTAGGGTCGCTGATTACGTTACAGAGGCAATTTTTATAGTATTTGTTGGTTTTAGATAATTAAGAGTACAAAAAAGACAAAAGGCTATCGCTTTTCCACTAGATTTAACTTTAATTAGATTAGCGACGATTGTCCAAAGAAATGATTCTACATGTGCTAAAAATGATAAAGCTACTACTGAGATTCAACTACCAAAGGTACAATAATTCACGTGCTCGTTAATTTTTCACGTGTTCGTTAAATATTTGATCGCTGTATGATTTTATCCAAGCAGTAGTTTTCAAATTGCCGTTGGAGACTTTCTCCGCTGCTGTCGCTTAACTGTTTACGTGATTTTACCACAAATAGCAGCTCTACGCATTTACTCCCGGAAGTCATGAAAATGCTAAATATGGCAAGCGAAATGCGAGAAGCGAGTTTAGCCCTTTCGTGTCGATTTTCTTAAAATAGACTGCAAACTGTAGCTGATGCAACCGCACGTATCGTTAATATTGCTAAAATATTAATATTGAAACGACGGTGGCCTGTGTTGTCTATGGAAATACGCGTGCGACTTGAAACGGCTCAAATAATTATCGTCGCTTGAGCAGTATAATATAGCAATCGCTGAAAAGGATCGCATGCCACCAGAAAATGCAAGGTTCAATGCAGTGTTGATCCATGTTAATGTTTAGAACGAGACCTTTCCAATTGGTAATTAAAACTAACTACTGCGCCGAGACTAAAACAATAATGCTCGGGACATTTTGTCTCGGCAGTATTTCCAGCAAATAAAGCGTCACTAGCAAGCTAACTAAGGGAGCTCGAAATGAACTACTTCTTCTGAATTCAAAAGACATAGAGAATAAATTTAGTCCAAATAAATTTAAATTCTTTGTTTTAGTGGACTAAAATACCGATAATTGTAAAAGAGTATGGCATACATATTTATTTCAAAAACTTTGAAACTGACTTCTCCAAATAGCAATTGAAAAATTGTTATCGAATTCTTTTCTTGTGAATCGAAAACAAATAATCAAAAACCAGCCGAAGTTTTCCATATCGGCTTACTTCAAAATATCAATAATTTTATGTCTGATTACAAATATGACACATTGATTCTTTTCAACGATTCAGCATGTTATTTCACCACTTTGAAATGCGTTACAAATCGGGAGTTAAAACTCGTTACAAATTTATATTCTGGGTGAACAAATCGGACGAAATATAACACGTTACAAACAAAGTTACATTTTGTAACTCGTTTTAGCTATAACGAGTTACAGACAAATTTAAAACTTTTTGAACGAACCGGCCGTAAATGTTTCAAATTGTGTGAAATTAATGAATTGCTATAAAGAAGAATGACAGCTTAATTACATTTACATAATTGCAGAATACATAAATAATGAGAATTTTAGAATGATTTGTATATGTGAACTGTGAGAAAAGAAAAGGAGTTAGAAGTCAACCCCAGCTGCACATTTTGCTTAAGTATTTATATTGAACAATTGAACAAGGAATACGAAAATTTTTCTAACAAACCAACGTCTATGAAAACTTCTTTCTAAAAAAAAACTGCATATGAGAAATATTCTGACTTTGTTAGTATTAATATGCCGAAAATAAAGGCTACCATGGAAACTTTTTAATTAAGCGTTGACGGTGTTTTCATTTAAGTTGACACATTCAGTTATTCCATAACTGCAAAGCATTTGTATCCATACTAATTGGCTGCTTAAGAAGAAAATTAATGCGATAAAATTTTTCAAAGGCACCTAAATAATATTAATTCTTTTTTTGTTTTGTATAACTTTGCGTTTCTGTCTCGTTTTCCATTTACTTATTGTTTATAATATTTTTTTTTTTAATCTACAGTCCACAGCCCCAAAGAGATTAACTCACACAATTATGCCATTAATTAATTTTCCTTTTTGTTTTTACACCTAAACGCACTTGAAGCAGCTAAGCAGCCCTGACATTGAAATGGTGGAAAAATATGAAAAGGGTCAACGTAAAAATAAGTTCAGTTTTATTACATTATGTGCTTGTTAAATATGCCGCAAAATTACGAGCTTCTTACATTTCTTCCGTTTTGCTTGGGAAGCCTAAAAGTATGCTTTTAAATATTTAAAGCGAATATATCTGCAGTGAAGTATTTTGCATAAATTATCGGCATGCAATTTTTTTTCTGTGAGTTGCGAGGCGAGCTGTGAAAAAGCAAGCTACCAAACAATCAACAAACCAACGAACCAACGTGGTTTGATACACGTTCCATTTGGGTTTCCGTTTCCGGTTTTAATGCGGGTCTTTTGTTTTTGCAACTCTTCGTGTTCAGTTGCCGTTGGTTTTGTTTTTTTTTTTTTCTTAAACAGTTACAATGCAAACATAGTTTGTTTTTACCATCACAGCACGCTGTAAAAGTTCCCACAGCGCGCACACATACCAGCCACAAGAGAATTTCGCATATACAATTTACATATACACACACACACACACACATACATACAAAAGTACTCATGCATGAACACATGCTTTCACAGTTAGCAAATAAAGTTACAATATTACTACGAGATAGAGAGAGAGAGAGAGAGAGAGAGACGAAAAGGTATAAGATTAATGTGGTATACTTTTTTGGCACGTACTTTAATATTCTTCGCGTAGAAATATTTTTAAAGGAATTTTTGCGCAAATGCTTGAAGTTTTCATTGTGAATCTCTTTGATAATCCTATGGCACTTTGGAAACATTTTCCTTAAAAAATCTGGCTGAAATGAATTCTTGAATACAAAACCAAAACATAGAACCAGTTTCAACCCCATTCATCATTTAGTCTAAGTATTCAAGAGCTGCAATTAATTAATCGCATTCTTTTTGGCATTCCTTACATATAAATAAAAACTTTTCAACAAATACTTGTATTCTCCCATCGTATCAATATTCGCTCTTTCACTGCAAATTCACATAAATTCCAACAGCGCTGATACATACATAAAAAGTTGAAAAACAAACGCTTCACAATCAAGCTAATTACTCGTATCGTCCATGAAAACTTCCATACCACAGCATCAATTCACATATACGAAAATGGAAATGGAAAATTCCTTTCTACTTTTTTTGCATTTTTCCAATTAACCAAAATTTACGAATGTGTATGGAAGTGTTGGGAGTGAAGGAAGCTTCCCTAAATGATTTGTAGTTAATATGTATAGCAGCTACATATAATCCAGACACAATGAGAATCGGGACGAGGTGGTGAGTGCTGCCAAATCAATATGGCAGCAGACATGTATTCGAATATAGAACATATTGCATGCTAAACAATGTGTGAGTTTGGGTGTGTATGTGAATGAGTAAGTGTTGGCAGCCGTCATGACGCGAGCTAATGATACATGTGAAATGTGGTGAAAATTGCTGAAATGCTAGTAATTAAAAAATACCTAAGTATCCGTTTGTTAATATTTATGTAGATTTAAATTGTGGATGAAATGTCGAATGGAAAGTTAAATATTCGAAATCTATAAATATGTTTTAGAAATCTCTGGTGCTGTGGTAGAATGTTAGTTTATCAGAAAGTCTTAAATAACAAGCTTGATTTACAAACTCTAATCTGATTCACTATCGGCTAAGTGTTGACTGTTATAAACAAATCGCTGTCATAACGTCCAATGATAATGGTGATTCAATCTGGTTTCGTTGTGATAACGATCTTCCACCCAGCTTGCCAATTTTGAAAACGTAATGCTATATTGCTGCGGCCTAACATAAGAATTAAAAATTTATCCGATGTGAGCAATTTTAGACGAAAATACACACGCACAAGGTTTATTCACGAAAATTAAATATATTAACTAATTTTGAACCAGAATTCAGTTGTAAGACTGGTTTGCTCGTGAGCATTGTATAGCGAACCAATGTTCAACGCTGAACCATTTACATCACACAGCTTTTTGCAAAAAAAAAAAATAATAAAATTTTCTAAAAAAAATAAATATTTTCGAATTTAAAGTAGCAAATGCTACCAACTGAAAACAATTTTTACTTACAAATTTAACATTAGAACAAAGGTTTATTAATTTTCTGTGTGCGTAAGATGCTAGAGTTCTTTGTTGTGCGTTTAATATTGCAATATATGGTAACCAGTATTTTTTCTAAATCTGGAACTATTTTTTTCCGGAACTAGCTGTCTTAAAGTTATGTAGACTTGAACTGGGCCTCAGATTGCATACACGGATATGTGTACAAAATAAATTTGTATATCTTGAGAGTAAAGCAGGGTTTAGGCGATTCAGCATGTGACAATGCAAGTTATATTGTCTTTAGGCAGGCAATTGAGATTTTTGCAATTTTCGACATGTTGTCGTACCACATGTGGGGAAGTGTATATCGAGGTTCACTGTGCACTCATGTTGTATCGTCTACACTTTTCGAATCTTCGGTTCGCCATTAAAATTAAGTCCGTCATGTCACTCCTCACCACTATATGTGTTTCATTATTTTGAATGATACATTGATTTTATGCCTTTTCACCTACCTAACGCACTTAAAAGAAATTCACTTTAAAAACTGTAGAAGTGCATAAGTTTCAAGAAGTGCATAAGTTTTAGTGTTTTCAATTAATCTTTAACCTGAACAATAACACCATCCAAATTTTATGTAAGTTAATTTAACTTTACCCTAGTATCAGCAATCTCTTCAGAACATACAATTTAAAGTTGCATCATAAAGGGATTCTTTACTTTCTATTTCTCGCATTCTCTCCATTATTCGTACTTCATAAATAATAAGAACTAAATAAATTTGTATGTATATGTTCGTATGTATGTGAAGCTATTACGGGAAGCTCTATTAGAATGTTTCACAAAACATGCAACAAAAACTATTATAATGCAAATTTTTTTACATGAAAATTCTGTAGCAGGAATGTTGTTGGAATTGTTTTTTTTTTTTTTTTTTTGTAACTCATTAGCCCTATTCACGATTTGTTGCAAATGGTCTTGCATCGTATTTCTGCTATCACAACAACAAATATATGCGATATGCAATAAAAATTTGCATTTGCAATGATGCAAAACAATGTGCAATTAATCGTGAATATTGGCTATTGTATTTATGAATATACATGCATACTAGGGTGGCCCTTATATTTCAACTTTTTAAAAGTTTTGCTCCCAGACCCCTATCTTGTTTCAATCAATAAAGAAACAATCTGTGCAAAATTTGAGCTCAATCGGACAACTGCGAGGCGACCCTCATTGACCATGAAATTGTACATTGCCGCTCGGAAAGTAATTTTTTCAGATAAATCAATTTTTTGTCTTTAGATTTTTTGAACAACACTTATCTATGAACAAACAACACCGAGATGATTATTGTTAGAGTTAAAAATGATTTATGCGTTCAAGATAAACTTTTCTCAAGACCAGTTTCAGTTATCTCATAAGGGAAGAACTCTTAAAAAGAATTTGAAATTTTTTCAAGTCTGGTTTCTGTCACCAAATGGAATTAAAACACCTTATCATTACATTATGTTTATGCGTACATTGATAAATTATCAGGATATTGATCGAATAATCAGAAAGGTGCTGTGGACAAGTTATCACCCACTTCGAGTACTTAGCTCCCCAATCTGTGGCTCTATCATTATTTGATGAAAATGTGCCAACAGCGGTTTAGGCAAACAAAGCTTAAATTAAATATTGGAAGCAGGCAACAAAAAAATAATTTTTCTTAGTTTATAAACATCGATTTTACGTTTTTTGTAACTCCTGGTACAAAAATTTTCTTCGCGAAGTTTTCTATCAGCACCGATTTCTACAACAAAGAACTTTCAACTTGGAAAGATGATCCAGGTTACAAAAATGGAATTGAAAAACTTGTGAAGAAAGTTGTTGTCGATGACGTTGCAGAAAGAAAGTGGAAAAGTGGTTTGTGTTTGCCATAATTATACGTGCTATCTCTGCAGCTTTGTTGTTGTTTTCCCATATAATTATCGCTGTTAGTTATACATAACTAGAAGCAAGTGGCGAATAAAACGCAACTATTGTTTCAAACGACTTCATCTAAAAATTATTTAAAAATTCGCAGCAGTTAATTATTTGTAGTCAAAAATAGGTGATAAAATATTTTCCATTTTAACTCCAGTTATGCTGCTTTTAATTTTTACCACAGAAATATTGCCAAAGCAACAGTTATGAAAACAAAATGCAAAATGCCAAAAAAATATATCATATTTGCCCTGTTTTCTACAACCATATGTTTGAGGGTTGCTGAGTTACTTTGTGCATTTCATATGAATTTCGTTGAAATTATTGTGAAATTCACAACTGATTCTATAAATAGATATTATTCTTGTAAATAAAAATACGTTTCTCTTATGGAAATTGTGGCGATTATATTTTTCATGTTGTTTTAGGAACTGTGCGAATTTACTTTAAAAAAATTTGATTCATAAGGTTTTCGCACAATTTCCTGTCCAAATAAATTTCTCTAATAAAAAATAAGAGAATGGTTAATATAGGGTAGACTATACCGCTTTTGAACGGAGTTAATAGTTGCGTATACTACGGTTCAACTTTAAGGCGCTTGAGGGTCGCCTAGAAGTTGTCGGATGGAGCTGAAGTTTTGCACAGCCTGGTTTTTTCTTGATTGGAACCAGATTAGTGCAAGGGAGTCGCATCATTTTTACTTTTGAAAAATTACTTATAGCTAAGGGCCACCCTAATGCATACATACGGACACTAGTGGACTCTAGGGGAAGAAGCAGTAGGAGCGAGACCCATCCCAACCCTTACCGAAGAAAATCTCATACATTTTGGTCATTGGCTATGTTGGAGTTTTGATTTTAGAGTTGTGGGTGGGCTGGACTTAACCAAAGCACTCAGTCAACGAAGACCATTGTGCTATACCCAAGGATAGAACCAGTAGAGGAGAGTAGAGAGGCAGGAAAGTTATGTGGGGATAAATGGGAAGAAGAAAGGTCTAGGGTCTCTCAATCTCGAACTTCTTTGTTTCACTGATGAACCTTAGAAGTTCAGGAAGAGGGAGAGTATGGACACTATTTATACTCAAGACATCACTACCCAACAGCCATAATCTGATTCTCGAGAACGCCGGACAGCTACAAAGATGATGCTCCGTAGTATCGTCGTCCTCAAGACACAATTGGCAAATTAGATCGGTGATGACGCCCATGTTAGTCATATGCTGAGCACATGTGTGAGCACATGCACCCACCAGTAATCTCAGGTCCTTTCTTCTCAGTTTGAGAAGAAATTCCGCTGATTTCCTGTTAGGTTGTCTCACGAAGCACCTCGGCCATGTATTAAAAAAAACAATTTTAAAGAGTCGAAAAAATTAAAAGCCCCCCTTAGGAAATGTATGGTTCCGCTAGTGCATACGATTATATGTGTATCAATATCTGTATATATTTTAGTATATGTATATTAACCCAAAGCCATCATAGTCTCGTTGGCATTAGCCTAATGCCAGGCACTCACATGTTTTTGCCGTTATACTTTATGTTTTTTAATTTCGAAAAATGTATTTTATATGCAAATTTATAACGGTAAAGAGTCGGTGACGCTTAACATATAAGCGTATAAATATATGCGAGTGAGCCACGCTGCGACGGGTGAGCGAGCGTGCGCGCCTTAATGTATGCAAATCTCGAATGCAACAATTTTTAACTCACATTCACCGTAGTTGAATTGTGTTTGCTGCTGGTTGGAATTTGCTGATGTTGTTTGCTGTTACTGTTGGTAAAATATTATAAAATATGCAGATACACATACACATGCTGCTGGCATATTTTGCTATTGCTATTGGCATTGCAACATGTTTTATTGTCCAGCATTTGCATAAAAGTTGATTTCCGCATAAATGCATCCGATTTCAATCGATATTCTTCGTTTAGGGCAACGGAACATATTAAATTGATTATGAATTTGTGTGGTATTAACAATACGTAGAACTTGTAAAATTTATTTTGCCATAGTGGTTATTCTATTTTTAAGAGGCGTGTAATCAATAGAACCCGAGATTAACGTGAGCTGTTGACTCTTGGGAGTTATACATACAGTGCCGGACAAAACTAAAGCACGAACTCTTCCTTGTCAACATTTAGTTCAATAAAATTTAAAAATATGCAAGTATGCACATATTTTTTATTGTTTTATAAATTTTGTATATTTATGCACTTGTTGAAACCAAATTACATTCAAAACTGTGTAACGTTTTTCTTTTTTTTACTAACATTGCGCAATATGTCTAAACCTGCCGCGACAAAACTAAAGCACATAATCTTTTTCGCTTTCAATTACAATCAATTGTTAAAAATAAACTATAACAACCATCTTTAAACTAGAAACCCGTTATTTTGGAAAACAAAAACAGGTTTTAAAAAAAATTGGAAGCGTATAAGTTGTTGGTTATCATCCACCGCCACCGTTCGTATTTCAAAATTAGGCATCCCAAAATTGCTCGAAATAAGAATTCTGCACAATTTCGAGAAAACATTCTAAGTGAATTTAATCAAGCAGAATCAGTGACATGCATTGTAAAAAAATTTGGTATTCGCCATTACGTTAATTCCCGAGCTATAAGCCATTTTCGCGCTTCCCATTTTTTAAATACTAAATATGGAGGTGGCAGACCAACCAAACGTGAGGATCAGGTTATCATTCGGTTTATAAAAAAAGATCCTTTTATATCTTGGAAATAAATTGCGTTTAAATATTTCATGCAGGTTTATCCCACGACGAGCTGTGGAGGGTGGCTTAGCAACATACCAAAGCGTAAGAAAGCCATTTATTTCTCGAAAGAATCGCCAGGCAAGGCTCGAATTTGTAGGCAAGCACTTAAGCTGGGCTACTGCCAAATGAAAGACCGTGCTTCTTACTGATGAATCTTTATTTAACACGAAAGGTTGCGAAGGATTAAAGCTAGTGTGCAGACCAAAAAGGCAACGATGAAATTCGCGTTATTTGAAAAGCACCGTATAATACGGGGGAGGCAATGTAGTGCTCTGGTGATTTTTTTCAGACATGGAATCGGCTCAATTCACAAAATGGGAGGTATAATGGACCGTCTGATGTGCAAAGATATTCTCCCGAATGTTATGTTACCTTATACTGAGGAAGATCTGCTGTTAATGCAAGTCTACCAGCACGATGAAGAGTGGTTCGTTGTCAATAAGATCAGTATTATATAGTAGCCCACCCATTCACTCAATCTCAATCCCAAAAAATGTATAGGAAATTATAGATCGTAAAATTCAGCTGTATCAGAAAAACCCCGTTCTAGAAGCACTAAAAACGCTGGGAAATTTGTTTTTGCCCACCGTCGTATATGTTATGGATTGGAGAATATACTTGGGGAAAATCCCCGAGTTCAGGAGATCAACCGACAATAACTTTTCTCTGTTAATCTCGATTGGTTTCAAACTTAGTAGACTTTCCTCTTTCATAGGAAATGATCGTAAGCAAGTGAGTAAGAGATCAGTCGATCTCGGAAAGTTAAGTTCGATTGAGGGAACCCTGACAAAAGAAAAAAGAGGAAAATCCCCGAGATCAGGCGGTCGATCGACCATAACTTTTCGTTGTTATTCCTGACCCATTTTCTCCTTTGGGTGACATCTACCTCTATGATAGAACCTAATCCTCGGTAAGTGAAAAATCGATCACTGTCGATCTTAAAAAGCAATGTCTGATGATGGCGTTATTTTTTCATGTAAAAAATCGCGAGCGTTAATCTCTCAACCAACAGACTTTTAAGCTTCAATTATTTTTCGTGAAAATTTAAGGATATCTAAATAAAGCCAAGTGGACACTTTTTCGCAAATTGCACTTAAAAAATTCACACTTTTTTTAATGTCTACTGTCATTAATACAAATGTTTAATATGCATATCATAAAAGTACTTAGGATCTCTTCCACCTTTTCACACATTATTCGTATTGGCAAGCGATTTCATAAGCACATAAATTTGAACAAGTATTTCTGCACCATAAACTAAATTAGTTGCACGCTTTGGTTGTATGCACATGTATTGCATGATATAAGCTTGTAAATGTGATACCACTTCAATAAGGTAATTCAATCGAAGTCGCATTCCAATGTCTTCTCCGTAGGATCGAAAAAGCCTTCCAATCGAAACAAATTGTGTTTTCTGTCTTCCTTGATGTTGAAGGATGCCTTCGATAACACTATATTGGGCACTGTTTCTAGAGCTCTTCAACGAACGACCTTGACTCCTCGACCATGCTGGACGCTATGTTTGAAGAGCGAGAAATTACGACCAAACTTGGCAATTTTACATTATGCATTAAGGATGGGTGTGGTCTTTGATAATAAGTGATTTTTAATCCAAGCTAGATGAGTTTGATTATAAAGCTAACGATTATTTTTAAAGTTATCACTGGAAAGTTCGTCTCAACTATTGCAGAGGTAATGAAATCAGAAATTGGTTCCAGATTAGTGCGCCACCGAAAACCTATCGACCAACTTTAATAGGGCCGTACTTGTTCGCTTTAGTAGAAAGTAGAAATTAGCCCTCGATCCCCTTTCAATCTAAGACACGGTTATTGCATATTATTGTGATTATTTTTCTCGAGTTCTAGTAAAATTAGGAAACGAAATAAAAATTAGGTTTTCTCTTAATTCCATTAGAATTTAAGAAAAGTAACTTAAGTAAATTCAAAAATTAAAAGAATACGCAAAAACTTGTAAAAAATATGTGACTTTGAATACCGAAGAGTTTAAAATAATATGCTTCCAAATTGTTATTTTTCTGTTTTGAAAATGAAAAATTCTTTTCGCGCCGTTACAAACTCAATGCAATTTTACGTGGTTTCAGTTTCGGTTTTTGACTTTTGACATTTTTCAATTTGACACTTTGACTTTATTTCTTTTCATTTTCGTATGTGAATTTTTTTTTTCTTGTTGTATGTATAAATCACGCATGCTGATATAAAACTACAATGAAATGTGTCAACACAGTCATAAATATGATATATGTATTACATATGTATGGGTATGTGTGAATGTGAATGAAGTGTGACCACAGTGCCGCTATCATTTATTTCCGTCACGGATTAAATTTAAATTTCTGTTTGGTATAGAAAAATTAAAAATTTTCTATTTTAGTTAAAATAATCATAATTTAATTATAGATTTTGAAATCAGATTTAACTAAAGTATTTTTTCATTTCTATAAATAAATGTTAAAGTATTAGTTGTATAAATAAATGTATGAAGAGCGACATAATTTATTAATGTTACTAATGCAATTTTGCTGATTGGATTTTGAGATAAAAACCACAAATGCAAAGTGCACAGGAAAAATAAATTATAAAAGTGTTTCCCCCTCTTCATAGCATTGAAATGCGATACTGATAATATGCTTACTGCTTCTTTATTGTGGTTGTGTACTAACACATCTAGTTATAATACATAGAAGTGAAACACAGACGGGCATTCTAACTAGTCACAAACGAAAAACAGGCAAAATGTCGATCACAGGAGGAATCAATCACAAGCTATATGTTACCGATTTCCCTTGTTTCCTCCCATGACTTTCACGATTTCATTAGAATGTTGGAACCCGGTTATAAATGCCCTGCGAACAGAGTATCCACTATTGTATGTTTTTTGTAAGTTTGCAAAAAACTGCAAAATTTTCTTGTATTTTATAGTAAACTAGTTTCACTAATTTATAAACTATGATTTCGCATTTTTTAGCACAACATAAAAGTAAAAGAGAGTTTCTTCAAATATTAATAGTCGAATATTTTCCTATACGGTTAATTCAGGCATTCGATTAATTGAATAATAAGAGCATTACTATTTATAACAGTCTAAATGTAATAAAATTAAATTTCGTGTTGTTCACGAAAGTAACAATAGGAATAGTTTTAAGACATTCCTGTTGTCATTTTTAAATTTTGAGCTAATTGTTTATCTACTTTCGCCCACTTCGTTTTTGAACTTTTATTCTGCCTTTGATAAAAGCTGATATACGAAAATGATTGTGGGAGTAAATCACTTTCATCTTATTTCGTCCTACGCTCAATTCTACAAAACCATTAGGTACATGGATACATCATACACAAAACAAGAACACACAAACACACACAAAAGCATATACGCAGAATAAACTTCAGTACCCCATAATTTTCGCACTCAAATACTAGTACAACCTATACACCTTCAAAGTGAACGCCCCCACATGATAAGGCGCACGCATATACATCAACGTCAACATAAACATTTCACACCAATACTTAAATATTTATGTTACCTTTAACATATAATTTCTGCCTGAGTTTAAGCATAACTATGAGCGTGTAATAGTGTTTGAGCTAAAGGTTATTTCCATATACGTTTGTACGGTGGCCAAGTTCATTTATTGGTATATGTATTTTTGTGTGAGTATGAGTGAGTGTAAGTTCAACAAAGCAATTTGATTGTTATTGTTGTAGTTGTTAGCAGAGAGCTTGTTATTTTATTTATTGTAATTGCTTTCGTTATTGTTTTTATTGCAACATCAATAATTGAAAATTGAAAAGTTTTCGAAAAATTATATCCCACAACAACAACTTTCACTGTAATAGCTTCACTTTAAATTACAATTACAGTTGGTTGAGTACTGCACACAGATTCACGTACACATGTATACAAAAACAAAACGGAAGTAAACTAAAGCCTAGGAAATGATGTTGTCGTATACCAAACTACTCTTTTATTTTTTTCATTTACCTTAACATTTATATTATTGTTGTTTTTGTGCAAATAAAACAAAAACAGAACCAACAACAACAGCTTGATTATTTATTTATTTATGTTGCTGATGCTCGTACAAACGCCAAACTGTTGCTCTCTGGAATTTCGTAGAAAAACAAAAAAGGTGAAAAAAACGTTTCTTTTCCGTTTCCGTTTTCATATCCATGGCGCATGTACCTACATATTTAAAGTCTCTTTGTTTTTTCTCTTCATGTTGTTTTTGTTGTTGTAATTTGTGAAAAGATAATTATTTTACAATGACCGTATTTACACAAAATTCAGGTCGAATTCTTCACTGCATATATTTTAATTTTCAATCAAATGAATAGAAACAAAAAGTAAGGGATAAGAAAAGACTATGACGCAGGGGATGCGAAGAGTGTATTTAATTATTCCGCTGAGTTGTTGGCAGCATGTTGATGAAACCATAATTAAAATATAATAATGAATTTTGATGAGAGTTTGAAATTTGGGGGAAAAAAATTTTTTCTTTTTTTTTTTTTAAGGTTTTGTTTAACAAAAAGTTTTAATTCTATTCTGTGTATGTTGAAATGATATATAAGTTTAAATGTGTAGGGTATTGAAATTTCAAAATATTTTAGTAAATATGAAACAATTTACCAGAATTATAAGTATCAGCTTTTGTATCAGTTTTCAATTACGCCTGAAGTAATTTGTTTGGAAACTTCTGGTTTTTGTTTACGACAGTAAGTTGTCAGAAAGTTAACAAATATACAAAATGTTACCATGAAAAGAAAAAGTGTTGCCCTCTTTTCTTGTGAATAAATAGAATAGTAATTAATTTCAAAAGTTTAGATTTAGAAAATAATTTCTTTGATTTAAAAAAGTGTATTTTCAATTTTTATTTAAATTGCACTTGTCCATAATCCGTCTATATCATTGTCACTTCCTCTAAGGTGCGCAAATATGTAGGGGAAAGGCTTGCAGGTTGCCACCGCTGCTGTATTTCGCAATTCTCACAGGGGCATAACTTAAACTCCGACTGGCATCGACGTCAAAAGATTAGTTGTCACTTTTAATCTATTTCTGGAGTGGACAGACGCAATAAACACAGTTAAGTTGTTCACAAGCTATCGTATATTTTGTACAGCCGTTTAATTATGTATGAAAAATGAGAGAATTTACGACAAATGAGAGTATACGACACCAACCAAGACACCTTGTGAACTGTCCAGGTGTTTGCTGAACAAGCGTAAGATATTATTCTCAATAAATTGAAAAATTAAAATGGTGTTTTTATCCTGTGCTCATAAGTTAAACAATTTATCGGCAATTCAAGGTAAATATTTTTCGCACAAGCCTAATATAAATAAAAATATAAATCAAATTTATTTTATCTATCAAATTTCTCGAAATATGTAAATCGGATGGACTCAATAAAAAAACATTTGGATTGATCAATATTTTAATTTTTGGTATTAATAAATAAAATATTTACCTCATATTTACCTCGGCCCTGTCTATATAAGTTCTTAGTGCCTTGCCAATTAAGAAATGAATGTCGACAGTCATGTGAGTATCGACTTTTTGACACATAGTCGTATAGAGTGCATCTTTTTAAGAAATTTGTTTAAGGATTTTATTAAAATCTTAACTTAAGCTAGAGTTATCACACAATTTACAGAGATATAGTCATTAAATGTAACTTTTCTACTTAAAAATTTATTTGTTTATAAATACATGAGTATTTAAATGTAAATATGAATGTTTGTATAAGAAACTAATAATTTAATATTACAATATTTAATATAACACCTAACTAGATGGTGTGTAAACAATATCGTGTAATATGTGATCTATTTATATAGACTGGATATTAGGTTATTCTCTGACATAAATACTGCAAAAAAGTTGGAACCTATCGGTTAATTTTGATATTATTGTTTTCATGAAGATCCTGGGTAGAATAGTGCCATGGCAAATTTAGCATCATCTTAAGCAACTTATTCTGACATATTTGAAGTTTTTTTTTGTGAGATTTGCACATACACCCCAAACGGGGCATGCATAAAAGATGATTGCTTGAAATACTACTTTCAACAAAATTATTTTATTGTCTGTGCTTAAATATGTCCCGCGTTTAACCAGTGGATATAGCATGTTTTTCGCTATATTAAATTTTGTTATTATATTCTTAATATGGACATCGAAAATTAGTTTTTTGTCGAAATACACTCCAAGGTATTTAATATTGTCATTCCAGGGAATATTAAAGCCGTTTATGGTCAATAATGTTGAGGGGTTAAAGCAACTACTGCGTTTTCGGGTAAAAAATACAGCTTGCGTTTTCTCCATTGATCTTAATTTTCCATTTATAATAATAGCTTACTAAACGATCTAATTCACATTGCAGATTGTTCACAATGTTTTGACCGAATTCACCAGCATATTCGCACTTATTAAATGTCGAAATATCCGCGCAATATAAAATTTAAAGAAGGGGACCCAAAACTGACACTTGTGGAACCCCGGCAGGGACAAGATTAGAATAGTTATCGTTTAAACTTAGACAAAAGTACCTGTCCATTATAAAGTTTTTTATAATTTTTATTAAGTGGGGGAGGGGGGGGGGGGGTGGGGGGTTAAAGAATGTGCAAAACTGTGTCGAAAGCCTTTTCAACGTCTAGAACTACTTACACTGTGGATTTTTTTTGAGTAAAACCTAAATATATAATTGTATATTTTGGTTTGCTTTCGTTCAGTATTTGGCGTCCTTTTGGCTTTAAGTTTTGTCTAACTATTACCCTGATTGTCCAAATTGCTTTAAGAATTTTGGGTTGATTACACTGTGCAACAGCAAAAATCGGACTGATGATTTGACATTTAGTTTTGAGTAATTTTGGATCGCTGAGCTCAAATTTGAAGACCATTTTGCTCCATCACGTCAGGTTTCTTGTATGGCTTCAACTATAAAATTAAATTAAAGTAAAATTGTAATATTTCTTGGATATTTAACGGCCTCTGTTTTTTATAACTGGTGAATTTTTATCGAGCTCAAGGCCAAGCAAAAATAAAGTTTTTTATACAAATTTCTTTTTTATTTTTAAAAAACTTTTATATTTGTTTGTCAATATTTCGACTTCAATTAGAAGTCATCTTCAGGACACTATAGAGATAAAATTGAATTACTTTAACTTAAAACAAACATATAATATTTAAGAAAACAAATAATTAGTCACAACTTACATTAAACGTTACATATATCTTACAAGGTTCAAATACATATGTACATACATAAATTTGTAACATTAAGATATTATTTAACGAACATCTTTCTTTCTTTTCTTTCTTCTTGTCACCAAATGTCTGTAGCTGTGAGCGTAATTGTCAGTATCAGTTTTAAAATTCATTCTCTCATCATTTGGTGTATTGGTAATATGTAGCATCTCTAAAATGTACCGTTTTTTGTAGTTTCTCTCTTGTTGTAACACTTCTACTTTGTCAAAAACTGGAGTATGATTGAGACCCCTACAGTGAGTCGTCAAGGCAGTTTTTTGATCGTTAATGCTACGTGATCTTAAGTCCGACTTATGAGCAGAAATCCTTGTCTTCAACTTAGATTTTGTTGTTCCCACATATGTTTTATTGCATAAGTGGAACCCGTCACCACCACATTTAATTTTATATATTACATCTGATTTTTCGTATTCGTCCATTTTACTTTTTGTATTACTATATAGTTGTCGGAGATTATTTTTCGTGGTAAAAGCTAATTGAAATTTTTCTTTGTCAAAGAAATTTGATTTAGTGAATCTTTCGGAACAGTTAGGAATATATATGTTTGTTTTAAATATCCTAGAAGTCACGTCAGTACTAGGTTTCTTGTTTTTATTGCAGAAGTTGTTGATTAAACTTATTATCAACTTTTTGGGAAAGTCATTTTGTTCCAATATCTTTATAATTACTTCTTTGTTAGTCCTGTGAAATTGCTTATCACTAATTGTTAACACTCGTCTTATGAAGTTTTGCGCTGTGTTAATTATTATTCGTTTAGGATGTCTGGAGTTGAAATTTATTAATCTTCCAGATGCTGTAGGTTTCTGGTACCAATCTATCTTTATCGTATTATTATGTCTTATAATCACTGTGTCCAAATATGGTAATTTTTGATTTTCCTCTACTTCAATTGTGAATTTTATATTTCTATGATATTTATTTAGTCTCTCTAATGTGTCGTCTATAGCGTCCGTTTTTACTATAGCGAACAAGTCATCTACATATTTGGTGAGTAATCTTGGTTTCTCATTTGTCTCTTTCTCAAAAATTTTAAGTATTTCTTCCATGACTATGTCCGCTACAATCGGTGATGCAGGTGATCCCATCGGCAAACCAGTACGTTGTTCATAGATTTTCTCCCCAAACTTGAAATATCTATTGTCTTTTACGCAGAATTTGATTATCGTCATTTGACATATTTGTGTAGTCCTTGATTATATTCCATTTTGATTCAATAATGTTTAAAGCGTGGTCCAATGGTATACTGGGGAATAGTGATACTACGTCAAATGATACGAGTTTTTCATCGTCATATATAAAGGAGTTATTTAATTTTGCTTTGAATTCAACAGCGTCCTTAACATTGTATTTTGAATCTTTAGTCACATTTTTAAGTATATCTACCATATATTTGCATAGGTCATAAGAGGGGGAATTTATTGACGAACAAATGGGTCGTAATGGTACTTCTCTTTTGTGAATTTTTGGAAGTCCATATATTCTTGGTGCTGTTGCAGTTCTAGTTGTCAGTTTTAACTTTTCATGTTGGTTGATGATTTTGTTTTTAAATAATTTTTCCACTAAGTCGTTATTTCTTTGTTGTAATGTCGATGTAGGATCACGTTTCAGTACTTTATATGTATATATGTCATTTACGATAGTTTGCATCTATAGTGTCCTGAAGATGACTTCTAATTGAAGTCGAAATATTGACAAACAAATATAAAAGTTTTTTAAAAATAAAAATAAATTTGTATAAAAAACTTTATTTTTGCTTGGCCTTGAGCTCGATAAAAATTCACCAGTTGTAAAATTATAATTTTTAAATGAGGTCTAAGTAAAAAAAAGTGGAATTTTTTTTTTTCCAATGTCCATAATTTGGTTAATTTTTTGTCAAAAATCATTCTAATTAGGTTGAAGCCAAAGCGAATTCCATAATTATAATAAATAAAAATTATTGCTTATTTTAGTTCACTACAAGAGGCTGGAGATTTAAAGTTCGAGAACGATTTTTCGCGTGCAGAGGCAGACAAGAGCCGCCATTTTGCCGCCGCCATTTTGCAGCCGGCATTTTGCAGCCGCCATTTTTAATTTTGTCGCGATGGAAATTCTCACGTATTGTGCAATTATAAAAAAATTTAACCATCAAAACCGGAAACTCGTATGTCTTTTCATTATCCCACAAAAAATTCTCAAACTTCGCCTCATTTTCGACCAAATCTGAAAGAACCTTTCCTTAAGAAACTAAGGTTCGGGGCCTTGTTTCTTTTTATTTCTTTTATAACTTTATTTATATTAGATAATAGGAGCTCGAAAAATTCTCATACAATTTTAAATTTTATGATGCAGACGAGACAAAAAGACATTGCCGAGGACATAAGCAGAGGAAATCTAGCAAAGGTATATCACAAAACCCTTTATTATACTAATAACCATTTACTTTAATTCTGACTGCTCTATTTTTCTTTCTTGCTTTCAAATTCTCTCGAAATCCACCTTTGCACAAAGATCGGCACCATTTATTCACCTGCATTTTCAACCGCCGATCTTTTCTGCATAGACCTCAACTATAAATATGGAGGTAATTTTTTCTATTGCTTTATTTGGATTAGTGGTTAACCCTACTTCACAGTAACATCCTGGTATGGTATTCAGAGCTTCTTGCATTCTGTCTGATATTCTGGGCGCAACCGAGCTCTAAATTGTAATTACAATAGACGATCTCGATAGTCTAGTTGGTAGTACACTAGACTTTCATCAGGCAGGTTCGTTTGGTGGTTAATTCCTATAACCTTCTTACATTTACTATCAATATGAAGTGTATGAGAATTATAAGAAAGCGTGCAAGTGCACACCTTGGTTGGTAATGGCAAAACCGCCGAGCTGATAAAAAATTGTCACACCCCCGTTCGGAATTGCCTTTAAACTGTAGGTCCAACTATATTGTATCACAATGGGACGTTAGGTCTAAATGTGTCTCTCGATAGCCACTTCAACCTAACCGTCCGCAGAACTCTGACAGTCTTTCAAGTAGTTCCTAAAACTATTGTCCATAATTAGGCTGTCGCATTATTAATTACTTACTCCGAGCAACACTCGCGTATTAAAATATTCAACTTTAATTTTTTTAAAGTAGAAATTGATAGCCACGTACTGCAAATTTCCACTTCTTTGCCAACATTCACATTCACAATAGTAAAATAGTGTTTAAATTTAGTACTATCATCAGGTTCATACTATGAAGATTGGGCGTATGGAAACTTTAGTAATACAACATTTGCGGAAAAACGGGAAAATTCTGATTCTCTCGTTTGACTGATGCAGAATTTACCAAATGCCTGGGTATGACCAATGACCGCTTAGATACCAGTTCATGTGCATGATTTTACATAAGAAATTACTGTCAAATGCCAGAGATCAGACATTTTTTTTGAAATCTGTAAAGAGATGTTTTTAAAGGATATGATTCCTTTTACTAGCATATAACTTTGTTATTGATTGACCGATTGGGCAAGGCTAAAAAAAGGTAAAAATTCGTAATTTTTAAAGTTTTCAATCGTTTTGAGCCACCTCTAAATTTCTTTTGCTTGACCACACAACTTGTTTTTTTACTATTCGCATATTTCTCGGCGTTGAGACCGAGAGTTTGAATTTAAGGGCCTGTCCAATATACATATGCACATTCTACAAAAATACTACACATTCATAAACATAACAATTCATTTCTCGAGATTAACTTTTTGCCTTTTTGTTCCATTGTGGAATGCAGTAAAATGAAATATTCTCTTTACTTTTCCTACATTTTCAGTTTTGATTCAAAGTAAGTTTATTACTTTTGCATAACTCTTGTAGTGCTGTATAAGTGCACTTACGCTTATACACATACTCACACACCAGCGGATCCTAGGGATAAAGTTTGAGGTTAACCCCTCCCCCTTACCAATGAAAATTTTATACATTTTGTCGTTGGTCACGAATCAAAAATACAAAATTTTAAAGGGGCGACAAAATAAAATGCACACGCACAAACCTAAGTATTTCTCAATTCTCTCATTTATTTTTTCTTTTACTAATAAATATTCACTAGTTTTATTGTTATTTTAGTGTACTCGAAACTTGGTGATGCTGTTGTAATGGTCATTGTTGTTGTTGTACAATATGTATGAAGTTGTAATTTGTATTGTCGTCGTCATATTGTCGTACTCATAGTTGTCGCCATTCGTTTTTCTCATTGTTCACGTTGCTGCTGCAGTTGTTGTTGTCTAGAAATTGAAGTTGTTGTTGTTTTTATTATCCTTGCATTAATAATAGATTTATGACGCTTAGTTTGACAGCACATTTTAATTTCCTTTTAAAAGCAGCAAAGCAGCAAAAACAGAGAAGTAACTAAGAGAAGCAGAATGCGAGTGGAGAAGAGCGATGAGCTGAGTAGAATAGAAATAAGAATGGGAAATAGAAGGATGTGGCTGAATGGTAGAAAAAGCAACACAACGCCATTATAATTGCATTATTTCCTTTTTTTATTTATATATATTTTTCTCTTGAATGCTTAAGTGACAGCTCTGTGCTGGTGTGTGTGTGTGTTTGTATGTACGTCTATGAGTAGCGATTTTAATGATGTAATTACATAAGGGATTTACAGCTAAAGGATGTTATTATTATACGTGGAATAATATGCTCTGTTTAAAATTTTATAAAATGATTCTACGAAAAATAAATACAAAATGTTGTTTTTGGATTAACTTTACTAATTTAATCATTAAAGTAGAATGTATTTTAGCTCGCTAATTAAGTTTGCTCGTGCGAGTGGGGAAATATTTTACGAAATGGATTTATTGCAGTCAAAGGTGGAATACGAGCTCATTTCATGGATGCATGTATATTGCATAGTGATATTATATTAAAATTCTGTTTATTTCTACATATATATTTACTTATATGACAGCAAGTTGCAATGGGTAAATTAGGGATGAAAATAACTTTCAATTATTTAAGAAATCCAGCCAAGTATTAACTGTTTTCAGTGATTTCATTTATCAAAAGTTGTTCTTCTGGAGATATCTAAGTTTTTATGATAATTGATTTTAAATATCGGTGGCAAATTTAGGTACCGATGCCTGCGTCAGTTTCCCTCTAATTAAGTTGCCCACTCTATTTTCAATTATATTAACGCTGAACAATAGTCAGATGTACAATTTAAAGAAACTGTCTGTGACGTTATACAAAGAAATATAAGAACCACGAGTAAATATTGCAGATTCGTGGATTTAAACATTAATTCGACAGAGACCCCTATTGTTCTATTTTTTAGCTGAAAGTCACTTCCACACTGGAAAGTTATTGTATGTAGTAAAAAAGTAAGAAGTTTAAGATCTACTACTGGAAAACAAACTCACATGCAAAACACATTCATTGAATCAGTTCCAAATAAAGCCAAGCGTAGTAAAAGGTGCTTCTAAGAGAAGAAGAACATGAGATGAAGAAGGTCGGGAATACTTATAGGGCTTAGAAACCGAGATAACCCGGCAAAAAGAATTATTTTTTGGACTGTCCACAATACACGAACCGGATTGAACTGAGCAAATTGGCACGAGCCAAAATCCCATGCTTACTAACATAAGCAATTGCATAAATAAAAAACCAATTGATTATTTTCATATGAATAGAAATTTTAAGCAGTTGTTGTAGCAAAAGGTAGCTTGGTAAATCCTTTTCTTTTTGCATACTCGCCACCAAATTCGTTCTATGTGATATTGTATGGTAAGAATCACACCGATTGAAGCCGTAAATTTCCCTCCATCTGTTTTTAGCTTCAATCATCTCTACACCGCACCAGTTTTTGGGAATCTTAATCATGGTGAAGTTTAAAGTTTTGAAGTTTAATAGCGAAATTACAAAAAATTTAAATTTGCTCCAGAAACAGCAATAGATATCGATTTCTTCGTAAAAAAGCTTCCGGTCCGATAAATACGGGAACTTTCTATTTACATATCGGTGAAGGTTTCTAAAGTGCAGAGCGGGGTATACTCAAGTATGTTACAACCTCAATTCCCATTCCTGGGAATTTGTAATTGGTACTTTTTTTTCAACTCCTTTGTAATGAAATTGATAAAAGTTTCAATTCCTTTAGAAGGAATTGTAATCGGTAATAAACATTTTTAAAATCCTAGGTAATGGAATTGAAAAAATGTTCGATTCCATTATAGGGAATTGTATTTTGTAATTAAAAATATCTCAACTCCTTACAGGAATTGAAAAAGTAATTGAATAGAAAGGACTTTTTAAGTGTAAACAAATACTTTCTTGGAATTAAATACAAGTTTAATGTAAAGAAAGTAATAAATTCCCTTTTAGTTCAATTCTAAAAAAAAAAAAAATTTCGGCAAATATTGTAAAATGTTTCTAATAAGCCGCTAAGACCGAATCAGAGAAAAATCAGTATATATTGCGGGTCACCTCGTCGACATGCTAGTAAATGGAACAAGTATAATTCCTTGTAATTGGAGTGGAATTTGATACTAATGGAATCATTACTATGATAGTTTTTAGGAGACTATGAAAATTAAATTTAGATGTTAATTTTTCAAAGTCATGACTTAAGTTCATGTCAATTTCGTTATTTGAAGTTATATATAAACAGGTTAATGAATCAATGAATTGTGGCGGATTCCGAAACGGCCGTCTGATTTTCCCGTCTCTATATACATTGTTGTTGTGATGACTATTGAAATGAAAGTTCTTAAATGCGGTTTTGTAGCTGCAGGAAAGCATTGATGTATTCCATTTTAGTATTCAGCAACTATTCTCTTAAAAATACCTTTAATTATTGGTGCATTTTGCTTTCTTGGTGGTACTGACATTTCTACTAAAGTAACTTCTTCTCTATTTCAATATTTGGTTGCAAGTTTTGCAATATTTTATTTTCTTCGTAGTCTTCCAAATAAAAATGAGTGCAGTAAATCTTTACGTTTCTTAGTGTCTGGTTATGCTGGTGATTGGTGTTCGACGAACACAAAACATTTTTTCCCCGTTGCTTTTTGTCGAAATATAGTCGTTTGTTTAATACTATTTTGTATGTAATGATACTGTCTTGTAAAATAACTCATTGTCAACCTACATATATACTCGCCGTGTACAATACACCGAGATATGCTCGTGTTGGGTGTGAGAGTGAGTGAAGACTCTCTCTTTTTGTCCGGTGCAACAACAATTTCATGGTGTTCGCCGAGCATACTCCCAATATAACCACAGCCATGCATCTTACAAACCAAAAGCATCAACAAACTTTCTCTCCACTGCTTAATCTTTTGGGAAACTATAAAAAATTAATTATGCTAATTTGATACAAATCTTCATATTCTTAAAAATGCAAAAATTTTAATTGATATTTTTTGGTTTCCACATAAGTAGCACCGGCGAAATATTCAGCCCTATTCTAGGTATTCCCGAATGAAATCCCCGGGAAAAGTTATTTCTTTTTCCTTATTTTCCTATAGGAACACATAGAAAAGAAACAAATTTTCCCAGGGATTTAATTTCAAGAATATTTTGAATAAAGCTGATTATCTATAATTGTAAAAAATTCACAGCAAACAATATTTGGAATTTTTAGAAATTATTCTCTTTATTTCGACTTTTTTCACAAGAAATTTTCACCCGCTCCTGAGATTTTTTTTGAATTATATGTCATTTTTGAAAGATGCGGAATCGGAACTATATGTCTGGACTGTAATGTTTGCGTTTGGGTATTCATTGTACTGACAATATAGAAGTATTACATATATGGTGGTACTCCCCAAACGCAAATGTATTGATATAGTAGATTTTTTTTGAAATCGTTCCGACCATATTTCTTTTTAATTTCTATATTTCCTAATTTTTTATATAAATTAATTAAATTTTGGACTGACGCTCGTGCCAAATTAGGTACCCGGACATAATGCCCACGGCCATAACGTCATGGGCCCTAGGAATGGCCTTAACGCCCAAAATCATTTTAGGCGCTATGACCTACCCCAAAAAGGTCATAACACCCAATGAGCGTTATGACCGTTTTTGTGATTCTTTCATTAAAATTTCAAAAGTAAAACGAAACCGCGAATCGAATCGCGAATCGCGAACGAGCGATTTTTTTAAATATTTTCATTTTTACTTTATTTTCAATCTTACATTTCAATTCATCTGAATCAATAACTACATATATCCTATAATATTAAATATTTTATGTGCAAAATATTATTGTTTCTTTTTAGAACAAACTTTGAATTTAATAAGTTAAAATTCAATTAATTATACTCGTAAATAAAGTAATTGAATTTTTCCAATTTCAAACCTACTCTTTCTCTTTTCTTTTCAAATCAGCATTTCTTTTAGATTTCCTCAATTTCTTTAATTTCCTTTACATACAATTGATAATATTTAATTATTTTTTTTTTATTTTAATTTTTCTTAAAATTTTTTTACTTGTGACTTTCAGAAAACAGAAAAAACTGTTTGCTTTTCTATACGAACTTTTCGTTTGCGCTCAAATCAAATAAAAACAGAAAGATGAAAAACAGACAAAATTCATTAAAATTGGTATAGACATGAACGTAAATTCAAACAGACATAAAACAGTACGAGAAATGTGAACTACATGTGTAAGTTTGTATTTGAGATAGTGCTGGGTAAATGAGCTGGTATAAATAAAATATACAACACTTACTTAATAAATAACTAGAAAAAAAGTTTCTGAAATTAAAAATGTCAAAAGTTCATTTGTATTGGAAAAATACTAAATTACTGAATTGCTTAATATTTTTCATTCAATGAAATCAATGACCAAATTAAACTTTCGGGTTCTACAGTTAATTTCTTAAAAGTTCGTTTGAATCATTTAGTCACTCCTCTAGGAAGCGGTAATGAGTTCGTAATGTTATATGATTCAATTAATTAAAAAATGTGGTATTTAGCGATTTAAGCATAATTTTAAGTAACGTATGTGACCTTATTATATTGCGATAGTTGTCATTTAACAAAAAAGTCGGGGACCAGCCAGTCAGACAATTGATTCGGAATAACTCTAATTCCTTTCTTTAAGGTGAAGTGAAGGTTAGAAAAGCTTAACTGACTTATTGAAGGTTCGAAAAGTGGTGGCTTCTAAGTTGTACATAAAATGTTGGTCAAGCTCTAAGTTCATATATGTACATATGTAAAAAGAATAAAATAAACTTTGAGGCAGAGTGTATTTATAGTATAATTTAAAGCGGACTGAAAATACGGAATACAGAATCAAAATGATATCTTGATAGATGATGTTGTAATGGAAATTTTTAATGCTGGGATGCTATTAAAAATTAGTTTTGAGAATAAATTATGAGGGGCTCGAATATCAAAATCAAAGAGAACGCTCGAATATTTTTCTTTTAATTTGTTACGCAAATATGATTGTGTTGCATTTCACTTCACTGCATCATGTTGCAAGCATAATATAACTATTGCAAATAGGATTTTCCTGCCTTTAGATAGACTCTCTTCTGTGCAACTCATTCCAACGCTTTTGCATCTCAAGTGCACTTCAACAAACGCAAACACAAACACATACTTATATACTGCATTTATCAAAAGCAACAGTTCGGTGTCTATGTATGTGAGTAAATCTCATGTATGCATGTATTTGTGTCAGTGTGTTGCTGCTCATAAGTGCGTGATTGCAATCCCTTTCCAAGCGTCCTTGCCTGATTTTAGAACACACAGACACAAACTAAGCATACATAGCCATATCTTTATTGCCATCAAACTGTGTTGTGTATTTTTTCATCTTTTCAAATCATTTTTTCTAGTTTTCTTTCCATCCATTTTTTTTATTTCGATTTACTGCTGTGAAATTTCTTTCATTTCTTTTATTTTCTTTTGATTCTCTCGATGATTCACAGAAATTTCAAGTGCAGTTTTTGCTTTGCTTTTAGTCAAAGCGAATTTGTCATTTCTCTGCCATGTGTAAAACAAATACAAGCACGACTATATAGCAGCATGAAGTTGTGCATTTAAATGTGAATGAGTGATTTTCTTTAAATTGGCTTAATATTTTCTGAAACCTATTGTCAATTGAAACAAATTTATTTTTGTAGTTTTTAGCTGGAATACGTGGAATATTTTAAATTTTGGAGCATGAAATTTGTCATCACTAAAATTATCCCAAAATAAAATAGAAACAAATTTATGTGTTCTGGGATTTTTGATTTATGTACACTGCCATAAATTGAGGCTAGTCACTATAGCCAAAGTTTTCTTCAGTAGGGATATTTCAATACTTGAAAGGATTAAACTTGAAAAAATAAAGCAATCTATTCAGTGCCGAACAAAAAGTAATAAATAATATCGAATATCGAATAAAAATTGAAATACTTTTATTATTCTGGCTTTAAAGTGTAGATTTCCCCAATCAAAAACTGCTTCTTTTAGAATAAAATACGGTTTAGATTTTTATCAATGGTAGGATCCGCTTCAGAATGGCTTTTTGCAAGGAACTGTGGGTGCACAAGAACTGAAAACAATTCAACTTGCTTATAAAAAGAAGGCAGAAGATATTATTTGTTCTCATTTTTTCAGGGGAAAGGAATTAATTAAGGAACATTTTCTCCAAAAACAGTAAACTAGTTTTCTCCACGGTTTTTGAAGTGAGGGTAAATTGAAAATTTTGCAACGGAAATCGTGTTGTTGTTGCACTCATATGAAACTAATAAGAAACGAAGTTAAGCAGTTGTTATTCGTCTACATACAGTCAACCAGAGAGTCTACTTCTTGCAGTTTTATCTCATGTGCTTTATTGAGAGAGCCGATCAAGTTGCCTCTGCTTGATTGCATACAGCGGAAATTTTCTCTCTTGTGTTATATACTTATAGTACGTAGTGTTTGTGCATCAGAAGAAAAGCAACAACAAAATAGAGAGAAGAAGACTGTAAAAACTTCGACACAATTGGGTATAAATGTTTTCTAATATTTTTCAAATAAATTTACCACAAAAGGGTGTATAAAATCCCATTTTCAAGAGGAAGAGTAGGAGATGGAGGAAAAATGAAGATGCAAAAATTGTTTATCTTTTGCTTATGCTTAACGACTTGGCAACATCAAATTTTTATCTGTTAAGGTAAACAAATTTCTGAATAGCCCCTGAAGACTCCATATTTCCGACTTCATATCCATATTGTGGCAGATTTAGAGGTAATGGAGAAAAACAGTCGTGATCAGCGACCCTAAATTATTATAAAACCATTGGAAAATCTTGTCCATAAACCAAAAGTGGAGATTTTGTTGCACTCTGTTTTCATAAAGTAACTAAACTCTGATTTCAAACTTCAATCAATTTTTTTTGTCATACACCCTTCGGCTAAGTTTGTCAGCATCAAACATATTACCTTTCTAGGAATAAAACTGCATTACTTCGGATAAAAAAAAATAAAATCATGATTGAAATTCAGCGTTCAGGATAAAATGGAATGAAAGATACAATTAAAGTCACGGCACTAATTATTTTCTTGACCATACTTTATACTATAATATACTGGCCGGAAAATGTCCGGCATTACTCGGGATACTACTATTGATATAACTTCATTCCGCACAAATTTGTATTGTCATCCTTGAAATGGTTCCTCATATATGACGTTGCAAACATTTCATGTTATGTCTGCCTGACTATAAATGTTTGAGTAACCTTTACGACCTGTCCGTGAACTCCATGGGTGAATATGCAAATTTTAGTATCAATAGATATACATATATTTTTTAAGTGGCTATCCAGGGTCTCACTCAGGCCAGAACATTGCATTGTGATGCCACATTGTTGCACCTATAGTTTAATGTCGATTCTGAACCGCGGTGAGGCAATTTATTATCACTTGGTGGTTTTCCCATAATTCTCATACACTTCATATTAATAGTGAAGTGAATATAAGAAGGTTATGAGAATTAACCATTAGACTTAGTCTAGAGCCCCACCCACTAGACTATCGAGGTCGGTATCAATTTTTCAAATTGCTAGTTTGGAAAAACCGGTATTATTTATGAATATTAGGTTTTGAGAACCGAATTCACCGGTTCATCGGTTTATTGACGTTGGATCAAGTGCTCTATAAATCGAATGATATAAACATATCGAATGGGCCTCATCTATGATATGTTTATATCATATATACCTAACGCTCGTATCTTTTTTCGGGCGAAAAACTGTATATTTCTACCAAAAAGTTTTAAAAAACAGTTGATTTGAATTGAATTTCGATTTGAGTCGAATTTCATTCATAAAATGTAATACTTGCATTACACCAACAATAAATTCAATATCTCAAAAAAAAAAACTGTGTTTTATTAATAGATAAAATTGTTATGTCCTTAATGGAAAACCCTTTATATACCAGATTGCACCAACTAACGTTATATGGGAGATGCCACTATATAATTCTGTTCAGTGATTGATAATAGCAACTTGCATTAAATTTCATGGTCTTTCACTATTCAGCTTCTAAATACAAAAACGAAAATACTCGCACACCTTCAAAGTTCAGATTCAAACTTAATTTTTTCTTATACGGAGTGAGACACATAGATTGTGACACTTCCGCTAATTTACTTCACTAGTAAATTTTTCTCATTCAGCCAGAAAAGATATTCAGCTCTATTGTTAATGCCAAACTCACGTGAGTTCATTCACATGAAAAGATTTCCCTATCAAAATTACCATTTTTTATTTTGAAAGTGAATTTTATTGCCATTTCGCATGAAAGTGTTCACTTTAGTTTTGGAAGTGAAAAAACGTGGAGCAATATGTGAGTATTTAGTTATTGAATAAAATATTTTGTGACAAACTCATAAATTTAGTTATTTTAGTGTCAGCAAAAATAAATTAACTGTTCACTGATAGTAAATTTAGAATTAGAGTTAACTAGAACAGCGCTACAAACTGCCACTGTTTTACTGACACGATCAGGGCCGGATTTAGAAATACTGACTTTCTCTTGTTTTACAATAGTTTTGTCTTTCACCTGTTTTCTTTTGAAATCAGCTTTGCTGTTTCCAAGAGAAATTGTTGTTATTGTGATATTTTTGATGCCGGTTCTTTTTTTAAGCGAGTAAAAATTCCAACGGTATTGGATTGTTCACGATAGAACTGATTATCAAATCGGAAAATGGTATCATTAGTTGCATTCTAGCACCCTCAGTTTTCTTCTGTTCCTGCATGGTATCTCGGTATATTTACATACATAAGAATAGGGCTCAAAAAAGCTTTGAAGCCTTTAAAGTACTATTCGCTATTGCATAATACTAAATAATAAAAATTCTTCCAGAATTTGAACTCTTGACCCTTTATGTTTATGCTACTTAAGTTTTCGTAGTGAGAATATAAATCTATAAAATATTTCACAAATTTTCCTTTCATTTCTTATATACTATATTCTGTTGTTGTAATTTTCCTGCAGTCTTTCTCTCATTTAATTTTATTAATACCATTATAATTATCACTATTGTTTACGTTGTACGCCGAGTACTTTTATTTGAGTTGAAAATTAATGATGCCTTAAATTCATATTAATTGTGGATTTCAAGCTTTTATTTTCTTCTTTGACTCTTTTTGCTTCAAAAAGTTTTCCATTTTTTTTTAGTTTATTTTGCAAAATGAAGTCATTTAAATAAATTATATACGATCTCGAAGATTAAAGAGCATGTAAAAATGATGGTCATCATTATAGTACAATACGAAATCAACACGCGCGGAAGAGCAAAAAAGATTTGAAGACATAAAAAAGAAAATTCGGCTAAAATATCCATATAGAAAGTAATTGTTTCCGTTTGTTTTAATTAAAAGAAACTTTATTGTTGGGCTTTACATAAGTTTATTTGTGGGTGGCTATAATGCGTTAGCAGAGTTTATTGACCCATTATAGTAGATTTGATACCCGAGAGTCAAAGAAAATTGCTTATTTTCGGACAATTTTAATTATAATCGATTTAACAGATTTTATGGGACAAAATACATAAATTGTTGATAGAAAAATAAAGAAAATCGATTTCTAAACAATAGCAACCCTAATTCGAAATATAAATTTTGGGATAAGAAGGAAAGCGTTTGGCCTTCTGTTGTAGTCAGTTCATTAGATTTCGAAAATATTAGGAAATGTAAGAGTATATATTGTAATGCAAACATGAAATGCCCCGCTTAACTTTCGCTATGGTGACAAATAAAATATAAGAATATGGATATGACTGATTTTCATTGTTTTTTAATTTAAAACCAAAAGACAAAAATATTTTTATAACCACTAATTTCTTCTTAATAGTAAGTACTTAATCATGAACGTTTAATTTCCAGAATTACTTTGCAGTTATATTAAAGTATAATAAAATATTAATATAGATGTTTGTATGAATATTATGGCTAAAGAAGAATGCTAAAAATTTGTTTATACCATATCAACATAGTTTAAAACAAAGTAAAATACTCAATTTATTTCTCGAATGCCTTAAACAATGTTAAGTACCTACGTTTCTTTTATTACTCGCAAATATGCGTACAAAATAAGATGAGAAAACAAGAATAAATCTAAGAATTCTGCAATTTGTGCATTGCTTCGAATTACTTAATAAAGAAATGTTGGAAATATTTAAAGCGCCTAAAACTATGCTGACGCAGCGGCGGTAGTTTATTTTGCATTGCATTGCAAGGAATTTATTAATTTCAAATTTCTTTTTATGTACAAATCCGCCTTTCCACCTTCTGGTTTCTTCTTTTACATCGTTTTCACCACATAACAACACAGCAAACATAAAATATAAATATATTTCGAGCATAAAATCATGTGGCATATTTTTAGGCATATAAAAATGAATTTCATTTTTATGTAAATGTGCGTGAAATAAAGAAAGAAAAGAAAAATACAATTTGAAGTGAAGTGATTCTTTCATCTTTTTTGTATATATTTTCTTTTGTTATATCTGCGCTTTGATTGCGCCTGCATAGAAGTTATAAAAATATACTCGTATTTTATATGCTCTCAATTTGAAGTGGCGGTTTTTTTTTTATTTTTTATGAACATAAAGCAGGAGGACTGACATGCTTTATTTACAGTTTTAGTTTTTTATTTATTGTTTATAACATTTTTTATTGTTTGGAAGACTTGAAATCAAGGGAAAAAGCACAGTGAATTTTTCATAAGGCTGCGTAAGTTCGTATAGTAAAAATGAGGGCACCCCGGAGCGTATGAGTGACATTATTTCTTTTTAGTTTAGTTTTGTAAATCTGAAAATTAGTATTTGTAAATTAATATTTGCATTATTTATTTTGCTGGCTTGCCGGAAAGTTCAAGATTTTATTCCCTAGTGTCATCCAAAACAAAAGTTTATGAGTAATTGTGGTATAATAATGATACTGATAGTGCGAAAATATTAGACAAAGAAATTAAACATAGCAGAGGATATACATTAGAGAGTCAAAGAATTCAAGAGAAACAGATACTAACAATGAACACTAAAGAAGGCAAAGAAAACATACATTCCACATATTGTTTATTTTATACCACATTTATGTCGTGTCTGTCTATATTTATACGTTGCAGAATTTATATTTTGTTCGTCTTATACATTTTTTGTTCGGGACTTGACAAATTAATAATGCAATAATTTAATATATTTAAATAAGTTTTAAGTACGTTTTTTATATAAATAAGTACATAAGTATGTGTTTTAAAAAAATACATGTATTAATATTTTCAGAAACAATAAAGTGCCCCTAAAGAAGTTGGGAATATCCAACGAAACGTCTGGCGAAATAAAGGAATAGCTTTTTTATTCGCATTTTTAAGTCATTAGACAAAATAGCATACGAAGCACTAAGCTTCTACACACAAAAGTTGATGTATTATTGGTCACATATTTGACACTAACTGAAAAAGAGTATTGTCCTGAATCCAGCACGTAATGATTTCTTTCTTCGTGCGATTTAAGGTCAGAGAAGCTATACCACATTAGTCAAGTATATACATTCAAAGAGCTAGAGGTTTCATCCCTGAGACAAAATTTTTTCTCATGAAAAGATAAATATTTTTTGTTTTTACATCATTTTTTCACTTCCTCTCTTTCTACAGACTTTTTGTAAATTTAATATAAAAAAATGTCGTATGGAAATTTGAAAAACTTGTTTTATGAAGAGAAGATGGAAGTGTATGTAAAAACAAAAAATGTTTATATAATTGTAAGGGATATCTTTGACTATAACAATAAATCTCCAACTATTGAAGGTTATATATTTTCTAATTGATTACAGTGGCATGGCATTACTAACTTTGAAATACAGGATAAAAACTCAAATGTTTCATAGTGAACTATGTGTAAAAGTGAAACTGTGTGGAGTAAATATAAATTTTTTTTTGATGTGATAACAACTTTACTCGGGGCTAAAGGATAATTTATAATGTAGTTAATTGATAGCAATTAAAATTAAATGTCACGTCGGTGTCGTGTGAGGTTTCATAGTATGTGTGAGTTTATAAGTGTGCATATAAATAAAGGTGAAGGGTGATGAATTGCACCTTGAAAGTATACTGTCTTATTATTAGAATAAACTGATTAAGATAGGTGAATTTTTAATATTAAAAATAGGACCCTAAAAGTATACCGCACTTTTATTATTTTGTATGTAAATATTGTCCTTCACCTGGTGTACTGCCAAATGAAGGGTGGTGAATTGCTCCCTGAGAGTATGTATTCCGGTCCATTGTCGAATGTTGCGAAGCCATGAGAGTTGTTTTCGACCAATACCCCGTTTTCCTTTGATTTTACCTTGGACAAATAATTGTAGTAGCTCGTATTTAGGATTTCTCATAATATGACCTAAGTAGGATGTTTTTCTTTTTTTAAAGTTGGTAAAAGTTCTCGCCCACAATTCATTCTTATTAGAACTTCATTGTTCGTAACATGTTCTGTCCATGATATTTTTAGGATTTGTCGGTACATCCATAGTTCAAATGGTTCGAGCTTGTTAATATCTGATATTCTCAAGGACCAGGTTTCCATGGCATAGAGTAGTACTTACCAAACATAACATTTTACAAAACGGATTCTAAGTACCTTTTTGTACTTTAGACGATGACATTTTATTTCTTTGGAACAACCCCAGTTTGCATTGATCTGACTTCCAAGACACTTAAAATGTTGCACTCTTTCAATAGTGGTATTGTTAATCAGTAGATTTGTGTTGCTATTAACATTTTCCTGTTCATTATCATGTATTTAGTTTTATTTATATTGATTCGTAGGCCAAACTCTTCGCTGTGCAAAGTTATTTTGTTTATTAATTCTTGAAGGCTTGTTAGACTGTAGTGATGGAGCCTCATCCGGTCCCGTTGAAAGTATACCGCACTTTTATTATTTAGTATGCAAATATTGTGGTTGCTAAGTTAAGCTTTCGTACCGCCCGGTGAAGGGTGGTGAATTGCACCCCGAAAATATGCTGTCTTATTATTACTATAAACAGATTGAGAAAGCTGAGTTTTTAATAATAAAAATAGGACACAACAAGCTCAAAAGTATGCAACACATAATTTATATATCAAAAATAGTTGTGAAAAATACTTATTTTTCAATGGAATTAGTGGAAAATATCAAAAATTGTTTTTATTTATTATATTTTGTATTGTATAGTTTATAGTTTATTCTTTCGTAATTTGAATTGTAAAATAATCTCAATGTAGACGTGCAAAAAGCGAAGAAAGTGCATTGAAAATAGAATATAAAAAAATGGAAAAAAACATAGTTTTGCCCTTTTTGGAATATAAAAACGAAAACTTTTATAATGAAGTAAACAACAATACGTAATGTATGTAAGCGTTTTCTTTTCTTGATGAAATGTTGCATTTTTTTGCACCGTGCAAAGGCTGTTAAATTTCGTGTTCTTTTCTGAAAAAAGGCTTTTATTTTTGTGTTCTTTCTAAGAAATGTTGCCCTCTGAGCGGGAAAAAATGTACCACTTCTGCCCTCAATTAAATGACGAGGTGAGAATGTTGCTCTGCAAATTAGTTGATTCTGACAGAGCAGCATTTTTATGTTCTTTTCTTGCATTAAAAAGAAGTCAAGAAAAGAAAACGCAATATAATATGAAATAAATACTTTTGATTACATTTTCTGTAGATGTTTGTTAAATCCGCATCTATTGGTATTCCATATTTGGCTTTTGCTTCACTCGAGTGGCTCTTATGAAATTCTTTTAGTTTATTTTAAAAATGAGAGAAACAGAGTGTAATGGAGTACATGAAAAGGCACTGAGAGAGCTCTCACAATACCAGGGGGATCGGGCACAACACCCACGCCTAACGCCTATGGGCTTTACGACCAAAAAAAATATGTGCAAGAAAAAGCGAAAAATTCTTATTAAAAATAGCACGATTTGAACGTTTGAATGTCACCGGTGGCCCAGTGGCCCTCAATGAGAATTTTTGACAAACTTTTTCTGCATATTTTTATTAAATATTTTTTTAAAGATAGACAAAGTAACTTAGTGCTTCGTGAGACAACCTAACAGGAAATTAGCGGAATTTCTTCTGAAACTGAGAAGAAAGGACCTGAGATTACTGGTGGGTGTCATCACAGGGCACAACACATGTGGTCAGCATATGTTTAACATGGGCGTCATCACCGATCTAATTTGCCAATCGTGTCTTGAGGACGACGATACTACGGAGCATTATCTTTGTGGCTGACCGGTGTTCTCGAAAATCCGATTAAGGCTGTTGGGTAGTGATGTCTTGAGTATGAATATTGTCCATACTCTTCCTCTTCTTGAGTTTCTAAGGTGCATCAGTGAAACAAAGAAGACTTTTCGTCTTCCCATTTATCCACACATAACTTTCCTGTCTCTCTACTCTCTTCGACTGGTTCTATCCTAGTATGGTATAACACAATGGTCCTCGTTGACTGAGTGCTTTGGTTTAGTTCCGCCTATCTACAACTCGAAACTTAGTATTAATTTTTCACTTAACCCTTTCTCGACCGTAAGGAATTTAGAACCAAATGAGCAAAACCGAGTACAGATTCGCTTTCTTCAACCCCCATTGTAAAAAAAGTCCTTAAAAAGCTTCCATTGAGGATCTTAGGGTCACTGGCGACCCATAGCAAAACTTGTATTTCCATAAAAGTAAACGAAATTTTAAAAATATGGGACATCATATTTGAGTAAATAATTTTTCCCCCATCATATAAAATTTGGTGAATTTGTAAAAATTGTAAGCAATTGAAAATTAACAGAAAAAAACGCAATTTTTTCACCTTAATCCGTTACAGTACTGTTATCAAAAAAAATTTTAAAATTTTCCTAATTAAGATTAAAGACCCATCAACTCTCTTTTTGAAAACCCTACATTTCAAAAAAATTGATTGGACAGGTTTTAAAAAATCGCAAAAATTAATCTTGTGAAACCGGTGTCACCATGGTACCGAAAGGATTAAACAGTTTCAGTAGCTCTCTTTAACTAAATTTTTGCATTTAAGAAAAAAATTAAAAAATTATTTCTGAACTTTGTGGCCATTCTCCAGAGCCTGAAAATAACTCTTATTTTTTTTTAGGTTAAGTTAGACTGTAAACTTTTATATTAAAAAGTATACGTTCTAATTATGAAAATAAAAGTGTTGAGTCTTCCTAAACTATTATAAAAAAAAGTTAACATTTAAGAATCCTTCAAAACTCATATTTTTAAAAATTTTTGAAAACTGTTATTTTTAAAATTTTTTGGAGTCCGACTACATATTATTCATTTTCTACTATTTTCTACTACTGGTGTTTTGCTACTATTATTTACTAAAATTTTCTACACTATTTTTTACTACTACTATTTGATCCTTAACTGATTTAAAATTGTTTCCGTAAGTGACATTGGAAACTTTTTCACATTTTAAAGACAAAAGTTGAAATTTTGTTGCACTTTGTTATTGATTGTAGTAAATAGGAAAAACAGCCTAAATCGACTTAAGGTGAAAAATATTTTGAGATTTAACTATAAATAGTCAACGGATCCAAAATTTTAATTAATGCTTCATGCCGACAAACCCCCAAATTGAAAAATTACAAAAACAATTTGAAATTAGTAATAAAAAAAATCACAGGAAAATAATAGTAGCAAAAAGTAGTTGATAATAATAGTAGAAGAAATGAAAAACGAAAAGACTTTTAACATAAAAGAGTTTAAAAAATAAAAGTCTTCAAAGAATTTTAAAAATAATTTTTAAAAATAAAAGTTTTATAATTTTACTTTTAAAATAAAAGTTATTGAGTCAGAGTTAACAGAACAAGTTATTTCAAAACTCTTACTCATCACTTTTAACTCTTATAAAATAAAATATGATAAAAGTTATGAAAGTTTCATGCTCTGCCGTTCTCAAGGTTATGGCTGTTTTTGGCGTGATCACAACGCCCAAAGTTGTTTTGGGCGTTATATCGGTTTTGAAATGGATTTAACGCTCATGGGCTTTATATCTGGCTACCCAATATAAGCAGCGACGACGGTTCTTTCAATGTCATCTCATATTAGCAACTATAAAACTTTAGATGAATCTAATGCTATTGTTAGTCGTGTTGTTTTTGGAAATGCATACATATGAGAGAGAGAGAGCGCTGCTAGTTGTTGTTGTTGTTGTTCTTGAAAGAGTTGACTGGTTGTTTACTCGCTCTGCTGTTTATTTACATATCCACACATCGGCACATCCAAAAGTAAAATTCAGCTGTTTCCATCGTTTCATTCCCCACCACTCTATACGTTATATCAGCTTCGACATAACATCGATTCTGTGCATTTACACATACCTAACGAGCCTATAAAAGTTTCGCTTTAATAAGTTGCAATAAGTAATGAAATCTGATTTATGTTTGTTTGATATTCTTCATTAAAACTTTCACAATGAACAGCGAAACCGAAAGTCTAAAATGAAGTGAATATTTCACTTTCGCATATCTGTAGCGAAATGTTCATAGCAACCCTACTAAATACTCCTATACTTACAAAAATTAATAAATTAAAATGGAAATTTTCCGCAAATTTGTTTTGTTGCCTTAAATACTTTAAACGTTTTAAACAGCATTTGCGATAAAGATAATTTCAATGGTCTGGTAATTTAAAAATTGCCAAGTCATTGACAGCATTAAAAATTCATAAAAATAAAATCAGAAAAGCGCAGAAAAATAGCAAAAGGAAAAATAAGAACGAATAAATGCGAAACGGAAGTGACGAAAACAGCATAATGATGATATTTATGAGCCTCCAACGGAAGCGGACGTCATTAAAAGTCTTAAATTGTTTGTCATTTGTTTTTGCATTTCTTTTTTGGCATTAAAGTATGGCTTCAAAGTAAAAAAAAGAATAAAATATCTAGCAATTGCATTGTTTAATTCAAAAGAATTTTCTCAACATTTTTGTTTTTATTTTTTTCCTTCTCAACTTTTAATTTCTTTTAATACTTTTATTATTATGATTATTACTTTTTTGTGCAGCTACCAGTATTCTAAAGTCTTTTGTTCATTTTGTCTATTTTCGTCAGCGAGCCAGTCACTTTTATCTACATTTAGCTTTATTATTGTAGTTTTTCTATGCTGTTTTGTTTTTTTTTTTGCTTTTAAATTGCAGCTCAGCTTTCCGCAAATTAGCCGTTTGTAAACTTTGTTTTTGTTTTCCAGTTTAAAAATAGGTACGAGTGAGAAGTCATTTGCATTTTATAGCAGCGTAAATAAAGCAGCAGCAAGGCAATTTGCAGGCAGTCAGTCAGGCAAACGAGTAGCCTGGCTAGGATTTTACAAAAAACAGGCAGACCAGCGTGTAGACAAAGAAATTTTGCACGTAACACACACATTGTTCATAGAGAGAAAGAAAGAGAGAGAGAGAGAAAGAGATAGATAAAGAGATAGCGTAATAAAGAAGGCTTTCGCCAGTTGTGGTTTTGGTGGGCTTAACCAACGCTAAAACTAGTGAAATGGATTTACTTTTAATTAAGGTTGAGGCCATTTATTTTTAGGCTAGAATGTAAACGTGATTTTTACTGTACTTTATGATGTGGATGGTAATTACGCCAACGTTTTGTTTATTATACAATTGATTTTTTAAAGACAAGATATAAAGCTATTTATATAGTTTCTTTGTATGTAAAAAAAACTTCTTAAACTAAAGTTTAAAATAGAGAAAAACATTATATAAAAATTCTAGTTTTTAAAAGAATAGAAAGAGATCCATATTTGATATGTTCGATCGAAATGAGTATATAGCTCTCTTTTCAGTTTATGAATGTTACCCAAGTTTATTAAGACCAAAAGAGTAATGTCTTTAAAGCTGTCGGAGGTAAGTGCGTAATTTAACTGTTCCAATTTCTGATTTTGTCTAGTCTTGATGAATGAACGATAAGAAATGCCAATTGCAACCACAAAAATTAAGAATGTGTTTTTAAATGTATATTTTGACCCCAGCGTAATTTTTCTAGCTTACTTACGTACTTAGAGTTCAAGTTTCTTTTTCTTTTAATTTATTTCATTTACTGATGCAGTGGAGAAAAGTATTTGTCCCTTAAGATCAACTAAATAAATGGAAATTGTGTTTTTTTTAACAAAAATAATTTCTGTTTACCATAGTTATTCATTTGTTTTTTTTAGGGTTAGTGAGCTTTTTTTTGCGTTTTAATAAAAATTGTGCCACAACACTAAGATTTATCAATGAATCTTCCACTACCGAACAATGCTTTTGTTTGTAAAAATTCAGAATTTTGAAAATAGTCATCATCATTGTACGAATACATCCTGAAATAATATATCGTGTTGCTTATAGTAATTCTTAAATTGAAATTCCACAAAAAGCTTTTCAGTTTTCATCCGTTGTTTTAAAATTTTCCCTTCTTGAGAATGATTCCTTTGTGTAAATTTTGAATATTCTTGAACAAGAATTTTGTTTCCGAAAACAGTGAAAAAAGAAATCGAATTAGAATACACTGCACTGTGTGTTTCCGAATGAATTTTTTGTGCTGAACACGAATCTGGGGTCAAAAACTTCTCATCACGTCACAGTTTAGATTTACAATTATTCACCGGATTTTTATAAATTTTACAATACTAAAAGTGTTTATCTCTATTTTGTTAACAACATAAGCATATAGGGGAATAGCTGAATGACATGAATCTGGAGTTGGCTACTCAAAAGACTTCGCGGAAAATTAATTCTCACAGTTGGTAACCCCCAGATCACACCTTGCAGCTACACATTAAATACCTAGGAGAACTCAGCAATCAAATCTCGGATAACTTCTGCTAGTCGTCAGCAATAAAACAGACAGAATAAATGAAGCATTTACATGCATAATGCGGAATATCGGAGGCCCTCGAGAAGATAGGCATTAACTACTATCTACTGGAGTAACCAATTCAGTAATGCAGTAAATGCATTCACTCAACGTACAGGCATAGTGCCATTCGAGCAGTTAGCGCATACCGAACAGTATCAGATGATGCCATCTACGTTATTACAAGCAAGGCCCCAACTGACTTGCTGGCAAGCGAAATAAAGTCTCCTTATACCCCAACGGGCGAAAGACCACCCAAGGTTCCCCTGCACTGGTCTTTTACATCGCGCAGATGCTCAGCGGCCATGGATGCTTCGAGCAGTACCTACACCGTTTCATACATACATACAAAACGCTTGTATCTTTTTTCGGACCAAAAAATGTATATTTCTACCAAAAATTAAAAAAAAAAACTGTATATTTCGCGGTATTAATTTTATTCAATGAAAATTAACAAGGAAAGCAAATTGTTCTAAATTTACGAAGCAATTTCGGCTTTGTTATGAGGTATTTATAGAAATCAATGCATAGATATTTTAAGTTACATTTGATGATCAGAATCGCCTTCAATGTTTCAACTTCTATCAATAGTATACTCGCAACGTGCTGCCATTGTTCTCTCTTAAGTTTTGTATTGCGATTGATAAATTTTAATTCCGAAGAGTTACAAAATTAAATTTTAAAATTTTTTTTAGTATAAATACGGTAGTTTAGTAAAAAAGGCGGTATGCGGTTTTAGAGTCTAACAAACAGTATACAACAGCAAAAAACTGTATAAATACGAGCGTTATGCTATAAACACAACCAAATCTGCCGGCCTCTAACCGCTTACTTCTTCTGAGAGAATAAACACAATAAGAGCGTCAACCTCTAGCGTCAAGAATATGTAAAAGAAAAACAAAACAAAAGCAGTTGGATTAGATTATTGTTTTAACAGCTCAGTTTTTTTTATTTACGTTATCAACTATCAAAAAATAAAAGGAAAACTTCAATATTCTGTAATTTGAAAAAATTGTTGTATAAATTAAAATTATTCACATCGTTTATTTATGCAAAAATCATCAAAAGAATGAAGAAACTAAAAGGAAACTCGAAAAAAATACATATATTTTCGTACTAAAACTTGGCAGCACTTGGCTTTTTTTGAAAAATATGGCAATGTTTCCCCTCTCACAAGAGAGAAAACATTGTGCAGTTGAGAAAATTTGTTTCAAAAAGGAGGGAACCTGAAGATAGCATTTGGTAAACGAAAAGCGAACGAATAAAATCCCAACGAATTTTTTAATGAATGGGTTTCGAAAAATCTGCAAAATTGGTGTATAAGCCCAATCTATGCTATAAAATGTTTGTTAAAATGTTTCGCTATGCCCCTATTCAATTTCATATAAATAAATTTTTTCTTGGCTTTTATTCATGAAACGAGTCAAGGCTGGCATTTGGAACAGTTGGAATTTCCATTGCTATAGGACATTGTTACTTGTGCCTGATTTCACCAATAGCAATTTTCGATCACAAATATGTAGTTGTAAATAGGGATGGCCGTTATATCGAAATTGATAGTTTCAACTACATATGAAAAAATTTCGTTTGGTAGATTGAAGCATTCAAATATCAATATCGAGGCTCTAATATTTTTGAGTTAAACCAAAAAGTAAAATAAATATCCATGACATTTTGTTGGCATCAAAGAATGAAAATGACGGCGCACAATATTCCGGAATAATAAGTTTTTGATAGTTCAACTAATTTTTTTTTGATAAAAAAGTATTTATGCTTGTAATGAGATAACTTCATGACAATAATTTCTAAACAAAATCGGTATCGAACTACGAACCCGAATGGAAGCATAGTGAGAAATTCTTAGATTTCTTAGAGGTTCAAAAATTTTTCAAAGTTTGCATAGTTTGTAAATAAGCAAAAGTTAAGTAAATATCTAAGAAGTTTGTTAAGATCGACTTTAAAAAAGTTTTGTTGTTTAGGTTCAAAATTGTTGAAGAATAATCCTATTAGCACTTTAACTTTGGTTTATTAATTAAACTTAACTTTTACAAAAATGAAGGGATTTTATTCAGAATTGGAAGATCTTATTCAAAGAATTAAAATTAATAAATACCAAATAATTTTCAGAAAATATCAATAAATATGGTAAAGTATGTAGAACAAATATTAGAAAAAACGGTTTGGGATCGATTTTCAGCTTAACAACAAAGGTTTGTTTTGAAAATCGGCGACGACACATTTTTTAAGTATTTATTAAACTTTTAAAAAAATTTTAAATTTTTCAAACCGTTTTAAGTTGCGAACTGTGAAACGAGGTGAAATAATATCTGGGCCACTAGTTTTTTTATATCTATTCTATAACTTCAGCAGTTTCAGTTCACTTCTTCCTCGGAAGGAGCTTCTCATTGAAAATACTGGATTGAAATAGACAACGGAAACGTTTGCAAGAAGTGTAACTGTTAAATAGTGAAATAAGAATCTTGCAAATTTTATGAATTAAAAAAAATTTCTTGCCTTGAAAAAGCAGAGATTTCTGATTTGGATTGAAGTGTACAGAAATTGGTTTAATCAAAAATATTCACAGAGTCATACCACACAAGAACTTCAAGAATATTTTGCTTTTTTCCACGCAATCCATGAATTATTTTCTATTTCATTTAAAACATTAAAAAATATGAATGTAGTAGACTTTGTGCAGAGTTTGTAAGTATATCGTAAATAAACACAAAAGAAAAACGCTCCCATTTTGAATTATTACTAAGGCTTTCGATATACAAGCGTAAGAATAAACAAAAAAAAAACATGTACGTGCACATTCACGCATTAAATTCGACCGCCACGCTCTCGCATATTAATATAAAAAATATAAATGAGTCTCGTACATTCATGCATATCTAAAGAATGTCTTCTAAATAATTTATGAAAATCGTTTGACGCTCAAGAGGCTTTTCATATTTCATATTTTCATTCTTTCAATTTAAATTCTTTTCTTTCATTCTTTTTGGTTCGGTGCGCGTGCTCGCATTAAAGTGTAGTGAAGTAAAAACAGCAATAAGACCTAAAAAAAACAGCAAAAAATATTGCACCTACATAGGTATATGATATTATAGTGGGTAGGCCCAACAAATTGTGTTGGCAGCAGGCAGAGGAAGGGGTAGATGCTCATGAAAAAAAATGTTAAAGTTCATGTATATGCGAAAAAGTAAAAGAAAAATATTCCGAAAGTAAGTAAACATACGACAGGTTAATACACTTTTTCATATACGCAAACATCTGCACACACACGCACCTGCATTTAAGAGCACAAACACAGACATTATATATATATTTGTTTTTCCTTTCGTTTATCATTGGTCGAAATTCATTAAAAATGTAAGAAAAGTAATTAAATTGAATTAAGTAAAGAGCAAAATAAACAAAGAAAAACTTTCTGAAAATTTTTGTAAAAATAGAGAATATTTAATTGATATAATTTCACTTATAATGTGTACAAAATCCATTATTTATATCAGAAGAAATTAAGCGAGTGCCTAAAAGTATGCTTTAATGAATTAATAGCAAATTGCACTCCACATACAGCCAGAGGAGTAGGCATACACACACTCATGTAGAAATGAATTGCTTACGAGAGGATGTGGAACAATACATCATAAATACTTTAGTTACGTGTGCTAGTATGTATTTTAAGGGGGCGATACAATCGCAACCTTTAAAAAATTTTAAAATTTTTTCATAAAGAAATTCCAATTTTATAGAAAGTTATAGCCACTATTATTATTATGTATTATTCCAGCAACTTTTCACTCACCGAAACTTAAAACGTATTTTTCTTAAAAACGCACTTTCACAACTTGCGGAAACTCTCATTTACAAATAGTTCAATTCATCTTAATTAAATTTTTCCGATTACTTTATAAAATCATTTCATTCTTACGTGAACCTCATCATTAAAAAAAAGTAATTTTTGTTGAAAAAATATTTCTTTTTTTAAAATGGCTGAACATTAATTCTTTGTGATTTTTTTAGGTTCATACAAAAGTTGCGTGTATAAAGCATTGAATATTTCATACAGGATGTTTTTAGTTTGATGCAAAAGATGCTACGTTTCCCGCAAACTTGCAACTCTCGTGTGGACCCGTTGAAAAGACTCCGTAATAGCCACGAATATTTTAATTATTTGTAAAAAAAATACATTTGTTTAGCCGAAAGCATGTTTAAAAAATAGTAAATTTACAAAAGTGTAAGTCATGATTTTTTTGGCCTTCTAATAGCATCGCTCACCTTAATATACACCTACTTAATTTTAAGCCGCTCACTCGAAATCATTTCGCATATGTACAAGTACATGAGTCGCAACTTACTCAACTTTTACTTTTTTACTTACCATTTAACATTGTATAATCCTTAAACAAATCCATACTCTTCTTAATGTCATACTTTGGCTTTCGTTTCTTGTTCTGAAGTAGTTGGTACTCCTTCACATAAATTTTAAGCCGTTTTTCTGGTTGTTAAACGATTTTATGCTTCTTGTCGTTTGTGTTTGCGTTTTTTTTGCAGCTACTTGTTTTATGTTTTTTTAATAAAATGTTTTTGGTTACGACAGATTTTGTCTTTAAATTATGCGTTGACGCGTATGCCGTAACACAATACACAATGAAGTAATATGCTCATACGCTCACAGATACGCAAGCACACACATTCTCGCATATTTATGTATGTAGGTGCACGTTCACACAAATGTGTAGATGCGGCGTTGTGACAAATTATGTCACTTTGGTATTCCGTACTTTATTATTTGTTGTTTTTGCATGTCGTTTGTTTTACGTTAGCATACTTATAGGATGCTAATAAATTGTCACTTTTTGTTTAATTTGCTGATTTTTGTGCGGTTTTTGCAATTTTTATTTATTTTATTTATGTTTGTTATTTTTTTCTTTCAAGCCGATATTAATTTTATATTCTTGTTTTTGAAAATAAATTTTTAAAATATTTCCACTTGAATTAATTAGTTTCTATTTATATTAACTTGAATATATGCAAATAGATAATTTTTTCACATGTAAATGCACCTAGAATTATTTTTAAACATTTTCGCAGATAATTAAAAATTCCATAATTGAATTTTAATATTTTGTATCAATTTATACCTGGTATGTACATACATATATTATTTGAAACTAAACTAAAAGGATTTATAAATGTGATTTCATTATAAATAAATGAATTAAATGCAATTTTTTTATGAACAAAAATATAATTTTTGATGAATTTTTCACTTGAACTGGCATTCGAAATTGCAATTTAAATTTTAAAATTTCGTTTTGAGTTATTGTAAATTATTTAAAATTTGATTTACTGCAAAACATTTTTAATATATGTGAGTAAAGGAAGGTTTTATTGGATGGAACACAAGCATTTTTGATACTACTGGCAAAGTCAAGTCTTACCTTAAGCTCACTTTCTAGAAAACATTAAAGATAGCTCGTGCGTTGTTTGTAGCTGTTCCAAACAAATGCAAAGAGAGTTCCTAATCTACTGTGTAAAAATAAATACTATGTAGCAATTTGGGAATGGAGTCAATCTCACTGAGTGTTTTCTTCTTGTAAGCATTGAAAATCTTTTTTTTTACTACATTTTTCAACCTTTTCGGTGTGTTTTATAGTGGCCCAGCTATTAGGAATCATAAAACAATAGCAGTGCAAAGCTTTTTGAGTCCCTATTTTTTTAAAAAGTTTAATTAAAATTTAACTTGAAATATTCGTGAGATCAATGCAAAGAGAGTATTAAATGGATATAACTACAAGACTTTCACAGAAAACTCCAATAAAATAATTTTTGAATGAATTCTTCGAAATAAAAGTATATTTCATAGTGTAAGCGAACACGATCAATTTTCAGTGTGCACCAGAGATGGCTGACTAAAAGTAATTTGTACAAATTTATTTAAAAAAACTTTAAATGCGTTTTTTTCGAATGACCTTTTTTGAACTGGTGGGACTGATATCTCCAGTTCTACTGAACTGAGTTTGAAAATCCGAAATACGTTGTGTTTGCTATCATCATGGCTATAAGTGAACCTCAAAAAGTGGAATATTCTTTCCCCCCTTTTAATCTATAAGAGAAATTCCAAGTAAAAATATGTGTTTTTATTTTCGTTTTTTGGAGAAAAAGACCCTAAAAAAGGGGAAGGCGAAAACTTCACTTTTTTGTGGAGCCTTTTTAGTTTATGTTTTTTATCTTTATTAGGAAGCTCGGAATCCATCCTAACACCAAAAAGGAGATATCCTCTACCGCCGCCATCTTGAATTAAAAGTGGTCAACATTTTTGTTTTTGTTCTTCAATAAGATACTTATAATGTTCCTAAGCAATTTTGTAATAATTTATAGTTGTTAGAAAAAAAAAGTGTTTTTTTTTTAATTTTAAACTTTAATGTCCCCTTAAGATAATGTTTTATTTAGTTATTATAATTTCAGTTATTTTTAAATTAATAGTCTCAATACGTTGTTAAATTAATTAAATTTCTATAAAATCATAAATTCATATGGTTTAAATTAATTGAATCTAAGTATGTATCAGAGCTATAAAAGACTGCAATCAATTGCGATTTTAAATCACTGAAGTCACATTCAATGAATAGCATTTAGGGATTGCATTCATTGAATAGAAAATTTGACTAAATATTGTAAAATTGAAATCATTAATCATTTCGCTGTCATTGACTAATTATTCATTTAGTTAAATCATGTGTGAATACGCTTTAAATGAAAAAATCATCTTACTCGCTTGTACAATCATTTCAACATTCAATTCAACAGTTTTGCCTTTTTTACTATGATCATTCGCCCGAAGAAAAAATTTAGGGTTTCATTGCATTTAATTACAAGAAAAGAAGCAACAACTGGTAACATTATATTTATGCTATATACTTCTTAGCATTTATAAAAATAAATATGTATACCCAGTTTACCGAGAAGTAACTAACACTGGCCGAAGCCTCAAAGCAACAGACGTACTACAAAAGTAATTATTTTTAAGGACTCCTGTAATACTGAAACTCGTTTGATAATTTTATTACATTCTTAATCAATGAATATAAAAAATGAATACAATCATTTTGGTGAAAATATCAAATGATTTTTAGTCGCAAATGATTGCATTCTTTTACAGCTCTGGTATGTATAACACTGCTCAACAAAAAACTAATTTTTTATTCTTCCTTTGAACACTTATTTTTGTAGTTTAGTTAAACGTGCTGTTGTCAAAACTGAAGAACGATCCACAGTAATTCGCTTCATAATCTAATAAATTTAACACCGTACTACAAAATATACTTTAACTAAGACTAAGAAAGAAGACAAAAAATGTATGAAAAAGTTTATGAAATAATTACAGCTACTCGAAGCCGAGTGAAATTTTACCAATGCACAAAATGCAAAAATATATTATCTATCATATATTCTATTAACAATTAACCAAACCATTTCTCATGTAAAATTACTCAAGATATTGCAAAATATGTATACTGCAGTATGTACTTAGAAATTTTTAATTTTTTATGTGATTATGTGTATTTTATCATATATTTTACTTTAAGCCCAAAAGTGTGCAACACATAATTGCAATATTAAAAATGGTTGTGAATTATACTTGCATGTCAATGGAATAGTGAAACATATCAGAAATTGTTTTTATTTATTGTATTGTTTTATTGCATATTTCAGTTTCGTTTATCTCTTCGGAGGGTGCGCTCTGAAAAGTTACACGAGTAGGCGCTCCGAGGCAATTTAGCTTCAAAGTGAATTTCATAGTATCCACTGCAATTTTTCTTATTTATAGCAAAAAATCATTGAAATAAAACAAGTGATTGCTTGCAAAGCGCGCCGCGGCAACTTAGCCGCGAAAACGAGATACCAATTTTCAAAACACAAATAGTAGCTGAACGATGTAACGGAGAAACCAACGACTAACGGTAACCACGCTGCATCTTAAAACTTACAAAGTCGCTTAACTCTCTAGTAGGCCAATTTTTCAGCATTAAAAAGTATGAAGATTGGCTAATTTTAATGTATAAAACTCGGGAATGAAGTCGAAAATCAGGAAATCAGAAAAAATTATTACAGCAAACAACTGTAAATATTTTTTATTAATAACACTGTATAACGGTCAAAAAAGCTCAGGAGTTTGAAAGTGTATCTTACATAATTCGAGTATGCTGAACATGATTTTTTTGTTGAATGACGATACAGATAATATTTGCTCATTTTTTCTTCATATAGGAAAACCTGATTTCATTAAGCACGAAGTTTTTTAGTTTTCATCCTATTCGAGAGATATTCAAAAAAATTTGATTTAACAAAAAAACTGTGGTTTTTAGTTTTCCACTGAAATAAATTTGGGGTTCTGATCTCAAATATAAAATTAGTTTTAATGTAACCCTCAGGTGGAGTTTACATCTGCAAGAAAACTGACGTTGTTATTGGTAAATTGGTGATATAAATAAAACAACAAAAAACTTTCAGCTACTCTTTCAAAGCAATTCACCTTCTGAGGGCAACGTCAATCTTTGTAATCTGCCAACAGCTGAAGGTATGGACTGATTTGAATTAGATTTTTTTGTTTAATGGAATTAATATTGCTCGTTTTAAAATGACAAACATTTTTTTTATGGTGGGATTTATTTTATGCCAAATAAACCTGGCGATACCATATGGTAACGCCATATATACCAAGACTGAAACCAACACAGCAATCTGGAGATTGAAAAATGTTACAAAAAAAAACAGTTTATTTGCAACATATACAACATAAATGTATAATAGACACCTATTTACTATTTTGAAAAGTTTTAAATCATTTTTATATGTTGCTTGAAATTATAATTGTGAATTTTCGGTCTATTCGGGAATTTTTCGAAAAGTTTGCATACTTTTGGGGTAAAAATAACTTTCATAAAAAAAACTGAAAATATCGTGTTCATATCAATTTGCAAAATGATTTTTTTAAAAGTAGGGGGAAATTTTTATATATTTTGTTAGACAAGTACATACATACTAAATATAAGTAGAGCGGAACATAATTTCATACTACGAGTATTTTCGACCTTTTGTCCATCAAAATTCAATAATGTCTAGTTTGGTAATTTTCAGAAATATCTAAAACTTATATTATAAATAGTGAATATACGAATAAATAATGCGAGAAATTAGGTAAGTTTTGTTTATTTATCAATGCATAATAAAATTTGTTTTTTTGTGCATTAATTTGAATTAATTTTTAATAGTCTACGTTTTTTAACTTTTTACAGTGAATGTATTTGATCCTAATCAACCCCAATAAGATGAGTTTCAATTTGATATTTTTGTATAAAAAATAATGCGAACTTCGTGAATTGTTATTTTTAAGGTCTATCAGAATGTCTATAAATTTAACAAAGTTCCTGGATGTTCTCAAAAAACTTAGCACATACAAGTTCCAGCATTTTGACTTACCACATAAACGTTAAATCTAAACTTTCGCCTTTCAGTCCTGTCATATTTAATATATTTTCATTAAAATTGTCTACGTGATTTTGTAACAATAATTTAGTGCATGAATTTTGAAAGCTTTCTTTCACCCCTTTCATCACTACATATTTTACTACCTTTGCTTTGAGTGTCACTATTGAATCACCGTAATGCCTAAAACTATGCTTCACTTTATTTTAATTTAGCTTTTGCTTCCTTTGAAAATTCCAATGTCAGTTTATTTTCGTATTCTACTCATTTCCAAGCGATTAAAATTTAATTTAGCAAATCGTATCATTGTCAACACAATCTACTTGGTTTGCGCCATCCAACCCACCTCATCCTCACTTTCGTTCTCGTTTGCTCGTTCACCTTCTTCACTTGTCAAGTGTTGTTTGCTCGTTAATGCATTTTCTGTGTCACTCAGCTGTAAACTATGCAACGTATTTTGTATTGTATGAGTTGCTTGTGAGCAAGTAAGTAAGATTTTGTGTATGTATGAGTGAATGAGATATTTTGCCTCTTTTACCGTAACATATTCTCATTTAATATGCTTAATGACGTCATTCGTAGGCTTAGTTTTCTTGTATATTTTTGTTAACTGCTATTATTGTTGGCTCTTATGTTTTTGTTTTTTCTTCTTTTTTTATTATTCGTTATTTTGTTTAGTTTTTAAGAGTAGTTGTTGTTGTTGTTATTGTTGCTGTGCCTTTTATGCAGCCTTGACTTGAGTTGGACACTCATATACCATTTTTATTTTCAAATTCTGTTTTTTGTTCGTTCGTTTGTTTATTTGTTGGTAGTTTTGTTTTTATTTTTATGCAATTGAGTTAAAAAAGAGCACAACTTTTGAGAGGTAAACATTGTATGGCACAATGAAAAGACTGCAATGAAAATATTTGTGAGGGAAATGATAGCTAGAATTTTGAAATATTTTTGTTTTCACTTCAGCTACTTTTGTAGTTATTTTTAAATTTCCTAAAAATATGCAACGATGATTTTTTATTAAGCGAAATATTTTCTAGTAGCCTTTTATCATGGCGGAAATATGACAGGTGATAGCAGCGTCAACTCTTTCTTCCCTTCTTTAGTTTTTTTTTTTTTTTGCTATGAAGCGACTCAAAACTGTCAAATCTTTGTTTATATTTTGTTTGTTCCCCATGCATTTTGCTTCGAAAGAACATTTTTTAAACAAAAATCCTTAAGATTCTTAGTTCAAAGTTTCAGATATTCCTATAATTACTCGTCAAGTTGGATCAATATTGAATTAAATATTTACAACTTTATACAAGTGATTCAAAATTCCTTTTACTTAATTCTTTAGTAGCGCACATCTTTTATTTGCCAACGACCACCAAAGAGTAACTAGAATCAGTGTAATAGGCGACAATGTATATTTCTCATTCCGTTTAAATGTAGCTGCAATCGGCTGCAATTCATCATTTTCTTTTTCCATCTCTAAGAAAAACCATCTGTTTTTATAAAACGAAATAATTTTTACTTCAAACTGTACTGCGAACTCTAGAGCTTTTTTGATTTATGGGATCTCTTAAATGCAACATTAGCATGCACATATTAGCCTATATTTTGTATAGCCTGTATTTCGAGCTTCACCAGCTACTTCTGAAAGAATTTCAACAGTGACTTTTGCAGTATTAAATTTTAACTACTTTAGCATGTTTATTTGTTTTATATTTAGGTGATTCCCATAAAGTCATAAGTCACAAGTTACAATATACAACACTTGTGAATATCCCTAAGTGTAAGTGCTATATCAACTCTTAACTCTTTAAGGGGGTATTCTATTCGACGCCTCGAACTTGAGCCTGCCGAAATAGTTGCTCCATGGTGGACATGATATCTCCGAATTAAATATTCTGAAACACAAAATGTAACCCATTTTGTAATCGTGAGACTTTCTGCTATCGCCTCATCTAGGGAATAAGAAAAAAAATTTAAATCAGACGTTTGAAAAAAATTACGATTTTTTGCCCTGTTTTTGTTAATATTTTGCATTAAAAACATTAGTTAAACAAATGCTTTCGCCATAATCCTAGATAAGGCCATACCTATACATTTGCTTAGTAGCCTTGTAAAATTTCAAGTCAATTGGACAAGTGGTTTTTTGTAAATCGTGTCCACCGTCCCGAAAAAAATGGTTTCGAGAAAAACGAGTTTAAAGATTTACAAACATGGTACTTACAAATTATGTAACTTTCGGTTAATCAGCGATTCCAGGACCATACGTTGCCCCCTCTTCTTTCTCATAAAACTCGTTGTCTACATCAAAAATATTTTTAAAAAAAATCGATTTTTCGGACCATCTCGAGTAGAATATCCCCTTAAGTCCTAATGATGCGTATACGCACAAAAAAGAAGTATATTTTAATGCAGATAAAAATAGTTACCAGAATACGTAATCGCTTTCACAGTTATTCTAACGCGAAGAGAGAAACTTTACCGAAAATAAAAAAATTTGATAATACTATTTGCTCTTTGAATTTGCGACGATAAAGATGTGTGATTGAAGATTTTTTGTTACTTAATGTTGGACTTAATGTGTTAATCAGCTGATCGTAAAAAAGGGAACCAAAATTTTTCTGTAACTAATAAAAGTGCCAAAAACAAAGTGAGAAAAATAAAATAATAGCTGCTTTGTACGAAAAACAAGCATTGGACTTATTAATGATTGAATCAATTAAGAAGTAGAAGATTTTTTGTGCTTGTTCCTTTATATACTCTTTTTCAGACGTTGAAGAAGAGGAAGATGACATAAACAAGAAAGTCATGACAAAATTGCTTTGCTTGTTGAGCAATCGCAGAAGTGTTCTCTTTAGAATACCAAAATCAGTGGATTGGCAGCAGAATGTTCTAGGGAAATCTAATCAAATATTTGTTTTTATGCCCGAGGACTTCAGTATTTTCAAGCAATCTAATTTTTAAAAGATTTTGTATTTTTCCAAGCAAAAACTATATATTTATATCGCAAACAAAACAAAGAACAATGGAAGTAAACAAAAAACAGCTGATAAATTACAACAAGCCACAAACATGGAATGCAAGGATGTATTGTTGTAAAACATTTTTGTATGAGAGCCAACAACAAAAATTTTTAAGCTATTGTGAAACTTTGCAACATTACGACAATACGACACTTTGTGAATCACCTAATTTTTCTTCTTCCAAAACAAACAAATCTAATATCAAGCCAAAAAGTATGCTGTGCCTTTTTACAAACTGAAAATGAAAAATATGAAAATGTTTAATAAATTTGACCTCTCAGTTTGTGTTGAAATTCACTAATTACACCCATTTTACCACGTTTATATCAACTCGCTTTCAATGGTGTCTGTCTGTCTGTCAGTCTGTTCGGTACAAATTTTGCAATCGATTTTAAACTAACTTCCCGATGAGCTAGAGACTTGAAACTTTAAATATAGTTCAGAATTGGAAGACAATGCAATATGAAATATCTAAAATATATATAAATATATATTTAAAATATTAGCATCGGAAGATTTTCCATTTTTTTCATAGATCAAAGCATTGAATTCATCGTTGTTAAAATCATTGCTTTAGCGGGAGTAGAATATATGTATATGTGTATACATACCAGGGATGCCAACTAATTTTTTCTCTCTCCCCCATAACCCTCAAGAAATTCCCCGATTTTCAATCGAATTCCCCGCATTGGTATAATTTCATATTATAATAGCGCTACACGCACTTTCCATATAAACATTTTACAAAAACGAAATTGGCCTCAGTGAGTATTATTTTAAGGCAACCCTGAACTTTCTCGGTCCAAAACTTAACAAATTTTTATGGGACTGGTAGATTAATAGAAACGTACTTTCTGACTCCGAAATTGTTAACATATAAGACATGGGATTTCTTTTGGCTCAAATAAAAAATGGCAAAAAATTAGTCAGCAATGATTAAGAGTTAATCAGGAGGTGCTGGACGAAGGCATAGCTAAACTTTTCTGAACGGCCGAAAGGGAAATCGAAGAGCCGTGCGACTATTTTGTCCTGACTGACACTCGCCTCCATAATCATCTATATCTACAATAGCACTCTGCGTTCTCTGAAATTTTTATAAAAAACTTTCGAAATATAATACTTTCAAATAGCATACTTTTTAAAAATCGATTTCTCCAAACCAATAAATTGCAGGGCCTGCTTAAGAAAATATGAAGATTTTAAGACCCAAAATATGGAATATTTCATAACTTAAACGTTTTACGTTACATAAAATTTGACAAAAAATATTCTACAGACTTTAATTACTAAAAGAGTGAACGACTTCAAATTCCCCGCAAAAAACAGCTCATTCCCCGATTCCCCACACCAAGTAAAATTCCCCACAAATCGGGGAATTCCCCGCAAGTTCAAAGACAAATGAGAGAGAGAACAAAAACAAACAATAACGAACTTTTCTTTTCGTTTTGTTCCGCTTACAAAGAGTATAGATTGTAAAGAGATCGCAATTTGCTCTTGCTGGAATCGAAACAAAAAATCGTAGAAACAGCAGCGAGGTGCAATACCGATGGTGTGACAGCGGCGGTTGTCAATACATCCAGCGGACAAAAATGTATGAATGGATGAGTTTGACGTGTTTGATGAAATAAATATTTAATATTTCTTTTAGCAAATAACTTTCAACATTTACAGTATTTATATATTCTTTATATACAAATATGTAAACGTTTTGTTTTGATTTTATGAATTTTATACATGTACTTTTAAATCTTTTTCTACTGATTTCATGAAATCAAAATGCGAAGAAATATTATCACTATTTTCAATATTGTACCTAAATATATGTATGTAAATAAGTATATTTAGCTAAAATGTTGGAACTTTTCATATTTTATATTTTAATATATAAATAAATTATTCTTCTTGTACATTTTTACATCCATAACAACAAATCTTCTTCTTATTATGTATTTGGCAAATGTCTTTATTTCATTTCTGTTTCAAAATGTAGAATCACAACGAGGTGCAATGTTAAAAAAAGTATTTATTGAGTACCCATTTATGTGAGAAGATATAATTTGAATTCTGTTATATTTAATGAATAGGGCTATTCGCAATGGGAAAGGGAAAATGATCTTGCACGAGTCCAATAACTAATTGTGACATTGCTTACACAATTGGTTTTGATTCAATGTGTCAACAATTTCAAATTCCAATTGAGTTCAAGTGACTTCAAAACTTCAATTGACTTCAAGTCATTCCAATTTAGTGCAAATTGTCGGTTATTAACCATGACTTCTGTATGGGGTTAGGAGAAATTATTTTATACTTTTAGTCCATTTTAAAAACGTGGTATATTAAAAATATTTTTTATTTAAATTATTTTTAATTTTTTCTTGATTTATAACAAAAAGTTCTATTTACAAAAAATTGAAGCGACAAATTGATACGACAACTCCTTGAACATTTTCCAAAAAATGTATGAAGCCGTCTCAGTGTGCGCGGCAAGACTTTTTGATTAATTTCAGTCTAAGTTCTCTCTAATGATTATTTCTGTGACTCCAGATTGTGGTGTTGGAAAGCATAAGCTTTACACTCTAAAATGCTTTAAACAGACAAGTCCATTGGATTTAAGTCTATTCTAGTTCAAATGTATCTTACACCCACGGAAGAATATGTTAGTTCAAAATACGACGATAAGCAACTGGGTCAAATTTAATGCTTTCTTTAACGTATATTAGAAGATTTTTGGCATTAACAAAAACTTCAGTTCATACCATAAGCAAAACGCCGCGGCAAACTCTTTTTTTCTGAGTAAGCTTTAGAGATTTACGAAGCTTGTCTAGCTTAAGATTTAGCTTAAATTTTGTTACAAATCGTAATGTTTCATGGTTCACGTCTACTTTCTCAGCAATTTTTCTCACAGAACGCCTTGGATTTCGCTTAATTTCTAAACAAATCTTTTCTCTGAAATCAGTACCCTCCGATTTCATTATTTCAAATAATTGCCTGATCTACTGCATAACTTTACAATTTATCGGGCACTATAATCTGCCAAATGGAATTGAATAATTTCTTTACTAACCTTTTCTTCAATGATGAATTAAATGTTTTTTAAGTTAAAATAAATGATTAGTGAAAAGGTCTGCTTCAGGATTTTAAACTTGAGTCACTTTATATGGCATCATGCACATTCAATAGTTCAAAAAACCAGACGTACAATTCTAGTTCCAGAAGTACTGAATTTTTATCCATTTTTGGATCCGGAAACGGTACAGTAAACCGATAGAAAAGATCATACAAAAAAAATATGTGTAATAAAATAGAATGGGCAATTAAATTTTCCTGGTATCATTAGCAGTTAACCCTATTCTTTATTCAAATCCTTTGAAGAATAAAGACACAGTTAATGAATTTTTGAATGTTGAGCTTTTTCAACTACTGCATTATAAAATTTGACTGTTAATTATCCGTAGTTTGGCAGGAAGTTTTGTTTCTAGTTTTTTGGTTAATATTTTTCCTTGAATATTTCAATATTGAAATTAATTTGTATTATTTTTTAACAAAATTTTTAGCTTTCATTGAAAATAACTTTATACAAAATGATTTTGACCACTGCTGATACAGCGAATTAAATATACTTCTCAAAATTTCGAGACACCTTGTTCGATAAAGTATGCCATAATCGCAAAAGCAAACATTTCAGGCATTTTTATTCCGTCACGTATGCCACATTTCGACAATCACATCACGGAAATCTGCAATCAGAATATCACAGTATCACAAAAATTAATTTTTTTACAACAAGATTCGGAGAAATTTAAGAAAATTTTCTTAAATTTTTCGTTTATGCGACAATCTGGGTTCAATTTCCTTTTTTCTGTCTTCTTTTTATGGAACGAACAACAGCCCATGGAGGGCCTATATCGAACTTTCTGCATCCATTCATATTGTGTGAGTTGTAGCCTACAGTTTTATGCCCAATTCCAAGGGCAATGTAAAAAGATTTTCTTAGACAATTGGTTACACTTGAAAGTTTGACAGGTAAAAGGTGATGCCATGAAAAAAAAATTGTATTTTTTATTTTTGGTTTTTGACCGTACCGAACACCGAATTGGGGTACCATGGGTAACAGTCCACCACACAAACTATTGCCACACAGGTTCAACCTAATGAAAACTTAAATATAAATGCAATTTATATAATTTAAAAACCTAGATTGGATTGGATATAAAAAAAAATAAATTAAGGATTTTATATTTTATATTTAAGTATGTTTAGATTTTATATTTACGTATGTTTAGATGTTTAGATTTATTTTTTTTTTTTAAACTTGTTTTCAAATTTTTCATTTTTTATATAAAAATAAATACTGTTGGAGTTTATACCAGCATAATAACTTTTTATAAATAAATAAATATTTTTTACAGCATACCAAAGTCGTAGAAAACTTAAAAAAAAAATATATTTCATTAACCAAATCTCTAGAGAATTTTTAGGCTTTCATAATCAAATATTAAAACTACTCAGTGCTGAGTGATTTATTAGCTCGATGAAATGTGAAAGGCCTGCATCTGGCCTTACTCTTCACAGTATTTAGAGGAACTTACAATATTTTTTTTATGAACAAATTGGTGTATGTAGATGAAAGTACAATTGGCAAATTGCCAGAAACACCCAGCCAGAGAAAATTCCTAAAATATATTCTTTTTTTTTGGAACTAGAAAGGCTGTGGATATATTAGTTAGTTATATTGAACGTCTACAGTATGCTTATACTTGTGGTTGAAAACTGACAATTCTAATTTAATTGGAAATTTTATTTCATTGGCAAAGCCATAGTGGTAGTTGTTGAATTATTGAAAATACGAATCATTTAGTAAATTGAATATCTAAATTTTTATTTATTTATTTATTTATTAAGACATTAGCTTAAAATAAAGCTAATGTTTACAGTTAAGACACCTGGGGCCTTATGCTTACCTAAGTTCAATTAATTTATAATTTACATGGTCAACGAACAGCAACAACTGACTCACGATTATTTTATTTGCTGGCAAATATTTTTATTTAACAAAAACAACCAGACCACAAAAGTTTTCCATAGCATACTTTTGAGCTCAAACTTGAATAACTGAAGATTAGGAGATTAGGAAAGAAAAGCAATAATAAAAATTCTACTTTAAAAAAAAATGTGTGGAGTGAATCACTTTTTTTGAAGTGTATCTTCATGATCGCAGTTCTGTTTTTAGTTAGGGGCATTCTTCAAAATATGTCCAAACCTCGACATGAGCCAACAAAAAAAAATAAATAAATAAAATAATAAATAAAAAAATAAAAATGCCTCACTGCCCAGGATTTTTTTTTATGGTTGCTTTGCATTAGATATAAAAAAAATTATTTATGCTCTCCGAAAAGTATGCAATAAAAACATTTATTTATAGAAATTAAAAGGAGACGACTAAATCTAATTTAATTCTAAAAATACACAATACAATTTTTTTAATTTATGCACCGATGGATAAGGATGCACACATTTTATAAACTTGAAACAAATATTTTATGTAAAATTCAATTATTAATTTTTGAAAGGATATCGAATATTGCATATCGATTACATTATTTCAATTTCATTTTTTATGTTACGCACAAACTTCATTCTCCTTTTGTTTTATATTTACTCAATTTGAATTTCTTCAAGCACAAATGTAACTGCACACACACACCTTCACATTTATTTGCAAAGACTTCACTTTTTATTGTTATTTCATTTTTTTTTCACTATAACTTTAATTTCGTTGTGGTGTATTTTATTTCATATTTCATTTATATATGTGTGTATATTTTTTTCATATTTTCCATTGTTTGTTTAATTTCCTGAAGTTATATTGAAACTTCGCACACAATACAAACCCCAAAACGTTCGCTCTCACGCTATGGTGGATTGCAGACCGACCACAACTGAACGCACTATGTTGGTATTAGTGTTAACTCTGTGAATGTTTGTTTGTTTGTCCACACGCGCGACAGAAAAGCAACGAAGCAACCGCAATGCAGGAGCTTAAGCAACAAACTGTTGTCGTTGGCTCTGAACAAATGCTTCGGAGGCGACAAAATTGTTGATATGTCTTGGCTCATTCGCTCGTACTTTAGATTCCGATTCACTCTGCGGCAGCACGTTTTTATTTCTGCTGAAAACAAGAACAAAAACTAAAACACGCGAATCGAAAAAAATGCTGAAGCTTTTACAGGATGCATGCAAGTAAAGGAAGGTTAGGGATAGTGAGAAAACAGTAAAGCTTTTTCTTTATAGCATGTGCAAGAAATGAATAGAGCTTAAAAAAGAGAGCGTATGTTTTACTGAGAGTACAGCTACATAGAAAGCGTTTTTTGGCGCAAATCATAGAAGGAAAAACCGTTGATATAAAATAAATTCAAATAAAATGAAAACAAAGCTAAGTTTTGTATTTAAGAGCGGAAAATAATGTGATTTTAGGGAATGTTTTTTTCTGGAAGCGTAAACATTTTATCAATATTATCATTTTTATGATAGTTTTTAGGAGACTATGAAAATTAAATCCAGATGTTAATTTTCAAAGTCCTGACTTAAGTTCAGGTTAATTTCGTTATTTGAAGTTATATATAAACAGGTTAATGAACAAATGTAGTCATCACAACAACAATGTATATAGAGACGGGCAAATCAGACGGCCGTTTCGGAATCCATCACAATTCCTCATCAGTGATCTTAGTGATAGTTCTTAATCTTTCGATATCCTATATAACCTACCAATATTTAAAATCATAGCCCAGAATTACGGACTGTTATGTAGACTAGCTACAATGGAAAAAACAACAACATAAGTATATAGAACGGTAGTGGTAGTTTCTTTCAATATCTCTATTCAGTGAAGATATTTGGAATCAAATCCGTAATTCTGGGTTATGATTTCAAATATTAGTAGCTTATATAGGATATTGAAAGATTAAGAACTTATCACTAAGATCACTGATGAGGAATTGTGGCGGATTCCGAAACGGCCGTCTGATTTGCCCGTCTCTATATACATTGTTGTTGTGATGACTACATTTGTTCATTAAGCCTGTTTATAATGAATATTTGTCGACTAAAGGTTTATCAACTTGTGCATTTTTAGATAAATTGGATACTAGTTTTATTCTATTTTAGACATAAATCAATTTTTATTTGCACTGGAGTCAAAGTAAGTATAAATAAAGTCTATGAAAAATGCATTAAATTTATTGCGAACAATTTTTTTTCCATTGAAACTAGGTTAATGAACCTTTTCATTATTGAGAGAAAAAAATGCATCATTAACAGATCAAAAGAGATAAGTGGGGGATTGGTAAATAATCGCATCTGAGTCTTTCCGAAATCGGTTAATAAACAACCGTTAACTGCATATTTTTTGAAAACATATTGATCCAACCAATGCAAATGAGAGTCGTTAACGAAGCCCGTGGAATGGTATTTCTGATATGGAGATATTGTTCACATTAAAGTTTGGTCTATTCAATTCTGACAAAATAGTATTCACAACAATTGCAACTTTCACAGCCAGGTGATCTTAATAGAACTGCCTGATTTATTGTCAATTAACCAAAGGTATGGAAATTGCCAAATTGATGTTTTCTAAAGGAAACAATTTATACAAATTATAGCAGAGCTTGTGAAAATTATAAAGAAGCTGAGGCTGAATGTGTTGTTTTGTTATTACTATAGCTTATTTATCTTGGCTCACGAGTAAATAATTTTTTCTGATGTAAACTTTCACCTAAGTAATTCTTTGTTTCAAAACATGTTTTTTGGAAATTGTTAAACTTATGAACCCACTGGAATATCAACATTATTTGTTTTAAAAAATACTAATTTTAAAATTTTTTAAATTTTTGTTTTTGCTGGCCATATTATATTTAGGAGTGTATAATTGTTCGACAGAAAGGTGCCTTCCCAACATTATCCGGCGAAATTTGATGTGAGATCGATTTTCAATTTTTTTCATTTTTTCAATTCTATATTCACATAAATTATGCATGTTTTATACCTGAATGGTATATTGCGTACCAACTTATTGAGTTGAATTATTGGAAATTTATCTAACGTGTTTATTATTTCTATAATATTATTTATTACACTCTTTGCAAAACTTTTCCAGCATGATTCATACAACTAACTATCGCAACATCGCGTAACAAGTGAAACAAGCAGCTACATATTTCATTCGCCTATCGTATTTAACTCTTTCCCTCTTGAGTCCCTGTTCCCTTTGCATTTGATATTTGTAGCACCAAATTCCAAACAGCAAAAACTAAATAAACAATAAGTTCGCGTGTTTATTTTCAATTTACACTAAAATATTAGTTTGTTTGAGTATGCGTGTAGTTGTTGTGTTTTTATTTGTATATTTGCAATGGAGCGCTCGCACACACGAAATACAAACATACACAAACAAAGGCACTCGCTTATATGTACACATGCAGACACTCATAAGCACACGCACTATGCAATACACTTGTGAATGCACGAGTTCATCCTAATGCGAATGACACTATTACAACCGCTAGGTAGACAGGAAATCAGCAGTGGAATAATTAACCCAAGGGAAAACAAGAAAAAAGCTTATGGAGACTACTTACATCGAAGTTTGAAAGGATCTCTACAAAGAGCTCCGAAAAGAGCTTCAGTACCAGCACCATATGAAGTGGAAATAAATGGGATAAATGTAGTGCATGTTAGGTTAAGTAACTGTCTCGACTCACTTAGGCCTCTTCAAGGCCCATTGTAGCAGTGAACTTGGCTCGGAAAGCAGGAAGGGGTCGGTAGTAGCAGCAAAGTTTAGAAGATATTAAGAACTCTTTTTTTTAATTTTGAGACCTGAGATGATCAATGTCACGAGCAAAAAGAATGGACACCGTTATTTTAAAACGTTGATTTTCACGTGGGTGGAAACCATTTTAATCGCAAATAAGTCTAGCAAGCCTGAAGATCAATTTTCACGTGTTATTACGTTGCATACCATCATTTCTCATTTATTTCTCATCAATTAAAAGCATATACAATTTTTCTGCAAAAAAAGTTGGTGAGTTACTGTCACGGCATACCACGTCCAGATTTCTGCAAATCAACTCAAAACCAAGAGGTTTGGGCTTGTGAGCGTCTCCACAACATAAATTGAAAATACGGGCGTCCACTGTAACACAATTTTTTACGTTTTAGGTTTTCAAAGCAGATATCTTTACAAAATTAAAATTTTTATCAATTCATCTGAATGAGGGGCACATCAGCATAGCGAGACAGTTTGTAATCATTGAAAAAAGCTATCTACTCAAAGAAGCTCAATGCCACATAAATTAATACAAAAAAATTTGATTGAGCGAATTACCATCAGTGCAACGCTGCTGAAACGCAATGAAATCGAACTACTTTTGAAACAAATCATTATGGACTATGAAAAATGAATTAAATACGAGAATATTAAATCAAAAAAATAATGGTCAAAGGCCGGTAACCCTCCACAAACGACTTCAAAGCCTGGATTAACGGCAAACAAGGTTATGTTGAGTGTTTGGTGGGATTGGAAAGGAATTGTCTATTATGAGCTACTACAATCTGGCCAAACAGTCAATTCTGATCTCTACTATTCACAACTCGACCATTTGAATGAAGCAACCAAGAAAGAGCGACCAGAATTGGCCAACAAAAAAGGTGTTATCTTCCACCATGATAATGCCAGGACACACACATCTTTGATGACCCACCAAAAATTTACTGCGCTTGGCTGAGAAGTTTTGGTACACCCACCGTATAGCGCGGACATTGCACCGTCTGACTACCATTTGTTTCGGTCTCTGAAAAACTCTCTTGATGGAAAAAATTGGCCGCCGAAAATCACTTGCCCAAGTTTTTCGCCAATAAACCATAGAAGTTTTACACCGATGGAATTATGAAGCTACCGGAAAAGTGGCAAAAGATCATAGATAATAATGGTTAACATGTACTTGATAAAAATTGATTTTTAATAAAGAAAATTTTTGTTCAAACATTGACAAAAAAAACCGAAAATACTTTTTATATGATCCAATATATGGTTGGTACGTAGCTGACGAGGAATTTTCACATGCTTGCATGTGACCTCGAATTGTACCGGGGTACGAAATATCAACATTTCGGCATTCTATTTACAAACAAATGTTTATGACGGTGTCCTCACTGTAGACTTTCTAACAAAAGAAGGTTGTTCCCGACATGTCCATCATTCAAAGTTTCAGTGTTCGGTTTAAATTTGTGAGAAAGAAATGTGTGGGTCTTTGATTCGGAAACTTATGCGAGATGAGGAATTTGCGAGCTAGTTCAATGCAGTGGAAAGACCATCATGGGAGAATTTTATGCTATGGTGTGAGAAGTTCCTTGGAAATAGCAAAAACCCTAATCATTTTGAAGTGATGAATGAATTTTCGAGTACATACGAGAAAATGGACTGCAACATGTCAGTTAAAATTCACTTCCTACACTCACATTTTAATTTCTTTCTGGAAAATCTAGGCAAGGTGAGTGACGTACAAGGTGAAGGATTCCCCCAGAAAATAAGAGCCACTGAAAAACAGTTCTAAGGGAAGAGCTCCATCAATATGCTTGCTAACTACTGCTGGTCGTTGAAACGCGTGATGAATCATACAAACGAAAGAGGTCAGCCGAACATCGACTCAAAGAGCACTCTCCAGCCATTTTTTTGATTTTTTACCCAGTACTGTTTTGTATTGTACTGTACTGAATGACTATAGATAATTAAATGTGCACGTCGCATCTAGTCGATTGTTTGCTGAAAAAAAATTCCCAAAATCTTAAAATTCAAACAACTCCGGTAATTTTCTTTCAATTTCATTTCAAAAAAACTCATTCGACGCGGAACTAAATTTACTTTACTTGTTCAAAAAAATCTTCAAGAAAAAAGATCGAAAAACGGCAAATACTTTCAACTGCAGTCTGATCAGTTTTCATTTCAACCAAATAAGCAGTAAGCAGCATAGCCATGGAACGATTTCATTAGCTTTCTATAATTTGCTGGGTTATTTATATAACATATACTACTTTTACTTACTAACTATATCATTTTTATATCTGTAGTCTCATTCATCTGTATCCTTTTGTGCGCTTGTTTCACAACTAACATAATTGAATTTGTTCACATCGCGTACACTGTACACTGTAAGCCGCAGGATGCGATCAAATTCATTGAAATATATAAGTGCACATACATTAACATATACACACACACAAACACAAATCTACAAACAAGTCAAGTAAAGTAGAGTAGAGCACAGCGAGTAGCTTTCGTTTTGTTATCGAAACTACACTGTGTTGTAGGTATCTATTTTTAAATGTTTGCAATTCTATTTTGTTTTCCCTTTTAACACAAAATAACTTTCCAATGGTTTCTTTGAAAGCAGACCTGATGAGCATCAGTGAAAGCATTGAAATTGAATCTTTTGCACACTTAACTGCATCCTACAACTTTTTTATTTTTTTTTTTTTGTATGTTTCTTGGGTAAAGATGCACATTTTATAAGCGGAATTTGAAATGCAATTCAGCCATTGTACAATGCTTTGAGTATCTTATTTTTCTATTTAAAGAAACGAGAATGAGCGATTCTATTTACTCGAATATTTTTAAAAAGAAGCGCATTAAGCGCTCAGCAAGTACATTAGATATTACCATAGGACTCATTTAAACACATGTGTAGATACTTGCACAGTTAAATGCATTTTTATTTTTGCAAGCAATTTTAAAGCTTTTTCGATTAGTTATATTACGATTATATGCTTCTGTACTTTGCCACTTGCGGCACGTCAACCAACGCCGTGCCACCACTTAAGGGATACACACCCCGCAAAGGGTGGCGGTTTAGGTCAATTACAATCGACATCTACTCTTGTTGCTGCTACTGTCAGTGCTGTTGTGTTGCTGACATGGTTTTTTGTTTGTGTGTTCGTTTGCAGGCAATTGCTACTTATACAAACAGGTCAATGTGTGTCTGTATATGTGTGCGTATATGTATACATGTGTTATATACAATTAAATGCTATACACATACATTCTCACTAGAAAACCTCATTAAAACTAACGTAGCGTAGATGCTTCATTGTGCTATCACAAATTGTATGAAAATATGTTAATTGTGAAATATTGATGACAATGTGAGGCTGGAGTATGAAGGGGAGGCTTTGTTTAAACTAGTTACAAGTGAAAAAGTCAACATTTTAATTACGGCTAACTTTTTAAAAATATTTATAAAAAAATTTGAATTTCAATTAAAAATATGCCAAACAAATTTACGGTATTCCGAAGCTGCAAAATTATGTAAGCCTTTTGGATAAATGATTTTAATCAGTGGTTTTGTGTGTATTTGCATATTATTATTATTTTATATGTTTCATTAATGGCTGACATCAAATAAATTAAATATTATTATTTGCACTCTCATCCGAGCTCAAATTTGAAATAAATTTCTATACACAAGATAATAACAATTGATTAAAACTTAATTAAATTTAATGGCATAGTATAATAAATTCATATGAAGTTTTTGACTAATCGTAATAACGAGGACTCGGTTTTTTTTTTATTTGCCATTCTTTTTGCTTTACCGGATCTAAACGAGGTTTAAACCAAACCATTTTTGAGCCTAACTATTCGTAATTTGAGTGGCTTGAACCAAACTGCTTTGTTCGAGTAATGTTGTTTATAACGCTCATAATAAGGCGACGTAGATATGGGCTTATAGTCAATTATACTATGCCCGTCTGTCCATCTCTCTGTGAACGATAATATCAAAATTTACACTGTCCGATTTTTGAATCAAACCATTTTTGGAATGATCCAGCGGTTCGAAGGTGCGTTAGAACTGTTTTTTAACTGGATTCAGAGAGACTGTGCAGAGCTGAACCAAACCATACTACAGAACTTGTTTGGTTTACTTAGTAATAATAAAAATTATATAATTGAAACCCCATTAAGTATTTTTATTAAATGCTTTCAACTCTTTCTGAATTTCTTCAATTGCAGTTAGTAATAAATATATTAAATATTACTCATACGCACTGTATTGCATGCTTAAACGAAATTTGCAGGACTACAATGTATGCAGAAATTAGAAATTTGCATATAAGTATGTAGTGGGTAAAACCCATATTGTTAAAATTCGAAAAATAACAACGCCAATAACCATAACAATAGCAACAACAACGGCAACAAAGTTACATGTACTAACAACAATTTGCATAATATTCATGAACTTAAGAAAGTTTATACATAGTAAATGTAAAAGAAAAATTAAATCAAACAGTTGAGTGACATTTTCAAAGTATTTCTAAAAGAGCACACGTGCAAGAATCTGATATACATACTATAGAAATCTGTTACGGTAACAGTACAGACACACACACACACCTACACACTCTCAAGCAGCTTGACTTTTTCTACGCTACACGTGCTTTCTGATAAAAGTTGACAATATAATTGCAAGTAATATTCAATGTGATGCAAAGAAAATATAAAGATAATCTTTTTTATATTACTTAACTATACTGTGCTTTTCATCACGATTAATTTTTGGTTTGTTTATGCTTTGTTGCACTTTGTTTTCACTCAAAGTGAAGTGGTACACAATTTGTATGTGTTTTGTTACTTCATTTTATTGTTATACATATTTACAACACACTTTATCTACTTTTAATGGTGGCATACATACGTATGAATGATTATTTCGGTGGGCTTGTATATACAGTGGTAGAAACAAAAATAAACTTTGTTTCTTTGATATATTGGAATAACTTCAAATTTAATGTTCTTTTAACAAAACAATCTTAGTAGTTTTATTATTAAAACTTAAGAATTTGCAGATTATTCTATTTTTTCATTAATAGGTCTAGAAAAATTAATAGATGCAAAATCATTACTATGTTAATTTTAATATTTAGTTTCAAGTAAAACCTTACTAAAATCCTAGAAGTAATTCAATATTTTATTGAAGCACTTTAGTTTTGAATTGCTACTTCGCACCTTTAATTCATAGATTCGACAAGAATTGTCCAAGTTTCCACTACGACTGAACTTTAGACCATAGTTTGCCCTTGTTTTTGGACCTATGCTCCCCAAATGATTTTTTTTAGGGCATCCCATAAATGCTCGATGGGCTTCAACTCGCGTGACTGTGAAGTCCATTGCATTGAGGTAACCTTAGAAGAATGCTTTGGGTCGTTGTCTTGCTTAAACTCCCATTTGATTGGCATCCCCTATGAAATCAATCACTGGCAGCTCCATATCATCATCGATCGTCCTCGATGCTTAATAGTCTTTCTTGTGTACTTAACATAAATTTTACGATCAGAATTGAACAGATTTATCTTTGTTTCGTCAGATCGAATCACATTCTCCCATGATTCACGAGAAAGATTTTTGCGAGTAAGTAAATGTCTCTGTTGAATATTATTTTGGCTCTCGTACATAACAATTTTTACTGAATACGCCATCTAGGAAGCCTGATTATAATGCAATTATATCTAATAATTTTAAACTAATATTATTTAGCCCTAAAAAATACTTTAAAATTATTGGCTTATTTCTAGAACTCCAATAAAAAGTTTGTATCTATTTTATTTTCCACGTAAATCACCATGCATGATCACTTTTTTTTCGTAATAGTGACGAAAGTGTGTCAAAACGTAAGCAAAACTACCGATATTTGTCGGAGGTGAAGGTCCCAGTTATCGATATTGCTATTGGTAAACATTTTATTAATAACCAGAGCAGATAAAAATATGCACCTAAAATTTTTGTATCTGTAGTTAGTATTAATTTTTGAACATTTTGCTCCGTAGACCTCGCAAATGTATAGTATTTATAGTAAGATTGTGGAGCAAATCAATCCGAGTAACTTTGCCGAAAAGAACAGGAAGAAATTCGCGATCGCTTTTCAAAAGATCACAAAATTTAAAAAAATTACTTTCATTTGATGCTTGAATCATTCACACCCGAAACGATGACCTGGAATGGTCCCATAGTGTTCTGACTTCAACGAATGCATTCTTTTACAGCTCTGGTAATCAACATGAACATATTTTAAGCAATTCAAATTAAAAAGTTTTTAAATTGTTTAAAAATGTTCAAAATAGTAACTAAATATTATGACATTTTCAAATTTTGTCTGTTAATCAAATTATTTAATTGGGATTTATCCCCTTTATTCCCCCTCTACCTACGCCACTATCTGTCAGTAATATACAGTAATGGCCATAATAAAAGAAAACATAAAAACAAGATCGTTTAGTCTTATACAAGGAAATTAATATTATTGTTTTTATTATTTTTTCCACCACTGTATATATATACCTCCTCACATAAGGGTACCATTTTATTTGATGAAGTTAGTATCGAAATTATATGGTGCCATTACATTACTTATTAGAATAAATAGCAAAGTCTTATGAGTTTTTGAGTTTATTTTTTTATTGACGTCGTTTTATTACACGCCTGAAGGTATGCAATAAAAACATGAAAAATGAAAATCCTCCATTGTAAATGTATATACTAGGTACATGATTATGATTGGTATAAATGTAAACATAAGAAATATGAAAAGTTATTTACTGTACAGAAAATATATGCACATTTTGCATTATATGTTTCTGAGTATGTATATCACTGTAAATAATATTTGAATTCTAATGCTTTCATCACTTTAATCTAGATTGTCACCGTGGTGCATAAATAAAGTAGTAGTAATAAAGTTACGTGGACTGAAAGATTTTCAAATAGGATATAAATTTGGAAATGACAAACCAATCTTAACAAGCAGAACTAAGTAAAATAAGAATAAAAATAAGAATTATACTTCGTAACTCAGCCAACCAATATCGCTTAGATATATTATTAAGATGTCTAAGCTGATACAATGTCAAGTAGTTTTGTGGGGCATGTGTAGATATCATCAGTGCTGGAAATGAGTGGGGTGGTTATTGTGAATTTTAAAAATTGAAAGTTGCACGGTTAGTTATTAAGGAAAATACGAGTTTAAAACAAAGGCACATATTCTACTACTTCTATTATGGCACAACAGCCCATGGATGGCCTAGGCCGAGCTTTTCGCATCCATTCATGTTTTGTGAGTTATATTTGTTAACGAATGGAAGGAAACTACAATTTTATGACGCATTCGAACGGTGAAGTGTAAAGCTTTTCATAGACAAATTTTACACTTGAAAGTTTGCAATTGCCAGCCAAGAGGTGGGGAGAGAAGAAAAATTTGTATTTACTATTTTTTGAGTTTTGAGCGTGTGTAGATTAGAACCTAGGCACCTTTGCGTAGCAGTCCAACGCACTAACCACAAGGCTATGGGTTGACTTCAAAGAGTTGTGTATCTTTACCTGAAGTGCGTCTTCTAAGTACTCGAGGAGCATATTCCACAGTGCGCGGAGACATCATGCAAGGAATTTATGGCGAATGCTTAAAATTAATTTCATTAATTTGCATTCACAATAAAAATTTTTAATTTAAGTATTCACATTTATTGTACCGAAATAATTTACTGCACTAGCCACGATATAAAATTATCGTTCACTATTCAGCTGAAATGTAAGAAAGTTAAAACATAAGTTTTTTGGAGTTCTTGATACGTGGTACATGTACGTGCGAAATCATTAATAAAATTATACTTAATATTTCTTAATAGAAAAACTATAATTATTCTTTTATTCCGCTGGAAAACAAATTCCACATATATATCCACAGCTTCTGCAGTAATCCTTGAACTATAGTTGCTACTTTAGAGCATAGCTCCAATAGCATTCCATTTCATTTCCATGGAATTTCTAATTGGCACTTTTTGTTTTCATTTCCTCAGTAATTCCAGAATTTAATTGGAAAATTAATCTTTTTACACTATTTTTCTAAAAAACTAAATTACTTACTTTTTGTTTGGGACTGAACTTCAATCAATTCTCAATTACTTTGGAGGAATCATTCCAACTAAAATGGATTTAAATTCCATGAAAGTAATAGATTACTCCTAACATAAAAATTACTTTCTATTCAATTTTTTTTTCATTCTTGTTTTCAAATTATAAAATTTACTTCCCTGTAATGGATTCAATCCCAATACCCGAGAATTTAAAAATTTTAATTCCCGATTATAATTCCTTGTAAAACTTTTCCATTTTTTCCTCTACCAAGGAATTGGAAAGGAAATATAATTTTCATTACTGTCCAGCTCTGATTATATTTATGTTTTCATAATAATATTTCATGATGACTTATTTTGTCAAAAATTAAATATTTTCATAAAGCGAATGACGAAAACCCGAAAACTCAATAGCCCAATTCACGATATGGTGCAAATGGTCTTGCGTCATTGCAAATGTAAAATATTTCTGCTGTCACAACAACAAATCGTGAATAGGGCTAATATTAATAAAAGCTTTGTTTGCTTTGCAAACTTTCTCTTAATCTAGATTTCTCCAGCTCTGTTTTTTAAATTTAAATCGAAATGGGATTCAAAAACAAAAATGAGTGGTAGCACTCGCGATCGATGAGGTGTAAACATCAGTGTTTAATATTGATATTTATTTTCTTGTTTTATTTAGTTATTTATTTACTTAGTCTATGAGTATACAGACGAACTAAAAGAGATTTAAAGGCAAAACATTGAAATTATTAGAAGTAGGTTTAAGAAAATTTAGAATTATTTTTTCATTTTATTCTGAAACCATAAACCATTTTCTGTTATCTTATAGTTACATCCATGTACGTATTTGTTTCCGAATGAAATATTTGCAATATTCTGACATTAGATTAATTATTTTAAGTAAAGTTGTTAAATTAAACTTCGGACGTCAGGCGATGTAGAGAATTTGACAGATGTTTTATTGTATAAAAATATTGTGTTTTTACTGTTTTGATGTTTTGCTTAAAAAATGCATTTATTTTATTAACAAAATGATTTAACTCAATAATCAAAATATTGACCTTCGTTAGCTATGACTTTTCGTTTTAAGCAATTGATGGATTCTGTGTAAGTATCACTTCTCATTTCTTGATTCTAACCAACAATCAAGCCAATTTTTCGCTTCATCATGTAAAACCGCAACTATGACATACTGGATTTTATTGACAAATGTCTAATCACCAAAACGCCATATTAATTATTCTCTTTACAAACCATACTTAATAGCTATGCCATCTGTTAGTTAAAACCGCGTTTCATATCTATACACCTTATTACTTACTTACTTACTTATGTGACCCAATCACAAGTCTGTGAAAGCGACCCGTAATCGGGTCAAGGCCGACCTTAACAGCTCCCGCCAGGCGCCTCTGTTTTGCGCGCGCCTTCTCCAATTCGTTTTCCCAAGTGTGGCAAGAGTTTCCTCGACTTGGTCCTTCCATCAGAGGCATGGTCACCTTCTTCGTCGTCGTCCAGGAACTTCCGATTCTAAGACCTTCTTCGCTGGAGCTTCTTGGTTCATACGCACAACATTACCAAGCCAGCGCAGACGTTGCATTGTGATACGCCGGACTATGTCAATATCAGTGTAGAGCTCTTACAATTCGTGGTTCATCCGAATGCGATAGTCGTCGCCGACACGAACAGGACCGAAGATTTTACGAAGAATTTTTCTCTCGAGCACCGCAAGAGCGGCTACATCAGTCTGCGACACGACCCATGCTTAGTGTTGATTTGATACCCACATAGTTTCGATACTTTTACTCATTACTTGTATCGAATAAAAGTTTCGATGCTACCGAAAATTTCGGAAAAAAGTATCGAATATGTACTTGTATCGAATACTCGTTTAAAGAGGCAAATTACTCTTTTTTTAAGTGGTTGTCAAGGAAAACATTCAGGACAGAACGGCCCATTGTGATACAGTTTACACTACTTAACCCGAGTTTTTTGCCTATAAATCATGGTTTTGAGATATTTCCACTAAGAACACGTGAATCATATAGAAATGACGTTAATTTAATTTAGCAAATCGCTAGAAAATTTATAATAGACGGAAAACTAATCAACAGCTTAAAGCTTGTTAAAAATATTTTATTTTAATGAAAAGGTTTCAAGAAACATTATGTTCTACATGCATGGCCGGAAATATTTTCTAGAACTTCAGTACTGTACTGCAATATTGCCATACATTAAAATATTGCAATATGGACTGAAATATTTTAAATAATTCTGCAGTAGCATTTTGAAATATATTATTTATTGCTGTAAAATATTGTAAAATGATCCACAATTTTAAATATTGTATAGCAATATTTCAGTTTTTTAAATAAATATTTTCCAAAAGAATCGAGTATCCGATACTGAACCTTTTTTCCGATACCAAGTAAAATACTTATGTTATAGCATCGAGTAAAAAAAATACTTGAATCGAATGAAAAGTATCGAATTTTCACTTGTATTTACTTATATCGAATCATCACTACCCATGCTTCTGCGCCATAGAGCAGTACGGGCAAGATGAGCGTCTAGTAGAGCGTTTGTTTTGTCGATCAAGAGAGGGCCCTACTACACATTTGCTTACTGAGCCCATAGTAACACCTATTAGCAAGTGTGGTCCTTTGTTTTATCTCCAGGCTGACGTCATTTTTGGTGTTAATGACGGTGCCAAGGTATGTGAATTCCTTGAAATAGCTGTCCGCTGTAACATGGGAGCCTAAACGCCGCGTATCCCTGCTTGTGACAGAATATACTTTTTCTTACCCTCGTTCACCGTCATACTCTCTTTTGCTGATTCTTTTTCGATAGCGGAAAATGCAGCGATAACATCTCGCTTGCAACGTCCAATGATGTCGATGTCATCAGCATATCCGAGAAGCTGGACACTTTTGTAGAAAATAGTACCTTTCCGATGTATACCGGCCTTCCGTAGTACCCCTTCCATGACAAAATTGAAGAGGTCGCACGATAATGGATCGTCCTGGCTGAAACCTCGCACGGTATTAAAAGGCTCGGAGAGGACTGTTCCTACCTTGACAGAGCTGGGCGTACTGCTCAATGTCATTCAGCAGAGCCGTATTAGTTTAGCAGGAATACCGAACTCAGATATGGTGGCATACAGGCAATCTCTTATCGGGCTATCGAAAGCAGCTGACTGCAGCGTTCGTTTGTAGGCGGCGTTTTTCGCTGCGGTAGCCTCGCGACACTCTTGGTGATACCATTGGTTTCGTGGTGGCGAGCGCCTGAAACCAATGGTTGTCTCTGTTGCCATACGCATGGAGCGGGATATGTGCGTCCAAAGTCCGCCGGCATCGTCGGGTAAAGAGTCAGGTTGGGGTAGCTGTTCCGAGAGTTAAGCACAGTAGACCTCTGCTGTTCGTTGTGATTGCAGCTTAGCGACGTCAAGCTTTCGTTACGCACCAGAGTGTACGTTATTTGCATTACACAATCGCATGCGTATCTTGGCTGCAACAAGATAGTGATCGGAGTCGATGTTGACACCCCGGAACGTACGAACATCCAACATGCTAGAAGCATGCCTTCCGTGGATTACAACATGATCAATTTGGTTTCATGTGCGTTGATCAGGGGACAGTCAGGTGGCCTTGTGGATATCGAGATGTTGACATTTGGTGCTACTAACTACCATGTTTCTCGCCGCGGCGAAGTCGATCAGCCTTAGACCGTTGCTCGAGGTGGTCTCATGGAGGCTGAACTGACCGTCAATGATGTTAAAGATGCTTTCTCGTCCGACCTTTGCGTTGAAGCCCCCGAGGAGAATCTTCACGTCGTGGGTCGGGCAGCGGCCATATGTGTCCTCGGGTCTCGCGTAGAATGCATCCTTGACAGCATTTTTTTTCCTTCGTCGGGGCGTGCGCGCAAATTAGGCTTATACTGAAGAACTTATCCTTAATGCGGATCGTGGCAAGCCTTTCGTTTTGGACTTATTACTTATTTTGGACACCCGAATTATTTTGTTTTGTTATTCATATCAAACTACATTATTACTTTGTGTCCCATAAATGAAATAATTTTGTTGTGTTTTTTTTTTAAAGAAGAAGAAAGGGTTTTCTGGCTGTAGCACTGGTTACAATGACCTTGGCTAAACTTTAGTGTAGTGTGATTTTATAGTTAAAATGAGCATAAAATGAAAAATACAGCGAGCTTTTAGGGATGGAATAAACAAATCTGTCATTTCACTCCTATGTAAAATTTGTTCCTACCGCCGCTCTAGATGTTTACACGTCAAAAATAATAAATTTAACATACGTATTCAATACGTGTCCAACGTATAGAACTATACAGAATCTCTTGGCTGCACTATCTCCTTCATTCATCAGTCCACTGAAGTGTGAAGTCAGGGAACTACTGGGTACTTCTGTAATTTCTCTTTGTTTGGCTTCAAATTATTTTCAACTTTTTTATAATATTTTCGGTGAACTTAAATTTATCATTTTGAAAAATGTAAGTTACTTTGAAATTTGAAAACACAAACACACAACGATCTAGTAACAAAAGATTTATATTTACTTACACTTTATAGTTGCACATACTCAATCCTCTTCCCTTGCGAAGAAGCCAGTTAATAGTTAGTCTTTTTATGAAAAGAAAATGGCAAAAATTCATTCCTTTACAAGGATATAAAGTTTGCCTTGCACTTGAATATTAAAATATAAAATGAGGTATGCAACTAAGGTCACAAAAACAATATTAGTTATTTTGCTGCCTTTTGCAATTCAGAATTTTATTTTCGACTTGTATGCAACTTTTCCCTTAATACTTCAACAAGGACAAGGTACAAGTTTATCCTTGCCAAGTTTTTTTTGTAGACCCGACATATATGTATGTGAGTGTCTGTACATATATTTTTTGTATATTGTATTATGTGTTTGTGAATATAATTGACTAATAAGCGTAAAATTACTACAATAAAAGCAAACAACAATAAATCTTGAATTTAATTTTTGTAAGACAATTGTAATAAAACAGAAATAACTGTTTCAAATAGCTCAAATATATTCAGTATTTACTACTTGAAGTTTGTGGGAGTTGAATTGCATTTATACAAGTTTAGATTTATAAGAAATACTTTAGTTTCGGCACACAGTCTTTAAATATTAATTTAAAAATTCATTAAAAATAAAAATGTACATCATTTGAAAGTATAATTTTATTAGTGGAAGCAATAATAAAAGCCACTCTTTAAAAATTTTCAAAGTATAAGTTAAATATATCTGCTTTCGTTTCATCTTTTGATTAGAACTTTTTGAATACATTCATTTCCACTGTAAAATATGCACATGCATATTCATCATACTTTCTCATATACTCCGTTTCTTCTTACGTTCGGAACAACTTTATAGTTCTTTTCTTTCTGCTTTCTGCAATTTTCTTGTGAATTTAATCAAATAAAATATGCAGAGAAGAAAAAAATTAGCATTGTTGCTAGAGGGGTGCATTTTTAAGTAATCTTAGCTGGTATTCCTTCATTTGGCCATATTCATATTCAAAAATACATACAAATAAAAAAGAAAATCATTAGCTTACTCTAATTAGCATAAATAATTAATTTTCATCGTTTTATGAATGAAAGTTAACACCAGTGCGTATGAGTGATATTAATATTTAATGCAATACGCTCTACAATAGACGCTTAGTTGAAATTATATGCCTACATACTATAAGTTTGCTAATGAAATCAATATTCTATAACATTGTTTGCGCTCTCTTTTATGCAGTATGCTTTTAATATGTAAATTTGAGCGTTATCAGTATAAATTAAGGTTGCCAGATTCTGTAAGTGCAAAAGAGCCACTTTCAAACTGTAACAGGGAAAAAAGAAGAACATTTAAGTAAAATGAAGTACAACATTTTTGTTTGTTCAATGCATTTTTATTTCAAAAAACTAAAAAAAATGTAAAAAAAATATGTTGTACCAAATATGTGATTACCAAAATATTTGAGTATACAGTTACTTTTTATAAAAAACCAAGTATTCTTTTTTCGAAAGTATTGTGATAAATACCAGCTATCATTTTGACTTCAAAAATGAATTTTCTGTTTGAACTATAATAGTCCAGTCATTATAAAGATTTTCATCATGATTTTTTTGTGAGATTTTTCTTCAGTAATTGTTAGTGGGGGTATAATAGATGGAAACCCCACAAAAATCAGTACCATATAGTGAAACAAGTTATTTTTACTAGACCTGCAAAGAGTTAAAGTACCAAAGACCAACAGGAAACTATACTATATTGTTATGTTTATATATTAAAAATTATCCATAGTCAATGAAAATGGCAGAGAATGTTGTACTTTATATCCCCTTCAAAAATCATTTTGATTTTTTACTAGCATGTTTAGTTTTCGAGAAATTAAATTTTTCCTATAGGCTCCGCGAGCAAAAATTCAAATAAACAAAGGCTTTTTTCACCAAAGAGGAGGTTTTTTGGAGGGGTTGCTCTGCAACCCCAGGACTAATTTTTGTGGTTTTTGAATCTATCATTCCCCCACTAACAATTACTGAAAAAAAATCTCAGATAAGAATTATTGTGAACTTTGAATTGGAAGCGGAATGCTATAGGGGGTGTATTGGGGTTCGAGTTTTTGCACAGATAAGTGAAGATTGACGCCGAGTTAAGGCTTACCGTTGGGTGCAGGTTGTCTACGAATTTGAGGGGAGTGTGGGGTAAGTCTAGTTCGATGGCACTTGAGATTATCTTAGTGATTGCAGATGTTAGTTTTTTGGATTTTTGTGTGGTCTGGTGTTGGGTCATTTGAGTTTTGATGAGCATAGCTGTTGACAAGTCTCTTTGGTTCTCTAATGTGTTGAGATTGCACTTAAAAAGCATGTTATTGTTGTGGGTAGTTCGGAATGGAATAGTGGTTTTGATTTTGTTGATTATTGACATCATTCATAAACAATTTTTTTTTTAATGAAATTGAAATTTCAGAATGCCACAATTCTGAAGTTCACAAAATTAACTATTAAAAAATGTCTGTTTATGTTGACCACGTTGCAGTTAATATTTTTAATGCTATTAACTGTGTGAGGATTAGCACCAGTAACAAATGAATGAGTGAGAATTAATTTATAACTTCGAACAATGGATGATTTTTGTGAATAATTCAATTGTTTTTAGTTTTGAGTTGTTATTGGCACTTCAGCCTAGTGACACTTGCATTACATGCGTACGAGTAATTGTACTCAAAATACAAAAAAGTAATCGTTCTCAAAAAATTTTGAGTACGATTACAAGTAATGGTACTTTATGTGTAATAGATTACAAAAGTAATCGAAACCGCCCAGCTCTGTAATGTATACTACAAACGTTCATCAGCGATTGGCTCGTGAGTAAACAGTAAACAGTAATGGCATTTTGGCTCGCAATGGCAAGAGTAGAACTGGTATAAGGAAAGCACTTTGTAGCTTCTGTGAGATGTACCTATGTACTCTACAAACTAATTGCTATTATTTTCATTTGTTCTGCTTCTGGCGTAACAACTTACAGCTTTGCTATGAAGATATTCTCTGGTAACAAAAAATTACATCAATTATTTTTTAATTCCAATGGTAACTATCACTATAATGTTAACAAATTCATAAGTTCTTATATTTTTTTCACAACATATACGCACAACATCGAATAATTCCTGGTATTCACAATAATTTAATGATATTTCGGCCAAGATATACATATGTAAGTATTTCATGTATGTGTTAGGGTGGATCGATTTTGCAATATCAATCCTGACAGCATTTATGGTTTAAAGTTTTTTTTTTTACTAATTTGTAGTCTAAGGCTACCTTTGCAGTGTTTTTTAGATAAAACTGATTGCAGGGAATATTGCAATACTTTTCTTTGAATATATTTCCAACTTGCATATAAACCAATGTCCAATTAAGGGAAAAGTTGAATTTTTCTTTGTGCTCGGTTGAAACTTTGTACACCAGGATTGACGTCTTTAAAATATTTCAAAAAAGGCCCCGGCACAACAATTAGAAAAATTAAAATAAAAAAAAACACACACTGCTATGATGGATGTCACGAAAGTCCCCTGTATATTGAACCAGTCTAATGGGTGCATGTAAGATATAAATTCCGATTTGTGATTAACTGACAATGACGTGAGCTTTGCGCACATTACACACGATTTACCGCAAATAAATAATATCACACAAATATGTGAAAGGAATACAAAAAGATATGATGTTCGTATATACATACATAAAGACATATGTACGTACGTATGTACGTATTAATATAAATGTGTTTTTATGTGTTTATTCGTGACATTTACCAGCAAAATCATAACTTCCTTTTGCTTATAGAAAAGCAAGTGTAAACAAAAATATAAATCTAAAAGGTGTTAAGTGAGAAATTGATGAATGTGTGTGTTTGTAAGCATGCGTGTAGGTGAATGGTTATATGTATGTATGTGTTTATATGTTTGTTCAATTGTAACAAAATCTGTGCAATAATAAGAAAATATGAAGAATATGCTACAAAGACATACACAACGCTAAGCATGGTAAAAGTTTTGAGTAAATTGTAAATTAATGTGTTTAACTTTGCCTTTGATTGTGTTTATTTGTTGATGCATGTATTTGTGAAGTAACTAGCTTTCAGATATATAATGGAAAGTGTCAACTTTATAGTATATAATATCAGTATTAAATAACAGATGTGTGTGGTGTGGGGTTTGTTAAAATTGAATTGCTTTTTGTTCCTGTATCTACAACAAAGTTATTTGATTTTTCAAAAATTTTTCTTATTATGAAATATTTAAATCAAATAAGTTTCATTACAATTTAAATGGTGTTGCATCGAATTTCAGCGAAGTTGGAAGCTCTGATCAGCTGCTCCCACGACATTTCTGTCATATGACAATTGAGTCACTTTTTCGAGCAACATTAACCCTTTCATAGCCCACCAACACATTTGTGCTGGTAGAATCTGATAAGACTTGAACCCGTTTGCTCTTTATTCAAATAAAAGCAGACTGATGTCTAATATTGTTGTTATGATGAATAATGCAAATCGAATAACTTCATTTTTTACGATTTTTTATTTGTGGATTGAAAGGGTCAATGCATGTCACAAATAAGAAGAGCTATGTCACCTAGCATAGTTTCTGCTGAAACAACAATCCATATTTTTTATTGAACGTAATATTTTTAAAAAAAAAAGACTGTGTTGCCAACAGCGTGGAAGCCGAACTAAACGGCTAATTTTTCTAAATGTAATGGGTTTGAAAAAAAATAGTTTCCTTCATATGCTATAATTTTGGCTTGCTAATAAATCACTTGAAGCCAAATATGAACCTTACAGTTGATCATAATTTCACAACTACTAAAGAACCCAGTCAGCAAAAGAACAACGGATTTAATGATCCTCCGACTGTAACTCACGCATCAACTGGATTTTTGTGCAAAACTAAAAACTCTTAATGAACAAACAGATCCCTAGTGGTAGCAATTGTGCGAAGACGTTGAAGGAACGAGATCGATCCACAATTTTAAGGATTTCTTGGCTATAACTTTCGCAAATCAACAGCTTATTTTCAAAGTAAATTTTTTAAATTTGCGAGCGTTGTACAAGATTAACACTTTCAGGCCCACTGATTTCCGGTGATGCAAATCATGTTTTGGTCTACATACATTATTCTCCAACTATAGCTAGCCAAACTTTAAGAAAAGACATTTGAAAAAATTAGAAATTCGTCTATTTTCCAAGTTTCGCTGTTTTAACTTCGCAGAGCAAATTGATTGCGCATGATTTCATGTACGAGTTTGAATAGTTTTTTATGGAGTTGGTCACTTTATTTTCTTGGGGTGGACCATTACTACTACACCATTTAAAATACACCACAAATTTTAGTAAATGTTGGGAACATATAGAAATTTCGTATCAAAAATTCTTAAAGTTTAATTACGAGTTTTGGCACCTATTCAAAATGGGTTAAATCTAATATGTAGAATGCCGAAATTCTAGTAACAACGTTGCATATATGTGAGCTCGTATGTATTTTTCTCATTTTCATTAATTACAGCTGCAATTTCCTGAAACAAACAAAACACGCGATATTTATCGTGGTCAACAACACATTAATTCCGACAAGGTGAAATGACGCAGCAAATTGCCTGAAAATATGCAATGTGAAAAAGTAACTTTGCATATTTTTATGCTGAAATTGCAGAAAAATAAATTGCTATTGTTGGGAATATTTACTTTATGACAGAAGCAATTGGTAAATGGTATTTAATTATTATATACAAAAAACGAAAAAATTACTTAAACCATGGAGCATTGAAATTTGTCTCAAGCAAACAAGCTCCCAAAATTTAATAACAAGAATGCCCATATTATTAAGAAATAAACAAATTTTTAATAAACGTCTCTAAAATATTCCAACGATGAAGCTTTTATTTTAATTTAATACTAGCACATAACGTTTGTTATAAAAATTATTTTCCTGAACATCTAAAGTGCCACTACCAAAATCAATGTTAAGCAAAGATAAGACAAACATAAATTGCACAGTGAAATTAATATTAAGATATAATACGCACATACACATACAACGAAAATCTGCGAAAGTAGTCAATATAAGGATACAAATTTGCAAAACACAGCGTGAAATATTTCACAGCCTATTCTCGGGTGTTGAGTACATATTTATTTAGGCTAAAATGCGCGCACACATGCCCACACATAATGCAAACGCGAAAATGTTGCTGTTAGCAGCGTTGAGCAGTTGGGTGTGTAAAGGAAAATGAAGCAAGCCAGAACAAATGCCTGTTTACCAAAAGGAAACAACATATCACAACACAAAGCAACATAAAGCAAACAACAGAAATAATAATAGAAACAATTGCAGGAACGGCAAATTCACTGCATGAATGCAAAACACAATATAATGGTAGATAAATTAACATCAAACCATCACCACCACTATTACCATAATCATTATCATCATCGTCATTATCACAAGAAACGGAAACCCCTATGGGCTAATTATTTTCCACAGTTTCATTTTACTTCATGCTGTCATATGATTTTAACAAAATGCCTGAAAATATGCTTCAAAAAATTATATATAAAAGCGAAAAATATTCGCGTCATTTTCACTACGTTCGTGTTTTTGTTTTGCATTTGTTGCTTGCGTTTGCGTTTGCTAATGCTATTTTTGCTATCATGCGAGCACGATTTGCTTGCTCGTAACTTTGTAATTAAAAAAAAAGATGCAGAAGCGGCTGAGGAGGAGAAAAAAGAAAGAAGGTAAAAGTGCAAAATAAAAGACTTACGAGCCGACGCATTTTTGTCCTTTCCCACTGTCGCTCATTTCGCTGTGTGCTCGTTTTACTGTTGCTGTTGTCATCATTGTTGTTGTTGTTGCGTTTGCTTTTGTTGAAGTTATACATTCACGACATGTTGTTAGCATTAATTATAATATGCTTTTAGGCGCTCTTGGATGAACGTTTTTCGTTTAGTTATTAGTCATTTTTTCTGTTAGAGTTTTTATGGAAATTTATGTGTGTGTGTGTGTGTAAAGTTGACATATCTGTTGTTGTTATTTGTTGATTTGCTGCAGGTGAAATTACAATGAAAATAAACAATACAAAGTATGTAAGTAATTAAGCACACAAAAGCCAAGCAATCTAACGCATGAGTATTTAAGGGTAAATGACCTAAATTAAAATTTATTAGCTATCTATGAATTTATATTACCGGACAATGCCACGAAGCAAAGGCTTTAATACATTTAGTAGTAGATTAGGTGTAAAGTTTTATAGATAATGAATAATAAACGAAAAAATTCATGACAGACATACAAAATTAGGTAAATTAATTAGAGAAAACACGCGTTGAATGCTACTTAATTATGCGCATAAATACATGTGTAGATTTTATAAACAAACTAGCCGGAAAATACCCGGCTTAAGCAAGGTTGCTATATCAATAAAAGTAGATTTGTGGATTTGTTTTCACCTCACATAAAAAAATTTGTCTGGTTACTTCTCTCTTTATTTTTAGAGTATGTAGTTACTATATAGGCATGAGTATAGAATATGTATATATAAGTTGGGCAAGTGGCTGTCTGTCAGGACACACTTAGACTAAATACGGCCCCCCTTGAGAACCTGAAAATTAGTCGAACCAATTAGACTTTGTTATAAAATTAAGTAAGTACCCTAGGTCAGTTGACCCTAAATCGGAAAAGTTATCTAGAAAATATTGACCTGGGGCACTTCTAACCAGTTATTTGCATATAGTCAGACATAATTTTTTATGGTCAAATTAGGATATTTAAAAATATAACCATGTAAACAGTAAGTACTTACATACAACATTTCAACATTATATCGTGGATGAGGTCCAATAAAATACTATTTTAGGAGACTATGAAAATTAAATCTAGAGGTTAATTTTCAAAGTCATGACTTAAGTTCATGTTAATTTCGTTATTCTGGGTTATGATTTCAAATATTAGTAGCTTATATGGGATATTGAAAGATTAAGAACTACCACTAAGATCACTGATGAGGAATTGTGGCGGATTCCGAAACGGCCGTCTGATTTGCCCGTCTCTATATACATTGTTGTTGTGATGACTACATTTGTTCATTAACCTGTTTATATATAACTTCAAATAACGAAATTAACATGAACTTAAGTCATGACTTTGAAAATTAACCTCTAGATTTAATTTTCATAGTCTCCTAAAAAACTATCATGAACTGATCGAATGGGGACCGTTCAGAAAAAATGACACCTAGAATCATTTTCTCACACACACACACTCTCCCATGTACTAGACTTTCAAATAACGAACTGTTATGCAGACTAGCTACGATGGGAAAAAAACAACAACATAAGTGTATAGAACGGTAGTGGTAGTTTCTTTCAATATCACTATTCAGTGAAGATATTTGGAATCAAATCCATAATTCTGGGTTATGATTTCAAATATTAGTAGCTTATATGGGATATTGAAAGATTAAGAACTACCACTAAGATCACTGATGAGGAATTGTGGCGGATTCCGAAACGGCCGTCTGATTTGCCCGTCTCTATATACATTGTTGTTGTGATGACTACATTTGTTCATTAACCTGTTTATATATAACTTCAAAATACTATTTTATTAACTTATGGGCAGATGACATGCTCCGTCTATCCTGCTTTAAATTTATTGGGTATTCCTTAAATAGTTTCCAAGCTTTTCGGTGTTAAGTATTTTGGTTATTTGGGAAGTGCCATGACCAATTAACTAAAACAGTTCGCTTTCTGTCCAGTAATTAAGATTAAGAGCCTGCACCCCCGCATCAAATTTAAATAATTTTCAAAATATTCATATACCCTATTTAGTGCATAGGTACTATATAAATATTGTGTTAAAACTTTTTTCGATTCCGTTCAGGCGCTTAGAAGTTTACTTAGTACAATCAATCTTGTATCAATCCAGTGATCTTGGCTTCCCGTGATTTGCCTTAAAATTGAAAAGAATCGCGGAAAATTTATTGCAATTGAAATTATTACTTTTGTATAGAATCTTCGTTCTTGAGTCACGGGAATATTTGTTATAGATAAATCGCAAAAAACGTTTTATGCTCAAAATTTAAACTTTGTGACTCTTTAACTTTTGAGTGAACTATTTAACTATTTAAAGGTAATTTAGTTATCATTTAAAAAAAAATATAGAAGCTCTAATTTATCTTTTGAAAAAATGAGAATTTCGATAAAAATGGCGACCCAAGTCCAGAAACTTGGAGAAGTGGACATATCTCTAAAACCTGAGTTGCTGCAACAAAAACAAATTCGTACGATCCACTTTGGAGATGGGCGTTGCAATTTTTTATATTTTTTGTGTATAGTGGTGCAAGAAGAATACGGTAGCCATCTATTTAAAATTTTGGGCATTTGTAATACAAAGCTATTGTTTTTTTACATTGCAACTAGTTATAAATAATAAAACTTATTATTATTATCTAACGGTCAATGATATCTTCTACGAATTTGAAAAGCTTCGTTCGTAGTATTCTGCGTATTAATCCTGCAGTGCTAAGGAGCACATGTGCTTCTTCACTGACGTGCTATTCGAATGCATAGGCGTGTGTTTTACTTATTATTTTTATTGTTTCACGAACTAGGACTATATCCAAGTCCCTGTGAATGTCAGTGTTTCTAACATACCAACGCGCATTGACTATGCTCCTAAAAATCTCATTCAGGAATCGTTGAATTATGTCAATGACATAAGGTTTGGCGCAGTCCCAAAATTGGATGTCGTAGGTCCAAATAGGTCTGAGCGCATTAGCCCATGCATTTGTCTGTATTTCAAATCAAATTCATCTTTTTTCGTCTTAACATATGTATACCTTCCAACTAAGCTTGACATCTAGTATCATGCCAAGGTATTTCGCTGAATTATAATATGGAATTTATGTATTGAAAATAGTCACTGGAAAGCGTCTAAACTTTTTGTTTGTAAAATTGACATGAACAGATCTAGTGTTGTTTAATTTCCATTTATTTGTCCGTGCTACAAATTTATTGATAGTATTTTGAAGTTTTCAACTGATTTTTCAGCCACATTATCTACGAATAAAACCACTCTATCATCAGCAAAAGTAGCTATGGTGCATACATGCACCATAGCACCAGTAGCACCAGTAGCATGTAGTGGTAGGTTAATAAATTGTACGTGTGTAGCAGATACAGCAACGGTCCAAGAACACTACATTGGGGTACTCTAGCAGTAATTGGTTTGAGATCGGAGTGTTCATCACAGTGTTGTACTTGGAAGTAGCGGCCAGTTAAGTATGATTGTAAGATTTCACAATAATTATGTGAAAGGATACTGCTTAGTTTATACAGGAGCCCTTTGTGACAGACGAAAGCCTGGGGCACGTCGATAAATGTGGATGAGCAAACTTGTTTATTTTCAAGTGACTTTTCTATTGTGTCTATAATTCTGTGTACTTGGCCTATTGTTGAATGCTTATTTCGGAAACCAAATCGCTGACTAGGTGTTGTATATTGTGTTTCTAGTATTGCTTTATTCTTTTTAACAAAAGTCGTTCGAACAACTTAGATATTTGTGGTAGTAGTGAAATAGTAATTGTCGCCACTTTCCGTAAGTTTGGAACATATTGTATGCGCAAACAAGCAGTCATTATTTGCATACGTTTTGTAGTGCTATTTGCGTATGAATTTCAGTGGTTATTTGAACAAACACTGGCGCATTACCAAATTTCATACCGGAGTTAATTTCCATTCGTTTTTCATTTATTGAAATGCCACATATATCCGTTTCATCGAGAATTGTTGTGTCATTACCATCTACAGTAAATATTCTTTGAAGTTACTCTGTAAAAACATATGCTTTTTCGTTATCGGTTTTGGCCCACTGCCCATCATTCTTTTTTAGAGGTAGTTGCTGTTTAATAGATGTTTTAATATTTTTCACAGCTTTCCATAAAGAGTATTTAGTGTTTTAATCGTCAGTAAACTTGCTCAGGTTTGACATATTCAATTCAAGCTAGTTTTATCAAGAGGTATGGTTAGTTGCAATTTTTTCCGGAGTCGTCTTTTTTCAGCTATCATAATTTTTATTTCTTTGGAAAAATTAATTCGAAACGTCTTTCGTTTTATGACTGGTTTACTTGTCCATAAAGCATGTTGAATCATTTTGGTAAGCTATGTTGTTTCTTCTTCAATCCCATCTATTATGACCACTTTAACCCATCAATCATTACAAATCAGTTAAAGCACTCTATTGGATCGTTGATTTCCCCATTTCAGCACGGCTTTCTTAAGGGTAGGTCTACAGTTACAAATCTCTTGGATTTCACTACTCACATTATTAGTGGATTTTCTAATAACTTACAGACCGACGTAATATATACCGACTTCAGTAAGGCGTTTGATAAGGTTAATCACGATTTACTAGTTAAAAAACTTGATTTACTTGGTTTTCCAATATTGCTGTTAAATTGGATTAATTCTTACTTAAGAAATAGAAATCAGAGAGTGGTGTTCAAGGGATCAACATCATTCGCTATTGGAGTTCCATCTGGTGTACCTCAAGGTAGTCATCTTGGTCCCATTTTGTTCCTTATTTACATTAATGACCTCCCATCTGTTATCCGTCACTCAAAAATTTTGATGTATGTTGATGATGTAAAACTGTTTATTTCACACTATTCTGATGAGGCGTACAATTTGCTTCAATCTGACCTCACGGCATTATCACATTGGTGTCAAAAAAACTTAATGTTTTTAAATTTAAAGAAATGTAAGTCTATGGTATTTTCGAGACGTCAGCCAATTCCTTCACATTACTTTATAAATGATTATACCCTGGAGGTAGTGAACACTTTTACTGATTTGGGTATAGTTATGGATCCTAAAATGCGTTTTAATCTGCACATCAATATGTGTGTTAATAAAGCAAAGGGAATTTTTGCATTCGCTAAAAGATGGGCTATTGAATTTAGTGATCCGTATATAACAAAAACACTTTTTACGGCACTGGTAAGACCTATTTTGGAGTATGGTTCAACAGTTTGGAGTCCTCAATATAATTGCTATAAAGACAGACTTGAGTCAGTTCAAAAACAGTTTCTCTTGTTTGCGTTAAGAAATTTACGTTGGAACCCATTACATAATTTACCTTCTTACATACATCGTCTCAAACTTATTGACCTACCGACATTAGACAGCAGAAGAACTATGCTGAATGTTATGTTTATGACTAAATTACTGAATGGTAAAATTCATTCTGAATTTCTACTAAATAAAATTGACTTAAATATCCCAAATCGTTGTTCAAATTATCCTATCTTGATTAAAATGAGTACTTGCCGATCTAAATATGCCCAAAATGATCCATTACGTTGCATGTGCAATGATTTCAACAACCAACATGGCTTATTTGATATAACTGATTCCTTATTTTCTATAAAACAAGCAGTTTTAAATTCCTTAAATGATTAAACAGCTGATGATTCTAATCTGTAGCTGTTTGAAAACCATTGGGATATATTACTTCACCCATTCACGAGTTGCGTTACACAGGCAGTCCGGGCTGTTTCTGTTTCGGTGCCCCTCGGTCGGGTGGGCGGGTAAGTGGGTCCGCTGGGATTCGTTCGTTAAAAAAAAAAAAATTGACAAGCATAGAAATACTGAGAATATTTCAAACATGAAAAAAATTTTTTTTTACGTACCTTCCTAGGTATAGGAAAATTTAAAGTTTGTGTTTTTATTGCTGGACTGAAAAAGTCATTCAATTTGTAATTGTAATTGTTTTAACATGTATTTTTAGTAAGTACGCAGTTAATTCGTGGTAAAAAAAATAATTTGTAATATATTTTTGACAAAAAAGTAAAAAAAGAAACGTTCAAAAAATTGAGTGATCTCAAAACTATTGTTTAGGGTGGGTGTCTTGGAAGCATTTTGCAAAAAATGATACATTGCATTTTGTGCACTTGTATGTTGTATGATTGTTGCAGTGTTTGCATCTTCTACGGGAACCATCTGGTCCCGCAGCAACACAATGGACGACACGGTCAAGTCGAATGGCATTGTTGATGACTTCTCCTCTTCAAGCAACATTGTCGGTTAGAATAATAAATTCAGTAACTGAAACTAGAAAATCAAATTTAGGCATTAGCGGCTTTTTATAGTGATTTATAGCATTTTTGACAACTTGGTCTCCAAGAAAAGGTTGCCGAAACAAACAAAATGCCAATGAATTTCCAGATTCGATTAACACTAAAATTCGTGCGATAAATAATCGAACCAACTAATTGCAAGGTTTTACAATTAAAAAAAAATATTTAGTATTATTTTTTTATCTTTAAAATTAAAAAAATTAAAAATTCACTGTAATGGCTGTGGAAGTGTGTCAATATAACCTAAGGGCTAAAAAAAACCGACAATACTTCTGAAAGGCGTATAGAACTAACTTAATAATTTCATTGTCAATATCATTTACCGTTCTTCGGATAAAAATGCGATTTCGCGCCATTGTCAATTAATGGGTTATCAATGATATCACTAATGTGAGCCCATTTATTCATCTCAACAAACTCCACATCGACGACATCTATACTGAGGACGTCGAAACTTTCACTTATCTGGAAAGTATAGTGAAGCTATTGATCGCAGTGCATTAAACTTAAGGTACTCTTTAAAATTATAGTTTACTTGGTACTCACTATGTTCAAAGCTGAATAACTTCGGCATGAATTCAGAGAAATCCATCGGGTTCATCCATCCAACGTTAGAAACAGAAAACTTTCAAAAAATTAAATTGTCCTCTATGTTTGCTCCAAAGTTGTTAAAAGTTAAGCAAGTTTTGTGACAAAGAACTTTGATAAATATTCATATGTACATGAGAGTGGTGGGGAAAGCTCAAATTTGATTGGTGCATAATTAAAAAACTAAGAAAAAATTATTGAAACTGCACATTAACCTCAATTGTAAAATAAAAGGTTCAAGATTTGCACGATCGAAAGAAATTCTCTAAATAGAGATACAGACTTTTTTTATATTTAGCATTTGCAACTTTTTTGCACTATAGCATTGAAAGCAAAAACTTTAAAAAATTACTGAAAAAAAAAGTATAATCCTAAATATTTTCAAATATTTAGACGCTTTGCGCGATCAAAAGTTATTGAAAGATTTAGTTAACTTTTTGGCTGATTTTTAAATATGCACCGATCGCATACAGCGTTTCCGCGCTAAGGGACCCAAAAATAGAAATTTTGACTTTTTCGCACCACTCTAATCTACATATATACCTCCATTTCCTTTATGACATCATTTCAAGTTTTGTTACACCTTATCACCTTTTGAACTTTAAACGGAAAAGGACTTTATACAAATCAAATGGAATGCAATGTCATTTCCTTCTGAAAAATGCCTTTCAATACACTCAGCTCTACACTACCTAACAATGATGAAAGTAATGAGTAAAATGTGGTAACAAAAAGTATAGAAATGAGCAAAACCACAAAAGAAGAAAATTGAAAACGTGCATGAAGAAACTCATTTCAAATAATTGCACATTTGGTACTTGATTAAATTGTAGTAAATAGTACACATGTGAGCGTGTGTGAGTGTATGTCAGTGTGTACGAATGAACACCAAGTGACATTAATATTTCATGAGCTTTGAAAAATTTCTATTAACTATTTTATACTATTTTTCATACTTTTTTTTCCTACTTGAAATTAATTGCCTCGAGTGCAGAAGTCGTAGAAACGCAGTTGACAAACTAGCAGACAAAACTATAAAACAACAAACAAACAGACAGAAAAATATGAAAAACACGTGCCAGGTACGCACTGGGACATTATTACGTAAGATACAGGGTGATTCCGGCCTGATGTTCAACATAAATGAAAGTAATTGGGGAGATCGAGACAAGAAAAGATCGTTTGAATGATTGTTCCGGGTTTTACCCTCTTAAGGTTAAATATGTTTTATGTTCTGTTTTACTCAAGAAACTTTGCTACTCATTTGACATCTAATGAAATAAATTTTCTAGCAATGGATATTAACATTACATCGATCGGATACATAGAACTGCGTGGTTTTAGATGATTAAAAACAAGCTGTAGTTTCTTATGTATATTTTTGCACTGAATTGAAATTGTCCTACAGAAATTTTCTTAACCAAAATATGCGATAAAAGCCAATTTATGAACCAGAAACAAGTTTTTACATTATTCTTTATTTATTTTGTTAGAATTTGGTAATATTTTCGTAGCCAGTTTCTTTATTCAGCTCTCAAAATCATTTGATCGTTTAGTTAAATTTAGAAATACTGATTGTTGTCATTTCCCATCTTCTATAAAATACCAATCGTCTGTCAAAATATATAAATTAGTATATATATTTTTAATAAGCCTACTTTGCTATAAGTTTCGTAATAAATTGCTAACACTCACCGCTCGAATATTTTTTCGTTTATCCCGATCCGATCGTTTGCTGTAGAGATATGCCAAATTGTCCTTTAAGGTTTCATTTTTACATTTTTTGATTAGGCCGAAAGAAAAATACCATCAGTTTCCAAAGAAACTAGCAAAAAATTATAAAAAATTGTTTCTAGATTTTAAAACGGTACAAAAAAGACAAAACCGGCCTAGGTAATCTTAGGTTAGGTTTGATTGAAGTAATTGTCCAGAGACACACTAAGGCCTGAACGGCCCATTGTAATACCACATGATTGGACCTACAGTGTAACGCAGGTTCCGAACAACGGTGTGGCAATCGGTTTTCACTTGGTGGTTTTTTAATTACCTAATAAGAGGTGTACTTGTACACTTTCTTATAATCTTATTACTTTTCGAATTAAATATTCATTTTTTCCCAACTTTAAATCATCATCATCGTTTCCTTTAATCCCTAGAGTGACAAAGGGTATCAACTCCTTATTGCGCCACCCAGTGTACATCATGCTGAAGGCCACTCTGGCTTTCCTAATTCGACACTCAATGACCTCTTCAGTTCCACCACCTACGGATAGTTCACTACCGAATTACAAAAATTTATCCACTAACTCAAGGAGATGGCCCGCAATCTCAACTTTTCCACGTGTCTTTATGGCAAGGCTAAGAACTTTGGTCTTCTCGAAGTTGATCTTAAACCCAGCTAAACTAACCTCTGTATTAAGCGGTGAGCTAATACAGAGGCCATTAAGCCGGTGAACTAGAAGGCATATGTCATCGGCATAGTCGACATGGTTGTCATCGTCCGTCTCAGTACACAATCAGGAAATGGAAGCAATACCGCGTCAAGTATACCCAACTACTAGCAAGAATAGAACCGGAGACAGTATGCAACGCTGTCTAATATCACTGTGTACTACGAAAGGTTCATACAGCTTCCCCTAGTGCAAGACACGATATTTTAATACTATAGCTACAAGACTGAAAAAAAACACAAAAATCATTAGCCCTTTGTTGCTCGCAAGCGGGTAAAAATTGCCCTCATACATACGATATTTTACTAGTTCTGACTTCTGTTATTACCTCTTTTCGTGTTTCCCATCACCCTGTATATGAAACAAAACAACATTTTCAAGGTTAAAATATTTAATTTCTCACCATTTTTATTTTTATTATTAATTTAATCCCCTTTAAAAAAAAAACTTGGAAATACATATACGACCTACAAATTTTAACCATTTGGTAGGGGAATGATGGTTTCGTATCTAATATCTAACTGTTTTAGGTATAGCTTTCCTTGCTTAACAGTCAAAAGTAGCAAATATCCAAATATTTTGGAGAATGATTTTAAGATTATCGAATTATTTCTGTTTAGCTTTGACTTAGGATTAAAATCTTAAAATCACAAAAAAAGCCGGAAGCAATGTTGGGCATGGCCCCTGTCAAAATGAATCATAAAACTGTGATTCAGATAATTTGTGTATAAGCAACACTTAATTCATGAAACTTCCTAATGTCTCAGAATCAGATTCAATAAGTAAGTTATTTATGCACTTTTGTTTAAATGCATCTTCTTTCTAATGGTTCCAGTTCTCTGAATTTAACCTGTTCGTTGAAAAAGTACAGATGTGGACTTTTAATATTTGTATTTAGTTATTCCTGATTATTAAAAAGAGCAAATATTGTTTTCCGATATTTTACACATTTTTTTTTAAAGTCGAAAGTAAAAATTATTCTTTTTGTTGGTAAGTGAATAAATTATTGTTCATAAAAATTATATAAAAATGTTATTCGCTTTATAAAATCGCAAAGAATACGTTGGTTTGGATATGTTATTAGAATGAATGGGAAGAGGACGTCCAAAGAAAAGATGGAAAAATGATATAGAATATCTCAGGATACTGGGAGCAAATAACTAGAAGCTTGATCAAAACAGATGGCGAAAACTCATTGTAGAAGCAATGAGCCAAGGACTGTCAACTATGAAGAAAAAGTAAAAAATATAATAAAATTTTATAAAAACGTAAAGTACAAATATTGTTTAATTTAGTATATTAATTTCAAATTTGTGCATTTGAATTTAAAATTTTCTGTGCGCGTCAAAACAAAGCGGCGATCATTTCCACTTTCAGCGAATGTGCGATTCATAAATGAATCCTAATGGCAGTAAGAGTTCTGTTGTTTGTAAAAAATATATTTATTTTATGTTTTACGATGAACAAAGATATTGTTAACATGTATTATTTAAAAAAATTATAATTGTAAGAAAGTGTTCCAATTAAGTATAGTTATTAGCAGGGAGCGGATTATGAGGAATTATCCTTTTATTTCTGCTTAATTTGACATAATGACGATAAAATATATAAGCGTTCCAATGCCTGATTCCTTTTATGTGACCTGAAATGAAGAAAGGGACCTAAAAATGAATTCTAATAACCAGCCATAGGGACCCCTCAGAATAAAGTTCCCTTGGCTTTGTCAGAATAACTCATGGTAGATTCATATAAAACTAATAAACCGAATTATTTCTTAATATTTTTGGCAGTTCACATTGCTAATTACGTAATTATTAAAATTATAAGGCTTTGAATGAACAATGATGCCAGAAGAATAACAAAAAGTTAATACAACTAGCAGATCAGACGATCGTTTCGGAACCAGCTACTGTTCCTCATCAGAGTTTGAATTATTCCTGTTAGTAGATATGTATATTTTGTGCTTGGACGAAGGACAAAAAATTAAAATTTGAATTTTTGGCAGAGCTGTGTACAAAAAGGTCCTTTTTTGGGTATAATTTGCACCACGAACTGCATCGTAAAATTAGTTGTGGTAAAAAAAATCCTTCATCATATCAACCAACTTCAAAACTAGAGATGTGAGAAAAACGCGATTGAAGTTTTCAGTTAAAATAATACCTGGCCTAATGAACCGAACTTGACTTAAAACTGAAAACTAATTAAGGTGAATACTTTAAACATATTGTACAATATAATACAATATTGTACTATTTAAACCCATGTAACCCCTTAAATTGTAACAGTATTATAGCATTAACAGCCAAAGTACACATGAGTTCTAAAAGAGCCAAGTGTTACCTTCGTACAACAAACAAGACATCAAAGGACACTCTAAAGCAAATTGAACGAAAATATTTCATAGAAAAAACCTTGAGGAAACTGCAGGAGAATTTGTAAATCCTCTTTTAAAAATATATAAAAAATATAACGTCTAAACTAAAATTACTGTCTAGTAGTTTAGTAGAATCAAGGTTTTTTGATGATTTGTTCACTGAGTAGAGCCCTGTTTTAATTTGGTTGATACAATTTCTCGAGCTTAGAGTATCGGAAACAAAAAATCTAGGCCGATTCTGAAAACATTGAGTTGTCGCTATTGTTCGAACTAGGATTTTTTATTTATAATGAAAAATTTTAAAATAATTGACTTTTGAAGTTCTTGACCTCATTTTTGCAAAGTTAATTATTTAAAAACATGATTAAATATAGATCATATGGCTAGTTCCAACAATAGCCATCTTTGTTTGGAAGAAGCCTTCATAATTTGAGAGCGATCATTGCAACAGTTTTTTTTAAACATGTCAGCCAGATTTAAGCAGGGCTTTTTTTAAGCGGCCTTACTAAGAAAACCAACCATCAAAGATCTAAGAAAAATATTTTTTCGTTAGTTAGGAAAAAAATAAAATTATTATTAGAGATTATGAAAATGAAATCCAATTGTTCGTATTTCATATTTTGACTTTTACTTCATTGATACTCAACAGTTCAAGATTTGTTTATTAGGCTTAATGAAATGCCATTTTTTTGTCGAAGTGGCAAAGTGTCTAAGTCGCGGCAGTGTATAAAGAGCAGGCAAATCAATCAGCCGTTTCAAAACCCGCTTCGAAATCGTTTATAATATTTTAGTAATTTCTTCCAAATTAGAAAAAAATTAAGACTAAAAAAAAACAAGATATTTATTGTGAGTATGGCCATGAAATTGTATTCACTGATACTTGTTATTAGTCTGAGGCTTTCAGGATTTTATCTAAGAATTCAAGCTTTAATTTTGTGAAAACTTAAAGTTTCGGTCTTGCAGGTTGCACTCTGTCAAAAGTGGCATGAAAATTTTGTTTTTGATATTTTTAACCCGCTACCAGATACGTGATTTACGGAAAAAATTATGATCACAACGAATTATGTAGAATGTATAAGATGCCTGGCACAAAAACAAAAGTTCTAATTTATTAAGTACGATGGAATTTTATCAGAAGGTGTGGACAGTATTTAAAGTTCAAACCCATCTTGTTAATACTAACTTCTGCGTAGTTTGACTAATCACTTAATTACTACTATTAACTTTATTGCTTTTAGTTTTTGTTACTTCACCCAACGCCTTTACTTCAATCGTAATATGTACTTACTTTTGATTTAATTTTCTACTGCTTTTGTTGTTTTTATCAACTTTTCCTACGATACAGTGCATTAAATTAATTTAAAATGCATTTTTGTTAACTTTTCTACTTTGTTATAATACTACTTACTATACTCTTAAGTACTTTTTGTTGTTTAATGTACATTTCTATGTGCGAGTATATGCGTGAGTACGCAATAAATTTACTGCTTTGCACCTGGAAGTTTGTTGCCAATTACTGTTGCTATCTCTATTACTATTGCATTGGTCTAGAGCGCTGTGTCTTTCCATTCGTTTATCCTTCGAATATATACATTCCTAAAGCAAAGAACTTGACTTCGTTTGCCTTGAACTGAAATATTGATTAACAATTTAGAAAAACAAGAAAAAACAACAACTTAACACACTCTCGCACGTTAGCATAAAGAGGGGCATGCATACACACTCATACACACATATACATACATATTCAACGCCAAAGAAATAGTACGTAGAAAAAATTTAGTAGTTAGTATTATAGCCAAAGTAAAAACAAGAGAAACAAAGCGATACATTCAACATGGCTTCAAAATGAAAATATCATTAACAATTCCGAAAATATGCAACGCTGCGACACACACTCGCTCACTAACTGTATGCATATTTAAAGCATACTTGCGGGCGACGCGTTAAAAAATTGCAAAATAATATTATTTCAAAAGCAAAACAGCAACAAAAACCCCACTACAAATGGAATTCGCGTTTGCAAACCAGGAAATAGAGCACGTTGCAATATCCTGACAAAGGACATTTTTTTTCTGTGCTGCTGATTTATTTATTTTATTTTGTTTTGTTATTGTTATTGTTGTTGTTGTATTCTCTTGGTTTTGTTGTCAAAGAAATAAACAAGTGAAGCAATGCAACAAAAAGTGATGAAGGTAAAACAGTGAAATAGAGGAGGTGAGGCGAGGTGATGTGAAATGAGAAAGGAAACTAAAGCAAATCTATTATGTCCGTCCGTTCGCTCATACATTCATACAAATATACAAACATACCTATGTATGTATGTATGTGTAATCTACCTGGCTGACTGACTGCCTTTGTGTTTGCTGGATGTCTTGCATGTGCTTGTTTGCTTGCTCGCCCGCCAGCCTCGATTTATTGAACGCACAAGGCTGTGAGCTCCAATGTCAACCATGGCCATAGCCAAAATAAGGACAAAGTATAAACAATGCTGGTGGAGAAGGTGGACAAGAAAAAGAAAGAGGGAGATAGAAGGATAAAGAGAGTGCAAGCAGGCGGGGAAGCAAAACACAACAGCAACCTGTTACAATGCTACAAGTTAAAAGCACTGAAGCTCATTTGTCGTAACAGGTAGTTTCATTTAATGTATGTATGGTTGTCGTTGTTGTTGCCGTTGTTATTGTTACTATCGTTTCTATTGTTATGTTCATGCTTGTTGTTCTGTTTGTGATAGTCGCGTGCTAGGAAAAAAGCTCCCTCCTTTGTGAACCAAAAATGACGGAAGAGAAACAACAAGGTATTAAAATGAGAGAAGCTTTTTCAGTTATTGTTAGAGAATCTGCAACCACTGCTAAATTAAAATGATACTTGGATAATTTAAAGCACAAGGTTTTTTGTTTTATTTTTGTTTCATAATTTAAAATTTTTTCAAAATTCAATGGTAACCCTCAACTACGTTATATTATTAAAACAGGGTATTTTTTACCCCACAAATGAAGTTAAGTGTTAAATTCTCCATCCATACCATCTTTCCAGTAGCAATGTAAAGCTTGTAAAGCTACTGTTGTTTTACTTCTCTCAATTCTTAGATTTTTACTCTTTCTCACACATTGTTTCTCTTTTGCTTTAACCGTTTTGGTATGGATGTTAGTTGTAATAATATCTGTGGTAAAAAAGAAAAACAACTTAACTCGACTTAACCCTCTGTCACTCATTAACACGGATATATTTATATTTTATAACATGGATGGATTTGAATTTTTTTATTAATTATGAAAAAAATTACAAAAATTTAATTAAAAACAAAATTTTGTTAAACCTTGTTTTTAAAACGAACTAAAAAGTATAAAATAATTTCTCCTAGTCCCATAGAAAATGCTTTTGAATCCTATTGACAAATATCACATACTTTCCAAGACGCCATATTAATTATCTTCGACACAAACCATACATTAGCTATGCCATCTGTTAGTTAACACCGTGCTCCTTATTTATACACCAACCCAACCTGAAAGTTTGCTGTACTATAACACTACTCTACAAGGTTTTCCACAACGAATGGCGATAACATTTTCTATAGTAAAATTTTCCGTAGAATCCGAATATCCAAATGATTTTTTTCGATTCGCCCCAGTTTTTCATGAAAATGACAAAGTTCAAAAAAGTGCACTGTTGAGAGCACATACTTCACATAAATGCTTGTAAAAACTTTAATTTTCATCCAATGAATTTTAGATATTTACATATTTTAGATGAGAGTTAAGCAAAAATTTTAAGGTATAATACTTGCCAACTATAACTGTAATATTGCTGTTATGATCAAAAATAGGTACACAAAATTCAATTTTATTGTTATTTTTCAAACAAACTTTAACTTTGAAGCCCTATATTTCAAAACTATTGTATGGGTAATAAAAAGTTAGCCCACTTATCTTATAGAAAATTTCATTACAAATATTTTAAACATACATATGTGTATGCATAAGTCATAATTTATGAAACTATAGCATTTTATTAACATCAATGCAAAAACCATTTTTTTTTTAAAACATTTTTATTCTAATCAAATAAAAAAATACCGTGCAACAATATTTCAGCTCTTTGTTTTTTAGTAATTTACGATCGCTGATGAAAACTGCGTACTCAGATTTCCTCCATCACATCTAGTTCTCCCACAATATGGACCTGAAGTCGGTAATATGGGGTCTTCAGGGGCTTAAGAAATTTCTTTATTCCAACAGATACGATTTTGATGTTTGAAGAAATGTTGTTGAACACAAATAGATAATAAATAATAATTAGTTTTTGCATACACACTTTTCCTCCACCTCCTACCCTCTTGAAAATGGGGTTTTAAGCCCCCTTTTTCGATAAATGACCGATAAAAAAAACCTTTGAGAAAACTATTATACTGTCTTTGGAGAAAATATTTCTTGTTAAAAATTATAGGGTGTGCCAAATCATTAGAATGGCCTACGAGGTACACTTTTTCCAGAATAATTTTTTTTTTCTAACGATATATATTTGATTTTTACGAAGAAAACTTGTTTATCTTCAAATGGAATGGATTTTTTGGGCCAAATAATTTTTGTGAAAAACTTTAGCTTTAACCCTCTAGTAGGCCAATTTTTTCAGCAATAAAAAATATGAGGATTGAGGATTTTAATGTATAAAACTCGGAAATGAAGTTGAAAATCGAATAGGAGTCTTTATTTCTGCTCGAGGTGAGAAAATAGGTGATCCATTAAAAAGCTTGTAGTCCCGATAAATGGAAAAGTAAAAAATTATTATGTATTGCATAAATATAAATTATAATAAATTATCTACTTCCTAAGGAGTGAGATCGAAAAAATCTTAACATATATAAAATTCAATAATTTTTAAACGGTTGATCTTAGAGTTTTGATTTTTTTTTTTTATTTAATTGATAATATTTTACAAATTAAAGGAAAATATAACTTTTATAGTTCTAACCACTATTTATGAACTCGTGGACCTTTTTTGGTAAGCCTTCCATTAGAGATTTGATGGTTGTTTCAGACACCTTTTTAAAAAAGTTTGCCCATCTCCTTTTAAAATCCTCGATATTTTGGGACACCTTTTTTGTGCTCTTTAAGTTTCTTTTCACAAGAGCCCAATATCTCTCCACTGGTCTTAGCGCCGGACAATTTGGAGGATTGGCCTCTCTTGGTACAAAAACTATGTTATTACTTTGGTACCACTACAGAGTTTTCTTAGCGTAGTGACATGATGTCAAAGCGGGCCAAAAATATGTGGACACATTGTGCTCTCTTATGAAAGGAAAAAGCCCTTTTTTCAAACATTCTTTGATGTATATTTCGGTATTTATAGAGCCCACTGTAACAAATGACTTGCTTCTTTTGCCGCAACTGCATATAGCTTGCCATACCAGGAATTTTTCGGGAAATTTTGTCTGCTTTTGGATTCTAAATTGTTCTTCGACATTTCCTCGAGCATCAGCAAAATACAAATTTTGACCCGGAAGCTGCGTAAAATCTGCCAGTACATACGTTCAACATGAATATTTTTCTATGAAATCCGATTTTGATTTCCGAGCCCTACTTTTGGCAGCATTCCTGTCTGGAACTTTTTGGACTTTGTATGTTTTCAAACCTGCATTGGCTTTAACTTTTCGCATCAAATAGTCAGAGCACTGGGCTAACCGGGCAGCTTTTCTACCAGATGCGTTTGGAGAACTTTTCAATATGCTTTCTATTTTCTTGGCTTTCCCAATATCATGTGGTCCTGGTTTTCTTCCCGAACCAGGTTTCCTTTCGATGGTCAAATTCTCCTGAAACTGCTTAATAACATTTGAAACAGTTTGAGGCAGACCTGCAATTCTTTGGCCAATTTTTGGTAGCACCAATTTGGATTTTTTGAAAGTTTTTAATAATTTTAAGACGTACTTCTTTTTCTTCACTCATTTTGATCAAACTCACAATAAATCAACATGTTTGTCATTAAAAATAACAACTGACATATTTTTCAAAGATAACTAGATCAAAGAAATTTTTAAATTTTACACCTAAAAAAAGTTATTAGGAAAACGTGTGTTAAGATTTTTTCAATCTCATTCCTTAATACTATTATATTTTTTATTAATAATTTGTTATTAATAATTAAAGTTATCGCAAATAATTTTAATATCACCAAAAATAATTTTTTTTCGTAAATTACTCGAAATCTGACTTTCAACTGGCAATAAAATTAAAACAAAACAACTCACAGAGCACTGAAGCTACGCAATGTTTAGCTCCGGTATTCATCTATTGACTGATTGGCATGAATACACATAAACAAATTTTAAACGTATTTTAAATTGTATCAAGCCGTTTCCCGTCAGGAGACGGTCCTTCCTACTAGAGGGTTAAAAGAAAGATAAATTTATAAAAGGCAGGTAGTGGACCTACTGTCGCAGCTCTTAAAAGCTGCCGAAATCTTGATTCTGGAGCCTTCAATATCTACTGCCAGGAGGAAAATGAAGATGATGAAGATCGTTCAGAAGAGGAATTTATCTCGAAAAATTGTTCGTCTGATAATTTAAAAGAAGAGTTAGCAGACTGAACGGTCTAATACAGCATTACGAATTCAATTACAAACAGCCAGCTTACAATGTTAAGCCATGTAAATGTAATTTTGAAAGATGGAAGAACCTTAAAATCTACTCGCAAGATACCACCAGTGGAAAAAATGGGATGAGGGAAACATATCCACTACGGGGTTGAGGACTCGCTAACCGAATTTTTTATCAAAAATATTGATGGGCTTCTTACGACGAAACCGTCAAACCCGCTTTAAAAAATTGACTCAATTTGTTATTTTTTTATAAGTTTTAATATTATTATGTACTTATAATTGAAGTGCTTAAACAAAATATAAAATTGTTAAAATTTTAAGTTGCTTTTGAAGTTGAAAAGCGAAGTAACAAAAAATTCATTTCTAATTCCTTTCATTTTTGGTGTTTCAAATTGTATATAAATAATTGTTGCTTATGGCAATACAATACTAGACTAATTGGAGAATTGCTTTAAAACTCAAGTTGAGAACTACAGCTGATAAGTATTACCATACAAATAAAAGTCCTTTTGGTTGGGAATGCTGTTGAGAATTAACGTTGGAGATTCGAGAAAGGTATTTGATATCAACCTCATCTCAAGTCGATCTCAAACACAAATGTTTATTGGGATGTACTATTTTTAGTTTTGCGTATCTGGTAGAAGACTTGTATTAAAACACCTGTTTTAAATATATTTTTACACATTTAACATTTAATTGATTTAATTTAATTTTTTTACATATCATTTGTTTATAATATAAAGTTTAAAACTGTTTTTTATTAAAAATGTTTGTTGACTCTCTGCTAGAAGGTATTGAATTACGCGTGTTTAAAAAAATACTTGAATAGGCCACCATTCTCCCGCCTTTTTATAGAGTCTGATATAAAAAATCAAGAGGATGTTTTAGTTTATAGTTGTAGTTGTGCATCTTCCCTAAGCAGACCATGAAAAAAAAGTAGAAAAGTAATGGCGCACCTTTCAAAAAAAAAAAAAAAAAATTTAAAAACCGCCTTTTTTTGTTTACTTTTTTGGCTATAAACAAAAAAATGGATATTTGATGTGTAAACAGTTAAGCCAACTGAATACCATATACATAAGCTCACATATGTATAGCCATATATAGGGATTTGATGTATAATCTACTTATATGCTTAGGTAAATAATTCAAATTAAAACAATTCTTTTACAAACTTAAAAATTTATTAGATATTATTATCTTTTAATTAAAATAGCCCGATTCACTATAAATTGCAAATGGTCTTGCATCATTGCAAGTTTTTTTTCCATATCGCATTTGTTGTTGTGATAGCAGAAATATTTTGCATTTGCACCAAATCGTGAATAGGGCTGATATGTTGTAATTGCGTTATTTTGCTTTACTCAATACATCAAACACGATATGCTCGCATATACGCAGCTGTAATTGCATCTTTTTTTCCGCGCTTTAAGTTTTCTTCCTGTCGATTTGAAATTTTATTAGATGTGAAAATTTTACATAACGTCGCATATACGTGATTTGGCGTATAGGTTTATGAATTTGTACAGAAATACGCAAATAAATTCTCAAGCGACGATAAGTGCTTTCCGCATTTAACCTTAGAAAGGCAACAGGGGTGACCGGTCACCCCACTACTTTTTAAGAGCACCGTAAAAAAAGATTTGCCTCAACTGCATTTAACAAAAATAAGAAACAATACATTTTTATTGAAGTAAATAAGTGATTTTTAACATATTTGCTATTTACAAAGATAAAAAAGTGTTGCCTTTCTAAAGTTAATGTACAAAGCAAAATTTTTATACATTTATTGAAACCTAGATTCCTTATACTTAATTTTAATCCAATCTAACTAACCGAATGGAAAACGTGTGTGTTTACTACGGCGACTTCTCTGCTTGTATGGTATAGTCGATCTGCACACGTTTAACACCAACAAATAATTCTGCCACGAATAAATGTACACACACATTTTGTTTTCGTATGCATCTTACGTTACAGTTATTCTTACATTTTACACATTTGAAATTTTGCCCATACCGCGAGCTAAAATGTTTACACATCAAAAATATATATATTTTAACTTGACGTATGAGGGATGCACAATAGTGGCAATAGTGAAAACAATGAACCAAGGTTTATCAAAATCGGCTGAGTAAAACTTAAGATATCTTGGAAGCCTATTTAAAAAAAGCGACTTTGACAAAAACGCATTTAAAGCTTTTTTTTATATTTTTGTACCCACAAATGTGCGAATTTATGAATATAAAATATACAATAACCTTTTTTCTATTTATTAATTTTATATACAATTTTGTACACATATTCGTATGTCAAGGAATCATAATATAATATAAAAAATCAATTTTTTTTACACAGTAGACTAGTACCTTAAAAAACCAAAGCTGTTAGTGTTTATTAAAATCTTGAAAACTGATTATTTACAGTTTTTTACAAATCTTCACATTCATGTTTACATTGTTCACCGTTCTGTATGCGAAATTTACATCAAAAACCTAAACAATTAAAAAATCGTTGTTTATGCGTAATATGCCAACAGAGGCCATGCATTGGCAAATCTGCAGCTCAACTAAACCCAAAAGTCTGATATTAAATTTTTTACTTTGTAATCACAAATTTTATTCACCCGAAACTTCCCATTTATATGAAATTTCTACAAAATTAAACAGTTTGGATTCTCAAAACAAATATTTTTAATATTCGTGATTCAGGTGGTCACCCGTCGATTTGTATAAATGATTTATGTATATGAGTGAAAAATAATAATCACGACCATCATGTTAAATAACAAAGTGACATTTAAGAATGTTTTTACAGTTTTTTTGCTTGCATTCATTCCACAAGTGCAAAAACAACAGAAATAATAATGGCAAGTATAAATAATAAACTGTATAAAAAAGAAACAGAAATGTCAAAATAAATAATGAAACGATAATTTTGAGTTAAATTAATTTATTTATGAAATTAACACAAATTACACTACTCAAAAAATTTTGTCTCTAAAGCGTGAAGTTTTCGAAGAATTTCATTTACAAACATCAAGATTCGTCTTGGCTACAACTTTAAGTGTGAAAGGAGCTGGAGTAAATATTTTTAGTGATATTTTAAGATGCGAGGAAGAACAAATATGATTTGCATAAGTGTATGCAGTCCTTATAAGAAATAACAGTTAGCAGCAATGATAAATATTTCATTTACATAAGTAAATGCTTAACCAAACGAGCTGAAGTCGAGTGCAGTTTAAAGTTGAATTGTGAAAACAGCTCAAATCTTTATAAAGAATTAAGCGTCTTCATTACAATACAGAAATGAAATGTAAAGTGCGTAAACCTTGTAATTTTACGAGCCTCGAAAACAAACTGTCAAAATTTGTATGGGCAATAGTTTACACACATCTCGTAATATTCTGGAGGCAGTTTTGATGCATAAACTGCCTCTTAATTGTGCAAGAGTGTTTTAGTGTTGCCGTTGATCAAATAAATTTAATACCAAATGTGACCAGTCAAGGCCGTAGCCAGAAATTTTTTTCGGAGGGGCGGGATTTTCATTCGAAGAAAATATTCATAAATAATTTTTATCAAACCGATTTTTAAATACAATAAATTAAATCGGTGATACTTTTGATGGACCCTATAAAATTAAAATTTTAGGAAAAATTTTCCGATATTTTTTAATCTTAACCTAAAAAAAATGGCCAAAAGTGACAAAAAATTCACAGAATAATTAAATTTTTTTAAATAAATGTTATTCAATGTGCATTCTAATGCATTTTTTTTATCGTGAGGGACATAATTTCATTAACTCATTGACTTCCCACTACTGATGATGTACCCAACCTCAAAAAAGTTACCAAAAATAGTAGAGGCTTGTTTTTTTCAAATGATCATCATTGGGAATTTGAGCCATTATCAATGATAAGGAACCCGGATGAGGTTGGCTTATATTCCCTAAATTCGTGAAGTCGTGAAGCATTGAAAGAGATCTTTCTAGTCGTGGTGCGTTAAAAAATTAATTTTAAGATGGGTTTTGCTAATAAGATGGAGTTTTGCGAAAGAATTTTTCATGTTGAACACGAATCTGAGGTCAAAAACTTCCCATCACGTCACGTTTTAGGAAAAAAATGAGGTTCAAGCAAGTCTAATTTTACAAGGATCCGATAATTTTTTCTATTTTTATTAATTTTTTAACTTTTCAAACTGATTCAGAACTAAACCTTAAATAAAAAATAGATACTGACTTAGAAAAACTATGAATGCAGGAGTGCTCAGTATCACCTTCTCTTTTTGAATCCGTAGTCAAACCTCATGTCGAAGAAAACAAATCGGATTTGATCGCATAGTGTAAACAAGATTTCAAATCTTTTTTTTTATATTTGACTTTTTAGAAAAAATAACCGATGGAAGTAAAAAATATCGTTAAATAGATTTTATTTTGACTTTTTTTTTCCGTCCATTGGCAATCAATCTCAAAAATTAGAATAAAGTTTCCACATTTCGGGGGGGGGGGGGAGGGCAGAACCCCCAAAACCTCCCCCCTGAATACGGCCTTGTGACCAGTGCTAGTAAGTAATTTTTTCAAAATTCCCTGCTTCCACAAAAATTATTGTCTACACTCACTACAATTTTTTTTGTTTATATATTTACTCTTTAATGAAATTAAAAATGAAGTAACTATATTTAGGCATCTGGATACGTATAAATACTAGATTTAGTTAAACGCGAGGGTTACCGTAGGTTAGGTTAGGTTGGTTGGAGTGGCTGTCTAGAGATACACTCAGACTTGGACTGCCCATTGTGATACCACATGGTTAGACATACAGTTTAACGCCGGTTCTGAACGGCGGTGTGGCAATTTGATATCACTTGGTTGTTTCGCCATTGCCTACCAAGAGTTGTATTTGTACAATTTCTTATAATTCTCATTCACTTCATACCGATGAGAAAATAAGAAAGTTATTAGCCAATAGACCAAGACGGAACCTAGTTTTATATAAGGGGTTAGGTCCAGTTAGAGAAAAAATGTAGTATTTTAAATAGTTTTTTTTTTACAGTAATTAAATTTATTTCCGAAAACTATCAATACAGAGTTATTATACTAAGTTTTATCTTTACTTGACCAAAATTTCAAAAGAAAAAATTAATTAAAAACTGTAGTATTTTATTAACATTAAAGCAAAAACCGTTTTTTCTTATAAACAGTGCAACAAAATTTCAACTTTTGTCTTATGCGCTAGATTTCTCAACGTTTTCATAGTAATTTACCACCACTGTGTACTCAATTTTCTCCATCATTCCTAGTTCTCAAACAATATGGACCTGAAGTCGGAAATTGAGATCTTTAGGAGCTATTAAGAAATTTGTTTTTTTTTTCAACATATACGAATTTGATGTCTAAAACAAAATTGTTAAGTGCAAAGAGAAATTGCCATTTATATGGAAAATTAGAGCCAATCGATAAAAATCATTAGAATATTCGGATTCCATGGAAAGTTTTACTATAGAAAATGTTATCGCCATTCATAGTGGTGAAAGTTTTTGTAAATTTGTAGAGTAGTGTTTTTGGTGACACACAATTATTGCCTTTCTCAATAAATGATACTTGGGGGTAATACTTGACTCTTAGTTGAGCTGGAGACAAAACACGGAACTCCGGGTGATGATTGGAAGGAAATGGGTCCTTCAACCAAAATTAACTTTATGGATATTCAAAGCGGTTGTGCGTCCACTTACAGAGCTCTAGTATGGTGGAAGGCCCCTTGTAAAAACTACACCGTGACAAAACGTGTCAGCGTGTGTTGGAGCAGCAGGAGCCACTCATTCCTGTCCTGGAGAGGCTCTCAATGTTCTAATGCATCTGATTCCGGTTGGGCTTTTCATTGAACAAACTGCAACTATAAGTGCCTTAAGGTTAAGGAAAGCTGGTAGCTGGAAAGGAAAAACTTACGGGCATGGAAGTCTGCTAATGTCGCTGTGTGTATGGTGCTAAACAACTTCTCTACCACAGTTTTCACGGATGGTTCCAAGATGAACTGTGGGGTTGGAGCTGGTATCCTCCCAGAGAAGTGGAATATTGAGAGATCCATCCGTCTTCCCAATTCAGCTACCGTATTCCAGGTGGAAGTATTAGCTATAAGAGAGGCTTGTAGGTTACTGGAAGCAGATTATACTTCCAAAATCAGTATCGCTATACTGTCGGATAACCAGGCCGCAAACGTGGCACTCAATTCGGCCACCACAACCTCAAACCTAGTAAACCAGTGCAGAGAGAGCCTCATAACAATAGCGCAGCAACATAGCGTTACCTTGATCTGGGTTTCGGAACACCGAAACATCTAGGGCAGTATTATGGGGGGCGAGCTGGCGCGAAAAGGATCTTAACTGAGCGAAACCCTGACTGAAATAGTATTTATTCCACTAACTACAGTAAAGAGTAAAATTACTCCAACATACCTCCAAAAAGCCAACTGTAGATGGAATCAGCTAACGGAATGCAGGATCAGCATAGCTATATGACCGCACTACGATTGGAGGAAAATTAAGCAACTTATCAATAAAAATCGTAGAGATGTATCAAGACACACAGCAGTCATCACGGGCTACTGATGCATTGGAGTCCAAGGAGCCAGAATGGGCATACCACATAATACCTTCTGCTGCAGCTGCAAACAACCAGAGAAAAAAGAAACGGTAACTTATTTTCCCTGTGAATACCCTGCCTTATGAAAGGATAGGCTAAACACCCTGGGCAAACCACTCTTCAACCACCTTGGTGAACTATCCAAAAACCAGCATCAACAACCTACTTAAATTCTTATACCAAACGAAATGGTTGTAATCGTTTGGTAAAATGAATTAAATATGACTGTAAAAGCGACTCGTAAAGATTTTTGCCAAAAAACGAAGCATTTTTATTTTTGTAGAAAAAAAAACAACAAAATGTTGTCTCAAATTTTTGACCGAAGATTTTGCAAGTGTTCTTTTTTATAACGAGATTTCATACTGACCTCGGATTTATTTCGTAAACTTCCACCGATGTCATTTGTTTAATTTCAATATTTCACAGCCTGAAATATAATAGCCGTATTCACAATCTTGTGCAAATGGTCTGGCATCATTGCAAATGCAAATTTTTATTGCATATCACATAGATCACTTGCACCAAGTCGTGAGTAGGGCTAAGGAAATATTCAAATGACGATTATGTGAAACAATGATATGTTGAAAACGGCGTAGATAGGTGTAAAGATTTTTGGTATAAATAGGCCAAATATTGATGTGGCTTTCTCTTACAATATTATATTAATTCCTTCGTCATTTTAATTTTTGCTCTGACATATTTTTTTTGGTACATTCTTCCTCGAAGAAAATATAATGCCTTTTAATTTTTTTTAACTAATATTAAGTACTGAAAATTTTGCATATCGTGACGCCCCTAAAATGATGGTGCCACTAAGCAACTGCTTGAGTGGAAAATCCGGCTCTGTGCACATTTAGTAGTACTACATTGCTTATTATTTTTTTGTCATAAAAAAATAAAGTAATTGATAAAATGAAATAATGACTGCCATCAGTGTATATCCTTTCGCTTTTGGTTGATAAGCTGTAGTTACCAGGAACCTAAAATAATTATTATTTAAATCTGGATGAAGGAAAAAATTGCCTACAATTTGGAAATTTAAATAAATATTGCTTCATAATAATTCTAAATAAGAAAAAATTATTTATGTTGCCAATAACTTTTATTTTGTAAGAAACGTCCACTTATAATTATTATGAGTGGAAAATATTGTTTACGTTAACGATAACTTTTATTTTGCAAGAAATACTTTTTACGTCCACTTGTAACTATTATGAGTAAAGAATTCAATTTTTATTGATTTATAGCAATAAGAACAAGAAAAACAAAAGAAATCAATATTAATGATAATAATTATTATTTCGATAATCAAAATAAATTAGTTACAAACTATCGATTGATGAAATCACTCGATAGTTCCCATCACTAGTTGAGTTAGAAGCGGTAAAGATTCTAAGCCCAGAAAGACCTGAGTGTCGAACGCAGATCCTACAATTGGGGGATGCGAGTTCGAGCCCCGGAGGAGTTGATTTTTTCGATTTCTTATTTACCTTTCATTTTTTTTATTTTTATTTTTTATAAAAATATTAAAACCAGGGATCTCTACCACATAAAATAAATAAATAAAAAGAAAAATACTTATTTATAAAATTTTGCATATTTCCCCAGGATCGATTCTACACTACCAGATTTAAGGCACTACATCTAAATGTTTTTTGTAATTCGTACACCGTGCAAGGGCATATGCATAGACATAGAGAATCCCCCTATTGATATCCCAGCGCAAGAACGTCATAAGCTCTTAACATATTTTGTTTCACTTTTACTCTGAACGGTATTCTACATTTTTTCCAAATTTATATTTTGTACCTAATCAGCCTCTAATATGATCCAAAAACAAATCATACGTCATATAGTTAAAAATAAATTAGACCTGCTTTTGTTTAATTGTGAAATTTGTCATTGGAGCGGAAACAAGTATATGGTTTTGGGTGTAGAACGCAGATCTTAGAACTGGGGACGCGAGTTCTAGCCCCGGAGGAGTTGATTTTTTGATTTCTTATTTACCTTTCAGTTTTTCCATTTTTTTTTTTTATAAAAATATCATTGGCGCCCTTAGAGCAGGGGTTGTGAATATGTCTAGGGGTGCAGGAAAAAAATGTGCACAGAACGGATTTTATGTTACTTGCACCCACGGCCATACATAATGAGAAGTGCAGTGGTCCGAAATGTTTTGAAGGTCATTGGTTACACATCTGCAGTCAGATTCAAAAATTCAAAATGGCGGATCAAATATGGTGGACGGATTTTATCTTATTTATACCTACGGCCAGATATAATGAAAAGTGCAGTGGTCCGAATTGTTTTAAGGGTCGCTGGTTACAAATCTGAAGTCAGGTTTTAAAAATTCAAAATGGCGGACGAATTTACGGTGTAAGATAAAATCAGTTATGCGTACATTTTTTCGTGCACCCCTAGACATAAGCACACCCCCTGCTCTAAGAGTGCATGCGAACAATTTGACTTAGGGCTCATTTGAAAGGGTATGGTGTAGGCCTTAGCGAAGTTTGTAACATGTCAGGGTTCAGCCCTACAATTTTTCAAAAATGGCCAAAAACGCTATTTTTTAAAGATTTCAACCCCTTTTTTCTCGAAAACGTGACGTGATGGAAAATTTTTGACCACAGAAATTGTGTTCAGCATGGAAACATCATTTGGTATCAATAGAAGCCATCTTATTCGCACAAGAAAACTTGAAATTTGCAGGGCAGTGTTATCAGTGTTGTTAATTTAGACGATTTATGGCTAGATTTAGCCATTTTTGAAACTGTTTAGCCACAAAATTTAGAAAATCCCATCTACCATTGGCTCTCACAAAATATTTTTGTTTGAAATTTGTCATAAAGTTACCAGAGCCTAACTTAACTCATTAAGTCCTAATGATACGTATACGCACATCAAAGAAGTATAGTTTAATGCAAATAAAAAAAAGTTACCGGAACATGTAATCTCTATCACAGTTATTCTAACGCGAAGAGAGAAACTTATAAAAAATAAAAAATTCGATAATACCATTTGCTATTTGAAGTTGTGACGATAAGGACGTTTGATTAAAGATTTTTGGTTTTTAATCGGTTTGCTCTTAGACTTAATGAGTTAAAAACGAAACTGGGAACACCTAGATTGTTTTTGGTAGTGTTTTTTGCATTAACTTTGTATCGCTATTGCATATTTTCTTCTTTTTTTTTGTATGGAAAAAAGTGATTTGTAACCTGAGTAAAAAATTTATATCCTTCGACCTTTTTTAATAATTGAATTTTTGTAAATATGTGTGTAGTGTGCAGGAAAACTCCATTACAATATTATTTAGAAAAAAAATTTTCATCTTCGTTTAGTTTTTTTTGTGGTACCTTAATAAGTAATCCGAGGACTTTGTTAATCCATATTTATAATTGAATTTGAATTTTTCCAATATTTTCCTCTTATTTTGAAATAAAAAAATTCAAGTTATCACCAATAAATTAATTTAACAAGTCAAAAAAGAAGGAAACCAACAAATATTTTTTTATAGAGTGTAATGAGCCGAAATGGGAATGAGCCGAAATCGGTAAATTTCATCATTTCCTTGGTCTCGGCTGAAACTGTGTTGAAATGCTCAATTTTGGCATATGAGAAAATGAGGTGGTTTCAACGAAAACGCATTCGAAACCAAGCAAATTTCGAATGCTACCCTGAATGTGTTCCCTGAAATGAATTTGCTCTGACATTTCTATTCTAATATTTATATTTTGCTTAGCTAACAATTTGATTATTATGGAGAAAGGAAAATATAAAAAAAAGAAATTTCTGGAGTGCGCGGGAAGATTAGCTTATAGCCGAGGTATGAACAAAAAAAGTGGAGCTGCGTAGAGCAAAAAAAAACAGCCATACATATGAAAAAATGGCGGTTGAGTTGTGTTAGCAAAGCTGCATATTGGCTGCGGTTATAGTGACACAAGATACACAACAATTGACGCTTTCTTCTATACACTTTTATTTCGTTGCTTAATATTTTGTTTATCATTTTGATTCTCTTCGTATTTAAATAATTAAGACCAAAATATTTACCAATAATTATATTAGCCGCCGTCATTTTACAACAAGAAATAAACAATGAACTGTCAAACCATAATCGAATCCAACTTCACAATGTGAACGATTCGCTCGAAAACATTTGCCGTAACTATTCAATTTCGGGAAATGGAAATATTTTAATGTAAACAAAAGCATTTCAAATTTCAACGTTTGATTTTAAACTATCGATTTATTAATATTTCAGCATGAAATACGTGTATGTAAAACAATTATTACGTATGCATTTATTTATTTATTTATTTTGCTTTGCATGCAAAGGATAAAATAATAATTATTTTCTTTCAATGTTTTCGAAATACAATACATGTAAAAAAATATTTGTTTTTTTTTTTTTTTTTTTGTAAATTTAAAATTTTTGTATAAAGAAAAATTTTTTAAGTACTTTTTCTCACGCGAAGTCGATATTGAAAAAATTTTCTAAAAATAAAAAATATGCAAATAAATTAAATTAGACAACTTGGCGTGACCTTAATTGCGGTCGCAATTGTTAAATGTTGTCATTATTTACGGTTGCTGTTGGTTTTAGTTTTCATTCCACAAACGGCTGCAAAAATTGTCAGTTCTTTAAAAAAGAAAAAAAAAATTTAATGGAAAATATTCATTAAAAATTACACTTAGTTACAATATAATATAAAAACTAGTATAGTTAGATTTTATGATCTAAATGCCTCTACGGAAACAAAGTTATGTATTGAAATTTTTAGATTAAGGGGACATTCTGAATTTGAAAAACATCGATTTCTTATTTTTGGGTTTCTTATAGTTACTTACATTACTCGAGGGTCTCTGAAGACGCTGATTACGAATCTAATATCGGATTTTCAAAACTCAAAATGGCTTTTACAATATGTCCGACTATTTTCCAATTTCATCGGATTCGCTTGAAACTCGTTACTCAGGGGTTTTCAGGATCGCTGATTAGAAATTTACAAAAAGCAAGTCCCATCAATTTTTTAATCCATTTTACCTTTTTTAAAATCTGATACCAGATTCATAATCAGCGACCCCGAAAGCCCCCGAGTAGTGGATTTTAGGTACCATCAGATAAAATTTTAAAAAATCTTTCGCCATATTGGATCCATGGTGAATTTTGAAAAACTAATATCCGATTCGTAATAAGCATAGCTTTTCTATCAGTACCGCCAAAAAAATACGTTTTCGAACTTTGAAAATCGACGAAACTCACATAGGTCGAGCCAAGAGAAGAAGCGAAGAACATTTTATGAAGCACGTGCAGCAAAAAAAAGGCCCAACTAGCGCATTTAAAGGAGTTGACAGAACTTGAACACCTTCAGAATGCACCAGTGATGGCTGACAAAATATTTGGACACAAAATCATTTTTTCAATTTTTAAACAAAAATCTGTTCTGGATGTGGAGAAGCTAAGCTATGCTGATACTTTTTAATTTGACGCCATTTTTGGCTATTTTTCGTATCCCAAAAATGCCTCTTTATGTGTTCAATTTTCTTACATACTGTACATTTCATATTGGATTTAAAAAAAACTTACTTGTTAGTTTCAAAATTGGTACAATACTAAGAACGCTATTAATTTCAATTAATATTTCAATAAAACAAAAATTGATGATTTTAAAATGCAAAATTTTTAACTAAAACTCAAAATATTTTCAAGTTTATCTTTCAAGTTTAACTTTGAATTCAAATTCCTCAAAAACTCTCTAAACAATGGATCGATCCAAATTACCTCCAACCATCATCTATAATATCTTAATTACAGCTACATAGTTTTCCTAAATTTTGTAATTATGCAAACACCGTATTTGGTTGTAATCCGGATCATCGATCCAAGTTATATGTAAGTAAAAAATTGTTCAGTTTATATTTCATAAAACTTTATTGCCGGCATTAATCCCGGGATCCCGGGTCTAAAACTTGAATCCCAAAAACCGTTTCATAATCGGCTTCCCTAATACATACATACGTACCTATACATAAATATTTAAAAATGAAGAGGTCTTTTAAAATGCAAAGTGGCTTATGAATTAGATTAAGTGGCTTACTTAAAATAAATTATTAACGAGATATCACTTTAATAACTTCTTCACATTATTAAAATCTTAAAATTTATTTGTATTTGTCTTAAGTAATTTAACGCATGCAGTTTCATCTCAATCCAATGAACTTTATCAAAAAAATATTTATTCAAACAATATATTCGAATAATTGGGTCAATTAACAATAAAACTTATCTTTCGTATTTACAACAACAAAATAGCGAACAAATACCATCCAACTACCATCACCATCATCATCATTGTCATCATCGTTAACATCATCTGCCAACCTAAAACCAACAAACAATAAAAATAAATAAACATCTACGAAAACAATCGAAAATGCTACGAAATAAATGTTTGTTTTTTCTTGCAGGCGTCAAATAAAAAATGTATGTAAAAAATAGTAAATACATAAAATGCGTCAGATTGATTAGTCAAGGTTGACAACTAGCAGCCAACCATCCACCAACTACAAAAGAAGAAAAAACTAAATAAAATCAACCGAAATCAATTCAATTCAGTAACAAAAATTAAACAAACAAAAAACCAACTTGCCAAATGCGACAACAAACCTGAAATCAAAAACGAATTCAAGAAAGAAAGAAATACAAATTACCATAGAAAAAAAATGGCATCCAAATAAAAAAAAATTAAAAACTTGAATTGTTTTTTTTTTTTTGTAAAATTAATTTTAAAATAATAATAAGAATATGCAACAACAAAAAGTGTTAAAACTGTGGCACATTTAACACTACGCCGATTTTTGTTGGATGATCATAAATATGCGATTAATTGTCAAGGTCAACATCAAAAACTAGAAATATACTTACCAGCACAAAGGATGATATTTGAAAAAAATAATTATATTTTATACCTACAAACAGTGGCGTAGATAAAAAAAAATTCGGGGGCTGCATTTTTTCATTTTCTTTATTTGTGCTGTTGATTAACATATTTTTTATATTTTACAAAAATAGCACTTCCCAATGAATTGTAATTTTCTTTTGTGTCAAGGACATCATCTATAACTCTTATGTTGAGTTCATTGTGGTACAATACAAGCAGAACCTCTCTCTCGTCTAACTAGATGAGTAAAATAAATCATTTATATGATATATTGAATCCTAAGCTTCACGCACTTTTTCGCTTTTCAAATATTAAAATTCCATTTAAAGATTTGACGCAATAAAATATCCGATCAAAAGTAACCAACCTAATAGGAAATCAGCGGAATTTCTTCTGAAACTGAGAAGAAAGAACCTGAGATTACTGGTGGGTGTCATCACAGGGCACAATACTTGTGGTCAGCATATGACTAACATGGGCGTCATCACCGATCTAATTTGCTAATCTTTGTAGTTGTCCGGCGTTCGCGAAAATCAGATTAGCCCTTCCCTGCGCATGCAGGACCAGTTTGGACGGTAATAGTGGCGCCATCTTTCGTCCAACATCCAAACCACAATATGGGTTTCGTAGATTACAGCTTTCTGCATCGATGCTCATATATAACGGTATTAGAAAACGCCAGCTTTCAAAAGTTTTTGGCATTTTTATGTGAAAAAATACGTTTTTGATTAATAATTGGTATAAATAATTTTTGGTTATTTTTCTCAATAATGTGATTAAGAGAAACAGTTATACATTTATATTATACTTAATCCTTAAATACCCACTGGTCACTGCAGTGACCAACCACTTCCGCGGCTGCCTGTCCCGCCATTTTACGTTCGCCATTTAAAATAAACATCTGATCTTACTGTCTAAAGTTTTCTTTATCGATACGTATAAATAAGAATGGAAAAATGACAACTGTCGTACAGTTACAGTTATTTTTAGCTCGAAAAGCATGTTTTGCAAAAATTTTAAACAACTAACTGAAAAAAAGGTGACTGTTATTTTAAAGCGGTCCTGCACTATCTCGGGGAAAAACTTAACCATTTTTTATAGGACTGGTAGGTTAATACAAATGTTCTTTCTGACTTGGGATTTTTTTTGCACATGAGTGATTTCATCTTAAGGGAACCCACTCTCAAAATTTATCGGGTTCAAACTTGCACAAAGTTTAGCCCCATTGGGTAGTAGTTACCACATCAAAATTGAACGAGATGGGGTGTTTTGAGTTACTAGACGCTGATTTTGATAGATAAACAAGCCTCAGCCCCCTTTTGGGCACCAAAGTTCTCAAAAGAGAATTCATGGACTTTTTTTTGGCTCAAATAAAAAATGGCAAAAACCTTGTTTTGAGAAAAACGGGTTCAAAGTTTTGACTATTGGTTTTCAACATTTAAAATATACTTCATCTTTTTTATGATGGCTGACCGTAGTTTGTAAGTTTACAGATTAGTCAGCAATGATTAAGAATTTTAATCAGGAGGTATTGGACCAAGGCATAGCTAAGTCTTTATGAACGGCCGAAAGGGAAGGCAACTGTTTTGCCTGATTAACACTCGGCGTTATAATTGTCTATATCTACGAAAGCACTCTGAGTTTCTCTCTGAAATTTTTACAAAATACTTTTGAAATTAAAGACTTTCAAATTACACACTTTTTAAAAAATCAATTTTTTCAAACCAAGATTTCCATTACATAAAATTTGACAAAAAATACTCTACTGACTTTAATAACTAAAAGCTGAACGGTTTCGAATTCCCCGCAAAAAACAGCTCATTCCCCGATTCCCCGTACCATGTAAAATTACCCGCAAATCGGGGAATTCCCCGCAAGTTGGCATCGTTGGTCATAATACATACTTAGCTAAAATATGAAATAAATATTTTTGATTAAATTTTCTGTTGTTGTTCCGCATCAGGTTTTTGCTTCTCTCGGGTTGACTCTTACGAATTTTTTTTAGTCCCTTTTAAATATAAGAGAAACATAGTGCATGAACAGACAGTGAGGGAGCCGAGATCGTGATCGGAATTTTTTCAAGGGAATCGGACCCATGCAATACAAGCAGAAACGCCGAGTCTCTCAATCTCATATCAAATTAGGGAGTGATTGACTTCAGAGGGCTTCTAGGGACGAACTAGAAAGTAACTGCTTAACGCTTAAGACTAAAAATAAAGTTTACCTAGAGTCTTGAATATAATTACAAACTCATCTGACCAGACGATATACTAATATTAAAATACCAAATCTGGCATTTTTTTAAAATAACTCAAAATATTTGTTTACGAGTCAGTGAAAAAAAGTATAAGTATAACATAGGAATGCCATGAAATTTAAGCTCAATGTGACAGTTGTTTTAAGTAAAATTTTTAAGTTATTCGCAAATTAATTTGGGCTAGAACTTTCAGCACATTTTGAAATGAATTTTAGAGGAGAAAATCTTGCAAATTTTCATATAATAAATGGCTACAATTTTTACATATTCTTAAATATTACATGAAAAATCTCTTCCTCATCTGGTTTTATATTTCAGAAAAATTGGTTGTCAAATCATTAAAACTAAAAAACTATATAGAAAAGAGGCAGGAATTGTTAATATGAGGTAGACTACGCGCATTTTGACATTATTATAAAACACTCAACAAGTGTATTTGCGAATATCTCAAAACTTTATGTAATAGCGAAAAAATTATATTGCAAAACAACTGTACAAAAGTTTCCTGACGTGTTGATTAGTGTAAAATGTTAAAAAAAATTGTACCACTTTTGTTATTATGAGTAAAAAAATTGAAATGAAAAAAATTCATGGGGCTGTAGCCCCCTCCGCGCCTCTCCCTGGCTGCGCCATTGCCTACAAAAATATCATATTTTATAAATAGAAATTTCATATTTTTATAAAAAAAAAGAAACAACAATGTAAAATTGAAACAATTTATTTTAAATTATTTTCTGAAACTGCATAACCAAAATGCCAAAATTAAAATAAGCATGAACTCGAGATCTAATTTTCTCTCATTTTTTTAACGAATGTATGCTAAATTGAAGCACTGTTTCAAATCGGCTATTCTGGGTTTTTGTTTTGAAAAGTTGGCATCTCAAACAGGAGAGTTTATAACATATAGACACACAATTCATTTTTTTTTTTGGCAACTTTGAGGAAATTACTGTTCCAGTTACATATAAAATTTAAATTAAATATTACTTGAATATTATTAAAAAATTAACATTCATACGCTATGTGATATTAATCGGCATTAGCACTTTTTGTGCCTGTTACTTGAAAACATTTATGGGCTTCAAAACAATACATCTAAATAATCGTGAATTTCTAAAACCCAATGCACAATATAAACACATATTTACATTATAAATGAAGATGTTAAACTAAACCTTTTACCAAATCTTAAATAATAATTTTTATTTGGGCTCAAGAGTAGAGGGTTTTTGTTCAGATCAAGCGCAAGAAATAAGTATATCACACAATCAGTTCGAAACATACAAAAAATTCTTATCCCCAAAATTAGATCCAGAGGTGGGGCTGAACGGGTACCATCAAAAAATATTTCAATTGATGCTCACCTAATTTTCTTTCTTAAATAAATGTTTTCAGCCATGTCTTGAAAAAATTAGTAAATTTAATTAAAAGAAGTAGAACTTTTGTTTGCATTTAAGTAACGCATTTTTTTTTTTTAAAACATCAATGTATATAATTAAGAACATGCTGAAATAGCGCCACTATTCTGGCGCTTTGTACTAAATTAAGTATGTAGAAATGGATACCACCGATCTTTGGATATAATTTCTGTAGATAAATTCTGTTGAAAGAAGAAATAAAAAAAGTATATTTTACTGACCCTTCGAAGTAGAATAGTCCCTTAAGATAAAAATTTACTTGACCGTAGGTGAAATACACTTCGATTTGTATTTTTCATTCGTTTTACGGCGAACATATTGTCGACTATGTGATCCAAAAATTTCAAATTTTGATTTACCTGACCATAACACCGATTTCTATTGATCAATAGTCCAATCTTTGTGTTGCAAGGCGAATTCCAGCCTTTTCTTCTTGTTTTGTGGTTGCAGGAGTGGTTTTTTCGCAGCCACTCTCCCGAACAATCCTTTTTCTCGCAATCGTCGTTGGACTGTTGATACTGAAATTGGTGAACACAAACGTTCATTGATTTGGCTCTGATTTTCGGGGCAGTTTCGAATCGATTTGCGTTGCTGATGGTGATTATTTCGTCATCGTCTCTTTTTGAGGTTTTGCGAGGTCGACCAGATCGTTTTTTGTCAGCGTTTGTGCCTGTTTCACGGTTTCTTTTCAGTGTTTTGGAAACGGTTCCTTTGGAAATTTTAAAAATTTTGGCGATTTCATTATATGGTTTACCTATTTTATGTAAAATAACTACGTTAGAACGTTTTTCAATCTATAATTTTCGTTTTTTAGCCATTTTGATCGATTTGCACTGATAGAATGACGTTAAATGCGCAACATCTCATACGTTATGATATAGGGATGACCAATTTCAAAACAAGTGTCAAACGGCCAAATTTACCATTAGCCACTAATTGTGTGTTCTCATTCTTACAAGAAACGCCATTACATCTGTAGTGGCATCTATGACAAGTGTTAATGTCATGATGTTTGTGACAGATACTCACAAAATACACAAAACATGCGATATTTTGTATGTGCAAATACCCATAAATCATCTTTGTTAGAATTCACAATTCAAATGGTCCATGAAAAAGATTATATTTCAAAAATTTAATGTAAATAGTTCAGAAAATATCCAAATTATACTTAGTGTATACAGAAATATCGAATAAAAGCATTTGGTCAGCCAAACACGGCGGCAAACATGAAAACCTGATTTTTTTATTCAGGGTTTCCAAACTTTTGACCGGCAGTGTATTTAATTTGGGCAAGAGCCGATATTGAAAATTTGTGTAGTTACGGATTTCTGTATTTTAAATGACGACATGCATGTGTCTTCCATCAAGTTGATGGATATAGCGTCTATAGTGTCTGATTGGAAAAAATTGGTTGTAAACTAATTTAACTTTATAAACAGTAGTTTCCCCAAAATAATTTGGTTTTTCAACTTAATACACTTCTTTTTCAACAATGGGTTTTGTTGGTATCCCTTCACAAGAGAAACGAAAATATTTATGCGAATTTCTATATCAAACCCCACAAATTTGGAGCCTTTTGTTTGAAATCATAAAATATTAAAGAAAAATGTTGAACTAAATACAAATTAAACCTACAGAAGAATTACTCTTATCTAAACACAAAAATAATTGGTAAATTTCTCCGTTGTAAATACCAAAATCCTATCATTTAATTGCGAAATGAACAGCTCCTTCTGAAGCATCACCCATGAAATCGGCATTGTTAAAATTTAGGACGTGAACAAAAAATGAAATAATTTTTAATGTCTTATGATCAACAAATATTTTGTTTTTATCAGATCAGAAATGATTATCATAACCTGCAGATGGCCTTTTGCACTGCATTGTATAGTCATGACTCAGTCTTTATTTTGGGCTTTGTGTAAATTTGACAGAAAAAAATGCTTCGAATGGTCTACAAGTTCCAAAGAAGAATTACCACCCAAATTATCGTGACAAATATTACTAAGTGTGCCTTTGAATTTCGTTTCATCAATACCAATAGCTCTTCAATCTCCAAATTTCTAATTTCACTAACAATAGGATCTAAAGAACTATTTAAAAAATGCTACTTTGAAGTCAGCCACAAAAAATAAAGAGACCAAATAATTACACAGTGCAACAGTCAATTTCTAATGGCGAATGGATAACTTTTTATATGTGGTCGCTGATTTCGACCCAGTACTCAGATTTTCTCTATTACGTTATGGGATCCCTATAATTGTGATATACGTGAGACCAATATACAATCTTTTTTTTATTTTACCTTGTACATGTTTCATAGCTAAGAGACTTTGACTTTCAACAACTTTAGGCCTATGTAATTTTGACCTTCGGTGACCCCAACTATTTTTGATTGGAAATATTTTCTTCAAAGACTGTTTGTTGATTCTTGTATAGGCATTACAGCAACAAAAAAATTTTGTATTTCAAAGTTGGACTTAGGTGGTTTAGGCCTTCAATGCAATTATTTTTTTATGAAGAATATTTTCTCCGAAGAATGTTTATTATTTATTCCAACGATTAATCCAGTATGAAAGGATTATTAGTATAAAAAAAATGTTGTGTTTCAAGGGCAAATTTCTTAAAAAAGTTAGACCTAGGTAATTTTAAACTTTTTCGAAAGTTCCGGAATTATATGATTTGAAATTTTTTTATTTTGATATATTTTGAAGTACATTTCAAATACGCTGAGTTCAATGGGATTTTCTGAATTTCTCTAACACGTCTCATTTATTGCAAAATCTTTTCTTTTTTTAAAAATATTTTCTGTACATTAAAGAGAACTTAGCAACTCGGTTTATTTAATGATGATTTTTAAAATATTTCAGATCCGTCGATCAAAAAGTTTCATCGACTGCAACACACTTATGCCAGCGCTTGATCCAATCCTCGAAACATTTTTTATATTCGGTTTTCGGTATGTCCATCAGTGCTTCCTGCGATTTTTCCATTACTTCCTCTCGGAAGTAATGCTAAAACGCGTTCCCCGTAATAGTTTTTTAACTCTATTGAACAGAAAGAAGTCACAGGGTCCAAATTAGGTGAAGTAGGTGGCTGTTGGATGTTATTTGTTGCATTTTTTGTCAAAAATTACGAATAATGATGGCACTGTGTGACGGTGCGTTATCATGGTGCAAAATCCACGAGTTTTCTGTCCACAATTCTGGTCTCTTTCGGCGAATTGCTTCACGAAAATGCCTCATAATGCCCAAATAATAGTCTCTGATGGTTAGTTTGCCGTTATTGACCAAAATTTATTTTACTTTATTAACGTTTTCGCCGGTTTTCGATGTCGATCGTCTGCCACTGTGTTCATCATCTTCGATTGACTCACGACCACTTTTGAACCGCTCGTGCCACTGGTAAACGACCGTTTTCCTTAGAGAATCGTTGCCGAAACACTTTTCCAACGTTCGCGCACCATTAAATCCGTTTTTACGCAAAATTTAATACAATTTAATAAAATTGTAAAAAATCGCCAACACACACAGAGATAGATGTACTCATGGCTACGTAACTTTTGCAAATGTCTAAGATTTATAGGGAATATCAACAACAGATGTACCAACTTAACAAAAAAAAAACAGAACTCAAATCGGAACGAACCTTTCAGACCCTTCGAATACCGTTTGTGAACTAGATCGTTTTGAAAAAACCTCTAAAAATCTGCTTTTGTAGGGTGTCATTTTTCTGTAGGCTACTTGTGGCTAAATAAAAACTCTTAGCGTGCTAAATAAAAATGTTGTAAAATTCTTAAACAAGATTTAATTTTAAAAAATTACGGAACTATTTTAATTTTAATAGAAATCGTACGAAAAATATCACTGAACTTACAAGAAAAACTCTATCTTGAGTTTATAAATTTAAAAAAAATATCTATGCAGAAACCAAGCATTTTTCAGTATCTATAATTTGTGAATTATTTTATTTGGCCACAAAAGACTATTTTCTTCATAATCATAAACCGGGATTCACTTTTAGAGGAGTATATCAAACATTTTTTTGAATTGAGACTACAAATAAGATCAATAATTAAATTCAATGATGACGTCACAGAGTTTTAAAAATTTCCACACACTTTTCTTTATCCTCCAAAACTTTGTTTGGTAAATAAAAATCGTTCATTATGATACACCAAAATCGAAAACATTTCGATGTTGATTAGATTCCCAGTTTGTGCCAGGGCAGGACAGGTGTTAGGCAAAAATTTGTTTCTGCATTTTTTTGCACCGAAAAAATGAGCTCCACGTAAGCTGAAGAGTGTGGCACAAAAAAAAACTTTCTGAGAAACTCGATAAGCGTTTCGAAACATATACTAAACATATACGGATAAAGGGAAAAAGGTACAATTATATAAAATATCAACACTGATTCATAAGGCAGATTTCTAACCGTGAAGTAAATTGCTCCAATCTTGTGTATTAAGCTGCCGAGAGATTTGTTAAAAACGTATACGTTTTTAGACATTTCCCGATAAATCTTTCGTTTCCTACAACTTTTTTCCAAATTTTGTGAAAATTAAAAACCCAAGTACTTTTACAAAAAAGGAAGTAATGAAGTATCTGCTCTAAAAATAAAGTAAACACTTAGATTGAAGTGATAACAACAGCACTATCCATCTACACAATTATAAAATAATAACAGTTCATTTTCTTTCACAATAATAATAAATTTCTTATAAATTCTTGAAATATTGTAGAAATTAACGTAAACTTGTTTATTTTAATAGGTAAACACAGAAATCACGCAACTGTCAAGATGCGGAGTTTGGTAATAATTTCTTAGAATTGTTTACCACAAAGTGTATAAAATAAAGTTTTAGTTTAATTTCATTTTAACAGCGAATTAATAAATTTGAGCAATAATAGAATGAACGACAGAAATATATAAATAAACCGGTTAGTTATTACAACTGCAAATCAAATAAATAAATAGATATAGTATACACAGAAATATGCATATAAATATGTATAATATATAGAAATGAAATAAAATAGCACAATGTTTGAGTTAAAATAAAGTGACACATCTTAAGTTGGCCATGTTGGAAATATACGGAACTATTCTTGAAATTATTTCAAAGAAATGAAGATGAATACCGATGTGGTCTAAGAAATTATTCTAGCACGACATAAATCAAAAAATTTCATGTCGCGAATTCCAATGACCATTAAAATTTCTTATTTTAAAATAGTTGAATCCCCGATTTTCAATTAATGTTCATCAAAAAAGGTCAAGACTCGTTGTCACGGCAACGGTATTGCTTTTTTTTAATTTTTTTCGGTACATGTATACCGGTATTTGATTTTTCTTTTATTCTTCAGAATTCCGTTGTGTAAAGTGGTCGTATCGGTTTTGCTGAATATTGATAAATTTTTAAAGTATTTTGTTGCGCGTTTGGATTATTTCAACATTTGGTGACAGCTTGTTGAAGAGTTCGTTATTTTTTATTTTAAAAAAATGAGGTAACCTATCTTTACATATGCTTTTAAAAAATGTTTTACGAGGTTTTAAATTCTAATATTGATTAACTTATTCCTTATAGAATAATTAAAGAGGTAAATTAGGTTTCATATTCATCGGCGTCCGTCCGTGAAATTTATAGCCCAGTTACTGTTGCCTCGTAGGGTAAATAAAAAAGTAGCGGCATTTCAATATAGACAAATATAAAAGAGTCTAAATGAGGAAATCAGACTACGGTTTCTTCAAATTAACTGTGAAATTGCTAATATTATTTACAATTTCCAATATAAGTCAATATATTCCGCAAAATTTGCAAATAAATGATATGGGCATTTAATTTTTTCCATTTTTTAATTCGTTCACTCCAAAACTCGAGTATGTTAAACAAATTTATTAGCTTTCAGTTGAGTTATAGAAACAATATGGCAGAAGGCTCTATATTCGTATCGAAGACCATTCTTGAAATTATCCCAAATTATTTAGAAATTTAAGGGAGCAGAAAAAGTAGTAAAAAAATGGTAAAACATAGTCGTAAAAAATAGTAAAAAAAGGAGTGGAAAATAATAGCAGAAATAGTAGAAAAATAGTATTAAAAAAAGTAGAAAATAGCAGTAAAAAGTAGTAAGAAATATTAGTTGAAAAAGTAGTGGAAAATAAGAAGAAATTGTAGAAAAAATAGTAGAAAATATCAAGAAATTATGGAAAAAAATAAGTTAAAAGGTAGTAAAAAAAAATAGAAGTAGAATGTGGTACCATACCCACTAATCCAACAAACTGAAAAAATTTTATAAATCCAGTATTAGCAAATAATGCTTCCATACCAAATCTTAGTACCGTACAATAAATTCAGGTTATATGGCAGATGCCACATCCCCTTTGTCAAACCCACCCAATATATTTTCTGTAGTAATTGTACCAATATTTCGGTACTGTGCTATAAATGATTCTTCAGATATAACTAAAACAGTATTAGGATTATAAGGAGTGAGATTGATAAAATCTAATATTTTGTTTTTGGGTGTAAAATTTAAAAATTTCTTTGATCTAGTTATCTTTGAAAAATATGTCAGTTTTTATTTTTAATGACAAACATGTTGGTTTATTGTGAGTTTAATCAAAATGAGTGAAGAAAAAGAAGCGCGTCTTAAAATTTTTAAAAACTTTCAAAAAATCCAAATTGGTGCTACCAAAAATTGGCCACAGAATTGCAGGTCTGCCTCAAACTGTTTCCAATGTTATTAAGCAGTTTCAGGAGAATCTGACCATCGATAGGAAACCTGGTTCGGGAAGAAAACAAGGACCCCATGATATTGGAAAAGCCAAGAAAATAGAAAGCATATTGAAAAGTTCTCCAAACGCATCTGGTAGAAAAGCTGCCCGATTAGCCCAGTGCTCTGACTATTTGATGCGAAAAGTTAAAGCCAATGCAGGTTTGAAAACATACAAAATCCAAAAAGTTCCAGATAGGAATGCTGCAAAAAATTTAGACGCCAAAAGTAGAGTTCGGAAATTAAAATCGAATTTCATACAAAAATATTCATGTTGTATAATGGACGACGAAACGTATGTACTGGCAGATTTTACGCAGCTTCCGGGTCAAAATTTGTATGTTGCTGATGCTCAAGGAAATGTTTAAGTACAATTTAGAATCCAAAAGCAGACAAAATTTGCTAAAAAATTCCTGGTATGGCAAGCTATATGCAGTTGCGGCAAAAGAAGCAAGTCATTTGTTACAGTGGGCTCTATAAATACCGAAATATACATCAAAGAATGTTTGAAAAAAAGACTTCTTCCTTTCATACGAGAGCACAATGTGTCCACATATTTTTGGCCCGATTTGGCATCATGTCACTACGGCAATAAAGCTCTGGAGTGGTACCAAAGTAATAACATAGTTTTTGCACCAAGAGAGGCCAATCCTCCAAATTGTCCGGCGCTAAGACCAGTGGAGAGATATTGGGCTCTTGTGAAAAGAAACTTAAAGAGCACAAAAAAGGTGTCCCAAAATATCTAAGATTTTAAAAGCAGATGGGCAAACTGTTCCAAAAAGGTATCTGAAACAACTATCAAATCTCTAATGGAAGACTTACCAAAAAAGGTCCACGAGTTCATAAATAGTGGTTAGAACTATAAAATTATAATTTTGTTTTTTTAACTTTTTACAAATATTTCATTAGCATATTAAAAAAAAATTGGAGGGATTAGTTCATTAAATAATTGTATTGTAGGTAAGCTGTTGAATTGATGAATGCTAAACACAAAATGCTAGCATTCATTTTGAAGCGTTTTTCTGAAGCTTTTTTTGTTTAACTATAGTTATAATCTTAAAACTATTGTATATATTATTATTATATATGAAGAATGTATTTGATAAATAAAAAAAAAACCAGAACAAATTTTTTTTGGAAAAAAATTTTGTTTTTAGAATCTAAAATTTCAAGATAATTCCTTAAGTTTGGTGGACCAGGTCTATCTTGCGAAGGTGTGCAAAATATTCTAATATATAAAAATGTAAAATATAATTTCTTAGCTATATAACAAAAAAAAAAATTGGCTGCGAATAGCTGCGGATCCCATTTTTATTAACAAAATACTAAATGCATATCGGGTAAAAACTGTATGAAAATGTGATTATTTGTGGTATCAGTGTACTTTTAAGAGATACAAATTTTTTTGTCAAAAACAAAAAAATATGAATTAAAATGAAATGTTGAAATAGTTAAAACCATTTTTTTATGATATTTATCTCAGTATCTTGACTCTAACGAATTTTAAAGCTATTTCGGTTTTACTGTTGCTTGGGAAGTGGGCGTGGCAGTTGACCGATCACGCCCATTTTCATAATTTTTCTTTTCCACGATCTAAGAGGGACTCATGCCAAAAATAGTTATGCTGAGATGACTTCTCATATTTTTTTCCACACTTTGTATGGAGTCAAACCACAGTGCGCCGTACGGAACCGGCAGTAAACTGTAGGTTCAACCATCGCCTTTGTGGTCTAGTGACAGCGTGCCAGACTCTTGTCTCCGAAGACTAGAGTCAATTCTCGGCTCAGGTATGGTTTCTTATCTATCTTTCGTTCTCTCTCCCTTTCTTTCTTTCATAACTTGGGGCTTTGGTGCAATAGATCTTATAAGCAGTAGTGCTTGACTTTTGGGTCGTCCCATCATTCAAATAATAATAAAAATACCTCAGGAACCTTTTGAGGTGCTGTACAAATATTTGGTATGACAGTGTTATTTAAATATGAATGATAAGTGCCAACAATTACATACATTTATGTCTGTATGTAGATCTGAGGTCGCCGCCATACTCATATTGTCATTTCTTTTAAATATGTTTTTTTTTGTAGTTCTCGTATTACTTTTCACAACTTAGCTGGGGCCAAACAGCCGCGGGATTGTGAAACGACCCTGCCTAGCTAGTGGTAAATAATTTTTAATTTTTTTTACTGTTTCTACGAATTTATTCATTTGTGAATGTCAAAAAATGCAGATGAATATTAATTGAATATATTTCAAGCAAACTGGTTAGCCACACAGACGCTGACGACATTATGGAACCCGCTTAAACAAAAATTTGCCAACTCTACAATAATCGTATTTATTTTTTTTGTGAAACTTCAACTGGCAATTTACTTATTGTTATTATTATTGTTATGTTTTTTTTTTTATTTTTGCATAGCAACTTCAAAGCTCTTGAATAAAAACCCAAAAACTGCACAAAGAAAATCCAGACTTGTGTGCAGTTTCAATCAATAAAACTCAACACACCTGCACCAACTAAAGGAAGGTGCGCGCTCAAAGAGCAACCTATGCTGATCTCAATACCATCTCCCACCTACAAATCTAAACCCACCACCACCTACAACGACTGTTCCCCTTTCTGTACACCAACACACTCTTAACGGTTTTCTCCAGCTTGCAAGTTGAATTTTACATAAAATTCAACATACACATTATTTGAAATTCTCCTCGAATGCGTTTTGAATATAAAAGCGTGTTGTTGAGCGCCACTCTCTCTTACGCGACACAACAGAACGTGGCACGATTTTTATTAAAGATTAGCTTAAAAACGCGGCAATATCGATTACACTAATAGAAAAACGTGAAAAGCTAAATTTATTTTAGTTTTTGAAAAACTAAATTAAATACAACGCAAAAAGAAACTCACCACTAACGGCTGTGTGGAACGCATGCGCAAACGTTGTGTAGTGCGGCGTTTTTAATTTCTCGCGCTTGTGCAGTGTTCTCTCTTTTATCAAAAACACAGTTGAGGAGTAAAGCTTTATCGTGTAGTGCAATTCACCACAGGCCTACACACACACACACTGTCTCATTCCTTGATTTGAAATACTTTAATTCACACATACTCTGAAACTTGCATTGGGCTTTTGTAATAAAAGAAGACAATTTGAAACTTTTGTCGAGAAGTTCGTGAAATTTTTGTAGTGCGCAGAAACAGTGTAAATGAAACTTTGATACTGATCGGAAGGACAATCTGCAGTATAGCGCTTGTACCGATCTCAAAACTCATTGTTTCGTTTAAAAATAAATTTTTTGTGTTTTTTGTTTTTTGTTTTTAATTTTAAAATAACATTTTTTTAATTATTGGTGTTAATTTTGTTCGTTATTGTAATTTATACAAAAAAAAAAGAAAAAATTCCAACAGAAAAATGGCAAAACTTTTTGTAGTTTTCGCCGTTTTGGCTGTTGCTGTTACGACAGGTAAGCGAAATTATTTAAATAGTTTTTTTTTAAATATATTTTTTAGAAAATATTTAATTTAGTCAGTTTTATATGCTAAACTTACTTTGCGAAAAATTTTCAAAACAATAAATTTTAATTTCCAGAAACATTTTAAATTTCTCTAACAAACAGTTATTAATTCAAACTAAATATTTTTGATCTGAATGAAAAATATTGCATTTGTTTCATTTTTTATGAAACCATAATATATTTCCATTATTTTGTCATCTACATAATGGTATAGTTTTAAAAGGAATGGAATTTCAATTTATTTGTATATTTTAGTAATGTCTGTGGAATTTTTATTTCTTATAAGACAGTGGATTTTATTAAGGCGATTGCGATTTTAAAATTGGTTAATTAGATTATATTATATAGTGTGATAACGGTTTAAATCCAACCTTGTGACATAAATTACTTAAGAGCGGCAGCCCCAGTTGTGGCGCGAAAATAGACATTTTTCAAGAGTTTTTTCCAAGTAAACTATTTAAGTTTTTTATAAAAACTATTTATTATCTGAAACTACACACCAATTTTTATTAAAAAATATTTAAAACTTAATCCCGCCGACGCTCTTCTGGAAAACATGTTTTACCGTAACCAACATTTTGCAAATCTGGATCATCTAAAATGCAAAAATGAAATGGATTTACTTTTATCATAAGATTATGTAGTGATTGTTCAAAGGATTTAAAAAAATGTGCATATATAACAAAATGGCTACCTGCCAAAGCTAAAAGTTCGATTTTCAGTAAAAACGATTTGCCTACTAGATTATTATGTATTGAAAAAGCATGTTAAATTTGAAAATAATCGGTTTAATAGTTGTTGAGTAATCGTGGGCACCAACTTCAAAAATTTAATTTTGAAGTTTGTTTAAAGTTTCAACTTACTTTAATGTCTAAAAGAACATTTTTTTTTTGGAAATCAAAAAGAGTCATTAATTTTCACCGTATCAACTAAAAATGTGAAGAAAATTTTTTGAAAATATATACTTTAAAAAAATGCAGAAAATTTAGTTTTTGAAAGTTACAACTGGGGGTGCCCCTTAAAATAGTTGAAGGGGAATTCCAGATCATTTTATTACTTAACAGCTTCAACTCTCGAGTTTTTTTTAAACAAAATTCAATAAATAAAATTCCGCAGATATATAATTGAGGTTCCATCTACAGTTCAACGAATCTCTAAGTCTGGCAATTGTTTAGCTGTTTTCATTGTAACTTCTTTGTCGATTTATAGACAATTTTTTTAACATTTTTATGACTTCTTAAAAACAAAATTTCTTTTCGTGATTATTGATTGTCGTTGTTATTATTATTTATACTTTTATTTAGTCTACTCTTTAGACCCAAACCTCTATATTATATGCAGTATTTAATTGAACCAAAATATTGATTTGTTTATGTATCATATTTGAAACAACTTTTTCTGGCTCATGATTATACAAAATAAGTAAATAAAAAAAATATTTTTGAAATATAATTATAACCAACCATTACCAAGAAGAACCTACCATAAAACAGAAATCACATGTGATAAGCCTTAAATTTTTTTTAAATATTATGAAGTTATTCATCCCTCAAACAAAGAAGTTGAAGGTTGAGAGACCATCGACTTTTTCTACTTCCCATTTTTCCTCTGTTTTTCTACTCTCTTTACTTGCTCTATGCCGATATAATACAATGGTCCTTGAGACTGAGTGCCTTAGTTTAGTCCAGCCCACCCTAAACTCTACTGAAGTTATCATAAAACACAACGACCCAAAATAGTATCTTATAATGAAAGTGATATATCTTATTTTAAGCTCCTTATTTCCCAAATGATTTCAAAAGAAAATGAACAGAAATTTTGTAACTCTTACAAAACTCCAAAAAATTTAAATAAATTTAGCAAATCACTCCCACTTTCCATGTATTTAGTTTTGTTATGTTTTTAATTAATGTAATAAATTAATTGCTCATACGAGTATAAACTTTTAAAACACACCTACCTTTCATAGCTGCAGGATATCATCTCACACTTGAACATGACCAAAATATTCACTTTTCAATTGTTAATATTAAAAAATGTTAAGTAACATGATTAATACACATTACACCGATAATAACCAACTCTTATGCTTGCATACAAAATCATCTAAATTGAACAAGCTAAAACAAACTCTAAAAAAAACAACAACAAGCTCAAGTTGAAGTTGGTATAAATTATAATTCCAATATGAAATCACTTTGAAGGCAAACACACACGCATCCTACTACATCGAATCACCACTTGATGTCTGCTAAACCCCACAACTTAAGTGTTTCTTTTTTTTTCTTCGACAACACTTTTCTACATTTCCCCTTACTTCAAACACTCCTCGCGCACTTTCGTTCTCTACTGTGAACTCTCACACCCACTCAAATTTACACTAGTTGGGTATGCGCAATTTACTTTTCCTTAAATTGCTCAATTTAATTACATCATAATAATGTTTTTGTTGGCTTTTAAAGATGGCGTCATATTTCATACCAATCATATACACCCATAATGTATGCCACACACACACACACACACACACTTACATATATGTACGTGAGCTGCTGCATTTGCGGAAATTATAAGTGAATTGTTATTGCACTATTAGTAGTAAGAAGTTGAGTAGATTTACTAAAGAAGCTGGAAAATAAAATTATTTTACAATCATGATTTTTTAATTTTATTGCATATTTGTGGAGAGAAACATAAAAAAATAGAATCGTTAGGAAGTGATAAATTAATTGAAACTTCAAGGATATTTGAAAATGGAAAAATAATGTGAATATTTGTGAATTCAATTACAGTGTTAGACATGATAGGTTTCATTACGCAAATCGCATAAAAGGATACTAATTCCCCAAATATAAACTCGTAGAGATTCATAGGAAATTATAGAGCACGTTAAATCGAAACTGTGTGTTATTTTACGTAGACTGGAAGTACAAAAGATTAGACATTGCTATTATGGCAGACAGTCAAGCAGTCATTCAAACAGTAAGTTCATCTCTAAGCTATTATGTAGGATTGTTTGAGCAAGCACAATCCACAGGACAAGGACAAAAATGTCGCTTTATTTTGTGTCTCTAGACACGTAGGAATAGACGAGAATGAACAAGCAGACGAGCTTGCTAAAAAGGGACCGCATTAATGGAACCTGAACCTTTTTTTTTTTTGAATAGGAGACGGCATAATCAGGGAAGCACTCATGCCGGAAAAGAAAAACAAGAGGCAAGAACTCTTTACCAATCTTCTGCGGCTATGGCAAAGCGCTTCTAGGTAACAATAATAAGAGTTGATATGCATTCGGTATTGATATTAACAAAACTAGTTTGGACTGGACGAGGTACACTAGGCAGATTAGACTAGATAGAAAAGAGGAACGTACAATAGATTTTACAGGTCGCGGTACAATCAACCGGTACAATAATCTCTCTAACAATACAATAGAAACCGTGTTGTCTTAGTATTAAACTTTTCAGTACTTGACAATTCGAACAATTTAATATAATTTACTTAGATTACTTTAGATGTGGTTTCACAAATTGAAAGTTAATATCAACAATGTATCTCCTGTCCTATAACTTCGTTGTCCCAATAATGTTCGAATACTCAAGTAAAATGGGAGATATGGTTTCCATTTTATTTGAGTTTTCTTCAAAATACTGCTGGTGGCTGTCAATGAGTGGATTGTATACATGCAGCTTCATCGCCGTAAGTTACCTTTGCTAAAATTCCTGGTTACAAAAGTTTTTGGTAGACATTATACCCCATTGGAAAACTTAAGAATAATTGTAAGGATTTAGAGTCCTGGACATATTTTTTTTAATTTATTTTAATATTTGCATAAAATATTAAAGAAATTCAACCAGATTTTGAGGTAAAACTCCGAGATGAAAGGTTTAAATCAAAATCTCGTTAAATCGAAAACCTCTGTAATTCGTAAAAAATTGCTGGTCCCTTGCGATTACGAATTATCGGGTTTCTACTGTATATACATACACATATAGGCCTCAAATACAAGTTTCATTAATTTTACCAACAATTAATTGAAACCCAAAGTATTATAGATATAATTGGCATTTTACATCATACATACACACTTACGTACATACCTATTTGAGTAGGTACCTTGATAACCTTGATTACGAAAGGACAAAAATGTTTGCAGTAAAACAACTTTCATTTTTGCCATTTATTTATTCAATTTTTTTTCTTTTATGCAGTTGCAAAATAAAAAGCAAATAAAAAAATTTACTTACGTTACTTGAATTTTTTTCACCAACATTATAACATTTTTTCATAAAATTGACGGCAATTCAGCAAATATCAATAGTGGTCAACATTGCATATTTAAATTTGTTTTATGCTTAGTAATTAATTATAAAACTGCACAGCCGGTCGAGTACTTTCACAGGTTACTAATGTGTCAAACGTTTTCAACTGTGATGGAGAATAGCTCTAGAATATTTTGTTTAATGCACGTTCAATGGTCTCGTTTGCAGTAGTTGTGAATAGCAAAAATGACGGTTTTAAAATAATTTTATTTATCTATTCTCAAAAGAACTATTCTGTGTCCCCGGGGGGATAGAACTTGTGATCATAGTTTTGTCCTCCACACTTGAATTATTACTTTCATTCTTTAGTACTTTTTTACTTACCTCTAAATCATGAATGACTTTTTTTTGCCAAATCCGCCAGTCGAAACTCTTTACTTGAAGTATGTAAATCTTTTACGAACAGTTTGAAAAGTATTTTTATGGTAAGTATTTTTATGGATTTTTCAAAGTTTCAAAACTTCCCAATTATGCTAATTAGCACAAAATATGTAACTTGAGGAAATCCAGAAATAAGTTTTTTATTAATTTATTGGCTTAACAGTTATAAGTGTGATTTTTATCTTCCTCTTTGAGGGCAATAACTGCACGAACATATACAATACAAGCCTAAACGTCAGACTAGCCGATTATATGGTTATCGAATTAAAATAATTTTTATAATCATTTAAAGAATTTTATTTGTGATATCCTATTTTAAAACAGTTGAGGTAGCAACTATAGAATATATTCCACTTTTAAAACATTCTTTCTCAGTTCCTAGTGTATACTTTTACAAGGTTTACAAGGCTTAAAATAATTACAAAAAATTTATGTTATTATAGCATGATATCTCACTTAATTTCATCTAGCTTTAACCCATTGTGAACAGGTACCGGGATCCAAAATGGATTTTAAAAAATGTTTGAAACACAGTGATTTTTGTCTTCAATCAGAAATTACAGATCAAAAAAAAAAAAATAATAATATGTATGAAAACTGTTTGTTTATGTATTTTAAAGGGTGTAGTAGTAATTGGAACAACTGCAAGACGAAACTAATTTTTATTTTTTGCATAAAATCAATTCCTTTAACTTTGTTAAAGGAATTTGAAGTACACAGCAATGATTTTTTTACCGACTTATACTCTTATGGACTTAATGTAACTCTATAGCCGCAAAATTTAATATCGTTCTTTATCCTATTCGGTATACGAGTCACGTGGCTTGTTCAACTTTAGAAACTACTGTTAACTGTGATGTTTTTTGATCAGAGACTTTATTATAAATTATCTTACCATCTCACTAGAACTTAGGTAGAGTGGCTGTCTCTTTAATACTATGAAAAATGTAATTAACTATAAAGAACTGTTTTAAATTAGCTTTTGTACCACTATAACGTTCTATTAAAATTAAATTAGAATTACATATTACATATTTTATTTGCAAAAATGCAAAATAAATCATTGTCTAGCATTAGAAAATACTCAGCATTTATTTCATTGCACAAAAAATGACCTCTAGCATTTAAATAAAAGCAAGACAACAAATACACGATAAAAACGAAGACATGCACCATGTAACTTTAGTATTACGTATACAAATGTCATTAGCAGATACGGATAATATTGTGGTAAACTGATCTTAATCGCTATAATAAAACTGCAAAAACTCATATATGAAACACAACAACCACAAATCAAACAAGTCTAAAATACTAGCATAAGTAATTAAAAATAACGAATAACAGAAATGAAAAAAACCATGACTGAAAGCTATTAAAAAAAATTAATGAAAACAAGTAAATTAAAATTCTACTAAATAAACTTGCAAACTCTTTGGCACTTGGCAACTCTTGGTATTGATACTTGTCTAATGGTAAATAACAATGCACTCGTTTATTTCACTAGATTGATGATGGAACAATTAAAACATTTTATGTAAATATGGCAACGGCAAAAACGTACAGTGCCATTGTGGATAGATGTTGCCACATTTCTATGAAATGTCAAAGTAATTAAAATCTTTTTATATCGATTTTTAATATGGCAATTATTAGCGTGACCATAATTTTTGTATTACTTTGAAACTTGTCACATTTGGACCGGCTTTTTTTATGATATTAAATCTTCTATTGAAGAATTCTACATACATGTACGAGAAAAACTAGTTTTTCTTAAATTAAAATAAATTTGCTAAAGGTGTTATGATTCCTTAATTTTTATTAATATTATTACTTGACAACACCACGAGTTTGCTACAAATACTTAAGTACCTACAAAACAACACCAAAAATTGACAACTTGTTTTGTTGGTCTTGTTGTTGTTGATCATGTTGTTGCTGCTGTTGTAATTGGTGCCACTTTGTACCATGATGTTCTGCTTTAACAAAAAATGTTGCTTGCATAAATAACGCATTAAAGCTTATTCAATACAAACACACACCCATACATATATACATACTCATACCTAAATACGAATCTATAAATGTGTGTTGTTTGGTTTTTCTTTGTGTATATGTGTGTGTGTGCGCGCATATGTCAAACAGGAAGTTAATCATTTATATGCTTTAATGACGTATAAACCTACATTTCGCCATTCATTTAGTCAAAAAACAAACAAGAGAAAAACGTACAAAAAAAAACTAAAACTGTGTTAAAAATTTGTGTTTGCTACGCTTTTTGGCGAATTCTTCCGGTTTGTTGTTGTTGATGGTATACATTTTCCCTACCTTCAAACATTTTAATTATGTTATATAGTTAATTGTTATAATTGACATAAATACATATAAATTTGTATCTTTAAGGCGGAACTTGATTTAATTAAGTTTTAAAATTTTTATTAAATTTCAACTATGTAGTTAAACTAATTTTGTATTTCTTTCTTTCATTATATTTGCAGCTGCTGCCACTTCTCATTCAGATCGTGTCAAACGTCAAGCCACCACAGAAGAACCCAAAAAAGAAGAATCCTTTGAGAAGGAGCTTTGCAAAGACAAAGATGCAGGCGAATGGTTCCGTTTGGTAGCCGGTGAAGGTGACAATTGTCGCGATGTTATTCAGTGTACATCATCGGTAAGTTTGATACATTATGGTTTACAAGTTATTAGTAAAATAATTCAATTGCTACCTAAGCTCCACTCTGAATTCTAAAGAAATCAATTCATTGTTAATCATTTTTGTAACCAGAAAAATAAATTATTATTTCAATTGCCATATTGTAAACTGTATTAAAATTTTTTATTTATTTCATAGCTTATTATCTATTACATTGCTATTAGTTAATCTATCTCCTCTACCAAAAACATATTTACTACTTACGTATCTGTATGCATCTATGGACCTAACCTAGGTTAGGTTGAATGCCTGCTCCTCCGATTACCCGAAGAAGCCCAGTTAGCAAAACCATTTAGTTAAATCACAAAAGTCCAACAGAATGCTGAGGTTGACATTAGCAGCCTCTCTTATCCAGCTTAGGAAAGGTTTGCAGAAGGTTTTGAGTTTATATCTTGGTAAAGCCAGGAAGTCACACAGGAAGTGTTCGAGACTTTCGATCTCTTCAATGTCATGACAACTACGGCAGAAATCATTATGAGGGATACCCATTTTCGCTACATGCAAGCCAATTACCAATTGTCCCGTATAAAGTGCTGTTATTGGTGCGATTTTCACCCTGCAAAAACATAAGAGTTCTTTAGTTTTGGAGGGCTTATATTGGGGTCACGACGTTCTTGATGTGGCGTAAGTTGTTAAGCATCTACATTTGAAGTCGGATTGTTGAAAGAAGGACATGAAATGTCCCTCTTAACGAAATTTAAGAGAGGTGGAACCTGTTCCGACTGAGAAATGCTCTGCAAAGAACCAATTCTAGCCAGAGCATCGGCATTCTCATTTCTTCTAATGTTCCAATGGCCATGTACCCAAATGAGAGTTAAATTAATGTGCTCTCCAAGTCTGACAAGTTTCCTCTTGCACTCATCACTAGTTTTGATTTGGAAATTATTGAGATCATGGCTTTGATCACGATATGGCTATCAAAAAGAATTACTACATTTTTCCCTTTCGGTACATTGCCCAAAACTTCCCTATTAGCTAGTAAAATAGCGAATACTTCCGCCTGGAACACCCTAAAAAAGTCTGGCAAACGTAAAAACTAGATAGGTCTAGTGTATGCGAGAAGACAGCAGCGCCCACTCCACAATCCATTTTTGACCCGTCCGTATAAAAAGTATAATCATAATCACTTGCTAGTGACCAATTAACCCAATCGTGTTTCGTAGGAATTAAAATGTTCAAGTTTGAGTTATCAAAACAAAATTTTGAAGTGATATTATCGGTTGTTTACGGTACCAGGCCTGAGTCTAACTGCTTAATCTGAAAAACGTATTTTGACTCACCAGTGACCAATGATCCCGAAAGGATTAAGCTGCAATATAAAACGTGGAATTTCCTTCCATACTATTATCACAAAATATGTTTGATCTGCAGAGTGTTATCTTTATCATCATATCTCACAATTTCCTAGGCTATTTTAGTTGCTTGACTTTTCTTTAGGATCTGCCAACAAATCACCAGTTCCGGCTTCAACTGCCTCAATTTTCGCTTTACTCTTTTTTCGGCCAAGGAATTCATTCTTATAATAGTCATTAATAAATATTTTCTTGCTTATTTTGGCGACTTTATTTAAACTACAGATTCGAAGTTCCAGGTCACGTCTGTAAAGTTGCTGAAAGTTTTTATTGGCCTAAGGTGTCAAAATATTACGCGCTCAGTTACATCGTATATAATATTCGTATATAATATGGTTGGAGGTTGACGTTGAGCATAAATTTAATTTTTTTTTGTTACTATATATGTATTTGCATTTTTCTTGATGTAGTTTGGGACATTTTGAAGGTTATACTGTTGAGCATTGTGACCAGTTGTAGCGTATCTTAATCCTCTGCTAGAAGGTCTACATTCGCATTGCCTACAAATCACCGTAATTTACACCCGTGCAACAAGGAATAGCCTTGAATGTATAAATATCCAAAATGTTCGCAGAGGCCCAAATATCCTCAATACATATGATATGGGGAAAATACTCAAATGTTCCCATTTTTCCGCGGAACATCTTGAGCTTATCAACTGATGTTATGTTTCCAAAATTTTTAAATATCATATTACATTGTTAACTTTTATGTTTTTTCGATGCAAACATAATTAATAATTTGAAAATACCTACGGGTTATAAATAAAATTAATGGCAAACTAGCATTTGTATACAATGAGTTATGATTGTTCTGACTTTTTTGAAAATATAACATTATGGTTTGACTAGACAGTTGCAGTTTTGCTTTGCTATTCCTAAAAAGATATTCACTAACGATATCCTCTTAGTGACTTAGTGTTGCTGGCGTCTTCCAGTTTCTTTACGACCCAGAGGAGGTTTAGGGTTAAGCCGCCCCTCTTACCGATGAAAATCTCATACATTTTGATCTTTGATTCTATTGCTTACTAAATTCTAAGTATAGTTATTTACAAAATTTTTTTCAATCCTATAACTAATTTCAGGAATTTGTATTACTTTTACAAATTTTAGACAGGAGTTCAAAATCCTCACATAGACTTTAGTTGAGTTTGAGAGATTTTGTTTGCCAGAACTAAATCGCTTTGGCCTTATCATAAGATTTAAAATGAGTTCAGGATACCCCAGGTATTGGACAAGATAGGTATTTTCATCCCTCCCCTTTGTAAAAATCACCAGATAAGATATCCACAGTCCGACCCATACTACAAATATATGCGCATAAAATTTCTAGGAATTTATAAAGTGAGGTTTATTTTTTAACATATTAATTTTAAATATGTTGTACTCAAAAATGTTGTCAACTAGATATAAAGTTCAGATAGGGGTTTAAGTGTCAAATTCTTTCTGCTTACTTAAACTACAAAAAGGTTATTTGTCAAAACAGCAAGCGTTTGGCGTTTTTCAATGAATACACATAGTTGATGGTTGCCATGTTTGAGTTACAAATAACACGTTTGACAAAAATGAACTTTTTGCAACTTGTAATCTATTCGTACCTTTAAAAGAACTAATTTCATAGATTAGACAATTAGAGGCATTTTTTTATTAAAAACTATGTGCAACCAATATCACATCTCACAATAGTTTCCTCCTCCAAAGCAATATATAATTATTTTCTGCTTAAAAAAACTTTTTGTCACCAATAAATTAATTTAATGCTTAAATTTTAATTTCCAATTAAATATTTATTACAAAACCATATGTATATTTTTTATTTTCAATTTACAGGGTCTTCAAGCGATTCGTTGCCCAGCTGGTTTGTATTTCGATATTGAGAAACAGACTTGCGATTGGAAAGAGTCCGTGAAGAATTGCAAATCGAAGAGTAAGGAACGTCGCGTTAAACCTTTGCTACATACCGATGAACCATTGTGTCAAGATGGTTTCTTGGCTTGCGGAGATGGTAATTGCATTGAGCGTGGACTCTTCTGTAATGGTGAAAAAGATTGCACAGATGGTTCCGATGAAAATAGCTGTGGTAAGTAAATACCATATATAGTTTTGAATTATGCATTTATGATTCCGTTTGGATTATATTTTCAATGACCCCAAAAAAAACTGAGACAAACACCTGCATGAATGTAAAAAAAATAAAAAATCATATATAACGATTTCACCTCAAAATGTCAAAAGTTGTCGAAACGCAAGACGCAAGAAAATATGTCATGCCATTTACAATGGAAGAAAAATCAAATATTCAACCTAAAACCAAAAATAAAAAACCGGAATATAATTTCTTAACGTAACTCTACGCGCATTACCGACTTATTGATTTCACATGTACATTTGAATGTAGGTATCTTTGTACTCCCCAAGAAAAAAAATCAAAAACCAGAAAAAAGAATGAGTTGAAAGAGGAAAAAAAGTTAATCGAAATAAAAGTCAAAAAGCCACAGTTGAGCCACTTATGAACACACCCCGCACACATTCCCTCCCTCCAATGCTGAATTCCCCAAATTGAGTACATGTGGAAAAGTTGTTTTGCATATCGTCCACGACAGCGACAGCGACAAGACGACGTTGGTAACAAGTTGACTCTATAATACTCACATACAATTACACATATTTATATATCCACACTAGACTACACTATGTAACTAAATATATATAATGAATCCAGCAAATAATATATCATAAATACCGGTTTAAAGATTGCAACAAAATTGTTAAGTACTTTTTTCATTTTCATTTTCGATGCCGCTACCATCGGTTTTGGTGTAACCTGTTATTTATAGAAAACAAAAACTAAAAAAAAACCAAAAGTAGTTTATAAAAATCAACAAACAAAACAACAACAACCTACCAAAAATTCGTTTGCGGCAATAAATTGCAAACGAAAGTGAAATTTCAATACAAATAATTTGCATGATTATAGTTTTTTCGGAAAGAAAAAATAAAGGAATTTGCAATTTTTTTTGTAATTTTTTGTTTTTTGTTTTGTTTTTTTTTTTTTTTATAGGAAAACTTGAAGAATTTATATATGACCTCATATTATATAAAGTGTTATGTAATACTTTTCGGAATGAAATAATTTCCATTCAATATATTTATATAATATTTTAAGGAATGCGCGATAATGCATTTATATTGAAAATTCGAAATATAAATACAAAAAATCAAACAACAGATTTCACAGTCAAACAGCGTTTTTGCAATAGAATATCCACCCTATAATACTGAAAGTGTATGTTGTATGGATCATTTTTGTAAAGCAAACTTATAGTCCAGCACGTCTCAGTTTTTTTTTTATAGTGGGTCAAAATTTCCTTATTTTGGTCGAAAAAGTGTTATAAATTGATGTCTGAGAAAAATCCTATCGGCAAAGTTGTATGGTAGAATTTTACGAGGGTCATTTCTGTAGAACATTTTAACCCTTTTGTTCCTCCTTTTATGGGACAATTTAACCCCTTTTTTGATGAAAACCTGAAAAGTCCTTTCAAAAGAGACATTTAAGGATTAAAGTATTTGCCTGAAAATTTCACTAGGGGTCATCAAAGACATAAAAGTCATATATATAACGGTTAAAGGCTGATAAAAGGAAATAGTTTTTTACTTCTATCAAATTTGTAATTTACGCAGAACTAGCACACGCCTGGTATGTGATATGCCATTTCAATCCAAGTCATGGACGTAGAAAATGCCAGTGCCCTGTCACCGCCTTTATATCAGGTCAATTGCCCACTTTCTCAACTTGTACATATGATTTTTAGTATTAAAATTTTAGACGAAAATCGTGCTTCAAAATAATAAAAATATGGTCCTTTAATTACGTACATATTTTTCTTCAGTTTTGATGCGTCAAATTTCCATAAACAAACCTTTTGTTTCCAAAAAGCTTCTGCCATCTTTAATTTTTGCCTAATTAGGGTTTATCATTCAAATTTATAAATTCTTAATTTTCACAAATATTTTCTTTTGTAAGTCACTACTCGCACTATATCCATATACAAAAGTGGCTTACCACGGAAACCCAGAATATAACTTAAAAGGGAATTTCAGACCACAATAGAATGAAGATTTTTGTGTCTGCCTTTTTTCTAAACTCCATACTTTTAGAACCCCTACTTTGGGAGGTGGAATTCAACTTAAAACCGTTTTTCCGCCGATAAAAAAATACGCGTATGTTCGGTTATGCATTACTGCAGCATTTGCAGAAGCAAAAACGTTCAAAATGTTCTCACTGCTGGTCAAGCATTAGCGGCACCAAGAAGCATCGCTGCAATAGTCCCTTGCTGTTAAATGCGTGGTCAGCAGACAAATATTGGCGTTTTGAACGTTTTTGTTTCTGCAAATGTTGCAGTACTGCGGCAGTACTGCATAACCGAACATACCCTACGTGTCTCTTTTATTTCCGTCCCCAGATACCTGAGGACGCACCCTTGTTGGTCAAAATTAATGTTACAGTTATCTAAATTAATCATAATGCTGAATTCACATTATAGTATATTTTATTTCTGTGGGTAGGCGGCTATTTCCATTTAATAACCGTTAACCGTTTTCTGGCAAATATTTTTGTGAAATACTTTAATCCTAAAATGTCTCTTTTGAAAGGACTTTTCAGGTTTTCATAAAAAAAGGGGTCAAATTGTCCCATTAAAGGAGGAACTTGAGGAACAACTTTGCCGATAGGATTTTTCTCAGACATCAATTTATAACACTTTTTCGACCAAAATAAGGAAACTTTGACCCACTATAAAAAAAAACTGAGACTTGCTGGACTATAAGTTTGTTTTACCAAAATGGTCTATACAATGTACCCTTTCAGGATTATATGGTGGCTATTCTGTTGCAGCCAAAATGTCTGAATTTGTTGGACTGTGTTTTTAAAGATTTTAAAAATAAAACTTAATTACTTATTATTAAATATTGTGTTAAAAAGGAAAGTTTTCCAATCAAACATTTATTGATAGATCATGAAAAGAACTTTAATGGTTTTAAATAAAAATATGGGAGGAAAAGATACCAATCTCCATATTGGGGAATTTTTTTTCCTAGGTAAGTGATTACGATTCATTTCGAGTGTAGAGACAAAAGTGGATGAATGTCTTGAAGCTTTAGAAAAAAATTTTGTTTCCAATAGCCAAAAATGATAAAAAATTTATCGAATAATCAATTTAAATTTTTTAAAATAAATATTATTCAATGTGGATTCCAATGTAATTTTTTCGTGAAGGGCATAATTCCCATTACTGATGACTCAAAACAAAAATGACCAAAAATGCCAAAAATTAGCAGATGCTCATTTTTTTAAAATGATTATCATCTAGTGGGGAATTCACTGTATTTTTATATAATTTTGATAATAGTGAGAAATCCGGGTGAGGCTGTCATATATTTCCTAAATGCAGGCACAGGAATGAAAGAGATCTTCCGAGTCGGGAAGCTCTGAGATAAAAGGGTTAAAGAATTTAATATATTTTAAGATTATCTCCTAAAACTTTGGAGCTGATCTAATAATTTATGAAAAATCCATTGCTTTTGAAACTTTAATTAACGATTGAACTAAATAACCGATGATTACATTTATTAAAAATTCACTATTCAATTTATCAGGCAAAAATTTCGTTTTTAAATTTGAGCAATCGGCATTTCGTTAATTTCGAAATCGTTTATTTTCGAGTTTTGCGGTGAAAAGTCTTTTAAAAAAACCTGCATAGAAACGTCTGTAACACCAACATAAATTTTTCCAACCACTTTTTTCAATAACACTGTAACATAGTTTTTGACATAAGCTTTTACTTCGGATTTCAAAAGAGGAATTTCTGCCGAGGAATGCTGCTTCCACAGTTTTTTTTTTTTTTTTTTTTTGTAGGTAAAATTACAAACTTTTTATTTGAAAATTTTGTCCTAGAACTGAGTTTAAAAAGTTTAAAAATTATAAAAAAAAGAAAGAATTGCCGAGTAAATTTAGACTCATGAATCATGAAATGAAGTGTTAAATTTTTTGGCAACACTGCTTAGAATTTGTCCATCAGTAGATGGAGAATTGAAACAGGGGTCATGAAATTCTCCTTTCTATTTTTAAAATTCTATTGTAAATCGAAAGGAAAGAAGATTAAATTCCGTAGTGATTTTTTAAGAAAATCACTTGCCTCTCTATTTCTCCACTCCATCGTTATCTCCTTTTTTTTACACTTTTCGTAAATATAGTCGCTTCTAACAAGCTGATGGTAGAAAAACTCCAAGTACAGTCTTTCCAACAAGAGCGTGTACGGCCTAAGTCCTTCAAAAAATGCTCCAATAAAAAAAAATATCCCACATTATTTTTAAACATGTTTTTGTCGTCTTCTTCGGCGCGTTCCCCTTCCATTCACTGAACTTGGACCAGCTAACAAAGCCACTAGATTTTTATGTGTTTAACTATGTCAATGTCGGCGTACAGCTCATGGTTCCATCTTATTTGGAACAAGTCGTCCACGCATATTGTACCATAGATCTTGCGAAGTATCATCCTCCAGAATATCAAACTATGCGCACGTTTACTGTCATGATCCTCAAAACCAGTTAGCGCAGTCTCTTACCAACCACAAATCGATCATCAAGTTCGTGTTTAGGTCATGACTGCTTTATTAGATATCACAGAATACTCTTTTGGAGCAGTCCTGTCCAAATGATGTCATCTCGATATTTGTTGAGGACATCTGCTAGTTGGCTAAAGGCTTTGGATAAAGGGTTTCGACATTCCAAATGAATATTCATAAATCATTGTCTTTAAAACCTATGCGACGGTCATCAACATGAAAAGCTTGCTTAGTTCCAACCCGTCTATTCAAAGTCAAGGAAAGCCCATCCGGTCTACCAACTGGAATTTGGGAATAGGTTCTAACTCCTAGAATTTTCGAGAGTCTACTTTGGTTTCCAACTTCTGCTTTAAATTTACAAATTTCACCACACATATTTATCAGGGAGTCTGTTCTTAGTTACTTCTCCAGTTAGGAAGTATTTCCAACTCTTTACAACTCATGTTCTTATGTACAATCCTGATGCAACCCAGTTAATCGATTTCTAAAGTAAATACTTTATTTTAAATTCAACTAACAAAATAAGGAAATATATATTATTCGCTTTGCAATATAAATTATTTTAATATATGTGCGCTTACTTAATAATTAACAGTGAAGTTTTATTATTATTAATTTTTCATGCATTACTGAAAATGCGAAATTTTAAGCGAGCAAAACCAATTGCAAAATTCATTTACATTAATCTCTTGCGTATTTATGAAGGTATGCCTTAAATTTGTAATATTTATTTTCAATCATGCCAAATACAAAAGTAATTTTCTCACTTTTAATTTTGTTTCTACACCGTACAAAATTTAATTTGCTTTTTCACAATAGCCATGAAATGCGTTACTTTTTTCACTGTTTGTTAAAAGCCGCTTAAAGTTTAACTAAATATATTTAAAATATTATTTTTTTCACTGATTTTTTTATGTTGGTTTTGCCGGGATTTTCTTCATATAAAAAAAAGACTTTTACACCGCAGCAAAAGTTGTGAAAAAAATTAAAGCGCTTAAGAAATTTTATTCGTGTTTTGCAAATTATGACAAATCACATCGATTGGTTAAATATTTACGGTGTTTTTTCCTATTTATTGGTAAACAATATTTAAGCCAATTATGCAAGCTGATTTTCACATTCATATCGCATGATTTTATTTTTATTTATTTATTAACTTTTTGTTAGTTTTTAAGTCCAAGGTTAAATGTTTTGTTTTTGTTTTTTTAATTATTCAAATAATTTATGCATGTCTGTATAGGGATTACGTAAATTATACTTTTTTTTTTGTAAATCTCCATTTCTCTTTTTCACTTTTTTTATATTCTTTTCATGTTAAGTATTTTTCTGAAGAAGATTAATTATTTTTGTTTATATCTGTCATAATATTTTACTGCCAGACATAAGATCATAAAAATGTTCAGTTTAATAATTTTTGAAAGTATTTTTTGCGATCTACCTACATATTTAAAATATTAATATTTATTTACATATTTTTACAGCTTGTGAAAATTAAGTAAACAATTAAATAAAAACATAAATGAAGATTTAATAGATGTATATAAATTTATGTTTTAGAAAGAAGCGCGAATTTTTCTTGGAACATACAATCTGAGGCCCAGTAACTTTTTCTTTACTTTTAAACTATCAGATTAATGGGGCCGTTGTAAACAAGTCTTGCCCGGAACCACTGTTTGTGTCTCTGAAAAGCCGCTATTCAATCAATCCCATTAAAAACACTATATTGTGTGAGTTTTAGTGAATTATAATTATTGCATTTACAACGCATTTTCATTTGCAATTAAATTAATTTGTAGTTGTTGAAACTGTTATGATTTGTAAATTTTCAAATTGTACTATTATTAACTTTCAATTGTACCACATAAAATACAAAATCAAAAATTAGGTTATCATGAGCTCTATAAATTTGTTAATATTTGATATTTGACTAATTTTACATATTGAAATGCTTGGTGGCAACTGTTGCTGTTACTGTTACTATTGCAACAAAGAAACAACTGCTGCAGCGACAATAAAAATAATAATAATAATAAAAATAAATGTGGTACACAAAAATGTTGCACATAGTCATATGTTAGCACGAGTCAAACAACAACAACTACAAAAATAACAAAAACATGTTTTTTTGTATTCCCCTTTACGTTATGCTCATGCACAACACATGCAACATTTGTTTCCTCCGCTGTGGACTCTCCTGGTGTTATTTTTATTATTGTACGAGTATAAATTTTAATTTCAATATGAGAAAAAAAACAAAAACAGAAAAATGTGCGCAGGTTGTTATGTCATCGAACCGGTCTTCTTAATATCAGTTTCGGTTTTTGCTTATTTTTGTTGTTGTTGATATTTGTTTATCATTTTTTATTGATGTCGTTGTTATTTTTATTGACTTTTTTAATTCTTTTTTCATTTGAGATGCAAATGTTTTTTTTTTTTTTTGAGAGCCTCAAGGGTTTTGAAGAAATTTTTATTCGATTTGTAAGCTCAGATTAAAGTGTTTTTTTTTTACTGTGAGCTTATTTAAGGGGAGGTTATGAAAAATGCATGGACTTTATTCTTCTATCAATGGAAAGTAAACTCCAATTTTATTTATCACAAAAAAAATCAAAAATGGTGGCTCCGGCTTCTATCAAATAAAGCCATGTACGCGTGCTTTAGTCTGCGTCAGGTACTCCACAGCTTTTGCAAAACATCAGAATAACACAATGCCAACACAATGTTTGAAAAAAATCATCATTTATTCTTGATTGTAAATAATAAACTGGAGTTTTAAAATAATTTTTAGAATTATATCGTTTCTAGAATAATCTTTAAGTTGAGCATAGAGTCTTTTGAAACAGTGCTATAGTTTCTTCAATATTTATATACAAAGCTATTAAACTCTCTCTGACTAGAAAATAAACTTAAGCTGTATAGTTATAGAAATTGCAGACCTGCATTCTTCCTTGGTGAAAATGCCAACAATTCAATTAACACATTGAGTGCCCAGCGGTTTTAATCAAAATCTTGTGGGAAAACTCATAGAAAAGTGATATGAAATGAGTTTTCTATGGTCCTGAAAGACTGAAAAAAAATTTTCGTCAAAGGATAATCACATTAAAAATTTTGTTTAGTGTTGCACAGAAACGAACAAAGTGGAGTGAGGGGAAACCACCTCTGTCGTACGTTTTCGTACGATGTGAGATTGGAAGAATCATTTGGTGTTGTTCTTGCGACGTGGCACTCAAAATGTTAAGGAGTAATTCTCACTTTTTATTGATCCATTGGTAGACGCTTATAGATTCTCTATTATTATTGCTATTAACCACTAGTAAGTGTCTGCATCCTTTGGTGCTCCTAACTAATACCTCTGATATGAGCTTTTGCTTTCAGTTTAGATACATGGTCAATTGTATTTATCATATAAATCAATATGTCAATATTGTTTTGTTTCCGAAACTGCCATTTATTTTACTTATGTCCATAACATAAGTGAAATACAAATATCTCCTATGAATTTATCACTTTCTGCTTTCTTCTTCTCAAAAGTTATTTCAACTTTCGCAAACTTGACTATCGGGGATTGTGTTATTGGTATTTGAAAAATAAAAAATGCTAATTAATATGATCGGCATGCAACGCAACAATAACAATAAAAAGAAACCACCAACAACATAGTAAAGTAAAAGTTTGTTTTTTCTTTTGTAATTGTACAAATAAATTAATAAAAACACTACAACAACAACAGCAAGTGCAAGGTAAAACTTGCAAATAAAAATAAAATATTTGAAATTCAAAAATTTCTGCGTGTATTTTTCACATAAAATGTTGCAAATTTTGGAAATATTTGGTGCTGATGAAGATTTCTGGAGACATGTTTATATATTTTCAAAATCTTACTCGCATTGTTTATACTTTTATTTACGATTTTTCATCGCTCCAAACGTAGTTCATACAATAAAACACCCTTTCAAGAGACTTCGCAAAATCAACAGCTTTCTTGATGTTAATATAGTGCAATTCCACATTAATAATAACTGCATCAGGAACAAATTTGTCTCTCAAAAAATTAACCACTCAATCCCTCTCTCTCTTTCATTTTTTCCTTTTGTATCGAAAACAGCAGCAATTTTTTCTCTCCGATAGCTTATTTGGAAAATTATTTTTGAAACTTCACACCATTTTTTAACCCTTTCAATACCAAATAAACAATTTTACAAATGTGTTGGTGGGCTCTAAAAGGGTAGAACTAAACCGTTATTATATAAGACTAAATTTGATAATTCTTAAATGTTTTCCTCTCTGAAATTAACAAATAATATAAAGCACTCTGGAGGACAGGGGTTTTAACACAAAAAACTGTGTTTTCTAACATATGAATCGTGGCAAGCGTTCAATCTTTGGAGAATATTTAAAAATAATATTACATTGTCATCTTACCACCATTCCCTAAATCAGCTAATGGTTTCTTGACCATGTGTGGAATATAATTTTCACCTCGTCGTGTCTGCAGTATCGAACTAAAATTGTGTATATTTTTTTCTCATTGATGGTATAACGAAAAAGAGAATTTGTGACAATTTTCACATCGCAAAGTAAAGTGGAGAATTCAAAGAATCGGGAACAAAACAATCGGTCCCGATCTCGTTCAGAAAACTGTCCTCGGAAACCGGAGACGAATAATCACATTAATGTACGAGGAAGCTTTGTAGCGAGAGATATGAATTCAAAATAATCGGACAAGTTTAGAAAATTAATAATCATATTCAGTTTTTTATTAGAAAGATCGAGAGCTTAGTGTACAGCATGCACCGTTCGTATGCACAGAAAAAAAGATAGCAGTAAAAAAATAAGAGCGAATGAAAAAATATGTAATGGTAGTATAACATTAAAGATGAGTTTAGCGTTAAGTTTACATGGTTGCCAAATTACTTTAATTTTAATTTTAGTACAATTTAGGAGAATTCTATTGCGATTTAATATTGACGAACTTTGCTTAAGATAATATTAGTAACTAAAAATTATGAATGTATTTACAATATAATTATGCCTGAACAAGCTTCGTCCAAAATGTTTTAAATTTTCTTCAGTTTACAATATTTTTAATAATCGTTGACCCATTTACTTGAACACTTCCATTTTATTTTTTGGGAAATTTTTTAACATATTTAACTAAAGTTTGAAAAGCAAAAATTTCTTGTAATTGAACTTTACTTTGAACGTGCATATTTTTTTTTTGTTTTCTTTTTTTGAAATTTACTCACACACACGCATGCGCATATATTTGTATTGTGCGAGTAATTACGGTATATAATTTTTTGAATGGCGGCGCGGCGACACTATCCATTACTATGTACGTGCCTTCCATCATTGATGATGACGATGATGACGACTATCGATGATGATCATGATGGCGATGGTGATGGTAATGATGGTTTTTTATTTTTTGGCTTCAATGAAATGAATGTGGCCAATAAGTATGTACTGCATGTAGTATGTGTGCGCATACGAGTGCCACCTTGTATTCAAAATTAGTTACCATTCACTTTGCGTATTTGTTTAAAGTGAGAAAATAAACGAAACTACATATTTATTACTATGTACAGTTTTTTGTATTTTTTCATTATTATTTTGCTTCGGCTTCAAACGGCTATACTATAATCTTATTATTTATAGTACATATTTTTTTATTTATTTTTAATTATGGTGTTTGTAATTTTTCTGTTATTTGAATTTTCATTTGAATTCAAATTTGTCTGCATATTTTAATTTACCGGTAGTTCATTGACATTTTGGCCATTTGGCGCAATAATATTTACAGTTATTTAAACTGTAAACCATATGACGTTTTCAGTTCAATATTTGTACTAAAAACACCCAAGTTTATTGAACCTCCCCATTTTGTGGCGGTGGTTTTGCCAATGCATTGTATAAAAAAAATAGAGATTGCAATGCAACTGCTAATTGAATTGCATTCACGCAAGTAAAGTAGACTGTGAAGTGAAGAATAGCGGAAAATATACGGAAAAATTATAATTGAAAAATAAAAATTACAACAACGTAAAGCTAATCTATATAAATCCATAATGACTTTTGCAACTTTTTGACATTGAAATCATTTCCTTATACATATACACTGCATCAAGGAATTGTACATACAGCAGGAATACACGCGCACAATTCTTTGGTGCTGTGTAAATACAAATATGTAATGTAATTCACCTTTTGATGTATATTTATATCCACCATTTTCTTATAAATTTTTCAGATATTGATAACGATCCAAATCGCGCTCCACCATGTGACCCCACAGTCTGTGTGTTGCCCGACTGTTTCTGCTCAGAAGATGGTACTTCAATTCCCGGGGACTTACCCGCCAAGGATGTACCCATGATGATCACCATCACTTTCGATGACGCCATCAACAACAACAATATTGAATTGTATAAGGAAATTTTCAAGGGACGCAAGAATCCCAACGGTTGCGACATCAAGGCAACCTATTTCACATCACACAAATACACCAACTACTCAGCGGTAGCGGAGACATCACGTAAGGGACACGAAATTGCTGTGCACTCAATTACGTAAGTTGAACGAGTTTATTTTTTATCTAACTTCATGCATGTCTTTAATTTGAAAACGATATTATGTTTCAACTTTTATCTTACCATTCCTTTCTCTTTCCTCCCTCTCTCTCTCACTTTACTTTAGTCATAATGATGAAGAACGTTTCTGGTCTAATGCCACCGTCGATGATTGGGCCAAGGAAATGGCTGGTATGCGTATCATTATTGAGAAGTTCGCCAATATCACTGATAATTCTGTTGTGGGTGTGCGTGCGCCTTACTTGCGTGTCGGCGGCAACAATCAGTTCACCATGATGGAAGAACAAGCTTTCCTATATGACTCGACCATCACAGCACCACTCTCGAATCCTCCACTATGGCCCTATACTATGTACTTCCGTATGCCACATCGTTGTCATGGTAATTTGCAAAGTTGCCCCACTCGTTCGCATGCCGTTTGGGAAATGGTAATGAATGAGTTAGATCGTCGTGAGGATCCAGCTAATGATGAATATTTGCCCGGTTGCGCTATGGTTGATTCATGCTCAAACATCTTGACTGGTGATCAATTCTACAATTTCCTTAATCACAATTTTGATCGTCACTACGATCAAAATCGTGCTCCTTTGGGCTTGTACTTCCATGCAGCTTGGCTTAAGAATAATCCCGAGTTCTTGGATGCCTTCTTGTATTGGATCGATGAGATTCTAGCCAATCATAATGATGTCTACTTCGTGACCATGACTCAAGTTATCCAATGGATGCAAAATCCACGCACCATCAGCGAAGCCAAGAACTTCGAGCCATGGAGGGAGAAGTGCGTTGTTGAGGGCAAGCCAGCCTGTTGGGTGCCAAGCACTTGCAAATTGACATCGAAGGAAATTCCCGGAGAGACCGTCAACTTGCAGACATGCGTACGGTGTCCGAACAATTACCCATGGGTGAATGACCCAACTGGTGATGGTTTCTTCTAAGTCAACGTACTCGAACCTATACATAGCAGTGCAGATTCTTTAGAATACATAAACAAATAAATCTGTCTACTTCCCCTCCCCCTCCACCCCCTACTCACGCCCCTTTCTCAACCTCCACTAAATACATGCATATGTGAAAGCTGTGTGAGAATATAACGCAAGTTTCTGTCTTGCAATTGACTCAAATCAAATCTATACTCTACAAAACTTACATTTGTAAATATTATCTTTAAAATGTCAAAAACAAAAATCAACCAACAGTGCTGCCAATCATACCCTGCTGTCATTTTTGACAGTTCTTCAAATTGATTTTCCTTTTCCCTCCCTAATTTACCTAATTATTGTTTTTTATATAATTTTGTTTTTTAATTATTTCATTAAATGCCCCAATTATGCAAGACTTTTGACTGACTTTTGAGCTGTCAAATCTTTGGTATTCACTTGTGTCCATATTTGTCGCTCGAAGTCGTTGCTGTGTTAATTTTAAAATTACGAAAGAAAAACAAAACACAAAAAATTTCCACTCAAAAACAAAAAATTTTATTGTTTCGAAAAGAAAAAGAAATGTTTAATTTGTAGTATGTTATTGTACGTATATTTAAATATTTTTTATTACATAATTTTTAATGTAAAACTACTCGTATCATTCAATTTATATGTTAATTGATATATAAATTGTGAAAAAATAAAAAAAAAATACAAGAAAAAAAAACAAGTTTCTTTTACTTACCTACATATGAGTGTATCTGTTTCACAGGGACATAAATATTACCACCAGATGGGCCAGATGATATTTTTTCCGAAAAACCCAAAGTTGATCATTTGAAATTTCTATAAGATCGGTAAGAATATAAAGAGCAAGTAAAATTTCTGATCCAAGGTCGACAGAAACTTCATCGCCAACACAGCAAGAAATTCGATTTGCCATTCTTCAAAAATTCAAGATTAACCCAAGAAATAATAGCAGTGCCACAAGTATCCACCAGTAGTAAGAAAATCATCTGGAATGAATGAGATACCAATATTTCTTTACAAAAATTTTAAAATGAAAAGTCAATCTTCTTTAATAAAAACCAAACAGGTGATAATGCTTAGTCCTATAAATATGACTCAGAAATCAAAGGCAGTCCATGGTATGGGGCCCAAAAAGTGCAAATCCACCTATTAAAAAAACGATTTTGAAGAATGTTTTTTTTGAACGGTTGATCTACCGCCTTTGCAGAATCTACTGCTGTTGTTCTAATTAATACCTATAATCTCCCTAAATATAAATAAAAAGAATTTAGTTTTGAATTGAATAAAAATTTATTTTTGTAGGTTGCCTGAAATAAGTCCCAAAATTGTTTAACACTTTAAAGCTCGTAAGTGGGTGAAAATAGGCCCCCTCCAGTAAGATATTTTTCTTGTCTCGACGTGCTTTCATGTTGTCCATTGGGACCGAATCACCCTGTATATTTGTATATACTCTTTTATATGATCTCATCGTAAAAGTACAAACTCTGTATAAAAAGTAAGAAATAAGGTATATTTTTACGATTTCTAGCTTTTCTTACTTTATAAGTGAGTTTCCGATTTTAATTTTGGTGCGAATAAACTTTTTTTGTCTAATATTTTGACCAATTGCCTTCGAAAAAACCAAAAAAATTCAAAAATTATATCTCGAAAACCTATCTCTAAAAAATCTTTTTATGCAATTTTCAATTTTTAGCTGGCCAAAGTTCATAAAAAAAAATAGTAGTTTCCTTAGCACAAAATGGCTGTGAACTAATGTTATTTTTAATAAAAGCAGCATATAAGATAATAACGTTCATTAAAGGAATCTAATTCAAACAAACAATCTATTCCGGAATTATCTGAGAGAATTACTTAAATGTTTTAGAGTAATGTCTTTGATAGGATATCATAAAAATGTAGATATATAACTCACATAAAATGAATGAAAGCGAAAAGCTCAGCCTAGGCCCTCCATGGACTGCCGTGCCCTAAAAGAACAAGATGATGCACAGATTACGAATCCAGTGTTCGAAGTGCCTACTACGTCAGACCAGGCATTATAATCTAGCGATTGAAATTTCCCGTCAATATTTTCATGACAATTATTTACTCCCCACCGAACTTCGGCCGAACATTTGAACAGAATCTACATTTTCCTCAGGCAAAAAATAAATCAATTATTTTTTACTTTTTAAATGATAAATTTGGCCTAATTTAAAATAAATATGTTTATGTATATTATTTAAGTTATAATATTTTTATTTTTATAATAGTATCATGTTTCAAATCAGTAAAAAAAAATTCAGAGCCGGTAACTTACAAAAAAAAACACTTATTTTATAATTCATTGAACACAAAATACATAAAAATAATAATTTGTCAGCATAAGAAAATTTATTCTTGTGTTCGGCTATTGTTCGACCCATTTTCGGCCGAAGCCCAACCAACGCCGAACACCAAATATATTGCCGAACTCTATTTGCTTTTAAAATTTTCGTAAAGTGAAAGAAAACTATAATCAATAAATAATTTCCATATGCAAGAACGTTTCAATTAAATTTTGTGTTATGGGGTAATTTCGGGAGAGATGGCGACCCTTTTTCTAAATCATCAGAAATGTAACGGGAATAACAAAAATAGTCCGTGTAAAGCACCACCTCTTTTTATTTTTAAGAACAATAAAACAAATTTTTAAGTACAATACAAGGAACAATTAAAAGCATTACGAACAATGGATTAACCATTTAAAAGACATTCAGGAAAACTGACGATTGAAAGCGGAATAATGAATAATCCACTACTCATCTTATTTCGTTTCTTCTCGGAATTAATGCAGCTTACATCAAAATAGAGCAAGTTTCGTGAAGCCATTTTTTTTCAAATGTTGCTTTGGAGCAGCCAAATTTGGAGTTGCTCCACTCCAGCTCCGCTCCAACCTCTTAAACACTTCCGGCTCCGCTCCATTCTCCGCTGCTAGCTCGAAACTACATATAATTTTCCTAATATAAATATATATTTTTTTATTTTAAAACCATATGTATATATCGCTACCTTAATTTGCCCCAATACCCGTTATTCAAATTTTACAGGAAAAGCAAAAAAACTTTTAACATAAAGCATTTGAGAGCAGTTCCTGAAATTTAAATTTAAGGAACAACTAGTAAGTCTTGGGTACATCTCTCCAAAACTTTCGATACATATGAAAGTGGGCACTCTTTATCGGCTGGGGCAAAAGTTCTCAGAAACTGTATCTCTGACCCCTTTCGCTGAGTGTGATGAGGCGTTGTCGTATTGCAAAATCATTTTGGATCAAAACTCGAATGTTACCAAACGAAAAAATATGTGATACTAACTCGTACAACAACTATAACGTTTTGAAGGCTGATATTATAACAATAGAACCACTTAAGATTGTGAACCCCACCCTCCCCCCTCATTGCATCTTTTGAAAAAATTAAAAATTATTAACCGTCACACCTGGCTATCAAAATTGTATATTTCAGACGTCTTTGTAAATATGTAAATAACAGAATTACTTCGATGTTGATTTCTCTTACCATAACCATTACTGGCAATGGAATATTTCAATTACTATTTTCATTACTACAATGGAAATGACAATGAAAAGTTCAAATACAATTAATTATAAGCAAACAATAGTTGGAAAAATTAGAAATCGGAGCAGCGGAGCTGTTAAATTTTCATTGCTCCAGCTCCCCGCTCCGCTCCAAAGCAACAAATTCTTGTGTTCTCCCTCTTGAATCGATGCGCTACACTCAACACAAGATTCTTACCTGGAGAATTGAGGCGGAATTTTATTAACTTTCTGTAAAAACTTTTTAAAATTTAAAAAATTAAAAAAATAAAATGTTTGTTCACATAAAACTTGATTGTTTATAAAAAATTTGAATAAAAAAAAAACATCGCGTTCAGCTAACTATGATTTTTCTCAGTTTAATATAGAGAAAAACAATTAATTTATAAGACCGTGACTATTCCCCTTCCATTTGTAAGGGAAAAATAAAAAATTCAAGAAAAATCAAAAATGCATTCCCACATGATCTACAACTTATGCTTTAAGATTAGCGCTCTCACAGCGCTTACTCGTACAAGCAGTCGAGAAAAAATTTGGTTTTCTAGTTAGCGATTGACAGAAGCACGCTTTATATTTTAACCCTGTATGAATCAACACTCGCACACCAAAAGACGTGGCTGCTTGAAGAGATGGTGCAAGGGCGTTCCATCTCTCCCGGAATTACCCTATGAGAGTAAAATATTTTCATTTCTGATTTGCTGGAAATGCTACAAGCGAGAGATTACACTGTACAACAAAACTAAACTGTCTAAGCTGTGAGCTAAGCTTAATAATAAAAGCGCTGATCACGAATCTGTAAAAATTTTTTTTGGGTAGGTCAAACACTAAACGGCTACCTTCGGTTAAGGCAAACAAAATATCTCTAAAGGAGGGAAAACTACACAACGGGCTCCAAAAATCAATTTTTTTTAATAAATCAATTTTATAACTATTCAGAAATATTCCTGTGAAATTTCAATCCCATATTTCGAAAATTGGGTATGCGTGGTAGCTAACTCGCTAGAACTTTGAACGTGTTTTCCCAAAACCATGTTTTTAAAACCGGCTTTTTTAATTTTTACGCTATTGTTTACAAAAAATTGTTTTTTGATCTAGAAACATGTCCCGATTCAGATCCTACTGGACCAAAATTTTTGCAAAATAAGTTTCTTTCTATGATTGTATAAATAAAACCCTTTATTGGTTTAAATTTTGATGTTTCTAACCATGATTGTTTTTTTAAACCTTGCACAAAGTTAAGTGACAATTTAGGCCGTCTACATATATGATATTCCCCTCTTGAGGTTCAAGATTCATTCGGCTAATTTAACATGCTGATAGGTTTCCTTAGAGAATTTCAGTTTTCTACATATATTATGTATTGGCAATAATTTTGATCATTGTTACATACTAAATAAATCGAATGGGTACAATTATGGTAAATTATAGATCGATTCGATTTAATAAGAGGAATTTAACATGCTACTGCATTTTCCACAAATGCTATAATTAATAAGTCCCAGTCCTCAAAACAATTTATTTAAATTTTATATACTATTTTTGATGCCAAATCCACCGAAATATTAGAACATTAAAGATTTATATTTAAGCTTAGCTTAAAACCTTTGTCTCTCATTTAAATGAAACTGAACTAACGACTTTAAATTAGCATATGCTTTATTAATTAAACCACTTAACATTTTCAAAGAAAACACCAAAATAAGACAAAAAAAAAGAAGAAAATATTTATTATAATTTATACCGAAGATTATAAAATCTACTAACTTACTAACCCAGGGACGTGCCACGGATTGTTTTAAATTTGCTTAATCGTTCTCTAAATAAACTTTCGTCATACACCACACACACATATACACACTCAAGCATATGAGTTGCGGTACGGTGTGAGTTGAACATCGAAAATGTTCATCGTTCAAATTAAAGACCGTTTGAAAAAAAAGTAACCAAATTACCCATTAATCTGTATTTCACGTAGGGTGCTTAGAGGAAACGTTACTGTACTAACCAGTTTTTATTATAATTTTACCAGTTATTTCAATCAGACTGGAAACAAACAAGGCTTAAATATTTTCTTCTTCTTTGTCATTAATATGATACTTACACTAAAAAAAAAAATCTGATGATGAAAAAACCGTGCAAAAATTATACTTTTTCATCACTTTTTAAAATTTTTCTTATTAACTTTATTTTAAATTATTTAAATAAAAAAACTTGAATATACAACGTTTTTAAGACGGACTAAAAGTAAAATATTTTTTCCTACCCCCATACAGATAGTCCCGAAAATTTGTATTTGTGAATTCTTCATTTTTTGTATCGACGAAAAATCATGTCTAAAGAGAAAGGATGAATGAATACATTAAAAAAAAAGTTCAAGAATCGTTTGTGGTTCTTTTTTAATTAACTGTTGACCCTTTCAGGACCGTAAGGAATCCAAAGATAGACAAAGAAACTTATAATTAATTGTTAACTTAACCCTTGACTGTAAGGAAACTAGATTCCATAGAGCAAAACCGAATCCAGATTCGCATTCTTCGACTCCCATTTTGTAAAAAATTATGAGCGATTGAAAATTAACAAAAAACCTAAATTTTTTCACTTTGGTCCGCTACAGTATCGTTACCAAAGCGATATTTGCAAATTTTATTTAATTAAATTAAAGAACCATTAATTCTCTTTCAAAAATCTCAAATTTATAAAAATTGATTGGATAGTTTAAAAAAAATCACACAAATTAATCTTGTGACAACGGCGTCACTATGGTACCCAAAGGGTCAAAGTTAAGACTCGAAATGGAGTGTGAAACGTATAGTAAGTCATTCGCTCTTTATTTAATGTATCGACCGCATCTTGGAAAATAAAAATTATAAATTTAAAATTGAAAAAAAAATCAAAATTGGTGTGAAAGTCAAAAAAATAAAAAATGGATATCGAAATAGATGAAATGGTTTATGAACTGAAAACACAATCGTTTGTGTGACTTCAAATGCTAAGAGGTGAAAAGATTTTCATATTTATTAAATATTAAATATGAAACTAAATTAATAATAACCTTTAAGTTTGTTGTTAAATAAGTTAAAAAAATAAATCAGTAAAAAGTACACAAATTTCTATTTCACTACAAAAAAGGTTTTTTCTTTTCAGTAATATATCCCCATAAAAAATCTTAAAAATCAATCAATACTTCTTCATGCTTTTCTCTCTGAAAAAATTTATTTGGACGCTTATTTCATACGTCAGCATAAAACCAATTACTAAAGTTATTAACGTCTATCTCAACCGATATAACGTTCATTTCTGAAACTCACCTGATTCATTTAAAAATCTCTTTAATAAACAGATATGTATTCTATGACACCCGCAAGGCAGATTCTGCGATGGCTCAGGAATTTTGCGGAAGAACAGAATTAAATATCATTCCAGGAGCAAATTTCGTAAAAAGCATCAAGTACGCAAACTGGGAGTCCAGACTAGACATTGATTCCGTGCCCATACCTAAATCAATTTTTGAAATGTTCCACTATTCTATTGATATATAAGTATATTCCACAACCATTTTTGATACAGAAATTATGTGATGCATACTTTTGGGCTTAAAGTAAAAAATATATAATCAAACACACATACTATAAAATCTCACACGACACCAATGTGCCATATAAATTTCCCTTCAGCCGCAAGTAAAGATGTTATCACATCAAAAATAAGTTAATGTATGGAAATATAACATGCAAAAAATTCAAGTCAAATTTTATCAAAAAAAAAAAGATGAGGAGCATTTTTATTGAAAGAATGTTTCTGTACATTCAAATAAATCAGGGAAAATTTACTTGAAAATAAAGACAAACTAATAGAATTTTTAAAGACAAATTTATTTGAATTTCAATGCCAATTTTCCAAAGATTGTGGATATTTTTCTTTAAAGAGTTTTTTTTTAGTGTAGTTATTATTAATAATGTAAATTTTTAAATTTATTTTTGTCTTTTGAGTTTTGGTACTCAAAATTAAAAAATCCATTTCTGCTCTAACAAAAATTTCAAAATGTGTTTATGTATATTTTTTTTATAATGGAAAAAAAGTGAAAACCTTAACTGGATTTGTCGCCTACATTACCATATCATATATTATCTCATAGTATCTTAAAGTATGCCATAGTAAATATGGTAAGTACCTATAACACTCGTTTGTCTGTGCGTCTCTTGCGTTTCGTTTTTAGACACGTTTCTACCAAATAGTGGAAGTGGCAGTCGTAGTATTCAAATATCAAAATTAAAAAAAAAATAAAAAAATCGATCAGCTTATTTTATATTCAGTTAATGCCTAATGCCAAATTGTTGCTAATTTGTAGGCAAGTATGAAAAACTTCAAAAACTTAATTCGCATAACATGTTTTTTTTTTGTTTTTTTGCACAGAAAACAAGATTTACTTTTTGCTAGCGTTGGCACAAATGATTATTTCTTCTTTAATATGATTGAAGAGGACATTTTCGGTACGAATTTCTCGGTAACCAAACGAGTTCATATGTTTATAGCTAAGGTATGCATGTAATAATTAACACGTGGAATTTTTAGCTGTAGATTTATGAGATTAAGTTGAATTTGGTAAGTTTTTTGAGTACGGCACATGTTAAATAGATTTAAAATATCCAATGATGTTGTGGTCAACATTCCGTATTTAAATTAGTTTTGTGAACATAATTCTTTATTTCATTTATTCTTATTAGTTATTATTTGAAGTTATTTTCATTACTTTCAAACTGATCTATTTATTCTCCTTTACTGCGTGATTGAGCATAATTGCATAAAGGGTATAAACGAGAATATGATGTTTTCCAAACCAATCTGTTAGAAGCTCTGAATCGCACATTTGACAGCAATTAATATTAACCCATTAATGACAGCATCCATCATCCATTGAACGAATATACTGAAATTTTCAGCACTTATTAGTATTAGTCCTAAATAGAAAACTACAAATTTTCAAAAAAATATCTTAACCCTCTAGCAGGACTATTTTTTTCGAATTAAAAATTTATTTAACCTTTAACTATGGAGGTGAATTTTTTACCTTTTAACTTCACTAAAAAATTTTATTAAAAAAAGGTTTTTTGATAATTACTTATTTTTTGAAAACAAGCTAATAACTTTTTTTATTAAAATAACTTTAAAATTTGAAAACTTTTTTTTTAAGTTCAACAAAACTGGCACATTATTTCACAAGGTGGTGTAAAATTTACCACCACCTCCACAGTTAAAGGTTAACTCACTAAGCCACAAACCCTTACACAATACCGTGATCACATTAGTAATATATAATAATTCCTTTTGTGTGTTTGCATGTTTTATATTCACCTTTGCCGGTATTTGTTTTTTGTTGTATATTTATTTTTTTCCCACCACACCGATAAAAAAAAAATATTTGGTCCCGCTTCAAGTGGAATTCGAACCACTATTCCACAACTCTTTCCTACAACCACTACTTTACCTTCCTTTCTAACCAACTCATCCACACACCACTATGAAATGTTATGATCAAATGAGTAATATGTAGTTACATTCATGCAAATGAAAAAGAATTTCAAACGCAAAGCTCATACGCATTCTTTTCTGCTTTGTGTTTGTGTGGTGGAAATCACAGGGAGCGAAATAAAAAAATCTTTGGCTTTGATTCTAGGAAAAACATAAATATTTACAATAACAAATGTAAGGGGAACAAATTTTTAATATAAAAATGCATTTTACAAGTAAACTATTAACTTTATGCCACCACTGACTTTATTTTAGCAAACAATAAGATCTATAATCTTTCTATACATAATTTTTATGTAACACTTATAGTTTAAGCAGCATTTTGCATTAAGTAGCTAAATTTTATAAAAAAGCTGACTTTGGTTCAAATAATGATCTATATTAAAGAAACTATTTGAAATTAACTTAAAATAAATATTGACTTAACTCGACAAATGTCCAAAGCAATTACATACTAATTTTCATGACAATCCGTTGCGAAATATAGAAACCTATTAGGACTAAACATTTAACAGAGCTCTATTTTATATATACAGATTTAAATTACATAAATGTAAAATATTATCAATTCCCTACTTCCTAATACATTTTTCAACTCCAACAAACAACTATAAATATTTTTTTTTTCAATAATTAAAATTATCCCATATAATTTTAATATCACCCATCGTTAATTGCTCGAAATCTGACCTGCAACTAACAATAGAATCCAAAACGAAACAACGCGCAGAGTACTGAAGCAACGGAACATGCAGCTCCGGTATTCATCTGTCGACTGAGTGGCATGAATACACTTAAAAAATGTTTAAGAGTCTTTTAAATTGTATCAAGCGGTTGCCCGCCTGAAGACGAACTTACCTGCTAGAGGGTTAACGTTTGTGGGCGTGGTAACTGTGCTAATTTTTACGTATGATATAGCATATTTTACGATTATAAACTCAATAAACAGTTTTAAAATATTTAACCTTGCTTCACTTTATATTCATTGTGTCGCTTAGACTTTAAATTTTACGTTAAGTAACGCATTTTTTCAATCTACTTTGAACAATATTGCTTAGCTTCGTATCATTTTGCACATTTTTTTAAACACTGCAAAAATAGATTTGAAAAAATGTAAACAAAATAAGTTTTAATGCAATTGTGAAAGATTTTTTCGAAAAAGCACAAACATATATACAGGGTGACAATTGTAAAGTGACGCAAGTTTAATACTCTGCAGCAAGCTTTGCCATTTACCGTTACTTTAATTTAAAAAGCAAATTCATTCATCATTGGCTTTGCTTTTAATTTCATTTGAATTTTTGTTATTACATTTTGAAATTTCCATAAAAATGGACAAGGAAAATATTCGTCGTGAAATTATGAAATTTCATTTGGCAAATTATAGTAGCCGTCAAATTGCAAAGGCTTTAAATTTGTCAAGTCGTACGGTAGACCGAGCTATTATTCGATATAATGAAACTGGGGGTTTTGGAGATAGAGACCGGGGAAAATTTTCAACAGTTGCCACTACTGGTTTAACAGAAAAAATTCGTAAACGAATCAAGCGAAACCCAAGGCGCTCAATGAGAAAAATCGCTAAGGAAGTGGGAGTAAACCGTGAAACAGTGCGAATCATTGCAAAATCAAAGCTTAATCTTAAGCCGTACAAGCTCCAAAAAGCTCAAGATCTGACACAAAAAAAGAAAGATTTGCGACTGCAAAGATGCAAGGCGTTGCTACGCTCCTCCGTGTTAAAAAATGTTGAAAATATCTTGTTTACAGATGAATAAATTTTCACGGTTGAACAACATTTCAATACGCAAAATGACCGAATGTGGCTAACACCATCATCGCAACAAAATAGGACTGTTGGCCGAGTTCAAAAGCCAGCTTCCGTTATGGTATGAGCTGGAGTTTCCGCTAATGCCAGAACCCCTCTAATATTCGTTGAAGAGGGTGTTAAAATTGACCAGGTTGTTTATCGGAGCATTTTAAATGAACATGTTCTTCCCTGGACCCAAGATACATTTGGAAATGAAAACTGGACTCTCCAGCAAGATTCTGCACCTTGCCACATGGCAAAACTAACGCAAACATGGATAAAAGACAATTTTTCTGGATTCATAACATCTCAAGAATGGCCACCATACTCCCCAGACTTGAATCCAATGGACTACTCTATTTGGAGTATTTTAGAGAGTAAGGCTTGTGCATCTCAACACCACAGTCTGGAGTCGCTGACAAATTCATTAGAGAAAGCCTGGACTGAAATTGATCAGGAAGTCCTGCGGCGAACAGTCCCACGATTTCCGGATCGATTGAAGGCATGTGTGCAGGCTAAAGGAGGTTATATTGAATGAGGTGGGGTTCAAATGAATGCTTATATATTCAGCAATGTTAACACTTAATTGCACTTAATGGAAGTACGTCCTTTTGAAAATAACTGCTGAAATGTGTGCGTCACTTTACGATTGTCACCCTGTATTTATGATGTATAAATATAATATAATAGCTATATGAGCTGCGGCTTCGTTGGTTTATTGTGTCCCTTGCTTACGCAATGAATAAAGCTTTCGATTGATCCACCACCTTTAGCGCATAGTTGTCTAATAAATAGCAAATGTATGTTTCATTTATCTCCATCAGATGCAGTTAGTTAAATATAAAAATTTCAGCTCACCTCTCCCAATTCGAATATCAAACTGCAAAATAGCTTAGGTTGATTCCAGGAAAAATTTAACGTTGAGAGAGACAGAACCCTTGCGCCATCTTTTGCACCTGCAAGGCAAGTACAAGTTGTAAATCATGGGAGAAGTGGAACCTTTTTTCGTAGTAATTTTTTTTCGATATTCCATTGAAAACTCATAGTTGTGTGAACTCTGATTTGGTTGATCTAACTTAGTACGTACTTAAATATGGACAACTAGTTGTCATAGTTGCCTCAACTATGTGAAAGTTGGTACCACTAGATTTGACTGCCCTCCCCCTTTGTTCACTGCACTATGGTAAAATTGGTTTTTCATTTTCAAAGGCGAGAATAATGAAACGCATTATAAATATCACTCGTTTGCTGCAAGACTGTCATAATAAAACGAAAATTGAGTTAAGTATGCAGAAATTGCTGTTATTTAATACTATACCTTTTGTAAAAGGTATTTTCATAACGGTAACTTATGAACTCTTCTCGTGAGAAGAAAATGTATCGTTATTGTGTTGATGGAAATCTTTAAATGCAATTTTCTCGAATATTTGCCTTTTGATTTGTGACAGTCTTGCAGCAAACAAACGATATGTTACTTTGCATTATTAATTTGTTTATAATCAAATTAATTTTTTATAAACAAATTATGACAACTTGTTCTATTTTCGATGCAAGTTAAATTGATTGCGGGAGAACCTCGTCGAAAGACGTTCTGTTTCTGTATGTTCTTGAAATTGTTTTTAATACTTCAAAGAATTGTTCCAATTGTTCTTGAACAATTCTCTCAATGTTCTTAAAAATTATTTTTATTATTCTTAGAAATATTCTTGATTAAAATAAACGATCTGATTTGCTATTTAGCTCTTTTATATCGATTCCCTAATTTATTTTCGCATTTCATGAAAAAAAGTCATGCCATCTCACAAGATTCCATAAGATGAGGATACTCGAAAAATTTATTACTCTAGTTTTTTACATCATTTTACATCTAGGCTAACCCAGGGAAAATGAAATATTTTTAAATGTTCTTATTTTTTATTTACATAACACGGTCTACAAAATTTTGGATTGTTTCAGACCCAAGACCCAAAATAATTATTTTATTGGTTATTTACAAATGCCAATAAAATCAATTTTTTTTTTAAATTCTCACTAGATTAGTATAAAATTAAATCATTCACATTTCAAATGGCTATTCTCGATTTGCTTTTTTCATTGAATAATGAACCATATTGCTAAATTCGGATTCAGCATAAAAAAATCTACGAGAAAATATTTGAAGTAAAAGTAAAAAACTGCAACATTTTTAAAAACGGAAGCCGCGAGTTAAATGACTGCCTAGAGAGCTTGAAGTTATATTATTAAGTCTGTTCCAAAATCATGTATATAATTTGATCTTATATTTAGAGAATTTGTATAAAAAATCTGTATTCTTCAAAATTTCAAATAAATAAGATTTTTTAATTGAACACTAAGATTGGAGCAGATTATGTTTCATATTTATTTATAGATATTTTTCGAAATTATAAATCAAATAATAAGGGGTTATACGAAGATAGAATTAAAAAAAATTCATTTTTTGTTGATTCTATTTTCGTAATGTACATATACATCTGAACATTTCATATCTATCCGACAAACATTGTTGAAGTTACATGCATATTTGTAAAGACAAATTCACTCTGTATAAAGAGGTTTTAAAACTTTGAAAGCGTTTTTTTCAAAACTATGTTTTTCATCAGTCTCAAATTTTTACACAAGCTCCATAAATATATTTTTTAGTGTTTGATCGAAGATTTATTTTTCCGATAAGTAGTTATCATTTTATAAACAATTTAATCCGAAAGTTTTCATCAAAACTCAAAATTTTTGTTTATAATGCCGCCATTTTGTTCAAAATGGGTATTTTGATTATTCCTTCTATCAATTACTAGATAATACTTTGCATTAACTAAATCTTTTTGATTTAAGAAAAAAATTGCTTTTTTCGGCCTCCTAAGTTCGTATAACCCTTTAAATGGAATAAAGTTATAAATTCTGGGCATTAGCTCTGAACATCTGAACTTTCTGTAATTTCTTTTGAGCAGCACCATTTTTACACTAACAATCATTTCGTGCATTCTGGTTATGTGCTCTCGAAATTTGCGTGTTCCACTCATATTGATGTTTTCTCAAGTATCCAACATTCAATACTGTCCCAAATAAGGAATTTCAATCTGATGAACTGTGAGTAATAAACATGCTAGAAAAACGCTAAATGACATTTTATTTTTTTTTATTTTCTAAAATGCAAAGGCTATTTAAAATACACAAGGCACCAAACCAACCAAAAATTTAAAAAATTTGTATTTTTAACAAAATTATGTCACTATAAAAAAATATATTTTTAGAATTTATAACATAAAATAACAATTTTGTTTTAAAAATTTCAATCGGGAAAAGCGAGCTAAAGCCCGCACCAATCGCCTCCGTCTCCCTCTTTGGACCCGCCACTGATGTCATTTAAATTGTTGGTAGCAAAAACTTAAACACGCATGCATCATAAACTTTTAAAGTCAGTCAATTACAAAATGAAGGGAACCAAACTCAAATGAATGCAAATTAATGTCAAGGATTGTAAGTGAGAAATAACCAAACTAAACTTAAAGTAGGTAGGTAGTTTGTGCAAAGTATTTTTATAATTTTAACACCTCAATAAACTTAAGAGATTTAAACTAAAAATCTTTTGAAAGGTAGGCATTAACATTGTTTTTTTTTTTGTAAATAAATCAGCATTTTTAATGAAGCTTTTATTTGATCCTAATTGTAAACAGTGGTACTAAATTGAAATTATTTGAAACGCATTTAATCAGGGCAGATGAATCAAATCTTGCTTACTTTAAAACTGGGCCACAAAAGTCGCTTCATCGCAGTATTATCTAGCTGCAGTTTGGCTGTTCTTCCGCTAGAAGCAACGCAACTGAGATCCGGCACAAAGCGGAGATTGGATTGAAGAATGCTAATTGCTCTCAAACAATCGCAACGATTTTCATTGCTAAAGGAATTGTGTCGGATCACAGTTGCGTCGCATCCAGTGGGAAAGCAGGCTTACCTATCAACGCTCAGCCAAAACTACTGGACCTAGAAACTTAAAATTTGGACAGTTCATTTCCTTCTATAGCGTAGGACTCCACTGGGAACTGGGGACCACGAACGTTTGTGTGGAAATGCGGGATGGTAGTAGTGGTAACTGTACAGAATATTGTCGTTTTTTTTTAAAGAAGACGTGACACCACTAATGCAGTCGTTGTTGGGTATATCTTCGGTACCATTTACAGTACAGTACTGAGATTTGGTGCAAGGACGTTAGCTGACAATGCTGCAGAAAAAGTGGAAGGGGGGGAAGGCACCTTCCATTTAACCTTAAATTTTATTATAAAGAAATGAAAGGAAATGAAAGCATTATTTGCTAATGGGATCATGTGGGGAAAATATGCGTAGGCTTAGGTTAGTGGGTGTAACATATCCCAAGCAACTCTGATTTTGAGTCTAACATATGAAATGGAAATTATATGTCTCTGTCCTCTAGATGCTTCCAGGATCTTAATTCGATATCGTTTCCAGATAAGTACGTGGCATCTCCAATACAATTCAAATGCTTTTTAAATATATCCCCAGAATAGTTTACATTTATTGATTATTTTGTAAGAACAAGTCCATAGAGTAGGACTCTTCTTCTAAAACATGATTTGCGATGACAATTATACCGCAAGTTTGGATCATTTTAAAAAAAAATTCAAAAATAAATATGTTGAAGAAAATGGTGACCGGTGAAAGTCAAAAGTTCGGTTTTCACTGAAAAAATCGATAATTTTTCAGCTATAAAAAAAAACGGCATGTGTGGAGGAGCACAGCAAGGAAGATAATGAAAGTTTGTTTGTGAAGGCGGTATGTTGATAGTAGTTATTGGAGAGCCATAGTAAGAAAGGTGATGAAACTTTGTGTTAACATGTTGAATCAACATTGTTGATACTATTAGGTAAGTTAAAAGTGGTTGTGAGTCAATCGGTAATGATGAACGCAATGGCAGACCATCGACATCGAAAACCGACGAAAACGTTGATAAAGTAAAAGAAACTTTGGTCAATAACGGCAAATTAACCATCAGAGACTATTATTTGGGCGTTATGAGGCGTTTGCTTTAAGCAATTCGCCGAAAGAGACCAGAATTGTGGACAGGAAACTCGTGGATTTTGCACCATGATAACGCACCGTCGCACAGTGCCATCATCATTCGTAATTTTTTGACGAAAAATGCAACAAATACCATCCAACAGCCACCGAACTCAACTGCTTTTGCTCCCTGTGACTTCTTTCTGTTCAATCGAGGTAAAAAACCATTACGGGGAACGCGTTTCAGTAGCCGCGAGGAAGTAATGGAAAAATCGCAGGAAGCACTGATGGGCATACCGAAAACCAAATATAAAAAACGTTTCGAGGATTGGATCAAGCGCTGGCATAAGTGTGTTGCAGTCGATGGGGATTACTTTGAAGGGGACAATATAGATGTAAATTAATAATTTTTTATTTTTAATTTTCTGATTAAATTCCAGGAACTTTTTGATAAAGGTGGTATGATCATTTTTTTTTCATACTTTTTTTGTTGTAATTTTCGTATTATCGAAACTTTGCTAGGGCAAAATTCATACGTATGCATGAATTTTAAACTTCATATGCATGGACACTTCCTCATATGCAGTCTTCCTGATCATGTCACCTTCATTATGCATACAAAAAACAGGTCCAGTATGTTAATGAATATAGTAAAAGTATTTCTTTGTGATGCCAAAGTGAAAAAGCTAATAATAATAAAAAATTTATGTGGTTTAAAAAAAAACTCACACTTTCTTTAAGTTGCACTAAAATTAATAAAATCAGCTTACTGTTTCTTAGTTCAGGCCATTTTCATTATCTGTGCAATAGATTTAGAGTGTCCTAGCTTTAGTGTAACTGAATATACGAGTGAGGCGGTAATGACCAAAGCAGTATTGGATTGATATTAAAAATATTGTTTTTTCATCCTGCTTGTGAAAGAGTACCATTAGTTTGCAAAATATTATTGTATTGCCTTCAGAGAAAAGTTAGTATGCCAAAGTTGGTGAAAATTAAGTTGCAAGATTTCCTTATATTGTAGTGAAGCTAATACAAAGCTTAAAATTTGCATTGACGTCAATTTGAAAAAATATTTATTGCTTGATTCCCCAAATAACAAAAAATAAAAGCCTGCTTCTTTTCATAATTATAAATTTTAATTTACCGCTTCAATTTTTTTTTTGTGCGTGTGTGATAAATATTTAATTATTCTTGACATACAAATTGAGAAGAAAAAACCGCATAGCTTGAAATTAATTTATAATATTAGTTATTTAAATATTTCAAATATTAGGACACAAATTGTTAGCAACATTTCAACACAATTTGCCAATGTTGTTAACGCGTCAAATTTTGACTTTTGCAATAGTTTTATTTCTTCGTTTTTTTATTTAATTTTACTAAATTCAGGTTTTTTCGTTAATTTTTTTTTTTTTTTTTTTGAAAAGTTCAAAAATTGTATAATCTCGTTACGGTAACGAAAAAAATCATAAAATTTTAATTAATTTGAATCTAGTTTTAAATATGCATAAAAAACTATGATTTATCAAACCAGATTTTTCACCCAAATACCTCAGTGCCATCTTAGGGTCTCACAGAAATGAAATATGTTCATTAGAGTAAAAGAAGTCACTTGTAAAATTTTATGCAACTGGGGAAAAGGTCAATTTTAGACTTTTCGATTGACAAAAATTCGAATTTTTTTTTTGAATTTTTGTTGAATGGAATAAAAAAAAAGAAGTAAAAGAATATGAAAAAATAAATGAAATATAAAAAATAAATAAAATTTTGATATGAATTTCATGTGTATGTAAGAAATACCTATTTTTGGATAAATTTTCACACTAAATGTCATGCTGTTTATATCGCATTTAAAAAAAAAAAACAAAATTTGGATTATTATGTGGATTAGTATATTAAAATCATTTATTGAATTTAAATATTTATACATACATATATACATTTAAAAACCAATACTAGATATTTTTCACTCGGTTTTTAACATTTTTGCGAACAATTTCCGAACCATTTCCGCATTTTTCATAATTTACCCAAACCGCACTTGGGATTTTAAATAAATAAATTTTTAAAACAATTATTAATTTATTGAAAGCAGAAAAGAATTTTATTTTTTACTCACCACCAGCACAGTCTAAAACTATTGCTAATGTTTTTACCTATTACGGCGGTATTATTTAACATTTATTATTAATTAATCTTTATATGTGCACAATAATTTACAATAGATTAAGTAGGGAGATATTAAGCCTCTCATGTCTGCTGTTGCCTGTAGGCAACATTCACTTTGATGTGGCATAAAATAAGTTTTTAGCTAATTTTACTAAAAATAAGATATTCATTCAGTTGTGTTAGGTATTCTTCACGATTTCTGGTTGCAAAAATTGTTCGTAAACTATATAAAAATTGGGGAAAAAGGGTCATCCATAGGTTGTCCATAGCTCCATAGCTATGTTTTTAACCTTTAATAAAGGATAAACAAATCAATAAAGAGCGATGAAATGGAGTGTGTAAAAGTCGTAAGTAACTATAATTTTAGAGCAAAAGTATTCTATCAAGCCTCATTAAAATTCGGGCATGAAAGGGTTAAAATGATTCTACTTTCAAAAACTGTAAGATTTATTAAATTTTTCTTTGAAAAACTTACCCTCATATTTTCACTTTCAGAAAAATATTTATAGCGAAAAAAAGGTAACACATAAATCAAAGGATGACAGGGGAAAAAGATATTTAATGCACTACCAAACGATAATAAAAGTATTGAATTATATCTTTATTTAAAAATTATATGAGACAAAATATAAAAGAATGCCGCTTTCACCTCATCTTCCCCTATTATTATTATTGTTGGGTGTGCACTGCGACCTATGAGATCTATTGTGCTCCTTCGTGGACTGTAATTATGTGACCAAACCTTTTTTTACTTTTTTTTTGGTTGTCCATAAACAACTACCGCAAACGAAATTTGTTTTCGGTTACCCATAACCAATATCGCAACTAAAATTTTATTTTTTGGTTGCCCATAACCAATATCACAGCCAAAAAGAAATTTCGGTGATGATAATTGTTATGGGCAACCAAAAAAATTGTTATCTGTAAGATTGGTTATGGATAATCAAAATGAAATTTTGGTTGCAGTAATTGTTATGGACAAAAATAATGGGTATCAGTGACTTTTTAAAATATTTCTCATAACGGTTATGCCCGTGGTTTTTTCAAATCATTCATTGATTTACCTCTTGCAGTCGACTAAGTTTGTGACAGTGCACTATCGGGCCAAATCCATTTTAAGCTGGCCGAAATTAAGAATTTTGCTTATTTGTTCATGGAGCCATTAGGAATTACTGCCTGAAAAATAATAACGATCGGATTATTACCACACCTACCTCCCATACAAATGAAACTGCAAAAAGGGTTTAACTTGGTATGTATATATTATAAATAGGATTATTAAATTTTGTGTACTTATTAACATTATTATTGTCATATATCATGGCAAAAATGGGATAGAATGCGTCATTGCCATGTTTACCTCCCATAGAAGTGAAATTTTTGAACACTATAACTTGGAACTCATTGCAGATATTGTGATGAAATTGTTAATAATAGCATATTCATATATCATGGTAAAAATTATCATGATTTGAATGTTACGACGCCTATCTCTCATACATGTAAGATTTTAGAAATACTATCGTGAAACATAAAACCAGTATTTTGTAATTATATTTATATCAGAAGTAGGTGTGAGATAATGGTCCATTAGCACTAATTTCTGGCATGGCGTATGATTGTGGTAATTTATAGTAGCACTTATAATTTAATAGCCATATCTGTAATGCGTTAAAAGTTATTGCATTTTCAAAATTTCACATATATAGGAGGTAGGCGCGGCAATTGTCCGATTAAAAATCAATAAGGTCTTGGACTGACTCCGTTTACCAATTATTGTCTGATTACCATTTCAAATGGAATAAATAGATAAAACACCTTAAATAACTAATTATAATTTTAACAAATCCTAAGTGATGTCATATTTTTGTTATATGCTTGTTATAAAAGTTGTGGCAAAAAATTGCAAAACACTTATATCTTATTTTAAAGTAGATGCTTTGCAGAGTATGATGGTTTATATTTTCATCCGAAGCAAATCGGACCTTTTTTCTCATCCGTTAAAAAAATAAAATGCCAAAAAAATGTTTACTTTTTCATTACATTTTTATGTATAAGAAAATGGAAAATTAATGTTTTATCATATCCATTGAAAGTGTATAGTTTTTTCTTTAATATGAGACCAAAAATAAAAGTCTATCTTTAGTATTCGCTAAATCATTACACTTTGTGTAGAATAGCTTTCCATCAATGTTAATACTACAGACAGGATATTGCAACTTTCGACGTTAGGCTAATTAGAATATCCTGTGTGGAATATCATGACAGATTTATGGAGAGCAGTCGCGTACATAAAGGGGGTTTTGGGGGTTCAAAACTCAAAGTTATGATCTGCTAGTGAAATTTAACGATGTTTTGATGGAAAATCTGTCAATTTTTTACAAAATTTCCATGAGAAGAATTCTTTAAACGAGTTTTTTTTTTCCATTTTTTAGGGGTGGTAATTTCTGTTTAAAATTTTTATATTATAGAGCATTAAATGTAGATTGATTTAAAAAATTATTATTTTTAAGGAAAATAGGCCGTCTCAAAGTAAAAAAAAAAGGTTTTTTGAATTTTGAGTTTATTTATAGGTAGACGAATCTTTATTCAGTAAAATCGCGATAATTCGTACCCCATTAATTCGAAAATCCCAATAATTTGCAAAAAACTGTTGAAAAAAATCGCTTTAATTCGCAAAAATTGCATACATTTTGGTCCCTATATTGTCGTTATATCGTATTTTTTTCAGTATTCATAATGCAAAGTAAACATCTATCGCACTATGCATGGAGGGCAGGAAGCGACGATAGGTTGCATAAAAATGTCGACAAAAATTGAAAGCAGAGGTGTATTTGTTGATGATTACAGGTAAGAAAACTTTAAAAGCGTGTTTCTCCAAATCAAGTTTTTTGAAGTGGTAGAACTGATATCTTGAGTTCTACTGAACTACTTTTGAAGCAGCAAAATGCGTTTAATTGGCAATCTTCATGACTTTTGTTTCTTACTTTTCTATGAGAGAAATTCCAAGCAAAAATATATGTTTTTTCGTTTTTGGGAGAAAAAGATCCTAAAAAAAGGGGGGGAAAAAAAAGTTCACTTTTTTGTAGATTAGCATATAGAGAAATGTCTAGCAAAGAATACATTTTTTAGTTTATGTTTAAAAAAAAAAAAAATCGAATTCAATTTGTCAAATTTTTATAAAGCTTTTTTGCTTAAGCTTTTGTCTGATTGAACATATTTATAGTTTCATAAAAAACAGAAAATAATTCGTTTTGCTTTGAAAAATTGCCTCAGTTTTTTTTGTGCAATTTGTCTAATTTAGGCATGCCTAAGCTTAGGCAAATTTTTAACAAACTTAGGTGTTTTTATACAAGTTTTCAACTTCATATAAAAATTCTATTCAAGTCAATTTAGGCAAAAAAGCGAAAGTTTTTCTCCCCCCTAGCGTACGCGTCTGATGGAGAGTAAGCCCATATACTTTTGAATTCAAAACGAGAGTAGATTTTATGAATTTTGGCCAGCTAGATTATTATTATTTTCTATGTTCTTCAAAATTTTTACTGGTATGCCCAAAAATTTAAATGGGTATCGTATTATATTTACAGTAGATGTTTTTATGTATTATCCACGCTCTCTAAACAATCCCTTTTTTCAAAGTTTAAGGGTCTTTCTGGAAATAGAAGTTTGTTGACAGTGCGGCTTTGAACGATTTGAAAAAAAAATTTCGACGACAAAGATTTGCTCTTAAATCAAGGGTAACAAAATACCAAACGAAGATTATACAAAGCAAATAAAAAATTGAAAAAGTTCGTGTACTTGCATAAAAATCCGGTTCCCGGGCCTCCGGGATTGGCATACCTAATAACTATTACATTTCAAGGTGCGTCATAGTAATTAATAAAAATTAATTAATTTAACAAACTGAGTTAGTATGTAGACAATAACAATACAAGGTAATAACAATTAAATGAAGATGCAGCCAGCGTAACCAAAGACAACAACAATACTAAAAACAAATCTACTACTTTTTTTTAATTATTTTTTTTTTTTTGTTTTTGCAAAATTTAAATAATTTCTTTTACAGTTTTTAAATATTTTTATATTATGTAATTCAACATTTTGCGGAGTAAGTCGTACGTAGATACCACGCACGATGATGATCATCAGTGGATGATTACGACATCAACATTTTATTTCATTAACATCTACCACTGCCGACACAACAGTAACGAACCCAACAACAGTGCAAACAACACCCAGTTAAAAAGTTTTGTTTTTTTGTCTCCATATATGTAAATAAAAGAAGATGAAAAAATAATAAGAAACAAATAAATAGAATTAATGTTTTATAAATATTTATTTTGGCTCATGCATATGAATGAACACAAAGATGGATGCATGCGTGCATTCAAATGAAGCTGCCACGCATGCGCACAGATTGCCATGTAAATGACAATGTTAATGCTGATGATGAATAGTTGCTCGTTTATCTATCATTATGATTGTTGTCGCCTTTCAACGCCCTAGAGAAGCATCATCAGTAAAATTAGTGACTGTGGAAGTAGCATATATTAAATTTCTCTTCTTGGTTTTTATCAGACATCTCCATCTACGTCATCAGTGTTCATCAGCGATTCCACTGTTTTTCATTTCATTTTGTGATTGTTGTTGTTTGTATAATAGTACATTAGCTTCTCATCTCATTTGATTTCATCTCACCTCAGCGCATCTCATTAATTTTTCGTTTTGCTGGACGGTTGGTTGCCTGCCGCTGCTTACTTTTACTTCAGGTGCACGCGTGCGCATAAATTAACCTCGCATCTTATGCAATTTGACTTTGGGTTATGCGCTTTTTTCTTTATTTCTTTGTTTCTTCAACTGATTTTCTTTTTATTTTATTTTTTTTCTCCATTTGCTTCCTTTATTATCAATTTCTTTTACACATTTTTTTTTAATTTCTTCTTTTTTTTTTCTTGGCTTATTACTTTCCGTTTACGCCACATTTTTATTGTAGGTGCATTCATCTCCATTTTTTCTTGGGCTTTTTCCAATCATCTTCAAGTTTATTGCAATTTTTATTGTGGTTTTATTTCGACTGCATTTTAACATTTTGTTATCTTTATTTTTAGCATTGAATATATTTTTCGATTTGTTTTTGTATAATTACTTGGCGATTTAATTATCTAAATTGTATAATCGGATTGAGTGATGCAGTTTCGCAAACGAGTTCCTTTCAAAAACGAAATTATGTAATGATGTTACATCGAACACTTCAACGAATATGACGAGATTTCAATAAGCCATGAATCGAGTGGAATTAGTTCAAAGGTTTCTGGAATTATCAGCAGCATTTCTTATTCTTCTTTTCTTATTGGTAAAATAGCCCGTGGTCTAGGTCTAGTTTTTTGCATCCACTCATCAGTAAATGGAATCGATCAGTCGGGGCTCATGCGGTCAATTGTTGCAGTGGCAATAACTTGACTGGATATGAATGGATAGACCGAGGTTTATGTAAATATTTGGCCCTACCAACATGAAGGCAGATTCACAAGCAAACACTAAGATTCATGAGAAGAAAATCTTATTTAAATAGATAAAAGTATATTTTTGTCGTAATCCATCCAAATGTGATTTCAAAGTCATATTTTTCTTTTGTCCTGATGCTTCTAGGCAGAGCATAGGGCCATAATGAATCGTCTTCATCGAATGCGATCTTTGATTTCTTTCCGCGACTTTCCTGAATCATGAATTTACTTCTCTAACATCCTGTTTCATGTGAATTTTGATCTACCACGCTTTCTGCTGCTTTGTGGATTCAATTCAAGAGCTTGGCGGCATATTTCCATCTGCATAGCTTCGTCGGCTAAAGGTATCAAATTGCATTTTTGGTGTAAATCGGCGTTTGGAGTTTGGCGTTTGGCCACCAGACTTTAAAGTATGCGTCTCAAGCATTTGTTGACGAATACTTGTCGTTTATTCATTAGTTGGTCAGTGGCAAGTCAGGTCTTGCACCCATATAGCAAGACTGATTTTACATTTAAGTTAAAAATGCAAATTTTTGTTGTAAATAGTGGAAATAAACGACGAATTCCAGATTTTATTCAGTTGAGCCAATGCTCCTCTCGCTTTTGAAATTCTTAATGTAATGTCTTCTTTCGTTCCACCATCCCTATAAATTATACTTCTTAGATATGTAAAGCTGTTGATGTTTTAATGTCATCGTTTAAAATTAATGTCCTGCCTAGAAGGGTTCAGCTTCATGCTTTTAGTTTTGGATATATTAATTTTTAAGCCGACCTTTTGCGACTCTAAAACAAGATCTTCAATTTTGGATATTATATCTTGTGTAATACGCTGCATTTAAGGCCCACGTAGTGCACACAAACCAGATTGATGACACACTCTCAAATGCTGTGCTGTGTGTGCAACGTGCCCATTCGATTGTACGACAATAATTCTTAGCGTGTTAATTTGGTCCACACACGACCGATTTCGCCGAAAACCTATTTGCCTCCGGACAGCCTCATCGAGTTTTTCACCTACTCTATTAAGAAGCACTTTAGTTAGTAGTGTTGATAGCGCCGACAACAGTATAATAGAGCACTCGGTGAGGTCACCTTTTTCACATACTCTCGCTTAGTCCCATTATATCAAGATTGAGCTTGTGGAGTTCTCTTGTGGCTTGATGTCACTTGCCTGATTCAAAAAGAGTTCGGACAATTCCAGATGCGAATGCGTATTCGGGCCTTCATCGTAAAGGTGTTGTTATTTTGCATTCGATTTTGATCAATCAAAATGTTTTTTAATTTTACATGTTTTCTGCACCTCCAAATCCTATGTGCGTGCTGCCGAAGCAGGTGGATTTTCCACACCACGGTGAGTACCACTTGGAAAATTAGTTAGCTTCGTTTTTGAACCAATGTTTTATTAATAATAAATTCAAAACAAAGCTAGTTTAATTAAACTGGATTTGGTTAGAGCAGGATCTTTACAGATAAAGTCCCGTATGTTTTCTCTTTACCAAATTTTGTTCTACATGATCTATTTTGTCCCTCGATCTGTACCAACATCAATTGGATAACAGCGAGACTCTTAACACATTAGATGGATAAGAAAATGCTTAGTATATACATAGAATAGAAGAATAATACCTTTTTGAAAAATTTTATGCCTTATCATGTTTCACCATAAATTTAAGCTTGCCGAACAACAATTTTTCGCTAGAGTCCTTTTTGCATTAGACTTTCCACCCAGGAATTCTAAAAAATAATGCGAATTTAATCGTAGAATGAAAACATTTAATTCAATCATTTTCATTTTATTTGAAATTTGTAATTAAAAAATCCAACAGGTTTTTACAAGAAATGAAATACAAAAAATATATCGTAAACCTGCAATTGTTAAATTGAAATGTCATTTTGCTGTCGAAAATTTGGAAGTTTGGCATTTATATATGCAGTCAAAAAAGCAAAAATAATCGTGATGCCTTTGAGCTGGTGATAAACTTTGACATAGTTGGTTTTATAATTTGTGGATACTGTGAGAAAAAATCTCAAAATTAAATATAAATTTTAAATATCTTTTTATCTAAATGTCAATTTAAATTATTTTTTTGTTTTGTTTGTTGTTTTTTTTTTTCGATAAATTTCACAAAACTTTAAATCTCAATTATTGTCATTTACAGTGGATTAGATGAAATTAAAAAGAAATTCATGAATTATTCAAATGTCATTTTCACTGTTATATGATTTTGCATATCTTACATAACTATTGGGCATATCTTTGTAAATTTAATACATAGAGTTGCCACATCTGTAAAGTTGCAGATGGATCATTGGATTGCCGACAGAACTAGTTACTACTACCACAATTATGGCTTAAGTGTCAATGCCGATATTTTCACATCCATTCATGTGGAATCGAAACTTTTTAATTTTGTTGTTCTTCTTTTTTATTCATGATTTTCATGAATTATGTTGAGTCTTGAGCCAAGGCATTTGGAGCAGATGCCCAGCACGAACGAACTAGTTGCGAACCTCACCGTCTCCTTAAAATCTCGTAATTTCCAGCAAATTATGCTATTGTTTTTTCTATGTTTCTAGTTATAGTTCATTATGGTAATTATGTTATTCATTTTGCCGTCGTTGTTAAAGCTGTCGTTGACATCGATAGTTAATTAATGTCGGCCATGCTTTCCCGTAGGGCTTGTGTGATTACGTGCTAGCAAAATCGTCGCTCGCTCGCAATTGCATTGTAATGCAGTGCACGAATACAATCAATTTAAAATTGAATCAAAACTAAAACGAAAAAAATTTTACAAATTAAATTGAAACTCAATACGTAGATTTCTAAAATGAAATAAAAACGATTGGGCGCATTCAATTTAGATTTTATTCATTCATACCTACTTTTAATTAATTAATGAATATCTATTGAATCGAATGAAGACCGAAAAAACTAACAAAATCAAAATGGAAATATTCATAAGGTAATCATATTTTCCTTTATAAAGTAAAATAAAAACATTTTCCCATTTTGCAGACGGCACTAGTGGGCCAAAAATTAAAATCGCGGATTCATTTCAAATACAATAAATATTCGTTTATACGAAAGTTTTTGTTTTTTAGAGGAACCCTATAAAACAAAGAACTAACTACTTCACACATTTATCATGCCGATTGCAAAACAAATTACTCCAACAAAATTAAAAATTTGTTAAATTTTTTTTGAAAACCATACGGTTTTTTCATGTTGTTCAGTTTACACTGTTGCAATTCAAAAGCATTACTGATGTTCATTATTTCATTATAAGTTGACCATTATTTTTATGCGTTTTATTTTATATTCGTTCTATTATGAATTTGTATTCTTTATCACTGTAGTAGTATTAGTGAGTGATAAAGAACAAATGTGAATAAAAAGATAAGTATTATACTTGAAAACTAAATTGACCGTGAATTGATTTTGGCCACGGCAGAAATATAAAATAGTGGAAAAAAACTGGAAAGCGTAAGAAAATAGTGATCAAAGACACTATTTAAAATCACAGTGATTCAGAAATCACTATCACTTCGGTCATCGTTATTAAAAAATCACTGTTTTGCCATCACTAAAAAGTAACCTAAAATTTTTAAATCAAAGGTTGTACAGAGCGCTTAAAATTCATCTATTTTAAATTCAATATGATGTCCAATTAAATTTTTGGACATTTGAGGTAAAATTTCGTTGAGCATAGAAAACAATGAATGGCAGAATACAATGTTACAAACTTGGCGGGATTTTGAGAGTTATACCATGAACGAATTAGACAAAATTTTTTGAAAAAAATATTTCCTGGACTCAAGAATGAAGATTCTATAAACAAAAAAAAATAAAAATTTGAATTTTTAATCCCAAATGCACCACTTTTAGGCCGAATCCCGGAATCCCGGGACTGCCATCTCTAGGAGTAAGAAATTGTGGCATTGTATTATTTTGCCATTGGGAACGGAATTTTGTTCTTTGTTTTCCTGCAATTAAGATAATTGCTATTTATAGCTAAATTGTAGAATATGATTCGGCGATTCGGATTCTGGGTTCTTCATTAAAAATTATGGAATGCATAATTCTGATGGAATGCATAATTCTGTTTTCAAGCAGAAATTTTTTGCAATCATCAAGGCCATGCCATTAATAGCGGTTAGAGAAAAATTAGCATTTGTGTATTTAGTGGCAGTGACGCTGTGCTTAAATCCTTGCTTAATGCTCCAACTACATCTAAACTGATTCTGCTTTGTAGATTCAGGCCAGACACAATCGCATTGGAAAATATAATAGCCTACTCTTGATATGCTTTCCTGCACACTCAGGAATCTGAGGAAATGAATCCGCTAACTTCCTAGCCAGAAAGTTTTCGGAAACTGGTTTCTTGGGCCCAGAACCCGTACTCTCTTTGTCGTCTACATACATCAAAGTCATCATTAATGATTGAGTCGATTTGACCCACAATCGTAAATGGTAGGAACAGAGGAGCTGTAGGCAGACAAAGATCGACTTACCTGTAATCTCGAAGCGTCTAATAAACTTTCTGTTGTCACTTAACAGTAAGAACTGTAAGCAGCTGGTAGGAGTATTCACTGGTTACTTCTCTTGGGCCAAACATTTAAATATTATTGGTTTGGGAGCCAGTTCTTTCTGTGCTGTTTGTGGTTCGGAGGAAGAATGTGATGTTTCTTAAATACTTCTTTTGTAGTTCCAAAAAAAAAGGCTAATTACCGGCTGCTCTTCAAGAATTTTCACTTTTTACCGAAGATTGTCGCAACGTATTGCGCTTTGTTTTAACGTTTATTTCATTATTTAAGTCATTTAAAAAAAATTCCGTTGAACAGCAGTTATATTTGTTCCCGATTTGTTGGTTTGGAAGTTTCATGGGGACCTGGGTCTTCGGAAACTTGATTTGGTCCATTTATGTGCGAGTCAGCTGTTTTCTTTTACCTGTTACCTTATTGAAAACCCGTACTCACCTTCAAATTGTTGGTGAAAAGTGACAAAAAAAGAAGCTATATTTTATAAACTTGTTATAAAGTAGTAATTAGATTGGGAGTCACACGAGCTTTGAAAAAATCATCTCAAGCGGGGTTGGAAATGATACCTCATCTTTCACCCTAGACGAATATCTCAAGTGAACAGCAGCAAAGACAACCATACGACGAAGGGAATCGCAGTTTTTTAAGCTTAACATTTTTGATACGCGACAACCCTATATGAATATCATATAATAGAAACCGGGAGAATAACAGGCAACACCATTCACCGTCTCGGTACAAACAGTTTTAGATAAAAAAAAATCGCCTGGGTCTTTTTTAAAAAAAAAACTCGAACAAAAACCGTGAGCACCCGAGTTCGACATTTTTTTAATCTGTAGCTCAGACTTGGTGAGTTAAAATTTTTTGGTTTACAGCAATCTAGTCGGCCACTACAAAAATGCTTATTACAAATATTTTGTTTCTATCTTCCGTATTACTCTAGATATTTTGGAAAAGCTGAAGACAAAACTGAAAAACGTTAATTTTACTACTTTTTGATCCATACATTTGTTGAAACAATAAAAACAAGTAACTTTTGCAACAAAATTTTTATTATTTATTGAATATTGGTAACACACTCTGTCTTTAAACGTGTAATCAATTAAATTCACTCGGGGCTTTTAATAAGTGTTGATGATATTACGAATGAGTTGGTTTTAAATAATATTTTTTCCTAATAGTATTAAAATCGAAATGAACAGCCTCAATTGCTTGCTCTCTATAGAACCAAAGTTCTTTTTAATTCTTGGCACAAAACTCCTCCACGTGATAAAATACCGCGTGAATTTTTGGTGTAACCGCAACCCCTAAGTCGCTGTAACTTTATTTGAAGTTAGCGGTTGCCTTTTTAAAACCTTCATGTAGAACTGCACTCTCTCTTTTTTGGTTCTCTTCTAAGTGAACCAAAAAAGTTGGTCAAAAAGTCTATAAAAATAATTTTTATATCACCTTAAGGTGTTTTTCTTTTCTTTTTTCAATTTTTTTTCAAGCCCGAGAAAAATTATGAATTCACGATTTGTTCTGCTTTTTTTGGGTTCACCCAGAAGAAAAATATATAATAATTAAATTTTTTTTGTTTTTTTTTTTTTTTGTTTTATTCAAGAATTACGAGCTGGATCTTTCCTGCCGATTGAAAAGTGTAGCGGCAAGATACCAATAAATCTGTTGTAATTTATTATTTTTATATCAAAACAATTTTTTTATTGCCTTTGAATATAAAAGAAAAAAAATACACCTTGAAATTCAAAAATTAAAATGTTTTAACTGATTGGTTCGATTGTAGGAAAATAACAGAACAATAGGCGGAACTTATCTCCTATTATTATTGATGAAGGTAAGAAAAATTCTGAAGATTGTATAAATTTTGTATCAAAGCTGTTTTCCAGAACTTATGGAATGAAATCACTAATAGATCTCATCGGCTAGTACGGAAACAAACGCTTTTAGCTAATAAACTTCGTAGAATGTTGCAATAAAAGTAAAAATTTCTAGTATATTTAAACCCGTTTCTTGTAAAAAGTAGAAGACATGCATTTCCTTCAATGAATTCAAATATACTTGTAAATCCATACATAAAGCACAAGGTTAATAACAATTAACAACAATTATTTAATTGACGTAGTTATTATGCTTGCGTAAAATAGCTACAATAATAAAATTAAGTTTATAGCTCACATTGAACTACCACCGTGCACACGTTTCCTCATTACAAAAACAAGTTTTCGAGTAGAAAACTTCCACAAACTTCTAGTATGTTCGAGTAGAACCGAAAGAAGTTTGTTTTCTATTTTTCTTTATATTAACCAGACTGTCTAGCATGGTCTGTGAAAAAATGTTGTTGCAATCACATAGCAAATCAATAATGCAATCGATAATTTATAATGCCACCACACCTCCACCAAACACTACAGCGCCTCACCTCTGCACCCTACACCGCGCACATTCAACATTCAAGTGGCAGATTATTTCAATATATATGAAAAGAAAAAATTCTTGGAATTGCATTTAATTAAAATTAGTATTAGCAATAGCAACTGCATAGCAGCAACAACAGTCAACAACAACAACAACCAAAAAAAAAACATTTTAATTTAATATCAAATTTTACATTTAAGTGTTACCAACTTGCCTGTGTATATGTGTGTTTATGAACGAATTATGTATGGATATGTGTTTCTTGCCATCAAGGTGTGGAATTCACCTACGGAATTTCGCACTGTTGTTGAAGTTGGTGCTGCCGCTACTACTTCCACTACAACATGCATACATACAATGAAGAAGACCCATCAGCAACTTAAAATCAAAACATTGCAATTGAAAATGAAGACGAATCACGAATTGTTCGCTATTTTAAAGGTAACAAGCTAAAGCTGAAAAGGGGAGAGGGTAAAAGTTGTGTGCAAAAAATGAGGAGTAGTTCACCTTCTTCTTATGGGGATATTGTAATGTAAATGCTTGCATGTAAAACGCTTATGAAATATGCTTTAATGAACTCACATTTTTTGTATTTAGATATTGCATTGATTTACACAGAGTTGGGTAAGAGTTAAATTCCATCTCCATTCCAATTACAAGGAACTGTAATTGGTACTTTAATGTTTTCAATTCCTTAGTAAAAGGAATTTAATATTTAAGTGTAATCAATTACTTTCCTGGAATTAAATTCCAATGTAGTTGGAATGATTCCTCGAAAGTAAAAAAAAAAACAAATTTCGGAAAATATTGTAAAATGCTTCTAAAAAGCCGTTACGAGCGAATCAGTATAAAGTGCGGGTCATCTCTCTTGTTACGGAATTTAATTCCAATTACAAGGAATTGTAAATGGAATTGATAAAAGTTTCAATTCCAATTACAAAGAATTGTAATTCCAACTAAATTGGAATTTAATTCCAAGAAAGTAATTGATTACACTTAAATATTAAACTCTTTTTTATTCAATTACATTTTCAATTCCTTTAAGGAATTGACGTATTTTTAATTACAAAATACAATTCCCTGTAATGGAATCGAACATTTTTTCAAATCCATTACTTAGGAATTTAAAAATTTTAATTACCGATTACAATTCCTTGTAATGGAATTGAAACTTTTATCAATTTCATTACTAAGGAATTGAAAACAAAAAGTACCAATTACAAATTTCCTGGAATTGGTATTATAATGTAATTGGATTTACCCAGCTCTGGATTTACATATGCACTCCAGTCAAAGATAATTTTCAATTTAGCGTTATCCATTACTTCGCTAAAATATTAAACTAAATACGAAAAGAATTTGATGCAGAAATAAATATGGAATGACGTTGAATTTCAAAAGCTTCTGCTAGAAAATTCGAAATTTTTAATTGTGACGAAATAGTCGAGACGGTGTGGAATGAGTGATATGTGCATAGTTAAAGCCTTTAAAATTCGTATTTATTCATACATATGAATCTAATCAATCTATGTGTAAATGTGTATATAATACACGCAGCTACTCCAAAATAATTTTTCAGTATATTGGCTTCCTACTAAGTAAGTGCCTGTAAGTACATTAATACACATGTACATTATAATATTCATGGTTTCAAAGTTACTCAAAGTCATCACTACAATCTTCATGGTTTTTGGGTGGAACCAAAGAAGGCGTGTAGTTTACCGTTTATAGAAAGAATGCCATTTGGAGTACACATGAATGCTTCAGATGCTTTTGAGAATCCGTATAAGATTGAAGGTTGTTCGAAACGCATGCTCCGCTAGGAAGTTCAGATTGATGCAAAAACTTAAAGACCTCCAACCAATATCGAAGTATAATTGTGCAAAAACAAAAATAAAACAAAATTACTCTTTTCTTTTTGCGGTTTCTAATTAACTATGATTAATGTTAATGGCAGTTAAGTCTTTTCTCACCAGTTTTATTATTTTAAATTTATCTTTATTGTTATATTAAAGCTGTCACTTTTATTTTGTTGCTTCTTATTTCTTGGAAACTGTAAACAATAATTATTTTGTAATAATAATATAATTTTGAAAAATGTTGCATAATTCCAGTTCGCACAAATTTTATTAATTTTTGGTTAAACTCAATTAATTTAAGCTTAATTTGTTTATTGCAATTCATGACTCATTTATTTGTTTTGTATAAAATGAAAAAAATAAAATAAACGATTACAGAATGTCAACAGAAAAAAGAAGAATGCGATCTGACGGATTTCAGAAATTAAATTCATTTAACAACATAAAAGTAAGTAACATTTTAACAACATTTCTCAAACACAAATTTTTCTGAACGAAATTAAAAGTTTAATAACCTTTTGTTTTCACAAAGTTATTCATAAAAAAAGAAGTCAGAAGGCGATTAGCCACGATATGATATGCATGCATGTATTTATACTTATGAACAGTGGCGGATCCAAGGGGATCCCCATTGAAATTTATATATCACAAAATTATTTTAATTGATGGTGTCTAAAATGTACTCAAATATTTTTTCTGGCTTTTGGTTCTAGTTTTAAAGTAATAAATACAATATTATAAATTACACTGTGTGACAGTGAAAATATACTTTCCTCGAGACATAGCTCAAATTGTAGATCTAATCAGGCAGAAAAAACTGCAAACTTAGAATTTTGAATTGAATTGCATGCTTGGATTTTGAAAATGTATAGCTCGTTGGAAACAGAATTGAATGTAGATTATTTTCATATACTCTTATATATACACTGGTAAACAAAATAGTCGTTTAAAGTGCAATTCAAAATTAAAATTTATAAAAAATAAAATTTTCCATATATTTTTCCCTCTAATTAAATAAAAAGTTACTCATCAGATAAAAAAAAAAACCAAGTTACAGGCAAGTATATTCTTCAACCTATCAAAAATGGGTTTTTAAACTCTAAATCCAGATTTTGAGGGTCAATTCTGAGGTCAAATACTGAGTATGCAGTTATTTTCTGCTAGACTAGACCTTCGACACGTGCAAACCTCGAAAAAAGTACATTCAAATTTTTATAGAAATTATATAGTGAAAAAGTTTTTGAATATGTACGAGTACATTAAAGTGGGCGGGGGAAAAAGTTAATATGTTTTACACCACGATTGATACATTGGGTCGTTGTGAATCTAGCGCTATAAACACTTCTCGTGAGCTGAATCATTTTGTCAATGAATTTGCATGGAGCAAGCTTAAAGAAGAATTAAATATGGGAGTTTCTTTTTCGCAATAAAGCATTCGTCTATAACTTTCAAAATATTTTTTTTTATATTATTATGACTTATTATGACTAGGAAACTGAAATCAAATTCTTCATATTTGATAGTTTGACTTTTAGTTCATTGCTAACACAGCAGTTAAAGGTTTATTAATCAGGCTTAATGAAACGACGTTTTTGTCGAAATGGCAGGCTTAATGTTAAATGTGTCAGTTAAATGATACTAAAATAATTTTTCAGTGTATTATATCACGCTCTCTCTCTCTCATTTCTAGAACTAGACAAATCATTAACTAACTGTTAAATATCTAGTGGCAATGAAAATTTCAACAAAAATAAGTGCAAAGAACAGTTGTGGTAGTTTCATTCATCATTTCTGTTCAGTGAAAATACTTTAAAACAAAAACTTTGTAATTTTTGGTAACGTTTTCGAATTATAGACACTTATATAGAATGTTGAGGAACCATCACAAAATCACTGATGGGGAACCGTGCGAGCTCCGTGCTCTTTATATAATTCTTTTTTAATCTTATAAACTTTTGTCTTAAAAGCTATACTCTTTCGTATGAGGCCAAAGTAATTTAAATCGGAAAACAGTGAGCTTATGTAATAAATAAATAAGGGATAACGCCTCTGTAGCAGGATAAAAATCAGATGCTTCTTCGAAACCCTAATTTTTATGAAATGCGGGTTTTTTCTATCATTTATTTTCTTTTGTAATCTTTATTGTTGAAATGGCGGTTATAAAGGATGATAACTGAAAAGCCCTCTAAACTTGAGATGCTTCGCGGCTGGTAGCAAACTGCAGTAATTCTTTTTCTAAAAACAAAATAAAATTTTGTTTAGCCTATAATGAATAAATCTAAATAAATACTAAATAATTGATTTTAAAAATATTGATAAACTTGTTTAAAATCGAAGTCAAATTTCTTATTTTTTACAAAAAAAAAATTAAAAAAGTGGTCATAAGTTAAAAAATGCTTACAATTGCCTCTACGTTGTTCGATTTTCAAAATTTCTCGATTTTTTGTTGAAAGATTCGAGGAAACGATTTCATTAGGCTAAAATCTAAAAAATTGCTACATAAATAGATTTATTTACTTATTTTTAGAAAGTGATGGTGATTTGGTGGTATTACCCCCTATTCCCCATAATAAAAGGCAAGCTCTCATTATCCTACATTGTTCACAATGACCACGTAATTGAACCGAGGCAAAACCAATAGTATCCAGTTCGCTTAATTAGATATCTGATTATGTGCCAGTTGAATTTAAAATATATTGGAATGTTTTTTTTCCAGCTATATTAATCCCATTGTTTGGGGTAGACAACAAGCGCGAATATAAATAAATTATTCTAATTTCCTGAGTATTAGAAAAAGTTTACTTTCTTTGAGTTTGAATATTTACATAATGAATAAGGGAAATTTTTTACTTTCTTGTATATTCAGGGGCGGTGCCTACGGAAAGGTTAATTAGCTCTTCCCTCCCTTGATAGGGTTACGAAACTTACTCTTTTATAATTATGTTTTTAAGCAAATTTCCAAAAAGTAAAATCAAATTAATCACGCTATCTGAGTAGTAATTAGTTAACTAAAATCTTAGTCATGACTAAATTTGGTCATGATTAAATAGCATAATCACCACTAAATAAATTAGTTATTAGTCAATCAATCATAAGTTTTAGTCGTATTGGCAATGTCATGACTAGCGAAAGGAAATTTATTTTTGCTTTTTTTCCGCTGCCTATTCTAGTGTACTACCCACTTCACTACCGACGTTGTCTCTTTTTGTCATGGTTACAACTAAAATCTTTAGTCATTAATCAACGATACATGACTAAATAACTAATAAAAATTAGTGCTTAGTTTGTAATTGACAATTGACTTTTTTAGTCATTACTTTTGGCTCATTAGTCAGATTAAATTTTGTTCAACACTGCACGTAATGTAAAGGCAGATTCAAATAAAGTAACTCATTTAGCTATTCAATTTTTAAAGATGTGGACTTTAAATTTAAATCAAAGTTTTACTTGATGAATTTTTCCATAGATTTTTTGCACTGAACCCGAATCTGAAACTTTAAAGTAAAACTAGAGCGAATCAAGAAAAAAAGAGTTTGTCGATTTCATAGGAGTTTGAATTAATTAAAACCGGCATTTTTGGGCTTATAAAAACTCCAAATACTAGTGCAAAGCCTAAAAAGTCCAATTGCAATAATTACCTTTGATTCTTGGGTCAGCACAATCAACATTTTTTTTGTGTTTAGAGGAGTTTAGGGTCCTCTGGATAAGTTCAGATGAAAAATAATGTAAAAAAATTAGATTAAGAAAATTTTCGAATATCAGCCCCTTTCCTCCATTGTAGATTTTTAGATTCACCACTGACTTATGTATATGTATGTGCATATGTATGGTGAATGTGATTGTGACAGACATACCAAATGAAAATGATCAAATAAAACGATAAAGATAACAATAAAAAACAATAAAGAAAGGTGTAGTTAGTTTATACCAGCACTTCAGAAATTGATAATACCTTACAATGCATTTACAAAAATATGTAGTTATATGTATATGAAAAGAAGACTTAACTGTATAAAATTTACATATAAGTAGTACCTATCTATGTAAACTAAACATTCAACGTCGGCCATAGGAAGTCTAGTTAGAAAGTTATCCCAAGTTTACAAATATCAGTTATGTTTTTGACCCAAGAAGGCAATAAATGTTTTTACGGTAGTTTTAGGAGTTCATACGAAATCTGCAGTCCGTTTTTTGCTATCAGGTCAGCTTTTTGAGATATTTGCATTTGAAATTTGTGGAAAGTTCTGACCACTTAAAATTTTTTTTTTTTAAATCCATTGAAACATTTTGGAAAAAAAATGTACGCTATCTAACTTTCAATAAATCAGGTTAAATAGATCTTGTATTTCATGCAGTTTACGAGATACTCTAATGTTAAGTCCCAAAATTAATACTTTTTGAGACCCTTTTTTTAAATATATCAAAAGAAGAAAGGCAAAAGAAGAAAGGCAAAAGAATGAAAATCAAAATTAAACCAGTTTTCCATAGAAAAACTCAAACTATATATGTCATAAGCTATTTCGGCCTTAGCTCAACTAAAAAAAAGAAATTAAAGTGTAACAAACGAAGATAACTTTTTTAATATTAATTTGGGAAAATAGTCAAACTTTAAACTTAATGTAATTTTTTTTTGTCATAGGTCATGTACACCACAATAAAAATTTGTTTCATTGTGCCTGGGTTTATTTTATAGTGTTTTTTATTCATCAAGTACCAAAATTGAGCCATTTTGTGGCTAAAACTTACTAAGTTCATGGATTGATGTACACACATACAATATACGTTTTAACTATATTATCAAAAGTTTAATTTAGTAAGTTATTTGAATTTTAAAAGCTGAAGGAACCCAATCAACCAAATCAATTTGAGCTTAGGGATTTTAGATTAAACACCCACGATATCCATATAGCTTACTGAACCCAATATGGAAATCACCAAGAAAATTATATTGTATAAAGATCAGAATATTCTACTCTAACCTGAAGATGGCATTATTTTACGAATCCGGAAGATAAATTGCAAGCATTCCAGCTTTTGGGAAGCGATGTAAGGTAAATTAGGAGCCTGATACAATACAGAATCGTATAAAACAAATTCGTTATGGTCCTTGTTTTCCTCCTTGGAGTCTTAATACCTAAGTAATATATTTATTACTGTTTGGTTTCCAAAATAACTTTTAACTGATATAACTAGTTCAAGAGGACTACAAGTATAGCCACTAAGCTTGATGTATTATTTTTTGTGGTATCGAAAGTGCTAATGTGTTTATACCCGAAATTCTAAATGCTTAAAGGTTATTAAAAAGCAGCGAAGAAACTGAAACCAGATTTCAACGAAATGACAAAGGAACATGTGTAAACAAACTCAGGACCACACTTTTTAAAAAAACCTACGAAAATATCTCATTATTATTCAGCAGATAGTGTGGTGAAAATACAAAAACAAAAATAAATAAAGATGTACTATAAAATAATAAAAATGCCTCTTTATAGATTTGGCGGTAAGAGTTTTTTTTTTTTTTTATTTTATTATTGTGAACATAAAAAACTACAAGAAATATACCTACATATATGTATGTAATGTATAACAGTGTCTGCATGCATAGACAGCATTTTAGCTACGCTTTCAAGAAATTGTCTTTTATTAAAATTATGCACCTTGAATAAATAGTTAGGAAGATGGATGAATGGAAGGTGAAGTATAGATGGAATGAATTATTACAAAAGTAAAAAAAGCTCAATTGTCTTATAATTCATGGTCATTATTTTCTGATTTCAAAAGTGTTTGTTTATATATATGGTAACTAAGTTAGATTTAGGAGATACTTTACACTCCTTTGTATGACTCACATCATTACATGTACATTAACTCGATCACCTTTCCAAATGTCTATTTTTATTTAAATATATTGCAATGAATGACTAAACAAAAAAAAAGGAACAGAAAACAACAAAAGACAAAGGAAATTGTAAGTTTGAAAGTGAATAAATATTAGCGACAGATTAACAACAATAACAAACAACAGCAACTGCCAACCAAGCAGCAACACAATATTATTAACCCGCAAGTTGACATTTCAAAAGCAGCAGCACCAGTAACAAACTAAAGCGATAAAAACAAATTTCACCAATGACATATTACACAAACATGCACACATAGCACTAATACATACACCTTACACTTTGCATGATCAGCAAGTACTTCGACCAAAAAGCAAACAACGACAATAACAAATGCAATACATACATATTTGCTAACCTATAGAAATAAAAAAAAAATCAGAGCTGTAATTATATATTTTAAATAAACTCAAAGATAATTAATCTTCAAGACGAAGAAGGAAATAAAAATATCAATGGCATTAGTTTTTATATATATATTTTTATTTATTTATTTATTTATTTTTTATTTTGATTTTTGTACAATTTAGCTTAGATTGGAGAAAAATTGAACGATTGAACCCATTTTAATAGGGTATAAGGCTTACTATGATCCGAAAGTGTATCACCTGAATTACATATCAATGAAATTCTTACATATAACTTGAGAAAAATCTAAGATATTCGATTACGATTTTTATACGATCAGTAGTTATGTAAGTATGCATTCACAATATACATACATCGAATTTTTACAAATATAACTTCATAAAAAAAGTAAAGGTTAGATCAGGTTAACATGGTGATTGCGATTTGCTGAGCCACATTATGATTACTAAAATTTAGACTGTTACAATGATGTACATAGGATGTTACGTACTTATGTAATATGGTATGTACAAGAGACTTACACTGAGGAACTAAATCATAAAACGAGTATTATTATCACTATTAATATTAACACATAGTGGCCGGATAGGAAGTCCATTAGCCGTCTGAGATCCGCTTAGTTTAAGATCAAGAATTGGATAGGAGCGAGAAGAGGGGCAAGCTTCTTGGCCTGTCGAAGATCCGGAACAAGATGCCAATAATATAGCCATCTCTCCATCACCCACGCCTCTTTGATTGATTTGGAGCTAGTCCAGCCGACTTCACAAATTGGATCTAGGTGATGAACCTTTCCTAGCCAGCTCAACAGCAGCTATATTGCATAAAATGTCACAGTGGCCTAGTACCCAACAAGGCGTCATTTTGTTATGGGTAAATAACTGCTGCGGACTGTCAAAACACTCATTCGCCAATTTCGAAGAGAAGCTATATGATGAAAGTGCTTTGAGAGCCGCTTGGCTGACATAAAAAATTACAATCTTAGCACATTTTAGCTCTTAATTAAGGTTAATTCTTGCGCACTGGTTAATACTGGGCCAAGTACACAGTGGAATTGAGATTCGAGTGTTGGGTCCATCGACCTGCACCCGAACCACAAACCCTTTTCGAACCGTCAGTATTCCAATTGAGAGCCAAGATACCGAAATTGGGGAATTAGACCTGGGCAGAAAGGTAATATTAAATTTTCGGTTCAACTTAGATTCCTAGCAGATTAGAGTATTAGAAATGTTACTAAGAATGCCCAAATTACCGATGATGCCTCTTAGTAAGTTGGATGAAACTTGCAGCCTCAAAGCTAAAATTGAGGCTGTCTTCTTCATGGAGATGTACAAAGGTGAAAGTCCGATCTCCATCTCAATCGCAGGAGTGGAACAGGTTCGCATAACCCCCGTAATTGAGTGACAGGCAAGCCTTCGGAACTGGTTAAGTTTGCTGATAGCCGAGGCCTGCATGTCTGTCATAATATACAGCCAGAAAATCATCTTGGGGGTAAGACAATGATAACTAGATCATTTGATTCGTAACCAAGATCATCTGGTTCAACTAAAATATCATCAATCAAGGAAAGCTCATTCGATCTTATTGACAAGGCTGTGTAGTGTAACTTTGATTGATTTACTTTTAGTGTACGCAAATTGTGATCGATGGAGTGGAGTCGAAATTCCCGAACTTAAATCTAATGTGTAAATTAATGTTACGAGTATATCAAATGGAAAAAATATTAATCTTGCTAATTTTCGAGTTCAATCCCATTCTAAAGTAATCTCTGTTAAACCATTAACGCATAGACGAAACTAAAAAAACACATGAACCAAAGTTTTTGCAATAAATATTTAGCAATTTAACATTATTAAATTGCTGTTTATTTTTTTACATATGTTGAATTTAAAACTTAATTTCATAATAAAAAATCAGCTACTTATTTTCGAAAGAAAAGTTTTAAGAAAAGTATATGGGGCCGTAAGATTAGAAGATGGATCGTACCGAATAAGATATAATCAGAGATTGATACAACAATAAAATGTGATTCGATTTATAAAAGCCAACGAATACGAAGGCTTTAGCTGAATGCCTAAAAAGTAATTATTTTAAAATCAGCGGATCTTGATGTTGAATTTGTTGTGTGGGGGAAAGTATTCACAACTACATCTCTCTGCTTCCTCCTACCTTCTTTCTCAATGAGAACATTACTTGGGGTACATCCTAAATGTTGATTGCTAAATTAAAAAAAAGAAAAAAATGTTGGGTGAACTATATTTGTACACGAATGAAATTGCCATTGCCAGCCAAGAGCTGATACCGTGTAGAAAATGTGTATTTGTATTATGCCGAGCATTGAACTCAAGCTCCCTGCGTAGCAGTCCAGCTCACTACCACTGCGGCACGATGGCCATTTCTAATTATTCCAATTAATAAAAATTATCATTTATTATTTTTTTAAAATGTTATTGCTAAACATTCCCCACGGTTAAATCTGACCTAAAATGGCTATATTGGCCACATTGTATGTAACATATATATGTTCCATTGATGCTAACGGTAACATCCTTATGGAATATTCAAAGGTTGCAAAATGTTCGAAATATGTTGCACATATTTATATTGAAACCCTTTTGTAACAAATGCGATGCTTCATAATGCTTTCATAAACATTAAAGTAACAACTATAATAAAAATTAAGTAACTTTTGGAAATGAAAATTTTTAAAATTCAAGCTAATATAAAACTTTCTTTAAATAAATTTTATTCCAATAAAGTATCAATTTTTTACATTTTTGGAATCGACTTAAGAAAACGTTTTGAAGTTGCACTTATTTCTCATACCGATGGTAATAATTTTTTTGAATCAATATCAAAGTATGTGAGTTAAAAAACCAACCAAAATCTAATATTTTTCCGAATCGAAATTATAGTCCAACTTAAGATTTATTGTAAAATATGTGGTTCTGCTCTTCCTATTTTGCACGCACCTCGGAAATAATAGCAAATAATGAATGGTTTTATTATTCCAAAATTTTAAAATATTAATTTTGCGAGATTTCGGCACATGGGTTCGAGTGACACAACCATTCGCATTTATTTTTTCACCGAAGTGGCCCATTTTATTAGAACAATCCATTCAGACATTTTTAAAGAAATTATTTCCCAACTGGGAATCAAACCTGTGGCAGCTGGGACTCCAGTCTAGCACTCTTGCACCCCCATCATGACAGCTTTTTTGTGAAGAGTGGGTAACTACAAAATGTTTGATATAACTTCTTTTATAGGGTCCAAAATAAGATTTCTTAGCAAAAATAAAACTCTACTGCACAAAATTTCTACAAGTAGAAGGGAAAATTCCACTTCCCTTGATTTTTGCTGCGGATTATGTTTTAGATCAAAATAGGAGTAACAAATTAGTTTTCTGAACCAAAAAACCATCGTGTGCAAAATTTCAACACAATCGAATTTTCCGCAATTTTTCTAACCTTTGCTTCAGAGCCCCCTTTGGAATTAACTAGTAATAATTATTCTTTAATGGCACTATTGTTAGTGTTTCTTTGAAAATATTTACAACTTGCACACATACCAATGGGTAAAATCAGGTAAAAGCTGGATTTATCCTTGTATTGGTGCGCAATCTATAGACCTACCGATTTTATTCGAATTTAATATACCAGGGCTTACTATGCGAAGAAATCCATTTTTGGAGTATATTTCAAAGGGGTCTCTGGATAAAAGGTTAGAAAAGTTGAGGAAAATTTATGATTTTTCCTTGTGCTGGAGTGCTGGAGACCGACCGATATTGTTTAAATTTTTCGCATCATAGTTTTTTTTGGCCAACGAACCTAGGTTTGGCTTCATTTTGATCTACAAATTTTTCCAAAGGGAGTTGCGGAGCAAAAGTTATTAAAAATTATATAAAACATGAAATGCAGGATGGTAAGTCCTGTGCAACAATCCAATATACTAACCACTACACCATGGCGATCCTCCCCGATATAATTAGTTATAATTTAATTTAAACTATTATTTAAAATTTAATAGTATAAATAGTTGTTCCAACAGTGCAAATTGTTAAAAAAAAAACAAAAATTGTAAAATATGCATGCCAATCCTTGGTTAAAATACTAAAATACACTTTAGCCAATCAATAACTTAAATAAACTGCAGTGGTTCGGAAGCCAAAAAGATATCTGAATATCCAGACTATTTTCAAAGACACCCCTCCCATTCTCTCGTCCAGCTTGCAGCTAGTCGATATCTTTGGTTATCAAGCTACCCATACATAATAAAAACTAAAATGGCCGTAGCTAGAGTGTGCCCATGCAGTTTTTGCTATATATTTGCCAGCGAAATCTCCGGAAGGTAAATGAAGCATGGTATCTAGTACACCATAAAACAATAACAGCTATAAAAAATTAAGTTAAATACATTAGATTTTGAGAGCAATAATGATTCTATTATCCAACAAGTAAATGTATTTCTGTGTCCATGGAAGGGAGCCATTTTTGATAGATTTTGATATACCGATTACTAATCTGTAGAAAGGTTTTTGAAAACTAGAGTAATAGCAACCCAATATCAATCGCAACTCTCACTGCTATAAAACTAACTTTTTTAGTTTTTTTGCTATGCGGCTATTACCTAATATCGCCCACATTGTTCAATAAATTCTATTCATTCAATTCATTCTATTTTCTTTGTAAGAAGAAAAGTAGCAGCATTGGGAAAACATAAAAAAATAATCCAGATGAGCTTTTTAAGTATCTTCAGTATTAATTACTTTTAACATTTTCAATTGGTTTCATTAATTGATGGACTTTTTAAGTGCCTTCAGTATTCTTATCTTTTACCATATATTGCACATATGTAGATAACAAAACCGCCAATATTGAAAATTGAATTTATATAATTTTAACACAAACACACACGGCCGACATGATTTGGAATTAATTCTAGTTTAAATTAAATACGAACTTTATAACTTGAACTCATCGAAATCATATTCACAGTTTCCGTAAACACTTCAAAGAACTCAGATGACGATTGATTAATCTAAGTTTAACCTTCAATATTTTGTATTTTTTTCGTTCTTGTATTTTTTTGTATTTGAGCTTCATGAAAAATTTGTAACTGAAGTATGTTAAATGAAGATTCTAGAATCAAAGGAAAAAATTAAAGATTTTTTCAGGTTTTACCTATATTTGTGTCATTTTCCATTTTAGATATGTACGTAAGTGCTGTTAAATAAATTCGTTTGTTTTTTCCATGGTGATAAAATATGTCTTTTAAGCTTTATCAATTTTTCAAAGCAAAAAATGTTACCCCTAAGTTACTTTGCTTTTAAAAAATATTACGATTGCTTCGTAAGTTTTACCAGATTCTGAGTCACAAGAACTGGCCACAACTGCGTGTCACTTTTAAAATTAGAGATAAATAATTAAAAACAAAAAAAAAAACAATACGAAACAGGCCGTCTGATTTACCTGTCTCTATATATACGGCTGTTATTTTGACTACAAGAGTTTATTAAGCCTTTTATATATTAATAAAAACCTAGACATGAACTGAAGTCATGACTTTGAAAAATTAACACTTAGATTTAATTTTCATAGTCTCCTAAAAAATTATAAATACGAATTTATGGCGCAACCCAGAACTTGGTCGAATATCTTTTAACGAGAAATTAATTAATGTGTCATATACATATGTACAAGCTAAGCATAAACAATTTGCACATTTTTTACATTAAACCTAATTAATTGTTATATTCAGATTTGTAAATATATTAATAAAATATCTATGTATCGAAATAAGTAAAAAATTGCACTTTTCTGCAAAATAATATTTGAATTTGATTTGTAATTGAAGTAATACGCTAAAATGTTTCATTCTATCTAACACAATCCACAAAGTTCCACAAACGATTTGTTTAAAACAACAAACTTGTTATTGTTGGACGTTGCTTACCCCTCTTTCTCAATAAATGTTGAAGATGGTGAAGGTGAAATAATGCACAAGTACTTGTTGCCAAGAAAAACGAAAGACAGAAGAAACGAACTTGTTTATATTGTTATTTTATTTGCAAGACTTATTCAAATACGTACAAGTAAGCGAATCGTGAGGTGAATAATACATAGATACAATAATATTTATTTAAAATTGTGATTTCTCCAGAAAAATTATTATTCAAAAAAAAAAAACATTTATACTTTAAAATGATTTTCTTCGCGTAAACTCACTCTTCTTTGTATTACCCCTTCGTTTAAGCGGTGGTGAGTTTCTGTTTTGAGAGCAAACAACTGCAAAGAAACATGCGCAGAAGAAAACAATTTTAATAATTTTAAAATAAAACTAAAATAAAAAATTAATAAAAAAAACATAATTGTTCTTATTGGTAATTATAATCTTCATATATATAGTATATGTTATTTTATTGAAAAATAAGTTTAGAAAAGCTTTTTAAATCATGTTGAATTTCTCCTTTTGTGCTCTTTTGTTACCCCAATTTTTCTTTTTCTCAAGAGGCCATACTTAAGTTGTTGTTTTTAGTTTTTTATGGCTTAAAAGTTGGTAATTCCAAAAATAATTTTTAACAATATTTTTTTTTTTTTTTTTTTACATAAACAGTATGAACAACAAAACAAAATTATAAAAATATATGTGCTTAGTTTCCCATTGCCATTCTCTCGCTCTGCTCTCTTCTTCTTTTGTCCCACTTGCCTTGAAACTCACCACAGTACAAATAAATTTCGTACATCTTAATAAATAGAACTTGATAGCTGTGGCCAACACCTAGTGTAAGCGTGGCTGTGTATTGAGCAAGTAATCGAGCCGTCGTTTTATAGTCACGGTTTAAAGTTTTAAGCAACAAAAAGTAATAGAAAACTTTCATTTTTATTAATTTTGTGTTTTTTGTGCTAAATTTATCTTTTTTCTTAATAAATAATTTCAGTTTAGTATTAGTTTCTAGCGCAGACGCAACATGGCGCGAGTGTTGCCAATTTTAAGTCTATTTTTGCTGTGCTGTGCACTAGGTGAGTACCAATTAAATTATTTTCAAACAATTTAAAAAAAAAAATTAATAATAATTTTTTAAAGTGCAATTTCTAGTTTTGTGTGTGGTAAAAAACAAATGTATTTAAATTTTTTAAGCCTACAAAACAAAAGCGGAAATAACATATATAAAGTGCTGTAGTGTAACGTTTTGTTTAAAGTTTAAATTTCAAATGTTCGAAATCAGGAAGGAAGTGTAGCCATTTTCTTCTTCTTTTTCATTACCTTTACTCGTTGCTCCAAAAAATGTCTTGCTTCTGTGTTTTTGTCTTTGCCACGTCGTCAAATTTTGTTTTTCATATTATAAGTCAAAGTTGATTTTCCTGTTGAACAAAATGAAAAGCTGAAAATACTGAGACTTGGAAAATATTTCTTGTATATTTACATGGCAGAAAAAACATTAGCCTCATTGTTGTGGTATTTCTAAGTGCACCTTTTAAGTGCTGGAACGTGCAATCTACAAAACGAAGAATTAAAAGTTTAAAAGAAAAAATATGTTATATGTATGTACCTGCATTTGTTTGTATGTATGTAATTATATATGCATATTCTAAATAAATTTATGCTGTATCAGTTAATACCAGTTTATATATATATATGTATGTATAGAGGAGAATATCTTCGATAACCTTCAAAAGTTATACCCACATCTCGTTGGAATCCATCTAGAATAATTTTGATTTAAATAATAAATTCAATCAGATTTATTTAACAATTAACAAATTGCCTGTCAACGAGTTTTAACGGTAAAACTACCATAGTATGTTTGATATTTTAAATCGGCTTATGATCTTATTATCACCTCATTTTTAAACATTCTAGAACTTTAATTAAATTATTCATATTTTTCGATTCAGGTAACATGGCGCCTGCATTATTTCCATTAAAGTTCATAATTATAAATGTGTGGTATTAAATAATAGAATGATAGTAGCCATCCACGAAAATAGAGTCAATTACCTACCGAAGTTAGTTTCACTAATAGTTTCTATGTAATATACATATACTATATATTAGGCGAAATCTCTATGTCTAGCATATGCCCTAGCACAATTGCAAAACTTAGCCATTCAATGCAAAAATAAAATTGTTGTTTAGAATTATTGCACCATACGAGCGCATATGCTAGACATAGAGAATCCCCCTATTGTCTTCGAGTTTCCAACAGTTTTAAAAGTAATTCAAATTGAAATCAAATTGACAGGAAGAACCATTTATTGCTCTCAAAGTTCAGAGCTTGTTTGATATTTAAGACTACTTGAATAGCCTATAGCTTTTTAATTTCAAATGATCTGGTCTCAAAGCTTCAAAAAGAATCATCCTTTCATAAAAGGGGGGAAAACCAACAATACACTTGATATATTCAAGTACGTAATTGTAAGTTTCCTTCAATATGAAAACATACTGTAATTGCAACTACTTGTATTATAGTTTTGTGGTAAAAACAAACAACAAACGATGATTGGTAGAAATCAAGGTCGAAAACTTCAAGAAATAAACAAATAAATAAATATTAACATATACACAATAAATCATTAACGACATGCAATAACATTTTATAAATATACATACATACATTTATATAAGTACATACACACATACATATACACTCGTATGCCACCGGTCGGTAGCTAAATGAAGAATTCAAAAGCCAATTACTTTTCTGGTTTCAAGATAAACCGATTTATATAAACATTTTAAAGGTGCAGTCTACTTCGAACGTTAAGAAATGGTTCGGCTAGAAGGCGTGTCATATAATAATAAATAATAAATTGTCACAATTTACAAAGAAAAGTTTATTATTTTAAATATAAGCTTTACTTTATTAAATTTTATTTTGACAATAATTTAAGCTGATTTCAAAGTTTCATAAGTAAATGACAATTTATGAAATTTATTTGACAGTTAGCAGTAGCATAAGTGTGCACTAATTCCATTGAAGGCTATCATTTCATTTAACTTAAGACTATTGTTTTTTAATATGTATAATGTTTTGACAACTGTCAAATACTTTTTTGTATAATACATATAAGCTGATTTATATTATTAACTTTTATTTATTAATTTGGTTAAAATAAACTTTCCATGAAATATCATGTTTCTTTTCTTTTTTTTTTTTTAATTTTTACCATTTCACCTCTAAAATTGTTTAAGCTTTAATAACAATCCCTTCGCATATTGATTGCGAATCTAAAACATCAGTTACAATTTAATTATATAAACGGAATTTAGCTAAAATTTTTACCCCTGCATTAGTTCAAATTTATAAAAAAAAAACATATTACGTTTATGAATTATAGCCGTAACACTTTTTTCTCTTTTTTTAAAGTTTATAACGATATACCTAAATATTATATTTGCATAAATTATAACCACAATACCAATATTTTTCTTTAAAATTTTAATTTTTTTTTTTTTGTAGTCTCTTTGCTGTCAATTTCTTAATCGATTTTTATGCAATAATCTGCAAAACTGGTTGATAATGCCAATTTAACTTTTACTCTTTATAAAGCCACAGCAACATTGCTTAAACCAGTTTTTTGTGTTATTTTCCTACTCCACTATTTCCCTTTCAGTTTCATTTCAGTCTCATAACCACTTCAAATACAGATATATTTTATATATAATATATACGAATAACTAGTGTGATGCTGTGGTTATTTGTGTCTAGACTATAGAGTCTAACGTTTTAATGTTAAAGACAAACTAGTAAGTAAGAAAGTAAGACAAGCTGGTTAAAAATAATACTACCGTCACAACATATACTGAAATGATTGATGAAAACAAAAATTCTATTGTTAAATACAATTTGTACAATCAATTTAAAAAAGAGATTTTTAATTTTTTTTGTTAATAATTATTTGCTTTTTATTGCTTGTTGTCGAATTTATTTTAAATTGATTAAAAATTTGTCAGAGATTTACGCAGTTTCTATACTCGTATGGTTACTGGTTTTCAATTAGAAAGCTTTAGTCGACACTAGTGCTTCCAAATCATCTTTGCAAAAATAACACATAAAAAATTAACTAAAAGAAAGTCTATAAAAATCAATTAGCAATTTTAACAAATTTATAGTGCAGAAATACTTGCTCTTTAAATTATTTTTACAGTATCTATATCTATCTATAATTTAGTGGATTAAAACCATACCTTATTTAATAGCAACAATCAAATTATTCAACAAACAATAGCTGCGTTTTATTCGCCAGCTAGTTTAACATGTGCGAATAAAACGACCAAGCTGTTAAGTCTCTTCGATATATTATTATTCACAATGAAACTGCTCAGCAGCTAGAGGTAAAATATATTTTTAAAAATCGGTTAATCATGGGCATTGTTTTTAGTTTTTACTCTTTATAAGAATATTTAACGATAAGAACAGATTTTAGTTCTTAGTATTCGATCCATTCATATACTCAAAAAGGGTTAACTGGTGTTAGATTACAAAATGTTTCGCGTTTACAAAAAATTATCCATAACTAGCTCATCTTAATCGATAGTTTTTGTTTCTAATTTAATTTTTAAATTACTTCTTTTCACCGGCAGATATTTCGAATTTACTCCTGTTTTGTTTTTTGCCAAACTGCCATGCTTCTTCTTTCGCTATTGACAGTTCACAATAGAATTTGATGTAGTTAAACATCTTAAGTATACATAGCAGCTTTAATTATACGTGTTATCTGTGCGGCTCTGTTGCTGTTTTCCCATACAATTATCGCCGCTAGTTATACATAACTAGAAGGCGATTAAAATGCAGCTAATGTCAAACCAAGACAGATTAAAGACTATTTTCACTGTTTCACCATTCGATTTAACATATGAAATCTGACTCGAAATTTTATTGAGACATGGAATACAAATCTGAATATAACCAATAGCTTTGTGCCCTTTTTGATTTGTGGGGATCCCTCATCAAAACTTTTATTAAATACTTTTTGTATTTATACAACACATTTTGATAGCAGCCAGTACAACATACTTATATTAACCAATTTAAGCGTTATCCGTATTATAAGAGTAACAAATAATAATTTAATTAAAATTTGATGTGGTTACAATAGTCACTAAAGTTACAAATCTGACAAAAGTAGCAAATTTGAATTCCTGTTACCGTAATAAAACCTATAAAAATTTTAACCTGTTAATAAGGAGGAAACAAGCTAGTGGCAGCTGTTTTATATACATATATTTAGTTGCGAAATTTAACAGTAAAATTAAATAGCATTAATTCAATTTTCTTTAAATAAGTTAAATTATGAGGAAGCACTTTTTCTCGTCTATGATATTTTACGTAAGGGGCAGGAAGAAACTGTAAACAGAAGACTTAGTATCTCCATATGCTGCTTTATTTAGGCAACAAATACTGAAATTGCAGCTCAGACATGGGCTTGAAATTCCTGTAACAAAGAAGTGATTAAAATAACATATATATTCTCACAAATACTTTTTAATTTTTGCGAAAAAAAAAACAATTTTGATTTTTAAATAGCTGTCAAATTCATTTCCACCACTATGATGATTTTCTTTTTGTTACAATGTTGCTTGAATACCAGTTACAAGTAGAGGTTACAAAAAGGTTAGAACCGTTCTGTAAACAAAATAAAATTGTAATTGCACTTTAAAGTTTTTATTACTTATGTATTTTCAAAACTGTTAACATTTCATTTATTTTAATTTATATATTATGTAATAAATTAATATTTGCATTTATTTCTATTTCAAAAATAGTCGCCAGTCAAAACCACAGAGATAAATTAGAGGGTGTCGATGTTGAAGAAGTTTGCGCCGATAGACCCGCTGACGAATATTTCCGTTTGGACTCAGAAAACGATTGCCGCGAAGTATATAGGTGAGTCAAAATTTAAATTTTATCTACAACTGGAAACCTATTCCAACTCAACAGAAAATGTTTCAAAAATAAAAATCCATAACGGTCAAAAGGATCTAGCAATTTAAAAATGCACGTTTTTCAATTCCACTTTGTTCGTACTGTACTAATATGCAACAAAGTAGAACTGAATAGGCTGCAAGAAAAAATACATAGGGTCTCTCTTTTTTTATTTGAGTTGTATTATAAAAACCAAAAATAACTTTTCTTTTCACATTGACAATTAAGATGTGACAATGCCGGTGAAAATGGCAGCACACGTTTAGCATCAATACGATGCGCTGGCGGTTTGGCATTCGATATAACAAGTCAAACATGCAATTGGAAATCGAATGTTAAAAATTGTGATGAATTAGAGAGTAAGTTTGGCAATGCTAACGAAAATGTCAACATTCATATTAAACCTTTACTTATACAAACCAACATTTTTTATTTTGACATTTTGGACCCGTCAAAATATATCAACATATAATGACATCAAAAAAATGTTTAAAAAAACATTCTAAGATAAAAAAGGAGCGTCTTAAACTATATGTCTTTAATTTCCAATGGTGTTTTTTGTATTTGTATACCTACTTTCTTAACTTTATATCTGACTGTCATTTCTGACATTTTTTGTTTCGGAACTATTTTATTTTATTCGTTTTAAACTATTTTTCTTAGTTTCTAAATGTAACTAACAAATCTACTATGTTTCTTCTACCTAAATTTTCAGTTTCTATAATTACTATTTTATATACTTTTTTTTGAAAACCAAAGTTCTGTGCTGTCAAAAATATATAATATTGAAATTAAAAAATTTTCAGGAGTTTATTTTGTTATGTGAAAAAGAAAATGTACAAATGTCCAGAGCCCCCAATGGATTTGTTCTTTGAAAATAAAACTACTACTTCTGTGTCTTTTTTGTTTGTTTGTTTGTCTTGTTTTGTTTTATGATCCCCTTAAATACAATATTCCCATTTTCCAATTTCTTGTGTTTCATAGATGTACAAAATCGGGTTTGAAAGAAATTCAATGCCCCTCTGGTTTGGCCTTTGATATATATAAGCAAACCTGTGACTGGAAGGCAAAAGTAACTAACTGCGATGAGAAAGAAAGTAAGTGCCCCCTAGAATACCCATAAATTTTTCCTAATAATTACAATACCGGAATGTAGTAGATTAGGTTTTGGTTAAAAAAAAAATACAGAAAAAATCAAAGAAAAACATTTTGTAAAAATTTATGAGAATTTATTTATGTAAATAAAAGCACGTAGTATGTGAATTATAAACGATTTGTTTACACTTTTGTAAAGATTGGAACTTTGGTTTTGGTTTTGAAACTTCTCACATTTACTAAAATCACTAATTCATCAAAGTTTTCATGATCTTGCACAAAATAATCCAAACAGTTTAAATGTTAAATAATGTAACTAACAATCATATTTATGATCGGTCTCCGAAAGCCAAAAGGAGACTATTTAAGAGCACTATGTATTGTCCAATTTGTAATAATAAATACCCAAAACACGTAATGTAAATATAATTAAACTTTTAATATATCTTTTATCCACTTTTACACATTTATTATATTGCAAAGTCAAGAAAAGGGTTTAAAACGCGATATGCGATATAACGATTCTCACATATGTGTGTCTTTTCGTTATAAATAAACGAGCCAGTAAGCGATAAAATATAAATTAGCAGTGGTCCTCATGAAAGCTCGCAAGCTTGCATATTCGTATTTGCGCAAATTTGTATAGACCGTTTCATGAACACACTCTGCATGTTTTGTTGATAATTCAAAATTAACTGCACAAGATTTTTTAATGTTGGCAATACTCCACTATATACGAGGCTATAAACAGAATTGCGGCGTATCGACGAATTCAAACGGCGAAAAACGTTGTCACCCTATAAACGGCAAGTCGACGTAAAATCGTCAGCAGCAGCAATTCTGTTCCATCTCATAGGGTTTGGAGCGTTTTAAATGTGACAGCGTTTTTACTCCGCATCAATAAGGTGCAATTATGTTTATAGCTTAAAATTGGCTTATAAGCATCTCGCAACCTTTTTTCGTTTGGAGAATGAAAACAGGTGATATACGCAATGCAAACTTGGAGGTTTGCGAGGTATACGAGACATTTGCGCGATGAAGACTACTAATAGATTTATATCGCCGATGCTATATGTCGTGATCTAGTGATGTCATGAAAACTTGACCTTACATTACTAACATACGCATTCGTATTATTAATATCGTTTTTCTAAAACTACTAAAAACTATCTTTCCTTACAGACGCAAACTTGCTTGGATGTGGTCCACTATTAATTATGTATCTAAACTGGAACTAACCTTATTTATGTATATGTAGTTATTTTTATTTTTATGCATAAACCTTACATTTTCAATATTTTCTTAAAAGTAAACTATGTTTCTGTATATTTTTAAATATTAGAGCCACGTAAAGTGAAACCAATCTTAAAGACTGATGAACCAATCTGTCCTGATGGTAAACTATCCTGCGGTGATGGTGAATGTCTCGATAAAGAGCTTTTCTGTAACGGAAAACCTGACTGTAAAGATGAATCCGATGAAAATGCATGCAGTAAGTATATACATATTTTATGTGAATACTGTTTAATTATATGGAGCTAATATTAATCATCTAACATATAATTTATTTTGCAGCTGTTGATGAAGATCCAAACCGTGCACCTGAATGTGATCAAACTCAATGTGCCTTGCCCGATTGTTTCTGTTCGGCTGATGGTACTCGCATTCCTGGTGGCATTGAACCACAACAAGTACCTCAGATGATCACAATCACTTTCAACGGTGCAGTCAATGTTGATAATATCGATCTGTATGAAGATATCTTCAACGGACAACATCAAAATCCCAATGGTTGCTCGATCAAAGGTACCTTCTTCGTATCGCATAAATACACCAACTACTCAGCTGTCCAAGATTTACATAGACGCGGTCATGAAATCTCTGTTTTCTCGCTCACACATAAGGATGATCCAAACTACTGGAGCAGTGGTACCTATGATGATTGGTTGGCTGAAATGGCTGGCTCTCGATTGATTGTCGAACGTTTTGCTAACATTACTGATGGTTCAATCATTGGTATGCGTGCACCATACTTGCGTGTCGGTGGCAACAAACAATTCGAAATGATGGCTGATCAATTCTTTGTCTACGATGCTTCGATCACTGCTTCTTTGGGACGTGTGCCAATCTGGCCATACACTCTCTACTTCCGTATGCCTCACAAGTGCAATGGTAATGCACACAATTGTCCATCACGTAGCCATCCTGTTTGGGAAATGGTTATGAATGAACTCGATCGTCGTGATGATCCAACTTTCGACGAATCATTACCTGGTTGTCATATGGTAGATTCATGCTCAAACGTTGCCAGCGGTGATCAATTCGCACGTCTTTTGCGTCACAATTTCAATCGTCACTACAATACCAACCGTGCTCCATTAGGTCTTCATTTCCACGCCTCATGGTTGAAATCAAAGAAGGAATATCGCGATGAATTGGTTAAATTCATTGAAGAAATGTTGGGTCGCAATGATGTCTTCTTCGTCACTAATTTGCAAGTTATTCAATGGATGCAAAATCCGACCGAATTGAATTCATTGCGTGATTTCCAAGAATGGAAGGAGAAATGCGATGTTAAGGGACAGCCCTACTGCTCCCTGCCAAATGCTTGTCCATTGACTACACGTGAATTGCCTGGAGAGACTTTACGTCTGTTCACTTGCATGGAATGTCCCAATAACTATCCATGGATTTTGGATCCAACTGGCGATGGTTTCTCAGTTTAAGTTCAGCATAGAATTTTACAAATTCTACTTTTATATATTTACATATAAACTATATAGAAAACAACTCGTAGTAGTTCCACCGAGAGTCTGATTTAACACAATGAAAATTAAAATACAAAAAATATAAAGACAAATTTCTAAAATTGCTTCTAAAAATTAACTAAATGCAAAATTCCTATAACTGTTGAGAATACTCATTTGTTTAAAAGTTTCACCTTTGTATCCTTTTATTTATGTTTTCTCTCTTTTAATAACTTGCTTTTCTCCTCTAATTATATTTCCCTCTCTTAAATTTACTACAATCTTAAGTAAGTCCTCTGAACTTCAAAACTTTCACACGACTTTAAAATTTCTGCCTCCTTTTTCTACTATCCTCATTTCTTACCTTACCTTTATTTATTTTTATTATCACTTATCTCTTATATTTGTATAAATTTTACTTAAATAAGTGATATTTTTTATAATTTTTTCGCTGCTTCTCTATTCTTTCTCTCTACAAAAAAAAAAGCGCCAAATAAATCACAGCAGCAAAAATTCGTTTTTAATTATATAAGTATTTTTGTATAAGAAATACAAGAAGATTTGTAAAATAATAAAAACAACTGTTTTATAATTAAAAAAATAAAATAAAATTAAAAAAAAATCAATATAGTAGTTTCATTGTCCAAATTCACATCATCCTGTGCCAAATTTAGCTTTGAGATATAAATTAACACCCAATCTATGGAACATTTACTATTAGTGTCCGACCGAAGGTGATTTTTTGGCCGAAGCCGAACTTCGGCCATTTTTTAAATATAAAAAATAAAAATCTGAAAGTAAATTTTTTCTACGTATGTATGTGGGATCTTTTATTTAGTGAAACATTTCAAATTAAATTCAAGTATTTATTATAGTATAATAAATATAGTAAAGAACAATTTAATATTAGAAGTTAATGTTCGAAAAAAGATATTAAAGTATTTTGAGAAAGAGAGGTTTAGATTTTAAATTGAATATAATGCCTGGTTTTCACTATGTCAAACTCAATCAAATTTGCCAGTATGTTGGCAAATTTCATATGGGAAATTCTCTCTTTTTCTCTCTTTGACGGCAAATATGACATAGTGAAAACCAAGCATAACTCGACCGATCACCACATCCACGTATATAATCCACGGCTGTCGGCTTTCAACTCGCTCTGCTATGGGTGTGCGAAACTTCACCACGCCCACATGTATTTGCAAATTTATACAAAAAAATATAAATAGTAGATTCTCCAAATAAAAAGCTGACCAGTAACACTAATAACTGTTCACTGTCGAAGTAGCTGACAAATATTATTTATTTCAAGAATCATTTCAAAATTAGTTAACATCAAAATATACAGTTACATCGACTATATATCTGTGGAACGACAGTCGTTCAACGAAACCTATGTAAAAAAAAAGTTGGTCGTTGGCTGCCATGATTCTTTTTATCTAAAATCAAAGATTGAATCAGCGTATTAATCGATAGACCTGTAGCCGGAACCAGAATTAACTCTCTATTTAGTTCCCAAATTTTTGATTGATTTAAAAAAAATTGGGATTGATAAATTTTAATGTAAAAAGCATAAATCTGATCTCAAAACCCTAAAAAATTTAATGGGCGTGGTTTTACTAAGCCGAAAAAGTTAAATGCCCAAAAGTATTTGTTGTTGAATAATATTTTTATCAATTTTTTTTAAATAACTAAATATTTTGTATAAAAAATTTAAATTCCTAGCTACTCACAGCTAGTTTTTTTATCTGGCTGGTATGATGGGAAGTATTTTATTCATTGAAGACGAATCAAAGGAGGACGACTAAAACATTGCAAAGGTCACTGGCAAGCATGGTGGCAGAAGTTTTTGCAATCGGATAAATTAGTTGGTTCATGGTCTTTATTCTTTCCACGAAATAAATGAAAATATTGACCACCAAATCCATAGGGAAGCTCTGGAAACCCAAATGCTTCATCAGTCACTGTGGAAATTGCCACTTTGTGAAATATTTAGACATTTCATTTATTTAGTTCATTTCTCTCATGAGTTTCCACTACCATCAGAGCTTAACTCCTTGAAACCTACTTCAGAACCTCGAAACATCAAGTGGGAGGGTACCACTTCCAAATCAGGCATGAGCTGGGATAGATTTGAAATAAAAGAGGGGAAATGGAACCCTAGAGGACATTCATCAAGCTGACAAAGTCAATGCCTCGCAAATGTGAAACAATGTATGTAAACAAGGAATATCATATAATTGTTGCTTTTGTTTTGCACAGCTCTATTTCTTCGATTTTTTAAAAAAAAAATTTTTTTGGAAATTTTTTTCAAACTTTAAAGTTTTCCATTATATAATTTAATCATTTAAGAACAAATTAAATTCACTTTCTTTTAAATAAAAATTAACAAAAGTCATAAAAACGTAATAAGTATGGTATACCAAAATTTATTGCTTTTGTTTTACACAGTACTGTATATTCTAGAGCGATTCACAATTTTCAATTTTTTTGACCTCCTTGAAAGCAAAAAAAAAGTGAAGCGCCAGTAATGGAAAATGTCGGATTCTCTAACAATTAGCGCTTCTTTTCAATACGCTTCAGTCTTCCTTAAAAAGTAAAAAAGTTTGGCTTGCTTCTGCTGCCTCTAATTGTAATAGCTCCAGCAGGTTGCTCGTTAAAAAAAAACACTGATCGCCAAAAAATCGCTACATAAAAAAAAGCTGAGTGGTACCTACCGGGAGCAGTAAAAGACCCGTTCAACTCAGGTCTATTAGTCTTATTCACGGTAAGTTACAAATGATTTTGCAAAATTTCAAATGCAAGTTTTTATCGCATATCGCATATATTTGTTGTTGTGATAGCAGACATATTTTGCATATGCAACGAGGCATTTGCAGCAAATCGTGAATAAGGCTAATGGTTTCTCAATGTTTCTTCTGTCATTTTATGTACTTTGTGGCTGTTCACACAAGCGCAAGCATGAAAGCCCTTCTGAAAGAGAGAGGTAGAAAAAATTGGTAGTTAAAAAAAGACATGCGATCTTTTATCTCTTTCCTACTACCTATTTTTTCTGCCTCTCTCTTTCAGAAAGGGTTTCATGCTTGCGCTTGTGTGAACTGCCACAAAGTACATAAAATTACAGAAGAAACATGGAGAAACCATTAGCCTTATTCACGATTTGCTGCAAATGCCTCGTTGCATATGCAAAATATGTCTGCTATCACAACAACAAATATATGCGATATGCGATAAAAACTTGCATTTGAAAGCACGACAGGCGTTCATGCTTGCGCCCGTGTGAACAGTCACTTTTTTAATAAACATACATATTTCTATTAAAACATATTTTATTTTTTTAAACTACGCGGCATAAAAATGTCATATTTAAAACGCTCATGATCGACTTAGCTTTTTATGGTGGAAGCGTTATGCCGAGTAAATTCATCGATACTCCGCAATTCAGATTATAGCTTAAGAAAATAAATATTTCTTCTTCTCCAAAATTATAGTCTGTCAAAAAACGAATTTGAAATTCCTTTTTTGTCGTGTGTTCACCTAAATTTTAAATGCAGAATTTAAACAAAATGCACTCTCGTGTGTCCGCACTATAAGAGGAACTTTGACAATTAGCAAAATATTTGTTTTGATACTTTTCTTTTTTTTGCAACAACGTTGTATTTTCATGGTTAAATTTTTAAGTGAGAATTTATAAGGAAATAATTTGCATGTACATAGGAAGAAATAGCTGCTGCTTTTCATATTATTTTTTAACTCTCAACATGTTCAAGGTATTTGCTAATAAAGAAAACAAATTTAAATAACATTATTTTACTTTTTTTATTATAAATAAAATTTATAATATAGTACTAAGTAATAAAAGTAGTATTAATAATCTAATACCAACACCCTCTTTTGTACCCTTTTCAAAAAATGCATCTCTAAAATGTTCCTCTTACTTGTCAAAAATTCAAAATATCTACTTTTGAAAAAATGCATCTACCTCTAAATACTCTAAATACTTCTACGATGCATAAAACCAATGTGAATTTATGCCATGGTGAAATCATGTAGAAGGTGATAGCAATATTACAACAATTTCACCATAGCAAAAACAACACATTTTTGTTGTTGCGGCCATAATGACGGCGTGAAGAGAATGTAAAAATGGAGAACAAACGTAAACAAACAATCAAAAGTAAACAATGATTTTGACAGCCTATGATATTGATCACGAAAAAAGAAGAATAAGTTGCTGGTAACTTCACCTGGTATAAATTCACCTTGTTACCAGCAACTCATTCCTCTTCTTTCTTCTTGGTCAATACCATAGGCTGTCAAAATCATTGTTTACTTTTGGTTGTTTGTTTACCTTTTTCTCCATTTCGATTTTCACTGCATGACGCCATTATGGCCACAACTACAAAGATGTATTGTTATTGTTTTGTTGAACGGCTGATTTTGACATTTTATGGTATCTGACGCAACAACAAAGATGTGTTGTTTTTGCCAAGGTGGAACTGTTGTAATCTTGCTAACACCTTATGCATGATTTCATTATACATGAAACGGACTTTCTTGCCCTTCAAATTCACCTCGCAAAGATACAGATATATCGGTATTTAAAGGTCAAGTCTGGCAGCACTGATACTATATTTATTGTGTACGACGTAGCTATCGGCGCTGATTACAATCGGCTTGGATATCTGTTATTGTTAAATGTCATTCAATTAAAGTTCTGTGTTTTCCACGCATATTTCGTTTCAATTAACTTGTTCACAGACAAATTTAATAAAATCTTAAATAAAAATGACTGAATATAAAATTTCCGAAAGAGCTTATGCAAAAATGATTTTTCATGCGGCAAAATATCCACATTTAGCAGTCAATGGCATTTTACTAGCTGATAAAGGTGGCAAACAAGGTTCAGTGCTGGAAATTTTTGATGCAATTCCATTGTTTCATCAGTGCTTGTATGTGACACCGATGGCAGAGATAGCATTGATGCAGGTAATATTGCTAATATATTATTTTATTATAAAATAATACGAGAGTAAATTTCCTTCGATCTCTCCTTGCAGATTGATGCTTTTGCAGAGCGTGAAGATTTGGTGGTGGCTGGTTACTATGCTGCAGCAGAAAATTTCTATGATAGCACAGTTGAAAAGGCACCTGGAGCGAAGCTAGCCGATAAAATACAAGAAAATTACAAAAATGCTTGCTTCGCAGTAATAGACAACAAATTGGTGTGCTTGTCACATGGTCGTCCAGCCATAAAAGTTTACGCTTGCAGTGGTGATAATGGACGCTGGACGAAGGCTAATTTCTCACTACAACAACCGCAGACGACACTAGAAGCAGTTTCGGCTTTGTTGAAACGTGGCGCAATGAAGGACGTCATCGACTTTGATAATCATTTGGATAATCCAATAAATGACTGGACCAATGAGTTTCTCAACCGTGATCTGCAGCAGATCATGGCTATGTATTAAACTAATGACATGGTGTTAGTGCGCAATTTTTTAGTCTGGATGCATTTCAGTTTATGCTAATAAATTATATGGGAATAAGTTTAATTGGAAAATAAAAACAAAAATTGTTATAAATTATATTTTAATATGTATGCTTCCAATGGGCAATGTTTAAAATAATAACCAACGCAATATTATTTGCAGTTCTTGCAACGTCGGTGACTTGGATTTAAAATAAGTTTATTCGCCATTTTAAATTGATTGAGGGCTTTAATCAATGCAGGCTTAATAATTGAAGTGAGGAATGTGTTAATGCAATAAAGCAGTGACAAAAAAATTAAATGGAGACGTATCGCTTTCTTCTACTTAAGAAGAGATATATTTAAACTTTTAATCGCATGTATATTCATCAGAATATCCGCCTTTCAGTTATAGCGTGAATACTGTAAGTATACTCGTGGACAATGCCTGTAAGATGTATGACTAAAAAACACAAGACCATTTATTAAGGCATTTTGGCAGTCTAATAACAGCACTTTTGTGTAAATATATTGAGGGGACTTATATATATGCATTTACAATTGGCAACCCCAAAACGAATCAACAACAAAATATTTTTAGTGTTCTTGCACCTTGCAAGGGCATATACTAGACTTAGAGAATCCCCTATTGGTTTTTAAATTCGCTATTTTTTTCCGTTTTTTGTTACATGTAACTGATGCCCTTTGCATTAAGATACTGAACTCTCTACCCCTCTTTTTCAACTGCATTATATCTCGTTGAAGAATCTCAACACTTTCATCAATAATTTGTTCATTTTTCATTTCGTTTAGTATGCAAACTATTTGTTCCCCAGACATTCAAATCGACGTCGAGCTTTGTTTTGCAATAGAATCCTTAAGATTATTCACTTCCGCAATTTCTTTATTGAATGAGCATTACTATTTTGTGATTTATCAGTTTCATTCAATTCAGCAAATAGGTTCTTTTCTGGTTCAATGTTATTTTTTTGTAGTGTACAAAACTCATTCAGCGACCTTTATCCAATCCAAGAATGTTGCTTTCGCCTGATTCAAGTTGTGATTTATATGTTTCATTCAGTTCAAATAGGAGTTTTTTCTGGTTGAAGTTTGTTTATTTCTAATCCATTGGATTTATTTATATCATGCTGGAGGAACTCATCTGATTTAAGATTTCTTTTTCGCGGTGCATGGAATTGATACAATTCATTTTGGTTTTAAGGTTACCCTCTGAGCATTCCTCTACTTTAATATAATTCTTTTCTACATTATCTGATTACTTGGTTCCTAAATGTAAATAAACATGATAAAATAAATTAAGATAATTCGATATTTTTACCGAAGACGAGCAATCCATAACTATATTTACATCTGAATTCTGCTGGCTCTGCAAATAAAAAATATATTTATATATTATAGAAAATAGTATTGATGCTTTCCAAACACTAACATTTGAAACATTACCCAACTTTTTTGACTCAGTCGGCAGAAATTAGTTTAGAAATTTAAGGTGATAGAACCACAATTTATGGATTTTTGCGGCGTTGGTTTCTGCCCCTCCACTTTTACGGAGTTTTCTAACTGCTTTTAAATATTGAGCTTTGACAATTTTTATTTTCTTCTTTAAATCATATATTGTGACAGCATCTTTCATTATAATAATTTTAAATGTAATTTGCTCGTAGGCATTTCCGCTTCGTCCTTCTCCAGACAGTTTGGATGGTTTTCATTCCATAAACATTCATGTTCTTGAAAAAACTTTATTATTGCCTCCGTTTCTCGTCTATCCCATAGTACTGCCATTGTGTATTTAAAAGTGTTTCTTTAAATTATACAATCAGAAAATTGTAATTATTGCAGAGAGTTTACATTTTCGGAATTCCATACATACAAATGATAACAAAACCAAAACAAGTTTGAGATTTAAAGAAGTATTGCCATAAAGCAATGTTAAAAACCCTAATCGCATTTTTTCAATCGCTTAACCCTCTACATGTTGAAAATATTTTAGATCGATCTAAAAACTTGAAAATTTGTATACATGGGGTGTGTGTGAAACGGTAATTTTTTACTCGGAAAAGAAAATGTTGACAGTTCCAAAGAAAATATTGACACTATTGAGGAGGATATGAACTGCCAAAATTTGCACTAGCTGAAGGGCTACTGTAATGCAAATTCAAAGAAAAAATTCAAATTATAAAAACTAATGCATATAAAACAAATATTAAATATAGAAAAAAGGATAGCTATGGAAAGGAAAAATGTGTATTTCAACAAAACCTGAATGTAAGCGAATTAATTAAATTTTTGTTAAATTTATTTTTTCTGTTTGTATTTAGTTAATATTTTTCTTCTTGTGTAATTATTATTATTCTTAATAAAGCAAAAATATATTGCAATAATAATAACATGAAAATAAGCACAATTCGTATATTTTTATTCTCAAAATCCAAAAACTTTATTTGTTTCAACTCGAAATGTCAAAATTCTATCTCCATTTCGCACAGCAAAATTAAAAATTTTTCCACCACTATTTTCATTGAGTAAAAAGTCACCGTTTTACACACACCCTATGGTGGAAAAAAATATCTTATGGTGAGAAAAATTTGTAATTTTGTGCGAAATCAAGCGAACCAGGTGAAGTTACCAGCAATTCATTCTTCTTCTTCTTTCGTGGTCAATATCATAGGCTGTCAAAATCATTGTTTACTTTTGATTGTTTGTTTACGTTGTTTATGGCCGCAACAACTAAAATGTGTTATTATTTTGATGTACGGCTGATTTTACCATTTTATGATATCTGACCCAACAACAAAGATGTGTTTTTGCCATGGTGAAATTGTTATAATCTTGCTATCACCTTCTACATGATTTCACCATGTGCGAAATGGAGATAAAATTTTGACAGAGAAAATTTTGAAACAAATAAACTTTGTGGATTTTAAGAAAAAAAAATTAATTGTAAGTAATTTCATGTTATTAATACTGCAATGAGAAACATATATATTTTTTCTTTATTATTGCGATAATTATCCAAGTTTTCCTGTTCATAAATATAATTTTTTCTATAATTAATATTTGTTTTATATGCATTAGTTATTATAATTTGCATTTTTTCTTTGACTTTGCATTACATTTTTTTGTTTTGTGTTGAAATTTTTAGTAAAATGCAATTGTGTATGTTAACATACAAAATGCTTGTGTTGCTCTAAAGTTTTGATCATAAATTTATCAAAATTTACAGTAGCCCTTTCGCTACGGGAAAAATTATATTGTTGGCCTGAGAAGTCTCCGAAGTTTCGACAACCTTAAATAAGTTCCTACATCTGAACGCAAAAAATTATACGAAATTATTTTTCAAAAATTAAATATTTTTCCTTCTAAAAATTTATATGTCCAATATTCCGTATTTATAAATGAAAACTTTTACGATAACAATAGAAGGGATGTAAGTCTAAAGGGTCTAAGTACCAAAAATATTGACAAAAAATATGAATGAAGCTGCTGTAACCCCAAGCAAATATTCTTATATATATATTTTTATTATCTATACATTTATTAGTGTAACTACAATTTTATTCCAGAAGATCCAGAAGTGCTACGATGTAAGTTAGCCAAAAATTATCAGATTTAAAATCGGTTAAGCCAATTCCAAAATATTAGGCATTTCACAGAATTATTTAACGAATTATCTGCATACACAAATAACAAAACAAACACCAACGAGTAGTTTGGTTCTCTTTTGATATTTGTTTTTTCATAAAGAGATTTCTTGAGCAAAACAAAAATAGCCCCAGTTAGTGGGGCCTTACCGACTAGATTTTCCTTAATATAATATGTACATAAAACTCTTTACAATCATACTAGGCTTGACATATATGTACGAAAAAAATGATCTTCTCCAAAAAAAAAAAAAAAATTTGGCGATAAGACCCTTTAGGCTTATACCCCTTCAATTATGAATTGCTGATGTCTAGATTTTTGGCCTCCATGAGAGAGTACGTTTCAGGCAAATTTAGCGTTTTGTTGAAATGAGTCTGAAATCCGGAATTTTTTATATTTTAAAAATCGTTCGGCCTCATCCAAAGGTTAGAAGAATGTCCGAAGCTCGGCTTCAGCCAAAAAATCACCTGCGGTCTTATACTAGTTGTGATAGCGGAAATATTTTGCATTTGCAACGATGTAAGATAATACTTGGCAATTAAAGTAAATATTAAGACCCCCTTTCCACGCTGCAATACTTGTGTTGCAGATATTCGCAATTCTCTTTTGGAGTTGCTACGTAATTTCATGTTCAAACACACGCAGCAATACATCAGAAATTGAGTTGCACCACTTTTGACATTTAATTTCTGTATTTGCTTTATCCTGTTTGCGTTGAGTAACATATTTTGTATTTTATACTTTTTACATTATTTTTAAACATTTGCTAATTAATTTTCACACTCAAGTCTTAAATTGCCAAAATCCACACAAACTAATCAAATAAATGTTATTTTGTATACACAAATCTGTGTGCGTTTCTCAAAATCAGAATAAGAATAAAGGAAAGAGAAAAAAAACGGTAGAGTAAAACTGCCAAAAGCAGCGTTACTCTACATTGATAGAAGAATGAAATACGTTGAAACACATTCCCAAAAGTATTTTTTTTATATTTAAAAACAATGCCCCAATTCCATGTAATTTTCGTGCCTCTCGACGGTAACCTCCCTTTAAAGGAATGAAAAAATAACTCCCCTTTCCGTAATTTTTGGTTCAGCTCCTGACGAAATAATAGCAAGTTGTGCTGGCAGAAAAGTCTCTTCTTCTTTTATTCTTTTAAGAGCAAGTTGGCCATTAAACGCCATGTTTGACAGCCAACGTGCAGCAGTAGAACCAGTGGCGGGTCCAGAGGGGGTCCTATAAGGGCTGAAGCCCTCCTCTTGCCACCTCCCCTCAGAACCCGACAATCTTGATTTACCAAATATATGCGAAGAGCAGTAAATTTATAATAAACAGTTATTTCTGAGAAATCAAACATTTGTTCGAGTTTTCCAAAAAAGCCATCAGCAGGGACAAGCATTTACTTTCAATAAACGAAGAATTTTAAAATTTAAAGTATTTTATATTATATATTATTTTGGTAATAATAATTCAATATAAATATTAAAATGGGGTCGAATATTTGAATCAATTCTGATTACTTTAGGTCTGAGTTTAAATCTGAAATTGGTTTGAGTTTTAATCAGTGTTTGGTCTAAATTCTGATTCGCTTTCACTTCTGATCTGAGTTTTAGTCTTAGTCTAAATTGTGGTCAGAATTTTGCTCAGACCAGCGTTTGATCTGATTTCTGGTCTAAACATTGGGTTGCTTTTAATTTGTATTTGGCATTTTAATCTAACCCTTAGTTTGAGTTATGGCCGAAATTTTGGTCTGAATTGGCTTGCTTTTGACACGTATTTTAGTCTGAATTTCGGTCCGAATTCTGTCTGAATTTTGTTTTAAATTTTGTTCCAGTTTTTGTTTAATTTGAGTTAACATTTTTTGGTATGAATTTTTATCAGATAGTTTTTGGTCTGAATTTTGGATTGCTTTCCTTCGGTAGTTGGCTTCCTTTTGGCCTCAAATTTTGCCCAACTATTAGTCTAAGTTGTGGTGAACATTTTTTAAATTTTGGAATGAATTTAAAATTGATTGTGGTTTGGATTCGGTCTGAATTTTAGGTTTTTAGTCACAGTTTTGATTTGAATTTGGTCTCATTTTGGTCGATTTTTGTTGGAATTTTGGTCCGATTAGTGGTCTGAACATTTTTTTTTTACCCGGTTGTTGCCCGGTACACGAGAGCGTCTACAGATCTCGTTAAAATTTAAAATGTAACTAACCGGTAAGGCCCCAGTAACTAGGCTTATTTTTTCCTCAATAAATCTCTTTATGAAATAACAAATATCAAAGGAGAACCAAACTACTCGTTGGTGTTTAGTTTGTTATTTGTGTATGCAGATAATTCGTTAGATAATTCTGAGAGATGCCGTTACTCATGTCTTCTCTCTTTCTCTCATTTATTATTTACTCCCGCTTAAGCAATGATTTTTTCAACGATGAATGCAATCCTTTGTTCAATGAGTGAATTTTAAAGAGCTTCCGACGCTAAAGTTTTGGAATTGGCTAAACCGATTTTCTGATAATTTTTTGGCTAACCTACTCGTCAAGCTCTTTCTATTGATATATAATATGATATCGTAGCACTTCTGAAATAAAAATGTAGTTACACTAATAAATGTATAGATAAATTTTCATAAAAATAGAGTGCTTGGTTCTGGAGTTGTGAGATAGTAAACTTACTTACCACCACAGGCCGATATCAGTAGTGATATCGATGCTAAGAGTGATATGAATATATATTGTGGAAGTTCGTTTGAAGTAGTATTCAAATCAACTGTTATGTTAATTTAAATTTTTTTCTGGTTTTTGTTTCGACCAAAAATGACTGAAAATATAAATATGTATCAAATTGTTTTATCAAAATTTCCTTCAAATTGTTTTCTCAAAATAGATCATTTAACAATATAAATCCATCAGACAAGTCATAGGTCACATTTATGAAGTTATATGCTTGAACAAAGTGCTGGTAAGTGAACATATCGGCTGGGCAATAATGAGTAAATCAATGTTTTGGTCTGAATTTGGTCTCATTTTGATCTAGATTTTCGATCTAAATTTGGTCCTTTTCTTGGTTTAAACTTCGATCTGAAAAAAAGTGTTTGAAATTTGGTCGAAATTTCCGGCTAAATTTCTCTTCAATATTAGTTTGAATTTTGGTCTCAGTATTGTTCCAGTTATCTTTTAATTTTTGACCTGTATTTAATAAAATTTTTGCACTAGTTTTTACTCTAGGTCTGGGTTTTGGTCGATAGTGAGTCTGATATTTATCTTTTAATTTAGTAAAATCAGCCCCCAAACCCAAATCATAGAACAGCCACTGAGTAGAACAGTTTATTTTTGTAATGTTGTACTTGTTGTAGTGCTTTCACCACTTCCTATAATTTTACAATGGATCATTATCGAATTCAAATAAAATTCAAAACTCTTAATTTAAAATTTTATCGATTTAAAATTTTATTTAAATTAAGCAAATTCCATTTTTATAATTATTCGTATATGTATAGTATGTTCTATATATGCATCTGTATTTCAAATTTTAAGATGTTTTCAAAATTGTATAATTTATAGAATCCGCTTTTACAATTTTTAAAGCCATAAACGCACTTGTTGATCCCAGCTTGTGGAAGCTAAGCACATACCATTCGGCGTTAAACTAATGCAAGTGATGCGATTCTCATGACCTTGCATGATACCTGAAAACAGAGAGCATATGTAATGCAAAAGGTTTCATAAAATCTTAATTCACCGAATTTTTTACCATTATGAGCAACTTTCATTGTATCCCATGCATGAATGTTGCCCTCGATGCCCGAACACATCAAATAACGACCACTATAGGATAGTGCTACGAAGAATCGATAATAAATTAAAAAATAAAAACATGCTCATCTAAACTTTAACTTAACTAACCGCAAGAGGTAAAGCCGGTGTTCTTCTGCGGTGGCTCATATAAAGCAATTTGTTGATCTGAGCGTAAATCATAAAGACGTGCAGTTTGATCTTCAGATGCTGATGCGAAAGCGTTGCCACTAGGGTGATACTAAAGAAATTATAATTTCAATAAAACATTGACATAAATACAAACTTTGGAGTACCATATTTGCTACTTACGCATACGGAATTCACGTCCATTTCATGTCCGAAAAACATTTGCTTATGTTTTTCTTCTCGTACATCCCACAATTTGGCAGTTTTATCTACAGAACCAGTAATATATGTTTTCATGTCCGGTGAAAGTGAGAGACCAGCAATATCGCCCGCATGCCCATTAAAATCCATTGTCTTAACACCTTTTTCCAGATCCCAATGGCATCTATAATCACACTCATTTTAAAATATTGAATTTAAAACTGCTTTTTATAAATTTTACAGCTTACATTTTCATATCACCTGAACCGGTTATCAAATGAGTGTCATCCAAAAACCGGCACGAGCTCAAAAACCCTTCATAGCCAAGCAGTTCACGAGTCATTTTAGCCACACCGGATGCATCACGATTATTGACATCATACACTGTACATTGATTGTCCATACCACCACAAGCCACAAAATTGCCTGACGGTGAAAATGCTACAGTCATTACCCAAGCAGAACGTAATGGTATAATCTGAAAAATGTTTTTTAGAAATATGTAAGTAAATAATGACTAGTTATATATACGTAAATATTAGGGATGTCGTTCGGGATCGACTTTAGGGATTCGGGATTTTATGGATTCAAATTTCAATCCCGGGATTCATTGTTGATTAAGTTTGTAACAGTGTGTTTTATAATAAATTCTTTGTTCCACGAAATTTTGGCAGGAATACCCAAACATTTGAATGTATATCGTATTTTTCTTATAATAGACTAGCTGGCAAAGTAGTGGTAATGCAAAAATTAGTAGTGGTTTTGCAAAAATTTGCAAAAAATATGGCTATATGATCGTGTCAGTCCGATCAAAATCGTCTTATTGCACTAATCATTCATATTATTTACAATGGTAGTTTCACTCCCACTTGCTCAGCTACAAATAATTTAGGAAAAATTTCGTATATAGCCGAGGTGTTAGAGCCACTTACTCAAGCCTACCCATATTTTACCCACCGAATTCTATTGACAAATCATATTATTCCAAATCTTAGTTCTGCACTATAAATTGTTCCTAAGATTTACAGTAACAAAAATTCAGGCTATATGGAAAGTTCCGCGCACTCTTTTTCAATCCCACCCACATTTTGTTTTTGTGGCGTGGTTTTTTCAACCAACGTCAGTAAATGGTTCGATAGATACATATAAAAGTATTAGAGTTGTATGACAAATAATATTTTTTAGAGACGCGCCACAAATAAATACTGAGATATTCCATACTTAAAACTCAGATTATATAGGAGATGCCATGCCCCCTGACCTTTTTCCTGCGGAATTACATTGTTAATTAACACCTTTGTACCAAATCTCTGGTTGCGGAGATATACCCAAAAACCATCTGAATTATTGATGGACAAAAAAATAAAAAACAAATCACTCAGTCCACGTGTAGTGGGGATTCGAACACAAGACACCAAAAACCCACAAATTCTTTGCACAACCACAATTTGACCCTTCTTTTTAACTCATTTAACTACACATAACATAAAATGATCTCATTAGTGATAGATACCATCAAGGCCGTATTTAGGGGGGAGGTTTTGTGGGTTCTGACCCCCCCTCCCCCCGAAATGTGAAAACGTTTTCCTAATTTTTGATATTGATTGCGAGTGGATGGAAAAAAGTCAAAATAAAATCTATTGAACGATTTTTAAATACTTTTTAATCGGTTTCTTTCTAAAAAGTCAAATAAAAGAAAAAATTTCAAAAATAAATTTGAATTGATATCGTACGAAGTTGTGCTACATGGCCAAAAAAATTTTCAGGGGTTTCAACCCCATTTTTCTAAAACGTGACGTAATGGGAAGTTTTTGACCTCAGATTCGTGTTCAGCATGAAAAACACTAGGAACAATTCACCAAACCCATGCAGGACAGTGTTATTGAATAAGCTTCAAAGTTCTTAATCTTAAAATATAATTAATCCTTTAACCCATTATTGCTCAGAGCACCCGACTCGGAAGATTTCAATGCTGTGACTGCACGAATTTAGGGAATATATGCCAACCTCATCCGGGCTCCTCATCATTTAAAATGGCCCAAATTCCCACTGATAATCATTTGAAAAAAATTAGTCTATGACTATTTTTTGCATTTTTGATCATTTTTTGAGGTTGGGTTCATTATAAGTAATGGTAAGTCAATGAGTTATCGAAATTATGTATTTCACGATAAAAAATGTATTGGAATCCACATTGAATAATATTTATTAGAAAAAAATTTAAATTGATTATTCTGTGAATTTTTTTGTCATTTTTGGCCATTTTATTTAGGTTAAGATTAAGAAAATTCAGAAACAAAAATTTTTCCTAAAGTTTTAAGACATTTATCCACTTTTCTCCCTAGTCTGATATGGTCCATCAAATTCATCATCGTATTTAATTTTTTGTATTTAAACATCAGTTACATAAAAATTTTATATAAATATTTTCGTCAAATGAAAACGCCCCCGAAAAAAAATCCTGGCTACGGCCCTGGATACCATGGTAGAAGTATTTAGAGGTAGATGCATTTTTTCAAAAAGTAGCCATTTTGAATTTTTGACAAGTAAGGGGAACATTTTTGAAATGGAAACAAAAGAGTTAATAGTAGATTATTAATACTACTTTTATTTCTTAGTACTACATTATAAATTTTATTTCTAATAAAAAAAGTATAAATAATGTTATTTAAATTTGTTTTCTTTATTAGCAAATACCTTGAACATGTTAAGAGTTAAAAAATAATATAACAAGCAGCAAATAATTCTCCCTATGTTCATGCAATACAATGCAAATTATTTTCTTTTAAATTCTCACTTAAAAATTTCACTATGAAAATACAACTCTGTTGCAAAAAGAAGAAAGTATCAAAAGAAATGTTTTCGTAATTGTCAAAGTTCCTTTTACTTGTCAAAATTCGTCTACCTTGATAAACTTTCACTGGCAGAAGGTAAACAACCAAAACGGAATATGAATGGCTGTACAACTAAATTTTGTAATATGTATGTATGCCGAGAAGAGAAAATTGGCGGAAATCTTTAAAATAAACAAAAGTCAAGTTCAAATAATTTTTCCAACAAAAGAAAAAATTAAACATTGTGCAACGTATAAAATCGTGTGCATCATTTGCTGACATTGAGTCACTGGCTTTGCACGGTAAAAATATTTTCCAATATCGGGGACGATATTAAAGCATAAAACAAAAAATACAATATACAACAAAATGAAACTTTAAAATAGTATGGCTGTTGCCGAACTTAGTTTAATTCTCGAATTCTGTCTCTTTCTCTCGTACCTGTACTTTATTCGCCGTCCATGTATCCCAAATAATCAGTTTTCCATCCAGTGAGCCCGTAACACAGTGACGTGAATCGCCAGCAAAATGCACTGAATTGACCTTGTTAATATGACCTTTTAGAATCTTTTTTGATGAGAACCGTATTTTTGGTATGTTAGACATATCACCACATTTTTCTTGTAGCGTACAATCTGCTTTGGCTTTTTGATCATCCTGTGTATAAATAAATAAATACGGGAGTTAAAGATATTGGCGGATAATTTTAGTTAAAATAAAGTGTTTTTTAATTAAATTAAACTATATTTTAATGCAGCGCGCGCTAAGGGCTTTCTTATGTCATTAAGTTAAGGTTAGTTAAAATAGACTTTATTTTTACAACCCATTGAAAAATATCTTTGAACAAAGTTAAATTAACCCGCTAGCTCCTAAATTGATAAATTTTGATGTAAAAAGCATATATCTGATCTCAAACCTTAAAAAAAATTAATGGGAGTGGTTTTATGCAGTTGAATGCCTAAAAATATTTGTTGTAGAATAAACTTTTCATCAATTTGTTTTAAGTAATTAAATATTTTATATAAAAAATTCAAATTCCTGGCTAGTTTTTTATCTGGTTAGTATGACGGGAAGTATTTTTTTTTTTTTTTCTTTTCTCATTTTTATCTCAAATTCAATCAAAATAATAAATTTTCCTGTTTTTCACAAATTAACTGTCGCTAAAGTCTGTAATACGCATCATAACTCATAACTAACGCTCGTATCTTTTTTCGGACCAAAAACTGTATATTTCTTACAAAAATTTTTAAAAAACTGTAAATCGATTTCAAAAAAACTGTATATTTCGCGGTATCAATTTTTTCAATGAAAATTAACAAGGAAAGCAATTTATCCATCATTTAAATCGTCTTCGTTCTCCATTTTCATATCTCCTTCTGTAGTTGTATTGAATTTGTACTTTAAATTAATTTGACGAAGCGATTTCGGCTTTGCTATGAGATATTTATAGAAATCAACGCATAGATATTTCAAGTTACATTTGACGACAAGAATCGCCTTCAATGTTTCCACTTCTTTCAAAAGTATACTCACATCGAGTTGTCATTGTTCTTTCAGACGTTTTGAATTGCGATTGATAAATTTGAATTTCGTAGCGCTAAAATTTTAATATTTTTTTCTTAGTATAAACGCGGTATTTTAGTAAAAAAGGCGGTATGTGGTTTTGGAGTTGAGCGTTACTCATAACTGATGCATTTTTTTTAAAAGCTTGTGAAATTCTATAAACGATATTCTAAAATGTAGCAACAAAGGAAAATATTCTCAAGTTTTACTGAGCGTAAACAATCGAATATCTATCGAGACATAAGAATCTACTCTATATCCATTCCTTCACACCTAAAATAGGGTTGTAAATATTTGATATGTATTAGCACATGGAGTAGCACATGCCGCTCGCTTTCTGCAAGACCGTCATTAGTTTGAAGCAAACATTTGGAAAAATCGAACGAAGGTAGAAAGCAAATACTCCTCTCACTAGGAGAGTTTGTAAGATACCGCCATGATTTTTTTTACATAATTTAAAGGATTAAATAACAGTTATTTTTGCATACTTAATTGAACTTGTAGAAAGTGAGCGATGTATAGATTAGTATGGCTTCAGTTTTAAGGTTTGCAATGTAAATGCATTGTCCATATAGTTAGATGGATCTGAATTATTGGTTCTTGAGACACTATTTCAGTTAAGATGGTGGCTGTTTTCAAATACCGAAAGCTATGAGTTTCGTATTGATTGAAAATCAGATTATCAAGTAAAACATATATATTAAGAAATTGTTACTACCCAAGTAGACCCATTAATTTTTCTTCGTTGTTTGTATTATGAAAATATCAATTCTTTTTTAAAAGCAACTTATTTTAGAGATTCCATAACAATAAAATAAAATTTCCACTACAATTTTTGAATTATCATTCCATAACTTCAACAAAAAATTTTATTTGTTAATCAAGAAACCTTAAATTTTTGTATCATTCCATTGATTTCATCGTGTAATTTTTGCGTTTCCGGATCGATTTTCGGCATTTTAAATTTTTATTTCGCAAATTTTAACAGTTTTAAAATTAAATTTATATTTTTATAATATTATAAACTAATTTTCTCGAAAAAAAAGTCCGTTGAAAGAAACCGTCAATAAAACCAACTGTCTATCCATGAACTAAAAACTGCAATACGAAATATGTTCATTGTTATGATGATTTCGTTATAATGAAAAGCATTAATGCAATTAGTTAATTGGATTTAAAATTTAAAAACAAAGACAAACAATTCCATCGATCGACATCGACTTGTTATTCTCGTACACTGTATCTAGATGGAATTTTAAAAATAGATATCCGAAATTTTTGGCACATATTCGGTCTATGTATATAAACAAACGTCGATAATCTTGAGTGATTAGCTACAGCTGAAAATTAAATCAATAAGTGAGTTTTGTATCGATTCTAATATGCGAATCGTAAAATTATTGCATACATTTCGTATGCAAAAATCAGATCAATTGAATATGACTTCAAGCTGCTGAGCTTAAAATTTTCCGCCTATTTAAGTTACTAACGCTACCCTACCTTTTTTTCTGAAGAGTACGAAAAACCACAATAAAAAGAACTAGTGTGTAAAATTCTTATTTATTTTATTTCTCTAGCTGATTTTCGTTCAACAATTAAGTTTTTGCCATAATTGTTGAACTCATAGCATTATACCTTCTACATACGCCTTAATGTTTGGGGAGGAATTGTTGCGTTTTCTGTGTCACTGTGCTGAAATTTGAAACGTGCATGTAGAACGCGAAAAATACGTTAAAGAATTTGAGGTCAATTACAACTGTTGAAGAAAATCTGAAATCTACTACGGGTAATTCCAGCAAGTTTCGAATAAAAACACGAAAGTGGTATCCGACACAGAGAAAATTTTAGAATTTAAGAATAACAAAATATTTTTTAAGTATTATCTCATGGTTTCCAAACAGTGGTCTTTTGAAGTTTTGGAACGTGTCCAAAGTGTAATCTCCAAGTACTCCTGCCTTACCAAGTTTAGTTTAACAATAAGTAACTCGTTTGAAAGGTAATACGGATAACTTTGAGGAAATAATATACAAATTAAAATCCGGATATAAAATCCTTGAAAGATATGTGAATATCTCATGGAGCTCATATTTTTTATTTTTTTTTTTTTACCTCAGTACAAATGTAATCTGGATCTCGCTTTTTTCTTAAATTGAACAGCAAACATCTCGAAAACAATAAGTAACAGAGAAAACTGGATTCCATGAATTATTGAATGGATGCAAATATTTTCGATACGAAGTGATAAATATTTGTTTAAATGCAATTGAAAAATCATTAATATTTTGGAAAAAAAAAACTTTGCGAAACACAAAAATTTCAAAAAATCCTTAGATTCAGTAGAAAAACTTAACTGCGTAATGCCTATTAAAAGTCCCTTAGATATGATTATCATCTCAATACCTTTCATTTGGTATCATGATAGCTCGAGATATGATTTTTAAAGTGTAAAAAAGTCGAACAAATTAAAAAAAATAACAACATCCCAACAATCATTCCTTGAAAAAAATTTTAATCATCAAAATTGATCAAAAATTGCGTTACGTAATATTATAATTATTATACATCGCTACCTTAATTTGCTAAGTCCCGAACATCAAATTTTTCAATATCGAGTTTTTGATGGATTATGATAAAGCGTGTCCACTTTCGTCTGTGTCAAAAATTTTAGAGTCCTGCACCAAAAACTTACGATCTTTTCTTTTAATTTAATTAAAAATTCTTAAAGCAGTGCTCTAAATAACAAAATTTTTTTTGCTTCTCCTGTAAAATTAAGGAAGCGATATATATGTACTTTAGAGTGGTCCTAAATTTTTTGATTTGGAATATTTTTCCATACGCCCATTAATTTTGTTCCTTTATGTTAATAATGTAAGCTGTAAAAGTTTCAGACAAAAATAATATTTTTTTATATTTAAACGAGCCTTCTTGGCTTCAAAATATGTGATATGTATGTATGTAAATTATTGGTTTTTGTTTACAGCAAGTAACTATTTTTTAACAATAATGGATATGAAGAATGCCTGTATTCTTAGCAAATTAAATAACCGAATATTTTGTATGTTCGTAAGGTACAGATAATGTTTTTCGATCGTGTCCTGGGTATTTGTTTAGTATTCAACGACAACCTGTTTCAAATAAAGAGAATATAAATGTATTATTATTTATATATGTATATGAAAGGAGCATACCGATTTCATTACATTCAATAAATACTGTTGTTGATCTATTTTTTTTTTTGTTGTTATTCGGTGGTGTCATTAAGTTCGACATTTTGATTTAAAAATAAGAAAAACAACTTAAAGAAACACATTCAATGTCATTGGCCGATTAGTAGTGATGTGTAAATCGATTTCGACTGTAATCGAAATCCATTTGTAATCGACTTTTGCTAAAAATTTTCATTTCTTATAATGGGCTTTAAATTAAAACTCAAGCTGAGCTCGATCGAAAGTCAACAAAATTTAATTTTTCATATTTAATTTTATTTTTTACAAATTTCTTCCCGCTCGTGGTTTTGAGGTACAAGCATGTGCAGCTTTTTATAATAATAGTACTTCAATCTATTAACGTCAAATTGATCTGAAAAATATTTTTAGTTGTTGCTGGCATCATCTATTCAAAATAGCTCAGCTCTGTATAAAAATTAAAAAAAAAAATGCTGTCCTAGGCTGACAGTAGGGGTAACAGTACCATTTCAAAAATAAATGTCTATATGTGGTAAGTAATTCATGTTTTATAGAACATGTGCTAAAAAGAATTAAATTTATTTTTAAAGGTTTTCGTTTGCAAATTATTACCAGGTATCAAATTCATTTTGTATCAGCAATTTTTTCCCCCATTTTATGCTATTACGCCTAGTGGGAATGCTATAATACTGTTGGCCTCAATTTATTCTTATTTCTGGTACTCTAATTTTAGTAGTATTAGTTCTGCGCCCAGCTTCTTAATTTCAGGATGGAAATGTGTGCATCCACTTAGGAATCAAAAAATTAGCCTTGAGCTGTGTATGAATATTTATAAACATTCGTTGTTATAAAAAAAAATAAGGTAAACAATTTTTATGTCTCTTTTGTTTTGTTCAAAAGTCTTAAATAGACTTAAGAGTCCATGGCCTATACTTTTACTAAGCCAAAAATAATCTAGCAAAAAACTTACCGTTCAAAATCTTATTTTTTGACTTTATTCAAAACGTACCTGCTTACGAAAGCTTATAGCTAGATACAAAATATTTTATTAACCATAAAATAAACCAAGGTACAATTTTAGGAGGGCAAAGCTTTTTTTTGTATAGGACTTGTGGCTCCCTAACATATGTAATTCATATCAAAGTTTTACATCTTTTTTTAATACTTTTTTTTTATTCCATGTAAAACAATATCGAAAAGAATCAATTAATCGATTTTAATGGATTTCAAACGTAGGTTAATCGGCTTTAAAATAATGATAAATTCAGTAGTTGAAAATCAATTTCTTTCCAATCGCACATCCCTAACGATTAGGCACCACGCAGAAGCTACAATGGCATGGCAATTCAAATATTTAGCATTTGAAGCACTAATATCATTTTTAGCGTGATAACGACGTTCCTACACTATGTATTACTACTATGTCGGCACAACAGCCCATAGAGGGCTTAGGACGAACTTTTCGCATCCATTCAGGTTGTGTGAGTTATATTTGTACACGATTGGAAGGAAGCTACAGTTTTATAGCGAATCCGAACGGCGCACTATGGGCCAGAAGTTCTTTTTTTTTGGCATAAGGTCAAAAACGGTATGTCACTGAAACTTCGCTCACTCGCTTCTGATGTCATACAGATAATTTAAAAAAAAAATAGTCGTGATCACTGTACTGTCACGCCCACCTCTCATAGAACAAAAATAATAAAAACACCTAATTTTATAGGAATGATCATTTTCTAATAGATTTAGGATTCAGATGTTAAACTTTTTTTATTTTGCTCGGTTTTGTGAGAGAAGTCATAGTTTCTTCTATTACGTATATCAAATCTGGCTCATTTGAAGTATGGGCTGACAAGGTATCGACATGAGGCAGTAACTGCGTGTTACTTTGCAGCTGTCAAGAAATTTCTGAATCACATTATCTTTTTAACCGATCAATTGCTTCACTGTAATTGCGATCAAGTCTCTTCCAGTCTCTAACCAAGCATTAAGAAGAACTTCATTCTGAAGTTTAATTGATTCTTAAAAAACAAATTTTCTCAGAGATTCGCAAAAGTTTTGATTGCCAATTAAAAGTAAACATCATTTTACCACATATACACTTTATGAACTGCCATGGACTGCATTATAATTATTTTTTTCCTTCAAAGAACACAAACACGATTTTATAATTTGCAAACAACCACTTTACACATTCAAGTAATTATTTCTCACTTATGATCAACACAAAATACGAAAAAATAATAAAGTTTTATTTTACATACCTTCGTTCTTATTATCAATTTTCAAGAAAAAATTGTTTTTAAATAATTTTATAAAAATTACACCAACGAATTTCAACAAATTTTAATTAAACAAAACGTCAAACCGCATGGAGCTTTAACTGCCAACTTTGACTGCGCACAAAATAGACAATGTTTCCACCACCAAAAAAAAAGTATTTTTTGAAATACTCAAAGTATTTCCTTTCTATATATGTATAACATTTTTGTCCACAAATTTTAATAACGAAAAATCGGCTTTACGCCAAAAAAAAAAAGACGACCTTGTGGCCCATAGTCCGGCGAAGTGAAAAGCTTAAGCATAGGCAATTTTTACTCTTGAAGGTTTGCCATTTCTAGTGCATTTAGGTCTTAAACAAATTTGTTTAAATTTATATTATTATAGAGTAATAACACAGAAATTCTAAAATGTGATAATATTCAATTTTCAACTTTAATAATACGGGAGATTTTTTAGATATAAACTTTGAGTCCGAGGGGGCACGTTTAAATATAAATATTTTTGCCTGAAACTTTCGCAGTTTACATTTTTCACATAAAGGAACAAAATTAGAGGGCGTAGAGTAAAAACGATGTATAAAAAATTTCCTTCCATATGCATAAGAACCACTCTAATGTACATTAACCCATTAATTGACAAGCATAGAAATACTAAAAATATTTCAATTTCCTTTTAAGGGAAGATATAGGTCAAACATTAAAAAAACAATTTTTTTTTTCGTACCTGCGTACTGGCAAAAATGCACCACAGTCAGTTAACGAGTTCACTTTTGGTGAAAATTTAAAAGTTTATGTTTTTATTGTTGGACTGAAAAGTCATTAAATTTGTAATTGTAATTGTTTTAACATGTATTTGTAGTAAGTACGCAATTAATTCATGGTAAAAAAAATAATTTTTAATTTATTTTTGACAAAAAATAAAAAAAAAAACGTATAAAAATTGAGTGATCTTAAAACTATTGTTTGGAGTGAGTGTCTTGGAAGCATTTTGCAAAAAATGATACATTACATTTTGTGCATATGTATGTTGTATGATTGTGGCAGTATTTGCATCTCCTACGGGAACCATCTGGGTAGAGGTAAAATTGCTATCGACTTAGCTGAACTATTCATCCATCAATTTCCTATTGCATGCGACCCACACTTTTCGTTTAAAAGCATGCAAGTATTTTCATAACTACTAAAATTCATAATTACAAATTTTCAAGACAATCTGTATGGGGTTATAAATCTCTATTCGGCTTGGAGAAATTATTTTATACTTTTTAGTCCGTTTTAAAAACGTGGCACATTCAAATTTTTTTTTATTTAAATGTTATTTCTTTTATTTCACACCATATTGCTAGCATTTTTAAACTTAGAAAAAAAAATCCCTTCATCCTTCATTATAACAAAATAGGAAAAATTTAAAAAAATTTTTAAACTCTTAACATGTTCCAGGTATTTCCTAATAAAGAAAACTAATTTTAATAACATTATTTTTACTTTTTTATTATAAATAAAATTTATAATTTAGTACTAAGTAATAAAAGTAGTATTAATAATCTACTATTAACTCTCTCTTTTCTATCCATTTAAAAAATGCACCTCTAAAATGTTCCTCATAAGCTGTGAAGTTTTCCTTTTATTTTTTTATAATTGATAACGTAAATAAAAAAAACTGAGCTGTTAAAACAATAATCAAATCCAACTGCTTTTGTTTTGTTTTTATTTTACATATTCTTGACGCTAGAGGTTGACGCTCTTATTGTGTTTATTCTCTCAGAAGAAGTAAGCGGTTAGAGGCCGGCTGCTTTGGTTGTGTTTATAGCATATACCATAAACTTGTATCTTAAATAAGATTTATAATAAGGGTATTCAATCAACTTCGTAAGTTTACATCGACGTAAGAAAAAATAGGACCTAAAGTTTGCCCGTGATGATGAGAACTGAATGCTCATTTTTCAGCCGATTATTCGGAAACTTTTAGAAACTAATTTTTAATGAAGAAAATTATGTGTGCAAAAATTTAAGTTATTTCGATGTAAAATAAGGGTACCTACCATAAAATTTTTCAACTTATTGGGGATTTTTGACGGTTTTTTGTATGGAAGGTATGTCTAAAATTATTGTTTTCTGCAAATAAATGTCAGATTCAGTTTTCCCATGCCAAAAAACCCTTCAATACAAATTTTCGTCGCAATAAGAAGAGGAACATGCAACTTCGTAGTATACCCCCATGCCAAAACTTAAAAAAAAAAATTTTTTTGAAACGCTGCTGATACGGAAAAAACGGCTATTACCACTGAATTCCTTGACCCCGAATTAGTTAGAAACGATATGTCTCCCGTTTGCTACATTTTATGACTAGCACATTGGAATTATAATCGTAATATACAATGGACTAATAACACTGCTCTGCATAGGTTTTGCGAATAAGATGATTCTCAGTGTTACCGAATGAATTTTTCATGCTGAGCACGAATCTGCGGTCAAAAATTTCCCATCACGTCACGTTTCGAAAAAAAAACTCTGAAAACTGAGTTTTGGCCATTTTTGAACCATTGTGGAGCTGAACCTTGACGTGCTACAAACTTTGCTAATATCAGAAATTAAAAACGTTATACTCATTAATAAACAGAAAATCGGTTCTTTCCGAAGAAAATAAAATTATTATTTGCAAAATAATTTTCCAACCCATACTGCTATATGCTTATCCAGTTTGGGGAAATTGTGCAAAGACACATATAAATGGTTCGCAAATTTGGCAAAACAAGCTGCTAAAAATGATGCTTTATATTAAATGGGATTATTCTACCACTAGGTTACATGATATATCAAGCGTAGATTTAATATCTGTTAGAATCGCTACTATATTTGTTAAGATATGTTGCATTTTTGATTAGCTTGTTTACCTTATTCATGTTTATAGTTTTTCTTCTAGTCATCTCTTAGTCTTAAGTATTAAATCGAAGGTTTTTAGTGCTAGATTTGCCTTCGAAATGTCGTGTTATTACCGTTCTTATTGATTAATGATTGCTGTAGAATTTAGGTAGATATGTTACAATTTTCTGTAAACTGCAAATAAATAAATAAAATGAGAATAATAATAAAATAATAAGTTGACAATCATTTGTTGGTGTTTTGAATGCGTCCATAGCAATGCCTCATTGGTGGCATTTTTCCAAAGAAATAAACCACGAACTGAAGTCTATTGAATGTTTGAAACACACCAAGTCACCTCGAACTCAATCTTTGCAACACACCAAATTGATGAATTTTACAGTTTTGATTGCACCAAATATATGATCACCACCGATAACACACTGAAATATCCCTCTTAATTCAACTCTTTTTTTCTCAAAATATCAATATTCACATTTTTTTTTTGAGATTTTCAGACAAAAATACCATCCAAATTTCCGACTTTTCCAGTGGATTTTCCAGAAATCCGTCAAATCGGTCAAGCCGTTTTCAAGTCATGATATAGATTAGGCAAAATTTATCAATTAAAAAACAAAAAATTAATAAGGGTCTTCAACAAAACGTAAAGTGTGCTAACTTCGGAATTTTGATGAAGGCACCTTCCTGGAACAAAATTGCTACTGTCAACGATTTTACGCTGGGATTTTTAATGGACTTGGCTTTTTTATGGTAACAGCGTTTTTACGCTCCGTAAATTAGTTGATACGCAGCAATTCTGTTTCTAGCTTATAAGTGGAAGCGAGTAGTTTGAAAGTCTTTAGTAAACTATGTAAGTGAGAAGGAGACGGCTGATGTATACGGCCTAGTGTAAAAAAAATCAACATTTTTGATGGTACCCAAAGTCGATTTAATATGTATCTAATAACAAACAGTATATAAAAATTTATGAATAAAAAATAAAAATACAATTAGTAAACTTATTGAAATTATGAAAGTCAAGTATTTTTGCCCAAAAAGTTTACATAACAGCATAAAAATGGTTCAACAACATATAATATACCTGAACGATTACTTTTTAGCGACTACTTTTTGGAGTATTGCATGCATCACTATCAAAAATTATAATACATAATTATGAAAATTATATTTAAAGTGGCTGAATAGAAAGTGACGAAATTTTATTAAAACTAAATAAGTAATTATATTTACTTTAAAAAGAGAGTGTGTCAAAATTGTATTACAACTAAGTAGATAAGAAAGCGTTAAAGCTAATAAAACTAATAAATAAATATAATTTTAAAGAAATTGAGGTGATTATAGTGCAGGATGAAAAGAAGAAATTTCGAGAACTGCATAAGCAGACAAAAGAGTGAATTCTTGCGGCATATATCTGAAAATAAGAGGCGCCACGCTGCTACTCCCCAAAATGAGGCAAAGGAATCTTGTAATTTAGGAAATAGTTTTGATTGGGATGAAATGGGTAGGAGTTGTGTGATGGTATGCCCGGTAGCTCCAGTTAACATCCGCGTCCTTCGAACATTGACAAATCTGTGCAGATGAAGAATTGGGCAATTAGGAATAACATTTCCCAGCATGCGTTCGACAACCTCTTGAAAACCCTTAAAAAAATTGGTGTAAATGACTTAACCGAATGTGGAAGAACTTTGCTAGGCTCTTGCGCCAGTTCGAGAGATTGAAAATATTGAATTTTTATATTTAAGCAGTCAGAACCACTTCATGAACGGTTTGTGTGAGAGCTTGCTTAGTGGGGTAGAAACTATGGTTGTTAATGGAATTGACGGACTAAAATTGTTTAAGAGCTTGAATCGTTTTGCTTTGGCCGATCTAAGACGCCGTTGTAGATTGTCGATATAGATCATTTACTATTGCTTGCTTCTCGGGATTGGCAAAACCTATGTATTGATGACTTAAAAGATTTTTGCGAGGAAGTTGATATTTTAAAAAATCGACTAAGAGCAGGAGTCTAAAAGAATTCAAGTTCGTTTATTTTCTTGTGATTCATCGGCTCGTGCTTTTATCACTGGGTGTCACTGGAAAGAATAGCTGTTTCAAAAGCTGCCAGATGGGTAAACATGTTAAAAGAAGAGTATGTTTTTCAAAAGAAATACAAAGTCTTAGATCTGGCAATACTTTTAAAGAAATAATTGATCCATTGCACTATAACATTGAATATAAGGAATTTCACAATTGTGACCAATGGTTGATTAAATTATTATTTGAACCTAGGTAATATATTTTAATTTTTGTATTAACTTACTCTTCCATTGTTGGCAAATTTTTTGAAGTGAAACTTCTTTAACGAGGATAAATCGAAAATTTTGCAACGGAAATCGAATTGTTGCAGTAAATACGAAACTAATTAGAAACGAAGTTATGCTGTTGTGAGTATTTAGCGAAGGAGGTCATATAGTGATCGGCTACATACAATCATGCAGAGAGGCGACTTCTCGCAATTTTATCTCACGTGCATTAGTGAGAGCGCTTGATTCCATATAGCTGCTTTGCTCTCATATGTTATATACGTGTACTACGTCGTGTTTGTGCCGATTAGTGTAGAGAGTATCAACAGAAAAAAGCTTTAGAAAATAGAAAGAGGGTGAGTGCAAAAGCTTCAACCACAACGGTCACCTGAAAAAATACGAAACCAGTAAGGGCGATGTTACACGATCAATGTTTTGCTGTCAAACAATGGAATTGTTGTTGCTTTGAAAAATGAACACTGAGCAAAAGAGAGGATGAACACATTTCACTTCAAATTTTTTTACTGTCGAAAAAAACCTGCATCACTTCAAATAAAATGGGGTTGCTGAAGATGTACTGTTGCATTTTATTGGAAAATAGTAATATTCTATGAAAAATACTAGACTTTTTACTAACTTATAAATAAATTTTTTTTTTCTTTGCCACCCTTTGCGTTGTTTTGCTTTTGCTTATTTGTGAAAATGAGTATGGTTTAAAAAATTACTTAATAATTTTTATAATAACGTGGTAATTCAATGGCCAAGTAACAAAGTGTGGTAGTTTATTTTAATAGTTCGCAAATTTTAAAGATTATTTTTCTGTGTTTTTCATTTATAAATGCAATATTTTTTGTATAATTTGTTGCTATTTCCACCAACATTATCTCATATTGTCATTATAATTATTTTCCATTCATTTCCATTCCAATTGTTGAATTTTCATTCACTCCAAAATACAATTAAATACTTTTTAGTTCGAAAAACATAGTTGCAGATAAAAGTATTAAAAAAATAACATTCAGCAAAAAACTGATAGTGTAACAGGGCATCAAACAAAATGATGAAAAGAGAGTAAAAACAAAAAACATTGACCGTGTAACATCAGCCTTAGGCTACATACATTGAGAGAGCCAACGAAGTTGGAGAGAGTATAGAAAGTCAACAACAAAATAGAGAGAAAAAGACTGCAAAAACTTCAACAGAATTTGTTATAAATGTTTTTTAATAAATTTTAAATAAACTACAAAGTTTCACTTCTACTATGAGCGCCTGCAACCACATAATTTGTATACAACTTTTTACTTTTCCTTTTTATTTATTTCAAAAAAAAAAATATAAAAAAAGTAAATAGGCACAAAAAGTTGTTACCAATCGCATTTAGTATCGAATTTCTTTAATCAACAGCCACTCCATGTAAAATTACGAAACAGTTTACGCACCAAAATAGCTTCAGAATTGTACGAAGTGTGTATAAACTTTCTCCCATACAAATGGTGACAGTTTGTTTCTGAAGCTCGAAAAATTACGAAGTTCCCTGCGTTTTAATGAAGACAATATTATTAATTTATAATTTGCCTGAGGAAAATTCAGCTTTTGTTCAAATGTTTGCTTAAACATATAATCGGATGAATAATGAAGTGCAAATTTATGGCTCAAACATAATGGGCTCAACCAGGCTTAAGGTAATGTTAAAAATGAACGAAAAGCCAAATTAAGTTCTACCAATTAATTTAAGTTACCCATAATACACTTGCGTGAGCATAACAGCCAGAACTGTCAAATGTAAGTTTCATAGACATAAAAAAGAGCTATGAGATAGAGTCGAAGCCAGCATAAGTATCGAGTGGTGTGTTTCGCACTTAAGTTACTATTAATTAACGAAATTCTTGGCTATTTCCATTATGGGCATGACGATATGATTTCTATGTGTTCGTATTTTTGACTAATGTGGCATATGCCTATTATGGTTCATACTTATGTCTTTGGCTTTCTTGATCTCATACTTTCATATTATGTATTGACACTCCCTTGCCATCTCTCTCTCATTCGCCGTCATTCATCTATTAATTTCCGCCGTTTATATTTGGATTTATTAAAATGTTTGACTAAAGAAATTGCGATTTTTGGCCGATACTGAACCGTTGCTATGGAATTCTGGCCATTGATTTTCGATACTGATCAATCGGTTGGACTCTAAATGTAACAGTATTTACCAGCAGTGCGTCAAACCGCTGTGTTTTTATTACAAACGACTATTTATGATATTAAGATATTTGCAAAAGCAAACAACACACCAAAACAATCGCGGTTTGTTATTTCCATACTTATTGCTCTGATAATCCTTTTATCACAAGGTAAACAACTAAAAAGACCTGAGCAAAAACCCGGCTATTAATAGAAAGGGTGGCAGTACTTTTTCTTTCCGAACGCTTCCTTCGCAGTCGACATAGTTGACATTTTGTTTTTTTCGGACTTTTGACATTTTTCTTTCAATTTTATTTAATCAGTGAAAACTTTTGTTTTTCTGTTCTTTTTTTCGCTGAAATTACATTGAAAATTGCATCAAAATTATTAATTTAATTGCAATAAGTAATTTATTAACTGATTGCATAGTGGTCATGTGTAATTAGCGAGTGCGACTGAAAGTTCTTTCAAAAAAATGGAAACTCTTTCAATGGTCAACGCAGCAGCAATAGTGCAAGTTCAACAAATGGATCAACATTCACCAGTGGAACAGCTGCAGCAACAGCAGCAAATTGTCAGCCTCAGCGATATGACGGAATTAACGCATGAGATTCAGGAGGACATAGTTTCCATACCAAAAGAAGTAATTTTGATTTCACTGGTATCGCAGGAACAAGCCCTCTACAATCCAAAGCATGAGCACTATCGGAACTCACAACGGAAAGATAGCAAATGGTTGGAAATTTCCGACAGTGTAGGATGGTCAGGTTAGTCATAGATTATTGCTTAGTCTAATTAAATAGGTTCCATAATCGTTTTTTTCCGACTGCAGAATCCCAGTGCAAATCGAAATGGAAAGCGATGCGTGATCAGTACTGCCGCGAGCTGAAACGCTCCAAATTCAATGCTAAAGCCAATGTCAAGTGGAAATATTTTAAAGAATTGGATTTTCTGCGTCCGTATGCGCTTTCAAGGAAGTGAGTATGAAATTGTGAGAATGTTTTAAAATGTCCTTTTCCAAGGACGTTCTCAAAAATATTGAATTTTTGGTGGCACCAAATATTATGATTGATCCTAAACTCTCTTGGAAACACATAAGTTTGGATTGGAACATTTTTGTCTTCTGAAGTCAAAAAAACTTTTTTATGTAAACCCCTTGCAAAACTAAGCTGGATAGTCGCCGGACGAACGACCTGATACATACCAACAGGCACTTCATCAGTACTGTGACTTGGGTGATTACTGGGTACTGCCGCATTGGAAAACATGCAGAAAGACTGGGTCTTCCAAATAAAAATCACTGCACTGTCTTCGATGGCCTTAAAGACTTGACTGATGTTCAGATTAGACACTAACTTAACGTCCTGAAGTTAATGGTTCAAATGGCCTGAATTAGAGCGATACGGGCTTAGCTCCTTTTACATGGTATCACAATTGGCCTTGTTGGCCTAAGTGTGCTGGCGCTCGCAGGCAGCCGTGTTAACCTACCCTAACCTATCTATCGAGCCCCATTAAAAATAAAACAAAAATAGAAAACTTAAATGAATTCTATAATTTCCAAATATTTTCACAGTTATCGCCCTCGTAACTCTACAACGATTAACAATAGCAATAATCACGCCGCTACAACAACACTTACAAACAATTCATTCATCACCAATCACAACAACAACAACAGCAGTGGGGCCAGCAGCAATAACAATTCAATTACTATCGATAATAATAATAAATTTCCAAATATTAAAATTGAAGCTGGAAGTTTTGATCCATGCGAATTTACAGCATCAGCATCACACATAAAAAATGATACGTCACGCCTTATTACAACAACACTCACCGACGAACAACTCAACAATGTCATACAACAACAACAAGACGGTAATTGGAGCTATTTAACAGCAACAACAACCACCACAGCCACAACACGTACCAACAATCATATTCCAATGGATAGCAATCATTTGTTGCAGCAACAACATCAGAATCAACAACAAACGAGTACCGCCGATGATGTTTTGTATAGTGCCTTTGTTGATTGTGTTGCAGCCGCTGCTGCTGCTGGGCATATGCAACAAAATCAACATCAGCAGCAGCAACAATTGAATCATCATCAACAGCAGCAAACAGAAGAAGAAGATGATGATCCTATACATACATTTTTAAATATTGAAAGCTATTTTGAAAAGGAACTGATCGCAATGATTCAACAAGAAGATATTCTCTATAATAGCTTCCATGCAAACTATCGTAATATAAAGCTGAAGCTAGAAGTGTGGGATGAGATTGCCAGAAAATTGAAAAAGACAGGTAAGACTTTGTGGAGTTCTCCAGGCAGATCTACGGTCAAGATCAAGATCCCGTACTATGCACTGAGTGTCTTCTGCTTGTTGATTCCTCTTCCTCATTACAGAAGCTAGATATTAAGCTGGTCTCGATACCGATTTTACTTAAGCCCGCAATGTCCAGTCTGAGTACCAGCTAATAAAGGCAACCTTTTTTTTCTTGCGACTAGCATTATCATTATTTATTTATTTAGTCAATGGAAAACAGAATATACAGCCATAGAACTAAAGTAAAGCTTAAACTAAAATAATATTAAGTACGAATAAAATGAGCTTAGCTAATTTTTAAATACAGATGCAGAAACAGAAAAGTTTGAAACTAATGAATGTGAGATACTGTTAAATTCAGTTGAGGCTCTGTAAATAGGAGCAAAGAATGTATAATTAGCTTTCTGGAAACCAACATAAAAGAAATCGAAATGACGTAGATTTCTAGCTGGAGTATTTAAATAAATCTATTCTAACAGGTGTTGATAATCCACCAAGCCACCAGTAATATCATAAACAAACATCAAGGCCACGATAGATCTTCTGCTTTTTAATGACTTCAAATGTATGAGCATGCAACGAGCATTGTACGAAGAAATAGTTTCCACGAAGCGAAGGGAACGTAGAGTAAATCGAATAAAGATTTTTGAAATTCGTTTCAGACGATTAATATAGCATTGGTAATAGGGCTTCCAAATAAAAGCGGTTTACGCAAGTATGACAATTACGAATTACCTAGAAGCGTTTTGGACTGCCTCAGTTCTAAAAGATGAGCAAAGGATTTTTGCCCTAATTGCAGTAGCTACTTACTCCATGAAAATGAATGAAGCCGCTGTCGTTGCGGCTTGTTCTTTCGAATCTATTTCAACGTGTCGTGTGTCACAACATAACGCTACATTATCGTTGGTAAAGATTGTTCTTTTCGTTGTTTTTTTTTCCATGTAGCTCGCTTTTGTTGGTTTTCTTTCAATGCCGCTATACTCTCTGGCAATAGTCATACAATAGTAGTAAACTTAATTTTCTGCCGTAGAAACCAATGGTGTATTCAGTTTTTCCCCAGTCACGTCACGTTTTCGAGATATTTTAGAATCAAATTTGACCATTTTTGACTCTTTTTTTCTACGTGTCTCGGGTTTTCGCTGTGTTTTTTCAAAAGTTGAAACTTTACTTACAATGTAATTTGAAGTCTGCTTTAAGGAAAATAAAGTGTTCCAGAACCAGTGACCATTTGACTCCTTTTTTGCTGAATATCTCTTGAATCGGGCAAAACTGGAAACTTCGTTCTCATAGTTTCAAAATACATTTAGGATTCATATTCTCCTTAAAGGAAACAAACGCACAGTGTTATCGAAAACCTCCTATTTGACCTAATGGAAGTGAAAAAAGTGAAAGCGCATACATTGCCAAAATTCGGCTAATCTGATGATAGCCATAATAATATTAGGACACAATAGTCCGTTCTTCCGTTTGTATTGTAAAACCGAATGGCAAAGTGAAAAACTTAATTTTTATAATTTCAATATGGAATTAAACCTGGCACCATTCGCACAATTGCCACTTGTATCACCTTAGTTTAGCGCAAAAAAAGTCTCGGGGCTACTAGCATTGAGTCAGATTAATTTTTTGTTTGAAGTCCACACCCAATAAAGAAAAACTTAGGCGTCCATGGAAAAATATCAAAGCAATCCTTGATTAAAGCAGTCTGACTGTCAGAAAATATTTTAGCCGTTGAAAACTGAAATCAGAATTATCGTTCCCTATACAAGGAGTAATTAAGTTGAACTCGAACGACTAAAATGTAACTTTAATCTTATTAATACAAAATTTTCTAATGTGTTACATTTTTCGTTGCAGTGAAACAATGTCGTTTGAAGTGGAAAGCATTGAGGGACCAATATATACGGGAGCATAAACGCCTTAAAAATCGCGAGAATGCCGAGACATTGCCACGTTGGAAACATTATGATGCACTCAATTTTCTCCAGAAGTTTATAAAACACAAATCAAAGTAAGTTTATTTATAATATACATTGATTTAACCATTTCGAGATGAAAGAAGCAGTTTTATCCCATTTTAACAACCCTTTGGAATGCACTAAACAAGAAACTGTCGGTAATATTCTGAATGGTTTTTGTATTAAGTTAATTTTTCCCCCTTTATTTCTCAAAAGAATATAGAGTCGAAACTTATCTTAAATAAAAATATAAAAAATTAACGACTCTCACAAAGAAGAAAGTGCTTGCTTGGCATAAAAATAGGGATAGGAAAAAAACTTTCACGTTTCTACTTTGTAAAAATTGCTCTTTTTGTATTTATATACCAATGATGTTTACAAAAAATCGTTTCATATAAACTAGAAGGAGAAAAGGTAATCTCGAATATCACAATTATTTTAATTGGTATTCACTTGGAAATACCGAATCGCATTAATTTATCAGACCATACTAATACGGTTCCAAAGTTGGTAAATGTTCTACATGGATTTTTTCATTCGTGGATTTCTACGAAAGAGTCATAGCGATTCGAAACTATTTTGGGATACGTCATTCCGTAAGGTAAGTATGTGAAATGGAGGACGGAGGAATTTTTATAGACCTTTTTACAGACTTTAATTGTGTTTAATAAATATTTAACTTTTAATTCATTTTGTCTTGTAAGTTTTAAGAACATTTGATCATAAAATTTATCAGTTTCTATTACTGCTTGTGCTGTAGAAGTCTTATGGTTGTTGCAATAACTAAAAGCATTGTTGTTGCTATTATTAGCATATGAAAAAACTAATGCCTGGTTTTCACTATGTCAAATTTGACAACATGTTGGCAAATTTTATATAGGAAATTTTCTCTTTCTCTCTCTTTGACAGGGAATATGGCATAGTGAAAACCATGCATAATTCGTTAAAGCAAGCGAATGAAGACATGTGGTTGTTATAACCATAGAGCACAAGAGACGACTCTGAGAGAGCCTTCGTCGAGGATCGAGCTGATACAAATGAGCAGAGGCTATGGCGTGGGCTCTCTCTGTTTTGTTCTTCGGGGATCGATTTTTTTTTCATATGGGGATCAGGCTCATATAAATGAGCAGAGCCAGAGGCGCTGACGTCGGCTTCCTCAGTATCATTTCATGTGCTCTATTGTTGTAATAAATTGTGTTTAATATTGGATTGAGGGATTGTGCTCATTAAAAAAAAATTTCTGGTTAGTAATATGTATTTAGACAACTCAAAAAAAAAAAAAAAACAAAATTGAAATTGAAATGAGGCTTATATTTCCTCTCCCCAGAGTAATTATACGTCTATTGTTACGCCCCCGGAGAAACTGTGTGTTTTTATGTATCTCTTTTCATGTTGTTTTATGAACACTACAAACTGAATAGGTTTATTTACCTTTTTGTAACCTAAGTTGGTTAAGCTCGCTCGGATTTTTCACCCTTTTGTGGACCTCTAACCCAAAGATCATTTATATGAACACATGTCTACGCTAAACACTACGTATGTCCTTCGATAAAAGCTGATATAAAGATAATATCTCTCCTCAGGAGTCGTCTCCCATGCTGTCATCACTGTAGTTCAAAGACGCTCCAAAATTGTTGGTATGAGAGAATAAGTTTTTGCAGAATCTATCTCAATTCGAAAATCATGATTGTGCTGGAATATCTCTTTGGAGGGCATATACTACTCAGTATCCAGTGACATGACTGTCCCAATGACGACCACGTGCTTTAAAAAAGGGGCCAATGTTTTTGTACTGCTGAATCTAACAGTTCTAGAACAAATTAGGACTCCTCCTTGAACTCAGCCATCATCCAGTCAAAAGAAGTTCACAGCTATATATCATAGTTTTCCAATGTTTTTAAAAGTAAGCAGTCAGCCTCATTAGACGCCATCAGCGTTTAGTTGATTGTTTCTAATTCCCCTTCGTTATTGAAAGTTCTTAATCTATCCAAGTTAATTTAGTTTCTCTAAACTTAAGAATCTAAAGGAAAAATTAGATTCTCAGTTTTATAAAGCCTGATTATGTATTCATAAATAAAAAATTTACTTCAATAGCATAAAAGTCCTTGAAGAGACCGAGAACTTAGTTGGCTCAATGCCACGACGACTGTCAGTAGCTATTGACGCCCAAGGAGGACACACTAAATATTGAAAGTTCTTAGATTGATTCGTACTGTATTAATACTTTTGCTATGTTCTTTGTTATCCGTGTGAATTTACCGTTATGTTGTTATTGAAGTAAATTTTTGGTATTTTTCCTTATAAAACTGAAAACGGAATTTTTCCTTTAGATTCTTTAGCTTTGCAAGAAACTGAAATTCCGGTGCAGTGTATGCAGACTTTTGTTCCTCACTGTATATCAAATTGAAAACTTTAAAAGCTTCTCTTGAAGAATACAAAATTTTGTGTTATGACAATATAGTCGTAAATGAGCGATATGTCCTGGCAATATGTCGCTAGTATAGCCAAAAAAAAACCAATATCCAAAACATTTTTCCTAACCTTATTTTCATATTCAGCACTACTAGTTTTTTGCCTGCCTGAATTGCGTGATGTGAAACTTTTTCCTTATGACGCTACTATTATTTTGACCGTAGCTGTATATGCAAAACGATGCCGTTACTGCTTTTTGTACTTTTTAATGAGTCGACATTACGTAGTAAAGAGTTTTGGTAGTATGATAAGTTTCTAGACAGTTTTTGGCTTCTAATGTTATTTGAAAAAAAATAATAATAATATAAAAAATGTTTTTTAGAGAAAATCATATAGGCATGCCCTTGAAAAGGAAATCGCACCCGGGACCCCTAGATAACAATCAAGCACGATTTAATAAGCGTAAAAAATCAATGCATATATAAATTTGAATATAAGCAAATATTTTACATTTTTTTAAGCATGTTAATTTTTAATCAAAACAACAATAATAAAAATATCTTTATTATTTCGGGACGTTAATGAAATTTTTTTCTTTCATTGATACAAAAATTTTAATTTTCAGGACATATGGTATATTTTTATGCCAGAATCATCTTCTTTTCATGATCTTCTAAATTAGAATAAATATGAGATTATTAAGAGGTGAGATATCAGTCATTAGTAATTGTCAGAAACACAACCTCAAATAAACTTAAAACTGACACGAAACGGTTAATATATCGATATCTGTCCGGAAGGGCATCGCAATCTTTTACTCTTTTTAAATTTGTAGTTAGATTAAAATGTTTCTTCCTGTGAATGATTAATATTACATTCAAAATTGTTTGCTTGGGATATGACCAAACATAATAGTATTTTTTTTTTCGTTATAGTGATTTTAATGCCAAAAACATCATGCAGATACCAAAAACTGAAATGGATGCTGAAATCGATGACAATATTATAAATAGCAGTAACTCGCCACTTCGTTCACCTATGGAATTACAACAACAGCAGGAGCATCATCAACAACAAATACACACTTTGCCTTCATTAACAGGACCACACAACCAGCAGCAGCAACAGCAACTTGAATTGGCAGCACAAAATAATGAAAATATTTGCGTCAATGCAAGTAGCGTTAGTGCATACGATGAAATGGATATTGATAATTATATTATTGGTAATGCTAGTGATGATCCACACGATGATGTGGTCGATGATGATGTCGACGAGGATGATGACGATCCAGAAGATAGAAAATCACATCAATTTCCTGATTATACAAACGGTACAAATGATAATGACACAGACGAAGATGAGGAGTTTAAAGAAATTAAATCAACAACTCAAGACTCATTGCAATTGCCAAAGCAGCAACAAGCACCACAACAGCAACAACATCAAGAGCAAATTATACCTTTAATCATAAGTAATGGAAATACTTTAACTACCGATGAATCTCTCCAGCATCATAATCACCATACAGATTACACCATAGACACAACTCAAACACATCCACAGACATCATCAATGCTTGTAAATGGTGTTGAATGTGTAGGCAATGTTAATGGTGTAGGAGGAGCTGGTGGTGGTGGTGTTGGCGTTGTTAATAATAATAACAACAATTTATCAACCGATGCCATAAATATGGTTGCTGCTGCCATTACAAATGGCGCAAATACAGCGCCTCCGAATTCTTTAAGTACCATTGCTCCTGGCCTTGCGGGTGGCATTGATGATGATGAGGTTGGTGCATTCTTTAAAGCGGTTGCCATGAAAATACGCAGTGCCAAAATGTCACCGGTTGCATTTACCGACTTGCAAATTGACATTCTACGTGTTATTAACGGGACGTTGCGTAATCATTGAGAATATGCCTCCCTTTGCCTCCCCCACACAATAAAACTGAATGGTGCTCTGACATTTGTTATGAAGTGGTTTTGTTTTCTAGCTCTAAAATATTTAGAATCCAATTCAAACATATTTTAATTTAGCTCTTAACTTAACTTTTTAATTGTTTATTTTATTTTTCAATCTTAGTTTAACTAAACTCGAAATTCACATTATTTATTTTAAACTTAAAAAACTTGTTATAAATTCGACAATATTTATTGAAAGGAAAAAGGGTTTAAAGTTATAAATTAACCGAATAACTTAATAAAGAAACTTTTATTATTCCTCTTTTCTTTTTGTTCTCCAATGTACAAATTTGTATAGCTGTATATTAACTACAAATATAACATAAAAAATTCACATTTTAATCGTGTACATTTTGATAAAATCAGATTTACCTACAAAGAAAAAAACTGTATATGCGTATACAATAGTTGTTAATAAAATTATTTTGTTTATTTAATTTCAACCAATTATATATGAACGTATTTGAATATACAAAAAAAAGATGCAGTTTTTTAAAATATACACATACAATTTCTATGTAACTAATTTATATAATATTGTAGAAAAATGATTACATCCGATTTGTTCATGTATTTACAGATCTACTTTTTGATTTCTAATGCGTATATGCATTTTAATTTTTAATAATAATGTAAATAATAAATTATAAACATAATTTTAAATGGTAGTTACTTTTATATTATGCGTTCAAATCAGGGACCTGAAAATAATAGTTATTTTCTCATTTTCAAATCGAAAAGAAATTGACGAAGGAGTTTTTCAGATATTCGGTTGTAATCCTAACTTACCGTGCTATTAACTCTTTCATACCTAATGTTGAGTATATGCAACATTCACTTTAATGTGGCATAAATACGGGGTGACAATTGTAAAGTGACGCAAGTTTAATACTCTGCAGCAAGCTTTGCCATTTACCGTTACTTTAATTTAAAAAGCAAATTCATTCATCATTGGCTTTGCTTTTAATTTCATTTGAATTTTTGCTATTACATTTTGAAATTTCCATAAAAATGGACAAGGAAAATATTCGTCGTGAAATTATGAAATTTCATTTGGCAAATTATAGTAGCCGTCAAATTGCAAAGGCTTCAAATTTGTCAAGTCGTACGGTAGACCGAGCTATTATTCGATATAATGAAACTGGGGGTTTTGGAGATAGAGACCGGGGAAAATTTTCAACAGTTGCCACTACTGGTTTAACAGAAAAAATTCGTAAACGAAACAAGCGAAATCCAAGGCGCTCAATGAGAAAAATCGCTAAGGAAGTGGGAGTAAACCGTGAAACAGTGCGAATCATTGCAAAATCAAAGCTTAATCTTAAGCCGTACAAGCTCCGAAAAACTCAAGATCTGACACAATAAAAGAAAGATTCGCGACTGCAAAGATGCAAGGCGTTGCTACGCTCCTCCGTGTTAAAAAATGTTGAAAATATCTTGTTTACAGATGAAAAAATTTTCACGGTTGAACAACATTTCAATGCGCAAAATGACCGAATGTGGCTAACATCATCATCGCAACAAAATAGGACTGTTGGCCGAGTTCAAAAGCCAGCTTCCGTTATGGTATGGGCTGGAGTTTCCGCTAATGCCAGAACCCCTCTAATATTCGTTGAAGAGGGTGTTAAAATTGACCAGGTTGTTTATCGGAGCATTTTAAATGAACATGTTCTTCCCTGGGCCCAAGATACATTTGGAAATGAGAACTGGACTTTTCAGCAAGATTCTGCACCTTCCCACATGGCAAAATTAACGCAAACATGAATAAAAGACAATTTTTCTGGATTCAACACATCTCAAGAATGGCCACCATACTCCTCAGACTTGAATCCAATGGACTACTCTATTTGGAGTATTTTAGAGAGTAAGGCTTGTGCATCTCAACACCACAGTCTGACGCTGACAAATTCATTACAGAAAGCCTGGACTGAAATTGATCAGGAAGTCCTGCGGCGAACAGTCCTACGATTTCCGGATCGATTGAAGGCATGTGTGCAGGCTAAAGGAGGTTATATTGAATGAGGTGGGGTTCAAATGAATGCTTATATATTCAGCAATGTTAACACTTAATTGTACTTAATGGAAGTACGTCCTTTTGAAAATAACTGCTAAAATGTGTGCGTCACTTTACGATTGTCACCCTGTATAATGTTTAACAGATATTACTATTAACGCTATTTGTATTCGGTTCTGTTAGGTATTCTTCACTCTTGCTAATTGCCGAATATTTGAAATTTCTTGCTTAAATAATTTTTTTTTTAATGTTTTGTCTTTGAAGCCCAGCAAAAAACCTAAGTGCAAAAATTTTTAGTAAAATCTTTTGCACTATTTTTTGAAAGATAATGTATTAAATTATTACTAACCGGAAATTTTTTTTATCAGATATGTTTATAAAAGATAAGAGAATATAAAAATCAAAAAATTGGAGAATTGGAGTTATCCAGTGGTTGTCTACAGCTTTATAGCTATGTTTTTTAACCTTTACTAAAGGACAAACAAATCAATGTAGAAGCAAGAAATTTGGTGTCATGATTGTGGACGACCTAAGTAACCATATTTTCACAGCAAAGGGATCCTCTCAAGCCCCATTATAATTCGGGCGTCAAGAAGATGGTGACAAAACTCACTGCTGTGACAATTGGGCATTTTATTAAAATTATTTTTAATTCGTATTCTTAACAAAAGCTCAAAAAGTTTCAATAGTTGTGTCAAAAATTTTTAGTGTGTTGATTATAAAATAAAAAGAAGAATTTTCGAACACGTTGCTTTGCCAAAAAAATTTTGTTTTTGGTTGTCCTTGTGGTTTGGTGCTACATTCACTTCGAATAACTGTAGTTCAGTTCTCTTGCGTACTTTTTGTATAAACTTTTTTGGTGTCATCTTTTCCGAAAGTTCGGGACTTCGCTTCAAATGAAGCGCGGTTCACGCAAATTTGGCACACAGGAAAGTTGCTGTATCTTTTTAACCAGAACACTCAGAATAACAAATAATGCATTAAATGTTAAGTTTAATATTGTGTTTTAATACTATAATATTAAAAGATTTAATTTCCGGGTATTCCTTTTAATGGACCCCATCAACCTTTGAACATCCGCTCTGGATACTTTTGCGGCTATTTGGTTCCATTTTAGTAATATTGAATTCACATTTTTAACAATACCTGCATTTTTCTTCAACTTATATTTTGTAATAGCCCAATATTTTTCGATCGGTCCAAGCTGGGGGCAATTGGGTGGATTCATATATTTGGGCACTACATCTGCTTTATTTGTCTGATACCAATCCAAGGTTTTCTTAGAGTAGTGGCAACTGGCTAAATCAGGCCAAAACTTCACTGGCGAATGGCGGTGACGAACAAATGGCAATAGTCGTTTCGAAAGGCACTTTTTGATGTAAATATCAGACGTCATAGAAGAAGATTTCACAAATGCCCTGGATTTGAGACCACAGCTGCAAATAGCCTGCCACACCATTGCTTTTTTTGCAAATTTATCCATTTTTATGTACTTGAATTTTGAGGGTACATTACCACGATTCGTTGCCATATAAAATTTTTGACCTGGAAGCTGTTTAAGATCAAATTTTACTTATGATTCGTCATCCACAATTTGGTCCATTGAATTTGGTCAAAACATTATTATAAAGAAGACGAGCACGTTTTTTGGCTAGCAAATTCTGTTTGTCTGTTCTATTTGGATATTTTATAGCACGATAGCACTTTAGCTTTTATGCGTATTCGTCTAGCAGTACTTATGGTGGTATTGAATTTTTTGGCACGATCGCTATCCGATAGTCCGGGAATGCTTTTGATGAACCTCAAGATCTTTGCCTTTAATTTTAGGTTGGTGGTTCCCGTTTTGTTTACAACTTTTTTAGCTCTTTTATTGATATATCGTTTTATAACTCTACATACCGTTCTTTTGGAGATATTTAACACTTTCACAATCTTTGAACCAGACCACGACGGATTTTCAATAAATTTGTTCACAATCAATTTTCTATTTGCAGCTTCCATTGTGCACACAATCACCAACTTGCGATCAATTAATATGAAAAATTTATCAACTAACGTTAACGGTATTGTAAACAAATCCCAGTAAAAAATTTGTTGTTCTTATGACTAGGGGCGACGTGGTGACCACAACAAAGCGTGCCAATTTGGCGTGAACCGCGCTTTAGGTCAACACTTTTTTGCTTTAATCTGAGGTTCAAATCCTTGTTTTCTATCACTGCCTGAAAAAGCTTTAAAATGTATATTAACACTTTGTTTTCAGTATTCATCCACTTTGATAGCTTACCCACAATTATTTAATTCATTAATTCATTGAACTCTTTTAAAATATGCTAGTGAAATATTCATGAATAAAAACTAGAAAAAAATTTGAAATATCGTCGCATCAATTTTTTTCGCAGTCAAACCATTGTGAGGCGTAATAGTTTGATCGACAGCCGCCTCAAAGAGCACCTACCACAAAGAATTAAACAAAGTACAGCGGCTGGCTTCAATGTTAACCCTAGGATGGATGCCTCTCTGGAAGGCGGTAACATAACCTGCTGGGTCTAAGTAGGCCCAAGTACAGCATGTTATTGCACTTGCAGGTGTGCTGTTGGTATCGTACATGGTCTCCTACATTTGGTATGTGTTTCTAGCATGTATATGCGTACAGTTAAGGCTTTGAAAAAGACTAGTATTTCTGTGTGCACATATATATGTATGTGAAAATAAATTAATTCAATCCTGGTGCGAACAGGCTATCTGTAATGCCTCTGTAGAAACTTTTTCAAGCACTGATAACTGGTAAGAAAATGAAAGAACCTTTGTGAAAGGTAAGGTAGAGAGCGTTTTGTAGTGGAAAATATTTCTATGATCCCGAATTGTGCCATTGCATGTTCGATGCGAGGTTGACGTGTGTGGAATTCATTGCTCTTGTCTCCATATGCGCAGAAACCAATTGTATAGCCAGTTGAGTTAAATTTGGTCGACTTTTCTTCTATTGAGCTCAATAATCCTTGTTGACATAATGAACGGTGATCACATACTGAGCACCAATGCCACACAATGCCTACAACGCATTAAAACATAAACAAATATAAGTGCTAATACCAACACGCAAAAAGCAACAAATGGGCCTACATAAGCCTAGAGGGTAACTTTCGATGTTAAGACAATAAAAAAAAATGTTGATCTACCAATCCCGATCGAAACAAATTCTGTTTCATTGTGTTCAGAAAACATTAGCGCAAAAAGTCATGGAGTTTCAAATCGATTCATCAAGAAACAAAAAAGATATACATGTTTAAACTCAAAATGAGCCTGATTAGCACCAGGTGCCCATCCTAAGGTTAATTACAGGAGTCCTGAAATACCACCCTCAAAGGTTCTATTTTGGATACTCTTCCAATAGATCTATTGGTGGTCCCCCAAAAACTTTGGTCATGATAAGATATTAAGTGAATCTTAATATCTTAAACCATCTATTGATTTCACCCTCTCCTCACTAACAGCTTCAGCACACAAATTCCAAAATTTTGGCCTATGCCTAACCAGAAACGCACAAAAGGACTCATAAACCTGGACCAAATCCATATAAGCAGTGTAGTTTCTATTCTTAAAATTAAAAAATTAGAGTTTGATACTAAAAAGTGAAAAATAATACATAACACACCCAGAGAAATACTTACCTCGTTTAAAGAAAAACGGCTATCAAATTGAGAAAAAACGGGAATGATTTGGCACTATAGAAACGGTTTCCTCATTTAGATATACAAAATTTCTTTGAATTGAGGAAATATTTTTTCTTTATTTTAGAGAAAAATTTCTTTGAAAGAAGGAAGTTTTCCATAAATTAAAGAAATATGTCTTCAATTTGTAGAAATTGTGTTTTCACAAATGAATAATATTTTATTTCAGTATGAGAAATTGTATACAATTTAAGTAAAATTTTCCTCAGTTTGAGGATTAATTTTCCATAAATTGAAGTAAGTTTATTACCTTTTTAGAAAAAAAATCCTCAATTTATGGAATATTTTCTACAATGTTTTTTTAATTAAAAGGCATAGAAATCATGTTTTTTTACTTGTATTCATTTATTATTTTATTTTTAATAAGTATTAAGGTTTACATTCATAAGTATTTTTACATACACTACAGGCGTCGTCGCCTTGAAATGATCAAAAGATCCTGATGGCCATCAAAAAATTATAAATTGAAGTTTATTGAAATTTATTTCTTTCGAAAATATTTTGTTTTTTTTTTCACAATATACATTTTTTTCACAAATTATTTAAACATCCACAAACACATCCGCTTCGCTTGAAATAGAGACGCCGACTAAAAAATTCAAAAGAAAAGCAAAGCGTACGCTATTGTCTGCTAAGGCCAAAAGAGTAAAGCTAGTTTTTTGTGTAAACCAAAATTTTGTATGCAGAACATTTTTGGTATATTCGTCCCTTTTTTACATTTTCTATGCACAAAAAATGCATAAGTTTAATGATCCCACCTTATTTTATTCTAAAAAGGTAATTTACCCCTTTATGGTATTTTGATACTTTTGTTTCATAGCTAAATGGTGCTTGAATTTTTATATGCTGATGCGACTAAATTTTGGAACAAACAGGTTTATGGAAACGTCCATTGTTCCATGCACATTTGTGTTAACAATAAACAAAGTAATTCGTAAAAGTTATTTAGTTAAAATTTTATGCAGCGACGCATTGTCAGGACTAAGTCTTAGAAAAAAATGGTATATGTAGATGCCCAGTTACCACACCCATATTCTCTTGTATTTTACTTACTTCTATATCTTACTTTCCTTTAATTTTAGTTTTAACAATTTCATTAAAATTTGGGATTTTATTGTAATTGGTAGGCAGCACCACAACTAAATTTCCAAAAATAAAGAAATAACCATGGTATAAGAATTTAGAGGTAGATGCATTTTTTCAAAAAGCAGCCATTTTGAATTTTTGACAAATAAGAGGAACATTTTAGAGATGCATTTTTTGAAATGGGAACAAAAGAATGAGTTAGTAGTAGATCATTAATACTACTTTTATTACTTAGTACTAAATTGTAAATTTTATTTGTAACAAAAAAAATATAAATAATGTTATTTAAATTTGTTTTCTTTATTAGCAAATACCTTGAACATGTAAGTGTTAAAAAATAATAAAAAAAAGTAGCAACTAATTCTCCCTATGTACATGCTATACTATGCAAATTATTTTCTTATAAATTCTCACTTAAAAATTTCAATATGAAAATACAACTCTGTTGCAAAAAAAATAATAGTATCAAAAGAAATGTTTTCCCAATTGTCAAAGTTCCTTTTACTTGTCAAAATGCATCTACCTTCTTAATTCTTCTGCCATGGAAATAACTTACTTCAAATTGAACACCATGGTTGCATGAAAGGAACACATTTTTCTTCATTTTGAGGAAAATTTACATAAAGGAGAAAATTTTTCGTGGATTTATATTGAGGAAACTTTTTCTTTGTTTTAGAGATGAGTATTTTTCTGGGTGTACAAATTTTGTGGCCGATCACTAAGAAGAAGTGGCCGATAACTAGAGATTTTTTGGCCGATCACTAAAAAAAAGTGGCCGATAACTAGAAAAACACCACTGTTTGAAGAAAAATACCAAATAGGCAATAACTTTTAACTTTTTTTCTTTTTTGGTAATCAATTAAGATTAAGTTTAGGATTGTATATGTTCTTATTGTACTTAAATATTTTAAATGGTTTAGAATTTATGTTGTTACAAAGTTTGAAAAAAAGTTAATTGGCCGATCACTAGTGCCGTTGCCCTACCTTTTTTATTTATATTTCTGTGAATCATATCTTTATATCTACATATCGCTACCTTAATTTGTTAAAGAATTTTTTTTAATCTTTTCCTTAAGCCCAAAATCATCGCCGGAACACATAATTTTTAAAAGATATTAACTGATTTCAAAATTTTCCACTTTTGTTTTTATGTATAAGTAGACACTGAATTGTTCTCTTACTTTTTGATTTGACCCCATTCTTGGCTATTTAGCATATAGGTACATATTAATGTCCGACCGATTATTCGGCCTAAAATTGCACCTTCGGCTTCGGCAAAAAGTGGTCGAAGTTTTGGCCGAAGTATTTGCCGAAGCCGAAGATTATAAGCATTTTATTTTATAATAATTTTTACTATAGATTGGCAGTAAAAATTGATACAAATAAATAAATGTGAAGTGGTTATATAAAGTATTTACATTACAATTTCCGTGTTATATTTTCTCCGTTTGCTTGTTTCATATTTACTTTTGAAGTAACCCATAGATTTACAACCGTACAAACAGTAATCAGTGATATTTTTTAACGAGCAACCTGCTTGAGCTAATACAATTAGAGGCAGCAGAAGCCAGCCAAACTTTTTACTTTTTAAGGAAAACTTGAAGCGTATTGAAAAGAAGCGTGAATTGTTAGAGAAGCCGACATTTTCGTTTAACCTTTTTTTTTTGCTTTCAAGGAGGTCAAAAAAATTGAAAATTGTTTTGGCTAAAATCGCTCTACAATATATGTGATATATGTGTAAAGGGATTCTTTGAAATTTACAGCCCTGATACTGCAGTCATGCATATTTGAACTTTGGAACTAGTGTTATGTTATGTGTTATTATGATGTTAGCGACAGTCAAAGTCAAAATTTTGTCAAAAACAATACAACTAATTATTTTGTTTGAATTTGAGATAATAATAAAATACTTCTCGTCATACTAGCCAGATAAAAAAACTAGCTGTGAGTACCTAGGAATATACATTTTTTAAACAAAATATTTAGTTATTTAAAAAAAATTGATAAAAAGTTTATTCAACAACAAACACTTTTAGGCATTCAACTTTTCCGGTTTCACAAAACCACGCCCATTATATTTTTTAGGTTTTTGAGATCAGATTTATGCTTTTTGAGAGGTAATTCTGATTCCGGCTACAGGTCTATCGATTAATACGCTGATTCAATCTTTGATTTTAGATAAGCAGAATCATGACAGCCATCGGCCAACTTTTTTTTTGACACAGAAGTCGTTGAACGACAGTCGTTCTACAGTCGATGTAACTGTATATTTTGACGTAAACAAATTTTTAAATGATTCTTGAAATAAATAATACTTCGACAGTGAACAGTTATTTAGTGCTACTAGTCAGCTTTTTATTTGGAGTATCTACTATTTATATTTTTCTGTATATGTTTGCAAATACATAGGTAGAAAAAATTTACTTTCAGATTTTTATTTTTTATATTTTAAAAATCCTTCGGTCTTCGGCTTCGGCCGAAGGTTAAATGAATGGCCGAAGTTCGGCTTCGGCCAAAAAATCACCTTCGGTCGAAAACATGGTGGATGAAAATTTGTTTGGTATATTTAGATATGTGTGCCTTCATTTTAAAACTTAATTTCGTAACACTTCTGCCCATTGCTTTGGCTGCCATCTTGAAAAATAAGAATATGAAAAATAGTTTTCCATCCATCTTTTTTTGTAAACAAACGCCTTTTTGTTTTTGATCTATTGATTGATCTTGAATTGTTGATCTTGGAATTTCTTATGTTGTTGCTACTACTACTATTATGGCACAACAGCCCCTGGAGGGCCAAAGCCGAGCTTTCTGCATCCATTCATGTTGTGTGAGTTATATTTATACACGAATGGAAGGGACCTACAGTTTTATGCCGGATCCGAACGGCGAAGTGAAAGCTTTTCATAGGCATTTTTTACTCTTGGAGGTTTGCCATTGCCAGTCAAGAGGTGGTGCCGTGTAGAAAAATTTTTATTTTCTATTTTGATTTTTTGAGCGTGCCGAGATATGAACCCGGGCACCTCTGCGTAGTAGTCTAACACACTACGACGACGGCGACCTACTACGTATGTTGTCGTAGCTTTCCTAATACTTAATGTGTTATTTTGAATATCACGAAGAGCGAGAAACATTTTTTCTTTGTCAGTGACCTTTTTAGACCTCCCGCTAGTTGCAGCATTAGCTTTTTAAGCCATTTTATATTCTTAAAATATTCCAAAAAGTATTAAAACTTTTTGTGGTAGTATATTAACTTAATATTTCAATAACCGGCCGGGTATGACAAGAATAATTTTATCCGGCCAATGACTAAAATTTATAATTATTTTATGTTTTTGTTTTGATCTTACACATATTAAATTGTAAATATGCATCGGCACCTAACTGTGCAGACACATGTGTAGAAAAATGTTATCATTATTTTTATTTTTAGTAAAAACAGATGGCCGATTACTAGAATATGTATTCATCCCAGCAGAGTTTTTAGAGATCGGCCACCATGGCCGATGATTGAAATTCAGTAAATATTTGGCTTTAGTGTCCGGCCACCCAGTTAAAACTTCAGGATTAATTATTTATAATATTTTTCATTACGGAATATGTAATTTGAGGTCTTAATTATAGGATTAAATATATTCAGTGTACATTTGCATTTAAATTTAATTCAAACTTACTTTTTCTCCACAACGCCAAGTTACGAAAAAAATATGAAAAATTCATAAATTCAATAACCCTTACAAATGTTCGAATTAAATCATGTATATAGCTTTTATTTTCCATGACCGATTATTCGCATGTGCGTTGGCGACATGTGTCCCCATCTAACCGTGTTTTCATATATATAAAAATATCAAGGGTTTTCTTATTTTTGGTAAAAATAGATAAAAGTGGCCGATCACTAGAGACTCTATTGAAGTAAATATATTAATAACATTTGTTTAGGATCCCAAAGGTTAAGGCCGTTACCGATGCCGAACCGATTTCAACCGGTTCCAGTGTTTGAATTGTTTTCGTTTTTTTCAGATGAAAACAACGGTTACTGAAACCGAAAGGTTTCATGTTTCGAAAAATGAAACGATTTTAAACGGTAACGGTTTAGGTTTCATTCCTTGACTAATAGTTTAAACGAGAAATCACACCCCCTAGAAGAACACTTTTTACGGTTAGATGATTTCACTGATGAGCATTTAGCAGAAATACGGTAAAATTTTTCGCGCTTCAAATTTGAAATTAAATGTAAGTGGACTGATATAAGTAGAAAAGTGGAAATGTGTTTGAAGAAAAATTAGAAATGGCTTAAAGACACATTCTGCATTCCCCATGATTTGCTGAATCGAGTGAGAGGAAAGCGGAAAAAAGATTCTTCTTTAGAGCTGAAAGATATCACAAATCCACCAATGAGAGCTACAAAATATAAGAAAGCATTCGTTCGCGTTCAACAAGAAATTGAATCAACTTAGAAGACAGCCGATTTTTGTTGAAGCTGGACTTTCAAGAAAACAGTATGAAATAATAAGAAGCGCCAATAAAAACATATCGCTGCCTTAATTTGCTAAGGCACTGACACGCATTTTTCAAAATTTTACAGGAGAAGCAAAAAACATTTTGTTATTTAGAGGTCTGCTTCGAGAATTTTTTAATTAAACTAAAAGAAAATATCGTAAGTTGTCGGTGCAGGTCTCAGGCACAGACGAAAGTGGGCACGCTTTATCTTAATCCACCAAAAACTCGATATTGAAAAATTTGACGTTCGGGACTTAGCAAATTAAAGCAGCTATATATCCTTGTTACAGTCTTCTGCAGAATGCAAAAGTGGAATGCTATCTTGAGGTAACTGAAACGTGTGCCGAAATAAAGCTACAGAGTATAATAAATCACAGAGTTTCGCGAATGATAACTCATTTAGAATGAAGTTGAGAGCAGCGCTTTATTTATGTAAAGGGCAATAGCATGACAACTACGAATGCAATTTCTTCGAAATATGGTATAATTAATTAAGGCAATAATTTAAATCAATTTGTGAAAAAATTATCAAAACCACGCCTACATCTCATAGATTTAGTTTTATATAAAATTTAGACCCTGTAGCAGCTGGTCAAAATCGAATGGAACAATTTTAAACAGTAACTTATTACGATTTTTGTTTTTTGAAATCAGAAAAAAAGGTAAAAAGTTCACTAATTTTAACCCCTCGGAGGGGCGCCGCGGTAAATTAGCCGCAAATTGTTTAATATGTGTTTTTAAAATACATATCATAGTAGCCGACCGCTGCCACTCAAGTGACTTTGTAAGTTTTGAGATGCAGCATGGTTTACCGTTAGCCGTTGGTTTCTGCATTGCATCGTTTAGCTGCTATTTGTGTTTGAAAATTGGTATCTTGCTTTTGCGGCTAATTTGCCGCGGCGCACGGTGGGAAGAGTGCAGCCAAAATCAATAAAGAATTAAGTCATATTTTTAAAAAAGTAATAATGGAATTTTAAAGACAATACAAAGAAAGTTTTTAAAAATTTTGATTAATACGGCTACACGACGCTTTTAAATTCGGAAGTTGAAAAAATTACTAACAAGCTATTTTTTAATTTTTATTTGCTAAGTTAGTTGAGCTTTGCTTAATTCTTATATTATGAAAATGGGGCAAATTTGGCATTTTCTGAAAGCCTAAGATTTCATGAATCTAGCATCCTTTTTTTTTGTTCATGATGAATACCGTTACTTTGAAAGTGAGTTGGTAAATAGTATAAAAATAAATCGTAATTAAAAAGTTTGGTAGAGTAAAAACAAAAACCTCAAAGTACTAATTAATAATTTGAAAAAGTTCTACCAAAGTCTTATTTTGGTGCTCATAACCAAAGATCTGAGCTTTTCCAAAGTCCTTTTCGTAATGTTTCTCAATTTCGTTTCGTCCGAACACAGTTTAACATCCCTAATTTTGGGAGCTGTAAGGAGGAATGACTATACCCCACCCTCGGGTGTTCCCTCTTCACCTGCTTAATCTCTTTTGTAACACCCAAGTCTGCCTTAATCTTCTATCATCGTCAATTAAATTCACTGGCAGAGCTGTTCCTCTATATTACCATAGTGAAAAAATGTATGATCCAGTAAATATATTGGACAAATTTATGAATTTTATAAAAAGTACAAAGTTGTAATAAGAAATAATTTCGCTGAAACTTTTCTTGCATACACTCTTGTGCAAATCAATGTGGACAAGACAAATGACACCTAGAATCATTTTCTCACACACACACACTCTCCCATGTACTAGACTTTCAAATAACGAACTGTTATGCAGACTAGCTACGATGGGAAAAAAACAACAACATAAGTGTGGTAGTGGTAGTTTCTTTCAATATCTCTATTCAGTAAAGATATTTGGAATCAAATCCATAATTCTGGGTTATGATTTCAAATATTAGTAGCTTATATAGGATATTGAAAGATTAAGAACTACCACTAAGATCACTGATGAGGAATTGTGGCGGATTCCGAAACGGCCGTCTGATTTGCCCGTCTCTATATACATTGTTGTTGTGATGACTACATTTGTTCATTAACCTGTTTATATATAACTTCAAATAACGAAATTAACATGAACTTAAGTCATGACTTTGAAAAATTAACCTCTAGATTTAATTTTCATAGTCTCCTAAAAAACTATCATGGACAAATTTTCTTTGAAAATGGTTTCAATTCATTAAAAAAAAATCAGTAATGAACGAAATCGTTGGGAGTTAGTGGAACCGAAAACTGAAAGTGATTTAAAACTATAAATAAAAATGCGCGAGTTTTTCGGTTGAATATCACAGGAGATGTGAATTTTTATTAAATATTAATTTCCGTTCTTAGCAGGAGTTGCTAGAGAACTACCGGTTTTCAATGTTTTCGTAGCAAGAGGTGCTAGATAATTGTTTTAGTAGCAAGAGTTGCTAGATACTGACTTTGAATATTCTCAAGCCATGGAACTTTATACCGTATGGCAACTGATATAAATTCCTATGGTCACGGAGGTCTATTACAAGTGTAAATATGTACAGAGTGTACATATGTATAACGTAATATACTAGACTAAATACCAGAGTGGTATTTACAAACAAAAGAGATAGAGTAACAGTTCAGTATAATATAATTGTACATAGTAATATATTGTATAGTGTTTGCGAGATGACGATAAAGGGGGTGGTGGTAATGATGATTTGTGACACTACTCGAACCACATCCGAGACTGCTTAAGGGGATCTTAAACAAGTAACAAATCGGAAAAATTAATATTTAAATAGTGTGTCCATCCCTGGCTTCCAGCATCATCTTAAGGCGTTTTGGCATAGATTCTACGAACAATTTGCAAGTGCTAAAAATTTCCTCATCTCGGTGCCACACTTCATTCACTGTTCGCTTAGCTTGATTTTGCTTGTGCAATCCATCATTCTGAGTCTCGCTTTGTAGATTAACCACAAATTCTCAATTGAAGCAAGAATCGGCGAATTACCAAGCCAATTCAAAATGATTACCCAACTGTCAGTGAAGAATATTGCATTGCAAGGTGTCATGTTTTGTTAAAAAATCGGATTTCCCAAATTTATCTCTGAGAGTTCAGGGAAAGTTCGATAATTGTATCCCTGATATAGGTACGAATGATCCTAAACCAAAAAAGAAAAATCTGCCCCAAAAATTAGTTTCTTGGAGTGTTTGCCTGACAGCTGAATGTAAGCAGCTAAAAGTTGCTCATCATCGGACTAGCGAACAAAGCGGTGACGCATGCCTTAAAAAAATACAGCTGGGAAACCCTTTTCGATAGGCCTGGCAATTTTCCGGACTTCAATCCAATCGAGGGTTTATGGTCCATCTGTCAGTTGAGACTTAGAAAGATGGATTGGATTTTTTTTCTGTTCATTGAGGAGAGGGGAGGCGGCGTCTCGACGGTAGCTCGTCTAGGGCGGCAAAATACCTTGGGCCTGTATCTACTCTATTTCCGAGAGATGAAGTTGAAATTTGTTGCATTTGTTATCTTTGGAATTTTTTAATTTTAACTATGAGAAAAATTTTTGGTCAAATCGAAAAAAGAAAAAAAAAAAATTGAGATGTTGAACGGGAATTTTGTGAGAAAGATGTCAAAACTTAACTTGTTTACCATTAACAGAGTATAATCCGTTGAGAATATAAAGTTATTGACGGAAGTTTTATATTGGCTAGTAAAATTGTTAAAAAGTAATTCCGAATTAACAACAATTTTATATTATTAGTTTGTTATAAAAAATATTCAATAATAGCTATTATTATCTTAATTTTTCAAGCTTAGTAGCATCGGCTTAAATTCACAAATAAATACTTACAAACAATAAAAGTTTAATTTATGAAAAGCTGAATAAGCATAATCTCTAAAGAAAAGAAATATTTACCCATCAAATTCGCAGCCAAACTTGTATTTTTCAATTAAGTTCCAATTTCTTTTTCTGCTGAAAATTTTCATCTAAAAATTTTTTGTATACTGTGCGTATAAATTATAACTGCGACATACAAACTTGTCATTTCTGATTTCAGCAGCAGCGAGGGAAATGAAGACCAGGTGGTAACAACAACAACAACAGCGGAATTTGTATGTAGCGACAACAGAAACACTGTGTGCAGTGTAGCTGTCAGATGTCAAAATGCCAAGCTAAGAAATAAATGAACAGTAACGATTGCAGATATCAACAAAAAAGCAACAATGAGAAACACACACACTCTCAAAAAAAAAAAAAAGAACCACATCGATTTAGCAGCAAAAGCAACAACAACAATATCAACAATAAAAACAAAACACATCAAGGTACCATTTTGGAAAATAAAGACACCTAAATGCAGTTTACACTTGAATGAACACAAAAACAAAGAAGAACTTTAGAGAAAACCACATAAAAGTTGAAGGAGTAAACGAGATGGTATGAGCGGAAAATGGCACCCAATGTTTTATTGGGCGAAGGGTGCCGCACTTATCGAAGGCACAAACCGGTTTGCATGCCTTAGCCAATCAGAGTTAAGCACTCTCGTTAGAAAGAGAAGTTATATCATTGTATATGTAGACATAGGATACTTTGATAACATATGACACGCCCATATAAAAGAGGGGAAATTTACGGGTGTCCACATATTAACTTATGCGCAAACTTTGGGTGCGATACACACGCATGCTGCAATATACATGTGGGAAAGGGGTGTGGGGAAGGATAAAGTAAATTGTGTATAAAAAATTAAATTTTTCTTTAATAAAAAATAAATTTTCATTTTCCAACCGTGAATGTTTGTGCAATCATGATGATGAGTTGCATGATGGTATTCATTTAAATTTGTTGATTTTTGGCGCGGAGCTTATGCTTGATTGATTTTTTATACACACAACTACAAACAGAAGTACTTACATATGTATACATGTATGTATGCATAGTTTGATTACAATTTTATTTAATTAATGACAAATAGAATTGTTTACTTTCCATTTTAATTACGTTTATTGGAGAGGTGGATAAGCGAAAGATGCTACTTTCCTATTTGAAATTTATTTACACAATTGTTTTTATTTGTAATACAAATTTATAATATTTTTATTATTAATAGAGAGCATTTTTTGAGAACCAGACAATTCCTGCAAGTATCTCATTTCTTTTAAATATAAACAATAAACTGAAATGTTTGCTTCAAATTTAGAGTAACGGCCAATTACCTTTTCTTTAATTTTTGTAATGACACCAATTTTAAACCATTTGAAATATTTAAACCCAAAAAATCAACTAAGGTTTAATTGATTGACGAAAGAGATTTTGAAACTTATTGAGCTGATTTTTAAGTTTTTGACGTAGATATTTTTTGAAAATATAATTTTTCCTAACATATTTTTATGATCTGCCTTTGTGGCTTAGTTACCGGAATTTAGCCAAAAAATAATAAAAGTAATAAAAATACTTTCCACTGCATATTTTGGTTTTTTATTTAGCAAAAACAAGAAAAACATAAAAATTACTTTAAAACAATTCATTTGATATACAAAAAAAAAACAAATTATGATAACATAATACAAAAAAAAGTGGTTTCAAAACAATTAAAAATTTTTTATTAAGGGGAGTCCTTTCAGATTTGGTCGAAAATGAGCCGAAGTTTGAGAATTCTTTGTGGGATAATGAAAATACATACGAATTTCCGGTTTTGATTGTTAAATTTATTTATTATTGTAAAATGCTTCGGAATTTCCATTGCGACGAAATTCAGAATGGCGGCTATTGTCTGCCTCTGCACGCGAGATATCGTCCCCGAACTTCAAGTCTCCAGCCTTATGTAGTGAACTAAAATAAATAATAATTTGTATTTATTAAAATGAGGAAATTCTCTATGGCTTCAATCTAATTATAATGAATTTTGATAAAAAATTAACCAAATTATGGACATTTCAATAAAATTTTTTTTTTTTTTACTTGGACCTCGTTTATTTTACAATTTTTCATGCTCATTTTAGGTTGAAATCATACAAAAAAGTATCCTCTTCTGAGAAGGCTTTAACCCTCTCTGGAGACTGTAAACTTTCCGTGGTAGGCAAAACCGAGATGTTTATTTTCGTGTTTAGTAAAAAAAAAAAAAGCGATGCACACATATGTGTACGAAAAAATGTTCAGGACACTATAAAATACTCCGACTTATACAAAACGTATCTCTATCGATAGAGGAATTTTTTTTACACATCTTTTTATTATTTAGAATTTTTAATTATTTTTTGAAAAAAAGAGAACACAAAAAAAAAAAAACAAAATAAATTCCAAACGATAGAGGAAAAAACAACAAAGATAATACAAAGATAATAATATGTTTCCTCCTAATTTTTCTATAATGAAGAAAAATAATGACAAAAATTAATGGTTTTATTTATTAAAAAAAGAAATACGCAGTTTTTGGAACTATCGAATAAAAACTATATAATTATTTAATAGTTAAAAAATTTCCATTAATTCGATAGTTGTGAAAAAACATTCGAATGATTTTTTCGAAACATGACAACGATTCTTTTCTGTAAGGCATCACTTAAACCTATTGCTTACGTTTTTGTCTTGATCGCAATATATATAAATAAAAATATATGGAATTTAAAGAACTGAAAGAAAGGCATAAATAAAAAAGGACGGAAATAATTCTAAAATTGTTTAAAAAGCGTACTAGTGATCGGTGGTCAATTGACCGTCTGTATAACATACTTTGGTCAGAGAGTTGAAAAATCAAAGAGAGAGCGTAAAAAGTGACGTGACCGACGATCATTTGACCGTTTGCATAACATCGCCCTAAGCGAACAAATGAATTCGACTGAACAAAATTAAAAAAAAACGTTAGATGGTCGAATAACTGAATAAATGGAAAAAATCGTTCGATAGTTAAAATCATTAAGTAACTAACTATCGATAGTTGAAATCACTCGATAGTTCTCATTACTAATACGAATTGATAAAAATCAAAAATAAGTAATCTTTATTCGATTTATACATCGTTTACAGCAGTAAACATTTTGATGAAGCCTATATGCGATGTTTGGCCATACATCGAACTTTTTTTGTTTGGTTTTTATTTCTGAGTAGTGTACCCAATATAATCATAGGGTGGTGTAGATGACGTGGTTATAGTGTTCGCCGTGCGGTGGACTGCTACGCAGCACCACTTTTTGGCTGTCAAAACAGGGAAAAGATTTTCACTTCGCCGTTAAGATTCGGCATAAAACTGTAGGTTGCTTCCATTCGTGTACAAATATAAATTTTCATGGGCTGTCCTACCATAAAAGAAGAAGATCGATCACATGGTCTAAATTGTGGCAGCTTATCGCATTGGCACATGCGGCGTAAATACATAAGTGGGATTTTATATTTTTTATATTATTTTTTCGACAGATTGATAATGGTAGATGGTCGAAAAGGTATATTTTCTATTTTCTTTTGTATTAATCTTAATTCTTCTTCTTTCACTAGTAAGGCTTAATTCCTTCCGAAATAAGATGAAATCCTCATTGAAAGATTTCATGCAATTCTTCCAACTATTATATGCGGATACGAAGTAGATTCTGAAAAGTTTAAACTATACAGCTTAGATAATGCTAAACTATTTATTTCGAAGTATCCATGGCACTACATGCACCCAACAGTTCACAACATGCTAGTACATGGTGCCAAAATAATAAAATAAGTAATCTTGTCAGTAGGTCTACTCGATTAAGAGGTACGAGAGTAAAAAAATAAAGATTTTAAATTTATAAGAGGCACAGAACAAGAAAAGATTGAATTGACCACACAAATATAGATCTATTCCACCTATTGAAGCAGATGAAGACTCAGACTCAGAATATTCAGATAGCGAATAGTTAAACTTTAAACATAGTATTTTATACCCAGTTTATGCTACCCATTTTCTATTTGTTTATTATTTTAATATATGAATATTAATAATATCATTTCATTTTTGTTTTGTATCAAAAAATGTACAAAAATATACTTTGTGGTTTAAAATGTAAATAATACCATAACCATATAGCCTATTACGTAATTTCTGACCGTTATTATTTCAAAAGTCTTTACAATCTTAAGAATTGGAAAAATTACTGTTACTTTTATTTTTTTGTAAACCCTGTGTAATTAGTTCGAGCTAGAATCGCCATCTAGACCAGTGGACGCCGTTCGGATTCGGCATAAAAGTGTAGGCCCCTTCCATACGTGTATAAAAATAACTCACACAACATGAATGGATGCGAAAAGCTTGTTCTAGGCCCTACATGGTCTGTTAGGCTATAATAAAAGTCAAAATGCTGTGTACGGTTCATTGCAGCGTATCCGCCACAATTACCCTGCTCTAAACGGGTTAATAAATTTAGATTTTTTTCCAAACTATTACTAGGCCCGACAATTTTTGACTCTATACACTTTGTAGTTCCCAGTGCAAATTATTGGGTTAACTATTGTACTTGTTTATGCTTTAAGTGCTCAAGAAAAGTTTTGGTAAAGATTGAAAAAATGTTTGATGGAAGAACACATATAATTGGAATCTCCCCTCCACTCTGATTAACCCTCTAGTTCCCAAGCCCGCCTCTAGACGACTTTCACCAAAAGGGATGGAATTGCCACCATAACAGTTTTCTGTTGCTACACTTCATCATTTTATCACATCGCTTCCCAAGCTTTTAAAAAAATGCATCAGTTATGAGTTATGAGTTATGCATCAGTTACGTATTACAGAAGTTAGCGACAAAGTCAAAAATTTGTGAAAAATAGGAAAATTCATTATTTTGATTGTATTTGAGATAAATAAAATAAAAAAAAAATAAATAAAATACTTCCCAGATAAAAAAACTAGCTATGGATAGCTAAGAATTTTTATATAAAATATTTAATTACTTAAAACAAATTGATAAAAAGCTCATTCAAGAACAAATAATTTTAGGCGTTCAAGCTTTCTCACTTCATAAAACCACGCCCATTAGTTTTTTTGGGGGTTTTTAAATCAGTTTATGATTTTTACGCCAATATTGACCATTTCTTATTTTTTTTTTTTATCAATAAAAAATTTGGGGGAAAATTTACGTTTCTTAGTTTGTATATTTGCTTAAAAACCAAAAATATTTTGCGGTATGGTTCGATTCAGTGGTTTTATGGTACCTCTGAATCTTTGGTTTGGTTCAAAATGTGGTTCTTAAGCACTTACGAACCACTGCACAGTGGCTGATTTCCCGAAAAAACTAGCCAAAAGTAATAAAAAAAATTCGGAAATTTTTATGTAGTGCCTCTTAGTTTTTGCCAGGTGAAACCACTGTGTACTACCACAAAAGGCTCTTGGCTTAAAATTTTAGTTAATTGTATTTATTAATATATCAATTTTTTAAATACATGTGAATATTAAGTAAAATTTATTTTAACCTTAATTTACGATTTTTTTCAAAGAAAATATTTAACACCTTTTCGACTTTTAATACAATGGTGCTAGCCGTTTGTAAGCTCTTGTTTTCAAAATATTTTTCCCTCCTTTATTAACAACTGTAGATTAGGGCGGCCCTTAGCTATAGGAAATTTTTCAGAAGTAAAAATGTTGCTACTGCCTTGCACTAATCTGGTTCCAATCATGAAAAAACCGGTCTGTGCAAAACTTCAGCTCCATTGGACAACTACTAGGTGGCCCTCAAACGCCCTGAAGTTGAAACATAGTATACGCAACCAATAACTCAGTTCAAAAGCGGTATAGTCTTTCCTATCTTAATCATTTTCTTTTAAGAGAAGTTTATTTAGCAACATCCAGGAATCATCTGAATCAAATTTTTTTAAAAATAAATGCGCACAATTCCTGAAACAACATGAAAAATATAATTGCTCAATACTTCTATAAGAGAAACGTATTTTTATCTACAAGAATAATATCTATAGAATCAAATGTGAATTTCACAAGAATTCCAACGAAATTCACTTGAAATGCCGAAAGTAAATCATCAACCCTCAAACACATGGTTGTAAAAAGCAGGGAAAATATGATATATTTTTTAGACATTTTGTTTTCATAACAGCTGCTCTTGCAATATTTCTGTGGTAAAAACGAAAAACAGCATAACTGGACTTAAGATGGAAAATATTTTATCACATATTCTTGGCTATACATAAATAATAAACTGAAGTTTTAAATAATTTTTGGAACTATATTTCGTTTTAAGAATGATCTTTAATTTGATGAAGTCGTTTGAAACAATAGCTGCGTTTTATTCGCCACTTGCTTCTAGTTATGTATAACTAACAGCGATAATTGTACGGGAAAACAGCCACAAACAATAACACGTATAATTATAGCATACAAAAATGTTTCGTCTTCTCCAGACTTATAATCAGTCAAAAACGAAGTTCTATTCTCTATGAAATCCCATTTTGGTCATGGGTCCACTCTCGTATATTCGCACTATAAGAAAGAATTTAGTAGTGAGTATTTTTTCGGGTCTTCGGCAACGATTTGTGAAAAAAATTGTTTCTCAGCTTCATTTTTGTGTGAAAATGTTATTGTATTCCTGAATGAGTTTCACATTTTTGACGTTGCACATCGACAACAATTTTCCTTGCCTTAACCGCTGTTGGAACATTTCCAGAGCCAGAGTTTGGGGAGCTAAGTATTCGAGGTGGGTGACAAATTTGTCTGCAGAACCTTTCTGATTTTTCGATTAATATCCTGATTATTTATTTGCTTTAATTTCATCTGATGACAGAAACTAGGCTCGAACGTACACCCTAGCAAGAAAAATACAAATTCTTTTTAAGAGTTCTTCCACTTACGAGATAACGGCAACTGGTCTTGAAAAAGGTATATCTTGAATGCATACATCATTGTTAACTTAGACAATTCTGGCTAATCATCTCGGTGTTATTTCTTCAACAACGGGCGACAATGTACAACTTCATGGTCGATGAGGGCCGCCTCGCTGTTGCCCGATTGAGCTCAAATTTTGCACAGATTCTTTCTTTATAGATTGAAACAAGATAGGGCTCTGGGAGCTAAACTTTTAGAAAGTTGAAATATAAGGGCCACCCTAATATACATATACAACATTTTCTCAAAAAATATAAAAATTTTAATTTTCAATGTTGGACGATTTGGGGTCTGGAAATTGAGTTAGCTTTTTTTACAATATGTTTAATGTAACTCTATCGAAAACTACTGTATCGACAAGAATACATTAGAAAAAAACATTTGGAAACAAATTTCGAAAATTTAGTCGTTTCCAGGCAGTGGTTGAAAAAACGACCAGTGACTTTCGAATTTTCTGTAGGTTAACGATAAATGGATATAACTTAGCAACCCAGCAAATATATTATTTTACACCTTCGCAAACTTAAATTATTTTTGGTTTGGGTTAGTTCGTGTTTTTACGTGTTTTTTACTAAAGCGGCTTTCACGAAAAAAAAAAAATTAACGCTCGTTGAGAATATTACAAAAATACGAAAATATTATTTCTTCGAATTTCAACTTGTATTAGAATTATAATTTTCAGCAAAAATAATAAACGCATTCAATGGCTTATTTGCTGGAAACAAATGAGCTAGAAACGCACTGGTATCCAGCCAGTGGTCAAAAAATCTACCATCCCTCCTGAACAAACCAGAACCAGAGATAAAAAACAATTTTAAAATTAGACATTTCTTTCACATTTATAATGATTGTACAAAGTTTCATTGATTTTTACACAGCGGTTTAATAGCGGATGGAAATTTATTCAAGTGATTTTTCATCATTTTACGGTAAATTGTTATTTTCTTGCGAATAACATGATAAAAAATCACACTAACTTTATTTCAAATATTTGTTTTTCGATGCATTTTGATCAAAATTATCCTGCCTAGCTACGACAATGACCTCAGACCAAATCTCTTACCAAAATCAATCCCTTAAGCTATAAAAAACTGGAGTAATGTCACTGATGTTTCATGTATTTACTTACCCACACTCTTTCTATTAAAATATTTTTTTTTTTCGAAATTTTCAATTTCTTATTTTCCCAATTTCAAGCGGAAACTATTTTCGCGCTTGGTTTGACTAAATTAAGTGTAATGGAAAAAATCAGAACTACAATTTTTCTATCTTATTCGTTGAACCTAACAATTGCACTGTGCGCTCTCTATTCAATTATAATGATGATGATGACGATAGAAAATATGAACATTGAAGTATGATGATTGAAAGGTGACTGTCGCATTTTAAATCAATTTCAACTGCAGCACTTGCAACATTAAAACTCTAAGCTTTAGTGGTAAAGAGTGTAACTTTTTTTTTTTTTTTTTGTAACAAATTATATGTGCATGAGTGAAAATCCTTAGGCTGCGGGTAAATGTGCAAAGATTTTTTTATAGATTTTTCCTTTCTTTTTTTATTTATTTTTTTTTTAATATTTATAAGTTGTAGCTACAAGCCAAATTTGATTGTGTTACTTTCGTATATCATTTACGTGTAAGTGATTTTCTGAAGTTTTCTCATTTCCTGATTAGACTAAATAAAATTGATATTTTTTATCTTGAAAATGAATATAACAACAAAAATGTAAATAAAAAAGTGTGAATTGATTAAATGATTTCAGAGCAGATATCTTAGGTCATAGTGAAAATCGGGAAGATGACAACTATAAATGCCATATGCGTGCTATTCAAAGATATACTCGTCTCCACTTTTTACCTATTGCTTTATTGCTAAAAGAAATGACTTGCCATGAATGCCGATGAATTTAGTGACGATCTGGAAACCAATTCGTGTGTAATGTAATGGAAATAGGCGTGCAAAACAGTGAAATAATAATATTAAAATAGAGAGAGAATATCTTTCTAGAGGTAATTTGGGGTCGCTGATTACCCCAACTTCTTTTCGATGAGTAAAATTTTCTCCAAGCAGTGTTTTTTAAGTTATGTAAAATAAGCTTAGTGAACGTATGTAGTCATCACAAAAACAGTGTATATAGAGACGGGAAAATCAAACGGCAATTTCGCAATCAGCCACGATTCCTCATCAGTGATCTTTAATTTAATTTAATTTAATTGAAAGATGATCGTTATGGTGGAAGACAAACGACGTTGATTGGAAAGATTCGATACCATGTTTCGATGAAGTACCGAATGAAATGTATCAAGTAGTTGTAATTATCGAAATCAAAGGCTCGTGACCGAAAGTATCGACGTCAAATCAAATTTTAAAAAATTACTCAATAGGGTGATTCTCTAAGTCTAGTATATCCCCTTGCACGGTAGCGCAAATTGTAAAACTTTCCAGTCCGTACAACGAACAAAAACCATATGCACGACAATCCATTCTGCATCACTAAAAAACTTTTCCTACAACAATACCCATGTATATGTTCAATGCAATGAAGTGTAGTATATTAAATGCAACTCTGTGCCTCTCTCCTACTCTCTGTGTTTACACTTTCTTATATTACAGTTCTACGTTAAAGTGCGCTCTCGAATCGTAATATAATTTAGTATAATTTTTTTGCATTTCGTGCTATCGTGCAATTATACTAGACATAGAGAATCACCCTAATTTCTCATGGTCCTTTTGAGGAAAACTGTTTTGTAAAAAGCTTTAAATCTCAACTGTGTTATGTATTGATTTTTGAGTAAAATATTTCCAATTTGACGGATTACACCGGTTCCAAAGATGTGTTTTTACCAAAACTGTTATTGTTTCTGACTTGCTTGAATTATTACCTTTAAAATGGTACCAAATTTTTGGAATTTTGGTCTACAAATTTTTGGACTTTTGCCTTCTGTCGACGTACAGTGAGTCGGCGGAAAAGCTTCCAAAATTGTTCCACAAAAATATTTTTTTATTGAAAGGAAACTATCTTTATATTTATTTAAATTTCCGAAGAGTTCAAGCTCCACTAACTTTTCAAACACTTAATTTTTATTTTTATTTCACGACCTCTCGCCAAATTTAACAATTTTTCCATAAGCGGTTTTTACGGGAATATAAAATGTCATCAAATGACTCCGCAACCGCTAAAACAGAATTGTGATTTTAGATCCATCTATTACCTTCCAAAACAAACACAAATGAAAGCGAAATTTGCAGCACTTTTTCAGTAAAGACTACTCATTTTGCTGTACTTTATATAGTACAGCCGGCGGCAGTGGCGGTTCTAGGATTTGGGTTTGGGGAGGACTGATTTTACTAAATTAAGAGATAAATATCAGACTTACTATCGACCAAAGCCCAGACTTAGAGCAAAAACTAGTGCAAAAATTTTATCAAATACAAGTCAAAAATTAAAAGATAACTGGAGCAAAACTGAGACCAAAATCCAAACTAAAATCGTATAGAAATTTAGGCGGAAATTTCGACCGAATTTCAAACTAAAATACTCAAATACTTTTTTCAGATCGAAGTTCAAACCAAGAAAAGTACCAAATTCAGATCAATATGAGACCAAATTCAGATCAAAATCTTTATTATGACTTTTCTGATGGATTTATATTGTTAAATGATCTATTTTTTTTTTTGAGAAAACAATTTTTATGAAACAATTTGATACATCTCTATTTTTTGGGTCATTTTTGGTCGAAACAAAAACTCGAAAAAAATTAAATTAAGATACCAGTTGATTTGGATAGTACTTTAAACGAGTTTTTAACATATATACACTCATATCACTCTTAGAATCGATATCACTATTAATATCGGCCTGGTGGTGAGTTTACGATCTCACAACTCCATAACCAAGCGCTTCATTTTTATGAAAAATTAAATATGTTCTTTAAGCCTGTTATACATTACTTAAAATGTAAATATATCTTAATTTGACGAAAAAACCAATACATTTTAAATTTCAACGAGATCCGTACACGATTTCGGGTACCGGGCAACAACCGGTTAAGAAAAACAATGTTCAGACCACGAATCGGAATCGGAGATCAAATTCAGGTCAAAACTCAGACTAAAAACCCAAAATTCAGACCGAATCAAAATCAGTTTTAAAATTCATTTCAAAGTTCAAAAAAATCAAGCCAATTCAGACAAAAATATTAACCACAACTCAAACTAAGAGTTAGATTGAAACTGAGGCTAAAAAGACGCCAAATACAAATTAAAAGCAGATCAAAATTTAGACCAAACATGGATCAAAACTCAAATAAAATTCAGATTAAAATTCAAACTAAAATAAAACAAAATTCTGACTTACAATCAAACCAGAATTTAGATCAAAAACGGAAAATTTAAACCAATATCAATATTTAGTACAAAATTTAATCCAAAAACTAGACCATTATCAAGCTTTCTAAAAGAAAGTTGCACAGTTGCACTGTAAGGTGCATCCTATTGGCACGCCCAGCATGGCGGCTAATCAGAATTGATTCAAATATATGACCCCATTTTAATATTTTTATTAAATTATTATTATAAATAAAATAAAATATAATATAAAATAATATTTTAAATCCTTTCGTTTTTTTTTTCGTTTGTTTAAAGCATATGTTTTTCACTGCTGATGGCTTTTTTTTTGTAAAAATTTAAATATTTTTGATTTCTCAAAAATGACTGTTTACTATAAGATTGTCGGGTTCTGGGGGGGGGGGGGGAGAGAGCGAGAGGTCTTCTGCCCCGAAATTCCCCTCCCTCCGAATACGCTACTGGCCGGCGGGAAAGGGTTAAATAAGATTTTGTTAACATTTCTAAAGAATAAAGAATATTTCATGAACACAAAAAATTTATTTTTTATATACTTACATATGGTATACACTTCGTGTGGAATGGAGTGACCACGTAAATAAGTTGTGCTGTACAAAAATTCATGATTGATTCCTGAGTTTTTAATTTGAATTTTATTTTTGAAGGTCAAGGTTTTAATCTGAGACATATTAAATATCTATATCATGTCAAGTTTACTCACTACATCTAGTGACATCAAAGTAATCTTATGAGTTTTCTTATGAGGAAAGAGGATGTTCCCCACCACTAGATTTTTTTCGCAATAAAACTCAAGGAGCCAGTTACCGTTATCACTTCGTGTTCCCAGACCATGAACTCCCATATGGCATTCAACCCCGCTATTATCTGTTCCTATTTTAGCGATAAAATCACTACCGCCATCACTATATCGTCGCCTTTACTTCCGTGGGAGTTAACAGAGCTGTTCGGAATTGTTCGTAAAGTTCTTCAAACGCGTCATCAGATTGGACTTCGGTGGGAGCGTAGCAGTTAATTATAACCAATTTTCGAGCACGCGTCTTCAATTTGATAATAATTATCCGTTCATTGATAGGATACCAATACGTGTAGCTACTTTTTCGATCAATAAAAATCCAACGCTCCTTCAGTGGTCTTCCGCTTCAAGTTTACCAGAGTATTGTGTCGCTGTCGGCTATTTCACCACTGTCTTTCCATCTAATTTCCTGGATAGAGAGGATGTGTATTTTGTAACGGGCCATCTCACGCCGAGTTTAAAGCTCCAAGTTGCAATGCGAATTTCCTCTTTCATACCAATTAAATCGTTGTTATTTATGTTGTTACCGTATTTTTTTATGTTGTTCCTCCATTCACAGCGTGGCTTGAGACCGACTAAGGCAGAGCTGAAAAAACTGATTCGGATTTAGCGGCCCTAAAAACATTAAAAACCATCCGCCTTGGAGATGTCCGAAAAATAGTGTATTAATAATTTGCGTCCACGAGTTATGGTATGTTAAAATGATGCATAAAAATCCACCTCTCCCCCTCGAAATTATTCTCTGGCTACACCACTGATGCACAGAAAAATATTTTCCCTCACAATCGCAACAACAAAAACATTGATTTTACAAACATTAGCTGGATTTTCTTGTTTTAATAATCTAAAAGACAAAATGTTTTCGACAATATTTACTAAAAAAAATTTAATATATTTCCTTTCCACCTCGATTATGAGTAAATCAAAAATTACAAAATCAAGAGACCTTCAAAGCAGCTGAAGAAACTGAAAGATGTATCAGCACCCACCATAAATAAGCGATTCGACTAGAATATGCTTTGGCAATGTTGGCAACACTGGCAGCATCATAAGCTTCACATATCATAAAACAGCGGAAGTGAAAAAAGCGATTTTTAAAATCACAAAAGTTGAAATTTTTTCCGTTGTTTGTTGTTGTTGATGTGGCCAAAATATGCGCGCATACATAATGCTATGTGAAGTTGGTTGCGCTTCTTTTGTACTGATTTATTGCTGTTAATAAACCGCCAGCCACACTATGCGAGAACTCTAATACATACCCGTCTCCGTATCTTCTTCCTGCATATAGTTAAGCGCGAGCAACTTGAATTGTTTCTTGGAAAGAACATCGTGAATGTGAAAACGACGACGACGACAAATATCTGTTAAGACAACTGAGGTACATGAATACAGAAGCTTGTCAGAGCGCGCCATTCTGGCTACTATGAAAGTAGTGCACACAAAGAGTGAACAGGCAAAGTAATCGCATCTCAGAAGAAGAAGACATATGGGTACAATAAAAAGAAGTACGAGTAAAATAAACAAGAGTGAGTTGATAGTTGTTCGAAAGCTTGTAAAAATGCTCAATAGCAAGAGCATCAACTGCTCTTTCTTGGACGACTTCTTTTGTTGCCAAAAAAATATGTTTTATTCATGAATTAGCGCGTTGGAAACATTGTGCCTACTACATTCATACATTAATGCAACTATGGGTATGTGCGACTACTACATACTCGAACTTATGTTTGTGCTTGTGACTATGCTAATTTTTTCAACATATCAGCCGCTTCATATCTCGAAAACTTAAGTTCGCAGTTTCGATTCGTTGTTATTTTATTCCGCTTTGTTTTAGCGGCATCTATTCAGCCTTGTTAGGGGTGACTAAAACGTGCGCATTTGGCATTGAATATTGTTCAATAAAATCAAGTCGTGCTAGCGGGAAAGTTGAACTCTTGGAAATATGGTATATTGGTAAAGGTCCTTCCAAACGAACAAGTAAAATAAGGAATTCTGGAGTATCGGTTTTATGTAGTTGCGTTCTTCCTTAAGACTTAATGTGCTAAAGTAAAACGATGTAGTAGTAACAAAGTAAGCAGTCGGTAAAATGCGATCACTTCACACGCTTATACTTCCGTTAAAACATTAAACAAGTCAACCCAGTCATACCAGGCATATGAACAGAAGGAAAATATGCGATTGGCTCACTAATTTTACAATGAGATTTCTCTTACCATATTGTATGTACACTTCTTGTTGTTGCTGTTTTTTGCTGTTGCATGAACTGAACCAGAAATGGAAAAATGTTTCATTCAAAAAACGTTTCGATTGACTTGGATTTGTATTTCGGTTGAAGTGAGCATCATCGTGTATCTGCTGTCTCAAAAGCGTGATTTGAAAATTACGAATTTTATTGTGTTCGGATTATGCCGAAACAATGATTAACATTTCCCTCAACAACCGAAGCGAACAGATACGGGAAAAGAAAAGGAAAAAGAAGTGAATGTGTACTGGTGTTGAATTTGCATTGATTTTTATGCAAATTCCAAACAAATCGTCACTACATATGACATCAGGAAAGCAAAACAATGGATGGAATAAATAGCAAGTATATGGAATAAAATCTTCAGAATTTTTGTAAAAATATTTATTTGTTACAACTTTCTGAAGAGAAATTAATATTTTTTATTGGTAATAACCCTAAACGGTTATAAGCGTAAATAAATAGGAGCAATATAGAGAAATATACGTACATATGTTGAATATTCGTTTAATGTGAAAAAATTTTTGTACTCGACTTAAAACTTTTGTGATGGTCAGCGTAAATAAAGCGCATTTAACCCTTTCAGGATCGTAAGGAACTCTGGGGAAATAGCGCAAAACCGAATCAGAATTCGTATTGTCTGACTCTAGTTTCAATTTTTGATCAAAACAGACATTTTACACCTCTGAAGGTCTGAACTTTTATGGGTCACCGATGACCCTGTGGCCCTCAACGGGATTTTTTAAACGAACTTTTTCTGTACATTTTTATTAAATAATTTTCTAGTATTATATTTTCACTTAACCCTTTCTTGCCCGTAAGGAAACTAAAACCGATATATTGTAAATAAAATATAAAATTTTCTTAAAAAGTTTTCATTGAAGATCTTAGGGTCACCAGTACACAAACATTTAAAAATATGGGGAATCATGTTTGAGTAAATAGTTTTTCCCACAACATATTAATAATTTAGTGTATTTGGATATATTTTGTAAAAGTTGTGAGCGATTGAAAATTAACAAACAAACAAAAAAACACAACTTTTTCACTTTGATCCGGTGCAGTACCGTTACCGACAAAATATTTGTAAGTTTTTTTAATTGAAATCAAAAACTCTAGATTTATAAAAATTTATTGGATAGTTTTTAAAAAATCGTCAAAATTAATTTTCTCTTTCCGTGCTCACAGAATCAGCGGTAAAATTTGATTTTTTTAAAATCTGGCTTATTTTCATCAATAACTTGGATCGTTTAGCCAATTAAAGATCCAATTAGGGTAGTGGACTGCTACCTTTAAGATTTATTGTACCCCTTCATGCACTTATGGTGGCCTTCAAGTTGTTACTCCTAAGAAATGTCTCCACCTGTCTTCATTGATCTGAAGATGATATCAGCAACTACATTTTAAAATTTGCTACTATTGAAAAAGAAAAAATCTCTGTTGCCACAAATTGATAAAAAAAAAGTTGCTCCAATTAATTCCGTTAAGAAAATCAACTGGGAATTTCTTACGATGATGTCTCAAAGTGTGCTTTTCAAGAACTCATAGCTTAAGTTTTACCTATTGCATTTTAAAAAAATTTGAAAAAAATTAAGGAACAACATTTTTCTATGATATATAAAAGCCTTCCAGATATGTGAATATTTTAGGAAGCTCTAATTTATTTATTTTCAACTTTTATATTATTTAGGCTTAAGAATAAGGATCTAATAAGTACTAAAAGTACTACTCAACGGCTTCCAACTTTTTTTGTGATGAGAACAATATCATGTCTATATAATTCGTGGACGATTAAAAGTTTTGCAAAATTTGTATGCAATATTTTTAACGTTTTAATAAAAATGTTGGCGAAAAGGTAAATATATCGTATAGGAGAAGGGGTTTAAATGATTGCTTGGTATTTTTATCAATAATTCATTTTTTACATTCAACAATTGTTAAGTCGTAGTTAAATAGTTCATATTCATCATCAGTTCCATTTAACATCTAGTGAGGCATAGGGCCTCTAAAAAGCATCTCATGCATGTTCGGTTATTAGCTACCGCTTTCACTTTACTCCATGTTTTCCGTGTTTGCTCTATGTCCTTTGAACGTCCCCGCTTTCTAGGCAATCGAGGTGGCAATCTTATAATGCTCTTTACGGAGTGTGTGGCCAATGCATTTCAATTTCCTACGTTTTATTTGAACGTCGCGACTTCGGTACAAATTGGTACAATCGGTGCTGATCATGTTCGGCCACCAGATGCGTAGAGATCAGCGTAGGCTGCGGTTGATAAAACATTGCAGGTTATGAGTTAGGGCTTCTGCGATAAGCCAAGTTTCGCAACCGTTTAGCAGAAGAGATATTACGATGGATTTGAAGATTTTAATTTTTGTATTGTATTGTATATTAAATGTGAGCTCCAAATGGTGGGCAGCTGTGAGAATACCACCTTCGCTTTTCCAATTATTTTTTTGACAGCTTAGCTTAAATTGTCCTCGGCTGAAATAATGGCTCCCCAAGTATGTGAAGCGGTCAATGGATTCGATCTTTGTTAGTCCCACCAAGAATGAGTTCAAAGAATTTGTCTTTATTTTCATGGATTTTGTTTAGTTGGCGTTGATTTTTAAACCCACTTTTGCTGATTCAGATGATAAATGCATATCAAAATGGTTTACGGACAGGAAGCAGATGTCGTCGGGGTAATCAAGCTATTCTGTGAAGTTCCAAGGGATGCCTCAATTTTTTCCGTCCAGTGTGTTGTGTAAAACCTGATCAAAGACCAGGAGCCTTTCCTCCTAGGCGACATTAAATATTCTTTTCTGGATTTTGGGTTGAAAGGTTTTGTCAAACTACTTTTATGTAGCACCCTGCATTGAAATCTGTCGTATTGCGCCTTAATGAGAGAAATTAGTTTTTTTGGGATGCCGCACTTGGAAAAAGCTTGTTGTGAAAAGTAGTGTCAAATACTTAAATCTCGAATTCAAGGTGTAGGGAAGACTGCCACTCCTTTGTTCGTTCGACAATGACTCTCAGGCTATTTATTTGGTCTGTGCAGGATCTGTTTCTACGAAATCCGGCTTGTTGTTTTCTGATGGTCTTATCAAATGTTTTGTCAGTACGGTTAAGCAGAACTCGTGTGAGGATTTTCGATGGAATTGACAGGAGTATTATGCCTCTATAATTTTTACACTGCGTTAAGTCACCCTTTTTAGGGTTGGGACTCCTGGCTCCAAATTGCTTCAAATACCAGTGTTTATAGAGTTAGCTTTTAAAATGGTTACCTACGATTATTATTAAATATTTTTTTTTTTAATTTAAAAATATAGCTTTCAAAGACCTTGAAGCACGGGCCCCCTCAAAAAAATCGGGTCCCGCGAGAGCCTTATTTCGAATTTTTATCGTTCATTTCGAATCATAACTCAAAAGTTTACGTTTCTGATCTATCTATGCAAAGTAAACCATTTAAAGACCTCTGCTAAACTATGTATACCGATAATATGTGGTAGATGTGGTAATTTTCGGTTCTTTTTGATAAAAATGCCAAAGTGATTAGAGAAGAAATTTAAATTTTTTCCTTCTTTCTAAAGTATAAAGTTCAATAAGAAATTCCATAACCACAAACTGGCAATAAAATGTTTCCACACCACAAAATATTATACTCTAAAAACTACATTCTCTTGAACGATTTGCTTTGTGCTGTAAAAAGGGTGTTAATCGCTAAATTTACAACTAGATACGCTTTAAAAAATCGCAAATGGGGCAGAAAACAAAACGACCACCGAAATACCGAAATAAGACAATCGCAACACAGTACCACAAACTGATGGCGGCGGAAACTAAAAACAGCCATGCAATACATATAAGCAATTTCCTTTTTCACTTCTACATCCGCATGTCATCGATGCCGCTTGCCTAATGGGGGATGGTGAAAAAAAACAGAAATTACATTTGAAAAATGTACTTTTGTGTGGAGATACTTTTTCTGCTTCTTCTTTCGAATAAAAAAAGGGTACTTTAGTAGCCAAACAAAACTAGTAGTAGTGGATGCTGTTGTTGCTATATATAGACATTGTAAAATAAAAATTACACTTTGTTATTTTCGGGTGACAAAGTTGTTGTCACTCGGAAAAATATTTATGTGTGAATAAGCTGCAGCAGAAGAGAAAAAAACTAGATATTTTGTGCACATTTTAGAGCTTAGTTTAATGCCAATTTTTTCATAGATAAACATACTTACATACAACAAATACAAACTTTTTAGTACCTTGTGGAAAATTTAGACAGCAAAATGTGGTCAAGGACGATATTTCATTTACGTAGATACAAATATGTATGTGTATGTACATATGTGGGTGGTTGAGCGTTGGAAGCACATATCTTTATTGTTCGATGGTTGAGCGCACTTTGTTATTTTGTTTGGAAGGAATTGGAACAAAAAAGGTATAACCCGCGAACAAAGAATTTATTTTTTAAAATGGGTATCTGATAAGAATTTGAATTTTCTCTTCTTTTAAATTCAAGATTTACAAAATATGATACAAACAACATTTTAAATATTCAGGATATGTGAAATTTAGTAACACGTGTCTTTTGATTTTCACGTATGCGATATCATGCATATATATTAGGGCGTACCAATTTGTAAGGATGAATTTTTTTTTGAAAAGTACTCTGACAGAAAAATTCTATATTCGATTCTGATCAACTTTGCTAAAGAAATTGTGGCACAAAAATGGATCCTACCCCCCGTTAAATTCATAGATGTTACCAAGGCCGTATTTAGGGGGGGGAGGGGGCTTTTGGGGGTTCTGACCCTCCCCCCCCCCCGAAATGTGGAAACTTTATTCTAATTTTTGAGATTAATTGCCAATGGATGGAAAAAAAGTCAAAATAAAATCGATTTAACAATATTTTTTACTTCCATCGGTTTTTTTTCCAAAAAATCAAATATAAAAAATAAATTTGAAATCTTAGTTACACCATGCGATCAAATCCGATTTGTTTTCTTCGACATGAGGTTTGACTGCGGATTCAAAAAGAGAAGGTGATACTGAGCGCTCTTGCATTCATAGTTTTTCTAGGTCAGTAACTGTTTTTGATTTAAAGTTCCGTCCTGAATCAGTTTAAAAATTAATAAAAATAGAAAAAATTATCGGATCCTTGTAAAATAAGACTTGCTTGAACCATTTTTTTCCTAAAACGTGACGTGATGGGAAGTTTTTGACCTCAGATTCGTGTTCAACATGAAAAATTCTTTCGCAAAAACTCCATCTTATTAGTAAAACCCATCTTAAAATTAATTTTTTAACGCATTATTGCTCAGAGCACCACTACTAGAAAGATCTCTTTCAATGCTGTGACTTCACGAATTTAGGGGATATAAGCCAACCTCATCCGGGTTCCTTATCATTGATAATGGCTCAAATTCCCAATGATGATTATTTGAAAAAAATTAGCCTCTACAATTTTTGGTAATTTTTTTGAGGTTGGGTACATCATCTGTAGTGGGAAGTCAATGAGTTAATGAAATTAACTATCAAAGTACTATAGTACGTAGTACTGAAACTTCAACGAATTTTACTGGGCGATAGGATCCATTTTTTTATCATACCTTATTCAGCAAAGTGGATCAGGATCGAATATAGAATTTGTCTGTCAGAGTATTTTAAAATAAAAAATTGGTACGCCCTAATATATATATATATATATATATATATATATATATATGCGAATTTTCGTTTTTTTAAAGTATCATTTAAATAATAATTGGTTGCTCATTTGACATATGCTTGTTTACTATCACTAACGGATCCAGAAATTACCGATGAGGGAGTTTTGATTATATCATTCCTTCAAAACTTATTTTGGATCATATTGGGGACTTTTTCAGAAAAGGGTGTAAATACAAGATGTCTGACATAATTTGTTTTTTTTTTTTTTGAAACGTACCCCTGCAATTTTAGTTTTACAAAAATTTTTTGCTCCAGAGTTACGACTGGAATATTTTATAAATCAAAATAGGGCAAAAAATAAGATTTCTGACTTAAAAAACCGTATTGTGCGAAATTTCAACACATTCACTCGGTCCATAGATGGCGTTACAGTACAAGGAAAAATTTTAGTTTTCCACAATTTTTCTAACATTCTCTCCGGAGCAAAACTAAAAATAGACGCCAAAAATTAATTTCCTGCTACCTAAAACCCACGCATACAAAATTTCAATAAAATTTCAATAGGTCTATAGAGGGCGCTCTAATACAAGAGTAAATTTTACTTTCTCTTGATTTTGCACATTGGTTTATGACAACAGTGATATAAATACATCGTCACTACTACCCGGTTTTATTCAAAATTTTGATTCTAGGTTTTTTTGGATCGAAGAACTCATTTCTGGCCCCTGTTTTGATCTAAAATTTATTTCAAAATGAGTTCCGCAGCAAAAATAGGGGAAAGTGGAAATTTTATTTATTATATATATAAATATGAGAGTATGTTTTGGTCAAGGAACCTATTTTTGCCCTCTATTTTGATTTAAAAAATATTCCAGATATGGCTCCGGAGCAAAAGTTAGTAAAAATGTTATAAAACTAAAAACGCAAGGGGGACGTTTTCTAAAAAAAAAAAAAATTATGTCAGACATCTTTTATTTAATCCGTCATCTCGAAAAATGCTGTCATGATGGCAGTTACAAAGTTGTTCCACTCTAATGTACATATGCTTAGATACTTCCATACATAATTATCACCAGACAAATTTTATCATTAAAAACAAATTTATTTCACAAATGCAATTCGTCATGCTGCGGTGAGTAAAAATCCTCAACCGACATACTCGTACTTGTAATGACAAAATCACGTAAAATGACAGCCATAGCTACAGTTAAAATGTCATTCGTTGATAATTAAGCAGCAGTTACCCCCCAACATACTACATATACTGATTATCTCATTCCGTGGGTAATCACAATTAAATGCATAACTTATAATAGGGTTTCACAAATATTTGAGGGGAACTGGCAGGTACAGGAAAGGAGCATTCAGTAATCTTGCATTTTATCAATGTCATCATATGTGAAGGATTGTGAGATTATGGTAAATATTGAGAATATCATCCCACATCTCTATTGTAGCTTCACAGCTGTTGCTAGTAAGCAGAGATGAAAACAAGTTCTGTTCATGAACCGAACGGAGCAATTTCGCAATTTCATTTCCTGCTGCAAAAATTGAAATATATGCCACTACCTAAATTTGCTAAAACCCTAGCACACATTTTTAAGATTTTACAGGAAAAGCAAAAAAACCTTTAAGAACTGTAACTAAACTAAATGAACAATTACGTAAATAGGTTTCCGACTTCATAATAAATAAAAACTCCATTTTCAAAAATGTTATGTTAGGGTTTTATCAAATTGATGGATAACTTTTTAAGGGTAATTCGGGGTCGCTGATTACAGCTCTGTACTCAGATTTTCTCTATCTCGCCTGGAATACGCGAAACCAATATAATTTTTTTTATTTTATCTTGTACTTGTTTCAAAGCTAAGAGAAACTTGTTTATCATGGAAGGGAGGAAAAATTACTTGGACACTCCACTCACCTTACCCACCTTTTTTTGGGTGTTATATTAAGTTATTATTCAATATATGACTATACAGGGCAAACCGTTGCTAACCACCTATATTTCTGCTTCTATTTAAAAAATTTTACCTAAAATAATTAATACTATCCTATGACCCGGGCAAAGTTTTACATTTTGGGCGGACTTTTCTTTGTGTAAAAAGTATTTGAGGAAGATTCTTATGATAAATTTTTATTAACCTTTTGACGCCCGAATTTTAATAGGGCTTCATGGAAACCATTTGTTTTGAAATCACGGTTACTTAGCTCTAGTACAATCATTATACCAAATTTCTTGCTTCTACATTGATTTGTTTGTTCTTTTTTAAAGGTTAAAAAAACATAGCTTAGTAATAATTAAATTCATTTTTTTTTTTTTCAAAAAATATTGCACAAGATTTTACTACAAAATTTTGCACTTAGGTTTTTTGCTGGAATTCAAAGAAAAAACATTAAAAAAAATTTCATAAGCAAAAAATTTCAAATGTTCGGCAATCAGCGAACGTGTAGAATACATAACAGAACTGAATGCATCTATTATTATTTGTGAAATTTGTTAAACACCTATTTTATGCCACATTAAAGTGAATGTTGTATATACGCAACATTGGGTATGAAAGAGTTAAACAGCTAAAAGACAACTGAATTTAACTTCAGCTTATGGTTAGCCTAGCTAACCACCATGACTGTATAGTCTAGTTTAGCTCAAAATTTTTTCACTTATTTTTTTTTTATAAGACATTGAGTTTTAAGTGCAATAATGATCAAATTCAAGAATCGAACTTTTTGGCAATACACAACATGCAAATTTCCTCTTTGCTTCGAAGAGTCAAAACTTGCTTTCAAGGTTTCCTTAGCGAACCTTAAAATTTATAATTGACGTTTATTTTGAGCCTAGTTTTTTTTATTATATTCTTTGAAAGAAATGCATAGGTATTTTGTGCTATTTTGATTAATAAATTTTAAAAATTGTATCTTGTTCTTTGTATACTAGAGTCAGGGTGGTTAACAACACTAACCATAATATTTCTTATATATATTATATTTCCCTATAAATAAAATTTGTTCCCTGTCTTTTTTTACAATCTTTAGCCCCTAATAATGGTATTCAGAAACTTTGTTCCTAAAAATCACAAACCATCTGAAAGCGTTAAAGCGATGTAGGAGAATTTTGAATCAGCAGTAATGCACAATGGCCACATCAGTCAGCCAAGCAATATGTCATGCAAAGATGTTTACTCTTCGTTATCGTCCTAGATGAAGTTATGTCAAACTCATGCTTTGGAAGGGAAGCTTGACACGAACTTTCACTCGTTAACTGGAGGACTTGGACTTTGCAGACGATATATGTCTGCTCAGCGACATGAAACCGAAAAATTATCATCGGATCAAAGCAGCTTGCCACGTTGTCTCCAAAGAGCAACAATAGCGTCAGTTTTCAGATGAACAAAAATCCGTATCAGAAAATACAGGAACTTATTAACAAGTGTCTGCAGATGATATGCGAAATGCTATGTCTAAATCTAATAAGGAGTAGTGAACTATGGAACCTTGTAAACGAATAACTAATAACAACCTATATAAACAGATGAAAATGGAAGTGAATAGGACATACTTTAAGAAAGTCAGCCAACAGCATCACGAGAATGGCACTTGATTGGAGCCCATAAGGAAATGTAAAATAATTACTAGTACTATTATGGCATAACAGCCCATAGAGCACCTAGACCACGGTTTTCCCATCCAATCACGTTATATGAGTTATACTTATTACACGAATAGAAGGGAACTACAGTTTTATGCCGAATCTGAATGGTGAAGTGAACAGTTTTTAATTTTCATGGCCAGTTTTTGCTCTTGAAGGTTTGCCATTGCCAGCCAAGAGGATGCCCTGTAAACAAATTTTTATTTTTTTTTTTTTTTTGAGTGTGCCGAGATTTGAACCCGGGCACCTCTGAGTCGCAACCCAACACACTAATCACTAGGCTACCATGACCACGTAAAACAACGCAAAAACTAAAAACAACTGCCTGAAACGAAAACACCTTCTAAAAGCCCTTAACTCTCAAGAGGATTATAACACACAAATAAAAAAAAACGTTTATCGCCCGTTTGTGGAGAATATATTACTTTTACGCTGAACAAAAACGTTTCTGAGGAACGTTGCCGTGTTTGCAGAAACCAAAACCGTTTTCTGCAAAAGATTAACAATTTTATGATGAACGAAAATTCGTTCAGGATAAAATTAAGGCAATTTTCTTTTCTGACAAATGAAAAAAACGTTTCTGCTAAACGAAAGTCCACAACTCTCTTCTCTTTTTATTTTCGTTTTCCTCTCATCTTGCTCTCGTCGCAAAAAGAAGCAGCAGCGACGCTTACATGCAAACTCCACACAACAACAAATCAACACAACATAACGGGAAATATCATTTGAAAACGCCTTATTGAAGAATTTTAATTGTGCATTGAAATTATTTCATCACATTTCTCTTTGTCTATAAAAAAGTGCGTGGTGTTTATGAAAAACAAATAAAAGTGTGTGATTTATAATAAATAATACAAAAATTGTAATAATATAATTTTATGTAAATTTTATACACTTTTTCTAGTTTTTAATCAGAAAATTTTATTTAAACAAGAACCACAATAAAATGCCAATGTACATATAAAAATTGTTTTTGCTTTCTTTTTATATTTTTCAGGGAAATTTTGCATTTTATTGCAAAGGTTTTTAGTTCATCGGAAAAGAATGAACCGTTTATGACGAATAAATCTTCGTTAATGGCGACCGAATACAGTCGTTTATGATAAATAAATGTTCGTTCATCATGAAAACATTCCATGAACGAAGTTCGTTTAGTGAAAATATCGTTTCTGAGAAATGAATTTTTTCTTTGCGTGAAGGAGAAAAAAGTTTTATAAGAGCCATTTTAGGCAACAAATTTTTGGTACTGCCGTTCTTACACTGAACCAATGGTTCAGAGAGTTTGTGAACCACTGAATCGAAAGTTTATAAACACTGAGGCATAACCTTGATTAAATTCACAAAGAGTGCTTCTAATTTTCTACAGAAATTTCCAGAAACACTAACGAATTTCGTTATTTTCTGTAAAGCAGACATGAGAAGTCTTGAAGTCTTCTATCTAATATAATATTTTTAAATGCTATACGATCAAAACAATGAATGCCTAACTTCATATTTTCTAAAGTAAATGGAATTTATCCACAGATAAATACCATTAATTTTGTACAAAATTAATAACACATTCTCTTGAATGATCTACTCAACAAAAATGATGCAAGATCGAGACTAATGTCAGCCCCGAACAAGATTCTCAAACTGCAAAATGTCAACTTTATTAAATTAAATTATAAATTGGAATTTTTGTCGCTTGCAAACACAAAGGTACATAATCGCGCCAAAAAATTCCAAGATCACACATCATTATCGGCGCAAAAACTGAGACTACGTTGTACTGTGCAGTGGCGACAATATAGAAGTAAAACATTAACTGCCCCATCGGTCCCTAAGGAAAACATGACACAAAAACAAAATAAATATAAAAGAAATTTTATACAGTATGACGAAATGCTAAAATGTATGTTCCTGTGCAATTAAGCTTTATTTCATTCCAAAAATTTTTACCATTTTTTACTTTAAAAACGTTCCCTTACTGGGAAATGAGAGAGACACTGAGATAATTTTAAAGTTAAAAGTTTAACAGAGAAATTTCTGCTGGCAAAAACTCGAAAAGTGTCAAATTGCTTAACAAATGTCAAATTATCAGCCTATGATAACAAAAAAGACAAAAATTACAAAATTAATTATTATGAGATAAAATAGAAATTTACAAAATGAAACATGGCGAATCAATTCCTGAGGATTTGCAAATATTTTTTTTTTTTTGCGTTTCAAATTACTTTATATTCTTCAAGTTTCTTTTGTTTAAATAATTTTCTTTAAAAAAGAAGAATTTGCCATAAACTACATTTATGGTTTTACTTGTTCAAGTTTTTGTCTCTCTATGAGACAATTTTTCTTAATGTTAGAACACAATTGGAATGACGGAGACGACTCATTTTAGTGGATGTCAAATCCCACTGGCACTAAACGTTTAGTGTTAGTGGACACCACACACAACTACCACTAAACTTTTAGTGGTAGTAGAAATTAATTACGAATTACCATTAGTGGAAGTTCAAATTGAAATACATTGTGAAAATAAATTTTTGCTTAAATGATTTTTTCTTTTATTATTTTTTTATTCGCTTTATATATTTTGATGTGCAAAATCAACCCCGAAATATTAATAAAACAAATTGTTTTCTACATGGGCTATTAACCAGACTGTGGATTTAGTAACTAAATTGTGACTGCACTAAAGTTTCCGCTACCACTAAATCCTTAATGGTCAAACCCCACTGCCACTAAATGTTTAGTAATTTAGTAATCGCACTACCTTTAGTGGTAATGCGATTTTATTTCCACTATCACTTATCATTTAGAGGTAATTACATTTTATTCCCACTATTTCCACATTTATTCGCTCGTATTTGACACTTTCACAACTTTAAGTTCAAAAAGTAAGCAAACAAACTTAAAGTTCAGAACTATCGAACTAATTACGTGATTTTTTAAATTTGTTCAATAAAAAAGAATTTAGATTTTTAAATTTAAGATTATTTGAGTTTGGTGGGTAACCAGACGACATGAGGATATGGAATTTTGAAGCTGTTAATCAGTTAGTGGTATATGATGGACTCCTATACAGGATGCCTAGGTTTAATAATCGGCACAGCCAAAAATATCAAAAATAGGAAATACAAATTTTTCTTCACGGCTGGCAAAGTTTGCAAACCGCCAGAGTAAAAATACGCTTTAGAAACGATTTTCACTTCACCGTTCGTATTCGGCATAGAACTGTAGATCGCTTGAATTCGTAAAATTCATTCCAACTCGCAAAACATGAACGGATATGAAAAACTCTGGCCTCGGTAGTCTGTTGTACCGCAATACTAGTAGTAATCAATTTGGCCCTTTCATCGAAAAATTTTTGATCACATCGAATCAGTATCTTGGATTTTGACCAAAGAGCACTGACTTTGTCATACTGTTCCTGCTGGAAGAATGTCCAGACATGCTTCAACTCATTACAATTATAAGCTGAATAAACAACAGAGGACATGGCAAAAAAAAAAAACAAGGAACGTAGGTATGTATTGGCCAAGGTGACGCTGGTGGAGTTTTGTTGCACCTTTTGTTATACCCGAGACAGAATATAATAACTGCTTGTTGTGCTGTGTTTCCTTGATGAAGATGGTTATGATGGCAAACGATCACGCTATTGTATACGTTTGTTTTGTAGTTCATGTGCACGAGTACATATGACGATTATGATGAGGTTTTTATGTTGTCATTGGAAAATTTAATTGAAATACCAAAAATGGTAAGCTTAACTAAAAAAAGACTAACGAAATTATGACGAAGACGTCAAAATGTCTGATGCGTAAGGAAATAATATAAACATTTTCGTATCGAATTGGCTAAAACAGCTTTTAATATGAATTTTTGTCGCAAATCATTTTTCATTGGAGGCTTCTTCTGGGCGTACTTCCCAACGTAATAACAACACAAAACAAACAAACCGAAAAAGTTTTTATTGACTTCACTAAAAAATTGAGCATCATTTTTGCGATCATTGATCACTTTTTGATTGTCAGACAGACAGGCAGCCTAGCAGGCAGACAGATAGAAATACAAACAGACAGACAAGAAAAATGAAGATGTCAATTCGCATTGTAAAATACTTTGAAAATCAACTCAACATTTTGACAAAAACTAAATTGCGGCTCGAAGAAAGCACCGTCAAATCCCATTCCGTCCATCAAACCTTCCACTTCAAAATAGCGCGCCTACAAAGAGAGAAGTGTTTGCTTTTTTTTGTTTTCATCAAAATTTAAACGAAATTCGACTTTGGCAATGTCATCACGTCACATCTTTATTATTGACTTTTTGTTGATATTTTGTAATGATGATGACAATGACGATCATGGCTATTTTGTTGTTGTATCTGGCAATTATGTCTGTATGTATGTATATATGTGCAACAAAGAGCATCAGTGTCTGGAGTATGCCGAAGGTGGCGTAAATCGCGGCTCAGATACACAGCTTTTTGCCGATGTGTAACTTGGTAGCAATTTTCACGCGTTTCTCACAGCAAGTGGTCCCCATCTACAGTAAATGTACAGTATTATTTTGCGGCGCTGTTCTTTTTGGCTCGTCCTGTTGACTTAAGTAGATCCAAGATAAAAATGAATAAAATGGAGAAAAACTGCACTATTTATAAGTCCTTTCACTTGAAGATGACGGGGTCCTAACTCTTGACAATTGTGTATAATGGATACTTAGAAATTTTAACATTTTTCTGGTTTACCTTCTATGTATGTAAAAAAAGCCACTGTCGGTGTTTTCGTGTTCTTATTGCTTTGGACCAAAATTATAAATATAGAAATCGTAACACATCTGAAATATATACAAACAAAGTATTTATAATTATTAATAATAGCTACGTTTTATTCGCCACTTGCTTCTAGTTATGTATAACCAGCAGCGATAATTGTATGGGTAAGCAACAACAAAGAGGGAGAGATAACACGTATAATTATAGCTGCCAATAATGAAAGACAGTGACAGTTTGCAAAAAAAAAAAAAAAAGGAAAAGATTCGAAATAGCTGCTGGTGAAAATTAGTTAAAATCATCGTTAAATGTTCTTATAAAGGGTAAAAACCAAAACAATGCCCACGATTAACCACAATTACTGGGATCCATTAAAATGTTTCACCTCTAGCTGCTGAGCTGTGAATAACAATGTAACGAATAGACTTAACAACTTGGTCGTTTTATTCGCACATGTTAAACTAGCTGGCGAATAAAACACAGCTAATAATGTTATTTCTAATTATGGGTAATTCCAGCGAGGATAGACTTAAAAAAGGGAAGCAGAATCCAACAATCTTGTTAATGTTTATTAGCAACAGATTTTGAATTCAAAGCGATTAATGTTTTAACTTAGCTTGTATTTTTAGTGTAGAAATGTGAAGAACTGATTGAAATTTCGTTATGAGATCTCAAAAACCACTGAATTTCGAAAAAGCCGAAATTGGGCTATTAGCAACATCTGGAGAAAGACGCTTGAGAAAAACATATAAAATCAATGAGTTTATTTTTTTTAATTTGTGTCGGATTCCGCGTCTTTTCGCGCAAGAACGAATCCGTAGACTTGGGCGATTTGCTGGCTGCGTTGGTTGTTTGCTGCTTTAGGTGCAGTAGAGACTCCTCATGGACCTGGTTGGACTGTATTGGCTCTTAAATTCTCGCTGCTGACACTTTTTGTAGTCCAAACTTTAAGATGTTTTTTTTTTTCTTAATTCCTAACCTAACCCGTCTGTGGTTCTGGGAGGCACACTGTGGGGTGGATGCCGAAAGTAGGCGGACTTTACTGACCTGATGCCTTTTAAAAACAAAATTAAAATGCAGACTAAATATTTTATGAAGCGCTGATTTTGATTTCGATATTAAAATTTTTGTCAGACCCATATTTGGGACCTAAAGTAATAATAGAGCAATCTCAATGAAATTTTACACAGAAAACGCATAGAAAAAAACATAACTTTTGGTTTATTTCAATCTCACTCTTTGAAGCACTTGATTTAAGAATGATTTGGCTAAGTTTTCAGATCATTATCTGCAATTTTTAATGAGTAATGGCGGATTGTGTAAACTTCGTTTTTCACGCTTTTCAGCTTAAATAATCATAGGAAAAATCTGAAAAAATTCACAATGATTTTTTGGATTTTTTGAAAAAAATCGCGAAACTTTTTAATGCGATTTTTTCATACTAAAAATAGGTTTACTACTCTGATTTTTCTTACGTAAATAAGTCGTTTCCTAATACTCAGATTTTCAGATTTTTGCAAGGTGTGGACGGGGGTCAAAAAAATTAAAAACCGAAATTAAATTAAATTTTTAATTCTATATTTTCAATCGGAAAAGGATTCCACTCAAGCACATATAAATACAGTAATCTGTAGGCAATTCTGTCTACGGAAATAATGAATATTAGTTTTTATTAACCCATTAACGTTTACGAATGATATAACATACACCAATGTTGTGTTTTAACAAGTGCTGAAAATTTCAGTATATTCGTTCAATGGGATCTGGGTGCTGACATTAATAGGTTAATGAAAACAAAGTTCCACACACAAAGTATGTTGTGACTATTCGCTATTAAAGTTGCCGTTGCTGCTACCATTATTGGCACTCCCACTTCCATTATCTTTGGTAAGCCTCTTGCCAGAGATATGACTGCGTCGGATTGCTGCAACATCGTGTGGATAATGTCTGTGGTTGTATTACATTTTGTAATCTTTCGAGTATGTTTTTCGCGTCTTTGGCTTCAAGTCAGCAAAATTTGAAGCATATTGGAACACTTTTCTTTGGACCATATGTCCAGCTAGATTTATCGGCTATCCCACTATGAAGCAGATAAGGATCATAAAAGATTTTCTCTTGCTTATACTTGTTGTCATCATAATCTGGAAAACGTAGTTCGACTAACAGCCTTAAGAGTCTTTTTTAAAACTTCTGGGTCGACTTTTTTCTTACTTGTTGGTTGAGAAACCCTCTGTACAAACAATTCTGAAAAACTCACAATTAAGAAGTATTAGTATTCGACAGGTGTCAAATAAATATCGAGCATGTTTGAATGACATTCATAACTGTGTTACCAACAAAATTTCATAACAGTTAGACCAAAAAGTCTCTAAAATCGGTCAATAGAGAGAGATGCTTCGTAATACTTGAAATCGCAAAAGAAGCTTTGTTGTTAATAGCCCCATCTGACGGTACTCGTAAGCATAATTTTTCGGCTTTCAACATAATATCCTTTCATTAAGATTTAAGAAGAAGTTTAAAAAAATGTAAGCTCATGGTGAGCTCAGTCTTAAATTTTCAGTGTTTTGGTTTTTATTCTTGTTAAGAAAAATTAGTTGGAGCTTTATGTATGTTTCAAATAAAAAGAAGAAGAGCTCTGAAAGACAATTTTAAGTTGCATGACATAAAGGGTTAATATGCTCTAGAAAAATATTCTACTTGTACTCCACAACGTTTGGATTTGGTACCTCTGCAAAGCTCTTCACGCCATTGCCTCAGCCATGCGAAAAGTAGAGTCATCCTCGAAAAACTGAAAACGGTTTTAAATTCAGCGCACCGCAAAAAATTTTCCCGAATTTATAAGTCTGTGTTATTAACCATGAACTTGATATGTTTATAAGCATCATTTGCCTTCAGATCCCCAGGCGGTCATAGCAGTTAAGTCGATTCTTCCAAGTTTTCATAGCGGAACATTTGCGTTCACTTCCTTTCCCTCCTAAATTTTTTTATTTGTTACAACTATGAAGTAAAGACTAAGTATACTGCTCTATAGATAAACTGTAATGACTTTATGAAACAGAATACTAGTAAAACCAAAGAATTGGTTTGGTGAATTCATATTTTCCAATAAGCTATTGAAATATAAATCTGCCTCAAAGGAAACCTTCTAATATTTTTTTTTGGACAACGAGCAAGAACTTTTCAGTACATTGCACTTTCACGTGCGATTATAACACTACCGAACACGCCGCAAAGTCTGCCGCCAAAGTAGAGAGTACTCGTAAGTAAAATCCGGAATATTTGCATATACAATTGGTAATATGCAAATATTTTTATTGTCATGCTCATGCTCAAGTATAAACAATCTTTTTTCATTTTTCAATGCGCAAAAAAAAAAAAAAACGAATGGGCAACAAGATGAAGAAGAAAAAAAATGGCTTTGCATAAATAAATGCGACAAACTGGAGCAGCAAGCGAAAGATACAATATTATCTTACAGTAGCATTTTTCGAACTCTACTATCTGCCATCACACTACGGGAGTGCAATGAAATGGAGGTGATATGGGGTGGGGTCGAGCCGGGTTGGACTAGACTCCTCTACATGCGAGCAGTTGACATGAGCTACTAAAATTCCAAAAGCTTGTACAAGTTGTAGTAAAACACATCCATGCATACAATTTGAGTTTGAAAAATTATTATCGAACACCTGTATTTGATCATGCAGTAACAGCAACAGCAACAACAGTAGCAATACGAAATTGTCGTCATTGTGCATGGGCACAAGGAATTTACTGTATACATTCAATAAAAAATAATACATAAGAAATGATAAGTTTGATCATGCCCTAGCGTGAAACTCCTTACACTTGTGAGTAGAGTGGAACAATCCGAATAGCATGACTACTACCCAGAGCTTTCATTTGGAATTGTCGCAGCTGCAACAACCAACGTTTTTATCAAACTAGTCATACTTCTATTCGTAGGCTTGGAATAAATATCCAGGATGAAATAAAATCAGTGCAATGATCTATTTTTCTAGTTGGATTGAAGAAAGAACATGAATTTCTGGACCGAAAAATTATAATAAACCTTGCTTTCTAACACATATAAATAAGTAGAACAGTGCAAAAAGAAGTTGATTCAATCAAGTTTTTAGAATAGGTGAGTTGCAATAAGGACAGCTATTGACACTTGACCAACTTAGCACGTGGCCATGAATTATCTTTGTGTGTCCCAGGTGAAGACGAATAAAAATTTGTAGCGTAGCTTGAGGCGTTAGCGGTTTTGGTTGATTGTAGGTGCACCATAACTTCACATTAATTGCCTGACTATGTTTCGAAATGAACCAATAAATATACTTTATATATATTGGTTCATTTCTTTATACCAAAAGAAAGGGCTACAAGTGAAGGTGTAGTTTTCACATCTTTGGCAGCAGTGTCAGCAAACTCGTTACTCCGCATACCTGCATAACCATCGTTCTCACGACGATTGAGTATACGCCCCAAAGCGATCCTAGTTGCATTCCTCGGTCAAAGATCGTCAACATCAAATACCAAGCAAACACAATGGTCTGCCCATCACATACGAAGCAGACATTGCCGGCCTGCCTGCTCCGCATTCTACTGACACGAGCTGACATTGAACGAAATCCAGGTTCTCAAGTTTGGCACTGCACGATTTGCTACAAGAAACTGCACCACAATACCAACTCAGTGAAATGTAATGCGGGCAGAGGTTGGTACCACCTCAAAGCTGCCTATTGCTACAACCGCCATCACAACAATTGAGATTGCACCAACCATCACCATCAAAGCAACAGCGACTTCCACTACAACTACAACAAGTGCGAAGGAGGAGGGCTGGTTTCCATGATTAACAACATCGTTAAATACAGACCAATTTTTACTTCCATTAACAACACTTCTGACAATTTCATCGAACAACATGGGATCGCAGTACGGTTAAATAACATCGAACTAGAGATCGTAAATATCTATATCCCTCTACCTATCAGCTGCGATGGCGGGTACTCACCCTCAATAACTCACCTGCACAGTGGCGAACACCGAATCATAGTAGGTGATTTTAACGCACACTACGAGGATTGATTTACTAACATAGACACTGATCAAGGCAGCATATTCCTAGCTGCACAAATAGATGACTCAAAAGACCAGCCAACAAGAGCAATAGGGAACTGCACTGGTTCACCGGATATCAGTATTGTAAGTGCACCACTACTAACAAACACAGCCTGGAGCACTATGATGGCGGTAACATCTGACCATCTTCCAATCACCATCACAGTGGAGAGCGACTGCGACTTCATCCAAGCTGATAACAAGATTTTCATCAATTACAATAAGGCAAACTGGTCCGGTTTCGCCTCATTCACTGATAAACAATTTAGTACGCTTGAACACCCAGTCGATGCATATAAAGACGAAATTACGACGTATTATTACTGGTGCTGGGCTGGTGCTCGCTTCATTCTCAAAGGTAGAATCCTCAAAATTCGACCAAAATTCCCCACAGAAGCGGCAAGACTGACAGATGAAAGAGACGCAATGCGAGCAACGAATCCTGCAGATACACGGTTAAAAGAACTGAACGTCGAAATAAAAACTGTTTGAAAAACACCGACGTCGAAAATGGTCCGAATATCTAGACCTGCGAAACAGGATCCAAGAAATTGTGGTCCACCATAAAATCTCTTTCCAACCCCACCAGAAGGAATCACTTGAAAGCTATAGCATTCGAGGCTCACCAAGAAGGAGATCTCAAGAAGTGCGTCAACCAGTTCTGCCGCCAATTCATCGAACACCCTGCAAGTCTCGAAGCAACCAAGCGCATCACCCTCCGGAAACTACGAGGACTGCCTATCAGTAGCTATGCAACGTCTTTCACTTTTACTACAATGGATGTAGCAACCGCAATCAAAAATACAAAACCATCAAAGGAACTGGGACCGGATGATTATGCTCAAACACTTACGCACTTCTGGTCTAGAGTATCTGATACATATTTTTATCGTGCCTCTGCATACTATAGTCATATCAGATGTGTGGAAAACAGGTAGAGTAATACCGTCCGATCTCCTTGCAATCGGCTTGTAAATCGGCTAAATACGTTTATTAAATTTTTTTGAGAAGAAGCTTATTTTCATGATTTTGTGTACTAAGATGTATACTTTATTGTACAACTGGTCACCATATTTTTTCGGGGGAGGCCAATTAGTAGTACATCCTTTAAAGTATGAAATATTCTATTGGCGAAGTTAGGTTGTCCAGAATAAAAATATGAAGAATTTTTTTATGAGATTTCCACAAAGCAAATAATTTAAAAAAGAATAAAGTATTTGGATGTGAGCTTATAAGTCTTATCACGCCTCTTGAGTTCCACAGATAAATGTGGATATGGATTGTAGGGTATTGCAAATAGAGTAAAAAGAGGAGCAGTGGAAGATTTCCAAGAAATTTTGAATGTTTGCATATAAATAGCAAACAATATGTAGGTATTTGTCTTTTGGGAGTATTTTAACTTTAATTTTTTTTTGTGGTTGCTTCTGTGAAGGAATTTACAATGTGGTCACTGAAGAAGGTAAGTGTAATATTGAAAAAAGTACTTTGCTACTGCATGCAGACTAACTTACATACTACGTACAAAAAAAACTTACATCATTTTCATACAATTGACAATTCAATGGACTTTGTAGTTCATATTGATGTTTAGCTTGGAGATGCTACTTATTGTTTTAGTTAGGATCTCCTTTCTTCCTAGTATGCACATAAGCTTTAAAACACTTTACAACATGTCTCTCGTGTTGAGAGCGCATAATAAATGCAAATCATTTTGAGTTCGTGTTTGTTCAACGTTGAATGCGTTCGCGATAATTCTCAAGGGAATTGGCGATGGAGCTCATATGGCATTGACAAACTTTTGTAAGTAAACCAGTGTTACCCGCTGTAAAAGTGTTACCCGCTGGGAATTAATTAAGTTTTTAATTAAACGCGTTGGCGAGTTTTCCAAAAATGGAGCTAACTTAAAAGGTAAATAAAATAGAAAAAATTCACATTTACTTAGATTTGCTCGTGTTAAGGCTTTGTGTTTTTTGTTTTTTGTTTTCTAATAAATAGTATCAGCTTTTTTATCTTAATAGGTTAAGGTATAACAAAAATATTTGTCTCCAAATTTCACTAATCCTCGTTGCCATGGCCATCATCATCATCATTGATCAACTCGATAAATCGAAGAAATTGCTCTTTAACATTTATGCTCCACTTTTACTCCTTAATGTATGTTTGTTTGAAAGAGTCGACTCCTTTTAATAAAATATGTTTCATATTCATCTTAAATTATCGAATGGACTTCCATTCAAAAGCCAAAAACAATTACAATATCACAAAGTGAAACCCATTCAAAGTGCTACTGTTGCTACTGTGACAGACAAAGCGACGACAAAGCTGAATACAATATCTAGCAAAAAAAATACTAAGATCAAAAGTAACAAAATCGAACCTCTGACCGCTTGGCCGTTTTGCTGGTCAATGCTTCGGCAAAAGTCCACAAACGGTTCTTTGTCAATGTGTTTTCTTCTTTCTTTTTTTTCGCGGAATGTTAAACGCTATAAAATAAACAAATAATGATAAATGCTTAAACACACTGGACACAGTGGACAACCGGCGCACTTTTGAGGCACACATACATATGCACATACAAATGTATGTATATATTTATTTATATGAAGAATGCTATTTGAAAAGGTAACAGTATCAAATAAAAAAGATTCATACTTTTATCAAGATTTATATAGGCAGCATAAACTGTCAAAATTTTCGGCGATTTATTAGCGCAAATTGAGTTTTGAAAGACGCTTCTTTTTCTACTCCTCAACTTGCTCGATGGATAGAGAGAGAAAGAGAGAGGGAGGATAACGATTGAAAAAGAACATAGAATTTATAACTTTGTGGAATTGATGACATTTTTTCTGTTCTTTTGTAAAGAATCCTATCGCACAGTGAACGAAATGACAATAAGTCAACTTTTTGAAATTGCAATTACTTATAGTATTTTAATCATTTTTGATATTTATATACTTGAAATTAAAAGTTTTTTCATCCTTTCAACTTCCATGAACAATTTATGGTTTTTAGAAGAAGTCTCTTCTCGAAAACTTTTATACTGACCACATCAGGAAATCCGTCGTCATAATATTTTCTAACTCTCCATCAGTAATTTGTTTGTTTTTAAAATAAATTACTGATAATTTTGTTTACTTTAACCACCTGCACAAGCTATAAAAATAACAAAGCGAGCTTAAGTGGTTTCGAAATTTGGGTCAAGAATTAATTACCATATCGCTCGTTTGCTGCAAGACTGTCATAAGTAAAAAAAAAACAAATATTCGAGAAAAACAGTTTTAAAGATTTGGGAAGATATAAGACACACATGCAAAATATATAAACAATTATTCTTCGGGTTTGTAAAAGTCATTTAAGACCAAAAAAAAAAACTTTTCATTTGTTAAAAGTGCAAAGGGGGTATTCCCCCTTAACAAGTTTTTGTCGGATCAACTTCATATGCACAGAGAATAGTAATTTAATAGTTTGATATGATAATCCCCAAAAAAGCAAATAAATTAATTTTTTTCAAAATTATTCAAATTATACCATTCCACTTGACCAAAACAAAAAAGTAAATGTGATGCATTTCGCTGACTGTGAATCGACTGCTATGAAAATAAATTTGTTGACAAATGCAAAAAAAAGAAGAACAAAATATTGCTACCAAATACACCCTGTCCATAGTTGGTTGTTGTGATGTTAGATGTAAAAATCGACATTTACAGATACGAGTAGCATTTTACGTTTGGCATTGGAAATTTATAGTTACGTTCATGTGTAGTGATACGGTAGAACAGAAACAAGTGTATGTACTCGGACATACATACATACATACATATATGTATTTTATTGTATGCACGTTCATCCATCGTTCATACGTCCGTCCGTCTGTCTGTTCATCTGTCTGTCTATCTGTCCATCCATCTATACGTTTTGGTTTACTTATATCTATCAGTTTGCAAGCTACTCATACTATGCAAAAATCTTCTTTACTGTCATTCTGTCTTTGTACGACGAGTAAGGCATGTGTATTGTAGTGTATCTACAATCTGAATATACATCCATATGCATGTATGAATGTATGTTAGTATATCTGTAAAATGTACACTTTGATCAACGCTAAAACATGTCAACAAATAAATCGTCATGTAAAAATGGTATTTTAAATTGTTTTTGACATTTGCGCGCAATGTTTGCCTCCAACAGCAGCACAAAGATTTAGTTTCAATTCAAAATGTTTGTCATTTTCTTAGTACATACATATGTAGGTATGTGATGGCATTCGTATGGAAGTTTGGGTGATGTATGTATGTTTATTGGTATTTGTGTGAAACATTCATCATGCTTAAAAGACTTTAAAAATGTGCTTAAATGATATTCGCCAATTTTTTCCTTTTGGCTTTTCGCACAGTGACATTTATAATGCACACAAATATTAGTACAAAGCTTTTTTGACAACCTCATAAAAATACCACCCACTAATTTAATTTTCTACTCCCTCCTCCACTACATAACTTGTAATTTTCTCATATATTTGTTTATATGTATAAAGTCACATGAAATTAATAATCTTTCGCATAAACAACTCGTTTACTTTTACGTTGTGCCTTTTCTTTTCTCATTTTTCTACTATTCATACATACATAAATACCTTTTTGTTTGCCAAATATTTACTACCTTACTATGCAATGTATGGTACTTTTTAGGTATAACAGCGACGACATGCGTTACTAACATGCTAAATTATTACAATGAATTATTATATTAATTTTAACGTTGCTTGCGGTTATTAATGTGACATGCTTACATTATTATTATTACTTTTATTACTTACTTACGCATGTATATTCATTCACATGTGTGTGCGTAAGTTTAATGTAGGTGTATGCGTATTTGTACCCAGCAGCCGATAATTCGCATTTTTCAAAGTGTTGAAGAGCATCTTTCCAGTGCTAAATTGGTGAACTAGAATAGCGCTAAACAAGTGCTTAACTGGAAGCAGTTAAGTGCTCTAGTTGCACATAGGTGCCATATTAATTTTAACATTGCATGCCCTTGGAGAGTAGCACTTGGATAGTGCAGTATATCAGTGCAAAACAAGCGCAACAATGAGTGTGTTATAGAAGCTTACATTAGTTGCACTCACCACATGATACGATAACATAATTTACGCATTGTTGTTTACTTCATTACAAAAGTTTTCGTTTTTATGTTCCAAAAAGTGCAACCATGGGTTTTTAAAATTTTTCATTTTCTCTTTTTAATGCACTTTCTCCTCATTGTGCACATCTACATCGCCTAATCTTGATATTATTTTACAATTTCAATTAGAAAAGAATAAACTAAATGAGCGAAATCTTTGGGAATAAAAACTGAAAGGGTTCGAAAATGTAAATAAGAACGCACTAGATTTTCGGTTTTAAAATTACAAAAACATCGTAAGATGTGAATTTTATTGAATATGAATTTTGTCTTGTTCTAGCAAGAGTCGCTAGTTGGAATATGCACAGAGTATATATATATAACATATTATGCTAGAATAAATACCAGAGTGGTATTTAGTCAAACTCAAATAGAAACAAATACCCGAGGGGTATTCTGAGTAAAATCAACACGAAATACCAGAGTGGTATTTACAAACAAAAGAGAAAAGAGGTAGTCAGCAGGGTAACAATTTAATTATAACAAATAATAAATATAATAACATAATCTAATCGTCGCGAGACAACGATGCTAATGGTCTTAGCGATGACGAGTCGCGACGGTAGTATTAATCGAACCGCTTAAGAGACTGCTTAATGGAATCTTAAACGCTATAAGATAAAATAAACTATGCAACAAAACAATAAGTAAAAACAATTTTTGGTATATTCCACTGTTCAATTGATATGCAAGTATATTCCAAAACCGTTTTTGATATAGAAATTATGCGTTGCATACTTTTGGGCTTGAAGTAATAAAACACACACTTATAAACTCACATAAACTATGAAACCTCACACGACACCGACGTAACATTTGATTTTATTTCCTATCAATTCACTCTACTATAAATTTTTCTTCAACCCCGAGTAAAGATGTTATCACATCAAAAATGTGAAGTATCGATTCATTCATTCTTATTTCCTTATTGCTGCTTCGTTTTTTCTTTTGTTTTATTTTTTTTTTTTTTGAAAACATATTTTTTTGTATTTATATATATATATGTTTTTTTTAATATATTTTATATAAAACAAATGAAAAGAAAAAAAATAAAATGCACAAAAGTATTCATTATTCTGCGACCGCTTTGCTTAACTGCTGTGTGAAAACTAAAACCTAATGGTATAAACACAACCAAAGCAGCCGACCTCAACTTCAACAACATACACAATCGAAAAGGAAGTTGAGCTTTGGAATTGGGTATCATATACATATATCGCGTATAGTATTTGAAGCTTGAACGGTTGACCTCGGTGATAAAGCTTCCTGAGGTGTGCTTGGTTCACTTCCATCAGTTTGCGCTTTATTAATCTTTGTAATAAAATGTAAAAGATTTTGTTTATTAACAATTGCTTTGAAGTGTAAAATAGACTAATTTTTATTTTTGCCTTCAAACTTAATATTTGGCGAATCAATCGCCTCAAATGGGATTTGGCATACATAATTTTTTTGGATCATTAATTGCACTGTGCCACACAATTGAGTTTTTTTCATCGGACTGACAATTTTAATTACATTCTTTAGTATTAAGGGGCTATTGAGCTTCTATCTGAAGACCCTTTTTCTCAATCACTTAGGATGGCATTAATAAGACTGAAGATTATCAATTTTTGTGTCTATAGGAAAGTAAAAAATTCCCAAAAAATATAGGGTATGGAGTGTTGATGGAGGATTCTTGTCGTTACCAAAAATTTCTCGTTTTATTTATCAACTTTACTATAGTACAGTCTGATTAACCACATTTTTCCGATTTTATATACCGTTATCTCAAGAGCCTGACGTACTGGAGTAAAATGGTTTTCAGGTTCGAAGTGTAATCCAAGAGAAATTGCTAGTTCGATTTTGGCTGTTCCACAGTGTTATTAAGTGACGTAGTCGAAAGTCCAGATATATAGCTTAAACCTATGAAAACCCTAGAATCTGTACTTCTCGTTTTTTCAAACATTTGAAGAGCAACTAACTAAAATGTTTCGTTCATTTAAAATTTTTTGTTGGTTCATAGTCAATGGTCAAAATGTATAAATATGTTTTTAATCGCGAAGGAAGAAGTTTTGTCGCCAAAATTCCACTTTTCACTCCATTTTCTTTTTTTTTAACTGCCAATCTTTAAAAATCATTTAATATACTAATCAAAAATTGTCTTAAGTTTGGCGGTCCAGTGGCTCTATAGCAGGTGAGTGGAGAGGGCATAGAAATATTTCGAGCTTTATCTCTTTAATTTTCTATAAAAAAACGACAAAAAAACTCTATGTATGTAAAAGATAATATAATATATGCAAAGACGCGTGGGGCATCCCAATAAGATGCAACCATGAGCAGTACGCAACCCATAAATAGCAAAACTTTTATTATGAGTGACTGGTTCTATTAGTCTTTCTATGGAATCAAAATTTAGAGGGATAATATGATTTGTATAAGATGGATATCTTTTGGAACTTCTAATTCAGGACACCCCCTTAAGGAGTAATCTATTTTATCTATTATTCGGACCTCTACAACATTTTGGAACATTTTCACCTCTATATTAAAGGAAACCCATAGCACATGTTTATATGCATTTTTAAGTTTTATTGTTATCAAAAAATAAAATTCTTCTCATTTTTTAAAAAATCTTAACTTTGTAGTTTGCGCCTTAAATTAAAATGAAAAATAATTTTTTAAAATATGCATAATATAATTTACAATTTACCATATTTAATCAATAAATACTTGAATGCTACAGTTTTTCGTTATTTCGCATATTTATTTATGAATTTTCAATATGCATGTATGTAAGCATGTTCGAATTTATTGTTGTTTTTGTTTTTTTTATATATATATATTTTCCGTGGCTACAATCATTTAATAAATTGCAAACATCATAAATCACTCATGCAGTTGTCGTTTAATAAACACCATTTTTGGTTTGGCATCACTTTTTTACTGTTGCTATCGCTGTTGCTGTTTTTTTAAGCCATTGTTTAAGCCATTTTTAATTTATGTCAACTTGGTGTGTACTTTTTGGACATTTTTTATTACGCTTGAGTTTGCGTGCAATTAAGACGGCCAGAGGTAAGCGAACATGAATTGGAACGCGTCCGCGTTATTGTGGGCAGCTGTGAGCTTAATGCGAATTATAAAGAGTCTTTTTTTGTTTCTCTGACGCTTTCTGAAATGGAAATTCGTTCATGTACATTTCGGATTTATCGACTGAAGAAAATTTATTTCAAGTTAATGTAATTTTTATTGACAATCAGCGGATATGTTGCAATTTTTTACTCAGATTTGTTTAATAACTTTTTTTTCGGTTATTGTTTTGCGGCTGAATGAAAAGAACTCCAACTTTGAATGAAAAATATGAAAAATATAAGTATATGAATGTACGAGGTAAATGAAATACACTTTATTAATAATTTTTTTTCGTTTGTACCCTGCGTTGCCATAACCATAAACTATTTTAATATTACCGAAATTAAGAAAAATTAAACAAAAACTTGCTCATTGAATTTTCTTATTGTAAATATCTTTTTACTACATTTTTACTACCTTTTTACTACATATGTTATTTATGTAATTCATATGGCTCATATGTCAAAACTATAAAAAATAAATTTTACAATATTTGGGTCTACAATGTGCTAAAAATTACACAATAAACTTAAAGTTAAATTCAGAATACTATTTTTAATATAGTTAAATAAGTTTCGGATGCTGCATTTAACTTAAGACAGCTCGAATATCTTCAAAACTGTGCATTTAAAAAAATGTCCATATGGATGCCACGATTGTGGCATATCCAAAGGGTTATTGCCTGGATTAGAGAAATTTTTATATATGAGCAGAGTTTTGTACAAGTAGGGCCAATTTTCATAGTTGAACCTGAAATAAACCTTACGGCGGTCGCCTGGTATAACAACGCTTGATCTGGTTATGGCGCTTCAAAAATCAAAATTTCCAAACTTGACTTAAAAAAATTTATAACATTTAAAAAAAATGGAATGTTGCTACCTTTTTTCGGAGTTGTAACCTCATTTAAAACTAAATCACTAATAAATATTTATTATATTATTATTTTATTCCTTGGATTACACATATTTTTTATTTTTTACACAAGGTAAAAACAACTAGTTCTCTCCACTGCTTCAATCCAATGCCGTTTTACGGATTTCCCGCCAGGAGCCAAAATACTGCATGTAGTCCTTAATCAAGTGGTACGGGGTCTTCCTCTTTGGTGGCTGCCTTGATGATTCCACTCTTAGCGATGTCTCCGTCAGGTTTACACAGCGTGTGGCTACTACTACTTTTCTACACGCCATATTAATTATCCTCGACACAAATTATACATTGGCCATCTGTTAGTTAACACCGTAGTCCTTTTTTATACGTCAGCCTGAAAGTATGCTGTACTATAATTATTGTTTAATAATAATATTTGTACATAAACCGTTTAAAAAAAAAAACACAAATATTTTATATTATTTTAAATTTATATATATTTTAGATATTTCATATTGCATTGTCGTCCAGTTCTGAGCTATGTTTAAAGTTTCAAGTCTCTAGCTCATCGGGAAATTAGTATAAAATCGATTGCAAAATTCCACCTGAACAGACAGACAGACTGATAGACAAACAGTCAGACACCATTGAAAACGAGTTGATATAAACGTGGTAAAATAAAAATAGGTGAGGTTTCGATTAAAATACATACGTACGATCAGTGGATCAACACAAATTTTTTAATTTCATCATCAGATGAATGTTCACCAGAATAAGATGTACTTAAACAGGTTGAAATATCCACTAGAAGATTTTTACTTTGCAATAGTAATAGTTCCTCTCAATGTATAGGGAGGACCCTGTCGAATGTGGTGCAAGTGGTTACTAGTTCGACCTTGCTTCTTTTGCTCAAGCCTACTTCATAAAATGGTGCATCCATGTAAAGTGTTTCTTTAAATTTCATTTGTGAAGGATGATCTTTTTCTAATCTTAGCCACCTAATTTTTAAATTAAAGACATAAACCCAAGTTATCATCTTTCTGTTTGTTATAATATTTTCAGTTTAATTCATTTGAGAAACAATAAAATGAGGCTCCTTGTGTTTGGCATTTCATATTATTTGGATGCAATGGCTGGATTATAAATTAGTCCATAGCGTCGACTACTAAGACCTTTACTTACATTACTTTAATGATGACTTTGTGTGAATTATTGAAGTTTCCTGATTAGTCAAGTAGCACCATATCTTAAGAATGAATTGCAAATTTTAGTGAGTTCACTTTTAAGTCAAAAGTCAAGACAATTTTACGTAAAAAAATGGAATTACACCATTATTATAATGAACGATACGCAAAAAATAATTTTCCATCCACCATTCTTTGTAAGCAAATGCCTATTGCTCTATTGATTGGACTAAAAGCGTTGGAAAAATCAAATCTAACTAATTCATATTCGTTTTCTGTTACAGATTAACTTTCAGCAGCTCTATCGTCCCCACACTTTCCCTCTGCACGGAGTGCAGATCCTATATTAGCCACTTATATTTGCTCAGGCACGCTTTTATTTAAAATAAACAAATATGTGTATGAATTTTTTATAAAAGCTTTATATATCTATGAAGTTTCAGGTTCCTACGATTAAAGCTTTTTTTAATCAACGCTCAAACATTGATAACCATATTGGGCATCTATAGCCAATTCTCCCCTTAAGTTTTGTTAAAGCTATTTAACCGCTCATTAACTACCAGCAGCGAATGAAACAAATCTGTTCATTTTTGTCTTCTTTTTTTTCTATTTTTAACCCCTAAAGTATTTTTCTTTTGATGAGTTTTTCTTATTTTTTTAATTTTCACAGTATTTTGCTTCTTTTCCATATTTAATTCGATTTATTCCACACACTTTGAAGTTTGTACCATTGAGGCACTTCCGTTTCCGAATTCAAGTTGATTTTTTTGTTGCTTTTTTTTCATTTTTTTTTGTCTCTATTTTAAATTTTTCTTCTTTTAATCCCACAGGTGTTGCCATTTAACTGACAACATATACAAGAATCGCTAATTGTAATTTCTTTTTTTTTGGGTCAAATTCCAAAAAAAAAAAATTTACTGGCATTTAATTAAATTTTTTTCAACTTGTGTTGATTGTGATTATTCTCCTTGGTGTTGTTGTTGGTGTAGATGACGAAGATGATGATGAGCAAATTTTTACGCTGAATTAAGTGGCGTTTAGGTTGATTTTTTAATAAGTAGCAAAGTGATGCCAATTTGTCATGAAATGATTGGCAGCAAAAAAGTTCAAAAGATTCTTTGTATTTTTTTGTTTTTTTGCCATTCGTGGTGCAATATTTTTTCTTTTCTTTTTATTTAGCTTCCTTGAACAATTTTAATTAATTAAGAACATTAACTTTAAAATATTTAATCAAATAATTTGTAATGTTTCAGCAAATTGTAATCAATGACAACTTAAATAGCCTTTTTAATCTCAATGGATATGCTTTTTCGCAAACGTCTTAAACTAATTAAAATACGATATAATTTCAATACGATCTCATCTATAATATTTTCTACATTCCGATGATTATTGATTGCAATTTAAATCTGTATATCTGTATATCCCTCAGAACCACTTTAACGTACTTATTACTATTTACAGCATTTGCATCAAGTATTTTTATTCTTCGAATAATCCTTTTTAAGAATTCACTTTTCTACCGAAAAAAATAAAAAACCAAATTAGCAAAGCTAACACAGAAACTCCATTTGCGGATTTAGCGTCGCCTTATCTGCATAAATTGCCCCCACTCCACTCCGCTCCCCATTCGGCAATCACTCAGTGCTAGTGTTATTTCTAACACTTCGCTATCATTTTCATTCTCAATTTGAATTCTATTTGCTTTATTTTTTCCGCCTTCAATCTTGTTTGACTTGTGGATATAAAATTTCGTATTCTAAAAGCTAACGAACTTGAAATAATGCGTTTGAAATTTAAAAAACGTGAAGTTTGCATAATTGCATTCATTGATGGACTTCCGAGAATCTTTTAAGTAAATATTCTAGATTATTTAAATTTTTACATATTTTTTGGAAATATTTTAAATTTATATTTTATCATTCGTCCTCAGCCGGCCAACATCATAGAAGCTCTAATCTTGTATATTGATTAATGGATGCGTTTCCCGGGTGCAAATTAGAAAAGCTGATTTCGAAGTGATTAATCAAAAATCAGTAACCAGTGTTTGCGTCTTAGAAACGGCATGATGCACTAGTTGTAAAATTTTTGAAAATCATTAAATTCTAGTTTGTGAAATGTTTTAATATCCTTCTAAAAATATTATTATATAATTTTTGGATGATTTCGAATTTGTGTCGAGGTTGTCAACTGTCAAAGTTTTGAGAAATCATGCTGACCTGAAAAATCAGAAAAATAATATGATTACAAAAATGGTGGCCGCTTTGCTAATCAGAAGCACTCAGCGACACATTTCTAGCACACTTTGAAGACAGCTTTTCTAATTTATAACCCGGCAAACGTTTTGTTTTTTGCAATAACATTTTTTATTTATTTATTGCTTCATAGTACAACAAATTATGAACTTATATTTAAGCACTAGCTTCATATTGATCAAAATAATGAATGATTTAATTAACTTAAAACTAAATATATCAACACTATAATTCATTTAATTTTACAAAGAATTCATTGGACTTGCATACCTTGGACTGTTAATTGGTTTCCGGATCGTACTTATGGAACCAACTTTCATCACCTTTTATGGATTCATTAAGGATGCTAGACGTTTCGTTTTAAAATTTCATTCAAAATTCGTGGAACCCATCGAGCAGATATCTTTATACATATATCCCAAATGACTTTTTAGTATTCCTGATACAGACATGGTCTTTAAACCGAGTTCATTTGCTATCATTCCTAGGGTCAATCTGGAATCTTAGTCAATTTCAGCCTTCACTAGGACCAGAATTGTATCGTCGGTCGAAAATTTCGGGCGGCCTTCACGAGGTTCGCCCATCACAAAAAAATATTCAGTTTGGAATACTCCTGAAATTTCAAATTAAATATCGTACCATTATTATAAATTGTTTTTAAGCCTTGGAGTACATTTAGAAAACGTTTGAAAGTACATAAAAATTATAGAAAATATTTTCTTGGCAGATAGAGATAAGCTTTGGAATGCGTAGTTAACCTGGCGTCAATGAACATGGGTGTATTACACCCATCTGTTCAGTGATTTTAGGTTAATTTTGTTGATCTTATCTTTTGGTTTCTAAAAAAAATAAATAAAAAAGAAAATAATATTTTCATATTATTTTTTTGTTTGTGGAATTGCTTTGAAATTTTTATGAAAAATATATTTAATATACAAATTATTTTTTGCTCCTTTTAAATCTTATTGCAGCCACAAAAAATTGCTCTGGAATACATTTATATCATAACCGTATAAGAAATTCTAATTGACGAAACCTGCCAAGCAAAAATACGTTATTTCCACGACGTAAATGGAAAAACAACATAAGTCGAATTATGATAGACCGTTTAATGGCGTAAATCGAATAATTTAACAACGGCTTACATCAAGAAGAAATTAATTGAGCTGACGTAAATCGGAGGATTATTTACTGATTTTGGATAGAGTTTACTCCGATAACAGGAATGGAGAGTTAATTTACTGGAATGTGTTATCATTCTTCATTGAGGTTCCAGACTTCTTTTCCGAGAATCCCGTTTTTTTTTTTTAATTTTTCAGTGAGCTCATTTTTAAGGAAGTAGTCGGTAGAGACGAGTATTTTTTTGAAAATTTTTTTTTATAGTAAAATATTCTCCTAATTTTTAATATTTTCGTACATAATATTAAAGAAATTAAACAATTTGTAGAGCTGTTTTAATTTGTTGAACATGATATCTCGAGTTTGGAGAATTGGAAACCGAGATATTTTATTTAGGATGAAAAATAAAATGGCGGACTTTTGAAATTTTTGACCTATTTAATTATTGCAAAGTTAATTGTTTAAAAATATGGTTAACATAGTGTAACAAAATTTCAACTTTTGTCGTATGCGCAGGGTTTTCCAACGATTAGTACTTTAGGGTCTTGGATCACGACTACGTACTCAGTTCTTCTCTATCACTTTTAGTTCTCCCACAATATGGGCCGGAAATACGAAGCAAAGTTGTTAAGCACAAGGAGATAGAAAAATTTTGCGCGTCTCCTCCATCTCCTACGCTTCCTCTTGAAAATGGAGTTTTATACCTCGATTTTCGATAAATGACCGATAAAAAAAACCTTTCAGAAAACTATTTTACTGTCTTTAGAGAAAATGTTCCTTTTTAAGGGGTTCTAGAATATCGAATTGATCTACGAGGTACATTATGAGCCAAGAGGTGGTGCCGTGTAGAAAAAGTTTTATTTTCTATTTCTTGATTTTTGAGCGCGCCGATATTTGAACCCGGCAATTTCTAGCAGTCTAACACACTAACCACTAGGCTACGGCGGTACCACTGTTTTTTTAATCATATCAACCAGATTTAGGTAGTACTCTCTTCAGGCGACTCTACTAAATGAACAAATCATCAAAAAACCAAGATTTTTTTTTTTTTCATTAGGTTAATACCTTCAATATAATGTAAAACAATATTAAAATGTACAAAAACATTTTACAGCGAAAGGTCTATAGGAGAGCTATAGAACGAAATGATTTTTTAATGCTAGTAATATTTAGCAAAAGTTGGAAAAGTTATAATTTATCTATTTTTTAAAAATAAAAGTTTGGTTTTGGTGTAAAAACCTATAAAATACTTCTTCACCGCAACCTAAGAACACACCACTAAGTCGCATTGTCCCTAAGACTATAAACACTAGGGTGGCCTTTAACTATAGGCCATTTTTTAAAAGTAAAAATGTTGCTGCTCCCTTGCACTAATCTGGTTTCAATCAAGAAAAAACCGGTCTGTGCAAAACTTCAGCTCCATCGGACAACTTCTAGTGACCCTCAAGCCCCTTGAAGTTGAAATATAGTATACGCAACTATTAACTCCGTTCAAAAGCGATATAGTCGTCCCTATCTTAACCATTTTCTTGTTTCTTCTTAAAGAAATTTATGTGGACACATTAAGCAAATTGTGTGAAAACATTCTGAATAAATTTTTTTAAAAGTAATTTCGCACAATTCCTGACACAATATGAAAATTCACAATTCACAAAACACACACAAAAATTCTTCTTCTTTTTCAAACTTATAATCACTCAAAAACGAAATTCGATTCTCAATGAAAATCCTTTTTTGTCGTGTGTCCTCTAGAGTGGGTCGGTCCTCAACCAAAAAAAAAAAAATTTTGGACCACCCTAAAAACAGCCAAAATTATTTTTTCATCATAACTTTGGTATTTGATGTCCGATTTAATAAATGGTACCTTGTTGTAAACGTCTTGACATTTATAATATTATGCTATTATTATATATATTCATCTCCAAAGTCAAATTTCACTCTGTTACTCAAATTAAAGCCCAAATTAAAGCCATTAAATTCTTGCCCACGAAGTGTTTTATTAAATCCATTCGAGATACTCTCCACATAAGCTTTCAAATAGGGGGTGGACTTTTTAAACTTTTTTCATCGATCCATCCTAGTGTCCACCTAAATTTGAAATTCAAAAGTTCAACGAAATTCACTCTCGTGTATCCGCACAATAAGAAAGGATTTAGTAGTAGTTGGGTATCTTTTTCGGTCGTCGGCAACGATTTGTGAAATAAATTGTTTCTCAGCTTTAGCTTCAGTTTCAATGAGTTCCACATTTTTGTTTTTTTTTGCAACGTCATCAGCAACAACTTCTCAAGTTTTTCAATTCCATTTTTGTAACCTGGATCATCTTTCCATGTTGAAAGTTCTTTATTGAAGAAATCGGTGCTGATGATTTTTTTGTAGCTTAATTTAATTTAAGCTTTATTTGTCTTAACCGCTGTTGGAACATTTTAATCAAATAATGATAGAGCCACAGTTTCGGAAGCTGCTCGAGGTGGGTAACAAATTTGTCCGCAGCACCTTTCTGATTTCTCGATCAATATCCTAATAATTTATCAATTGACGCATGCTTTAATAATTTAATACACCCGATCAAGAAAAATACAGATTCTTTTTAAGAGTTTTTCCCATATGAGATCTGAAACTGGTCTTGAGAAAGGTATATCTTGAACGCATAAATCATTGTTAACTCCAACAATTCTGGCTAATCACATCGGTGTTGTTTCTTCATGGAAAATGTGTTGTTCAAGAAATCCAAGAACAAAAAATTGATTTATCTGAAAAAATGATTTTCCGGGCGACAATGTACAACTTCACGGTCGATGAGGGCCGCCTCGCAGTTGTCCGATTGAGCTCAAATTTTGCACAGATGGTTTCTTTATAGATTGTAACAAGATAGGGCTCTGGGAGCTAAACTTTTAGAAAGTTGAAATATAAGGGCCACCCTAATGAACACGATTATTTATTTAACAAGAGGAAACCAGCTCAGATGATTTTCAAACTTTGGGCTAAAAAAGGAATTGAGCAGTGTAACATAAGTGTATTGATTGCAAGTTGAACACATACATATAAAGATAATTTCATTACAAACTGCTGCTACTGTCAATGGTTCTACTGTCATGCCGACTTCAGATTTTTCTGCTGAAATTGACATTTTAAAGTGCAATTACAGAACCAAACAAAAAAACGATGCAAAAATTTTCACTTCACAAATCGTTAAATTCAGAAATGTAATGTTGTAGTACAATAATTTCACTTGCAGCGTTAACATTGATTGCAGCTGTCGCATCTAATGTCAAAATAACAATAAGCCCAAACACAGCAGAAGCTCCAATAACAACGGCAGCAACAACATTAGAAGCAATTGCAATATGAGAGCAACTGTTTGGTGTTGTTTACTTACATTGTTACTGTTTGCAATGCGTTTCGCAGTTAAGTTTAACGCGTTTCCGGTTCATATACACAAGTAACAAGGCCAGTAAATTTACTGCAATAATTGAGCTAAAATGCATTTTGAAATGTTGTCAATTTGAAGGTGATTTCAAGAATTTCAAAATATATGAAATTGAGAGGGGAATGCTAGACAAGCTGATATTTTCATCACAATGCAAACTGATGGCATACTACTAGAGAAACAGAATTTGAAGTAAACACAGCATGGTGCATAAGTTCGTCAGTTTTTCAAAGAAATGGTATAGTATTTGATTCTTTTAATATTTGTTCAATTAAATCAAAAAATCATTGTAAACTTATTCATTCGAACTTCACAAGAAGAACAAAAGGATAATGAGAATTTTATCTTATTTTTAATTTCCCGATACGGTTTGAGAGAGGGGGCAAATATTTTTATTTATTTATTTGCCATCCTATTACAAGAAATTAATACAGAATCATTCTTAGATATATCGATTAAAAAAACGGATTTAAACTTATTCAAATTTGCCATACAGGTAGTTTAGGAGTGAGGGGTAGTTGAAATTTGCATCTTTTTATATTTTCATAGCTTAGTTTTTATTACCATATATTGCAATCATATAGTTAAATCTCATTTTAAAGTAAAAAATAAGCGTTTACAACAAATTTTCAAAACAGGATACTTAAACCAAAAAATATCACAGGACATCAAAAATGTCTACGGTTATAAAGCCAACAGTCTAATTAAATTATGCAATAGAAAATGGTGTTTGTCGAGTTTGTGGGGGAAGAGGAATTTTATCGAAATATGTCGAGTATTTTGTTATTTTATAATAGAACAGAAAAAGAAAGCATCGGATCAAAGGATCGGTAATTCTTCTAAATGCAAACTTTTAAATATTATTGCAATCTTAACCAAACTTGGTCTCTTGAGGTCTCTTTTTTTGTGGTTCTAAAGTTGGGAAAATGATTTAGTATTACCATTCGGGGGATCACGTATTTTTTGTCGAAAAATACCGGTTTTTGTTTTAAAACCTCCTCCGTGGATCCGCCATTGGTATATGTGTATACTAATAACAAAAAATACCCTCATTGACTTTCCCTATTACAATCTCTGGATCTTTTGGATATTAAACTCAGTGACTACACTCAACATAAACTAATAAAATATAAATATAAGTTGCGTTAAATTGCAAAGTCATAATAAAATATTAAATCTGAATCTGGAATATTTTTCATCTATTTACCACATATAACTAACTTGTATTTTTGAAATATCATCATCCAAATCGTAATACATATGAACACTTAAGGTGTCTTACCACAAATATAATCTCAAAACTAATTCGAAATCAATTTCCACAAAAATCATCATCAACATTGAAATTGAAACCGATTGGCGGCATATGGTGCCACCTTGCCACATGCCATGCATTCATGCAGACACACACACACATCTACAAAAAGCATAACAATAAATGCATCTTCAGACAAATGTAAACAAAAGAGAAGGCAAAAAAATAAAGTCAAAAGATTAAGAGAAGTGCTTAACCCCTTGAAGATTTTCCTTGAGGCAGCAAAGAAAACATTTCAACAAGAAGAAAAAGCAAACAAATTGAATGCTCTTTATACGAGTATGTATGCGTGTATGTGTGTTAGGCAGAATAAGGGGAGGGGACAAAGAAGATGAGTATATTTAAGATTCTCCACAATAATAAATATAAAACGATTAAATTTGTGCGTAAATTTTCAACATCACACGCGTCAAAATTGTATACTGTGTGGGGTCGAGGGAAGACGACATAAGGATTTTAAATATCATCACAGCATCAACATTAGAATGAGCAAGCATCAGCTACTTAAGCAGCGTACGTGTGCGTGGTTTCTCGTCCACATCCAACTTCCACCTCCTCCACCAACTATCACACCCACCCACCTCATCCGCAACAGCATGATTTGAACAAATTTAATTTTTGCTTGGCACATTTGACATTCGTTTGGCATCACTTAATTACACTCATTATTTTTGATGTTATTTTTAAAGCGATACACTTACAATTTGTTGTAAACATGTTGTAAAATGAAAATACTGTTGGCGTATGGTGGATGCTAAATGGTGAATGGAATGCTGTATGGGTAATTGTTAGTGATGGTGGTGGTAGTGGTGGCTGTGCGGATGTTGTTTGCAACCCTTTTATTTTATCAATACTATTCACATATAAAAATTAGCCACATTTTTATGTAGAGTTACTCGCCTGTGTGCGCTGTGTGCATTTCAATATCATTCACCGGGTGTTTGCATTTGTTTGGTGGTTTATGTTGCTGTAAATCGAAATGAATACATTCCTAATGTTTACTTTAAAGTTTGATGCGCTATAAAAACGTTCCAACATTTCCATTTGCGTTTTACTAATTAAAATATTATTCAAGATAATTGTTTTGATGATGTGATTAATTGCAATTTACGTTAGCAATATTTTTTATGGTTTCATAAAATGTTATGAAATTTTGAAGTTCACCTATACACATGTTGGGGGAAAGGAAGACCACGTAGTTTGTAAACAAAGCGGAGCAATATTATTCATTATTTATTTCTGTACATATATAAATAATTTCAGATCTGTGTTTATCTACTTAATTGTTAGCAAGAAGCCTACACCCCTTAATTAAAGCAATTAACTATTTTAACATATTCCGTTTGCTCTTTCCTATGGACCTATGGAGAAAGTGGATATCTCTCTTGATAATGCCTAACTGGATTCCATCCATCTATTGACTTTTCTGGTGGCGAATTTTTTTTCTATCATGTTTGCCGATTTCCTTCTCAAACTTTAAATTCTGGGGCCTCAACTTCATTTCAGCAACCGAATCTAATTGGTGGCTGACATATGTTGGTTAATACGTGAAATTTCAGCCTCTCGTAATTCGTTACGTTAAACTTAAATTTTTAACATTGTTTAAAAGCTTGAAAATCATTGAACTACTGAAATGACTGAAATGTGAGACCCACATTCATACCCACATACTTATGAGTATGAGTTCCTTTACAAATATCACAAAACCCTTTCCATTTGCCTTAGCAAACAAACTGTTTTTACCACATAATTAATCACCCACATAACCAACATATATATATATATATATATATATATATACTTATATATTTAACAATAACAAATTCATTTGCAGCATATGGCAACACAGAACCTAACCAAGGCAAACCAGTTTTTGGTTCATTTCAAAACTTCGCATTCGGAAAATTGTACGCATTTCAAATTTCATAAATTTATATAAATTAAAATGAATAATTCGCTTTTAATTAGCTTTGCCCTGTGTGACAAACACAGGCACACCAATGTGTAACTGTGATTTTGGAAGTCAGTGTGTTGGCAACACTGACTGCATTTATTGTATAAAACAATCGTATTTATATGGAGATTTTATTTATTTATAAAAGTCTTTACTCGTGTATGTGCGGTGGAATTATAAATAATTGGAAGCAATTTAAAGCACTTGCGTTGCAAATTTTGTTTTTGTTTTTTTTTTTTTTTGGATGTCGCATTAACTGAGAGTGGGAGAACTGAGTTATAGACTGAGTATATGTAGAAAAATTGGTATAAAAGATGAAATTGTAACACAACTCACATATTGGTCATTTTAGAGAAACGAAGGCAACTGTCGGGCGCTTCAAAAAATTAGCTTCAGTGGCGTTCATATGCCATTAGCCCTAATGAGACCTCCTATGTCTGGCCAGGCATAAGGTAAGTGCAGCTAATTCCGTGCTAGTGGGTAATTCCGTGCTATTTTACTAAAAGAAGTAAAATAAGAAATTTCGTATACTTTCCGAAGATTATGTTCCTGTATTGACACTACTTAAATCTCATTAGATTTTTAAAAATATGCGTTAGTTTATCAGTTTACCCAAAATCCTAATAAAGTGCGGAAGTTTTATTGTTTCGCGTAATGAAGCAGCATAATTTAAAATCCAATTGGATAAGACTATTAAGAGTTATTTGTAAGTATAAATCCATTTTTATTTTACTAGTTCGACCACATTGGATGCCACTTTTCTATTTCTGTGTATTTAAATTTTATTTGAAGCATAAAAAAAACTGAAATCTGCATTTAGCAATGGCACGGAATTAGCTGCATTTACTTTTACACGTGAATCTAATTGCGTGCATAGCACGGAATTAGCAAATATATATAACATTTAGATTTGTTATTCTCTTACTTATTTTGTTTAAAAGTTGTGAAAATCTTTATTCCGGTAAATAATATGAATCATAGAAATACTTGGCATCTAATTCCGTCATATCATATTAACAACCATAGTGTTACTTTTTATCAAAAATATATCAAAAATTATAGAATGTCTCCTTTCTAAATCACTTATATTTTGGAATTTTGTTAAATTTACGGATATTTAACTATAACATTTGAAAGAAAGTGGATAAGTAAATGTATTTTCATTTAAATTTATATTTCTAATTGGCTCTTGCAGTAGAATCACATAGCACAGAAATAGATTCACAATATACCATATCCCAACTTTGGTAATTCCGTGCTATATGCCGTAATTAACAACCATAATTAGGTAAATACGTGCTATTTCATTTCAACAGTTATATCAAGTTTGCAAGTGGTTGTCATGCCAAAAAAAAAACGAATAATATACAGCACCGCCCTCAGAACTTACACTTGAAGCAGTGAAACTGGACCAAATGACAAGCTACAAAGCATCAAAAGTGTACAAAATACCAAGGCAAACAAGATAAAGAATAAATACACACAAAAATGTTGTAAAATGGGTTCATCATTTGGCCGAGATAGGTTTCCCAATAACTAAAGGACAGCTAGTAGGTTGTGTTGCTAACTTAACCCTCTAGTTCCCAAATTTTTGATTGATTTAAAAAAATTGTGATTGATAAATTGTGATAAAAAAAGCAAAAATCTGATCTCAAACCCCTAAAAAATTTAATGGGCAGGGTTTTATGAAGCCGGAAAGGTTGATTAGGCATACATCCTTTCCGTATGTATTTGTGGTTGAACAAACTTTTTATCAACTTGTTTTAAGTAATTAAGCACTTTGAAGAAAATGTTCAAATTCTTTGCTACTCTACTAGTTTTGTATCTAGCTAGTACCTATGACGAGAAGTATTTTATTTATTTACTTTTATTTTTTATTTTTGTCTCAAATTTAATCAAAATAATTCATTTTCCTGTTCTTCACAAATTTTTAACTTTGACTGTTGTAACACGCATCATAACTCGTAACTGAAGCCTTTAAAAAATAGCTTGGGGATATGTTAAAATGTAGCAACAAAAAACTATCAAGGTGGTAATTACACCCGCTTTAATAAGGCCTGTCTAGAGACACGCTTGGGAACTAGAGGTTTATTGAAGGCGCTGAATCGCCCAAATAATTAAAAGAATGGTCCACCAGGACGATATTGGTACGAAGGATTTTTGAGGGAAATCCCACTGTAAGACAAAGAGTTTCAGAATGCCTGACTGTTGCTCCTGTTTCTGCCACAGAGTTCTTCAAAGACAGTATAATAGTTTTCTCAATGGTTTTTTTATTGGCCATTTATCGTAAAAGGAATTTGAAACCCAATTTTCGAGAGGAAGGGAGGAAAATGGAGGAAAAATGTGTCCCTTTGCGCTTAACAACTTTGCTTCTTATCAATCAATCTTCTTATTTGTTAAGATAAATTCGATCACCCCTAGTATTTATATATAGCAAAATTTTTGATATACCTTTTAAAAAGTTGATACGCTAGAAGTTACCTAATTTTCTTACATTTTTTTATGGTTACGTTTTCTCAGTTTCTTGAGTAAAAAAGTATATAAATTTTCTTTAATCTGTTTTATTTTTTTTACAAGAAAAAGCTTAGGAATCACTCAAATCTTCCTTCACTAAATTTCGATCGGTATTATATTCGCATTATCACGGAATTAGTTTTACTAACAAAAATTTTAGCACGGAATTAGCTGGAATTAAAGGTTTTGGAAAATTGAAAATAAATGGTTCAATTTGTAAAAATACTTAAATATTTTAACTAATAACTAAAAAAAAAAGTTAAGTAATACATGAAATCCAAAATTTTTATCTTGGTACCGTTGGCATGATAACAATTTCTTTTTAAAGATCAAAATGTCTTAGTGGCACGGAATTAGCTGCCTTTACCTTAATTCACCTTTGAAACGTTCACAACGGTCACGTATTGAGCTCAAATTTTGAAATTCCTCAGATTTCGTAACAGACCCGATTTTAATAGAGATTATTAGAAAGATTTTATGCAAAAACATGGTCGTTTATAACATGTTAAAAAAACACTGCTATGAAGCTGTAGACAACCAACCACTTTATAGCCCTTTTCACCCAATTTTTTTCTTTTCTTATTGTCGTGTATTTTATAAACATATTTTATAATAAATAATTTTCTCGATCACGTCTAGTGATGATTCAATACAAGTAAATACTTGATACTATTCATGCGAATCAAGTACTTTTTTTACTCGATGCCATATCATAAGTATTTTACTTGACATCGCAGAAAAAGGGTCAGTATCAGATACTCGATACTTTTGGTAAACATTAATTTATAAGACTGAAGTATTACAATGCAATATTTAAAATTGTGAGTCGTATTGCAATATTTTGCAGCAATCAATATTATTTCAAAATGCTACTGCAGAATTATTCAATATGCATATTCAAAATGTTTCAGTTCATATTGCAATATTCCAATGTATGAAAATATTGTAGTACAGTATTGAAGTTTTAGAAAATATTAAAACCTTTTCATTCAATAAATTTGTTTTTAACAAGTTGTAATCTGTTGATAGTTTTCCTGCTATTATAAATTTTCTAACAATTTCTATCTAAACATAATAAATATCATATAAGTTAACATTACTCAATAAATTGCAATTTTTAGCCATTTCTTTATGATTCACGTGTTTTATATTGAAATATCTCAAAAAACATGACGTAAAAGCGTAAAACTGAGCACGCCATCGTGATCAGAGAAATTATGTATGGGGTGCCTGACGCCAATCTCGTTTTGAGTAGTGTAATTTGTATCTCCAAACGATTATTCGATATAAATATATAATCGATACTTTTTCCGATATTATCGGTGGCATCGATACTTTTCTTCGTTACAAGTAAGGAGTAAAAGTATCGATACTATGTGGGTATCGAATCAACACTAATCACACCTGGGATCCCCACTATGGGGGCCAAAACCCTTAATTTCGGTATCTGCTTTAACAATATTACATACATATATTGCTTTACCGTTTTACAAGTACATTAGTGATGTAACGAATGCCAATTTAAATAAAAAATGAAATTATTTAGATTTTCAGTACTTTCTTCAAATTATGCAACGAATTTTTTACCAAACTTCTACTTTTTGTGGATTGGCGTACTGTTTTTCAAACTCCAATATGGATCTGTATTTTACTGACAGATGAAATGTCAGTTCAACCGCCTAGACCTATTTAGTTATGAAAATGCGTAAATGGCAATTAAAAAGTGAAATTCATTACGGTGGTTTTCTATTTTCTTTTAAATAATCTAATATTTGCAAATAATTAAACGGAAACTATTGCTATATATTACATTCAGTGTGGAACTGATGCCCATATTTATGTATATTGCTTGAAAAATATTGCCAATTTCAAAATATGTAGCATTTGAAAATATGTCCATCCTTTTGTTTGACGAATTCCTAAAGAAACTAGTTTATTTATAAAGTTTGTCCACCTACATTGGTGTCACATACATAACTGTATATGTATGTATGCATGTACGTATGTAAAATACCGAACTAACTACCACACCCTCATTTGTCTTATCCTTTTTCCAGTTGATATTTAAAGCCCAGCATAAGTTAAAAGTTCAAGAAGCTCAAAAGGACATACTTGTTTCCTCTCCTTCCATTTTTTTTTTGCTTGATGTTTCTTTTTGTTTTTGGTCTGTGGTCGGCTTTTGTTTTTCTTACAAGAGAAGTAGTATTTGTAGTATTTGTTTTGTTTGGATTTACTAAGCATAAATAGTTGCAATAATGCCATTGAGCTCGTAGTATTTTGTAGTTTCTCAATGGGAAAGTTTATTGAGCTCGATGACTTCGATAACCACTTTAGCCACAAATGATTATAAATTACGTAAAGATAATTGCGGCAAGAAAGACATTGACACTTTAACATTGTACAAAGGAGCACATTGTTAGTGGTGTTTAAGCTAATACATTTGGGGCTTATTTCCATACTGCTGTCAATTAGAGTGTCAATTAGTGGGTATTTTTGTAATACTCATAAATCATTTATGTGGCTTGGAAATACTTTTTTGTAAATATTTTGATACTAACGAAAGTTTAGAATTGAAAATGTAGATTTCCATATCATATCATTTTTGTATTCTCCGGTAAAAAATAAAAATTGTGTATGTGGAAATAATATTAAATAATTGGAAGTAGAAGAAATTTATTATAGCCTGGTACTAGTCAATGCGCTACATACATTGGTGCTAGCCGTGAATGAATTGTCTCGGTCTTTGGGCTTCCATGCAAATAGTGGACTGAAGTCTCGCCTATGCATTTCATTGTCGTGTAGCCTATAATTTCTTTTTCTTTTCCTTTTTCTGTAACTAAATGTTTAGTGGATTTTTTACGAATATTAAAAAATTGTCATCACAACCAATTTTTTTAGAAAATGGGAGGTTCAAACCTGAGTCTTTAAGGCCTAAATCTATTAAAAACGCTTGAGGTTAGTTCTAAAAAATTGAGTTTTTAATATTGGAGGTGAAAATATATTGAAGTCAAAAATGTTAATTTTTCTGCAGGAAAGGTTGCGGTGAAATTTGATTTGTCTTACTAAATGACATTTGACGAGTTTTCAACGGTTCAATCTTTGCGTCAACTGCAGCATGTTTTTTTTATTGATCTAAGACTCCCAAGGCTTCTTCCCAGCTTTATAGCTATTAAAACCATATTTAACAATGATCACCAAATTATCGTAAGCGTGTTAAATACACGCAGCTTTATAGATTAGTATTAACGCGTGCTTATTGTTAATTGAAATTTTCCATATAATAATAAATGGGCAAAAATTAGCAACATCCTTATCGAAGTTCAAATGCAGGTGTGCCTGATGATATCGTTTGGGAATCTTTCTTTTATCGCAAAGGCTTCAATGTCCCTATACTTACATAGGTTCAGAAATTTTTAAAAGTTTGGTATACCGTTGAATCAGTTCATTTGCGGCAATACCGGAATTCCCTCTCGATCGAGTGACTAAATTCGTATTAACAACCTAAAATTTACTATGTTCGTATCGTATTAAAAATGGTGCAAGTGACAGTTTGCATTATGTGAAGAAAAATATTAAGAATTATTTTTTTAGCTGAAGAAAGTTGCTTAGCCTTTTTACGAGAAAGTTGGTTGTATCCAAAGAGTCGCTTATAATAATTCTACAGTCATGCGTGCATGTAAATATACCAAACAATAAAATTCTCAGCTCATTTTCACTAATGACATCTAAAATTTTGTGGAAACATGCGGCTGGTGCTTAAGTTTTATTTGCGTACAAACAGTAATTATTCTTTCTAGCTTTATACGCACTTAGTAGCTCGCCTTTGTATTTTGACAGATCGGAAGCCAATAGAACTGCAGTTTTCTTGGTCACCCTTGACCACTTCAAACCTTAATTTGGACGCTATGAACCGTACTTAGTGTAAAATTTTTGAGCAATCCAGACAATCTTATCAATATTCAACAGAAAAAGATAGAAAACAGTTGAGGAAAACCACTGGTCCCTTTATATTTACCGAGATACCTTGTTGAAGTTGATGTGAATTAGTACCCTCTACTTTTTTCTTTTCTCGATAAAATGTTGTATTTTTTCTGCCCCGTGCGAGGATTGTTAAATTTCATTTGCGAATAATTCGCATAATTTTCGATACTCGCATTCGCAATTTTCTATGCGAATAATTTATGTGAATAATTTTTTCATCTTCGAAAAAAAGATAATAAAAGTTGGCACCAGTGAAATTAAGTTGCACAAAAAATAAAAGAGAAATGTCAAAAATATATTGGCGGTTACTTTTTCTAAAATATAATATCCAATCACTTAATTTTGTGCACTAAAATCTTAAATTTAAAATGTTTTTTTTTAAAAACCTATTAAAGGATTTTTTATCTTTGTTAAGAACACTTTTCTGAGAAGACTTCAAGTTTTGCTAATTTTTTCTGGCACAGGTACTGAAATCGAGGTAACGCAAAAAAACAGTGGGAGTCCAGTATAACGAACGCTCGATATTTCGAACGTTTTTCTTAAGTTCATTAATACAGTGGACTCTCGGAAATCTTAAGATTTTTGGACGGTATTTAAAATCAACTTTTTTTCAAGAAAAATACATTTTTCTTACAGTGCTCTATAGCCGTTGTGTAAAATATGTTAGAAATACATATATGCATATGTAACATATAACATAACATATATGTATGTATCACTAAAAGCGAGAAGAACAATCGAACAAAAATTAATTCCAAATCTACTCAGAAAACTTAAGTTAAATCTTAAGATTTTAGGAAGTTACATAAGTCAAAAATTGCATAAATTTTCAGGACAATCAAGATTTCCGAACTTAGGAATTCTGAGCGTCCACCGTATAATCGTTGATCCATTTGTTTGTAACAAATGAACTCTGGAACAGTGAGAGAACGGTTCGGGCTCTTATGGTTTTTTTTTATAGATGCCATTGAGGTCAAGTTATTAATAAACAAAATATAAAATTCTTTGAAGGCAAAACAACTTTTTCCGAGTCCGAACAAAGAAGGCGGGCTAGTGACTCTATATCGTTATTGTTACATCCTCTCTCTTTATTTCAGCATGCTTACCAATGTGGAAAATCTTGTGAGACGGCCCTGCAAAATCTGGTAGGTCGGATTGAGCGGGTCCTCAATAGGAAATAATGCACTATTGGTATTTTTGTTGATATTGAGGGAGCTTTTGACAACGCGACTTTTGACGGCATGAGCAATGCAGCAGGTCAGCATGGAGTGGATCCGGTTCTTGTTAACTGGATTCGCTCAATGCTGTCACATAGACTTATAATGGTTCAAGCTGATTGTGGTCAATCTGTGACTTGCGGCGTGAATAGAGGATGCCTCCAAGGAGGCGTACTCTCTCCACTGCTGTGGTGTCTGTTGGTTGACTCTCTGCTTGTTTCCCTAAATGAGTCGGGTATATACACACAGGCCTATACCGATGACGTTGCCTGCTTAATGACGGGCCAATCGGTGCTCTGAATATGATTGACTCCTGGTATTGCTCAAACGGGCTATCGGTTAACTCTCTTAAAACTGGTGTTATTCTTTTCACCAAGAGAAGAAAAATTGATGGTCTCGTTTTAGTCAGAGAAATCACTATTCAGCTATGTAGAATATCTAGGAGTCATTCTAGATTGCCAAGGCACTGGCAGCTTTTTGTCAATGTAAGGCTGCTTTTGGCAAAACATTGGGTCTATCACCTTATAAAGTCTTATGGCTTTATAAGGCTATGATTCGACCCATCATCACCTATGCATCCATAGGGCTGGGAGTTAATTGTAAGTTCATTTTCACTGACGCACAGTGCTTCGAAGCCATACAAAAGATGGACAAAAATAGAAGGCGTTGTTTGATTTTATTGAAAATTTACATATGTAGTAATTTTGGGTCACTGAAATCAGAAATCCATATTTTGTCCGATTTAAAAATTTTTTTTTTCAAAATTGTAAAAAAAAATTTTGATTAGAAGTATTTTCCAGGCTAGATTGTGTTGGACAACACAATAGCCTGCTGTTGATATGGGTTCCTGGAGACTCAAGAATTTCAGGAAATGTGTCTGCTAACCTTCTGGTCAGAAAAGGTTCGGAAACTGGTTTCCTGGGCCCAGAACCTGTACTCTCTTTGTCGTCTACAGTCATCAAGACCGCCATTAATGAGTGGGTCGATTCGATCCACAATCGTAAATGGGAGGAACTGAGGGGCTTTAGACAGACAATAGCCATGTTACCTGTTATCTCGAAGCGTCTAACAGACTTTCTGTTAAGTGATTTCTGTTATCACTTAACAGAAAGTGCTGTAGACGGCTGGTGGGACTATACACAGGCCACTTCTCTTGGGCCAAACATTTGAATATGATTGGCCTGGGAGCTAGTGCCTTCTGTGCTTCCTGTGGTTTGGAGGAAGAATGTGAAGAGACGGCACACAACTTTCTTAGTGTCTGCACCGCTCTCTGCCGGATTAGAGTAAGCATATTTGGCACTGGAGTGTTGGGAGACGAACACCTGAGCTCTTTAACACCGCAGGATATGCTTAGATTTATCAATAAATCTGGTAGATTTAAAGAATAGCAAAAAGGAACACAGGATATAGTACAATGGATGTAAAACTTGTCTGAGTGCTGTATTCATGAATACTTCTTTTGCTGCTCCATATAACAAATGGTTCAAAAATCAAGTATTCTATATAACGAATGACTTCGGTTTTTCATTTTTGATTTTGTATGTCCGATCTTGTTAAAACAATGCATTTTTTCATATGTGTAATAAATGGGCTGAAGAAAATGATATTGAACTGTCGGAAATATTTGTTTTCAGAAACCTGCAGAAAAAAACTGTTGACTTCAGACGACCAAATTCTTATTCGCGGTTTTTTTTCTATAAAGAATAAATATTAATAAATATTCTTTGTAGTAATATGAATTTACATAAAATATGTATCCAGTCATTCTACAAGACTCATTTTACGGTTTCTTTCGATTTTTATTGAATTTTGATGTTTCGGTTTGGTTTTTTTAAATAAAAAAGAAAATAATAAAATTTTTTAAATGATTTAAAGCTCTTATTCTGCTTATAATAAATAAGAAAAAATTTAGTATTCGATATAATGTATGACCCTGAATATTACAATATATCATTCGTTATACTGGACGACTACTGTACTTATAACAACGCTATTGAAACTTTTTTCACAAGTGTAGATAGAAAAGCATAAGAGCGATTAATATATGATATTGTATATTTTGAAATCGAAAATGTATCGAAATTTTTTAAAGCAAACAAATGTAACACTAGTCACCGTGGAGTAACCCACATTTAAATTTAAAAATTAATTTGTTTGGAGACAAACGATCTAACAAAATTCTAATATTTTCAGGTGAAAAACTCAATATAAAGAAATCACGAAAAGCATAGTTCAAGCTATCAAAAAAAACACAACAGAAAATTGAGTTTTCAAACTATTTAATTGATGCTAAATTTTACCTTAAAAAGATTTTTGATTTATAAAAAACGATCATAATGACTTAGATATTTATGTTTTTTCTTCATGCTTCGTACTTTGTTGTTGTTGACTCCTTGTATTTAGATACAAAGATCTGCTCAAAAATAAGATCTCAGTTAAAATATAAAAATAATATCAAAAATATTTGCCCTAGCACATCAAAAGCATTGCATACAAACGGTTTTTGCAGCCTCCTTCCGCACCCACTCCACAGGAAATAAATAAATAACAAAAAGCTGCGCTAGCACACACCCGCTTATGCAATCGAGAGAAGAAAAACCACCAAGTAAACTGTAACTAGGAATGAGTAATTCGATTTTGAAGGCAACAATTTCATAAAAAAGGAATCCGACAAAATCCAGAACAAATGTGTACCAAAAAAGAAAAAAATATAAACGAATATGATTTACAATGAAATAAATACTAAAATGTTGATGGGACAAAGCATTTTCTTGTTCTGGTTGTTGTTGTTCTCGTTTTGCAGAACGGTTTGCGGTTACAGTTTGTGTTGGTCTTTTTTTATTGTTGTGAAGTGTCAAAATCCGATGACATTTTCGAAATGCAATTTTAACGGGATTTGCGAGACACATTTGCAGAAGAATATGACAGAAAAACGCAATCTAGTTAAAGCAACAACAAAAACAATAACCTTTAATACGAACAACCCTCAGCATATTCGTAGCTTATACTATGGGCTTAAATAGCTTAGCTTGTCATTTATGTGCATGTATGTCAACTTTGGCTACATTTTTTTGCTTGTTGTTGTTGTTGTTGTAGTCGGTTTTGGGTAGAGTTAAAAAGCTTGACCAAAAGTGGTATTAACGCTTCATCAATATGTTTTTGGCTAATTTGTGTTTGAGCAACTTTTGCGTTGTTGGTGTTGCTGCTTTCATCGACGTTGCTGTTGATGGCATTGAGGGTAAAAGTAATTTGAAACAATCTGCGTCTACTTACAAAAATAACAAAGTGTGTGTCCAGACTAAAAACAGCAAAGCAAAAACAACAAAAGCAGGCAAAAAAGGGGAAGATTTACTACACCAACAACAAAATCAACAACAACAACAAGTGGCAGTAAATTCAAAATGAAAGCGGTTATGGTTGGCAGTGTTAATCCGTCAATGATAAGGTCAATTTGTTGTGGTTACTAATAAATCTGTGTGGACAATACATAAACATATCTTCATGTCTGTGTGTGTGATATGAATTCCTTCATTCAAAGGCCTTAATGTATGCAACGATTACTTAAAGTTATACAATTATAATGCCATAAATGTCAAACTGTGTACAAGAGAGAAATATAAAAATAGCATTATAATATTTTTGTTGTTGTTGGTATGTACATATGTATGTATATTTAGCACACATGTGCGCTTTAATATTGTTTTTGATATTGTTGCTGCATATTGACGTAATTTAAAGTTTGCCGTCGTCATTCATCATTATCATTTACATCATTGTCTCGTAAAGAATCGTCCTTGTTTTTGTGTTTGTTGTTCCCTCTCACTTTATTATAAAAGTTTTTTTGACACGTTTAGTGCATGATTTCATTTTTGTCATTGGAGTTTCTGCTAGGCAGACATGTTGTGTTTATTAAACAGTTGCATAATAGTAAATAAGTAGTCCTGTTATAGTCTCATAGTACCTACACTCACTTTTTCCGTCACATGTCCTTGATGACTTTGTAGACTTCTAAACAAAACCAACATAAAAATACTAATATCGCAGACACTTATTGGATTTTTCAGATCATATGCGGATTAAGTATTTGGACTTAAAGTTTGACTAAAACTTTTAGTTGAAATTTTTCAAAAATATTTAATGTCTCTTAATGATTGTCATGGCATTTTAGAGTGGAAATCCTACTTTTTCAGATTGTTTATTATCTTACAGTGGTTTTCAGGCTATTCGCCACAATGTATGGAGAAAGTCTTTTTCCGAAATTCCATAGACGTACCCCATTAAATGATGCTAGTCGACGCCATAACTCATGAACCAAATTTTTATACAGATCGAGATATACCAAGTTGTGCCCAGTGGAATATAAAGAAAATTAGCCAAAATGATTTGTGGGCACGAAATCAACCAAACTGTATATTGTATAGTGAGTGACTTTACCTATACTAAGTAATCACAAATCGCTTGAGAAAGAACATAGTACCTGACCATAAAAGACGCCAACATTTTTTTTTAAATATCAAAAAAACCAAACAAAGGTAAAATAAAATTTAAATATTAGGAATCAGGGGAGCTTGAAACGCGTATATATTAATTAGCCATCATGTAGGATTGATTAAGCAGAAAAAAGAGGACAATTTTTCATAATCCCAGGTTATGTGATATTCTCACTTGCAGATTGTTAATTGTTTTTAATTGATACTGTTAGGTTAGGTTAGAAGTGGCGGTGAATACCTCAAATGTACCGTCCCGTCCATAGTGATAGTACAAACTCTTCAGAGTCAATAAAAACTTCGAGCTTTATTTACCACTGTTTCCAGTTTAAAACCACCCATAGCAAGTGCAAAGTTTTACAATAGAGCCAGATTTATACTGGCTATGGTAATTATGGAAGGAAAACCGCTATCCCTTGCATCCTTAATCTAGGCATGGCTAGAAATTTCCTTTGTGACAGAGTCATTACAGTATCTGCATAGGTCGTTTTCCACCAAACCGAGCTTTTTGGCATAAGGACCAGTAACTACGCCAATCAACAGACCGTATTCCTTACGCGAAACTGAGTACAAAAATTCAATTTTAGTACGAGAGTATTGCTATGCGAGAGGAGTTTTGGCTCCTCCATCTTCTATTTGAGGTAGAGAAAAGTTGTTTATTTAATGCTGCGTAATGAAAACCAAGTGATGGCGATAAGCTACAAGGCTCTATCTCAAGGCATGCACCTTGTCTTGTAAGCTCGTCCGCCACTTCGTTTCCCATTATATCAGAATGCCCTGGTACCCAGCAGAGTTATAGTTTATTGTTGAAGGGAGTTGAATTTATTTACCGATTTATACTACATAGTATGGATTTTCAGAGCAGGCAGACTGTCAGAAAAAATGATTATTCGCAGATCATTTGCGCTGCTTATGAGGCTTTCAGATGCCATGTATATTACCACTATTTCAGCTTGAAAGACGCTACAACTGCCGGGAAGTTTGAAAGATTCTTTGGTATTACTGCTAGGCACAAAAATGCAGCACCTACGCTAAATTTTGTTGTGGAGGCGTCAGTGTACACGATCTTTATGTTGGTTGGGCCCAAGGCCGTATTTAGGGGTGGGGGGGATTTGGGGGTTCTGACACCCCCGCCCCCCCGAAATGTGGAAACTTTATTCTAATTTTTTAGATTAATTGCCAATGGATGAAAAAAATGTCAAAATAAAATCTATTTAAAGATATTTTTTACTTCCATCGGTTTTTTATCTAAAAAGTCAAATATAAAAAATAAATTTGAAATCTTAGTTACACTAAGCGATCAAATCCGATTTGTTTTCTTCGACATGAGGTTTGACTACGGATTCAAAAAGAGAAGGGGATACTCCTGCATTCATAGTTTTTCTGGGTGAGTAACTGTTTTTGATTTAAGGTTTCATCCTGAATCAGTTTGAAAAGTTAAAAAATTAATAAAAATAAAAAAAATGATCGGATCCTTGTAAAATAAAACTTGCTTAAACCCCATTTTTTCCTAAAACGTTACGTGATGGGAAGTTTTTGACCTCAGATTCGTGTTCAACGTGAAAAATTCTTTCGCAAAAACTCCATCTTATTAGCAAAACCCATCTTAAAATTAATTTTATAACGCATTATTGCTCAGAGCACCACGACTAGAAAGATCTCTTTCAATGCTGTGACTTCACGAATTTAGGGAATATAAGCCAACCTCATCCGGGTTCCTTATCATTAATAATGGCTCAAATTCCCAATGATGATTATTTGAAAAAAATTAGCCTCTACAATTTTTGGTAATTTTTTTGAGGTTGGGTACATCATCTGTAGTGGGAAGTCAATGAGTTAATGAAATTATGTCCCTCACGATAAAAAAAAATGCACTAGAATGCACACTGAATAATATTTATTTGAAAAAATTTAATTTGATTATTCTGGAAATTTTTTGTCACTTTTGGCCATTTTTTTTGAGGTTAAGATTAAAAAAAATCGGAAAATTTTTCCTAAAATTTTAATTTTATAGGGTCCATCAAATGTATCATTGATTTAATTTATTGTAATTAAAAATCAGTTTGATAAAAATTATTTATGAATATTTTCTTCGAATGAAAACCCTCCCCTCCCTGAAAAAAATTTCTGGCTACGGATTTTTAATACTACTTCATGCTGTCAAGTTTGTTAAAATCGGATTATAAATAACTGAGATATAGATGCTGAAAGTTCAATATTGGTGTGAATTTTGAGAAATTTTCACACAAGTCGTGGGTTAAGTTTTCTTTCTCACAAAAAGTAATCACAAAATGTGTAGTTTTATTTTTTTAATTGACCATTTTGTTACAAAAATTTTCAGCATAAAATGATAGCAATCGGATCAAAAATGACAAAGTTATCAATGATTGAGTAAAAATAAAATATTCTCGAAAATTCGAAATTTTCCTCAAAATTCGTTCTGGTCTAGAAAATAATAAACCACTTGGAATTTTCATGCAGACTATTATTCTGAATACGTTTGGCCGGTGCGAACCAACATACATCAGAAAAAATAAAAATACAGATTTTGTGATTACTTTTTGTCCGAAAGAAAACTTAGCCCACGACTTTTGTGAAAATTTCTCAAAAGTCAATTATAATCCGATTTTAACAAGTTTGGCAGCATTAAGCGCCTAATTTATATTATATTATATATTTCCGGTAAAAACTATAGGTAATAAGATATTAGCTTGTAAGTGAAACTCTAACCTGAAAACCCGTTATTTTGTCATATCTCGAAAACTTACTTAATCTTAGAAAAAAAATGAATGTGATTTTCGTGTTTAGCTACTTCGAATTAATTTAGAAAACATACTTTGGTTCATGTTATATTTTCACTGTATTCCAGTGTAATCGGTAGAAGTTTGTTCGACATTGTCAATATTACAGTGTCCATACGAATTAACCTTGAAACTATTACATTCTTTTAATCTAAGACCGGTTTTAAAACCACACCTTTCACAAAAATATCTATAGGTAATAAGATTGAGTATAATATTGAGAGAAAGTAGATCTCAGGGCCTCTGGTTTGACTTTTCAAAATATTACTTTCTTGATTGGCACTAACACCGATGATCGGTTTTGACCTCCTCAACGAAGCCTCGCCAGGAGGGTCTTTCAATGCGCGCGCTGGCGCCAGTTGTTAAGGCCAAGTGTAGTTAGATCCCCCTGTACCTGATATTTCCAACGGTGATTCAGTTGCCCTCTTCTACGCATTTCACCAACGTGGCATGAAGAGAACACTTTCCGAGCCGGAGCGTTTTCTTCCATTCGCTCCACATTGCCTAGCCGCTGGATTTTTCGGTGTACAGCTCATGCAGCTTATACTTCCATTTTATTCGGTACACGTCGTCCACATTGAACTATAGATCTCGCGAAGAATCTGCTTCTCGAACGCACCTAACAGCTTCTCATCATTGGTGGTCAATGCTCACGTCTCAACGCCATAGATTTGATCTGAAAGGATAAGGAAATTATAGAGCGTTTTTTTTTTCTTTTAATTGCCTACTGCTCCTCAATTGGCTACTGAGGTTGTAGTAACACCTGTTGGCAAGAGTTAATCTCCGCTTGAGCGGAGTAAACGAAATCCTTGACTACTTCAAAAGTATAATTGCCAGCAGTGACATTTTGTCCAACTTCTTGTTTGTTGACATAAGATAATTTCTTTTCGATTTTTGCTGTCATCACCATTAACCAGCTGCAAGAAGTGTTTCCCCCATAATCTCATAATACCCTGGGCATCTGTCATCCGTCTTCGTCCTTGCAGTAAGAGGCGCTGGTCTTCAAATCGTAAGATAGGCATCTTATTTTTCGAACAATTTTCTAACTCCATTTCTGCCTCCAAACATCTCGATATCATTTAACTCAAGTTTTTATGCCTTTCGTTTTATGCGCCTGAAAAGACGGTTCTCCTTTCTCTTCACCTGTCTGTATCGCTTCTTAACAACTCGCGTCTTAATTTTCCGAAAAATCGTCCATCTCGTCCGTCGGAGTATGGAAACAAATTAGGCTGATGTTGAAGAATTTTGCCTTGATGTGAGAGTGGCTAGGCGCTCGTTCACTGGCTTGAATCTCGAAACAAGATGACGCAGTCTCTTGCCAACCACAAATCCAACACCAAATTCGTGTCTCAGATCATGACAGCTGTAGTAGATGTCACAGGATGCTCTTTTGGGACATCCCTGTCCCTTCCATCGCATTTCGAGATATTACGCGGGGAAAAAATTGTCCCAGGGTGAGCCACTTTCGCTGTGATCAAATGTATGAGTATGAATGCTCAATGTTTAAACATTTCAATCAAATTGTAGATTCAATCAAATTGTATATACATATTTATTCGAAACAAAATATTTTATTTTTTTGTTTTTACTAAATGAAAACATCTTTAAAATATCATTGAGAGATTATAAACAACGCCCACATCGAACACAAATCAAGCAAAAGTTTGTTAAGTTAAAAGAGCAAAAAACTCATCTTCTTGAGTTCTGGACACTCCATAAATTAGCTGTCACTTTTAAAATTCACAAGCGCATATACATACATAAGTATACATATGTACAAAAACACATTCTTGTATATATACGCTAATAGACATATTTATGCGTATAGCGAAACACTACAATAGATACTCCCACTGACGACAGTTAAGTCTGCCAAAAATAAAATCATGCACTTAAGAAAACACTATAAAAAATGAAAAAATAAATGTGCACGAATACAACAACAAAACAAACAAAGTATCTACGAGTATAAAGTAAGTATTTAATTTTCTCTTCATACTCGCAAAAGTTATGGGTATAAGTAGCAACAGTACATACATATGTATGTAGTAGTGGAAGTAGTAGACGAAGTTGTGGAAGTGGTAGTAGAGTAGTAGCGGCAGCAGTATGTTAGATATCAAAATTCACAAATACTTTCACAACACTGACAACATAAATAAAATGAAAAATCTACTACGAAATGTAGTAGTTTACATAAGCTGCTACATAATGTACAAATTTAGTTGAAGTGTACTGCATATCTATGTGCTTACTTCACTCTATCCATGTACCACCTCTTTACCCGCTATACATATATAAAGTACACATCTGCATGTATGTATATATAAACAGATTTAGCTCTACGTTTGTGGTAAATGAAAAGAGAAGTATATACAATACCAACTTTGGGGGAGGGCGAAAAAAGAGAAACTGTAGTAGGGAGCAAAATACACTTCAGTATATAAGAATAGACACATAATATAGGTTACTTTTGAGCAAGTACATAAGAGCGTGCGCAGTTCAAAAATGCTAGTACACATAAAAAGTGGAAAAAAAATTTAAAAAAAAGATTGACGCAAGGAATAATAAAAAAAAAGAAAATATGTACGATGTAAAAGGAAAGCAAAAAGTGGGTGTAGTAATAAACCAGCAAAAATTATAAATTTATATTCTCACATATAAAGAGAATTTCAAAAATGTATTTTTAATTGGCAAAAAGCTAAATGGAAAAAACAGAAGAAGGCGACCAAAAAATCTTAACACCAAATTCAGGCATTACAAGAAAATTTACTAACAAACCAATTAAAGACGTGCTTCAAATCAACACGGGTCTGTAGCTACTTTTTTCAAAATGGCCATACATCCGTTTGTTTCATTTTTCCTTTTTGTACAATGGCAGCTTATAGGCATGTCTGTCTGTCTGTCTGCCTGCTATAAACATGTCAAAATAGCCTTTTCCATTTACTTCTTCAAGTCGCAACGTCTTATCCATTCTTTTTTTAAGTTGTTTTTTTTTTTGCTGCTGCTGCTGCAAAATATATGAGTTGTTAAATTGCAAATACTTTATTTAGTTATCTTCATGTTAACACACTTAAACAGCTACTAAAAATCACTCTTAGTTGTTGTTGATGTTGTTATTGGTATTGCCGTTGCTTTTGTCCTATTGTTGGTTGCTTTTGTATTGGCGTGTTAGTTGCTAGCTAAACTGATGCATTGTAAATGTTTTTGTTTTTATTTATATCATTTTTTGCAACTACAACTACTTAGCTTGGTAATATACAGTGGGTGTAGTTAGTTTACATCCGGATTAATTTTATTTAAAAAAGTTGGTTGGACTACATGTTCGAATTTTAGCAAACTGTTCTAAATGATGAAAGCTTTTCAATGTGGGTGAGATAGCGAGTTAAAAAGCAAACAGCGATCATTCGAAAGGAAGCTTTTGCAAAGTTATTGATAATTTCAAGCGAACGTTTATTCATCAATGGGAAATTGGGATTTTGATTATTGAATCAGCATGAGAGATATTTGTAAAATTTCTGAGTTCTTGATCTCTTTAACCCTGGAAGGACATGCTTCTTCGAATCGACGAAACATGTTTACGTTTTACAATTTTCCTTTTCAAGTAAGTGCTGATAAACATTTAATTTATGAATAAATGATATTAAAAAAAATGTTCATTGTTATTTTTCTATATACCAAATTAACCAAATAGTGGGAAACAATCAACTTCCAAAGTTATAGGTATATAGATCATGTGTATGGCCACTTTGAATCTTACTCTAATCATTCAAATGTATAAAAATTGGTCGCACAATTAGCAATCTACTTTGCCTATACTCTTAAAAAAAAATTATGTAGGTAATTATCAGGGCATAAGCAATCTCAAGTAATATTATTTTAAATTAAAATTATTGAAGACGATCACTAGCGTTAAATACATTATGCCATTCAGTCATTATGATTGATCTTGTTGAGTTACAAAACTTTTTAAAAGAGTAGAAATATCCGAAAGTGAAAAGTTTCGAGTAAAGTGAGAGAATCAATTTTTAAATTTTGCTTAATTTTTATTTTTTTTTTATTTATTTATGCATTAACTACATTCAGTTTCTCATTACTATATATTTTTCAATACATTTTGATAAACGCATAGTTCGACAGAGAAAAAAATCCTTATAATGCATAGTGTGTTGAAGGTTAATGTCTACTGCAGAGTACAAAAGTTATTTTCATCAATCCATGCATTTTCGCATGCATTCCTTTCGACAATGCTCTAAAGAGGCAATGGTGAGAGAAAATATCCTACTACAATCAGTCAGCATTGAATATGATATAGAAGCGTTAGTTGAATTTGAAGAGCTTCTGCTAATTGAAGGAATAAGTGGTGTAGAGTAGTGGTAGATCCAGGGAAAGTGCTGTGGGGCTACAGTCCATCCTAAAACTATGAATGATTATGATATTTAAAAACATTCTACAACGCAGCTGTTTATTATATTAATGCACTTGTACTGTAATAAATCTAAAATTTTAGTGTCAGATTGTACATAGATGTCCTGCACTTAGGGATAATCTTTTTGGATCCACTATTTAATCTCTTTTTGGTCTGAGTTTCGGTCCGAATTTCATAGTGGCTCGGAATTTCTCAATTTCCTTAACCCGATTTCGGCATTAATGACACAGTTTTACACAATTTTCAGTCTTGTGTTTCAGTGTTATTCAAAACATTTTTCTCATATTTTTGCTAATATAATATATGATAAATTCTTAAGTTATGAAATTATAATTATTTGCGTCAATTTGCATATGTACACATAATGCACTGTTTCAATATCAATCATAGCGCAACTAACACTGAAATCGGGCTAAAAGATCGATTTGTTGTTCGGTTTCTTTCGGCCTTTCTGAAAAGATATTGAGAAGATTTCATAACTTTGAAATTAAAATAACAATTGCTATTTTCAGTTGACGTTTCCTAAGTTTCAAGTGTTACTAAAAATGCTTAGATCGAAGTTATTAAATTAAGTTTCGATCGACCATTTGCTTTGACCGCCCTATTGTAGTTATTGGGAGAAAACAAATATTCTGCGTAAAGCTTTGCCTTGATTTATGTAGCTTGGCATAAACCATAATCTATTTTACGAAAACGGTAGATTAAAAAATAAATAATCATGAACAGATAACGAGTACACTCGGAAGGTGTTCAAATGAGAACTTGCTGTATCGAGTTTACAATGGAAAGATCATGTTTGAAATCAAACTGGAGGAGAGTACTGCTGCGCAAAGTAAGAAAATTTCATAGCATCACATAAGACAATAAATAATCTAATTCGCCGATATATATAATTTCTACATCCACTGTTCCACACTATATTAAATTCTCAGCAAATGTTTAAAGCTCATACTCTTTTCATATTATACCTACTTGCACATGAGCTGTTGTGCTGGTTTTGTGTATTTATCTAAAATGTCAATGGTTTGCAATGGAACCCAGGTGGCAGCCAGTAAAATACCAACCAAATAGACAACAACAACAGCGGCAGACAAACAGGCGGACAATGGATACAATGTAAACAGACAAGCATGGACACATCACGGATGAGCTGGCAGCAGTAGCAGCACCAACAACAATAACAACAGCAGCAACAGCAACAAAACAACCATTTTGGAATAAAACAACTGACAAAGAAAGTAAACATAATGTAAATTACAAAATACGGATATGAACGACTGAATGAACATGGCACAAACAAATAAACGAACAAACACTAACAGAAAAGCGCACAAATTCATGAAAATAAATGAAGCAAAACATATGGGAACAACTGTCAAGCGGACGACGAGTTCTGTTGTTGTTGTTGTTCGAGTACATATGCGTGCTGAAGGCACGTGAGAGAGAAGAAGAGAGCAGCAGGAAAGCATGAGTGTGAGTGCGAGAATCCGGCAGTGCACATATTTATATGAAGTAAAGCAAATACACAAACCGGTTCGTAATGAGCCAATCAGAAAGCGGCGCGGAACATCACGTTTCCCCCCAGGAAAGGCGTTCCTGCCACACAAACAACACGCGTGCTGCTTGTGTAGTGCGCAAGTGTTCGAAAACAAGTTTGTGCACTGGTTTTTTAAGTTGAACACCAGCAGCAACTTCAGTTTACAACTGAAATCGCGTACGTGCGGGTGTGTTATTCATGGATTAAAAGTGCGGAGCTGCAAAAAAACAAAAAAAAAAAAAACAAACAAACAAAATTAAGTTCATGTAAAATGGGAAAAAATAATTTAATTAACTCACGAATTGCATGCATCGATTTAGAAATGCAACAGTAATTAAATGCATTCGTGTAACTAGCGACAACTGTGACAGGTCGTCGTTCGTTTTGTTTTATTCAGTGGCTTGGTTGTTCGATCACGTGAGCTTTGTGAGTGTATCATGGTGTTTGCAGTAGTGTGCCGCATGCCAATTCAGGATATAATCTAAAACGTGTGCGTTAATTTAAATAATTTGATTTTTTTGTTTATAATTACTGCAACTCCCCCTTGGGAGTAATTAAAATACGCAATTCAATTACGCTAATTAAAAGTGAAAGTGCAATTTATACAAAAATATATTCTCCAGAAGTGTTTTGGTTTTTCGCCTGCATTATAAATTTATTAGGTACTCTACTCATGTCCTCCATATTTACTCTGCCATATTGTATGTGTGCGTCCCAATTGTTCCCAATAAATTAGTTATTGAATATAATCCATTTTGTTCCAATTCGCATTGGAACATTTCATTGTATTATGGAAAGTAACGCATTCGGTAGCAGTCATTTGCCATCGCAAGCTTTAGTTGTTTTATCGGAGGCTGCTTCCGGTTTGCATGAGGCTTTAAGAGGACAACGTCCATTTCCCACAAGAGTAAGTATATGGTACAACATAAAGTTTTTATATTTGAAATAATGAGATTCTTCGAAATGCCGACGGCAAGAAGTAGGAGGAATAATAAATCTAATTACACGTTAGAACATGTTAAGAAGCACGTTCTATAAATCGATCAAGACTGTGATTTTTGATTTCATCATTACATTTTTAAGCTATTCATTCAATAGAGTGTAATACTGTAATCGCCGTAATTGCAAAGTTACATAAACGGGGATCGATATTAATCATTATTGTATCTAATAGTTAGAGTACAATTAAAAATTGGGTTGCGATGAAAATCCTATCACTGAACGTTGCCACAGCGGGAGAAAAAGGTAGTTCAATATGACTTACATTCACTGATATGGTCAGATACTTTATTAGACGATCTTGATACTTTTAAGCTCTTGCAATATAATTTGAAGACTACAAAAACCTACAAAACAGGTTCATTTTGTAGAAAAAAAATAGAAAACTTTTAATTGACGTTACCACAAGCTTAAAAAATAGCCATAAATTATATCCAAAATAAAAACTTTTGGTGTAAATATAACGGAACGCTTTCACTTAACTTTCCCATTCAATGTCGTAACTTTTGCGACTTCCTTTGTTAATTTCAAAGAAACTGACGTTTTTTAAAATTACATACTCGACTTGTGACAGATAATTTTTTATTCAATCGAATTGCTTTGCAAAAATAAGAAAGAAAAGAATGTGGCTATTATTTCTAGATTTTTCAAAGACGACAGTAAAGAAAATTATATTCATCAATCATAATTAACGATGATTCCTTTAAAGGAGCCAATTATTGCTAGAATTTAGGACCTAATTTAAAAGTTTTTCACTACTACAAACGTAACATATTTTCTTATTTTTATCATGTCTATAACACAAGTCAACTTAAAATTTACGTCAGGATTCTTATATACTATTGCCATATAATTTGTGGGTGCTGATCTTGATGGCGTACTCAAATTTTGGCTATCACGTAAGTTGTTTCAGATATTCACATTTAAATTTTTTCGGGATCCTCCTTGCAACTTTAATAAAACAAAATTTTTTCAAACACATTTCCCACTTGAATTCTAGTGCTATTTTTCTCAAACTCATTACACTCTCATTTGCCACGCATTTTGGACGAATTTGAAAAACAATTTTTTTTTTAACTACGGAAAACGACATTTGAGAAAATGTATGAATAAATTTAACAATAATATCCTTTGCTTGACATCTGAAGATTCTAAGTGACCTATACATATACTGGGCACAAAGTTCCTGCGAGTTCTCTGGGATCATGTACGAATGTGCTATCATATTTCCTGTTTAGGTCATACTTGTCGCACCCATGTGGGCTTTAAAAATGTATTGGCGGTGATACTGCTAACATGAAAAATAGGTTGGCGTTCAGAATAAGAATTGATCTGCTAGTGCAAGTGTATATTGAAACTCTATTGTACATACATATTTTTTCTAAATATTTACAATTTTCACTCCCAACCTTGGTTTAGCCTGAAATTAGGTTTGATATCTCTCATACAGACTCAACAGGTTCTGGATTTCTGAGAAAATTTTTGGAAGGTTTTCGAAGTAATTTGTTTTTTTTTTTTTTTAATTTACGCTGATTGTTATTCTCCAAGCAATCCAAGCAATCGGGATTTGAATCGAAAAAGTTAAAAAAAAACCCTGGTCATACCATATGTTATTTATCAATATGCACTCATGGAAATAAGTATATTTCCAGTCACAAAGTGCGATTTATTTGTAAGATTTTTATTTATTGCGAGATTTATTTTATAATAATTAGCAAGGACGAAGTTTTATTCAATAAATACGAAAATAATAAAAAAAAACCCTGTTACTTAAATGTCGATTACGAGGTGGTACGATTTTAAAGCTTATACTTTTTAGTGAAAAAATGGATGCACATGAATGTAAGCACATGAATCATTTTTTATTATGTAAGCACTTATACATACAGTGATTCAAATAAAGGAACATACCTATTTTTGGGAAACGTTTAATTGCCAAGGACGGCATCAAATCGAAAAATGACAGCGTAGATTCGTGATCAGCGGCCAAAAATACTGCAGAAAAATTAGGGCACATCTCAGATACTATTTAAAATGTTCATTTTGTTGTACAGTGTAATTTTTGCTTTGAGTTGTAATATCGTCTTCGATATTAGAAAATATTTTTGAGTGCAAGGGTAAACAACTTAAAAGCCAGGGAATCAATCTCAATAAATGGTGCACAAGATTTTATACGTTGCACAATCTTTAATTTTTTGATTCTTTTGTTGGCAAACTTCTTTGAACTTAACTTTTGCTTATTTCAAAGATTTCCGCCCATGTCCTGTGAGACTAACACCTTTCCTCGGTGTTAGTCTTAGTCGGTCCGATTAAAAAGTTTCTGTGGCACTAAAAATATTGTCAAAAGCGCGGCCCGTGACCTGATTTAAAGGTGGCCCAAATAGCAAGGGAAATTTCTTCTGACTCCAAAAATAAATTATATTATAATTATAGTGCGGTTCAATTAGAAAGTGTCCCAATTACAGAGAGTCTGTATAACAAAAATGTGACCACCCTAATTGTTTATATTTTCTTCCATTCGCTTTGGCATTAAGATTGCAAGATTTCTCAGCTCGAATGATGGTATTACCTTCTAAATTTTTTTTTTCATTTCTGCTGGTAATAAATTAAAGCTAGAAATATGGCGACCACTTGAAGATATCTGGTTACAAAAAATACTTTAAAGATTTTCATGGAGTTCAAGTATAACCGTTCGTGAAACATTCAGTTGTGACTCCTGCTTGTTAGGTAAAAGTTCCGTTTTATTGAATATTATGTTAGGTTTATTAATTTTAACATGATAATTGAAAAGCATTTCTTCCAGAAGATGTTGGTGGTCATGAGAGTTCATTTTATTTCGGACGAAAGATGTTAATAGTATTTTGTTTGAGAAATAAATCGAACTCATTTCATCACACTATCGCCTTGATAATTTCTGACTAATTCTTTTTTAGTTATATGTTCCAGAAAAGGTTATAACAGTCGGGAACATCTAATGTGAACCTTTTTCGTTGCCAAAAAAATTCGTTTCGCATTGACCGGTCCATTACAAATGTGATGTTGCAAATTCGAAACATGCCTTTTTGTGATGAGTGTTTAGCGGAATCAAATCCTTATTGTAACATATTTATAATTATGCAAAATTTTTCCAGTACGTCTTGTGAAAATATCTAAATCCAAATCACTGCGAATTTTGGATATAATAAGTCTATTGAAGCCTGTAGTTTTGAAAATCTCCGGTTTTTTAAGTGTATTTCTGATTGAAGGTCGTTCAAGGCCTTTTTTTTGCCGTTTACCACGCCAACATACGCTAATACTTCCTTCAATTTCGCGATTATACTTTTCCCACTTTTTATGAGGAATTCCAATTTCTTCCGCAGAAAATGTGCTATTTTCCATTTACCATTTTTCTTGACAATGACTTCCAAGTAAAATCTTTCAAATGACTTGTTATTAACGACACCTAGAGGCCGTAAACTCTTCAAAGCAGTGTAATCGAATAATCTACTCCACTTTTCGACGGGAGAACCAACACACTTGCCAACTAATAGTACTAAGCTACCAGATGTTAACGATTTTGCATATCCAAGGGCATTCCAAGACCTATATGTCGATAGAGTCTTGCCTTGACCTATATTTAGATCACTCTCCTATTATTATAATAACGAACTCAGAAGTTCAACATAAAACTAAAACTTCTTGTTTGTACAATAAAAACACCGATTGGAAAAGTTTTAGAAAAATCACCAGAGAGAAGCTATTTACGAATATTCCTTTGAAAAGTAAAAATGACATCGATACTGCTGTCGAGTTCTTTAACAACACAATCCAATAAGCTGCATGGTCATCCACCCCAGAAGTCAATCAAAAGCGCAAGCATCGTGACGTAGATTATGTCATTAAAGCACACTTATATGCAAAACGCAGATTGCGTCGGATAGGCAAACAACACGAAATCCAAACGATAAAAAACTACTAAACCTAAAAAATGTTTTACAGGAGATTAAAAATGCAGTAATTCAAATCTATCTATAGAACCTATCCCCTACTGAAGCCACAGACTACTCCCTATGGAAAGCCAGCAAAAACCTAAACCAACCGACAATATATAACCTACCAATTAAGATGAAAAGTAGTGGTTGGGCAAAATCTGACAATGATAAAGCAAAAATATTTGCCACACATCTAGCAGAAGTGTTTCAACCCTTCCCAAGCAAAAATATACAAGCAGAAAAAAATATAAAGCAATTCCTTGAAAATCCATTCCAAATGGATTCTCCGATTTCCCATTTTCGAAAAAAGGAGGTGATAGGTACTGTGAAAAAATCTATAAATAAGAAAGCACCGGGTTGTGATATTATCACTAGTAAGGTCATAAAAGAGTTACCTGACTGCGGCTTTAAATTCATAACACAAATATTCAATGCGATTACCAGATGCGACCATTTTGCAAGCCAGTGGAAAGTAGCACAAATCATCGTTATTCCTAAACCAGGGAAACCAGCAGATAATGTCACATCTTACAGGCCAATCAGCCTCCTTCCCATATTATCAAAAATCTTCGAGAAATTGTAGTTCTCGAGGCTCAATTCCATTATTGAACAAAAGCAACTGATTCCTTCGCACCAGTTTGGGTTTAGAAAACATCATGCGACGGTTAAGCAAATAAATTGCGTTTACAAGTACGCTAGAAATGGACTGGAAAATAAAGAATTTTTCACAGCTGCTTTTATTGTTATCACGCAAGCATTCGACAAAGTGTGGCTTCTTATATAAACTTAAAACGCGTTTACCTCATCATTATTTTATTATAATTAATTCTTATCTAGAAGATAGGTATTTTATGTTTAAAGTTAACAATGATGTTACTCCAGCTCCATCCAATCAAGTCTGGTGTTCCACGAGGAAGTGTCTTAGAATCCATATTCTTGACACTATTCACTGCACATCTTCCTTTAAGTGAAAATACTTACACAGCAACATTCGCAGATGACACCGTTTTGATGGCTAGCAGCAGTGATGCCAATGTAGCTACGAATAAACTCCAGTCAAATCTCAACAAAATCAATATCTGGCTAGATTTCTGGCGAATAAATGCTAATGAAAAGAAATCTGTTCAAACAACTCTCTTCAAAATGGTACTTGTCCCCCAGTAACACTTAACAATTTCCGTTTACCGCAAGCAGATCAGACAAAACACCTCGATCGACGCCTTACTTGGCGATATCACTTTTTCACAAATAGAAAACAGCTTGGATTAAGGCTTAGATCACTATATTGGTTGCTCGGTTCAAAATCATCATTATCTTTAGAAAATAAAATACTTATTTATATGGAGTTCAAATATGAGGCTCAGCTTCCAAATCTAACTTGGATATACTACAAAGATTCCAATCAAAGACTTTGCGTATGTGTGTTAACGCGCCATGGTACGTCAGTATAAACATAATTCATTACGACCTTAATATTTCAACAGTTTACGAAGAAGTACAAAATTGTAGTCTCAAATACCGTGATCGTCTCAGAACTCATCTAAACGCTCTTGCTTCCGAATAACTATCCAGCGAAAACAGAACACGCAGACTAAAAAGGTTGTTACCATCAGATCTACCTGATAGATTTGAACTGTAACCAACATATCAAATAGAAATGTCTTTATTGGTATTGCTTTAATTTGATATTGTAATGAACTCCAGTGTTAATATTCTAGTTTAAATTATAAGTAACACTAAATGTCTATCTAGACAGATTGTATTTGAATAAATGGAGATAAAAAAAAATTACTTGTTGCAGAATTTTGGAAGTACAGTCGAACTTTCTTATATTGAACTACTATGCAATGAAGCTCTCCCTATTACGATTTGATTTCAATTACAAAAAATTATAAGACCAACCAGAGGAAAAGCGACCCAAAACTGGCAAAGGTATTAGCGATTGAGTGAATAAATCCAAATACCACATTTTTTAAGTATACCTATTAATTTTTTCGACAATTTATTCAGTTTATTCGCTTGCAATAGATACATTTTCTACACTTTTTGTAGTTCCCGAAATGAAATCCACTGGAAAATTTGTTTCTTTTCCCCGTATTCCTATAGGAAAAGAAGGAAAAATAAATAAATTTTCCCGGGCTGAATAACACCTTGATCAAAAAGTTCCCGGGAGCAGCCGCATTTAATGTTGTCTCTCACAAATAATATGAAAAAACCAAAAGGATGTAAAGAATGTATAGCAAGCGATTTAATTCAAACAATCGCACATAGTTGGACTTATTTTTTGCTAAAGTTTTAGCTTTACTTACATCAAGAGGGGGGGGGGGGATGGCGAAGTGTTCGTTTTGTTACGTTGCGTTACGACCAGGGGGGAGGGGGAAGGAAGGAATGAAGGATAAAAAATGGTCAAAAATGGCTTTACGTAATATATGAACGGCCTCTGATAGTAAACTTCCACGGAATATTCTCTAATGATCGCTTTTTCTAAATTTGAAATGTTGTTATTAAAACCAGAGTAATTTCTACAATTGCTTCATAACAACTATTGACAGCTCAATGGAGCAATAATATATTGCGATATGCACTTGTATATATAACCATTGCAAATCGAAAAATATTAACAACATTATTAAAATAATTATGTATTTATATGGAATATATTTAAAATGTTCAACTGTACGTTTAACTGATTATTGACATATCTTAAGTGGAATCAGCTGCCATCTTTGAAATGTTCATCTAACCGAGAAGACTCTTGATCACTTCCACGTCGACAGTTTAGCTCAATTCAACTGAAATACCAAATACGGTTTCATGTATTTATAAATAAGTTGAAATGTTTTAAATGTTTATGACAGCAAAAACCTGTTGCTGATGTTGTTGCTGTTCCTGCCATTGTCAGTAATTGATAAATTACAGTTAATTATTAATTAACTATCTGTGATTTATTACTATTATTTAACAGTATAAGCGATGAAACCATGACTAAGTACAAACTTGAGATATGCAATAAAGTTTTAATCAAAGCCAAATATAATCGTAGCATTCATAACTTCGAGCATGATCTCCCATCGCAACTCATCTGATTGTAGACATTACAAAAGCACCTTCTTTTCGTTGAGAATTCATTCCATTGTTTCAGTCTATATCACAAAATCTACATTATGGACATATTGTTTTCATGTTTAACATATCTTAACGCTTTTTTGCTGCGGCTACAGTCAAAACTTCATACAATCAGCAATAATGTACCGTAGGTGCATACCGAAAACACGTGATCAAAGCGAAAATTTTTCATCATTTGTAGCATCAGCGTCAAGATCATTGCTCATGTTTATGATGACAGACAACCGGGATCGATCAGTAGTAGTCAGTAGTCAGTTGTTAGTCGATCTCATGTTAAAAATTCACATTGCTACAACGCGCATGCGCTCGCACTCATAAATTGTTTTGCGGAAATCTACACACAATGGTCAGGTACGAGTATCGTCTTGTCCAACCGCTCCGTTCAGCCAACCGTGGAATGTGGAGCAGTTACTTAGATGCGCTCAGTTTGCTTTATAAGTATTTTTGTTATGAGATCATGCCGTTTAGTCTTTCCTTTCTGCTTTTGTGAATTCACGAATTGTTTAGTCTCGGTTTGGGAGTAGTAAGAATATCAAATGGGTGTGCTGTCTGATTTATTGCAGGCAAATAAACTACTGTATGTAGTCTATATACTTGTATGCATAAAAACATACATACATACATATGTACATGCATAAATGTGTTTAAGAGTTTATGATTTCATTGGAATACATGTGTCCATGAATACTTAAAATTTAGTTTCTTTGAGCTGTTGTAAATTTATAATGAAATCAAGTTAAAAATATGACAGTAAAAAACTTAAGTCAGCCACAATGTCTATAGAGCTCCCATAAAATTTTAAATAGAAGCATATGTATGTATATATATAAAAATTGGTTGGTTATTTAACCATAAGTTCATTACCGAATTATATTATGCGATTCCAATAGATGTCATCAATCCAAGATTCAAAGATATTTCAAGTTAAAAGTTAAATTCTAACCATTGTCAATCACTTGTAAAATCGTACCCTCGAACTGTATTTTACAGTATTAAATTAAATTCATTCGATTTTGAACCCCTGAAACCCCTCTCTACATACGCGCCAAATATGAAAATTAAAAAATTTAGTTTGCTGTCGAAAACTCCATAAAGGGCAAAGAAAAATATGTAAAAGTAGCCTTGATTCCAGTGCAATTTAATTTTTGAAGTTTAGCGTAAACCTATTGGTTTACTTTCGAAAACTCTTTAGAAAACAGGCATAACGATATTAGAACCCAGAAGCTTAGACCGTTCTTCCACTAAATGATAATGAAAATCGTGGCGATTGTTTGATTAATTGTTTGTGCGGGTTCGCAGTTGCGCAGCTTTCAGTGAAGGAACGGCCTTAACCATAAATAAAAAGTATTAAAATAAGCTGTTAATTACGACCTTCTGGTACCTCTATTAACTATTCGGAAGTCGGAATCAACATACATACGCACATAGTTTACTATTTTTTACAATTCCTCACTTGTAGAAAAGTATTCCAGAAAATGAAACTGGGTAGGGTGATCTTTAGTCATGTCGCGTGAGCAAAATATAGAATTGCTAAGACAATGCTGGAGCCCATCAGCGAGTTTTGAATGCTCCAGCAGTGTTCACACCGAGCTTTTAAACACGAATGGCTTGCAATTTTGAAGGAGCATTGTGTTTGTATTGTGTATTGTTTACACTAGTGTTGGTTAAACATCGATTGCTTTGGCACTATTAGTCTATCGATAGTTCATAAAAACAATCGTTCAAACTATCGATTGCTACAGAGATGAAATTTTTGGTACTATATATAAACAAGAAACCAACAATTTTATCACGCGATGGTTACTTTTAAACAGTTTTTCTTTTCTGTGCGATTTCCGTAAATTCACGAAATTATTTTTATAAAAAATGAATAAACATAAGTTAAAATTTTTTAATAGAGTTGGAACACAAATTTTGTAAAATGTGACCACATTGTAAAAAAACATAACCACAGATTAAAGCATTTACAAGATAAACCCGCACCATCAACTGAAAACAGCAATTCCTAGGAAATACTTCCCGATTCCGAACCTGAAGTGTAAAAAAAAAGAAGTGGAATTAAAGACTATTTAACCCTTTAGTTCGCAAATTTTTGATTGTTTAAAAAAAAAATTGACATAAATCTGATTTCTAAATCCTAAAAAATTTAATGGGCGCGGCTTTATGAAGCCGGAAAGGTTGAATCCCAAAAAGTTTTTGTTGTTGAATAAACTTTTTATCAATTTTTTTTTAAGTAATTAAATATTTTGTATACAAAATTCAAACTCCTAGCTACTCACAGCTAGTTTTTTTATCTGGCTACTATGACGGGAAATATTTTATTAATTTTTTTTTATTTTTATCTTAAATTCAATTGAAATAATTAACTTTACTGTTTTTCACAAATTTTTGACTTTGGCTGTGGCTTACGTCTGTAATATGCATCATAAATCATAACAGTTACTAATGCATTTTTTTTTAATTTTTTTGGGAAATTCCATGAACTAAAATGTAGCAATAAAAAACTTTTAAGGTGATAATTACACCCGTTTTGATGAAGGTTGTCTGGAGACACGCTTAGGAACTAGAGGATTAATTAGTGATTTAATTTCAAAACTGACTTTCTTTTAAATAAATTTTTATTTAAAAATAAAATATTGAATTAAAATTAAATACAAATTTTTTTTTTATATTTTAATTGGTAAAAAAATTTGTGTATAAATATCTGTGGTAAAAAGGAATAATAGTGCGGACACACGAGAGTGCATTTCAGGCAAATTTAGCATTTTGTTGAAAAGTGTCAAATGAAATTTTGCATTATAGACTCATTTCGTTGTGTCCACCTAAATTGGAAATGCGGAATTTCAACGAAATGCTCTCTCATGTGTCCGCACTATAACAGCTTATTTTCTTGTCAGTCGAGTTTAATAGCTTTGAATAGTCATATAAAAGAAACTATAGCACTGTCTCAAAAGGCTCTAAGCTCAAATCAAAGACCAGTCTTGAAACTATATATAATTTTACAAATTATTTAAATTATACGAATTTTCCATATTAAGTCGAGTTAGGCTGTTTTTCAATTTTACCACAAATATATATGTACATACAAAATTATTTTAAAATGATTTATTTTTTTAGCTAGAAACTATTGAAACTATCGGTTTTTTCGCTGTTTAAAATCAATTTAATCGATAGAGCCGAATTATCGATATTTAGTCAATACTAGTTTACACCCACTTGCACAAAGAGCGTATTGGGTCAGTATTCGGGAAATCAGCATAAACAAATTTTTGGTTCTAGAAGTTTTAGAAAAATTGGAAAAATTATGGCTCTTGACTTTACTAATGTCTTCGCAAAATATAAGCGCATAATTTTTATTGTTTTGGAAGTTATAAACAAATGAAAAATTTGGCTACTTTTTAAACAATAGCACTTTACTCTTAAACAAATACATCGATTTGGATTATATTGCTATCATTTTTGAGAAGATTGAATGCTGTTTGTAGAAATGTAATCAAAATGTAACCGTAATCCTTGCTGTCCAGCTCTGGTTCTACACTTGCCAAAAATCGAGAAAAAAATTACAGATAACATTAAAATCCTTAGAAACCGAAAGAGAAAAATTTTGATTAATAATTTTAAAGTTAGGACCAAAATAAAACCATCACCCGGGCGCTCGGTATACCACAGGGGTGTTGGGGCTTTTCAAAATTCTACTAATTTAAAGGATTGAAAAACTGACCTGATATAGACCGAACCGAAAATACTACCAGTTTTTTTGCGAAACTTTATAAGCTAGTGGATAAATCTTGTTGATCAACATATTTTATGCTAATTTCCCTATTATTGTACAGTATTGTTTCCATTTTGCATATATATGTTGTTGGAAGTAACGTAGTAACAATGCAAACATCTAACATGCAATGAAAATTATATGATACTTGATAAATGTATAGATTAAACTGTGTGACGCATTATCCAATTAGTTAAGTCAAGGTATTGAAATTTGAGTCCTCGGGCTGAGTTTAAAAATCTATAAAAAAAATGGTGATAAAGTGAGAGGTTCTTAATAATATTATTTTGGATTTTTCCACTGGCAGATGACTCGCTAAAGGTTATTGAAATAAAGAATAAAAAAGAGAGATAATGATGATGGGGGTGACATTGCCTTAGAAGACTCCTCAGTCGCCAAATTAACTTAAAAGATTATAAACTATATCGCAATAGTAGGAATAATAGGAGAGGGGGAGGGGGAGGGGGTTTTAATATATATATTTAATAAAATTTAAATTTAAAATTTTAGACTTAGTCTAGTGGATCGGTGTTGTTCGAAATTGATCGTAAGTTATGAAATTTTTGACAGCAGATTTAAAATTTTTCTCTCTTTGCTTTAATTTTCTAATTATTTCATCGACTTTGATCACGTCCGTGGTGATTTCAATTTAAATATTCTCTTTTTTGATAGCTATATAAGAAAATTTATTGATGGTTAGAGCAAAAATGGGTCTAAGTATAGATTTGTAAGCAATGCTCTTCCAAGCTTGCTTAATATATTTGAAGTGTCTGATAATTCTTGTGTTACGATTGCTGCACATTGAACATTGATCTTACTCCTATCAGAACATTTTACTTCTTATGAGTACGACTCCATTGATTTCCCTCATAGTATCTCGTATAAATTGGTCTAACTCCTTTTGTTCTTAACCAATAGCATGTTTCCATGGTTCATTCATTATGTGAGATTAACCTTAAAAAGCGTCACAAAACTTGCAATAAATGGATTGAAATCCGAAAGTACCAAGCCAGTAGCCGGATTCCAGGATTCGCTATCGCCAAAACTTTAAAAATAGGGAAAAATTAAAATTATCCAATCTTTTAGCGATTTCTCTAAAATGCGATTCTGGTTTTTACTTCGCTGAAACTTGCTCAGCTGAATTTCGCCCGTGGCGGATCGAGCGAAACTTCTTGTGATTCTACGGATCACTTTGTCATATTTGAAGAAATATTTTTCGAAATTTTTCGGTTTTGTATGAATATTTAAAGGGCCTCTCGAAGTTTCGGAGAAAAATATTTACCTCATGTTTATATTTATTCGCTCTCTTTTATAGCCCTCCAAATGCATTCAGTTTTCCTTAGCACCTATTGCTTCCTCAAACTTTCAAAGCCAGCCTCATTTATGAATCGAAAATATAATAATATAATTTTTTATAAAAATTTAAAATTAAAGCATAATGCTTATTTACCTATCGTTTGTAAACTCCCTATGGTTTTCTAAATATTGAACAAGCAAACATTTTTTTTCCTTCGTAACTCTTCTGCTATTCTCAAATTTTATATTTTAGTTTTTTAATTTTCAAAGCTAATCTGGAAAGCGAAAATGATGTCCAAATTTAAAAATATGTGTCCCAATATTTTTCGCTTCTCAAGACCTTTTAGAAAATTTATGACGGACTTACAAAAAAAATGTGCATACACCGTTCCAAATATGATTCAGGATAGTGTGCACAGATACGCTGAACAAGATATTTTATATTTAGGTACGTTCGGTCCGACGTTTAAACCTCATAAACAGCATAGTAAAAAATAAACACTTCTAATTCGTGAAATTTTACGTTCTTGGAAACCAGTTTACTCTAAGTTTCTATCGTATCAATATGTAATAGTGAATCCCATCAAAAAATAATAAACAATTAAGTATATTCACAGTTCATAACTCAAAATCTATTAATTTCATAAGAATTCCTTATACTTTCATGGAAGGAAACTTGATGATTTATTTCAATGAAAGAATCGTAATAAAAATTAATAATTCTCAAACATATACATTGCCTCCCACCCCTCTCCTTCACATAGTAGTAAAATGTTCTTTTGGCATATTAAAAATGTCAAATGACTTAATGTGACGCAAGCATAACGCGCCATCATCAATTTCCATATATGTTGTTCACCACAGGAACAACAACAACAGCAATAACGTACGAATACATGCACAATGTACACTCACACTCGCACACAAAAGGTAAATATTATGAGAGCATAAATTGCAATTTTCATCCCTTTTAACTACTCTCGCTTGTATGGTTCTATTTTTTCGCAGCAGGTTTTTTTTTGTTTTGCAAAAATTCTGACATTTTTTTCTTTCTTCTTCTGTATGCTCATAATTTTTTGTTTGCCTTTTGTTAAATAAATGTGAGCTTATATTTTAATTTAATAATATTTCAGCTGGAATGTACAATAATATTGCAAATACTTGCAGTTGTTAGAAGTAGTCGAGTAGTAGTTGTTAGTCAGTAGTAAAGTTGGAATAGTTTGGTAATGCTAAAGTTACGATGCTAACTGTGGCTAACAAGCATTCCATTTTTAATGTTAGCTCGAAATTAATGCAATAATTCATTGTAATAACTTAACTTACCATTGCGTTGTTTGTTTGTTTGTTCATTGTGTGGTTCTTGTTATTGTTTTTCTTTTTCATTGCACGCGAATTTATCATCATGCCCACTGTACGTAGACAACATAACTTTGTTTATTTTTTTTTTTTTTTTTGTATAACGTTTAAAAAGCGCACACTGTTAAATTGTTTTTGTCAAGGTTTGTTTAGCGTGAAATGTGCGTCAGTGTTGTTAATTTGTTTTTGTTGTGATTGTTCATGTTTATTGTTCATTTGCAATTACATGTACCAGCGAACATAAATCCTGTTTAAACTCTTTTTTTTTAGTTGAAGTTAATTAAATTGTAAACATTTTTTAAATCGAAAAAATCCACAATATTTGATTGTTTTTTTTTATCAAATAAATTTAGTTTCAAAAAAAAAAAAAAGAATGAGTTTCTTAACGAGCATAAAAACGCAAAATTACATAATTATGGAATATTTTAGTGTTATAGGTCTTCAAATTTTTTTTAATCCATTTAAATGACTGCCAACCAATCTGGTCAATACCATTGGAATTCCAGCATTTCAACGAAGCAAAGCATCTTGATTATCCTAATATAAAAGTGGTGCGGATTTACTCTAAACGCAACATAGGGCGAAACCTAAAACTTTCAATAACGGGCAAACTTTCATTATCATATGCCTAACTTACAAATTTCAAATTTCTATGCACAATAATAAATCAATGGCACAGCACTAACTTTTTAAATAAAAAACTAATTCTGGAATTTTCTCAAAACTGTCTCATTTTTTTTCGAGATATTCTCGCGCTTAGATGAGGACCCTTAATATTCTTTTTTCTTTGGCACGGTATGCAAAATTTTATGATTTCAAAATCAAGACTGGTTTAAATTAATTTGAAGTCATTATTATTGATATTCAGTGTGGCTACAACTTCTCTTCAAGTAATTTATGTGGAAATTTACCTGAATAATTTTTGCTTGATTTGCTTTTTGGAATAGTGTAATCTTGCAAGTGAACATTTTTGTTTTTAAACAATTTTTACTCTTGTAGGTTTTCATTGCTAGCCAAGAGATGGTGCTGTGTAGAACAGTGCCAAGTATCAAACCCAGGCACCCTGTGTAGGAGTCAAACCCAATAACCGCTAAGTTGCGGTGACCAATTTGCGTATTTACATTAGTACAATAAAAAAATAATAAACATAACACAAAAAAAAATTATATCCCCTCCATGGAAAATTCCTACCTACGTCACTGGTATGGAGTGATCAAAACTAAATAATTAATCCAAAGTTTTTACATAATGTTTTCTTATTACAAAACAATTTTTATAGAAAATTTCGAAAATATTAGGGAGAACTGCGCTGCTCTCATATTTCTTCCTCTCACTCTCTGGATCCACCACTTGTCATACCTCTCCTCCTAATTGGATTATGTTGAAATATTTAATAGAGAAAATATTAGGGCTGTTCACTGTTTACTGCAAATGATTTTCATCATTGCAAATGCAAAATATTTTTTCACTTCATGCATTTGCAAGGATGCAAAACCATTTGCAACAAATAGTGAATACCCAGATTAAGTTAGAGACAAACATTTCTTATGCCCACATTATAATTTAAAGTCATTCAACACAAATAAATTGGGGTATAACATACAGGGTCTTTTCAAAATCATTAAATAAAATATATGCTTATTGTTCGTAGTAAATGACAACAACAATTTGAGTTAAAAAAAAAGAATTTGTTAAATCGTTGAATTACGAATTTGTAAGCTATAAATTCTTCCAATGCATTTTTTTTTATTTTAGAGTAAAATGACAACACTGTTTAGTGTTGCCATTCAACTTAAACTAACATACATAAGTAATAAATCTTGCGATAGAGCAACGAATACAATTGTGCGAGCATTTTTGTCAATGTTTGTAAAGTAACTTTTTTTATTTTAAAGGTTTAGTCTCTGGCATTGTTGCCACAAATTGAGATTTATTAATAGAAGCGATACCGCGATATACAAATGAAATGTGACAGTTTTATTGGTTCATTCAATAAAAATGGCAAATGAAAATATTTTAGATAAAAAAAAAAACTATTAAAATTAATTAGTATTACCACATTTAGAGAGAAATCATGACAATAATATTTGAATGTAAGTACTTAATTTTTTGCAACACTGTAAGTATTTTTAAAGAAAAATTAAAATTTTTTAGGTTTATTTAATTGTGTGCGGGATATTTTCAGGAAACACATTTATTGTGACTAAAAAATTTCTCATTTTACTATACAAACTCTAAACTGTTTTAAAATTTGTTTCTAATTATGATTTTTCATACATTTAGAGATATTTATTGCACTTTAATTAATTTTTTTTTTTTAATATTTCTAACAAATCGGTTTAATGCTATGTCAATATGATTTTTTTCTTACATACATATTTAATGAAAGTTTAGTTTTATATGATAAATTGACAATTCGAGTGTTAAAAGCAAATAAAGATTTATGCAAATCGCTGCTGAAAGTAACTAACCCTCTTTTCCGTCCGAAGTCATGTATACAAATCTTTTTAATGCATTAACAGAAAAATAAACAATGGTAGCATCAGCGAGATAATAAAATGCAAAAACACCCTGTTTTCAAATACAGTTGAAGGATAAATAAAAAAAGGAGGAAATTGTCACAATTATATAAAACAAGAAGAAACGTAAAACACCTGCTCTTCGTGCCATAGAAATTTTGAATTATGAACATAATAAATTAATATCTTTAAAAGATTTACACTGTTCTACACAAATGTTGTTATGAATTTGTATATTAAGACGCATCACGAGGACAAAAAATCCTTTAAAGGCTTAAGAATATGGATTAAGCCTTTCACGAACAAGGGACATATATGTTTTGAGTTATTTTGACCGCCCTTTGTTTTCATTTGTGTATGGTATCACTCATTATGATCCAGCTCTGCATTTTTCTTTTAAAGAATCAAAAAAAAAAAATTCAAGTTTAAATTTTGTTCGCAGTTGATGTTAGCTGTTTTTTTGTGATTTTTTCTCCTTTTTTAAAATAGCTGTAGAATCTTTAATTTTTTTATTTTTGAATTCAGTGTATTTCTTGTATTTAGTTTTAATAAAACCGTTATGAACTAAAATGTGAAATAAACTGTAAAATATACCACTCTTGATGCACTTAGGGACACATATGACCAAAAGAAATTCATTTCTCTTAATGAAATATTGATTTTTTTCAACTTCACAGTTTTAAAATTAATTCTCCAATTTCATCAAATGTAACTTAAAAATTAAAAAAAAAAACGATTGTGAAAGGATTGAACACCTAAATTAAACTTTTTTGTTAACCCTAAAAGTATGCAATCATGCTGAAAAATTAACAAAAGTGTTAAAAGTCAAAAGTTGCATTCATTAATATCACTTTCATTCCAATATTAAAAGATTCCAATGAAAATTGTTTAACTTTCTGAAAAGTCCAATATCAACTTAATTAAATAAAATTTAACAAAAATTTCAACAATTAATCATTTAAAACATTTACAGTTACTATAAAAAGTGCATAGTGCAAACACACATGATCAAAAATGTTTGACATATTTTGACAAGCAGAAAATTTTGCCACATATGCAAATTTTTATATTTTTTTGATGCAAAAATAATAAATTTACAGCTTGTGCCTCACAATTCTATTTCTATGTATACCCCTCCCATCAAATTAGCCGTTCACTGCACACATCGATTAACTCCACTTTTTGAAAAATCTTATATTTATATTTCAAAGCACTTTTTATAATTATAGTAACTTTCCTAAATAAAGAAACAACAAAATTTTTTTAGCCATTGTATAAATAATAATTTATTTCAGAGGCCAATTTGATTAACTCCACACTTTAATGTAAATCGTTCCAATAATGCAACACAAATGCACTAGCATTTTTTTTTGGTAGGTGCACACAACTATTTGCCTAATGATTCAGATTTTGCCATTATTGAGTTACATGGGAAAAAAATCAAAGCATTTTTTCACAAGATGATTTGTGCAATATAATCAAAACATGAAAAAGAAAGCGCCATTTAATCTAATCACAATGACTCACCAAAGTTTGTTTTCAACAAAATCTTTTGAAAATTCAATAATTAACAGGAAATGTGCTGGCTAAAGTTAGAAACCCCCAAACCAAAGGAAATCTGCAGCAGGTGATTGAAAAATGTAGATCGGCTTTTATTATGTGTATCTTAAAGGTAGAACTGTGGCATTCCTCTTGTTAAACATGATTACTATAAAAACTTGGCAACAAATCGAAATGGCGAGTCCTCACATAAAGATGATGAAGAAGACATCATTTATATTGCTGATGAATTAATTACAAATAATAAATTATAACAGAAATGTTAGTATTCATTTTATGGGAAATCCGTGTTAAAAATATATAATAATTAACTTTTTCTGAAATAAAAAACTTAAAAATTTAAACACATAATTTAAATTTATTACTTTATCACTTGCCAAATCGATTAACTTCACCACTCACATAAAAATTGTGACATTACAGCCGATTATTTTGTGACTATTCTTTCTTAATAATTCCACATACCGTTAGATGAAAGCTACATCTGTATTTGTGAATTCTACAATATTTATTTGAATTTATATTATAAAAAGAATTTTAAAAAACAATGTGCATTATTTCACTGCGTGTCTCAACTTTTTGTTTTATGGAGCTAATCGATTTGTGCAATGAACGGCTCAAATATCGTTAAAGAGAAAAGACGCTAAGTCCACTTTTTATGAAAAATTCAATTTCGATGATAGAAATTAAAAAATACATCGTTTGCAAATTATGTACTTATTTCGTTTTTACTTGTTGTTAGGCATTGATACACAAAGGAGCTAAGTCCGCAGCTTTTATTAAGCATAAGCAAAGTTACATAAAAAATAAAAAAATATTCATTGCAATCAAATTATGCAATCGCATTGAATGCGATCTTAATTTTTCGCAGAAATTTTATATTTTAGCAATATGCACAGTAAAAATATTCGAAAGTTTTTTGTCTCATCTGTAAAATTAAAAAAATAGACTTAGCTCCTTTTGCACTGTAAGCTAATGATATGTAAATGTTGCCCGTAATAATATGTCAAAATAAGAGTGCGTAAGTGGCTGACCACTGGTCGCATAAAAACAACAACAACAATACCGATATATTAACACTTGGTTTCCTTCTCCCCATTCCGCTCCATTTTTGCTTTGTCTGGTCATAAATGTGTGGGTTTCGTATTTTGTAATCTCGCCCGCATTTAATAATCAGTGCTGCCACTTTGCAGTGCTTGCAACATTTGCTTAAATTACTACTGCAGTATTATGAAAAAGAGAGGTGGGAAGTGGAGGGGGGGGGGGGGGCGGATTGTGAAAGTGCAACTGTGCTTAAGGATTAAGCATCACAATTAAACAAACTTGTAACTTGCTTACACATACACCATAGCTACATAAATACACCATCGGTAAGCTTGTCAAATTTGTTTTTATCAATGTGGGCTATGGCACTAAACATATATACATTAAGGCGCCTCAAGCCCCTCACAAAAAAAACAAGTTTTTTGCTACTTCCTCTTAAAAATTAACCTTGTTTTACTTTATGATGATTCACAAAATATTTGGTTTCTAACGAACAGCCGAGTGGACTTTATGAATTTGAAAAATCTCTAAAAATGTGAGGAAAATTTCTTCATTTGGTTCCTTTTGACCAAATAAAAGGTCACAGTTAATAGGAATCAAAAATTAAAAGGTTTTGCATCCAAACATTTGAACATTTCGGTGATGGTATCTATGCGATTTCCATTATTTTATCGAATAATCTTTGGTTTCCGTCCGATTCAAGATAGCTATTGTTCATTAAATAAGTATTTTATCGCTCAACGCGATTTTACCTAGTTTACTTTTAATTTTGTCTGATTTAAGGATTAAAATTAAACTTTTCAACATATGAATAGCTGAATTTCCATTGGGACCTCATTTCCTGAATAATGATCCCTTGGCGTTGTCAGAATAACTCATGATAGATTCTCATCAGATATTAAAAAACCCAATTATTTCTATTAGTAGTTATGTATAGTTCGTGCTTTGGCAGAGTTGTGCACAAGTAAGCAGTTATTTCCTTTTATTAGCCGTTAGCAGTTATATATATGAATTTTATCTCTTTGGGGACCCCTAGTGAAATTTTCTAGCAAATATTTTTGTGGAACATTTTAATCCTTAAATGCCCCTTTTAAAAGGACTTTTCAGGCTTTCATAAAAAAATGGGTCAAATTGCTAATATTTATCAATAAAAAGAAGAACTGAAGGGCTTATATGTTGTACATAAATAACCCTCGTAAAATTCTATGATAGAACTTTGACGATAAAATTTTACTCTGACATCAATTTATAACACTTTTCGCACTTAGTATCCAGTTTCATTCGACCCAAAAATGAAAACCACTGAAAAAAAAAAAACAGACGTGGTGGACTACAAATTAATCTGGCCAAAAGTAACCCAATGAAAAATTTTCCCACATAAAATACGGTTTTTATAAGGTTTTCAGAATAATTCAGCTCACGACATCTTATCTCTAGAACTGAATTTTTTAAGAAGTCTTCATAAAATAAACGAAGGTTCATTTTTTAGAGCACCAACTTTTATTCGTGAGGCCGCCTAATATATGTAATGTAGTGTTAATGTACACGGGAAAAAATATTCTGTAATAATTCATTGGATTTCTAATAATAATCCTGTCTTCCCCGGATAGTAAGTGAAAAACTGTAATAATTGATTACGACGAAACAATAATTACCTTGAGTTTATGTTAAAATATACAGAATGAATCAATAAAAGTTACGAATGAATAATAACATTGTATTTCAGAATACAGTTAATATTATTGGTGTGCCAAATCAAATTGGGAATATTACAGGAATAAATACATTGTATGTACTTATAACAAATTTTACAGTTTGCCCCGTAATTTTTAATTGCCGATCATAGAATATTTCAATAATAATTCAGTATTTTTTATTGACTAAATTTTTTCCAGGCCATTTTCCTTTCTGAAACTGTAATAATAAAGTTTTGGGCTGAAGTTTATCCATCAATATATGTTGGGTATCTCAGCGAATTTCTAAATTACAGAGCTAAACGGCAATATCACATGTTCTTTTTCGCAAATTCTTTTTTTCCGTGTATATCTATATGTGCGTTCTTTTGTATATATGCATATGGATTACCATAGTGACTTTGCATGTATTGTGGTTTTTATCGTCACTCAACTACATACAAATCTAGCCCTCTGAAATCAGGAAGCATAATACTAATTCTTCTTCTCACACTTATCATCATCATATGGCATTTTGTTGTGTTGTGCTGATTTGTTATCATCATTGTTGTGGCTTTAAATTTTTCGCTCATTAACAACAAATGATATCCTTCTGTTTCTGTATACTTCGTTCTTCTTCGTTTCCCCCTTATTTTATTCATATGTGTCGCGTAAGTTTATATGCATGTGTGTATGTTTCAGATGTCACACATTTGATAAGTGCTAATTTATTGTTGTGATTTAACTTTTGTATATGTATATATGTGTATAAAATAATGGAGGAAGTTTTAAATTGAGAAGTAAGATCAATCAAACTTCTCAATTTCAAATATGTATCCTTTATTTGAAATTTTGAAAGAAATTTAAAGATATAAATTTTCGCCGTTAACATTCCTATGAAAAATATACATTTATTTGCTTTTCCGGAGTTATGTGTGTAAGGTATGAAGTAGTCTTTTTGAAATGCAAGCATATATTGTATATATGTACAGTGTCGGACAAAACTAAAGCACGGATTCTTCCTTGTTTGTATTTTTCTCAATAATATTGTAAAACATATTTCGACTGAAATTTCGTTTATAAATGTAGTAAGAATATACACTTGTTAAAATAAAATATAAGAAATATAATATTATTTATCACATAAAATAAAAATGTTAACTCAAAAGTAACAAAATGCATAAAACTGGCGTGACAAAACTAAAGCACATATGGAATATATTAATAGAAAAGTTCGATTTCTCCACTATTTTGTAGCGTATCCATTATTTTTCAGAGCTGTTGCACATTTTCGTGGCCTAGACTTAATAAAATTGCTCAAAACGTCTGCAGAAATGTTATTCCGTGCAATCTCCGTTTGGTAGAAAATGGAATCCTTGTTTTTATCCTTTATGCGCTGAATTTTTCGATCTACAATTTCCTATATATTTTTTGAGATTGAGATTGGGTGAATGGGTGGTCCTCTATCAAATCCCGATCTTATTAGCAACAAACCACTCTTTTACGCACCGTGCTGGGATCGTTATCGTGCTGTTAGACATGCTTTAACTGCAGATCTTCCTCCGTATAAGATAACATGACATTCTGGGGAATATTTTTGCACATCAGACGGTCCATTATACCTCTTATTTTATGGATTGGACCGACTCCATGGCCAAAAAAAAATCACCAGGCCATTACGTTGCCTCCCTCGTATCATACGGCGTTTTTTAAATAACACAGATTCCATCTTTGCCCTTTTGGTCTGTACAGCTCTACAGCTTTTCGTAGGATAAACTTGTATGAAATTTTTAAACGCAATTTATTTCCAAGATATAAAAGGATCTTTTTTTATAATCCGAATGATGGCCTGATCCTCACGTTTGGTTGTGTCCCCCGGTCTGCCACCATATTTAGTATTTAAAAAATGGGAAGCCCAAAAACGGCTTATTGCTCGGGAATTAAAGGAATAGCGAATACAAAACTTTTTTACAATGCATGTCACTGATTCAGCTTTATTAAATTTACTTAGAATATTTTCTCTAAATTGTGCAGAATATTTATTTCGACCCATTTTGGGAAGCGAAATTTTGAAATGCGAACGGTGACGGTGAATGATAGCCAATAACTTATATACGCTTGCAATTTTTTTAAACCTACTTCTTGTCATCCCAAAATAACGGGTTTCTAGTTTAAATATGATTGTTGTTGTTTATTTTTAACAATTGATTGTAATTGTAAACGAAAAAGATTATGTGCTTTAGTTTTGTCGCGGCAGGTTTAGACATATTGCGCAATGTTAGTAAAAAAAAGAAAAACACCAACCAGTTTCTAATTTTATTTTGTTTCAACAAGTGCATAAAACAAAAAAAAAAATATGTGCATACATCCATATTTTTAAATTTTATTGAACTAAATGTTGACAAGGAAGAGTTCGTGCTTTAGTTTTCTCCGACACTGTATGCCCCTATGTTTCTTATACAACTGTACGTTAAAATATATATGTAACTGTTTGCCACAATAATTATGACAGCTCCAATGGTGAAAGTTTTACATAAATTTAGCACTTTACTTCTCTGAATTAAATGTAGGTGGAACTCAATAAAACTGTATACCATATATTGAAAACTTTAACCTGCATATCCGTTCGGAAATATTTTAACCCTTCCCTGCCCAACAAGGCAAATTTGGTTTAAAAAAGTATTAAGGAATAGCGTTCTTCATTCTGAACCACTTTTGTTCCATGACTTTCTCAATATCTTAATTATAAATGTTAGAATCTGAAATCACCTAGTGGGCCATATATGGTTCGTTGAGCAGTATAGAAATGCATAACTGTTTTTTTTTAATCACATAATTGAGAAAAATAGCCAAAAATTAAAATTTATACCAATTATTCAGTGTGAAATTTATAGAAACAATATCTTTCGGCTATATAGAAAATCAAAAATTTTATTTTATTTTTATGTATTTTTTCACAAAAAAATGGCAATAACTTTTGACCGTTATATATAAGCATCGATACAGAAGGCTGCAATCTACTAAACCCATATTGTGGTTTGGATGTTCGGTGCAAGATGGCGTCACCATTACCGTCCAAATTGGTGGGACCATTCATGGCAGCATGGGCAGGAAAGGGTTAACGCTATTATATCATACCTGCGACAGCGGTGACACCAGTCTAGCACTGCATATTACAATAAGTTGAATGAAAAACATCAACCGAAAAAATAATTTTCAATTTTTGTTGATTTTTCTCCCCTCAAGAATAAAAATGGTTGTTTCAGTTTTACTTTTTTCTTGCTCAGGTATAAAAATATTTCAGCGATCACTGATGCGGAGTCGTGGCGACGCCGAAACGGCCGTCTGCCTTGCCCATAAAATAGTTTTTCTAGTTGAGTAAAGACTTAAAAATCAAACAATGACTTTTATACCAGATTAAAAAAATAAAAATCAGGCAACTTGTATTTGACATGGGATCTATTTCCTAAAAGGTGAAGTGTTACTGAGCAATATTGCATTCATAGTTTTTTTAAGTTAGTAAAGTGTTAAGGAGTTAAAAATTTTAAAATCTATCATTAATTATAATTTTTAATTTAATAAGGTTTTTAAGACAACGGAATAACTGCAAAACTAACGTACACTGATATCTCTCAAAATTGACCCTGAGTTTTTGTTTTTATTGTACGATTTATAGATGTTTGATCAAATGGACTAGGATGGAGATTTCCAGATTGTATAACTCAATAAAAAAATTTTTTTTTGTACTAAGTTTGTGGAGGCATATTTTCTGACATATTGTTTTCTTTGTTCTACAAAATTTTAACTTCGATGTCCAAAAAATTAAATGGACATCTTATTCTTCTAACAACTTCGATTCAACTTTCCTATAGCAAATTCGAAAGTGACCAGAAAATTACTTCGTTACATAGAAAATTCGTTACACAGAAATTATGTGTTTTGTTTTTTAATTTTTAGTTAAAGTAATCAGTAGTTGAAAAGAGGGAACTATCACAGAGGAACCGTAGCGGGTACCGAAACGATCGTCTGATCTATTAGTTGTATGAACTTTTTGACATTCTTCTGGCATTATTGTTCATTCAAAGCCCATTGATTTTAATAATCAATCAGAAATGTGAATTGCCGAATTTGGAAGAAATGGGACTTTGTTTTTTGTATAGTGTTATAGTTTGCGGTTGAATCTCTAATACATTTTCTAGATTCAGCGAGAAATTATATTTACTCTACCCAAGAACTTCTACTGTACATATTTTGGAATTTCATGCCGAGTATAAAAAAATCTTCCTACAAATTGAAAAATTCATTTCGCAATGCGTGTCAATAAACTATAAAAAAAAGTACAATTTACGCTTTTGAAATCCAAATGCACCATTAAATTTTAAAAATAAAAGCTGTATGTGTACTAAGGTAGATTGATTTTTTGCTTTTAATAGTGCCATACATATTTTGAAAGATCTTAGAAAAACAAAAATTTTGGCATCCTTTTTTTCTAATGATTTTCAGCTCAAAGTTCCGTTTGAAAATACAATTTCGATTTCTAATTTTTTTCATTATTTGGGTTTTTATTCTCAACAAAAATATAAAAAATTAACTAAAGTCTGATGCTAATACCGCTGATATCGTACCTTCTCGTCGCGGTACTGTTACACGTTACCGCCTTGGTTACCACTTTTATGTGACGTTCGGTTGCCTGGATGTGGCATGGAATATTTAGATCTTCCATTTTTTTCCCGCAGATATTTGCAATTGCATATTTTCGTATACCAATGAGCGCAAAAATTGTGACTCATTCAAATTAAGTCCACATAATCTTTGCAATTAAAATTCAATTTTGACCGCACATACTCTCTTACCTAGCCTTCCTCTGGCTTGTTTTCTCTGGCCAAAAGAAGTCTTTTAAATGCATGCTCTCGGATATATCGCCGATCATCATATGCCATTCCCAGCCAAATATTTTCTGAATGTGCAAAGTAGGCGTTGTCTATCGCGACTTTTTTTACGACAGATAAATATTGGCTCGGACAATACTTGATATATGTGATGAAATTGTAGGAGTGCACGCTTTATAATGTATTTTGCAAGCATTGTCAATTCTGGCCACGAATTTTCGGATGCAATATACAATCGCAATATCCGGGAATCTTTTGTAAGCCAACGAGCATTGTGTATTGGGTCAGATTTTTTTAAGTGCAGATCGAACGTCCTGCAAATGGCTATCAAATTATTGAATTCGGTCAAATTAAACTGACGAAAGCAGTCTCATTTGAATCGTATTATTCAAAACTATTTGAAATGATTAAATAAAGCTTATTTACCATATTTTGTTCGAAATTCAAATTTTCAACTTTCAAATGACACTTTGAACGAAAATTATTATGCCAATTTTTTCTTTAAAAAATTTATGGCCCTTTCACTTCAAAAATCCTCCATACATATCAATCCGGCCTAATGTATACAGAGCGGGTAAAATTTATATATTCCAAGTTGGATAACTATGATGTCCATTCGAATTTTTTAGGCAGTATATGCTTAATGTTGAATCAAAATTACAATCTAATCCCACGAGTTTCTGACAGTACATTAATTCTAAACGGAAAACAAATGGATTTCCCACTAGTTTAGAGTTCGATGGTACGACATCAGATAACACACTCGATTCGTGTAATTTGTTCGCTAGATTCTTTCAGAAAGTATATGAGAAGCATGATGGCTTATCACACAAAACTAGTACTATCATACATTCGAACTCAATAACTGATTTTGATATTTCCGTAGATGATGTATCTTTTGCTATCGCAGACCTGAAATCCAGTTCAAATCCAGATATGGAAGGATTATCTCCTATATTTTTTAAACTTTTCTCGCATATAGTTGCTAACCCAATTGCTAAGCTATTTAATGCGTGTTTAAAAACTGGGGAATTCCTTGACGCTTGGAAGTTATGCTCTATAGTTCCAATATTCAAATCTGGTGATCGTAATAATGTCTGTAATTATAGACCTATTGTCAAACAAAGCACTTTTGCTAAACTATTTGATAATATCATCAATACCAAATTGTTTGATCACATTAAAAATACTATTTCTAAATGCCAACATGGATTTTTTCCTGGCAGGTCGACATGCACTAATCTCGCAATAATGACAAATCAAATTATACAGACATTTGAGTTACACTTTTCTAAGGCGTTTGACAAGGTCAATCACCATATTCTTTTGAAAAAGTTGCATCACTATGGTATTAGTGGAATACTTTTTAAATTTTTTTCTAACTTTCTACTTTAATGTTTGCAGATGATATTAAACTCTTTTCAAGGGTCTGTAATATATCAGACTGCTCTAATCTACAAAATGATCTAAAGGTACTTGAAGAATGGTGCATAGCTAACCATCTATACTTAAATATCAACAAATGTTGCGTTGTATCTTACTCTAAAAAACCAAGTATAATAGTTTTTAACTATATTTTACAAAATTGTATATTAAATCGTAATGACGAAATAAAAGATCTACACTGAAAAAAAAAATCCTAAATCTTAGGAAATCTTCCTAATTCTAAGGAAAAAATGGGAATGAAATTGCACCAAAGTTACGTGATCTTTGAATGTAGGAAATTTACTTACTTATTATTAGTAAATTGTGCAACCTTAAGCTTAACCTTAACCTATAGGTGTAATTTTCAACCCCAAACTCACGTTTTCTAAACATGTTGATTATATAGTTTCTAAATCATTTGAAATGATCGGTTTCATTAGGAGAAACTGTGAAAACTTCAAAGATCCACTAACTCTAAAATCTCTGTATATATCGTTAGTAAGAAGTCGCTTAGACTATTGCTCATTAATTTGGAATCCTTCATTTGAAATTCATTCCAACAAAATTGAAACAGTTCAAAACATTTTTACGAAATTCGCTCTATATAAGCTGCATTGGTCAGACGGCCTTCCATCTTACATCGGTAGACGTAAATTGCTTGGTCTACAGTCTTTGAAAGACAGAAGAACTTATCTTTCGCTAATTTTTGCATTTAATATCATTAATGGCAAATTAAATTGTTTAGAACTATCTAATTTGTTTAATTTTTACGTTCCACCTCGTGATTTAAGACACATAAGACTATTAATCGTTTCAACACATAGCACTCTTTATGCTTATAATGAACCCATCACAAGATGTATTCGATTGTGTAATAAGTACTCGAGTGTTATAGATTTTAATGTTAATATAAATAGATTTAAGCTTAACTTGTTTGCAATTTTCAATTGAAATATAGTCTGTAAGAAATTTCTGTAGACTGAATAAATAAATAAATAAATAAATAAAATAAATAAATAAATTTTTGGACTTTGAAGTTAAAATATCATAAAACAAGAAAATAATATATCACACGATATACTGTCACAAAGTTGTGCAGAGTTCCTACAATGAACGAATTGGAAAAAATTGGTAACAAATATGTTCTCTTGACTCAAAGATAACAAAATACTAAACGAAGATTACATAAAACAAATAAAAATTTGAATACTTTTTTGTAGTTATGTACACACTTTTCTATTTTTTTCTTTTTTTTTCAATCTCGGATTTTTTGGGATTAATTGCTTTAGAACAATCCGGGATAGAAGCTCCAGCACTATAACATATCCCTCATACTACCATATCAATGTCAAAAAAATCAAAATTTTTCCTCCCTTTTTGTAAAAATGTAAGTTGACACAACACTTAATAAGAATCTATTTTTAGATCCTTCAAGCAAAATAAGTACAGTACTCATACTAAGTTTGTTAGCCTCTATGAAGAACATGGCAATAAATCAAAACTATAATCTCACTTATAATATTGAACAACACATAATGCCTTCAAAATACAGAGTTACATTTAACACCTTCAAAAAGATTCCTTTCTTTCCTTTTTTAACCCTGAATAAGGACATGACCTCAACATACTCACATGCTACTAATTAAGCTAAAGTGAAAGTGATAATAATTTATGGGGAACTAAATATGTGAAAAGAAAAACTTTGCCGGAAGTTTTAAAGCAATATTAAGTTAGACTTTGAGCGGACTAAAGTACACAGGTTACACTGTGTACGGATATGCACCGTGCACAGAGTTATTTGCAAATATAACAAAAATGTAAAAAAATATTTTGTAAATTATGTGAAAAACATGACTTCATTACAAACTTCAAATTATAGGAATTTTTAGAGATATTATAAGAATTACCAATTGCGCACATGCAAATTTTGCCAATAAATTTTACTGCCTAATTCCTAAAAATCAGTAAAATTAACAATATATGATATCGTGTTAAGCTAAAATCCATAAACGCGACTTAAGAAAAAGCGATGACTTTAAACATTTTGTCATCAGCAACGTGCTTTATTTAAATTTGAATACCCAAGGGAGTCTTTAGGGGGTGAAAAAATTACCCACTTAAAAGATGAAGAAGAAGAAAAAGTAGACGAGAAACAAGAAATGATATTACACACATCATTTGTGTAAATGATATGTTATAAGGACGCGTGCATACATACATATATCCAAACACACATCCTTACTCTCATGCACACACATGTGTTTATGTACATAATCGCTTGATGATAAAATAAGGATAACTGTGTTTATTTTAAATCGAAGGATAACATGTGTACACTCAAACACCCACACTCATACATTCAATGTGACATTTTAGTTTAAAAAAGTTTGTAAAATACTTGAAGGAAATTTACATAAAAATGTGTACAAAGTTTCATCATCGATGTAACTGCATGAGTGAATTTGTGTAAAAGTGTAATTTGTCGGAAATTTAAACGAGCGAAATTATTCATTGAGGGGGAAGGAGGATGCAAAAAATAAACATGATAACTACTACCTATAAATGTCTATCGACGTCATCGGGTGATGAGATTTTAGTATCTGCCACAAAAGTATTCGAGATTAAAGGATTTTCCTCGGAAATTACTGATGATTTATATTTAATGATATGCACTACATAAATCATAAAAATCGATGTCACACGATCGTAGGATAGTTTGGGAAATAATATGCGCTTTGACAAATATTTACTGAAGCAGCTGGTGCAATCATTGAATTTTTGACGGAAAGTGTTTGAAATATAAATAACTTCGTCCTTTCGGTATAAAACAAAAATTTTCTCAATACGTTTTCAATAGATATTTTGATGTCTTTTTGCTGGTTATAACTAAAACCCTGCGTTGGTGAAGTTTTGAGCGACGAAATGAAATTTTGATAACAAGCGGATCGTGGAAATCGCTTAACTGCCACGCCCACCTCACATAAAACTCGCCTTGCCCACTTCTTATACAAATGGGAAATTCAAGGGGCTATAAGATCATGCTGAGTCCTTTCGAAAACAATCTGTAGTTATGTAGAAAATATTTTAATATTGCGATTACAATCCATTAATATTTCGAACCTTTCCTTATATAAGGACTTTAAATTTTATAATATGCTTACTTTTCAATTAATTTAAATATTTATAAATAATGGAAATTCCGATCTAGGTCGGTAGTATTGTACGCTACCTTTCGAAACTAAAATGTTTTTTTAGCAGTGGAAATGTTTTCGGCATAATCAAATATTTTTATATTTTGATTACATGTGAGGTAAGCGAATCAATTGATTCCACTCATTTAAATTTGTATGAGGAATATTTAGAAGCTCATACTGGCATATATTATCGCTTCCTACTCTGACTTATATAAAAACAACAGAAATTAATACATCTATTTTTCTGGTATAGGGTAAATTTTTTTTTACTGTTTGTTGATATTTTTTGGTTTTTTCAAAAAACTTTCGATCACATTTTTGCACAGTTTTTCTCTGATATGCTTTTAGCGTTTTGTTAATAAAAATCGGATCCGCAGCTATACGCAGCTATCCGCTGCCAATTATTTTTTTGTTATTTAGCTAAGAAGTTATATTTTTATATATTTTATATTTTTATATATTAGAATATTTCCCACACTTTCGCTATATAGATCTGATCCACTAAACTTAAGGAATTAGCTTGGAATTTTAGTTTCTAAAAGCCAAATTTTTTTGCAAAACAAAAAAAAATTTCTCGTTTTTTTTTATTTATGAATGGCGTATTTGATGGATCCTAAAAAACAGCAGAAAATAGTGCTTAATGGAAAACAACGACTGAAAAATTAAAAAAGAAATTTAATTAAAGAATAACATTTTAAGGCTGCTAAAGCTCCTAAAGCTTCGGATTTCCGATCATTTTTCCCTTAACTTTGTTTTCACATCGATGAAGCAAAAATTTGCACAAACCGAAAGATGAAATAGATTTCCGTTGACATTTTTAATACACAATTTAATTCCAACTTTTCTGGCAAAAGTTGTTCTTATTTGTTTTTAATTTCAACAGCCGGCATAAATTACCTGTCGAAACTTTTTTCCATCTTTAATTTAAGATGATTTTTCTCAAGTTTCGCGGTGAAAACGTTTATATCTCCAACACGAATCAATTTTTTCCAACCAACTTATATGAATAGCAAAAAAAAAAAGAGATAGTGATATTTATAGATAGATATTTTTAAAATTTAAAATCGAACGACATATTTGTCAGGACTCTATTTTGCAGTGTTATTAATAACCTAATGAAAATTTTTTAATAAAATCGCATTCCTCTCGTTTTCAGCACATAATATCCACTTTTGCTCTTTTCGTAAACTCAATCAATTCTAACGAATCATCTGGTGGTGAAAAAGTTCAAAATACTGTAAAATCCAACATTTTATTATCTTTCAAACAAGTCTAAATTTACAAGGATACGATAATTCATTCTATTTTTAATTAATTTTGAATCTTTTCAAACTCAGTTTCAGGACGAAAACTTCATATCAAAAACAGTTACTGACCTAGAAAAACTGTGATGCAGGATTGCTCTTCTTTTTCTAATTTGATCGCTTAGTATAATTAAAATTCCAAATTTTATCTCTATATATTTCTAACATTTAAGAAAAAAAAAGAATAGAATTAAGAAATATTTGTTAATTTTATTTCGTCTTTTTTTGTCAATTAATATAAAAAATTAGAAGAAAGTTTCCACATTCCAAGGGAGGGGTCAGAACCCCCTAAATAAGGCCCTGGTGGAAATATATTCTCCCGCATTTTTCCCATATCAGCAATATAATTTAAAATGTAAAGCCAACTTTATTCTCTTTCTGTTGGTTTGAGAATCAACTGTTTTTAAATTTTATAACCCCATAGCGGTATGAGAAAAATATTGATGGTTTAGTTTAAGCTGTTTTATTTTGTGTAGAAACCGATTTCGAATTTTTATTTAGTGTACACACATACACTGCAGCCAACTGGAAATACATCGAAGCACATAAGGGGGTGTAAATAGAAGAGAAAAAAAGAAAAAAATCGGTTCCAATTCAAAAATTCAATAGTTTTAATATTAATTCTTGTTATTATGCCTATAAAATATTAAAGTTGGGAAAATAAGAAATCTGAACTTCCTCAAAAATATTTATATATTTTAAAAGTATTTTAAGTGCTAGAAAATGTTGTTGAATTTTTTTATTTTTTTCATTGAATTATTTCATATTAGCTTTTCAACAAGCTACACAGGGTCATAGTTACTTATAAGCAAGCGTGGGTATGACCCATGTATTTGATAACCCTAGAATCAATTTTTTTTAAATCTGTAAATCTGTAATAAAATCTGGAATCTCATATTGTTTTATAATACTGTGCGACAAATTTTTCGTTTTGAATTTTATTATCTTTGAGTCAAGAAAACATTTGTAATTAAAATGAATAGGCTTTAAATGAACAATAACGCCAGCAGAATACTAAAATTCATAGAACTAGTAAATCAGACGATCGTTTCCGAACCCGCTATGGTTCTTCGTCAGAGATCTTTGTGATAGTTCTCTCATTTCAACAATCTATATAAATAAAAATGTTGTAAAGTAAATGAGAATTAAAAGGCGAATACTTTCACTGAATAGGATTATTGAAAGGAACTAACATTACTGTTCTATATTCTTTTTGCTATTCTTATTTGCAACTTTTATTATATATTGGTACGATTTTCTGACATCTAATATGAATGTCCCTGTTTTCCATATAGTCAAGTTTTTATTTATTTTATTTATTTATTTAAGAATTATAATCTACCCTTCAAACATATCATATAGTACAAAGTATGTATTTCAATGAGCAGACTAAAATAATTATGTAAAAAATAAGAAATAACCTACTGCTTAGATAAAATCTTATACTAAATACAATATACAGAAAAAATAAAGAGAAAGCCAAAATAAACTTAAAATTGCATTTCCAGTTAACATTGTTAGTACGAAATTTAAAAAAAATTAAATTTTTTTTTAGAATTCGGAATGCGATGTTGATTTTAGTAAAGAAGGATTGGTTTCACAGGATGTATCATTTGGTCGTCCGCGTTTCCTCGAGCCTCAGTTCGAGGCCTGCGAATCTATCACGTCTCTCTCAGGAATTTTGAGCACTTCACTGTCCCTTTTTATTCTAACCATGCATTGCACACATTCAAGTCTATCAAGTTGTCAAAGAATCGTTTCGTCCATTTTCTGGTTTTGATTTAAATCCTATATAAAGACGCCAGAAAATCCATTTAATCTACGCCACCCATATTTTTATTGTAAATTTTGACTACGTTTGGGCGTTGGTTATCAATATTTCCTTTTTCTTGTTGATGAAATCGATGAACGACATCGACATCTTCGTCTCCATACAACGTAGATGTACATGATACATGTAGATTTGTACAACGCCGTTATCCAGCCATTTCATGATTAAAATGTGCGTGTTTTTTCGATTCGGTAATAATATGAGCCAGGCCCAATTTTGCGAAGATCCTTTTCGGACTCTAAAACAACTTTCCTCATAGTGGCAGTCGCCCATATACCTAGATCCTGTAGATCCTAAAGTTTTTAAAATGGGGTATAGTTTCTGCTAATTTCATTACTATATTTGAGCAAAGTCCAACTGTTCTTTTTCCTTGATTAACTTCGAAATCGTGAACCATACCGTCACAACTGCAGAGTACAAATAACTTCGATCCCCATTTTATGGGCTTTTTTGGCATATAAATTTTCAGGCAAGTTTGCCTTTAAATTGTATCATCATTTCATCTACGCAAAAGTTCTCTCTTTTCAATCAATTTAATATTGGTAACAGATCCTTGAGTTTATGGCAAATAAGATCTTTTCATATAAATTATTGTTGGAATAATCTTTAAAATATTCAAGTGGTGTACGCAAATCTGGTAACCTTCAGGTTAATTGTTCAAAGTATGCTTTAAGTGGCTCCCACGCCTTCATTAACCAACAAAGTTTTTGTCTTTTATACTTTACAGTTGACATAGAACGTTGATTGTGATCTTCCATCTACATCTACAACTTCATCTGAACTTTCTAAATTTTCTTCCCCGAACATTAAATTCATCGAAACTATTAGTTAAAATGCATATTTTAATAAATAAAATTATTTTGTAGCTAAGTGTAATAAATTTCAAAAGCAAATTGAGCAAAAACTACATATGACACTTGACTGAGCCATTTTTGCAAATTACTCAAAATTCAAATCCTGTAATTCAACAATTTTTTAAGCCATGAAACTTATTTTCACAAGAGCAATTAAAGTAGATATTGAACTAACTGTTATTTCAATGTTTTGAAAATATTGCCACACCAAATATGAATTTGAAGGACTTTAAAAAGTGTTACCATATCGTAAAGTTATACTGAAAGGAACAAATTGCCAAGAATTTCATATCAGTATTTTTCCCACTTGAAAGAAGCAATTTTAACAAAATTCGGATTTCTGGGTGATCAAATGGTTGACAGAAGATTTAAATCAACCGAAAACGTGATTACTATAAATGTTTTGAGTATAATTTCAAATCTACTATACGATCTCACTTCAGATTTGTTTCTATTTACAGTTCAAAAAATCCAAAAGTTAGAAAAACTTAAGATGCGAAAGTGAGATTGACCAACTTTCAAAAGTTTTTTGTCTGTAGAAAATTTGTAATTTTTCTGTTGGTTACTACATTCTAGAATTTTCTACACTCATTTTCTACTTTTCAACACAGAATTTTCAAAAATCTCTTTTTTGAGGATTGAGCTGGGCTGTGCTTATCACCAACCAGAGTGTATAGTGTGTATAGTAAAGTAAACATTCGAAGCCCACCCCACAATTTAAGGGGACCTTCTGGTCTAGCGCCCTTAAATTTGATAGTTTTTTGGATTTTTTTTTAAATGAAATAATGAGCAATAGTATTTAAACTTTGTAGATATATTTTATTACTTTAAAAATATACAATAATAATAATAAAAAAAATTATAATTTTAAGTAAACTAAAATTGGTGTTACAGTTGCCCTCTTCGAAAAAACGGATCTTGCTGGTGGGACAGGTTTAGAATTTTTCACTGATCTCAAACAAAAAAAAAAAGAGGTTACAATTGGTTATCGCAAGAACTAAAATGAAAAAAAAGAAAAAATTTGACAAAATGGCGCGTTGTTGAAATTTACTTTACGAAAACAGACCCGTTTTTCACTACTTTTTGTATGTAAAAAGTAAGAAGTATTCAATGTAGTTAGTTAGTTCCTTCGATAAGCACTGGTTTTCTGAATAATATAGTAAAATTTGAGACGAATCGGTCGAGTAGTTTTTGTTTTTTGTGTCCCACCGTGCAGAAAAATATAGTTTCGAGATAAATGAGTTTAAACTTCAGGCGGCTCTTTTACCTGCTTCTGCGCTCATCTGCTAAATAGGCCGTAGAAGTCAAAATACTAGAAATATTAATACCACATATGTAATACTTCTATATTGGCAGTAACCTACCTTCACAATGAATTTGAATTCCGTAATCAAAGAGAGACAGCGTATATCGAAATTGTTTATTTGTGTTGGTATATGGGTATATTTGTAAACTATACAAACAAACAATTGTCAAATCGTTCCAGGGGCGAAATGAAAATAGAAGAATAATGTCCGAAACGAATTGAACTATTTTTATAAACATAAATATCTGGTTTCTTCTATTTGTTAATAGTCCTCATAGGTGAAGAGCGCTGAACAAATAAAAATATTCCTTTAAATTTTTTTGCTTTGTAAGTCACAAATTGCTGCCCATTTTTGCCGCATTTAATCATTTTTTATCGCAGTTATGAACATATTTCCGTATGCAAAATAAATTAATTAACTTTGTTTTTGTTTCACACAAGAAAAAGCTACTTTCGGACATTTTAAATTCAAAACAATTTTATTGAATTTAGCAAAACAAATTCAAAACAATTTTCACATAAACTAAACTCTAAAAGGTGGTAAAAAAATTATTTGACATGTTTGACACCGCTCCTGAGTTTTATATTTTTGAAAAGTCGTTTCAGGTACATTCGCTTATTGGTTTTCTCACTCTAATGTTGGGGAATGTACCTTGTGTGTACTGCCAATATAGAAGTACTACATATATGATTGATACGAAAATTTTAATTTTACAGTATAATTTTAAAAGTCTATACTTTTGAAATATAAAAAAAAAAATTTGTTTTGAAAAATCTAGACCAGAAGGTGGCCTTAAGTAGATATTTTATACACACAAATACCTAAACATAATTTAAACTGAAGAAATTTATAGCCAAACTATCTCTACTTAAATATACGTAAAAGCCTTCTTTTTATGCCAACCCCACAAAACAATCGACAGCTTCTTTTGCTATACCAAAATTCACTGTTTGAATTTCGATTGCGAAATTCCAACCGCTCAACTGACCATAGCTGATCCAAAAAGGGCAAAGCAATCAGCATATGTCTATGACCTAAGCTTAACGTGTCATATTTTTCCATGATGACCAAACATAAGTACAAACATAAATACAAAAATACCAATAAAATTTCTATTTTTTTTATGAAACCGAGAAAAACAACTGAATTACATATTTATTTCAACAATGCAAAAGAAATTTTTAAGTCTTTATGGTCATCCCCAGATGTTGTGGTATCCTAATAAACAAACTTGCAGTTGTTGTATAAAACATGTCAATGAAGAGAGATGGAATTTTCATATGCTTACATTATTTTTCTATATTTTTTGTTGCAGTTACCTGACGCCAAAGATCTCCATAATATGTCACTAGTCGGCAGCTATGGCACACACCTGCTGCATAGCTTTCATCCGCATTTGTTGCAGACGCTAAATCACGGCATGCTCGCTGCGAATGGCGGACCAGCGAGCTACTTTGCCAACGAACGTAACCTAGGAAAACCGTCGGTGCTATCGAATTTTCAATTGCCATCGGCATTTTCACCGCCTAAATATATTGGCATATCATTGGATCAGGTGAGTGTGTGTTTGTTTTTTAAAAAGGGATGAAAGTGGAAACACTTACATACGTGTTTATGTATGGATGAGTAAGAAGATGGGCAGCTTTCCCTCTACATCTAAAAATTTTCACATGCAAATTTCATATGTGTTTGCTTCTGTTTTGTGTTGTGGGTTTTCCAAATCCAATTACAAAACAATCCCATGGATTTGCAGTATTCTTCTCTCTTTCCTCTTCTGTTATGCTTTTTCTGCATAAATCCCTTTCAAATCATATATATTTATTCCATTTCTTGACATTTTCATTTCTTAGAATCTTTTCAATGGCAACGAATCATTTCGCACAGATTCAGCGAGCCCCACATGCACTTCACATGAATCGATGGAAGGATCAAATGATTACGATGGTGAAAAGGGTGAAAGTCCACGCAGCAATAATTCAGATCCCAGGGATTTAAGGCGTAAGTTTGTATTCCCTTTTTCAATTCTCGCATTATTCTTTGTAATTCATCAGATTTTTCTTCGGGGGTTGTTTGTGTTCTATTTTTGATTGCAACATTTTGAAAATTTGCATATTGCAAATATTTTTAAAAAGATAAAAAACTTCAAATACACGTGCAAGTTCAAAAAAAAAAAAATGTGATAAAAATCAAGTTTCTTTTTGGTTGAACTTTTTCAACTTTGATTTCTTTTATTTTAAACATTTTCTTGTTTTTTTTCTCTATTTCAACATTTTTGCCTATTTTAACGCTTGAGTGCTTTGACAGTTACTCGTCATGATATGCCAATATGTGTGTGGGTGTGTATCCTGTCAAAGGACTATTTTTATACTTTTTTTTGCAAATATTTTACAGCATTTTAATTTAATGTTTTTGTGCAAAAATTGTATACCATACGTATGTATGTAAATGTACATATTTATGCACTGGCGAATTCCAGTATCTCCTAAGGAGGGGGCTTTTAATTTTCCTTATTCCTTTAAAAATTTTTTTTACTCATGACCAGCGATCAAAATGTATGAGCAGAACTTATCTGCAAATCTCATCCTTCTCTCTCCCTAAGATCCGCTAGGTATGTATGTATATGCTTGAAAGGACCATTTGACGCGAAAGGAACTTAAATGATGTCCTTTGATATTTCTTATAGTTGATTAAATGTTATTTGATGAATTAGTGAAAACAAATAAAAATGTTGTAGATAGTCTATAAAAACAAGTTTTAAAAAATCAAATTTAATGATTTAGATTAGCCAAATAAGTGCGCAATATAGTACACTGTGGAAAAAATGTTGTTATATCAAATGGAAAGTATATTGAACCAACAGATTTTGCTGTTAAATCCCATCCGAAAGTGAACTCTGTTATATTAAAAGTCTAAACTATTGCATGAACAGAAATTCTGTTACTTTAAATCTGAAAGTGGATACTGGTAAAATATTGGATGCGCTGTTGTTATGAAATCAACGATGAAACTGCCAATTAAATTTAAATTTTATTTCGAATCCAAGGGTTAGAACCATAAAAATTATTACAATTCTGTTATTTTACTGGCTACAGTAAAATCTGTAGAAACAAATGTGAGGCTGTTGGTATAAAAGAAAAGTTCATTCTTTTATTTATATTTCATTTATTCATGTTAAAAAGTTTGGTGTTAGTTCGCCGCAGAGTTCACGAAAACGATAAAACTATCCATCGCCTCTTTGATTGTAAACTTTTTCGTCTTTTCGTAATCCTAACATCAGTTACGGATTCTGAAAAAAATTATGAGATTAGAAGCCAAAGTAAATTCTACTATTTCATGACCACACCTGCAGCAGAGAATATTTATATATATAAATATTGTGCCTGCAGTATGTTTATTGGCTGACATTTTTTCACAACGTGAAAAGAAAAACTTATAAATACCCAGCGGTTTTTCAGACAAGTGCTTGAAAATTAAGTGCTTAAAAAGTGCTTGCAAGTGCACCATTTCAACCGGAAATTGCAAAGTAACCATACGAACAGCAAAATAAGGTTTCTATCGAGTAATAAAAACGAGTATCGTTCTGCGAGACGCTACGAACGATTGACTGAGCGAGAAACGATATATATGGTATATATATATTTTGTTTTAAAACAAACAAAAAAGCAAAAGAAAAGAATAAAGTAAAATGACGCAGCAATGAAAAATTGTGAATGCATGAATCGATACTCGATATTTTTTCTCTCTCCTTTCTTTCTCAACTAAAGTAAACACTTAGCAGTGAATGAATGAGCGGAAGTGCCTATTTAATGCATTCTTTCTTGCACTTGTTCAGCGCTAAAAGTACTGCACTAAACAAGTGCTTGTTTCCTATGACATGCAATGTTAAAATTTATATGGAATATATGTGCTTGTAGTGCACTTAAGTGCTTGCAATCAAGCACTTGTTTAGCGCTATTCTAGTGCTTCCATTTACCGCTGGGTATTAATACTCCAAAGCAAATGAAAATAATTTTGTACACAAATCGTATAGCACGCTATTGATTCGTCGAAAATATTTTTGTAAAAATGAAAAATTTATAAACTAAATATTTAACAGATAATTTCAACAAAAGAGATGTTACGAAAATTGTCAATGCAAAATAAAAAACTGTTGAATCAAACAAATTGCGTTCAATACGACAGATTTTCTTAACAACAGCAATGAACTGTTAAAATCACAGTTTTCTTTTTCTCGGCCTTTACTTAAGCTTCTTCTTTTGTTTTGATCCAAATCAAATTAAAAAACTTAAATTCCACTTTGCTAAATTAACCGAAACTTTTAAGTTAGCTTCATTGATTCAGATGGAAAGTCTTGCGTTAAATTGGATTGAAATCATTCAATACATAAAAAATATATTTTTAATTTTGAATTTTTTTTACAAATTTCATCCAAATTAGGCAGTTCACATTTCTGATTAATTATTTATATGGGCTTTGAGTAAACATTGATGCCAGAAGAATGTCAAAAAGTTTATAGAATCGATCTGCCTATTAACTTTGAAAAAAAATATATATTCTGTTTCAAACACGAATCAGTACTTCTCGTGTTTTGGTCTGTGCGTTGCGCTCCACAGCCTTGCCAGTCGTTTTTCTTAAAAACGCCGGGTTAACAATATAGTAACCATTTGAAAAAAAATCCAAAGTTTTTGCTGTTTTTTTGTGCTTCAACGAACGATAAAAGTATTTCTGAACCAATTTTTTTAACAAAAATCGCTGCTTGGCGCCACGAAAACTCAAACTGAATTTCCTTTTAATTGCTCAGAAATACATGTGAATCGATTTATCCGTTGAAACTGTAGAACTACCCGGAGGGCTGACAAATGCTGTGTCCAGAAAAACGCATTTAAGATTTAACGTTATAAAGAATCCAGCGGGTAGACGGTTTCGCTCAACAGGCTGTAAATTATAAAATAGTTTAAATATGAAAATATCCTGAAAATACCAATACTTTTTAAACCGTTTCCCCTTTGTTATTTTGTTTTGTTAATTAGTTGATAGTCCGATGATCGGTCTTCGCTACCTCTGGTCGCCGTAGCCTTGTGATTCCCGGATTCAAATCTCAGCACGCTTAAATCGAAAAAAAAAAAAAATAAAAAATTATCTACATGGCACCACCTCTTAACTGGCAATGACAAACTTCCAAAAATAAATTTCCCAAGAAAAACTTTGCGGATTCGGCAACGAATTTTCCGTGTTTAACACGAATCTGGGGTCAAAAACTTCCCATCACGTTACGTTTTCGAAAAATGGTTTGAAACCCCTAAAAATATAGTTTTTGGACATTTTTGAAAAATTATTATAGAGCTGAGCCCAGACGTGCTAATATCCGAAATTAAAGGATGAAGCATGCTCTTTTAAATGAGTCCAAAGCTTTAAGTCAGGGGATGTGTTTATATCTAGGGATGCAGGAAAAAAATTTACGCATAACAGACTTTATATGGCTTACACCCAAGGCCTGACATAATGAGAAGTGAAGTCGTCCGAAGTGTTTTAAGGGTCGCACTTAAACGGTTAATATAGAAGGTAGGTGTATATTTGTTTTCCTCGGGTATTTTCCGGGCTTACAAAGGCTGAAGCTATGCTTATAAAGTCCAATAAGTTTATTAACGATAGGCTTAAGCTTCTCTAAGATTTATCCAATGATGATGGGTACAAATCGTGTAATCGCCTTTCTTGGGATTGGTCAAACCATATTCTGGATAAAAGCTCACGCATATATTATGTAAGCTCTTTGCTTCCGGTCTTAAACAACTCAGCAGACACAGACCTCGGTAGTTCACGTTTAAGTAGTTTTTTAATCAGGGTGAGCAACGTGAGATTATGGAAACTGGTGCCACTAACTGTCATGCTCCTTGCCGCGACAGAGTCGATCAGTCTCATATCGTTTTCGGTGGTTTTATCCAAGACATCGGGCACCTTCCCTGTAAAGGATTCGGATATTCCAGGTACATATTTTGAAATTTTCGGAATTTCAAAGATTGATACCACACTACGTTTTGCAAGCTAACTTATGGCTGTCACAGTTTGTTGAAACTTCAAAAGTATGAAAATTTTCGACCTATTTTCCAAAACGTTTGGTGGTGTTTAATGGGACACCTTTTATTTAAAATTTGGAAGCAAAATATTAATTGAAAACTTTACAATGGCAAAAAAATTAAAATTAAATTTAAAGAAATGGAAAACTAGAGAGATTTTATTAATCAGAATTATAATTGCTGCAGGTGAAATAGCTGCAACTTATGCTTGCACACTCTAGGGGAGCAGCTCGACCACAAGTTCCTCAATTGACGGAATGGTTTCGGTGGTCATTTCGTTGGAATATCAAGCTACAAATTGAAACATCGAAATTTGCATTATTCAACTTCGCGATGTGATTTAGCGACTGCCCGTTTGGAGGTTTTGATAAAATCTTTTTAAAGGTTAGTTATGCTTGGTATCATTTGTATATCTCTGGTTGGGTATTTCTAAGTTCAATTTAATATTGGGGAGAAAAAAGTAGATTTCACTCCAACTGACACAAAAAAAATTCAAGTAGTAGAAATGAAACAAACAGATTTAAAAAAGGCAATACCCGTTTAATCAAATAAGGTACCCAAGCCCGAAAAAAGGCTTATTTTGTGAATAACTGTAATTAATAGGAATAATCATAAAATATGAAAAACATCAATATGTCAAAATGCAAACTATAAACTGTTTATATTTACCAAATGGTTTATATATTTTTGGTCAATGTGCAACAACAAATCAAAAATAAAATGCTAAATCATTGAGTTTATTACATTTCCCAAAGAAAAACTAAAGCGAAAACATACACATTAAAAATCAATTTACGTGAAATGAAGAAAATTGTGTTTACATAGAAATGCAAGCTGTTGCCATATGGTGGCAACGCTGACGGAGTGGAATCATAGAAACTAAATAAGCGCGCGGCCAAAACAACAAACAACAATGCGAAAAGATACATGAAAGTATAAATAAACAAAATCGTATAAATTCAAGAGGCACACACACGCACACATACACAAAAGTCACACGTTTTAAATTTTTGTTTGAGGAGCAGAAGTAAGCGCCAAAAGTCAAAAAGTCACCGAAGTATTTGTGTAACCCTTTTGATTATAAAGATATTTTCCGAATTGGGGAGAAAAGCTTCTCAAAGTTGGAATGGAAGTGTGGAGAAGAAGAGGGGAGGAACATTTTTGAAATGCCTCAAACGGCTTTATAAATGTTTTACTTACATCTTGCTTCTTTTATTACTGTAATGAAACAATTTAATTTTTGTTAAATTTTAAAATAATTCCAAATTGAAAGTGAAGATAATGTTTTTTTTTTAAATTGCAGCCCTTTCCTGCTCTAAATTGAGCTATGCACGGATACTCGTGTTATAACTCCTTGCGAAAGGGTTGTTGGATTAACCAACAAATAAAAGAAAACACACCGCAGCCAGTACGTGCATTTATTTTGCCAATTGAATGAAATTACCCTTTCGAGCGCTTTTGACATTTGTTCATTTCATAATGACAGCTCTTAATTACGCTTGTTGGAATTGTCAGAATCATAAGCATAAGAACTATATTTCTATTTCAAATGGCAACCCTTTGAACATTTGCACAAAATTAGCCTTTTTACCTTAAAAAAGAGCATGTGCCTTGTGAAGCACTTGACTTTTTTTGTGAAGTGTGACATCAATGCAGAGCTTGAGTGTAAATTGTCATAGGGTGTTGCTTGCAGAAGCTTGAAGAAGAAATGATGTTTTCTTAGCTACTTGAATATTTACTTTGATATTTGGAGTGCATATGTTTAAGTAGCCTCAACATATTCATGAAAGAGTTAAGAGGCTTTCGAAGCTCTTATTCTTTTTTTTATTATAATTATAACTTTTTTGTTGCAAATTATGTGAAACTTTTACCTACCTGCATATGAATTTTATTGTTGTAAAAATTAAATGCTTTACTTAACCCTTTCAATCTCAAATAGTATGTGGTTCTAGTAAGCAGTAGAAAGAGAGCTTCTGTCAATCTCGGATCCTTCATTACAGAAAAAAAATACAGAGAATGCTTATGCCAGGACTTGGATATATCCGAAAACTAAAAAGCACTGTTAAATTTTGCATAATTGGGACTGATGTTAACGGTTTTTCATTAGGCGTGTCTAAACTTTAAAATTGAATAAAAAAATTTGTGTGTAAGGTATGGTAGAAAACTTTATGGCGGATTAAAGTACGTTCAATGCCATTATGTCTTAAAAATGAAATCATTCAAATGGCCTCCACGGCTTCGTTTAGAGGATTTCAACCGAGAGGCCAAATTTTGTATGACCCTGTTGCATATGTCGGGCGGGATCTCACAAATTAATCTCTAGTTGGTCAATTGTTATTGGCATAAACCAGCGACAACGTAGCCAACAATTTAGGCAGCCATTCCACATCGTCTTTTCTGGAAATAACGCGTTCTGGGGACTTTTCTTGCAACAACTCTTGCTGGAACCACATATTGTTTAAGTCCATGCTATTCAATTGAGGCCACAAAAAATCAAAAATCATGTTGCGATACCGTTCGTCATCTGCCAGTTACCATCTGGTCATGCTCGTTTCGCCACCTGACCAAAATCCACACCAAAAAGTAAGTTTCTCCGGATGCAATGGGGATTCTTCATACTCCCTACTCAAATGCGGCAATTTTGCCGCATTTGAGTAGGGATCCCTTTCCAACTTCTCCAAAGCCCAAACAACGAGCGTATGACGAGCTTCGCGGTCTTGGGGCTTAAGTTCCTGTGCCAATTGAATCTTATATGGATGCATGCTCATCATGGGACGTCAAAGCAATAAGCTGTCAAAGTTCAGACATAGCTGTTGAAAAACCCTTTACAAAAACCATTAACGACAGGTGTGGTCGACGAATAACTTATAGTATTAAATAAAATTTAGATTTTAATTATTCGTGCATCTCGAATAATCGTACTGAAATAACCGGTTTTCAAATAGTATGAATAATAGAGAAACCGGTTCGGTTACATTACAATTCTAACCGGTTGCCTAGTTAACCTGAGTCGGTTTTGATCTCCCTAATTATTTACCTAATAAGGTTGTCAGCAACACATTTCCTAGGGTCTCGGTAGACTTTAGCCGGCGTTTAAAGAGATAGGAATATATAATAAGCGAGCCAATGATATCGTTGATATCGCTGACCGACAGAAAACGAAACCTCAGAAATACTCGTATTCTAACATTCTATTATCTATCGATATTAGATGATAGGCACAAAAAATGTCACTCAAATTTTTTATTTCGGATAACCTGGAGGGTAGATCCCAGCCGAGGATAAAACACTAACGCAATTTATCATGAACAAATTTATAACTTTTCAATTAATTAATAATAGCATGTGCCAAGTTTCAAATTAATTCATTAAATATTTTCTCTAATAAAAACCTTCAAAGAAAGAAATATTTTCAACCAATAAAATTTGGATTCCCCTTTATTTGCCTACTCTCATATGTATCTAATAAATAATTTTTTTTTGACTCATGCCATTGTCTATATTCACAAAAATTCATAATTTTTATTTCTTTCATTTCGATTGCATGAAGAACCAAAAAAGGATGATTTATAATTATTATTTGCCACATAAAGGATGAACACTTGGAATTTTAATATTAATTTCGTATAATAAAAGTCAATCTTAAAATGAAATGCTGGCTATAGCTACATTACAAACAACTTAAGGGTTAAAAACTAGCATATCGCGCCAGTCGCTTCTGCAATGCGCGCGTCGGCGCCAGTTAGTAAGGCCAAGCTTGACTATGTGAATGTCGGCGTACAGCTCATGGTTCCATCTTATACGATACACGTACAGTCCACGCACACTGGACCATAGATCTTGCGGAGTATATTCCTCTCGAACGCTCCGAGTAGCCTCTCATCGTTGGTGGTCAATGTCCTCGTCTCAGCCCATACATTAGGACGGGAAGGATGAGGGACTTGAAGAGCATTATTTTCGTACGTCGAGAGAGAGCTCTGCTCTTCAATTACCTACTGAGCCCATAGTAACACCTGTTGGCAAGAGTTATTCTTCGCTTGATCTCAAGGCGGAATTATTGTTGGTGTTGATGCTGGATCCAAGATAAACAAAATCCCTGACGACTTCGAATTTGTAATTGTCAACAGTGACATGTTGTCCAAGACGCCGTGACTCCTTTTTTGTTGACACAAGGTATTTAGTTTTGTCCTCGTTCACCACTTGACCCACTCGACGAGACTCCCTTTCTAAGTTGGAGAATGCTGCACCGACTGCTCGCGCGTTGATGCCAATAAAGTCAATGTCATCAGCGTATGCTAGCAGCATGACACTCTTGTAAAAGATAGTGCCAGAGATGTCGATGTTCGCAGCTCGAATTATTTTTTCAAGTATTAGGTTAAAGAAGTCGCAAGATAGAGAATCACCTTGTCTGAAACCTCTTTTGGTATCAAATTTTGCAAAGACGAATAAGCTTTGCAGGGATACCAAAACCAGAAATTGCGGTGTACAGGTGATCTCTAATCGTGCTGTCGAAACGGCTTTATAATCGACGAATAGATGGTGTGTGTCGATTTATTTTTCTCGGGTCTTTTCCAGAATTTAGCGTAGTGTGAATAACTGTTCGATGGTGGATTTACCGGACCTGAAGCCACACTGATAAGGTAAAATCATTTTGTTAACGATGTGCTTCAGTCTTTCACACAGTACGCTCGATAGAACCTTATTTGCGATGTTAAGAAGGCTTATCCCAAGGTAGTTGGCGCGGATCGTGGAATCACCTTCTTGTGGATTGGGCAGAGTACGCTGAGGTTCCAATCACTGGGCATGTTTTCATCCGACCATATTCTGCATAAAAGCTCGTGCATGCGTTTTGTGAGCTCTTCGCCTGCAGTCTTAAACAACTCAGCTGGGAAGCCATCTGAATCCGCAGCCTTATTGTTTTTCAGCCGAGCGATGGCTGTTAAGACCTCGTCATAGTCGGGCGGCGGTACTTCAACGCCATCAGTGATTGAGGTTTCCGGTACAGCTTCCCGAATGGCGGGATTGTTGTCGTCATTACCATTGAGCAGCTGCGAGAAGTGTTCTCTCCATAACGTCATAATACCCTGGACATCTGTCACCAGATTTCGGTCTTCGTCCTTGCAGGAAGAAGTTTTCTGTATAATATGAGACCAAAACTTAAGGCCTAGCTTTAGTATTCGCTAAGTTATTAGCGTATGTGCATAACGCATTTTCATCAATATCAAACCTATCGACAGAATATTGCAGCTTTCGAAGCTCACACATCCATATCCTTCACTTAGTTAGAATATCCTGTGTGTGAAATATAGTGAGGGGTCTATGAAGAGTAAGTCCATATATAGACTTTTGGAATCAAACCAAGTTAGTCGAATTTTGGCAGCTAGATTTTTCATCGACCTATAGTGAAATGTTATGCTCTGTTGTTTTTAATTTATTTATGTATTTAATCTACGTGTTTCATATACAAAATATATTTACCAAGATATATTTTCGCGGTTCGAAAAGGTGAACCACAAAATGAATATTACATCTTTCTAATAGTCCAGGCAAATATGGAAAAACAACAAACTCACCATTAAACCCGGTGCACAGGTTTGGTACACGGATGGGTCTTAAATGGATGATGGCAGCGCTGGGGCTGGAGTCTATGGACCAAGATTTCAAAAAGCCGTAGCAATGGGGAGAATGCCCTCCATATTTATAGCAGAGGTTCATGCTATAGAGATTTACGCCCGAGAAGGTATACGTAGGCGAATAAACGGTGCTTGCATCTATATTCTCTCGGACAGCCAAGCAGCACTAAAAGCTCTTAGCTCATATACCATAAAATCAAAAATTTTGTGGGAGTGCTTTCCACACACTGGCATGGATACCGGGTCATGAAGGATTTAAAGGAAATGAAAAAGCGGAGTGCTTAGCAAAAAAGGGGACACTTAGGTCCTTCATATGTCCCAAACCTTTTTGTGGTGTATCATCGAATCACATCCAAACAATAATAATGGATTGGGAAACTAAGGCTCTAAAAGGCTATTGGTCCGGACTTAACGGTCTCCGACAGGCTAAAAGACTTATTAACCCAATTACCATTAACTCTAAACACATAATCGAATTAAACAGAACTGAAATTCGAACACTCTGCTTCTTACCGGACACTGCCTTCTTAAGTATCATCTTAAGAAGATGGGTATTTCGCAATGCGATTCATGTCGACTACATAATGAAGACATGGAAACGCCTGAACGCCTATGTGCATGTCCAGCCGCCGCGAGGCACAGATTGCTGTACCTTGGAAAGAGACTCTTGGGACCTTCTGAGATATGCGGCATTAAACCTAATGCAATTCTAAGATTTGTTAGTAGTCTTAATTTAGAATTGCGTTAAAAACACGGGCTGCACAAAAGATCAACAATGGTCGCAGTGCATTATAGCCTATCTAATAATAATAATTATGGTCCAGGCATTATAAAAAATTTTATCTGAGATTTTTCTTCAGTATCAGTGGGGATATGATAGATGGAAAAAATATAAAAATCGGTTTTGGGGAGCAGAGCGACCCCCCAAAAAAACATCCCTTTGTTGAAAAAAGCTTTTTGATGTGATAACACCTCGGGGCTTGTCACCGTCACTTTCGCGCTCAAATTAAATTAACGGAGAAAGACGGAACCTCTGCGTTGCCAGCTATCTCAGTGGAGAAGTGGTCGCAGGTTCAAAATAAAATGAAAATAAGAATAAAAAAAAATATATTATTTTGAAACGATCGATTTCTGTAGCTCAATACTGAGCTACCGCAAAATTTTACAAAAGGTAAAATTAAATTTCACCCGCACAACCTGCTGGGCTCACGAGCACACAAACGGACTTTCACAAATTTAAAAAAAAAAGGAGAGAAAATAAAATTAATAGTAGGAGAAGCCTAAAAATAAAATGATACTCCCTGGGTTAATGGGTTTATGAACCCTTCTATATTCGCGCACAAGGATCGCGACCCGAAAATTAATTCCCGAACAAAGTAACCCGGCTAAAATTACTTTACCACTGTCGCTACAAGTTAGCGACACAACAAAATAGAAATTGATTTTAACTCCGCGCTCAATATTTAATAGAATTAATAAATTAAATTAAATTTAACACTATTGGTCCACCACGACTTGGTGGTACCAATCACAATAATATTAATTTAAAATACTTTGTACCGACTTGGTGATACCAAAGTACACAAAAATTAATTCACCAAAAAAAAAAAGACACAAAACAAAATTTAATAATTCGCGCAAAAAAATCGCACAAGATTCAAAAAAAGTGTATAATTTAAAATAAATCGTGAAATATTCGCACTAAGAAAAATCCTGATAGTCGCTCTCGAAAGCTAGCACAGAACTGAATATAAGTACGGTGCAAAAATATGTACCACTTATATTCAGCCACATACATTATATTTTCGTCCGCTATGTCAGCAGGACACAATGCAGTTTCTCCAAGAAACTGGTCTCTAAACGGGAAATCATCATACCCATACATGTGTGGGTGTACATGATTACACCCTGGACAAAGTCCCCGACCCAACCAATTGTATGAGAATTGGCGGCAATGCACCTGTATTAGTGCATAGCGGAGTCATACCGTTGAATTTTCACTAGAAAATCAACCAAACGAGAGAACCAAAGTTTTCCCGTTTTTCCGCAAATTTACAACAAATACATATCCCCACTCCCAGTAGTATAATCTAGTACTAAATGGTACTCTTTTACTATTGTGAATGTGGATATCGGCCAAAAAGAAGAGGAAGAGTGACAGAAGAAAGATAGAGAAAGAAAAGACGAAAAAGGTTAGGAAGTGCAGCACGCGGCTGCGCGGTTATGTGGCGGTTATGTTAAACTTACGTACCGCCAGGTGAAGGGTGATGAATTGTGCCCCGAAACTATACTGTCTTGTTATTAGGATAAACAGATTAAGTTGAACCCTTACTTATTTACTTTTGACGGCTGGGGTTTTTTAATACCGTTATATATGTGCACCGATACAGAAAGCTGCAATCTACGAAACACATATTGTAGTTTGGATGTTGGACGTAAGACGGCGCACTATAATCGTCCAAAGTGGTAGGAACATATATGGCAGTATGCCCATACTTAATTAATATTAAATTTAATATTAAAAATAGGACTCTAAAAGTAGATCGTAGTTTTATTATTCAGTTTATCACAAGCGGTTACATACTGTCGTATAATCATAATGTCGTATAATTTAATATGAAAAATAAACGAATTTATGACCAAAGAGAGGATACGACACCCAATAAGACAGCTAGTGGATTGCCAACTTGGACATTATTGTGGTTGCTAAGTTAAACTTTAATACCGCCCGGTGAATGGTGGTGAAATGCACCCCGAAAGTATGTGGTATTATTATTAGTACAAATAGTTTGAAAAAGGTGAAAATTTGAATTAATCGAAAACCAAACAACAAGGAAGAAAAAACAAAATGGGTTTTGAAGGGGATAAAAACACAAAAGTTTTCTGCCATTTTCATTGACTATGTATAATTTTTAGTATATAAACATAACAATATAGTATCGTTGTCTGTTGGTTTTGCTATTCTAACTATTTCCAGGCCTAATAAAAATAACTGATTCCAATATATGTATGTTATAAATATATTATCTTTTAGTTCAAGACATTGCTTCAACGCTGAAAAATTTAGAAATACAAAAATTCACATTTTGCAGTTTTATCAACATATTATAGTTAGCCAAGTTTTTGCTAATTTTTTATTTTTGCTTATCACAAGTATAAAATCCTCAATTCAAAATCGACTTGAATTTCTACTCTCAGATATTCCAAAGTCGAGTTATCATGTCAACCAGGTATAAGCAGAAATCTGTCCAGGCGGCTCTACTAAGAAAATAATCATCGAAAAATCAGAAACATTTTTTTTTCTATTAACCTATGCAAGACCTCTAATATTATATACGAAAAAAATTCAAATTCACAAAAAATTTTTACTATGAAGAAAAAAAAATTTCAATGAAAGACTCTGTTTTAGGTGGCTAACCCATTAATGCATGGATTGTTCTACATTCATTTTCAGAAGTTATTTCGGTTGTAATTAATTTTCGGAACTTCTTGTATATTTAATTTTTTTTTTTTTTCATGTTATTAAATATTTCTAGTTCGAAAAAGGGCGTTATCTAATAAATCAATCAAAAAATCAATTCCAAGCTGAATTTATTTAGAATAGCCCCACTATTAAATACTCATTTTATTATCTATTTAAAATTAAAATTTTTAAAAGCAATCTGAAAAAATGGTATTCAAGTGAACTATTTTCAAAAAACTTTTACATTTCCTGGGTGTGGTTTTGACTTTTGTTTAACCAATATAAATATTATCTCTTATGCATGTGCATAAATATGTAGGTATAAATTCTATATTTGTTCTGTAATTTAACCAAGTGTAAATATAACATTGACTAAAACAAAAAACCAAAAAAAGACGGCTACAAATATAATAAAATTTGGTTTTATGTTTTTGTGTTATTGTTTTTGTCGGTTAACCAACATATTATGCCTAGTTGGTACTACTTCCCAAATAATATTAATAGCAAACAAAAAGTTTACACAAACAACAACTACTAACTGCTAACTGTATTTGTTATGCATACAAAAGTTTGCGTTTTTGGGTTTTTTTTTTGTTGCAACTGCAACTGTGGCGTCAGCAGCAGCAACAACAATTGCAAATGTTAAAATTTAATTTAAACTTTTTATTTTTGCATATATAATTTTATGATATTCAATTTAATTGTATTTTTTGGTCACGTGTTTAGTCAAGTGCTACAAACATTTATGATTTTTGTGGTTTATTTTGTATAAAAACCAATTTTTTTTAAACATGTTGTTGACAATTGTTTGAGTGTTTAGCCTTTTTTGCTTTTGGTAATGACAAGGGTTAGCGATTTTTATTTTTAAAATATATTCAAAATTTTTTTAATGTTTAATTGCACCCTATGGTGTTGAATGTTTTTCTATTTTAAAAATTTTAAAAATATTTTATTAAATATTGTTTTAAACCACTAACTCAGTTACGTATGAATATTTCTATGATTTTTCAAATTTCACACACTCCCATAAATTATAAGTCTTTAAATATTAAGTTCTTACAAATTATTAAAATCAATAGATTTTCATTGAGCAGTAAATTTCAAGCCAGATAAAGTGTAGTTGCTTCTTTATAATTTTGAATAAATTGATTGGGATTTACCCAGAAAATGCGGATTTCTAGAATTTCAAGATTTTTAAGATATTAAAAGAACCCTTTATGGGCCTTATGGAGGAAAACGGAGCAACTCTTCAACTCTCTACTACTAATCCACTATTATGGCACAACATCCCATGGAGAGTGCAAGTTATATTTATACACGAATGGAAGAGACCTACAGTTTTATGCCGAATTCGAACGGCGAAGAGAAAAGCATTTCATAAGCAATTTTTTATTCTTGGAGGTTTGCCATTGTCATCCAAGAGGTGGTGTAGAAAAATTTGTATTTTCTATTATTATTTTTTGAGAGTGCCGAGATTTGAACCTGGGAACCTTTGCGTAGCAGTCAATACACGGCTTATAACTCATTTCCCAAAGTCGATTGTTTTTGGTCCAACCAACCTTTTCTTGGCGATCAGGTTGTCAAAAATTTTATTAGCTTTTGTACTATAAAAACCGATAGTGCCAATGGGTGCGTTACCCGGGTGAAAACCCAAAAAAGCTACTTTCAAAGTGTATTAGAGACGCATCGCTGAGTGCTTCTGATTAGCAAAGCGGACACCATTTTTGTAATCATATTATTTTTCTGATTTTTCAGGTCAGCATGATTCCTCAAAACTTTGACAGTTGACAAGCTCGACACAAATTCGAAATCATCCAAAAGTTATATAATAATATTTTTAGAAGGATATTAAAACATTTCACAAACTAGAATTTAATGATTTTCAAAAATTTTACAACTAACGCATCATGCCGTTTCTAAGACCCAAGCACTGATTTTTGATTAATCACTTCGAAATCAGCTTTTCTGATTTGCACCCGGGAAACGCACCCAATATCATCTAGAACTAGAATTAATGATGCGCTCTTACTAAACCCACCCCGTGGAGTTTAGCTATCCTAGCAGATTATTTGGACTGACTGCCAAGCAATCGGACAAGCTATAGCGGTAATAATTCCCCAGGAACCTATATCTTGTCCTCGCCAAGGCTGGACATACACAAAGAAAATGGGACATTGTTTCTTTTTCTTCTAAGTTTCCGCAACTTTTGCAGTGGGTGTTAAAAGGGTGGGTACGTATACACTAGTAGTCGGTGTAGGCTGCTGTTAACCTAGCAGTGTTTGAACGATCCCTGGTTAAAAACTCGTGAGACCTACCCTCATTATATGTAGGCCATGTCGCACGCGAGGTAATGCAAGATGTTAGTGGCTTCCATCTCCGATTAGCCAGTTGAAGACAGTGCAGGTACATGCCTCTCTTGACGACTCTCAAGGGGATTAGAACCAGTACCCCTAAAGATTCGACAAGAAAGGCTCCTAAGCGCGCTAATTCATCAGCTTTCTTATTCCTTTCAATGTTCCTATGGCCGGGAACCCAGATGAGAGTGATGTCAGCATAATGATTTAGCTCGCTCAGTATCTCCCTGTACTCCTTAGCCAGCTTTGATTTTATGGTGGTGGATTGAAGCGATTTTATTGCTGCCTGGCTATCGATAAAAATAGCGACCTGTGGTATGACGCTTTATTAGTCGACAAGCTTTCCTAATAGCCCGAACTTCAGCCTGAAAAACCGAGGCATAATTAGGGAAACGTAAAGATTGTTTTCCGTCTAGTGGGGAGTGCTCTAAACTTTCACTCTGAAGGTTGCTGGCTCGATTCACGTCTTGGTCTGGTTATTAATCCTCATAACCTTCTTATATTCACTATCGCTATCAAGTGTATGAGAATTACAAGAAAGTGTGCAAGTACACAAATCCGTCTGAATTTGGGATCTTTAGCACATTTTTTTGATATTTATGAGTAGGTTAGGTTAGGTTGGAGTGGCTGTCGAGAGACACACTTAGGCCTGAACGGCCCATTATGATACCATATAGTTGGACCTACAGTTTTACGCCGATTTATGAGTAACTAAAAAAATATGTATATCAGATAAATTTTAGTAAAGACAGATCTTAACCCCCTCCCCCTTGGATCCGATAATGCATTAAAGCATGGTTCTCTGCTATGTATTACATGATTTCATCTTTTCATTTTGGGTAACACAAAATCTGAAAAAAGAAATTCAATATATGCAGTCATCAATCACCTCAATTGCCCTCCCCCATGGAAATTTAGAAGGATTTCCTAAAAGCAATAAAAATTAATCGCATGCTCATTGATGAGGAAAATATGCGGCCAATTTGGCTACAAATTATTACACAATACAATGCATACTACAAACAGTTTACCCCCAAACTTTTACTAACCTCCCTCCTTTCCTATTCTCCCCCACACTTTCTCCTCTTCCAAATAGATTTCATTTCCAACTATGTCTGTGTAGAAAGAAGTGTGCCGCTGGAATTTCAAAATTGTTTTATTGCATTTTGAATGAATCTATAAAATGTTCAAAAATTCCAACACTAGCGAAAAGAAAAGGGATAGCTACAAAATGTGAGATGGCAGCTACCCCAACGCAACATTGCATGCTCTTCCTCCGATTTTTATTTCTTTTTGGGGAAAAAGAAAATATTTTTAAATAACATTGCCGGCTCGCGCATAAAGTCATAAATTTTCCAATTGAGAATTTGAATTCATTTCAGATTGGATTTCATGTTAGATTTGCAATTTGTAATAGGTTTTTTTTAGACATTTTTAACACGTACTTAACACGTCTGTATGTATTAGTGTAATTAATTGCATCACTTGAATGGTTTTTGAGATAATGATTTGTGATTGCGGTAGAGTTTTTGAATTTTTACAATTAAAATTGAATTACTTCCGTAAAAGGTTGGGAAAGGGAAAATGTACGTGTAATTTATAGTTTGATTTGAATGTTTTGCATACGAAGTTTGAAGCTAAAAGGGTAAGTGGCTAGGGCAATGGCAAATCTGACATGAAATTATTTTCGCTTTCACGCACAGCTTAAATGGCGAACGAAACGCTGGCTTTGGTCTACAGTGACCTGTCGTCTATATCTAAACTTGTTTTCATAAAACATATATAAGTAATCCTCCCTGATCCAGGTCTTCATAATCTATGAAAAATAATTTGTACTTAAATTCAAAATATTTTAACATTTTAATTATTATGAAATACACTACATGATTGAACATCAATTTTGGGAACCATAAAAGAAATTGGATTTAAATACAAAACCAACATACTTATGTGTGTATGTATGCATGTATGTTTGAACTTTTATATTTTTACACCTCAATAAATTCCCACTTTGGTACAACACTTACATACTGTCAGGCCAATTAAATCAATTTAACGTAACGAAAATTTAATTAAATGCAACGTCATCCAAACAAACCCTGATTTTTCTTACCATTTTTTTTTTGTTTTTTTGACCACAATGGAAAATATTGTGCATTTTTTTTTTTTTAAAGTGAGCAAACAAAAAATACAAAAATGTTTTTTCACCGCAGATGTCCACAACAAAGCATCAACATCATCTGCAACAACAACATCAATAGCTGCTGCCGCCGCCGTAGCTGCATCGGTGGCAGCATCAACAGCAGCAGCTGCCTCATCGTTATCTGTAACAGCACCTTCCCATCATCTCTCACATCATCATTCGCATCATCATCACCATCATCCAAATGGAAGTCTACTTGCTGCTGCCAGTATGGTGGGCAGTTTGGGTATGCCTGGCAGTTGTCCGGGCTTACGTGGTGTTTCGAGTGGCATTGCTGGGCTGACCACAGTTGGTGGCGGTGGTGCTGGTAACGGTGGCGGTGGCAGTGGAATTGGTCATGTTCCTGATATTTGTCCCGTCTGTGGTATAAAGCTAACGCCAGAGGAATGGAATTCACACTTTCTAACCGAATTAGATAGGCTATACAAATTGAGTTCGGGTATGGAGCGTACGAATTTACAAGCAACATATATGTTTGCACCACCATGTCCAGCGCAAGAGAATGCCATTAGAACGAGTCATAATCGTTGGGAGGTGGGTGGGCTAATATTTCATATATTCTTCTAATTTAAAACCAAATTTTTTTGTTTTTTTTTTTGTATTTTCAGACATTCCAACGAATACGAAACAATCGCCAAAATCGTTTACGCATCAAAGTGCGTAAACGTAAATATGGCAATGAATTATACTTCATGGAGAATCTCTTCTGCAACTCATGTCCAATTTGCAAGCGAAAATATGCCATTGAAACAGGGAAATTACCACCAGAGGTAAGCAGCACCCACTCCTCATTTCATCATCAACAACAACCTCAACAAAATTACGAATTTTTCCCCAAGGAGGATCCAAAAATGCAAGAAGAAATCGAAACTGTCGATGTGGAGAGCTGCAATGATGATGTGCCCGACTCGGGTTCCGAAATGCAATCACAACATACACAAATCAGTGGCACGACTGTTAGTGGGAGTGGTCATGGTAGTACGACGAATAGCAATAGTAATGGTAGCAATGGTAGTGGTGGAGGCATCATTAGCAATATGCATAATAGCAACAATCAACCGGGAAAATTGGATGGCATCTTGTATAGAACAGCATGTGTGATAAATAAAGAGAGTAACGGTGAAGATGACATCACCACTAATGTTGTTAATACAACAAGCAGCAGCAGTAGCGGTGGAAGTGGTGGTGGAAGCAGTACATGGGGCGAAATGCATGCTACAGCGACACAAGGACATATCAGCGGTAAGTTTGTAAAAATACTTTTTAAGAAGAAGTTAAGTTAAGTTATGTTATTTAAATTTAAAAAGCAATCAGTTAAAATTGAAATATGGAAAACTCCACTAGTGGATCCAAGGAGGGGAAGTGTATAAAACCAGTCATCCCGACAATTACGTCGGCATTGCCACCGTTCGTGCAAAGTAATATTTTTTAAAATATAAAATAATTACTTGTCGATTGTAATCGATCATGCATTTCGCAGTTAAAACAAACTTGTTTATAAACACATATTTATGTTAGTTTATTATGGCAAGATATTTACTTTGTATTCATTTATTAAAAACGAATTGCTTGTTAGTAATATTCACTAGTTGCAATGTAAGTGGCGTATTTTGTAAATTAAGATAACGTTTTGTTCTTATTAAACAAAATTCGTTAAATAATAAAAAAAAAAGCTTGCTGATTGGAACTACAATTAAAATGAGTTTAATATCTTTGACAAGAACTGAATATTGAACCGTTCGTGGGTGGTGCTCGAAACTTAAAGTAGGTCTATAAGAATTATTACTTCGTTTGAGCAAAACAAAACTCTTCAATTAAAAAGCTATAAAGCTAAAAAAATATACATAAGGGAATGTTCCCTATAGTGGATCATGTTTTGTTATTTGGGCATCAATCTTCACCATGAAAATATTTTTCGAAATCTAATACCATTCAAAAGATATTGTAAAAGGCTATGTTTTTGCTTCTTAGAACTTATGGATTTATCAAAAAAAAAAAAAAAAATTGGAAAAAATTTTCGATTTTCTGAAGGGCTGTTTTTGGTCAAAAAATTTGCTGTGCCTTGAAGTGGGTCACTCACAGACATTCAATTCTGGGAAATGTAAAGTTAATGAAGTGAAACGCACATATGATGAATTTTTTGTTCGTTCTTTTGACAGTATAAATTAAAACAAATTTATGTTATTCTTCATGTTCTCTCGATTCTGCATCCAAATCCGAGCCACAATTTTAGCATGTGAATTGTCGCATATTGGCTCTTGAAATGTTATACATATGCAAATGCAGTTGCTCTGATGAATTTATTGTTGATCCCCACTGTTCTGATCCACCTGAATACAGTCAAGAAAAAGCAGTAAAGTTTACAAAATAATCATTGAAAATGTAATACAACTTGAAACCATACAAAAGTGACCCACATTAGAATTTAGAAGCCATCTTGAAATGGCATCACAAAAATTTTTTTACTGCATATTACATGTACTCACCGTTTTTATTGAAGAAAAAATAAGCACGAAATTATCAATGGAAACAATGATGAAAAAACTTTTTCGGACTTTTTTGTCGTTATGTTTGGCACGAGTATAAAGAATGCGTGTTTTTACTTCAAAATCACATAGGAACATAGAAACTTTGCATATATTAAAAATCCTCACGAAAAAAAGTTGTTGTTGTACACCCTTGAAAAGGAACATCGGTTTATTTTATGATGGTTCATAAAATATTTCGACTCTAGCGAATACCGTTCGTTAGCTGGACTATCTTGAGGAAACCTCTAAAAATCGACTTTTGTACGGGAAAATTTTTTGGTGGGCTTCTTTCGTTGCTGATTCCAAGTACTTAAAATTAGCATAAAGATGTTAATTGATAATGCCATGCTGCAGGAAAAATGTGAGTAGGATTGGACAAGGGGGTGTGGCAGCTCCCAAATAACCTGAATATTCGTCATGAGATATCTCAGGAACTAAATGAGTACACTTGGATTAGTGGTTGTGACATATCCCTACAACTTTTTCTAAACTTGTTAACTACTTTTCTTATTTTTTTTTTCCATTTCTGTTTCTACTACAAACTTACTACTGTTTTTATTGAATTTCTAAATAAAAAAACAAATAAACAATAAGCATTGGCCTACGGTGGTCTGCTGGGCGTGCCTTTGCCTTACCATTATAATTACAATTTTCTCTCTTTACATTTTAAATATATGTAAATAATTAAATATTAATATCATATTATAAAATCTCATAAATGGAGTTAATCTATTAATTGCTTTCTATATTCTAAAGCTCTTATAATAAAGTTTATCAAATTTTTCCAATTTTGGTTTTTATCATTTAAAGTTTCATTTAAAGTTTAGTTTTTCAAAATAAATGAGCCTGAATTCTTTTAATATTGGACATGTGCATAGAAAATGCGCAACACCTTCAATTTCTTGTCTGTTATATAGTGAACAAATTTTCACTGCATTTATTTGGAGCCGATTGCAATTTAACATTATTAACTAACTCCTTCCCTTCAAAATCCAAATTAGATCGCTTTGACTTGCTTCGTCTACCATTTAGATTATTCCCGCCTTAATGTCTAGTTTAGAGTAAAGTCTGCTTTGCTTTTTGCGTCCATTCCATTTTGTCTTTCTCTTTCAGTGCTTGCAATAAATCTTTTCTCTTATGTTCCAGTCAAAGTAGTTTATGTTCTCATTCGTCCATTGAATACTGTACTCTGCTCCTAACTTATTTAACTCCTTGAACCAGGCGAGTTGGCCTTGGAGTAGTTTGTTTGTTAGTTGATGCGGCAATCTTTTTCCTTCGTACGCAAATGCAGTTTTCATCAGATATCGCAGATAGGTGTAATTCCAAGCTATATATATAACCCCTTTCTGCATCAGTTTCCAGCATGATAATGTAGTTGGCGTAAAGCTTGGTTTCTCAAAATCTTCTTTCTAAAATGCAATTGCAATTTGCTTACTTCCTCAAATAGCCCAAACCATATGTTTGAATTGCTCTGCAGACAGCTGGAAACAATTTCCATTTGGTCTTAATGCATATGTTAGGTTTCGCAAGAAAGTTAGCCCATGTCACACTCAGACTGTTTTTCGCCAGTACATTCCTCTTTTCGATATGTTTACTAAATACAATTATAAACGTTAGCGTGACTCCTAAATAGCAGTACTCTCAAGTATTTTTTATAGGTGCCCCATTAAAGGACTATTTCTCTAACTTTGATAATTTACCACCCTTTCTGAATGTCATAATTTCAGATTTTGACATGTTTACTCCTATATTCCATATGATACAGTATTCTTCCAAGCTCCAAGGTTATCATCTCGTTTATTGTCTGTATTTCATTTGCCAGTATTACGATGTCATCTGCATACATTAGCAAACGAATGTTTAGTTCTTCTATCCATACGCCTCCTCCGATCTCATCCTGTAGGTCATTTAAATACAGAGAAAACAGTAGCGGCGATAAAAGACATCCTTGCTTCACTCCTGACACAGTATCAAAGCTGTCGGGCAATTCACTACATATCCATATTGCTAACGTTCTTTTGCTGTATACACACTCTTTGAATTCAACCATTTTAGTGGAAATACCTATTTTGTATAACTTATAGATTAAGGCTTTTCGTTGCACTTTATCAAAAGCTGCCTTAAAATCTACGAAAAAAGCATATGTCTTTTTCTTTTTGCTGAAATTCCAGTGCACTATCGACGCCGAATTGTATATAGTACCTGCAGTAGAGTATCCTTTTCTAAACCCTGCTTGACATTCATTTTGTTTTTCTCCTCAAGCAGAAAGTCTTTCATTAACTATTCCCATCATTATTTTACTTACGCAGTTTTTAAAAGAAATTCCCCGATAATTGTTTGACGCTGTTATATCTCCCTTCTTATATATTGGATATAGGATACTTTTTGTGAACGCTTTATCTACAGTACCTGATTCGTACAAAATATTAAATGATTTAGTAATTTCTAACATAAACTCGTCCGGGGCATTTTTTAAAAACTCATACGGGATTCGATCTTCACCTGGTTTCTTTATTCTGTTTTGCTTTTCCCAGCGTAGTTTTCACTTCCGACAAGGTTACTTTTTATCTAAATCTTCACCAATTATAAAACCTTGCGCATACTGGATATCTGCAGAGCTTTGATCAGGATTCAGCAGTTCTACAAAATATGCTTTGAGTTGTGCTGCGGTTATTCCTAGTACCGGTTGTGAGTTTTTATTCCTCATTTCCTTAGCCACTGCCCACCAATTCTTGCTATCTTTTAATGCGCTTATTTTGTGGACCATCCGGCCTTGGCTTCTTCACAGATACGCTTGAAACTTTGATTTTTATTTTTTCCTAGCATTAAAGCATTTATTGTTAAACCATTTATTATGTTTATACTTATATCACTTTTCTTTATTAACACCTGCATGAGCTAAGCTTACTAAGTCGGTCAGATCCTTTATTTGCAGCACTTCGGATTTTTGTTTTATATTCTCTAAACTTTTTAGTAAGTCTGTTCGATAGTTTTTTACGGTATTTTCATTCCACTGTAGTTTAGGCAGCAGATTTAAATTGTTTGAGGTGTTTTGTACAGAGGGTTTCTACTATTTTATATATTCCAGAATAAACAAAATAATGTTTTTTATAATTCGACAAGGACTTAAAATTCTAAAATCTCTCAAGTACAAATAACAACCAACAACACATTATTTCACTAATTTGTACACAAACTATATAGATAATGTACATTCAATCAATTTTTCAATATTCCATATCGACTTTGAGCCAGCCTTTGGCCCTCTGAGCACTGTATGATGGTCATTATTTTGTTATCGGTGATCACGGCTCACAGTGGTCTGGAATTCCGAAAAGCTGGCCATAAGTCGAAAAAATCGTTCTTTTGTAATTATTATTTGTGCTAGGAGGTTTATAGGGTCTGTGATTACAAATCCGATCTCAGTTTAAAAAAAAAACAAAATGGCGGATCCAAAATGGTGGACCATTTGCAAAAAAATATCGAATTTTGACGAAACCAGACATTTGGGGGTTTTTTAAGTCGTTAATTACGAATTCGATCTCAATTAAAAAAAAAACAAAATGGCGGATCCAAAATGGTGGACCATTTCCAAAAAAATATCGAATTTTGACGAAACCAGACATTTGGGGGTTTTTGGAATCTCTGAATACGAATCCGTTCTTAATTTGTAAAAAAAAACAAAATGGCGTATTCAAGGTGGTAGATTTTTAATATACATGCTGATATTGTCAATACGAAAGGAGATAAGAGAGGAGGACGGCTAATACAGCTTATGTAAGCTCAAGGAAATATTAACAGTTATTGGACGCAAAAATCTTTAACCTTCTTTAATTTCTATTATACAAATACTTTTTTGATGTTATAATTGCTGGGACATAGAATAAAGTGCATCTGTACCTTGCATTGAAAAAATTGTGTAAAATCCATTCCGGCAACTTTCGGCAGCTGATATTTTTATATGTTTTACAAAAAGTAATAATTAATAATTTAAAACAAAAAACTCGGCAGGAACTCTTGGGAATTTATTTAAACCCCTTTTTTTCTCAGCCTTGTAAACAACTTACATGATAAAAACACCGGTGAATTCATTACTTATTTATTGTTTTGATTCTAGTTAAATAATGTTTTTATTTAAATATATAAAAAGTACTTACTCTTACAAGTGGATTGCATCTTGTTTCGTTAAAATCGGCAAAACAGTTTCAAAACTAAGCACTTTTTAATAACACACTTTTTCCACATGAAAATTCCACACAAAAGGCAAAAAAACGCTGCTAGGGTTATCACTGCAACTATTTGAAATGTCAGAACCCTCCCAAAAAAAACTTTATTTTTCAACTTATGACCATCTTTTTGGGATTGCAGACCACTGTGCGGCTCCCAGTGATTACAGTTTTTATCAAGTTGACAATTTCATTTTCGTTCTATAGAAAATTTGTATTCTCTATTACTGCAGTAGTATAGCGGGTAAGAAAGGGGAATGCAAAGATAAGAATAAGCAGGTATACCTATAAAATATTGAAAAAATAGTGAGCTGGAACGCGCTGATGTAAGAAAACTGTATTTACAGTCACAATTAAAAATCACACTGATTCAAACATTACTATCTCTTATGTCACCGTTATTGAAAAATCACTGTTTGGCTCATCACTACAACAGTGCTGCAAAAAGATATGAAATAAAATGTTATAATTTTTCTCCCAACTGTCTATTTATTTGTCACCTTCTAAAACTTCTGCTACAATTCTAATTACAGTTAAAAACGTCAGTGAACTGTCATCAACAACTCATCATTTCTACAATGCCGATTCTTGCGGTGATGAACGTGGTGTTGGTGGAGGCGGTGGCAATTGTAACGGTAAAGATGTAATGATGGGTACATGCAATAATGATAGCGATGAAGATGTGATTGTCGATGATGATGATTCTTCAATAAGAATGACAAATATCTGCAGTAAAAAAAGAAAATACGATGAGACGATAGTGAGCAGTAGGTGAGAACTGAAAGCATAACAAAAACAACATTGGAAACGTGAAAGTTAAATATATACAAATTTCCTTCCTTTTTTGCAGAACTTCTGATAATCACTCACCACTTGAAGAACGTCCACGCTCCGAGCCACAAGTCACCAGCACCGAACCAAATATGGAAATCACAAATAATAATAACAATAACTCAAAATATACAGTATTTGAAGATTTACGCGTTAAATCACAGCAGCAACAACTGCAGCAGCAACAGGAACCGGATACGATGGTGCCAGGATTAACGCAATTGGACTCAAAGGTGGGAATAAGTTCGGAAAATAAACCGGACGAAGAAAACAAATGTTTCATTTGTAAGGTAATTTGAGTTTTCTTGAGTTTCTTCTTCGTATTTATCATTTAAATATTTTTGCCTTGTTTTTTTCATTTATTGAGCGTATAATTATTGGGCATGTACGTATGTAATATGGTTTATCAATAATAGCATATGGATAAATTTTTTAATCAGACTATAACTAATAAATGCCTATTTGAATTTTCAAATAAAATTACACTGTGCGACAGAAAATAATCGGGGTCAGAGTATATTTATTGGATAACTGAAGTGCTCCTGAGTACTGTGCGTTTTGGCCTAAACGTCAAATTTTTCGAGAATGTTCGTGTTCAGAATGTATTAACCCATTAGCTTCTTCCTTTGTGGTTTTTTTGCCCTTTTTTTTAGAAATATTGCATTTTTACCCCCTTAAGAGAGTTCACAAAAAGTTAATGTGTTCTAAAAAATGTTACTCATAAAATTTTACTATAAGTTACTGGACATCAGAAGCTTGTAAACTTGGTTTTACAATTTCCACGAGCAAAAATTAAACAAGTGAGATGAGAAAGAAATAAAATGTAAGAAAAATAAACATTTGAAAAATTCAACGTATTCAATTTTACAGAATTTTTTTAAATACTTTAGATTTTCAGTTCGCTTGCAGCTTTTCATTTGTGGTAATTCTAGTATGGAAACCAAAACGCGTTTCGTGTGTAACTATCTTTGAATCGAGTAAAAATGTTTTTCAAATCATTCATTGTTTGATGGCTTTATTAAGTTTGTGGCAGTGCATTTTGCGTTAAATTATTTTCTTTATTCTACGAAATTTTGGCAGGAATGTCGACAAATTTAAATGGACATCGTATTCTTCTTATATACGTACACTGGTTGGCGTCTCCATTCTTACCGATCGTCCAGAAATTTTAAATGAAATATTGTAATATTATTCCCAATCGTCTTCTAACATTGAATTTTCAGAAACTAAAACAATACCACCAACTTAGCGAACTTTTGTTAGTCCCTCTGTATTTTTTAACTACTGGCAATGTGATAAGATTTTCATGTTTACAATCTCACAGCGACACTATGGAAACCATGTAATCTAGTGGGAAAAAATTCGTTTGTAAATTTAGTAAATTTTGCTAGATTTCTCATACAGGGTGCTTGAAAAATCATCCGTACAATTTATGTAGAAATATTTCTTTTAATTAATGACTTTAAAATCATATCAATCAATAGTTTTAGGAGTAACTAGCACTTAAGTTTCCAAATCTTATGAAATCCATTGTATGAAATTTATACAATATTTGAAAATTGTTTATCTCTTCAAGACAGGTATAAAGGATTTCTCGACAGATTCTTTCTTTCGTGGACGAAATTTATATTTTCATCAGAGTTGTGCAAATGTTATGAGTAGTTATCGTTTAAACAAAGATTTACAGCAACAACAACAAATCCAACAACAACAACAGCAACAGGAATCACAAAAATCACCACAAAATTCTACGAGCTCAAATTAAGTTGAGCGCAATTTAAGAATTTATTAAAAAATAATTAAAAAATTAATTAAATAAATGAAAATTTTAGGCATTTCAAATGAGAACTGTAGTTTTTAGCTAAAATGTAAAATTTAAGTGTAATGTGTAAAGTTTACGTGTTTTTATTTATTATCAAATATTACGTATTAATTAAAATTTAGTAATTGTTGCATTTATTTTCTTTTAAATTTATTCTAGTTAATTTGTTTTTTTTTTTATTTCTTTTTATAATTAATTTTAATGTTAATAATAATTCTAATGAAATTTAATTTATTTAAAATATGCAAAATAAATTTTTCTTTCTTACTTTAGTAAATTTCTTATTAAATTCAATTAATTTGTAATAATTGTGTGCTATAATTGTTAAATATAAATATTTAAATATATATATTTAAGAAAAATATATATATAAAATTAAATTAAAATAAAAGAAAATACTAACACAATGACAAATCTATTGTTTGTTTTTTTGCTTTTTATTTTTAATACATGAAAAAATCTAAACTGAATAAATGATTAGGCAGTAATTATTTTCAGAATTAAAAACTGGTCGACATTAACTTGTTATGCAAATTATATTTTTTAAACAAAAACAGAAATTCACACATCAATTAAATGGTTATAATAGTAACTTTAAGAAAAATAAAATCTTTATTTGGTTGGTGCGTATGCGGAAGATCGCAACTTTGAATTAACTCCAGCCATTAAACGTTGCACATCACTTCGGGACATTTGGGATGGCACAGTAGTCCACTTTTTCTGCAGCTGTTTCTCATTTTTGACCACTAGCTTCGTTTTTAGCAATTTTCTTTTCATTATAGCCCAATATTTTTCAATCGGCCGAAGTTCTGGGCAATTTGGGGGATTGGCATCTTTTGGAACAATTTGTACCCCTTTCTCTTTATACCACGTCATTGCCGTTGTGCCGTAATGGCAATTTGCTAAATCTGGCCAGAAGAGGACAGGAGCCTTGTGAAGACGTACCATTGGCAGTAGACGTTTTTGTAAGCACTCTTCTACGTAAATTTAGTAGTGACAAAAACTGCACCCTTTATACCGCAATGGCAAATTGCTTGCTAAACCAAATATTTCTTAGCAAACTTGTCCACTTTCTTTGGCTTAAATTTAGGCGCAACATCACCTCTCTTTTTTGAAGTGTAAAATAGTTGACCAGGAAGCTGGTTAAAATCTGTTTTGACATACGTTTCGTCGTCCATAATCATGCAATCAAAATTATGTACAATTTTGTCGTACAGCTTTCGTGCACGAGTTTTTGCTGTTGCATTTTTTTTTGTCATTCCGGTTCGGGGCTAGCAGAACTTTATACGTCTTAAGTTCTTTTACTCTGCGTACTTTTTGAACATATTCGGGTGACATATGGACTTTTTTAGCAACATCTCTGATGGAAAGGCCTGGATTTCTTTGAAACAAGTTTTTCACTTTCTTCGCTTTTTCCTCCGAGATGAACCCCTTCTTTCGCCCACTTCCAGTTTTTCTTTCGGTAGTTAGTCGTTCATTAAGTTTTTAAGCACTAAAGTTACCGTAGATTTTGGAATTTTTAAACTTTTTGCAATGTCTTTATGTGGCATATGTGGAAAATCTTGATTTTTGTGCACAATTATATCGCGCGTGCTCGACTTCGATGAACTCATTTTGCATAAGGTAAAAATATCAAAAAAAAATTATGATGCAGAAATGTGAAACGGAAAATTCTCTACGAATTAATAATAGTAATATTTGCTGTAACTGTCTTATTTGAATTAATACAACATGTTTACTGCGACCAGTTTTTTTCGTATACATACCTTATTTGATAACAGCTTAATCTAAATCAGAGTGTAACGCCTAAATTTTCTATCAAAACCACTCATGTCATCTTTTATGGAACTAACTAACGATTTGTATATATTCGACATTGCGCAACAAGAGTCAGAGTGAGAGAGTTATACCCTACACACTCTGTGTACAGGGTATACTGGTTTTGATCGAGTAACGACTGTCGTAGGTATGAACGAAATAAAGAATAAGTTTTTTGGAAAGTTATCTGATGACTTGGGAGACGTGAGACACGAAAAAAAGCTTTTTTGGGATTTTTCATTTTTTGAGGTTAGGGACGACACGTAACATTTCCCGTGCAAAATCATGTTAGATTCATGTTTATCAACTGAAATTAAACAAAAATAGGCTTTTCTCGTCGTTTTATGATGACTTTGATAAGCGTGAGACCCGAAAAACAGTATTTTTGGACATTTTTTGAAGTTTGGGACAACACGTAACATTTCCCGTACAAATTAATATTAGATTCATATTCAGCGAAAAAAAATACGAAAAAGGCTTTATCTGTTTTTTATGATGACTTGGGTAAACGTACGCTTCATGAAACTATTCTTTCAAGGTGAGGTGGTTGACTTGCAGCCGCCATATTGGTCCGCCATCATGCCAAATCTAAATGGTTGCATTCGAAACTAGAGATAATAAGCTTTCATTTGAGCCCAAACATGACCTAAAATACCTTAGCCAATGGGTGGAGGGGGGCCTCCCGTTGACAGAGAATGTCCCATATATATATATATATGTACATATAATCAGGGCACATAGCGGAGTCGATTTAGCCATGTCCGTCTGTCTGTCTGTCTACCTGTGTACATGAGTGCAAGTTGAGTAAAAGTTGAGCAATTTGAACCAAACGTGGTACAAACATTTCTTATTATTAGGCAGAGATAAAGTTCTGAAATGGGGGAAATCAGTCTAGTGGGCGTTCTACCTCCCATATGAATTAAATTTTCAAAACAAATATCAAAGGAAATTGTAAATAAGAACAATCAAAATTCGGTGAAAATTATCAATATTGGACAACAGCCACGCCTATCTCCCCTACAAATGAAATCTTCAAAGAATAATATCAAAGAAAATGTTGATATTTGGGAGTCAAATTAAGAAGTAAAGTATTTCATACAAAAACTATGAAAATTGTTCTAGTGAGCATGGTACTTCACATAGAAATAAATTCAGATTATTTTTAATTAATTTATTTCAGAACAACTGGGGCACCTATATGGTGAGCTTATTCGTGTATGCTGACTTCATTACTGCCAGGCGTTATTAAAAATTAGATCAAATTTTTGATATACATATATGCATACTAAAATTCTAGGCCAAAAACCCCGAAACACATGGATCATATTTTAACCATTTATTGAATTGATGTCCGTAGAATTCAATCGAATATCCATCGTTTCGTTAGGAATACATTTATTGAATGCAAACTATTTCAAGGTATTGGTCAAAAATGGGATTTTTTCTTAAATTTCTTTGACTTTTCCAGTTTCAAATCAATTTTAAATGAACTTATTTCCCAACAAAAGTAACTGACGCAAAATTCATTCATGATTCTGCAAATTTCAATTTAAAATCTGAATTCTTTCAACTTCTGCTTCTTTTTACAAATTCCAACAAATGTCTTCTAATAGCAAATCTAGTTTCCTTACACTGTATGTACCAATATTCGAGCCAAGGCGTTACTTGACGTAAGCGCTGCCCATGTTCATCAGATTCGAGTGGTAAATTTTTCTGCATGGCAATGCAAAAAATTATTTTTCATTGCCCTTGTAATATTGGTACGGTGGAAAGCGGTAAACATTTCATGAAAATGTCGAATGTAGTCATTACTTGAGTAATCGGTAGGTTAAATTTAACAATACTATATGTCAATACAGCGTCATTTTTATATTCACAATAAAAAATGGAAAAGTGCAAAAAATCTGACGTTTGGTAATATTTTAATTTTTCAACTAAAAAAACAAACATTTCTTATAAAGTGTGTAACAAAAACGTACATAGACTTTAATAACATATCAAACATATATACATTCTGTCAAATAAGTACCCGGAAATTCTCATTTTAAATTTTCCCTCTGAGAATATTTCAAAAAAAATTTTTTTCCCAGGTTGGCACAACTGTCAACCACTATTCTGTGAATTTTTATTGCTATGTGTCATTTAGTTTGGTTACGGCGTCATTAAGAACAAGTCAACCTTTTGTGTGCGTTGCGATTTCGGTTTCGGCTCATTTTTGGCGCGCCATTCCGATGATTGTTGACTTGTTTGCATGTCGTACTCGAAAACCCATGTCTCGTCACCAGTTATGATGCGTTCGATGAACGTTGGATCGGAATTTACGCGTTCAAGCATGTCTTCAGCCACCTTACTGCGATTCTCTTTTTGAAGAAAATTCAGATCTTTTGGCACCAATCGCGCTGAGACTTTCCGCATACCCAAAACATCAACCAAGATATGACGATTTTCGAATTCGAATTTCGTTTGAAACACAAAATTTCGCACAAACTCTTTGTTCGATATTTTTATCCATAGTAAAAATCGCAACGCACACAAAAGGTTGACTTGTTCTTAATGACGCCGTAACCAAACTAAATGACACATAGCAATAAAAATTCACAGAATAGTGGTTGACAGTTGTGCCAACCTGGGAAAAAAATTGTTTTGAAATATTCTCAGAGGGAAAATTTAAAATGAGAATTTCCGGGTACTTATTTGACAGAATGTATGTATAATTAAAGAAACGTTCACCTCTTTGAGAACATGGCCACTTATCCAATCGGTTTCTAAACCAAAATGTATTGAGAAATCATTCACAAATGCTTTGGTAAAGATGATTTTTCGGGTCTACTCGCGACTCGAGTACTACTCGACTAATATTAAAAAATACTCGAATTACTCAAGTAAAAAAGTTTACTCGAGTCCCCTCATTAACATAATCTCATGCCACAAGCACTTGAAGATGCCCTCAGTTATCTTCAAGTTTTGTTATCGTTAATCAAACTATGAATGTCTGGCTCATTAAGTATTCCTGTGATATAACTGTGAAACGAAATTAAGTTTCAAAACTTAGAATCAGGGACATAACAGTTATAACCAATATTAAAAAAATCACTAAATAATTATTAAATTTTATTTTTTTTTTTAATTTGTTGCGAATAATTGCTTTAAATGACCGATACTGTTTTGGTCTTTCAAATAATAAAGAAGAAAGTATTTTTTTGGTTATTCATAACCAATATTAACAAGAAAATATTTTTTTGGTTATTCATAACCAATATTAATAAGAATTTTTTGGTTTTTGGGTAGGTTGGTGTGAACAATCGCTCATAACTTTGCTAATTTTTATTCGATTTACAACTTTTGTACTTAGTTTGAAAGGGACAATGCTTTTCGACCATGTATTGTTTATTTTCATGGATTGAAAACTGAAGAGACTGCAACTGAAAGTATTTGCGATTTTTAAATTTTTTCGGCTTTGACGATGTTTTTACGATATTATTCGATCTTGGAGATTTTTTGCAACAATATACTTTCAAGGAGACTGAGATCATTGGATCCACTCCATCAGAAGTCATTTGCTTTTATACTTATAAATAACACAAAATTACTAAATGCATAGATTGTAAGCTTCGTTGGAAATAACAAAAAAAAAAGTTTTCACTCAAAGAGCACTCTACACTGTACTGAATAATTATAAATAATAAAATGTTCCTCAAATCTTAAAATGCACAGGTCTCCATAAAAGTGCAAGATTACTGTCAAACAGAGTAGCCAATAATGTTGTTGGTCACATATTGAAAAATATAATAATGCACAAAAAAATAGTTTAGATTTCTTCGGAAACGGGGATCAATTAGCAGCTCAGTATTTATGAGTTGTGGTTCCCTCTTCAAAATGCAGTCATGAATAGCGAGTGATCCTTCCGTTTCCAAGCGCTGCAAGTCCACTTTTAAACTGAACCATATTTTATAGAAGTCGCCCATGAAAAGTTGTTCTTATAGCTTCAAAGTAGATTCATACACTGGCTTCAACGATGTAACAAGAATATTAATTTTTGTCTTTGAAATGTTCCAAACAAGAGTCTTTGAAATGCTGGAACGTTTGTAACATTAAAAAAGTAGAATTCCAACGGGTTGGCACATCTAGTCCAGGTCTTCCTAAATTCAACAGTTGTAATGTTCTCCCAACAAAAAGTTGCAAAAGTTTTTATATGAATTTTAAATTATGTTCTTCAACTTACTTCCATTGCTGTATTCTCAAAGCCTTAATGACATGGCGAACTTTCCGTAGTATTTCGGCTCTGTCGTCATCAGAAAGAAAGTTTCTAACAGCAAGTTGTAGTGTGTGAACTGCGCATCTGACTGAAAATGTATTACGATGCTCTTCAGCATACATACTACTAAACATTTCTACTTCGCAATTATTCGCCACAACTTCTTCATCCTCATCATCAGTTTGATCCAAAAAGTCTACAGACTTCAACATATTTCTGCCATTATCAGTTGTAATTGAGTATATCTGGTTTTTTGAAATTCCAAAGTCATTCAGCACTTGTTTCAATTCTGTTTTTAGGTTGTCTGCAGTTTGCGAACTTGAAACTTATTTCATGAACAAAGTGTATATTTTAATTTGCCCTTTCTCAATAATTTGTACATTTATTCCCAAAACCGATCTATTATGACGAGTGGCACTATCCATTTTCAAAGATATCAGCTTTCTCTTAAGCTTTTGGGATATTTCATTTTTAATTGCCACATATTTTTCTTGAACAATTGCAATAATGTTTTTAGATCTTATTGGATCCATTTGAAGGCCTTGTCAGTAAGTTCTTTGAAAGCTTCGCTGTCGAAAGATTAAGAACTATCACTAAGATCACTGATGAGGAATTGTGGCGGATTCCGAAACGGCCGTCTGATTTGCCCGTCTCTATATACATTGTTGTTGTGATGACTACATTTGTTCATTAACCTGTTTATATATAACTTCAAATAACGAAATTGACATGAACTTAAGTCATGACTTTGAAAATTAACCTCTAGATTTAATTTTCATAGTCTCCTTGAAAATGCGAGTGGTTGAGAGTTATCTGTGACAATTTTGAGGCACGCATCCATCACTTTTTTTTTTTGAATATTTCACTGTGAATTTAGTTGCTAAGTCATAGTCATTTCTTTCCGAATCGCTTCCCTCTTGTTCCTGTTGGTATAGGTCAGCATGTTCAGACACCAAATGCCTTTTTAAATTTGTTATATGGTTACCAGCAAATTTCTTCAGACAACTTTTGCAAATTGATTCATTTGTTGCTTCATTAATATCAAAAAATTCCCGAACAAAAATATTTCGCTTTCTTCCCATCGTATTTTTTTTTAATCACATGTAAATTACAGTAGAAAACACACGTGAATGAATGAAAATTAGATTATCTTTGCAAAGATATGTGGATCAAGATAGCAGATTCTAATAAAAACATTACTAATAAATAAGCGAAGTATTTTTTAATTTTTTCAGCTTATATTAGGACCACATTCATAATTTGTTAAACGTGTTTTTAATAGACAAATATACGCTATTTAACAAAATATTATTGATTTCAAAACAAAGAATCTAAAACATCATACGAAATATAGATGGGAGAAATGACAAAAAAGTAAACGAAATAAAACGAGCAAAAAATACAACACTTGTGTTTTTTGTGTAAATTAGATATTTTTAAAATTTAATTTAATTATATGAATATTTAACCCATTTTGGCCAGCCCGGTGATTCTAGTCACCACTTTTAGTAAACACATACCATGCACATATGTGCTTGAAGTAGGTAGTACATTTCAAAAAATTACGATGGTGGTTTCAGTCATCAATGGGCAAGGAGAAATGAATTCATGGAAATCAGTTCCATTGATCATTCGATTTTGCTTCAGGAACTGTTCGTAAAAGCAGATGGTGCTCACTTATCTGAGATGAAGCAAAACGGTGAATTTCTCTGCATTGTTCGATTCGATTGTTGGCTGCAACAAGTTCTTTTAATTTGACGGAAAGATAACGCTGAAGTCACAGTCCTAACAAACCACGGAACTTTTTGGCTAAGCGAAATGGTACGATCGCACGAAACAAAAGCAGGCCACCACCAAAATTCTTCAAGCCATTGCGGACTTTAATGCGCATATGGGTGGCGTTGAGTTACACGAATTACTGCATTGATGTGCGGTACTGATACCACTTCTTATTATTATATAAATAGTAAACGTTTTTATACTATAATGGGAAAAAATCGTTTATTGGCAAAACTTTTTTTTTAATCAAACCGTCGTCGAGCAAAGAGTTAATCTTTTTGCCCACTGGTGACTGAAATCACCAGTCCATATCTCGGGAACCGCTTATTCCATTTTGATAAAGTTTTTGATCAAAATAGACATTCCCTAATTTTCATTGAAATCAGTCCACTAGAACTGGTAGATGGCCACAATGGGTTAAAAATGTATGTCTATTCTGTGTCTCGAGGAAAAATCTCTTTCATTTTTTAAATTATGGCAATTTGCCCCGAGATTGGATAAATATAAAATATCAATCCTAGCTTAAAATCACGTTTTAAAGTCAGCACTAGGCACATAAGCTTTAATTGATATGAAGAATAACCTAGCTACGCTGTTAACAAAATTGCAGCTGTTGAGCGATGAAGTGACAGGGTTGCATTTAACAATTGAATATAAATTTAGCGCAATTTAATTTATATTATTATTGTTATCATAATATATACTTAATGAACAATTTATAAAGAATGTATGCGAAAACGAACGTTTGTATAATATTCAAAGATAAAAATAATAAAAAGCGCCAACAGATTGTCGTCAGACGCTGCGATTCTATTCAGCAACGCGAATTACGCAGCATTTTTATTATGACAGCGTTTTTACGCCGCGTAAAATCATCGATACGCCGCAATTCTGTTTATAGCTATAAAGCCTTAAAGTTTTTTAGTTATAAATAAATGACTGAAATGTGATTTCTTTATTCGTGAAAGAAATATTATTAGTATTATTTGTTGTAAAGCTAATCTATTTTTAGTTTTCCAAATTTTGCATTATCTTCACGGTGAAAGGTCAGAAGGAAATCTACAATTCATTTAGATTCTTAACCGCAGATTGATTCTTTCAACTGCTGTTGTACATATACTAACTAAAGAGATAAAGAATCAACAATAAAAATTTCTATCTGCGCATGAAAATAATTTATGCTCAAATTATAATGAAAGCAAAAAATTTCTGAATTATGGAAATAATACTTAAAAAAAATCAACCGTTCCCTAATTTTCCACTCAAAACAGCTCCAATTTCAAGCTCGATTTAAACTAAAACTCTGATGTGGAACAGAAAAACTGAGAACAAAAAAATCTGTTTTTCAGTGTAAATAAAAAATCACATAAACATAGATCAGAACTCTAACCATCAGTTTTTCTATGAAATTTTGGTACATTTACAAAACAGAATAACTCTAAAGATTAGTTTTATTATTATTATTTATTTAATTCAAATTTTTTCATTCATCATATTTTGCGATTGACATATTTGTCATTTGATCCGATTTGTTCCAATAATTTTGGCTGGCATTTTTTAAACGATTTTTTTTTATTTTTTTTTTTTTTGGAGTCATAAAAGAACTATAAATGATGTTATTAATGTGTCATGAATGCGGCCAGGCTAATTTTTAAGTTCATCCAGGAAAGAGTTATAATTCACTCAAATCGGAGTCTTTTCTGAGTTATATTTACGTCTCATTAAGAGTTTTTTTAGCACAATTATAAGCAAATTGTTCCTCAATATGGATCTAACAGATTTTTTTAGGATCCTTTGGGTTTGCTCGAACATGTTTGGTAATATGCATTGAGAGAAGAATGAGTGAGTGAGTGAGTGAAATGTATTTGCTTTAGTCAGTAACAATTACGTTGTATTGTTGTTGTTGTGTAATTACGAGTAAATCTATATTTTTCAACTCAATTCGAAAAGTTTTCCTTCTTGAATTGTATCGAATTTCTGTACAGCTATTTTCTGTTTTGAAATTTCTGTATATTTTCTTCTATATTTGCTTCACTTCGGTGGACTTAAGGTATGGAAGTCAAATGTATAAAGACAGTACTAAAAAACCATTAAAAAATTACAAGTTTTTCCTAAACAATGCCTTTTTACTTCCTACTCGCCTAAATTGGTTAACAATTTGGCGTCAAATTAGTTCTTAACAGAGTCCGTTGGAAAAGTATTGGAGAGGTCCCTGTGCCATAGTAGCAATAGTACTTATATTTTTTTCAAATAAACTCAGATTAGAATAATGTTCAGACTTAATGAAATGTCCTGATAGTGAGAAAGACACAACCGTACATAAGGGAAATAAAAGTAAAGGGTGTTGTTTTTAGAAGTGTGGTTTTCAATCTGGCAATACCTTTTTCGCAGTTGGTCTTTTTGACAGCTGTCACTTGATTTATGCTCAGTTTGGTTTGCCATTTCATAATGAATAGACTTACTCCTGAACAACGTTTGCAAATCGTGCAAATTTATTACCAAAATAATGGTTCGGTTCGCACGACGCATCGCGCGCTGCGTCCAATATTCGGTCGACATAGTCGCCCAGCAGAGTCGGTAATTCGAGCAACCATGGATCGGTTTCGCACCACGTTTATTCTAGTGAATAATGCGCATCCTGAGAGACGCCGTACTGTGCGCACCGAAGACGCTATTGCTGCTATGGAGCAGAGTATTGAAGAAGATCCAAATGAGTCCATCCGCCATCGCGCGCAACAATTGGAGCTGTGCCCATCCACTTTATGGAAGAATCTTGGTTTCCGGGCTTACAAAATCTAACTCGTGCACGAATTGAAGCCGAACGACCATCAAGCGCGTCGCACGTTTGGTGAATGGGCTCAAAACGAGATGGCCACCGATCCCAATTTTCACAAGAAAATTTTGTTCAGCGATGAAGCTCACTTTTGGTTGAATGGGAACGTTAATAAGCAAAATTGTCGCATTTGGAGGGATGATAATTCACAAGCCATTATTCAGACGCCGTTACATCCTCAAAAAGTCACTGTTTGGTGTGCTCTATGGCCAGAGGGAATCATTGGTCCATATTTCTTCAAAGATGAAGCCAGCCATAGTGTTACAGTCAATGGGAACGCTATAGAGCCATGATTAATGACTTTTTCGTGCCTGCATTGGAGGATGTTGATGTGGGCGACCTTTGGTTGCAACAAGACGGCGCTACATGCCATACAGCCAACGAAACAATCAATTTATTGCAGAAAACTTTTGGTGAGCGCACTATATCGCGTCGTGGGCCTGTGGCGTGGCCTCTAAGATCATGCGATTTAACACCGCTGGACTATTTTTTGTGGGGTTATGTGAAGTCGCTTGTCTACGCAGATACGCCCGAGACGATTGACGATTTTGAAAGAATATTCGGCTTGTTATTACTGACATACGGCCCCAATTGCTGCAAAAAGTGGTCGAGAATTGAGCCTCTCGGCTGGAATTTATTCGGAATTTATTATCTTTTATAATAAAGCTAAATTCTTGGCCATAACATTAAATTATAAGCGTTTTATTTCTTCTTGAAAACCACACTTCTAAAAAAACACCCTTTACAACAAAAATATGTGTATAAAACAGGGTTGGCAGTTTTTCAGTATATCTATGCAGTGAGTATATTTGTCCTGAAATCTTAAAATCCAACTTATCCAACCTTTTCTTTCGCGTCAAACAAGAAGGCATATTCTAATATAGAGGAAATAAAGCCAGGGGCTCCTCAGGGTGGCATACTGGGTCCAAAGTTGTATTTGTTATTTGCATGCGATTTACCCAATACACAGAGCTGCGTTACAGCCACCTACGCAGATGACAAGGCTTTCTTAGCTGTTGCCAAAATAAAAATCGAGTCAACGTCACCAAAATTAGGTGGAACGAACAGATTAAGAAAAAAAGGAATTAACTTGACTTAAAATTAAAAAACATGCAATATTTAAAGCGCAAACGATCTGCTATATCCTCACAAAATAAATTATTAATTTACAAACAAATTTTGAAGCCTGTGTGCAACTGTAGATCACAACCCCCCAGGGGGGGTTGTGCAACATATGTAAAATTCAACAATTCCAAAAAAAAGTGCTACAGCATGCTTTTAATATGCCATGGTTCGTGCGAAACAGACAAACCAGTTATGTAACCACGTCAATGAAGAAGCTTCAGTTCTCATCAACTCAACTGGATGGAAACGAAGACTCAAACGAAAAAAACATTAGATCTAATTTAACAATCTGGTTCTACTTATACATATTCAATAGATACATTTTAGTCGATTATAATTAAAAAATAAATTGTTCGATAGCTTTGTTTGTATATTTAAAGAAATAATATAATATAAAAAGTCAATCTTGCAATTCTGGGTTACAATGAAATATTAACACTTAATTTTCATAGTATTTAAAATTAATAAACTCAGATATTTAAAAGCTTTAAAAAGTTTTTGCCTATCACAAACTATTGAATTGCCGGTATAAGAAAAAAGCTTTTTACAGTGTACGGATTATTTCCAATTTCTTGATGAAATATTAGCAGAACAAAACTTGAAAAATGCTTGTAAACCCAACAAGCAACTCAATTAAAATTATAATAATATAAATACGAGTTCGCTTATGAATAGTTTAGAAAGTATAGCGAAACAGAAATAACAATAGATTGAAAGGGCAACTATGCCCTTAAGATAATTAGGATAACATAATTTAGACAGTCATTTCAGAATCGTTAAAATATCCACTTGTTCTATATTTTATCGACATACTTTATTTTACTTTTATAAGAAATACATTTTTTAAACAATTTTGAGATTTTGAGTTAGGAAATGCGTCTTGTAAAATAGTATTGAATTGTGAGAGAAAAGGTATTTTTTTGCCTGAAAAGTACTTAAATAATAAACTACCAAGAGCAGCTATTTTTAATGTATTTTATTCAGTGTTGGATGCGGTATCGTACCGCAGTCAAGCTTTTACGTTTATTTATATCATTGAAAAAAAAATATTTTTGTTTTTACCCATAAATAAAAAGGTACTGAAAAGGTCACCGTCGTGCTTCGGTATTTTTTAAGCTAAAAGGTACTGGAAAAAGTACAAAGTACCTAAATTCCCAATACTGGTTAGCACTACAACCGATGAGCCGAATCACGCGGGATGACGCCGACGCCAGTTTGTAAGGCCGAGTGTAGTCAGGTCCCCTTGTGTCTGGCCTTTCCAACGGAGATTCAGTCGTCCTCTTCTGCGAGTTCTACCACCGTGGCTCGAATAGAACATCTTCCTAGCTGGAGCGTTTCTTTCATTCCTTCAACATGCCCTAGCAAGGCGCAGAACTTTTATACGCTTGACTACGTCAATTTCGGTGTACAGCTCATACAGCTTATAGTTCCATTTTATTCGACACACGTCGTCCACACATATTCGGCCATAGATCTTTCGGAGTATCTTCCTCGCGAACATAACATAATAGCCTCTCATAGCCCCATTGGTGATTAGTGCTCACGTATCAGTAGCAGTGGTGGCCACCTATACTCTTTCCATGGAAATAAGCTCTGTACGTGTGAAATTTCTTATGCTCATTTGCCTGCATGCAAGTCTTTGGCCTACGCTGATCTAAAGCCTGGCATTTTTGTTGTTGTTGATATTGGATACTAAGCAGACGAAATGTATGAAACCGCGTTTGGTATCAAATGGCGCGGAGAGATCTGTCCCAATTTCACTGGGTTGGTCGTGTCGGTTATTGTCATTTTGCGAAGACGAATGAGGTTTACAGGCATACCAAAACCATGCATTGGGGCGTACAAATGATTCCTTATTGTGGTACCAAAAGCGGTTTTATAAGAAAAATTACTGTAATTTTAAAATTATTTATTAAAAATAGATTTTAATAAAAAAAAGTGGCTATGAGTATCTAGAGGCTATTTGTATTACAGCGAGCTACCCCTTTGCAACAACAAATAATGATATTTAATCTAATTGTTTACTGGGCTACATTTTATGAGTGGAAAATTTTTTCGCAACTGATATGAAAATCAATTTAACAGCAAGTATGTACAACAACACATAAATAAAATTAACAACACAACACAGTATTCACTCTGAGAGCTATTTTTAATCGTCAGAGATAAACAACATGTGAGTAAAATGTGCTGCTCCCCAAAACTTTACTACCCAGTTGAACTTTGGATGATCGTAAGAGTAATCATTGAGCGCTCCAAAGCGAGCAATCGATTACTCCCTATTGCTTAAGAGCTCTTGCATGTCCTAGGGCATGAAGTACTCGTTTTAGCCTCCAAAAGGAGTAATAAAGGAGGATACGATTACGAGCATGAGCTCACTTGCATCTCATAGAAAAACAAAACTCCGAAATAGTTTCTTACAAAATTCATGACGCCATAGACGGAATAGTTGTCTAAAACGCTAGTAAGCACTTGTGTGCCAAGGTTCAAATCCCACATTTTTTTTTTTTTTTTTAATTATTTTGGTTCATTATTTTTTATTTTTTTTTATTTACTATTATCGTTTTATAATTTTTATTATTTTCTTGAGTTGCCTTTTTCCAGGCTCGAATCTGTGGTCGAAAAATTCGCATCGCGAATATTAAACGACGCGCTTACCAACTGAGCCACACAAGCAAATTTATTGTCATTGAATTTTGTTACTGATTTTTAGCTCTTTGATGCACTCGATTTTAAAGAAAATAAAAACACCAGTTGCACAGACATTTGTTTGGTTTATATCATTACCAGCAGAAACTGTAAATAAAATATTAAACTGTGTGACTATAAGTTATTTCAACTTTTCGGGGTGGGTTAAAATATATCAAAGAAATATGTCAAAAGTTAACCCTAAAGAGTTAACTGAGCAAGAGAGAGTCAGATATACAAATTTGAACTACTCAATCAGGCTGTCTTTGTTTATCATTATTTCTACAAATAGACCATATGAAGTTATGAAATTGTGTTAGATAAATTCAAAAATTTTGTTACTGTATTGAAGTTGCTCGTTTATCTCTCCTTTTGGAGTAATGAAATTATTAATCGTGAGGAGTACTCACTGTTTGTGCAACTGGGTAGCTTCTAAGATACTCAATAACAAACAATTAATAGTGTAGATGCATACACACATACATATGTATCTATATCTCCATTGTACCACTACTAAAGAGCAGTTCAAGTTGAATGCTAAATCAACCCAGCCGGAAAAGGTAAATGAATTCTAAAACTGCGTTATTTTTGGAAAAAAAAAAGACGTGTACTGTCTTTACTTCTGTTATCATTTAATGCAAATTTTTTGACATATTCTGGTCTAGTGGAAATGCCCTAAACTTTCATCTCTGGGGTCCTGCGTTTGGATGGCCTTTAGAAATTAAAAAATGCAGTTTTATTTTCGTTTTTGACATGCTAAAAAAAATTGTTTTAGGTTTATTTTTTGTATTTAGAAAAAAAACATTTTTTGTTTTATTTATTTACATTTACATTTACAAATAGTTTAACTTTTATAGACTGCATAAGTAGAATTAAAAAAAAAATGTTCAAAACAAATTGAAGATTAAAAAGAAAAGGTTGTTTTAACTAAATTATTTCTAAAGGACTTCCTGGAAAAATCGAATTAGTTACTCTTATACAACAATTCATGGTTTTTTTCAGAGCGAAGGATGATGTACAATGAGATTCTCACAAATGAAAGATAGCACGGAGGTAACGAGAGGGCAATTGAAAATGCAGCACGGCCACTAAAGGGGGCAATGAATTTTATAATGAACAAAAATTTTACGCCTTTACTCTAAGGACTGTATCCCAAATAGAGAACACCTGGCTCAATAGGGTGGGCGAGGAATGTTCCAATTTAGCTGGTGAAATATAAATCTTGTAAAACTTCTATGTACTTTTTCAATTCTAGAAGAGTGAAACAAGCAGTGTGGCGCATTATCGTGATGACAAAACACGAAATGAAAAAGCAGTTTTTTCCTGGTTTCGGAAAAGTTTTAAAACTTATGGTAGCAACTTTCTCTAACTTAGCAGTTACTGTCTGATCAGTTTTCAGAGGAAGAGTTACAAATTTTATAAATGAACTGCTGTTAATCCTGAAAACTGGATTAATTAAACAAGTTTTTGTTTTTGTATGCAACGAAATAGTTCTAAATAAATTGTTGATATTCTTTTAGGCGAGGTATTCGGTGGTTGTATCTCACTGTTTTTTCCCAATTATAAATTGCAAATATAAATTTTCTCAAATATAAAAATACAATTGTTTGCTCTTAAGGTAATTTTTAGTTTCCCTTATTTGAGTATATACAGGGTGACAATTGTAAAGTGACGCAAGTTTAATACTCTGCAGCAAGTTTTGCCATTTACCGTTACTTTAATTTAAAAAGCAAATTCATTCATCATTGGTTTTGCTTTTAATTTCATTTGAATTCTTGTTATTACATTTTGAAATTTCCATAAAAATGGACAAGGAAAATATTCGTCGTGAAATTATGAAATTTCATTTGGTAAATTATAGTAGCCGTCAAATTGCAAAGGCTTTAAATTTGTCAAGTCGTACGGTAGACCGAGCTATTATTCGATATAATGAAACTGGGGGTTTTGGAGATAGACCGGGGAAAATTTTCAACAGTTGCCACTACTGGTTTAACAGAAAAAATTCTTAAACGAATCAAGCGAAATCCAAGGCGCTCAATGAGAAAAATCGCTAAGGAAGTGGGAGTAAACCGTGAAACAGTGCGAATCATTGCAAAATCAAAGCTTAATCTTAAGCCGTACAAGCTCCGAAAAGCTCAAGATCTTACACAAAAAAAGAAAAATTTGAGACTGCAAAGATGCAAGGCGTTGCTACACTCCTCCGTGTTAAGAAATGTTGAAAATATCTTGTTTACAGATGAAAAAATTTTCACGGTTGAACAACATTTCAATGCGCAAAATGACCGAATGTGGCTAACATCATCATCGCAACAAAATAGGACTGTTGGCCGAGTTCAAAAGCCAGCTTCCGTTATGGTATGGGCTGGAGTTTCCGCTAATGCCAGAACCCCTCTAATATTCGTTGAAGAGGGTGTTAAAATTGACCAGGTTGTTTATCGAAGCATTTTAAATGAACATGTTCTTCCCTGGGCCCAAGATACATTTGGAAATGAAAACTGGACTTTCCAGCAAGATTCTGCACCTTCCCACATGGCAAAATTAACGCAAACATGGATAAAAGACAATTTTTCTGGATTCATAACATCTCAAGAATGACTTGAATCCAATGGACTACTCTATTTGGAGTATTTTAGAGAGTAAGGCTTGTGCTTCTCAACACCACAGTCTGGAGTCGCTGACAAATTCATTAGAGAAAGCCTGGACTGAAATTGATCAGGAAGTCCTGCGGCGAACAGTCCTACGATTTCCGGATCGATTGAAGGCATGTGTGCAGGCTAAAGGAGGTTATATTGAATGAGGTGGGGTTCAAATGAATGCTTATATATTCAGCAATGTTAACACTTAATTGTACTTAATGGAAGTACGTCCTTTTGAAAATAACTGCTGAAATGTGTGCGTCACTTTACGATTGTCACCCTGTATAAGGCTATTCCTAATTGCTGTCAAAGCTTTGCAAATGCATGCCCTACCAAATATTTGCCATCAACTGTGAGCACATTTTTTAAAACTTCATAGCAACACTGTTGCAAACATAATTCACAGCTGTTTAGTAAAAACAAAAGACGTGCTTACAGTTTGTAAAAATTTAAAATATCTACTTAACATATAAAAAATGAAGGAATATCATTTTATAGCATTTATATTAATTCCTTTTCAAAACCTTCATTTATTTAACATTTAAGAAGGCTGACTTTAAAGAGTGTTAAAAAAAACATTTTTCAACAAAAACCAAAGACAATATTTAAGAATTTGCGTTATATTTAAGATATGCATAACTTTAAATTTAAATTAATATAGTTCAAACCTGATTTTTTATAATTAGTTTTCTAGGATCTGTGTCATGCCCACGCCTATAATTGAAGTATTCCCTTGCTAAAATCGGAGACAAAAAATGTCCGATTTTTGTCCACTGAAAGTTACACCGACGACACTGTGCTTGTCATTCTATCTTTTTTTTGGCACTTTGCATATTTCCTTGCTATAAAAAACAAGTTCATCTATAAGCTTTTCATTAACCAACTCTACAATTGATTTAAGTAAAATACTACCTAATTTCCAAGTGGGAAAATCTATATTGCAGATAGCAAGAGCAAATTTGAGAAAGTGAAAAAGAGAGCCAAATGGGGTATTAGAAAAAGAGAAACAACTAAATTAGCGCCGCCACACTTATAGTCCATAGCAAATTTAAACAAAAAGAAATTTATTAAATTGCCAAAATTTGCAAATAGATACAAAAAAATATAAAACATTTGGCGACCCTGAACCGCAATTGAGAGGCAGTTCGATCCAGCTAAATGTGAATATTTCAGTCGTGTGGAAGAAGTCATTGAGCAAAGAAGCTTACCGCAAGCAAAGCACACAATTAAAGGCTAAAGTAGCAAGATTAATCATCATAGTAAAACATTTATTTGTTATTTGTAGTGATTTATTTTTTGTGAAAAAATATTTGCAAATATTTATAAAATTTTTGCTGACACAGGGTAAATAAGCAAAACTGAAATTGATTAGTGAAACAAATATTTGTGACGTAAACATTTTTTTATATTATGTATTTTTGCGCATTTTTAAACTTGAAACTTGTATGGAAGCTAAACAGTCTCTCCCAGTCTCTTTCACACTAGCAACAAAGCTTTTATTTTTATTTTTGATTTTCTTTTTCATTTCATTTAGCATTAAGAAAATAAACTTTAGAAAAATGTTTTCCAAACTGTCAACGAGAATAGCGACACGCTTCATCAGTCAACAACAATCGCAGCAAAAAGTCAAACTTGCACAAAATCTCACTTCACAACAAGTTTTTGACCGCGAAAATAAATATGGCGCCCACAATTACCACCCGCTTCCAGTGGCACTCACCAAGGGCGAGGGTGTCTTTGTGTGGGATGTTGAAGGTAAACGTTATTTTGATTTCCTAAGTGCCTATTCAGCTGTCAATCAAGGACATTGCCATCCAAAAATTGTTGCCACCATGATTGAGCAGGCACAGAAATTGGCACTGACATCAAGGTGAGTTGAGAGTTCTAAGTTGTAATCCGTACCTTAATAAATAACATAAATTTAATTTAAAAACTCGTTAGTTTAAAGTAGTCCTAGTTGTTTTTACTTTTGACAAAACAACTAATGACTTTATACGAAGATTTATCTTTTCTTTTAAATTAGACGTGTTTTGCTTCTCCTATCTTTGTTCAAGAGCTATAGCTTAAATTAAAAATACTAGAAGCTTGGTGCTAAAAGAAGCAAAAATGAGTAAAAATAAAAAGAAAAGATGAAACTTCGTATGCAGAGATAAGTTGTTTTGTCAGAAAATCCACAGAGTTAATTCTTGATCATTAAATTATTTTTAAATTGTCACAAAAATTTTGCAAAAACATCTGCCGAACCATTAATGAAAAATACAAGTGCAAATTACTAACTAGATTATAAATAACTAATTTTTATTTTTTAAGTTATTAAAACAATTGTGCATACATATGTACTTCAAAGTAATGTCAACAGTAAATATACTTTATAAAAGTAAATCATTTTGAAGTAAAGATAAGCTCACACCCTTTGGTAACTTTCCAATATGCAATTCCTTTGAATTTAAAACTAAAAATAAAAATAAGTTTAAAAAATGCAGAATATTTAACATCTACATGAAGTCTATAGTGCCAGACTTCCTTATTATAATTGCAGATCCTTTATCTGTAGTAATAGAAACAGATAATGATTTTATTTGATCTAGATCACTCTGTCGAAACCTTTTAGATTCTTGACCCAAAGAGATTTATAAGCGAACTATAAGCGGCTTCTACAAAATAACTTATGCCGAATTTTGAGATATAGCATTCTAAATTTATTTCAAAACTAGTGCTACATATTCATTCATACATGAATTTATTGAACAATTGTAGATTTTTATAATAAAAACTAATTCTATATACGCATACACACCGTTTCACAACAAAGGTCCATTAATTCGATAATATTTATATCTAAGGAACATATTAAAGGAGCTTAAGTCGACATGAGCTAAACTTAACATTATTTTTTAATCTTAGTTTTTACACACTTGTGCATTTCTAGAAAATAATTTTAAACATAAGCTACTTTGATATGCTAACACAGATATACATTCTTCATCACCAGTATGTGATTAACAATCATCATAGAATGATATCATTTCAACTAGAAATTTTCCACTTGAAATGCTTTTCTCATGTCATGGAATTTTTTTAATGTACCAGTATGTACAAATGTATAAGACTAAAGCGAGCCCCCTAAATGTCGTATGGCCTGCTTATCAGTAATTGCGAGTTATGTATGTATGTTTATTATAAATCGAAAGCCAAAAAAGTAAAAAAAAAAAACATTCCCAATTTAAACATTCTCTGTTACTGACCAAATTAAATATTAGCTTAATGAGTACAGTAAAATAAACAACAACGCGTTTTTTTCGTAGCACTTAAACTCATTAAATCTAATCAATATAATTCAATATATTTTCAACAGGTACACACTCAAAACTTTTATTAATAAAAAGGAGAGATAAAGTCTTAGAGTGAACGTCCTCTACAAAATCTATAAATCAAGTATCCGTTTAATAAAGTTAATAAAAAAATGCACGAATTACACTGTACAACAAATTCAAAGCCATAGAATCTCAGCCGGTATTCGATTGCATAGCTTGAAAGTATATATTAGAGTAGATCAAATTTTGTGACCCCCATCATGACAGCGTTTTTTAACAAGAGGGGGTAAATACAAGATAACTTCTTTTTGAAATGAAACTTCTTTAGCGAGGGTAAATCGAAAGAATTGCAGCGGAAGTCGCGTTGTCGTTGCACTCATACGTAACTAATATGAAATGAAGTTATGTTGTTGTTAGTGTTTAGCGAACGAAGTCATATGGGGATCGGCTACTCATCGGCTAATCATGCAGAGAGTCGACTTCTTGCAGTTTTATCTCATGTGCTTTAGTGAGATAGCTTGATTCCATATAGCTGAATTTCCCTTTCATGTGTTATATACGTGTACTACGTCATGTTTGTGCCGGTATATGTAGAGAGTATCAACAGAAAGAGTTTTAGAAAATAGAAAGAGGAAGAGTGCAAAAGCTTCAACAGGAACGGTCACGTGAAAAATCGCGTTTTTGTTGCACTCTAACAAAACCAGCAAGAAACTAAGTTATGCAGTTGTTATTCGGCTACATACAATCAAGCAGAGAGACGACTTCTCGCAGTTTTATCGCATGTGCTTTAGTGAGAGAGACGATATAGAAGTGTCGGCTTGATCGCATATAACTGAACTTTCCTTTCATGTGTTATATACATACGTGTACTAAGTCGTATTTGTGCCGATAAGTGTAGAGAGTATCAACAGAGGAAAAGAAGCAACAAAATAGGGAGAAGAGGGCTGCAAAAACTTCAACAGAATGTTTTCTAACAATTTTCTAATTAACAAAATAGTTTCACTTCTACTGTGAGTGCTTGCAGGCACATAATTTTTTTTTTTTTTTGATAAAACCTACTAACTCTAACTCCGGAACTCCAACATGGTGGACTATTAATATCCTCTTTGAGTATGGTACTTCGGTGTTTCTCTGTTTCAAATACGCTGTTGAGCTGTGTTATAAGTGGCATATCAATCCATGACGTCTATCAATAACCAACACGTGATAAGTCATGCGAATTTTGTTATCAAATGTGAGCGGAATTTTATAGGTCTTAGGTTATCTTATAAGTATTTAAAATTCTGAGCGAATTCGAAATTAAAAACACAAATATACTTCTGAAGTTATAAATAGAATTTTTCGATTATGTTTTAATGGACAAAAATTGCTTTCTAAAAAAAATAGGGCGTTCTATTCCGATGTGCTGGGTGAATATGAAGAGTATTTAACGAAACTGTTCAACTATGATAAAGTGTTGCCGATGAATACGGGCGTTGAGGGTGGTGAGACATCAATTAAGCTTGCACGAGCATGGGCATATTCGAAGAAAGGTATAACCGAAAATAAAGCTAAGGTAAACTGATTTTTGAAAAAACTTTTATAACTATAATACTTAGAAAAAAATTGTAACTGAATCTCACAAATTACTGCACATTTTTCAAAGGTTGTCTTTGCTGAAAACAATTTCTGGGGGCGTACACTGTCTGCTATTTCTGCCTCAACTGATCCCTTGAGTTATAAAGGTTTTGGACCATTTATGCCTGGTTTTTCAACTATAAAATACAATGACGTCGCCGCTTTGGAAGTAAGTATATAAAGCCCTAAATGTCTTTACAAGATATGTATATATTAATTGTTTATTTATCTGCAAATATAGCAAGCTCTACAAGATCCCAATGTATGCGCTTTTATGGTTGAGCCTATTCAAGGTGAAGCCGGTGTTGTGGTACCAAATGAGGGTTACTTGAAGAAAGTACGTGAACTCTGCACAAAATATAATGTGCTTTGGATTGCCGATGAAGTACAAACTGGATTAGCACGTACCGGGCGCATGTTGGCTGTCGATTATGAGGATGTTCAACCTGATATCCTAATTTTGGGTAAAGCCCTCTCAGGCGGCATGTACCCTGTCTCGGCGGTATTAGCCAATGATGATATTATGCTATGCATTGGACCCGGTCAGCATGGTTCCACATATGGTGGTAATCCATTGGGTTGTAAGATCGCAATTGCCGCATTGGAAGTTTTGCTCGAAGAAAAATTAGCAGAAAATGCAGAAAAAATGGGAAATTTATTGCGCAGTGAATTGAGAGCATTGCCAAAGGATATTGTTCCGATCGTGAGAGGAAAGGGTCTGCTAAATGCTATAGTGATTAATCCGAGTAAGTTTTTATTTGAAATTATTCATATTCATTCTGTAACTAACCTGCTTGATTCGATAGAATTTGATGCTTGGGATGTTTGCCTTAAAATAAGAGATAATGGACTGTTATGCAAGCCTACACATGGTGATATTATACGTTTTGCTCCTCCTTTGGTCATAACTGAAGGACAAATGCGAGAATGCGCTGATATTATCAAGAAAAGCATTTTGTCATTTTAGAATTTCGTTGGAACTTGTTGGAATTTTTATTGATGCATTTAAATACCGCTGCATTTTAAGAAGTAAAAAATTAATTATGTTACTTAAGCTATTATACATAAAACTTTTACCTGTTGGTTTACTACAATTCCTAACGAATGTAAATCAGTGCAATATTTTGCATGTAGTCTAAGATTATTAGATAAAAATATTTAAATATAGAAATAAATTTTTAATAACAACTGAAGATGTTTTAATTCCACACATCAAATATCGATAAATTTTCGTATTTCAAGAACTCCAGAGTTTTGTATCCAATCCGGGCAAAACTCTTTCTAATTATTACTCCTGACGGAATATCCAAATTCCATAGCGGGATGAAGCTCTATAAAACAAACCTTCTCTTTAATTTTTTACTTGAAATCAGGATCATGTTATACTTTATACCAAATAAGTCTAATCATATTTGGATTCTTCATAAAATAAACCATATTTCATTTCCATTTTTTTTTTTATTAAAAACATAAACGATATGTATCAAACATGAAACAAAAAGAATTTAACATGTGAAGTGTTTTTACAACATCAAATCTATGGTAAAAAATAATAATTATTCGCACCAGCTTAATTTTTATAATCAAAAATATGTGTTTTTAATTTTTACCAAAGAAATCTTATTACCTATATATGCCACGTTTTTAAAGTTATTTTCAGACGCATTGCTTTTCCCAAAATTATATGAAGATTTTGAAAAAATGTTCATAAAAATGATAGAAGTGTAGGGTAAAGTGGGAACCTTTGACGCTTAATTTTTAAAAGCCTGTAATTCCGAAAATTTTTGATATATTGTTAATGTTTTTAAAACATTGTTACTCTTTTTAAGACATTGATTTTTCTAGATGAAACCTCAAAAAAAATATATTTTTAAAAAAACTGCATCACTATTTTTTTTGGATTTTTCCCAAAGTACCCCAACCACGGAGCACAATTAACTTTACAAGGGGCACATTTGACAAAGGGTAATAAATTTGTCATTCGTCTATATATGGGACATTCTCTGTCAACGGGGACCCCCCCCCCCCCCTGTCCAAAATTGACTAAGGTATTTTAGGGCATGTTTGGGCTCAAATGAAAGCTTATTAACCTTAGTTTCGAATGCAATTTGGCATCATGCAGGATCAATACCACGGCTGCAATTCTACCACCTCACCTTGAAAGAAGACTTTTATCAAGCGTACGTTTACCCAAGTCATCATTAAAAAACAGATAAAGCCTTTTTTCGAATTTTTTTTTCGATGAATATTAATTTGTACGGGAAATGTTACGTGTTGTCCCTAACCTAAAAAAAGATCCAAAAAGGCTGTTTTTCGGGTCCTCGCTTACCCAAGTTATCATAAAACGAAACGAGAAAAGCCTATTTTCGTGTAATTTCAGTTGATAAACATGAATCTAATATTATTTTCCACGGGAAATGTCTCCATAATCTCAAAAAATGAAAAATCCCAAAAAACAGTTTTTCGTGTATCACGTCTCCCAACACCAGAGACCTACTAAGTTCACATCGTTGTTTCTGGGTAAAGCTAAAGGTATGTTACAGCCAAGTTAAGGAATGAAAAATGAATGAATGAATATATGCTTGATAAATCCATTCTCTCAAGGTGAGGTCGTAGACTTGCAGCCGCCATATTAGTCCGCCATCATGTCGAATAAGCTTGTCGAAACTAGAGATAATAAGCTTTCACTTGAGCCCAAATCTTCACTTTCGTTTCATCAATTTCCAATTTCCATTTGTCTTCTTTATGTAGCTACGTACCATATCTTTAAAAATGTATAAACAGAAAATATAACAATTGTATTATAAATATGTAAATCTGCAATATGAGGGGCATTTGATATTTGTTAAATATGCCCCTTTGGTAAAAGTCAAATGTGCCCCAAATGCTATTGATAATTTTTGCTTCTTTTTCAGTTTATCTTGTTTTATTTTCACAAAACGAACTTTTACTTTGTTAACATTAAAGAGCAGTGCTAACAAATTTTGTTACTCTCTTTTAAAAAACAGTAACAAAACGCTTACATACTAGCTGTCGAAAATTACATCAACGTTAGCAAATTTACAAAAACACGTATTAATTCAAGAAGAGTTAAAGTAGAACCTTCAAAGTTCATAACGTTTTTTTAAATCAAATTTAGCTTTTTTCTGCATTTTAACTCTTTGGCTTTTAAGGCGTGGTCACACTGAAAATGGCAAAGCCAAATGTGCCCCGGTGTCAAAGGTACCCCACTTAACACTTACTTACCTTACTAAAGATAACATAATAACTCACAGCTTGAGCAAAACAAATATATTTCACGATTACAAAAGAAAAACAAAGAAAGTAAATTTCAAAATGACAATATAAGTTGACACTCTGCTTCCTCTCTCCATCCAATGTTTTCTTGCTCCTTGTCCACATACTCCAAGCAAATTAAAAAATCTAATAATGAAAATACTTAAGCTCGCATATTCAATAGGAGTACAAAAAGAAAATAAGAAAGAATTTCAGCCCAACTTAGAAAATAATTAACAATTTTAACGTTTTAATTAAAATATAAAAAGCGCAACAGTCGAGCAAAAGTAGCAACAGAGCTGCTCAGAAAAGGAACATGGGCAAAAATGTTACGAGAATATCATTCAAAGTAAGAATTCAAAAAGTCGCGGTCGTTAAGCAATAAATTGAAAAAAGGCGACAACAACGACAAAGGCAAATACGACATTTTCTTATCTCTAGCGCACTTAAAGTACGAAGTAAACAAAATAAAGAAAACACATAAAAAAAACGTATTATCACCAAGGGAAGGGGAAGGGGAAAGTGAACGAAAATATCGCGTGACTTAACGATTGTATGTCGCATTTATTGTCAATGTGGGGGGTTGTTGTATACAAGCAAATATTTAGAAGAAACATTTTAACAACACAAAAAATGATGTACATTTTGTGCTATATTAATATGCGTATTTTAAGAAGAGATTGTAGCATTTCCAACGTCAACATTTGTTGCGTTTGAAAAATATATTTGCAAATAAAATTTAAAATTGATGCTGCTGATTTATTTTGTATTAGCCCCTTCTCTTTCTTTCGTACACTCGATTCAACACTGCATCCAATCAAGTTTGACAGTGCGGACACACGAGAGTGAATCTCAGATAAATTTAGCATTTTGTTTAAACGCGTCTGATATGCGGAATTTCGCCATACCAAAACTGTTAAATGAAATTCTGTATTTCGGATGCATATCAATGAAATGCACTTGCAACGCTGAAAGTTACTAGCCTCTCTCAAACACAAAGCTGTAAAAAGCTGGACAAATTTAAGATCTATGGCATTTTATTAGACATTCTGGGTTTTGTTTTCATAACAGCTGCTCCTGTAATATTTATTAAATGAAAAAATAAAATATTGGAGTTGGAGAGTAACTAATTATCATTCCTCCAATTATCCATAATTGCTATATAAATTCTTCGTGTCCAAATCCTATTGAAAGGCAGCATTTTTATTTATTTTTATTAACACAAAACACACACAAAAATTCTTCTTCTTCTCCAAACTTATAACGTATCAAAAACGAATTTGAAATTCCTTTTTTGTCGTGTGTCCACCTAAATTTGAAATTCAGAATTTCAACGAAATTCACTCTCGTGTGTCCGCACTATAAACTGCTTTCTTTCTTTTTTGACGTTTCGCTTGATTGTACGACATTTGTGTTGACGTTAGTTGAGTTGAGTTTGGGTCATAGAACACATGAGATGATACTGCTGCTATCATTTTGCATTCTGAGTTATTATTTTCCATACGAAGACCTCACGAAAAATAAAAAAAATTCGTTTGCCTTCAAAGCAATTGTCGAACAATTACTATTTCGAAGAAAATATTGTTCACCAGGAGACTGATATTATAGAATTTCGACTAAATTCCTCTGCTTGCAAAGATTTAAAACCAATTGTCTTTGAGTATTTCATAATTCCACCAATGCCAGTACTATCCGAGAGAGTTAATTCGGCATTGTCGATAATATCGCAAAGTTTTTTAAAAGTACCGAAATTTGTCGACAGTAAGTCGAAGTAAATGCTATTGATGGCTGTCGGGCCATTAGGCACTCAAGGGGATCAACATGCATTTCGATCCGCACAGTAATTGAGTCATCTGATTGTAGTGTGTTCTACCACCTCCTCTTGTCCAAAGTGTTATGCGGCTCGAACCTAATGAATAGTTTGAGGCGGGTCTGCAGTTTGATTGCTGAGATTGCTGGGAGAATCTGTGATAACATGCCGCCTCAGAGAGTAACTGTGGCTTTACCGTGGTAAGGGGCGCTGCCTTATCTTCCCCCTTTACCTTTTATTGGTTGCCGCGCATTCTGATTCGTTGAGATGCATGAAAAATACTAAAACGTGCATCCGCTACACACTAAAGAAGTGAATCGTCTTTACGCATTTTATATTTATTCCCGCGGTGTGTACTGCCACACAGACTTTTTTTCAGACTTAGGAAACTTGAGCTACAGTTTTTTAGTCTGAAAATCTGAAATAAATAAACGTACCATATTACTAAAATTGGTATCCAACCGAAACTAATTTTTCCGACTGATACTGAACTCAAATTTCAGACATTTTTCTAATATTCTTCAAAACCGAAATCTATGCCGAAACTGAAATTAACTACATACACAATGTAACAGTTCAATTTCAAGAGTTAATTTCTTATAAAAATGTATCTTCATTAGCTCTGACCTTAAGCGACCTCAAGTATTTTTCGAAGAGGGATATTGTCTTCGAATGTAATTGGCTATTTTTTGATGTGCTAACATCTAAAGCGGCGGCATAAACAAATTTGGAGTGGAATGAAAAAGTATTTCATACCATCCCTAAAAGTTCGAAAAACACTTTGGGGGGTCCCTTAAACAAAAGAAAAAGTTCCTGGCGGATATTGGCCTTAAATTCATCTGAAGTCCTTTTCTTATTGATCTTAATCTTTGACTTTAAGTAGCCCCAGATCAAAATCACCATTTTTGATATCAACCGAGCAATGGCTTCAAAAAATCGATTGTGGCACGAGTTGGGTGTGGTGCGCCTTTTTCTTGAAACCAGAAGTGGTCCATACCATTTTCATTAACAATCGTCTTCAAAACATCAAAATAACTTCTCTACGGGAAGATTAAGAAGTTATTTTGAATGTACAACTGAACAATTTCAGCGCATTCTTTCGGAGTGTACTGTTCCATGGTATACATTTTCTTGGACTGCCGTTACCGAAGCGGTATTAGTCGATCTGACAGCGCTGTCAAAAGTTATAGGTTTGCCAGATGCTTCCGTCGCGAAAATTGGGTGATAATATAATGGATTTTTTTACCAGTTTCAACGAATCTTTGGTGTTTTTATTTGTGGCTGTAACAACAAACAAAGAGCAAAAAATGCCATTTCATCAATATTTGTTTCCTTGAAACTTTTTACCCGACAATTTCTTGTATGTGGTAGATTTACTAACATCAAGTTGTTCGTCCATTTAATAATCGAATCCATTATTTCCGATATCCAAATTTTATCAAAAATATCTCTCGGAGTCGTGCTGTTTTCAATTTCATAAGCTACACCCGAACACGAATCAAAATAAAATTTCATTACTTCTTAACCATCTTTATACCACAATGCACTTGTCCCACCAATTTCGTTTGAGATTTCATCTTGATTTTGTCTAATCGGAAGATGTTGCTATCATATTATTTGATAGAAATGAGCTCTGATTTGAATTTTGACTAAACCCTCATCTGTATTACAAGAATCTTCATTTAGTTCATTGTATTTATCCTTATTATTTATTTTATTTGAGTAATATTTTCACCGGTATCCTGTTCTGAATCGGAATCATCAAATGATATTAAAATTCGTTTGTCTCTTAGATGAATAGCTCTCAAAAAATTTACACAAAAATACCGATATAGATGATTTCTCATTCACGTCAAGCGTTCTACTACTGTTTTACATAGCGCAGCAGATAACGGAATAACGGACATTTCCAACCACACCAAAAAAAAGAAAAAAAATATACCTTCTACATAATCAAGACGTATTCGTGAATGCTTTAGCATTTACGTCAACTGTTGCACTACTTTTTTACAAAAATTAAAAAGTTCAAACCACTGTAAAAAAAAAAATTGTGACGTAGTGAAGCAAAAAGGAATTGGGGCTTTTGTTACTGAGGTCAAATACTATCGTTTGAGCTTGGTTTGGTTTTGTCCCGAAAATATGTGTTGCACTGTGTAATTTATAAACCAATTAACTATTACATTGAGCCGCATAATTATTAAAAAAAAATTAACCTTAAATAGAATTGAATGCCGACAATGCTGCTTATACACTCGGCTTATATTTTTGAATGTTAATACGCGAAATTCAATTAAAGGCATTTCGCTTTTGCTGCTCAAGCGCACAAATCAAAATAAATTCTAGCTTCGTTATTTTCAATTTGAACTATTTTTTTCTCTGAAAAATTAAAAAATTTTGACGAAAATAGAGCACACAGCAAAATTGCAGCTAAATTGAAGAGATCTCCAACTGTTGTCAATTTTATGAAATTGGGAGACGATTATAACTCGAAACGAGCCAATAAAAATAATCAAAAGATTTCCGAGCGCCAAAAATTTGCAATTAGTGCCAGCCAAATTGGAGGAGATCTGGGACAAATCAGTGGGGGTCACGTGTCCAGCTAATTTTAGCAACAGGTTATAGTGCCGAAAAAAAATTAAAAAGCCAGCTCTTACCGAGACCCATAAAAAGAAAAGGCTTGAATTTACTGGCAACTACGTGTCATGGTCAATACAATGAAGAAATGTGGTTTTTTCGAATGAAAAAAAATTTAATCTGGATGGACCTGACTGATTTAATTACTACTAGCACAATTTAAGGTCCGGTGAGCAAGTTTCGACCAGCTGAAACTTCGATGGTGAGACAGTAATGGTATGGGCTGCATTCAGCATTTATAGCAAGCACTTTTTTCAACTGTAGGGCTCGTGAGGGGCCTCTAAATTTTGTGCGATCGGCATGAAACTTTATATTTCTTAGTTTTTTATTGAATCGAATATGTTGAATATTATGAACAAATGTTGTTCTTAAAACTGAAAAAAAAACAAAAAGAAAGTAATATTTTTAATTTGGAAAAAAATTTTGCACAGGGCATAGCCGGGTTTCCATGTCAGAAATGCCCATAAGCAGAATCAAGTTTCGCTTAGACCCTTTAGAAGCACTTGATTTAAGAATGATTTGGCTAAATTTTCCGACCATTATCTGCAATTTTTAATGAGTAATGGCAGATTTTGTAAATTTCGTTTTTCGCGTTAGGCTGAAATAACTAGTCATAGGAAAAATCTGAAAAAATTCGGAGGAATTTTTTGGTTTTGGAGACACATTTGAAATTTTTTCGCGAAATTCGCGATGAAAAAAATCGCGAAACTTTTTACATGCGATTTTTTCATACTAAAAATAGGTTTATTTTTCTGATTTTTCTTATGTAAATAAGCCGCTTCCGAATACTCATACTCCAATTTTTTCAGATTTTTGCAAGATGTGACGGGGGTCAAAAAAATTAAAAACCGAAATTGGCTTTTCATATGAAAGGCCATAAAGCCATGAAAAAAATCAATTACAGCTATTAACCATCAACTATCTGCAACTATCTGCTATTTTCGCAGATTTTTTTTTGAAAATTTTGTTTTGCAAAAACCTTTTTTACGAAAACTCAAAAATTTTTTTTTATGGTATATCACATTCATTACGCAGTGCAACAAATTTTCAACTTTTGTCTTTTCAACGGTTTTATAGCAATTTAAAACCTAATTACGACTGCGTACTCAGTTTTTCTCCATCACCTATAGTTCACCCACAATGAGGACCTTAAGTCGGAAAAATTGGGTCTTCTGGAACTATTAGGCTTCCATGTGAAGCCAACAAAATTTAAAAAAAAATTATTTAATTGATTGTAAAAACAAAATTGTTGACCCTTGGTTCAACCCAAAACCAAACGATTCCATTATTTAATTACGTAGTGTGAGTGGTTTGGTTCCAATGTAAAAAAATTCGGTTTGGGGGCAATTCTTATATGGAAACCCGGCTATGCCCTTTCTTTCAAACTTGGCAGTTCACATTTCTAATTAATTATTAAAATTAATGGGCTTTGAATGAATAATGATGCCAGAAGAATGTTCATAGAACTAGCAGATCAGACGGCTGTTTCGGAACCCGCTACGGTTCCTCATCAGTGATCTTTGTGATAGTTACCTCATTTCAACATTCAATCTTTCTGATATGCAAATATGGCGCTTTGTTTAATTCATAGCATGTCATTGATCAAAAAATAGTATTTTGAAGTTAATTTTGTTGAAATACCTGCTTATCCTTGCTCTACCTCTTGTAAAAAGGCCGTGCATATTCTCCGTGTGAATTAGTTCATATGACACTGTTTCCACTATTTTAAACCCACACCGTTACTACCGAAACCGAATATTCTTCCGGACACTAATCCAAATAAAAAGCAAGCGGTAAAACACCGATTATAAAAAAATTTCAACTAACACATTCCGCAACCAACTTCCACCCGCTTTAAAATACTAGCATACTCCCCCCCCATCGTCTATTCAGTGTCGTTTATTGTTTCTTATCAAATTCCCTTCATGAAAAAAGAACAAAGTGTAAACGAGGGTGAAATTGTCTTTACACTTCTTTGTGATGGCGATGGCGATGATGACGATATTGCTTTACTTACATATACATTTGCCTTCAAATATTAAGAAGTGATATTATTTTTACGGTTTGACAAACATATTTCCGGTGCTTGCATAAAAATCTGTTGCAAAAGATTTTAATATAAAAAAAAATTAAAATACGCTTAAAAGAGGACACATTTCTGGGGAATTTTTGTGAACTTTAAAAAGATGAAATCTTTGATTTTTTTAATTTTAAAATTTTATTTAATTATGTTGAAGATGATGATGACTAGACTACTTGAGTTGAAGGTTGCTAATAAAAATAAGTAAAAAATGTTCCGTGTAAAGAAAAGGCGAAAAAGGGAGAATGGTTTACATCTTTTTTAATAAAGACATCTTAAGCTCATAACTGTCCGAATGGAAAGTTCAAACAAGTGGCGATAAAACCTTAAGATTATGCTACTCTGAGTTTTGGTGCAAGTATTTTTTCGATGCCCTTTTGTAAATAGTGGCCATTCGCTGTTAGTGTTGATGGCGTATGTTGATAAAAATGTTAAAAAAGAGAGAAAAAGGACGTACACTTTTTTCTGCAAGCAGGTCATTTCACACTTCCTGTTGCTATAAAAATGCGGAAAAAGTGTTGAAATTTTACTTTTTATACGCTTAAAGATAAGATTGGGAATTTATGGTAAAAATGTATTCTTTTTTAAATTGTGAAAAAGTTACAAAGTTAATTAAAACTTCTTATTGTGTTATTTATGTAAATAAAAAGAGACTGAGTGTAATTATTGCATTTTTGAATAAAGGAATCCTTAATTCAGTAAATTACCTTACGCCATATTGTATATACCTACATATGTAGAGTTAAACACAAATGAGGAAAACTTTGTGTATACGAAAAAAAACTCTTCAGTAATCATCTTCTAATAGTAACATATTATCTCAAATAAGTTTCAGTGCCTCGCAATTTCCAACCATCATGAAATCAGACCGAAAGGGATATTGTCCCTATCAGTTACTTAAGTAAAGTGCATATACATACATGGCTGAAAATACATTGCGGAAAAAGTGTTAACCCATTTTTGTCTATAGCTTCAGAAGTTTACTTTTTCAACCTTTAATAACGGGCAAACAAGGATATGCAGAGGTGTGAAACTTTTTTTAATTTGCTGTAGAAGTTGTGGGTAATCATAAATTTAATACAAAAGTTATCTTTCGAGCTTGATTAAAAATATGTACTGAAAGGGTTAAAGACGAAAAAATTGGCCATGTGTATTTTCAATTTTACAGCACTAAAAGCTTTAGCACCCATTGAACACTATCAAAAAGATCAGCTGTTTTTGATTTTAGAAATACTATTGCGGTGACCATTTTGTTGGAAAGAAAATTAGGACAATTTCAAGCGGGTATTCAGTGTATATAAAATTGTTTTCATATTATTTAGATTCTATTGGAGGGCAATCAGGTAAACGAAAACTTTAAATCTATTTTTCTCGATGTTTGCCGCCTGGTTATGGTGATTTGAAGCTATTTTTCTCAAACAATATTGGTCGCGTTCAGAAGAAACGAATGATAAGCCTCTGCCCCGACACTGCTACCTAAATGTTTTTTGGATGCTAATTGATTACTTTCTGAACAACAAAAAATAACTTCAGTGGTAGCTTTTTAACAGAGGTCATCTTCTGAACGCGACCATTATTTATAACAGTAGCTAACGTCCCAATTAGAATAATAATTTTAATTCAAAGATTTCGTATTTTGTTTATAAAAAAAATTTATTATTTCAACTATTTGTAATTCCATTTTTTTTTTTAACGTAAAATTATAAATGTGTTGATATAAAGAATATTTTATTTAATTATTTATTTCATCAAGCGGATCATTTCGGCTTGTGATGCGTAAATCGTGCATAGACTGAGCAACAACAATGGTAAAATATCAGACTAATTTGGTGTGTTTGAGTAACATTTTATTGCCGCTTTGATTGTTCGGTGTGATTGCTGGATGATACGGTTTGCTTGCGGATGATCATTGGCGTAACTAGGATAATTCCCTGGGGGGACCAGGCCCCCCCAGAAAATATATTTAACACTTTTTTGGCTGTAATTTTTTCTTTAACAAACTTGTTTTCAATGTTAATAATTGATTCATTGATTCCTGTAACATGGTTGCTCTTAACCAAAGTCTTTATAACAGGACAGCTCAAGCATAATGCGATTTCAAAATCACTCAAAAGTCAAATTTTTCCCCCGGGTATATGAAAAGATGTTTACACATTTAAAAATTGCTTGCATAACCGCCGCATAATGAATAATTGATGTCTAATAGAATAAGGAAATGTTATAAATTTTGTTGTAGAAACTAATAATCTTTTACTGCTTTAAGTATTCATCATAGCTTTTTTTCATAGATATTCAATTTTTTTTTAATGAATGTAAGTTTTTATATAATCTTTAAATTCATAATTTTCTTTGGACTTTACTTTTCTTGCCATATTATTTTGGGGGGGCCCTAGAGCCACCTGGGGTGGGGCGTCCCCCCCCCCCCCCGGCCCCTACCTAGTTACGCCAATGCGGATGATATGGCGAAGTTCTAATATGTTTAGAGCCGATTAATTTGTTGAGTTTACCAAATAAAATTGAATCAAATTGCCGGCCCTGATCCGTGGTTATGGGTTGCGGTACACCGTAGTGCGAGATCCATTTACGTATCAAAGACTTTGCAATCGTCAGCGGTCATATCCTCGATTGGGATGACAACAGGTCATCGAGAAAAACGATGACCTGTTGTCATCGTTTTTCTCGTTGAAAGCGTTGATTTGGAACACTGAAAGTGTCAAGAATGGCTCAGTTATGACGACAATTTTTTGCATTTTTGCCATAGAATACATCCACTTGTCCACTTTGCAATGTCTGACTTCATATTTTGCCACACATACTTTTCGGTGATGAAGACGACCTCGTTAGTCTAGTGGGAAGTGCACTAGACTTTCATCCGGGAGGTTCGGGTTCGATTCCCGTCTTCGTCTGGTGGCTAATTTTCATAACTTTCTTATATTCACTATCAATATAAAGTATATGAGAATTATAAGATAGTGTATAAGTGCACACCTTGGTTGGTAATGGCAAAACCACCAAGCCGATAAAAAATTGCCACACCGCCATTCGGAATCGGCTTTAAACTGTAGGTCCGACTATGTAGTATCACAATGGGCCGTTCAGGCCTGAGTGTATCTTTCGACAGCCACTCCAACCTAACCTAACCTTTCGGTGATGAGTTTAATTATTGCTTGTTTTCCAGGATGTGACCGATTGAGAAAAAATTCGAAAACTGATTTTTGTAATGTTGGAATAAACAATGGATGAATGTTGTTAGTGGAAGTATCACAATACAATTATAGGTTGGAATTTGGCAACGAGATTTTTGTTATTTTTAACGACGTGCTTAGGTCTTCCAAAATTTGTTGAAGTTCGAGGTTTTTGATTTGAGATGACGCTATGATTTCGATGCTCAGTGGTTGAGAAATGCTTTCAATTCGAGATAGCGCATCTGCTATAATATTGTCTTTGCCACCCACGTGTCGTAGATCAGTTGAAAACTGGCTTATAAAATCAAGTTGACGTAATTGTCGTGGTGAAGCTTTTTTTGGTTTTTGTTTGAAAGGCAAAAATTAGGGGCTTATGATCAGTGTAAATAATACAATTTTGCTCGTCAATCATTATTTGAAATATTTAAATTTGAAATAAATCGCAAGTATTTCTTGATCATAAGTATTGTACCGCTCTTGAGCATCTGTCATGCATTGTGAATAGACACCCAAAGGTAACAGCTTATCACCGTCGATTTAATGCAAAACTGCGTCAACTGCGAAATCACTTTCGTCAACATTTAAAATGAGTTGAGCACCAGGCAATGGATAAGCCAGATACGCAACATCGGCTAAATCGTGTTTGCATTTTTCGAATGCATGATTTGCTTCATCGTTCCAAATGACAAAAGATTGATCATTTTTTTTGTTGCCCGTAATTAGAACTTGAAATTTTCCCTGCGTGACTGCAACGTTAGGAATGAAATATTTTCTGAACAATTTTTGTTATTTTTATAAATAAGTGGCGAGCGTGTTAACAGTTTAATATCCTCCTTTTTCTACCAAGGACCCAAATATAACTGAGGGACACTAACTTCCCAAGAGCTCCAATACTAAATTTTGAGCCAACATCGCAAATTTTTTTAATTTTTGGCAGAAAGAGTGCTTGATTTAAATATTCTTTTTCTTACGGGCTAGGAGGTGGAAAAAGAATTTAATTTTTGCAAAACAATATAGATTCGTGCCTTTTCGGATTGTATTTCCAAATTCACCGCATTTATAAGAAGTAAAATATAAGAGGCAATTTAGAAATTGGTCCGAGGCAGTCTTCGCAATATTGTACTGAACTTTTTTCGTAGTTGGAAATTGCAGTAGAAAATAGTTACTAACAAAAGTACAATTGTACCGAAAGTATCTTATCTGGCATGTCGTCGTTTAACCTTCAAATGCATGCATTTTTGTTTGTTTAGTAAAAATTGTTGTTAGAATAATTTGGGGCTCCAGATGTGCAGAGCTCACTGCAAATTAATGGCCTAAACGGAGAATCGTAAAGCTTTTAAAATATTTTATTATTTAAACGTTTTAAAACAAGGAAACCAAAGCAATACACATTGTTTTCCTATGCTATGAGTGACAAAATAAAATACTCAAAACCAGCATATGGTATATTTAGATTAGAAAAGTCGGCCATATTGGGGGTTCAAAATTCCATCCCTCCCACAAGTAACTGAAGATTAGCTTTTTTAAATTCACTACTGTTATTGCATATTTTGTGTGCTGTTACATCAAACTCACAAAGAGGAATTATGCCACCAAGGCACTGCTTTACTCACCTGAATATTTTTAGGTTCAGTTAGGAGCTTTTTATTTGATAAAAAAAATTGGTTTCCTTCACGGACGATATGTTCGGTGTTGCTGATGTAAACCCCAAATCCAATGCATTTATGCATTTTCCGAGTTGTACGCTATTTTCAAGCCTGGAATTACTCCCAAATCCAATAAATTAACATCGGGGTTTAATTTAAAGATAATGTTAGTCCGCCTTGAGGCGGACTTATGAATTTGAGGGTTAAGCTGCAAATCCCCGTATGAGATATTTCATTTCAGTATTGATGTGTCGACAAATCATTTTCGAAATGAAATATCTACAACGCGATTTTGCTACTTAAACGGCAATTTGTACAGCACACCTCGGTACATGCAAATGTTTTGCGTGCCATATGGTAGCCACTGAAGTGTGAATCTAGATCCAGTTGTAAATACTGCATTTCTTGGAAAAACTAATCTTAATAGAGGCCAATGGTGCTATGGTCAAAATGCTATTTTATTCCCAAATATATTTTGTGTAATCTTTTCGAAAACATGTTGATATAACTCTGCTTTTGCATTTAATGCTTTCCTCAACTATGTGTCTACCCATATTTTACTTTCCATACACGTATCTCTTAATTTTGCGCGAATTGACTACTTCCCACCAATCTATGGTAATCTAAAGCAAATAATTCACAAATTCTGATTTTTTTACCTTAATTTGTCAAATTATCATGATCAGCTTTTCAACAAAAATTCGCTATTCGTACTCTCAACCCCCAATCGTGCATATTGAAATCAATTGATTTTTATTTACACAACGGTAACACTTAACAATCAATAAAATTCGAGTGAAAAAAATCCCCCCTCCTGTTTCAGAACAAAAGGTATCAACACTTGACAATACAAATTGGTTTTTATTTGAATGTGCGCGCATTTTCAATTCAAGGGGAGAAGATGGGACAACCAGCAAGGTGTCAAATAAAAAAATTGTGTGGAAAATTTTTAAGTAGTCCCCGGACAATGTAGTAAGTAAGGTAAACAAACAAGCAAACAACAAACTTGTAGTGGATTTGGCACTTTGTTAGTAAACGAAACATAAGAAAATTGGCTTGAGGGTGCGTAAATGTTGTCAAATACAGTAAGTAAGTACCTGTTATCGAAGGCGGCTAAAAATTTGTCATGGTACACAAATGAGGGTGGCTGGCAACAGGCAGTTATCTATTACAAAAACAGATTCAGAATTATATGCATATGTATATGCACTCACACTAGTTATAAATCCTTTGGAAAAAAAATCTCTACTAAATCTTTAAAATCAACATTTATCTTTTAAACATCTGCGTCTCGCCTGCAAATTTTTGTTACATAATCGTATCTACCATTTACCCTCCTCGCACCCCCTGTCATGTTGCAAATTCAGAAGTACACTTGTTAGTTATAATCCTGTATATCCTCGAGCGATGACACCTATTTATGATGATTACCGCAAAAAAAGAGCAGGAATGCGGAATGCAACCCCAATTCATTGCAATTCATATTTTTTCTGTTAATATTACTATCATCGTCATTGCAACAAACAGCCTTGGGTAGCAGACGTTGTAAAATTTAATAAAACTGCACGAAAATGAGGTTTCTCTAATTTATAGGTTAGAAAATGCATATCAAATATGATTATACCATATATAATTTATGTTCATTGCAATCTCGTGTAACACACTCTTAGTAACCATATTTGGATAAAGGTTCGTAACTTGACATGGCTTGACTTGGTTCAATTCGAAAATAGACAAAATAAAGTGGAAAAATTAAGGTTTTCTTCACGTCACCATCTCTTAGCTGGTAAGCGTAAACCTTCAACATTCTAAAATTTATTACATGACAAGCTTCTCACTCCGCCGTTCGGATTCTGCACAAAACTGTAGGACTTCTTTGGGCTGTTGTGCCATAATAGTAGTACAAGGTCGCGTAAAAGTCATCACCGTATTCGAAGATGCTCTCATTTTTGCAAATTTAAGTCATCATTGTGAATAAGTCACAAGCCACAAGCAGCCCTGAAAGACAAGTTTACACAAGAAATAGAGAAAAGTAATGGAAAGTGTCATAAAAAGGACGCAAATTTTGATAACCACTGGAGGCCAACATTTAAACGATATCAAGGTCCAAATGAGCCGTTGCGGGCAAAAGTGGTGTAAGTAAATTGTTTTTATTATTTGAATTTTCACCTTCAGGCAATAAACAAGTAATATAATTTTGGCCTCATTTAGTTTCCTATAAAAGTGGTCTACATCTAGGTTGAACATATGTTCTATAAAGTTGCCTGTACATGAGGAAAATAAGTTTCATAAGAACCCTATTTTGTACAGCAGTTCTGCAAAACCAATGTATTTTCAAAAATCTGATTTACACCATTTCTGCACGCAACGGCTCAAATGAAGATATTAAAAAATAAAATCATCGTTTTATAATTTAGAAAAAAAAATTTATAGTTGAATCCAAGGCCGTATTTAGGGGGTGGGTCTTGGGGGTTTTGATTTTCATCCTTAATTTTAATGGTTATTGAGAAAACAAAGTTTAGAGAAAAATTCGTTTAAAATAAAGCCTTTCCTTCTCCCTTCCCCCGTGGACCCTACGTCTACTCTATAGCAAATGCAGTTGCAGATAGAATTTTGCAATGAGGGGGGATATTTACACACTCACACATTTTTTCAAATAATGGCATCGAAACATTTTTATAACACTGTTGTTTTGACTAGTAAGGCACATATTAAATGTATGTAAGAAAATGTACCCAAAAATTTAAGTGCATATACAAGTAATGACAGTAAGCTCTGTCCTCCAACCTCTGACGCCCTACCAGGGTTTTTAAATCGGGAAATTATTTTATTGATATTTATAAAATACACTGCAATTTTTCTATTTTTGAATATATGTATATTTAAAAAAAATTTTAACTGACATATTCAACTAATACCGTACCTATCCACAGGGGAGGATAGACCATGAGAAGAGTTTCATCTAATGAAAAATTCCTTGTTTATTATAAGTAGCACGATTTCAGTATTTTTTTTTTTTTTTTTTGTTGGAACAGCAAAAAAAGTATTCAAGAACTATATCCTATACTATATCCTGTGTTCCTTTTTGGTATTCTTTAAATCTACCAGATTTATTAATAAATCTTAGCAGATCCTGCGGTGTTAAAGAGCTCAGGTGCTTGTATCCCAACACTCCAGTGCCAAATATGCTTACTCTGATCTGGCAGAAAGCGGACACTAAGAAAGTGGTCTGCCGTCTCTTCACACGATTTCAGTATGTTTATCTTCTAATTCTTACACCAAGAAAACTTTGCTAGTTAATTAAAAATATATACCATATATATGTGGCCTGGACTACGAAAAGGGAATTTATGTGTCAAGAGCTTAAGTTAAGAAACCCAATCCCAGCTTTGTATTAATCTTAGCGGCTAAGTTATTCGCATTGTCCTTTATCAAAGGTTAACAAATCATAGCTATGGAACTGTAGACAATTTAACATATTTTTTTTCAAAAAATAGTGCAAAAGATTTTGCGTAATGTAAAGTAGTAAATTTCTGGTTTCAGATTGGTGGCGAGGTAGAAATCGGGTGGTTACCAACTATACTAGTTTGAATATAAATTCTTCTCATTTCTGGCACTCCTCTTTTGTACTCTCGCTTTATGAATTTTTTTGGCAAAGGCACTTTTTTCATATCTCTTTTAATTTCCATTGGAAAATAATAAATAATTGTTTTTCAAACAAATTATAAATGTAATATTAAACTAAACCCAAGATAGATTTAAAAAGTTACGCCTAGTTCTCTAGGAAGTCATATAGGTCAGTGCTTCTACTTTTAAAGATGCATATTGCATTGGACTTTTTTAATACTTGATGAAGGATATTCTAAGAACTACAGTATTATGGATACAGTATTGTTCTTGTTTCAACGAAAAAATTTCTTATCGGGAAAATTGATTTGAAAGGTAAATCTATCATAAACCCTCGAAAAAATTGCTGTCTATTTCACAGGTGGTTGCAAATGATCAAGAAAAACTCAAAATCCTGATTAAGTACTAAAATTTCAAAAAATATTTTAAGATATATGGAGTCAGCCGAACGATACGGATGTACAAAATCCAGAGACAATCGAAAAATAAAATTAGTTAGCCCGTCATAGCCATTAGTAGCTATATATATGATGATTTGTAAAAAATAGAAACGTTTAAGTGCATAACTGGTATAGAAAATGTAAAAATTAAAAATTTGTTTTGAAAGTAATAGATAAGCCGGAAATAAGATAAGCCACTAAAATTTTTGTTCGAAAGTTGCAAAACATGCGAACTCATGAAATTTAAAAAAAAGAAAATACAATTTACTGGAAAATTCCTAAGAAACTACACTTTTTGATTCATCTAACAGTCTAACTACAGGGACTAATGTCTTGTAATTACAAACTATGTCCACTATTTTTACATCTTGACACCTTGAAAATTATTATATAGAAATAATAAATTACTGTGGTTTACGATTTAACATATTTTCGGTTTTTATAAATTTCTTTAGGATGAGGGACAGCTACAACTAAATTTATGCACGATTTTGTACAAGGAGATGTAAGCATGTGTAAATGATGAAAATACCCAACTTGGCAATATCAATCTGGGGAGGATTAATCGAGCAACTACAAGTATGTCACATGTGTGCGTCGTATGTGCGAAAGAAATAGCAAAATAAATACTGTGCATCAAATTTTCGATGATTACATGGACTTAAAAACAAAAAAAAAAAAAACAGTAAGCCAGTATTAAAAAAGATGCAACAAAGCTAACAATATAAAATGTTGCTTATTGCGAGAGCAACAACAACATTGTCCTTTACAAGACAAGAAATTATGGGAAAATAGTATGTATAAAAAAATAAGAACACTTGTAAAAATGTACACAAATGATAAGGGGATGAAAATTATGATTTTTGTTTTGATTTTTTTTATCTCTGGTTTTTTACTATACTTGATATTTTTTGTTGTATGCTGTTCACAACGCTTTTTCGGTGTTACTTGTATGCCCTTTTTCCTCCGGAAAAGCGCATTTTTTCTTTGCTTCTTTGTTGTATTGTTGAGGTTATGTTAATAAGCTTGGAAATCCAAAGGAAAACGCAAAACACAACCACAAAGTGTAAATAGCTGCTACTTCTTCTTTTTCTTATAAACGTTTGCCTTTTGATAATTACGTTTTTATGAGGCTTTCACTTCAAGGGTAGGTACTTTTTTATACTACATATAACAGAGACAAAGACAGCAAAAAACGTAATATTATTTTTGTAATTTTCACCACTTTATGTTTGGTAATTTTGAGCTGAAAATCATACTTGAGCTTATTATTAGATAATATTCTTATGGTGGAATAAATTCCATAGTGATAAAAAGAAACATTTTGTGGTTATTGAGGTTAAGTCTAACTTCACAGAATTTGGTGTTCTTTTTATTTAATTTTTGAGGGATGGGAGTCGGGCAGATGAATACTACTTTTTTTTGGAATAAATGGTGTGAGCAATTGTATTGGCTATTATATACATATTTAACTTAAAATTTCTATAATAGGAAATTAAGAACATAAAAAATATTGTAGACAATTTGGATCTGAACTTTTGAACGTAGGACAACATGATGGAATGAAAACAAAACCCGCTCATAGAATCTGTTGTGTACGTGAGAGCCAATTATAAAATAACTAAGATGTAAACTTATAGTGTACCCAATATATGAATCAGTCATTTCAAAAAGGCCACATATTACATTTTTATCGGTTATTGACCTATGGCCAGTCTTACTATTTTCAGATGCCCATAAATCATTACTGAAAAATTCTGAATGCTCAACAAAAAAAGCTTATCATACTTGAGCCCATGGAAAAACCACACATTTATTGATATAATTTTCTGTAACTATACACAAAGTTCAAGACGACGGATCGAATTTGCTCTTGCCCTCATCCTTGCTCCTGAAGTTAAGCAGCTTCTGTGTGCCCATGCCTGACGCCTTGGGTAGGTATACCGTCAACATGTGTACACCAGGTAACCAGATAAAATATATACCCAGTGCACGTTGCTAGCTCGACAGCTTTCCAGTTTGCCAATATCGGGAACGTCATACGTCGTTCGGACGTGTCTTCGACGTCACGGCCAACCAGTATGGGACCTGGTCGAAAGTGTATACCGTCGAACCGGAGTTTTGCTCTCCAACCCTTACACATTTCCTCAACAATGGCATCCTCAAACTCACCCTGGTTCTCTCGTGAGAGTATGCTATCAGGAAAAGATTTGGGAAATATAGCCAGTCTGATACCCTTAACGGCATTAACAGAGCTAGCTCCTACCGTCCTGGTGCAGTCTTGCGGACTGGTTTCAGTTGCTTCTCGTTTTTTAGTGCTCTCTGGAGCAGTTTTAACGCGTTCCAAGACTTTAGCATGGCCTCATCTGTGGTTGAACCTTCTCTGATATAAACGTAAGTATCATTTGGCACCTGCGCCGCTCAGGCCTTTCGTCTTTCGAATTTGACCGATGATTGTGGTTCTGATTCCTCAGAAACCAAAGTTTCCTCATCATATAACTATATATAAAGCAAAAGCTACTAGGGTTAACCCCATGATACGAAATTGAATTATGACACATGAGAAGTTCAAGTGGTTCGTCATTTCTAACAGCAGAATGAATTTTGAGAAAAATTTCGAATTTTATGTTTAAAATTTTTGTAACGCTATCAATTAAAACAATAAACTTGAGATTTTGTGATAAAGAACTACTTAGCCTACGACTTGTGTGATAATTACCCAAAAAGCACACCAAAATTGAACTTTCAGCACCCATACCTCAGCCATTTATCGAAAAAAGCTTGATTAAATTTCGCCACCATAGCTCAGCTCGGCTGAAACTATAGTTGATGAGATATTTACCTGTAATTAAAACTCAATTCCCATAAGAAAAAAAAAAAAATAAATGGAATTTTCGCATTCGTGTTATATTTTCACTATAATCCAATGTTATAGAATGTCTTGCTCGGAATTCAGCGACATTTTAAAGACTGACTCAGTGAAACTTTTAACTTGGTTTTCACTTCAGTATTGTACAGAATTAACTACACTTTCTGATTAAAGTAGTAGCACGATATGGAATCTGGTTGTATAACAATCAAATAAATCAAGAAACAAAATTTCACTTGTTCCATATTTCTACCCTTCTACCAACTTTCGCATATTGCACACATGCCAACATCATCGATGTGGGGAGGGGGTAAGGTAGTGCAACAACAATTGAGAGCGTGCTACGGAAAATATGTTTGCGATGAACTTTGAATATTAAAAAATGTCTAATTGCACTGACATGAAGGTACATACATACCTATGTATGTATTCATATATGCATACAGTATGGGATAATAAAACAATCATATTTTCAGTTAAATGTTACAAAAAATATAAAAACTAGGCATAATTCAAACTAAAAACCAATATTATTTCATTCCGACATAATTTTTTTACAATAATCTGCTTCGTTCTACTGGACATGCCACACATCTTTTTTGTCAAATTTGTGTGCGAAACTGTACTGAAAATTTTATCCCAGACATTCCTGCGTTTTTCTGAGATCAAATTGCCACTGAAATTATGATGTTTTCTTATCACTGGGTCTCAATATCTTCATTCGTGCTAAAATGTGACAATAAAAAAGCTTTAGTAATTCACCACAGCGATGTGAAAAGATCTGCGGATTTAATTTACAGATTTATTCTTAGGTAGGTGACAAAACTCACCGCAGTGGCAATAGAACATTCTATGACAATCGACTCTGTCGTATTCATAACAAAGTTTAAAAGCTCAAAATGCGTCATAAATGCGATTGTCATAAAAATTATGATATCAAAATTTGTTCATTTGAATTTTGTTTATTTTTGTTTTTAGAGTCAAGCGGCTCACAATGGCAATGACAATGTAAAGCATTGTGTTAATTATGAAATAAAAAAGGAAATAAATAAGAAAGAAACCATTCCCTTGCCGGGAATCGAACCCGGAACCCCTCAGATGAGAGTCTAGTACGCTGCCACTAGACCGCACAGCCGATCAAACTGAATGCATAGCTATTTTTATAGACGGAAGTTTTATACCTCGCTTTGGTGAATTGTAAAGCTTTTTTTGTCACATTCGAACAAGAATACGTACACGAAATTCCGGTGACAAAAAATGACAAAATTTGTATAACAATCAGATTTGTCACCTCGCTAAGAATAAGTCTGTTAATTAATATTTTTAACAGATTATTCCTATGTTAGATGTCAGCTCAAGTTTTGTGGACCTTTTAATTTTATTAAGAATACAAAATAGGATAAATAATGGTAAAATGAGAATGGAATATTGTTTTGAAACATCGAAAGAGTTTAATAAACTAGGTCTGTTCGCATACTTTTCCAGAACAAATGTAATATAGATATCATTATATACTGTTGTACTTTGATTATATTTAAGGCTCTGGCACATAGAGTCCGCTGTGTACTTGAGAGCGAAGTATACAACTGACACGAAGTAAGCGATGGAGAGAGGTGACACAATGCATACGTTGCCAACGGATACACAATCATACACATCATACACAAAATTGAGAGTTGCCCAACTTTTTACGTTACTTCAACGTGTACGTTGTGTATGGGCCACACTACATACGATTTCATATATTTTATACTAGTTGTCAGTTGTATACTTTGATCTCACGTACACAACGGACTCTATGTGCCAAAGCCTTAACTCAATTAACCAAAGACAAGAGAATATTCGCTCACCAGAGAAAAATATCACAAAAAGTAGGTACGCGAACAGAAATTTGCAAAAATTTCGAAGTTAATAGAAACAGCTGATTCTGAACATCAAAGGAAGAACTAGAAAGTAAATATGGGAAAGAGGACGAAACTTGATGTGAAATATTCAAATGACTAAAATTAACTAATAAACCCTGATTAAATGGGTATTTCCTTACTCTTCCATCGTCAATTCGTTGATATTTATTATTTTAAATTGATAAACAAAACAAAAAATAGAAGAAATATCTTTCATTTAGGGAAAATTCAATCATATGCTAAAAATATTATGGTGAAATTTGCGTCCTTTTCTAATTGCCCGCAACTGTACCGATGAATGTATGAACGAATGTCAGAGCAAATTACTCTTTGATTTCAAAATGTGCACACGGTTGGTTATTTAATGCACGTGGTACCAACTGGAATTTTTTGAAAGTTATGTTTTTTTGCTCTTTTTTTTTTGCTACAAAATGACAAGAGTTGCAGTTGGCATTGCTGTGCAGAAAAAATCCTCACATTTTTTTTACATTTTTTAAAACGGAAGTGGATATAGCGGTACTTACTGCAGAGTCTTTTACGTGCAATTCAATTTCAGTTGAAAAAATTATGATTTGCTGTATAATTAAAATTCCAAACAGGATTTATACTGAAGTTCGGTATTTTTAGGAAGTTGTTGGAGAAGTAAATTGTGTTTTTCTTTCTCTGAAAAGGTTTGTTGGTTTTAAAAAGCTTGAATTTTTTTAATTTTACTAAAAAATTTTTACTAATGAATTTCTTAACTTATGTACGAGAAAGTACATAAACACAAATTTAAAAAAAAAAGTAGGGGTTTGCATATGCTTGTAGCTAAAGTGCATCACAATAGCTATTGTTTTTGTTTTTTACATTGCAACTAAATCACCCCAATCGGCAACTCCGCGCGGAAAATATTTTCCCTCGGAATATTTTGTTCATACGTACAAAATTCTCCTATCGTGAATTTCCATCGGAATATTTTTTCTTCAAAATAAGTGTTATATAATAGTATTTTAATAGTTATTTGTTTAAAATTGAACTTGAGTTTTACCTTTTTAAGTGTTTAATTTTTTATAATTTTGTAAAAATGTTAAGTGCCGTGGATATTTTAGCTGCTGGGGAAGAAATCGCAAGCGAACAGAATGCTGTAAGACTTGATAGAAGGTGTTTGCGAGATAACGCTAACCGTCTGGAATTACCAAATTCATTGTGAGTTAAAGTGATGTTTTGTGGTAAATGGTTGGTTAAATGAGGATAAAAGAGCAACTAGTTTAGAATTCTATGCAAAGCAGCCTAGTACTCCCGGAGTACATACGTACGGATTATTGCGCCCACGGACCGCAAGCATTTATCTTATAATAGAAAGGGGTTTTATATTTGAATGTTATGCTTGTAAGTATTTGGGTTTTGTAGTAATTGTTACAAAATCACATCATACATTACTCTATTTCAACAGGTGTGCGATGACAAGTTGCGTATTCGCTTCGTTGATGCCACTTATCCGGAATCAAGTCACGATTCACTTTTTTGGAGGTTTAGTGAGCTGCGGTCATGAACGGAACGTCAATATTTATCTGGCGAAAGAAATTGGCTTTTGGGTATATTTACGTGTGCAAGTGCGTGTTTGGTGTAAATTTTTAAATTTGCTTTCTATACTTTACCATGACGCCTCTTGACGTTTTCTGTCTAAATTAATTTTTGTCTGAAAGTTTGGAAAATAAATTTATACCACACACTTGCCCTTTAGCTAGTTTTTGTGGTGACTATCCTTCAGAGCCATGGTTATTAACTCCCCATAGATCGTGCGAAGAAAACACTCCTGCAAGCAAATTTAATGAAGCTCATAGACAATGCAGGAATATAATTAAGAGAATCAACGGCGTTCTGAAAAATAGATGGAGGAAAAAACTAGGGAGGTCTGAAAGTCGTGAAATACCGAAATTGCATACTTTCAGGGGTAACGAAAATGTACATGGTTAGGTTAGGTTTGGAAGGCGTGTGCGAATGTATACATACATATATATATATATATATATATATATATACATGCATGTATATATATGTATAAACCCGCACTTCCACTCGGAGACATAATTGTCCATTGTGATTGCCCTCATTTAATTGCCCGGATGAGGCACGTCTCTAACCACGGTTTCCGTCAGCAGTCCAGGTAATGTTTTTATTGAACCATTTGGTTCTCCGGATGAAGGTAAGAAGATCCGATAGTTCCACTTTCGTTATCTCGGTTAGACTATTGAAAAAGCGCGACCCCAAACATTGGAGTCTGCTCATCTGCAGCCTTGGACATTGACATAGAAAATGAAGAATCGATTCTGTCTCTTCTTCATCATGACAACTTCTGCACAGTCCGCACGTTGGAATGCGCCACCGTCAATGCATTGGTGCAATAGCACAATGTCTAGTTATGACTCCTGTGAGCAGACGTACTGCAGATTTGTTGTGCCCTAAGAGGACATTTGTCCTCTTTCTATCTAACCTTGGCCACAAGGCCCGTGAAACAATACAGTCATCTAGGTTAGTCCAAGCGTCATTTGACACCGCTATGGTGTACTCGTCTATTTTCCTAAATAGTTCACACATCGGAGATTGTATAGAGGTATCCGCCTCGTTAATGTCCATTTCAGAGCCCCTTCTGGCCATTTCATCTGCTATTTCGTTCCCTTCAATATTGCTATGTCCAGGAACCCAGCAGAGAGTGATCTTGTGGTGCTCGATGGCCAGTGAAACACGACATTTCTCTACAATCTCCGATTTAACTATTTTGGATTCTATTGCCTTCATTGCAGCCTGACTGTCAGTAAAGATAGTGATATTCGAAATCGGAATTGTACTGTCTTGTAGAAGTCGAGCTGCTTTCTCAATAGCAATAATCTCTGACTGAAAAACGCTGCAGCTGTCAGGAAGACGATACAACCGCCTTAGCTGCAGGTCTTCGGAGTAGAGACCAGCTCCAGTTCCATTCTCCATCTTTGAGCCATCGGTAAAGATGCTAATACCAGCATTACCTGTTACCGAACCCGACTCCCAGTCTTCCCTGGTTGGATAAAGAGTTGGAATTCTAGTAATAAAATCTAAATTTGAAGTCATATAATCCGTGGCTACATCTAAGTCAGCTTTGATTCCGTTTTGACCTACCGCTTTATCTCACTCAAAATTGTAGAGTGTCCATAGTTTGCTGATCTCGACACGTTGGATTCTCTTAGTCTAAGAGCTCCTTTTGCGGCACAGCCTTGAACAAACACGCGTAACGGTAAGAGATGAAATATCATATTCAGACCTTCCTGAGGTGCACTACTTACAATTCCTGAGATCCCCAGGCTTGCAAGTCTCTGTATTTTTCCCATGCGAGCTTGGTTGCTCTTCTTACCCAACGCCTGCCACCAGACGAGAGACCCATAGGTGATGATGGGTCGAATGATTGTGATGTACATTCCATGAATGTACGGCGACAATCCCCATCTTTCCCAAAGGTCCTTTTACAGGTATAGTATGCAGCCAGTCCCTTCTTCGTTCTCTCTTCGATATACCTTCTATAATTAAATTTTGAATCCAGAATGGTACCGAGATACCTTGCTTCCGAAGAGAGATTCAGTGTCACTCCATCCAACTTTGGTAGGGGAAACTTAGGTATTTTTGTTTTCCTCGTGAACAAGACTAGCTCAGTCTTAGCTCAGTCGGTTAACTGCTAAACCGTTCCGTCTAGCCCAGTCGGAAATTTCGCCAAGTGCTGATTCCATAAGCTCACTAATCGTCTACAAGAATTTGCCAGTGATCAATATTACTATGTCGTCAGCGTAGGCTACCACTCTCGTTCTCTTTTCCTTGAAAGTTCGTAAAATCTCATTAACTACTAGGAGCCATAGGAGGGGTGACAACACCCCTCCTTGCGGAGTTCCCCTTGTAGTCCTCTTACTCACGGAGCCAGTACCCATAGCAGCGTTAATGACTCTGCCTCGCAGCATTGTTCCAATCCATGCCACTATGAAATCCTTAACTCCATGATTCGTCAACGCCTTACAGATGGTTTCCGTGTTTACATTATTGAAGGCTCCTTCAATGTCAAGGAAACCTACTAAAGTGTACTCCTTAAAATCTAATGACTTCTCAATGATACCAGCAACTTCATGAAGAGCGCTATCTACTGATCTACCTTTGCGGTATGCGTGCTGCGCGATGTCCATTGTGTGAATGCTGATAGTCCCTCTTATATATATATATCAATTAGCCTCTCAAGTGTTTTTAAAATAAACGATGGGAGACTTATCGGCCTATAATCTTTTGCAGTAGAGTGATTTAGTTTTCCTGCTTTTGGAATGAAAACCACCCTGACCTCTCTCCAAATCTTTGGCACATACCCATCTGTTAGACATCTTGAAAAGATTTCCACTAGATGAGGCCCCACGCTCTCAAGAGAATGCTGTAGCATGGCTGGTATAATTCCATCCGGTCCCGCTGATTTAAGCGGGTTGAATGAATTTATCGCCCAGGCTACTTTTTCCCTATCTACAATATCCAAGACGTCAGTCCTTGATGACCGAACAAGATTTGCCATCTGATTTTCGATGTCGGTCAAGTCCGTGCAACCAGGAAAGTGTGTCTTCATCAGAACCTCAAGAGACTCCTGGCTCGGGTCTGTGCATGATCCATCTATCTTCCGAATGCTGCCGAAAGCTGTAGTAGTTCCAGACAGTATTTTTCGAAGTCTTGATGCCTCATTTACAGTCTCCATGGTTCCACAGAACTGCTGCCAAGAGTCCCTTTTTGCAGCCTTAATTTTACTTTTGTATTCATTAAAACTGTCCCTATACTTATTCCAATCCTCTTCTGGTCGGCTTAGCTTAGCCTTGTTAAAGAGTCTCCTTGATTTTACTCTAAGTTGTCCTAACTCTGCGGTCCACCAAACCGTTTTTGGTTTGGATCGTGGCCTAGTTTGTGGACAACAAAGTTCAAAAGATTTATTCAATATCCCTGTCAGACGTTCTACTGCTTTGTCAATGTTAGCTTTCCCTTGGCCAACTTTGACTTTCGTCGATGCAAGCTTTTGGGAAGCCGTTATTGAAAATTCAGACCAGTTCGCCCTTTTGGGATTCCTAAATGGCCGTGAGACCTCTACTTCAGAGTTGGTGAAAAGTATCCGACTGTGGTCCGAGAAGGAACAAATGTCTGATACCCTCCAATTATCAACCCTAATAGTATTGGAAAAATGTACATACTTTAGTGTGATTTCAGAGATTCGTTCCTTTAAAATTAATATTCTCGAATAAGCAAAACTTTATTGACGATTTCGATAAGATTCTTCTTTTGCAACCCGAAATGGATTCAAATAATGCAACTGCTGCTTCCACGACAAACTTGCAGCGATCGACATTGCACGCATCTTCAGACAAAAACTCAAAACTCTCACTGATTTCATTACGAAATACAAGGCTTTTGGTGAAGCACGTTGCTGGATGTATTCCGTCGAATGACAGAAGCGTGGTTGGCCATATGCACACATTCTTCAGTGGTTAGTCGATAAAATTAGACCAGACCAAATCGATGGCATCATTATCGCATAAGTTCCAGATCCACAAACAGATCCCAAGTTGTACGATGTCGTAACGAGTAACATGGTTCTCGATCCAGGCTAAGAACATAATCCCGAATCGCCATGCATGGTTTCGAATAACTGCCCAAAACGATTTCCACGTCCATTGCTTGCCGAAACGATCTGTGCTACTGACGCATAATTCCAGCAGTAGTGCAGGAACTAGTTATTGAGGGACTAGTGAAAAAACTAGATATTATCGTGCTACTAGTGCAAGAACTAGTTATTGAAGGATTAGCGAAAACACTAGTCCTCAGGTAATACATAAGGTGGCCAATCGACACCTATGACAACGCCATATTGTATTCGCCAGTTATAGCAAAGCAAAAAAGATACATCTGGAACCAGTCGCTGTCCCTTAAGAACTATTGAATTCGCTAGTTTGGAACTAGAACTTTTCATAATATTTAAAAGATTACTTTTTCGTATGCAAAAGTACTTCAGAATAAGAACATTAAATACACAGATACTTGACACCAGTAGCGCAAAACGACAATAATTAAATAAAGCTAGGAAATAAATGATATATTTCTGCCAAAGCTTTTTATACCTTTTATTTAAAAGATACATTTTTTTTTTAAGATTTCTTGCAATTGAAAAAAATATTTCGGCCTATTAACGCTCGAGATGTGGGTGACGTAGTTGTTGGTGCGCAGAACGAAAATATTTTTGAACGCGGAAAGCGTAATATTAGGTCCGTTCGGGCGATGTTACACGATCAATGTTTTGCTGTCAAACAATGAAATTGTTGTTGTTTTGAAAAATTTGAACACTGAGCAAAAAAGAGGATGAACACATTTCACAACCTGCATCACTTCAAATAAAATGGGGTTGCTGAAAATACACTTTTGCATTTTATTGGAAATAAAAATATTTTATGAAAAATATTAGACTATATATTACCACCCTTTGCGCTGTTTGGCTTTTGTTTGGTTTTGAGACTGCCGTTTAAAATATTAATTAATAATTTTTATAAAAACATGGTAATTCAATGGTCAAGTAACAAAGTGGCGGAGTTTATTTTAATAGTTCGCAAATTTTAAAGATTACACAGCCACACAAAAAAAAAAAAGTTTTCTGATCTGGGGGTCTGACTATGTTTACTATATGTTTTTTGGATCGCTAAATCCGAATCCGATGCCCATTTAACTCCATCACATCAGGATTCGGACATAACCTAAAAAAACCCATAATTTCACCTATTAAACGCATATAACCCTAACAATGAAGTTATAGTCTAAAAATCTATGCTCTTAAGCCCCATAACACTATAACTTACTTAACCTCATCATCATCTTTACCCCATAAGCCACTTAACCCCATGGTCGTATAACTATAACCCAGTTAACCTCATAACTCAATATAAATCAACAACAATATCCACCTTTTGAACTTAATCTCTACGCTTATCCGTCAGGTTTCTAAAAATAAACGTTTAACAATAATCCCATAGCCCTATTACCCACTTAACCAAATATCAATCAACTCCAAGAACCACGTATGTCGGAGCTTTAACTTGATATGTATGCGTATCAGTCAGCTCTCTAAAAATGCTCTAATTGCACATTTATTCATGAGTCTTTGTATATCAATGAAAAATATTAGTGATAAGTCTCCATATTTTGGTACGTGGTTCTAGAAATATATATATTTAAAGAATTCGAAGCTCGGGCTTCATATTTTGGTACGTGGTTCTAGAAATATAATATAAGAAAAGGCAAAAAAGCAACTAAATTTTCCAATCTGTCAAAATGGAAAGAGCCCCTTCGTAAAGAAGATTGCTTCTTTTGTTCGAATAAAGTAAGCAAAAATTTCAATGTTAAGAACAAACACAAAATCGTTTATAAAACAGTAACATCAGTAAAGGCTCCAATTTTATCCAATAAAGACAGAAAAGAAATTGAGCTCAAGAACATTAACGTAATTGGACATACCGAAATGATGGAAATTGATGAATTTGAGCTTGAGAGCGATTATAACGATAGCGAAACCGACTCTTGTCTAGACACAAAAAAATCAGTCCCAATGCTGGTTTCACAGCCTGTATTGAACGATCTCGTACGTAATTTATTCTTGCCAAAAGACAGTGCAGAGTTCTTAGCTTCGTTCATGAAGCAGAGAAATTTCTTAGAACCACTTGAAATTGAAATACGAAGGTGTCCGTGTATCGAAATCGAGAGTCAGACTTTCGGAAATATTTCTCTAAGGATGAAGATCTTGGTGTTTTGTACTGACATTAACAGACTCATGAATGAAATAAAAGAAAATTGTTACAAAGCAGCAGATTGGCGACTTTTCATCGATTCAGCGAAAAGAAGTATTAAGGCAGTGTTACTCCATAATACCAACTGTTTAAGATCCTCTCATGTGGTTCGATTAGTACTCCCGTCACTAGTCGCCATTTCCACCACCAACTAGCACATTATTATATTTAATATTTTGTTATACTTAAATTGTTGCACTATCTCTTTTCTCTTTTGGTTGTAAATACCACTCTGGTATTTCGTGTTAAATTCATTCAGAATAAACCTCTGGTATTTGTCTCTTTCTGAGTTTGGATAAATACCACTCTGGTATTGATTTTGGTATAATATGTTATATATATGTACACTCTGTACATATTTACACTTGTAATAGATTTCCTTGACCCAAAGGATTTTATACCTGTTGCCATACGGTATAAATTTCTATGGCTATGAGGAATTTGTAAGTCTTTATCGAGCAACTCTTGCTACGAAAATATTCGAAACGGCAGTTCTCTAGCAACTCCTGCTAGAACAATATAAAACTCATACTCAATAAAATTCACATCTCGTGTGATTCTTTTGTAATTTTAAAAACAAATCTCGTGTGTTCTTATTTATATTTGCAAAATCTTTCAGTATTTTATTCCCAACGATTTCGTTCATGGTCCTTCGAGCTATTTTCAAATGATCTGGCACCTCTTGCCTCTTCCCACGATCAGTTCTATTTTATTCTCGTTCCGGTCGGTCTCTTCGCCTGGAAAAAGTTCCATTTTATTCTCATCCCGGCCAGTCTCTTCGTCTGGAAAAAGTTTTTTACTACAAACTCGTTTAATACGGTCGCAAAAGAAAAATATCTTTGCGCGTTTAAATTTGAAAAATTGATAAAAATTCTTCTTAAAATGCTAGAGTTAGCAAATAATAAATACAAAAAACAAGCACAAACATATATCAAAAAAAAAAAAAAAAAAAAAAAAAAAAAACAAGTATATTTGAAACAAAATAAAATTCCGAAACACAAAAGGTTAAAAAAAAACAAAATATGTATTTTATTCCCAACGATTTCGTTCACCAACGTTTATGCTCCTATACCTATAGCTCACTCAACTATAATGCAGGAAAATTATGAGAACATGCATGCAAGTTATTGAAACTCGCTATCAAGAACGGTGGAACGTCAATATGCTGGCAGATTTTTGCTGGATGAGAAACACTTGGACAAAACAAGAAGCGTAAAAGAAATCCTTTGCATCGATCTTTTGAAGAGAAAAGTATTCGATATAGCTCGAAAAAGAGAACAATTAAAATAATATGCCTTAATAAGCAGCTTCACCAAACAGCCCTTTAAAAGGCTACATGATGTACAAAACTCGATCGTGCAACCTCCTCGCGGTGTACATAGGGTAACGCCAATGGCGACGGTGCAATGATTTGAAAAACTAACGTTACTAACGCGCTGAAGTCAAAACAAAAAATTGCGCGAGGAAAGGTGCAATGGCCAGAGTTATGCGGCTATTAAAATAACGTAGATACCAAGTTAAATGCCTAACATACGTGGTTGTTAGAGTTGTATGTTGTGTTGCGGGGTGATGTGGTTAATGGGTTAAAGTGTTATGGGGCTTAAGAGCATAGATTTTTAGATTATAACTTCATTGTTAGGGTTATATGCGTTTAATAGGTGAAATTATGGGTTTTTTGAGGTTATGCTCGAATCCTGATGTGATGGATGATGAAAAACATGTAGTAAACATATTCAGACCCCCAGATCAGAAAACTATTTGTTTTTGTGTGGCAGTGTTATTTTTCTGCGTTTTTCATATGTAAATGCAATTTTTTTTTGTATAATTTGTTGTTATTTCAATCAATATTATCTCATATTGTCATTATAATTATTTTCTATCCAATTGTTGAATTTTCATTCACTTCAAAATACAATTAAATACTTTTTAGTTGGAAAAACATAGTTGGAGATAAAAGTATTAAAAAATAACATTCAGCAAAAAACTGATAGTGTAACAGGGCATCAAACAAAACGATGAGAGTAAAAACAGAAAACATTGACAGCAAAACATTGACTGTGTAACATCAGCCTTCCCGTACTTTACCGCTGGTGAACGAATTTACCCAAAACAGCACTAAAGCGTTCCCGTACTCAAAAAACTTGCAAACTTTCCTCCTCACTCATGTCAATATCACTTGGGAGTAAACAGTTTTGGTTGGCAGTTGAAGTGGAAGGCTCTAGCATAAAAGCTTCGGCAGGTTTGAGCGCTCCGACAATAAGTCCACTTCCTGCCTTATTTCACTTTTTAATTTTATGCATTATTCTTACTTTTAAAATTAAAGTTTTTCTCAAAAATTATTTTCACATCATTTTCTTCTTTTCTCACTTCACTTTTGTCAAAAAACATGTTATTAACAATCACTGCCAGATATATATTTTTAGCAAATCCAATAGTAGTATTGCCATCATAAAATATTTAAATATTTTCTCAAATATATCTCAACTCATTCTCAACTTGAAAGCGAATGCTGAGAAAAATATTTTATATCGATTGGAGAATCATGTTGGATATCAACTTGAGAATTATAAATTTCTCAAAGGTTAGAGAATTTTTTTTGTGCTTGTTGGGTATTTCCATTTACTGTCTTCAGAAAATCCGAAATAGTAACACAGAGAGAGAAAAAAGTGTGAGTCTGTTAGTGAAAAAGTTTGTATGCATTGTTACTGCCTTGGCAAAACTGTCTTGTGTAAACGCTGGGTAAGTGGCTGTTCAAACGAGCGCAAGCATGAAAGCCTGTCTGAAAGAGAGAGGTACAAAAAATAGGTAGTTAGAAAAAGACAGGTGAGTTTCTACCTCTTTCTTTCTACTTATTTTTTATATCTCTCTCTTTGAGACAGGCGTTCATATTTACTCCTATGTGAACAGCCACTAAAATTTTGAAAAATCATGCTGACCTGAAAAATTAGAAAAATAATATGATAACAAAAATGGCGTACAAATGTGCAGCAGCTTTGCTAATCAGAAAAACTCAGCGATGCGTTTATAACATACCCCGCAATCAGCTTTTCGATTTTTACGTTCGAGAAACGCAACCATTCTTTTCTTTTCAGATTTCATTGTTTGTTGTTTAGTAAGTTGATCGCTTCACAATTGCCCTTTGTATAAACTTATCATGTACGCAGATACCCTTAATATATAGCATTTTCGTATTAAATGAAACCTTTTTCAGATAAGTCGAAATCTTTTTCTGAATCGAAGGCATTACGTCTTATAACCAATACCCCATGGTTTATTAGCAATATCGCTTTACATTCTGACCTTAATGTTCCTAACGTCAAGGACGAAATAAATAGATTTTCAACAAATTATTTGACAAGACTTAGCAATCATATAAATCCATTGGCTATCAAGTTACTGGATGATTTCATTGAAATAATTAAATCATTGAAGAAATTAAAAGATTAAAAGGCATGACATTAGATTTACCATATAGGAAGTAAACCAAATAATCTCGTTGTAAATATGAACGTATGAATGCATGATGGTTGAAACCCACAATGTCGCATTAAACATGTGATATCGTGGGTTCCAGCAATCATGCATCCATATTAATTAAAATTATAATACAGTAAATAGATAAAATTATGAATTATATATATATTTACATACACATGTTAGCATATAATTTCTTTTGTAAATCTTATTGGGTTCATTGGAGAACAATAATTAAGTTAAGCTCGCATTGTTATATAATTTGCTTAATGTCTGAAGATAGGTAAGATAAAATTAATTATAAAAAAAAAATTAAATGAAACTATTCACATTAAATAAAACTTTTTTTTGAATAAAATGAACTTTTTTTCAAATTGAACGAAACATTTTTCAAATTAAATGAAACTTTTTTCAAATTAAAAGAAACCTCTGATCAAAAATTAAATGAATTATTTCTTAAATAAACAAGAACTAAAATATGGGATCAGATTTCACCGAGAGATAATTTTTATAACCGTTAAATTAGAGGTTATTTTTTAAATTTAAAGCAATTTTTAATTCAATCTGAATTTTTTTCTAAATAATTTAAAGAATTAATATTTAAAGAGCTTCTAGGTGAGGCTTGGGCCCGATCTAATATAATGTATATATCTTATATATTTTTGCTATTAAAGTTTAAAAATATACTCGGGTAGCCGATTATTAGGATAAGAGTTAAGCAGTTCTAGTGAAATGCCAGTATTTAATGGCTTTTAAGAGTCTTCAACGTCGATTCATTTAATTTTTGATCAGAAGTTACATTTAATTTATGAAAAGTTTCATTTAATTCGAAAAATTATGTGTTTGCAGGGACTCACAGTAGAAGTGAAATTTTGTTGATTATTTTGAAATTTATTAAAAAACATTTAAAACAAACTCTGTTGAAGTTTTTGCAGTCGTCATACCTTTATTTTGTTGTTGCTTTTATTCTGTTGATACTCTCTACACTTATCGGCACAAGCACTACGTAGTATACGTATATAATACAAGAAAGGAAAATTCCGCTATGCACTCAAGCAGAGACAACTAAGCCGGCTCTCTCAAATGCACATGTGATAAAACTGCGAGAAATCGACTCTCTGCTTGATTGTATGTAGCCGAATAATAACTGCATAACTTTGTTTCTTATTAGTTTGGTATGAGTGCAACAACAACGCGATTTCCGTTGCGAAATTTTCGATTTACTCTCGCTAAAGAAGTTTCACTTCAAAAAGATTTATTTAATTTGAATGAAGTTTCATTTAATTTGAAAAAGGTTTCATTTATTCTGAAAAAAGTTTTGATTTATCCGGAAAAGGTTTCATTTAATCCGAAAATGCTTTATATGAACTATTCATACAAGGTTGGTTGCGAGCACTCCTTTTACATTACTCAAGTGTTGAAATCAATTTTTTTGTTTGTAGGCGAGGGATGTATGAAAATAGAGGGAGGTGCACAGAGTTTTTCGTACCATCATCTTTTTTATTCCTTTATACCTAAAATACGAGCTTTGTGTCTGCTTTGCTTTGACTTTTAAAGTAGAATCGTATGCATTCATTCGTAGCAAAACACAATTTGGCCTCAGGCCTTAGATCGTAAATACGATCAACGCAGCTGACGTTGCGCCGACGTTTGTTGCTGTTTGTGGATTGAGTAGCCACCATATGCCATGAGAGCAAAAAACTTGAAATCAATTTAATCATTATCATCCGAATCCATAATTTTGTAATTTTATTTCTTTAATAATTGGCAAAAAAAAAAAAAAAACAACGCTCGCAATATTGTGTTTTGAGGAAAACTTAGATCGTGCTTTTTGGCAGAAAAAAAAACAAAAACGATATAAAGCGTATAAAAGTCATATCAAAGCACGCAGCCGTAAAGCTTGATTGTGTTTTAGGCATAAATGTCATATAAAAGCACGCAACCGCAAAGTTTAATTGTGTTTTAAGGCGCTGGAACATAGAGTCCGTAGTGTACGTTAAAGCGAAGTATACAACTGACAACTAAGATAAAATATATGGAATCGTGGTGTAGCCCATACGTTGAAGTAACGCAAAAAGTTGAGCAACTCTCAACTTTTGTCGTACGTTGAGAGTGTTGCAGCTATCAGCTGATTAATTTTGTACTTGCTATGTATGATCCTTCGCTCTCACGTTCACAACGGACTCTATGTGCCAGCGCCTTTAGGCTGTGGTTATATTGAGAGTTTAAGAGAATATCCTCGGCGAACACCATGAAATTGTTGTCGCACTGAACACAAAGAGAGAGTCTTTACTCACTCTCACACTGAACACGATATGCTCGGTGTATTGCACACCGAGCACTCCGAGTATTGAGGGTGGCAATGAGTCATTTTAAAAAACAGTATCATTGCATATAAAATAGTATTAAACAAACAAACAACGAGCTGAATGTAACCACCTCGACCGAGCACGGGAAAAAATGTTTTGTGTTCGTCGAACACCGAACACCAATATAACCAGGCACTAATGCCTAATGAATAAAACACAATCAAGATTCGGATGATGATGATTTAATTGATTTCAAGTTTTTTACTCTCATGGCATATGGTGATTACTCAATCCACAAACAGAAACAAACGTCTGTGCAATAAAAACAATGAATCCGAGAACTCATACAAAAAAGCATGCTAACGCATCAAAGAAATTAAATGTCCCTCAAAAGAATTCATTTTATTCATAAGAAATCACATTCAATTATACATATTTAATCTATAATATTTAAGCACAACACCCGTATTTTCTTTTTTCCCGATCCGTACTTTGAAAAAAACAATTACATCGAACAACCACAATAACTCCTAAAATGCGTTGAAAGTAGAGAGTGGCTACGTCAATCGTAGTTACGATCTAAAGCCTAAGGCCAAATTGTGTTTTGCTACGAATGAATGCATACGATTCTACTTTAAACGTCAAAGCAAAGCAGCCGCAAAGCTTTATTGTGTTTTAGGTATAAGAGCTGCCATAGCTCAATTGGAATGATTTATTTGGGCTTAAAAATGTTTCTTAATACTATTCAATGCAACCATGTCAGGTATTGGTGTAAGCACAACAATGACGTCGAAGAACTGAAAAATGTGCTGAAAAGAAGAAAATTCACAAGAATATATGCTTCTAATTAGAAAATTTAAATATTCGAATTAAAAAAGCAAAATAAAGTTAGTTATCGATAACATAAATTTTAAATAAAAATGTGTAAGCACTAAATCGAATGAGTGAAAAAATAATTGAAATTAAAATGTGACCTCGATTGAACCCTGACTACCACAGTAAAAAAGAACAACACACAAACAAGTAAACGAGAAAAAACAACTGCGAAAAATTGGTGAGCTAGATATAAATAAAAAAGCAAATTACTTCGTGAAGTTATCGCTCTGGCTATTGTGAAAATCAGTCCAGTAAACCAATAATAACTTTTGGAGCGAGGGCAACGTTTTCCTGTGCTCCGCCAATATGGGCACAAGTGGTTTTCAATCTGAAGGTGAGGCTCAAGGTTCATTGTTTTTTGCTTATTGCTTTATACCTGCTATTCTATTGTCTTTTTTCTTTATGTCGTTTTTAGATAATAAAACACTTGTGAATCACGTTGCTAGTGCAGGAGGAGGAGGAGCATCGAGTGCGAATGCAGTTACAGCTGCCACAAATATGAGCGTTGAATTGTGTCTTGTATGCGGCGATCGTGCCTCAGGTAAATAAAATTAAAAACTGTGTCATGAGGAAACATTAAACAAAAATTTGGACTTAAAGGAGCCCCCAAAATTTTATATGAATTTACATACATGAAAAGAGATTTCAAAATTGTTTATCAAAAAGCCAAAACTAAACACTTTGTGTTAAAACTACCTGACCCCATTTACTTGGCCTATGGGGAGTGCCATAAAAAGTTATTGAAAGGTGTGTTTATAGCTATAGAGTTCTCAGTTCATTGAAATTCCACTGTTTAGAAAATTATAAAATTCAATTGACTTCGGAAACAAATCTGTTTTCAATTGATTGCATTTTAGTTTCATTTCAAATTAATAGCGGGATGGTACTTAAATAACAGAAATATTAAAATTAATTTTTATAAACTCCATCACTTCAGATCCGGTGGTTTTCAGAACTACAAAAATGCAATATTCTAAAATAATAATTTTATTTAATTTCTTCTTTTTTTTAAATTGAATATAAATTGTAGACATTTGTGAAAAGAAAATGAACGTTACTATGAGTTTTAAGCAACGGCGAAGCTTTAGTTGAAAATAAAATTGAGTCGAATGCCATAGTGGGTAAGTGCAGGATTGCTAAGCAGGAAGCTCTAGTTCATTTTCGGTATGTACAAATATTACTCGCACTACATAAATAGATGTGAAAAGCTCGGTCTAGGTCTTCCATTATCTGTTGTGACATAATAGTAATAGTAGAAAACACATAAAGAGCTGATAAGTTATTACTGATTCTTTTAAGACTTCTGAGAATGAACACCAAAATTGTGAAGGGAATGGGTTAAGGTCAGAAAATGATCAATTAAATGAGGCACTAGCAGGCCCTAGGGAGTTTTGAAGATGAAAAAGTTAATCTTCAGAACATCTTTTAGAACTCAACGAACCGAATTCCAGCTAACACTGCTCACATATATTTTGTTCAATTTAATTTAATCATTTAATCGGTTGTAACTGTCATTGCAATGTTAGGTTTTTTCAGAATAAGGTTTTGCTTGGCAATTGTACGACAGTTTTTTCTGTTCTACCTAAGAGCGAAAGGACACATGCGATCTCAAAGCTGTAAACTTTCTGAAGACTTTGTTCCTATTATAATATAATAGGAACTATTATGATTGTATTGCTACCTTAATTTGCTAAAATCCTAACATAAATTTTTAAATATCGAGTTTTTGATGGATTATGATAAAGCGTGCCCACTTTCATTAAATTCATCATCATCAAATTACGATCTGTTCTTTTAAATTACAAATTCTGGAAACAGTACTCCAAATATCTGAATATTTTTGCTTCTCCCGTGTAGTTTACTTTTAAAAACACGAACCAGAACTACACGTGCATCTTAAACACAACTCCATCAACTGTGCAGTTGCTTGCCTTGTAATGCAAAATGAAAACTGAGCCTAAAATTATAGGCTTAAGCACAAGTGACAATGTTATTACGATGGTTGTTGTGTGGTTCTGAAAACGTCTTTTGTTGGGTTTCTCTGCTCTAGATTAAAGTTCTGGCAGAAACACGAATTGTTAACTGCACTACACGTGTAGTTATTTTTAACCGGACCACACAAGTTTAAAATAAACATGCAGTTCGGATTCGTGTTTTTGGTTAATATTCTTAAATACACATGGATATAAGATAACTGTGTACACTTGCATTCAGAAAGTATAATCTAAAGGTAAAATTTTTCCTCATGAGCACTTGTTATATATATGTTTGTACCCAATAAAAAGTATACAATTTGTATTATTTATTTATTTCCACAGGACGTCATTATGGCGCTATTTCGTGTGAAGGCTGCAAAGGCTTCTTCAAGCGCTCAATACGCAAACAGTTGGGCTATCAGTGCCGTGGAGCAATGAATTGCGAAGTCACCAAACATCATCGAAATCGTTGTCAATTCTGTCGTTTGCAGAAATGCTTGGCCAGCGGCATGCGAAGTGATTGTAATTTTCATTTAAATCGTCGACAACATCTTAGCAAAAACCAAAAAAAAAATCTTTTTGACTTAATTTTTTTTTTTTTTCATTTTCTGTTTTTGTTTTTTAATAACTAATGTAGAGTGGCTTTTTTTAAATACTAAACTTCTATCATTTTAAATGATTTTTGCATTGAAATATCTTTTTACTTTTAAGCGAAATAATGCCAAAAATCTTTTAAAACAAATGCACGCACATACTCATATATTAAAAATATGTATAAAAAAATCTGTTGTACGACTCTCGTATATTATTACAAGAGATTTAATTTTTCGAACCTTTCAGCTGTTCAACACGAGCGTAAACCAATTGTCGATAAGAAGGAATCCATTGGTAACTCTTCTTCGGGTTCGTCAACTTCAACAGCAACAGTTGTTGCTGCATTAACAGGTGGGGGAGGCATCGGAAGTTCCGGTGGCGGCAAATCTACAAGTCCAGTCTATCAACAACGTTCCAAGCAATCATTATTCAATCACAATTTAAATACAACAGCCGGTTCGAATGCAACAACGAGCGCTGCCGCAGCAGCTGCTGCAGCTGCCTTTACATTAGACACTAATATTGCAGCAGCTGGAGTTTTTCCAATGGGCTTAAATTTTGCTGAGTTAACACAGACTTTAAGTAGGTTTAATATTTCATTTGTTTTTTAAGTTAGTATCTTCAATATATGTAAATTAATTGTCAATTAAAGTGTTAGCGACGCAACAACAACAACATCAGCAGCAACAACAGCATCTCTCCAACCAACAATCACAATCGACACAATCGCTTTGCTTTTCACCAGATTTGCAAAAAACCATCGATGACGATGATGAAGATTCAATGGACAACAGCAGCACATTATGTTTGCAAAATCTTTCATCGACAGCGAGCAACAATAATACCCAAAATTTAAATTTCAATATTGATACGCTGCCAAATCCAGCAACTGCTGTTGGCTTAATACAGTCCTCGCTCGATAAGCGTGTCATCGATAAAGCCCTGCAGCTATTGACGCCTATACAAAATCAGTTAGATCGCATGTCATTGCTAACCGCAGGCGGTGGTGGAGTATTAAATGCATCGAGTGCATTAAATATTAAAAATGAAATTGATGATGATGAAATGGGCGAAGGTTAGTATTAAACTGAAATTGTAATTGCTTATAATATTTTTTTTCTGTATTCTTTAGGAAGTGGAGCCGAGGACGATTTGGATATGGATGAACAATCCAGCGAGCAGAAGGAATTCATTGCGAATGAATGCATTTTCGAAAGTGAATTACTTTCGAATGCACAAGCTTCATTCAATCTTCAAGCACCAGCGCTAGTTTCATCATATTTGAATATACATTATGTTTGCGAGACAGGGTCACGTATAATATTCCTTAGTGTATATTGGTTGCGCAAAGTGGCCGCTTTCGAACAATTGGACGAACGTAGCCAAATTAAGTTGTTGCGTTCCGCTTGGCCGGGACTACTAGCAATCGCCTTGGCGCAAGTAAATAATCTATCGGTAACAACAATAATTTCAACTCTTGTTAATAATGTACGCCAATTGGCTGAAATTGAGAAAATCGAACCGCAAAAGATACGTAAACTCAGCGAGCAGACGGCTCGCTTAAGTACTTTCGTGCAGGAAATGCTGGCGCAAGATGTTGATGATATGGAATTTGCTTTGCTGCGTTTGGCGGTCGTTTTCAACCCACATGTGTTGATGCGCCGCAAAGAACGTAATGTACGGGATTACGTCAAACGCGTACAACTGTTTGCTTTAGGTAAATTACGGAAGCACATTTTGGAAACATTTAAAGCGACAATGACCACGGCGAATGAAGTGGAAACGCAGGAACGTTTCAATACGCTTGTCATGAATTTAATGCCGTTGAGTGCCTTGGAATCGGACACCGTGGAAGAACTATTCTTCGCGAATTTGGTGGGGCAAGTGCAAATCGATAACATGATCCCATATATATTAACACTAAGCGCCAACAGTGGTCTTTAAGTTTGCCAAGGCGATCTTAAGTATTTCAGAACATTTACTTATACATTTTTAGTTGTAAGCTTTTAATCTAATGTAATTCTTAATTACTAGACGACAATATAATAGACTGAATTATTCACATAAAACAAAATGAGCAGTTTTTGCTGCTACTATAACGTTGCAAAGCTTTTCGAAAGCGCCTAATGCAGTTAAAGTTTTAATATAAATTTAAGCTATAATTTTTACATATTCAAAATGCAATTATAATTAAGTGCAAATGAAAGATTCAATCTTTGTCAAATAGTTTATAATATAAATAATTCATTCATAAATGAAAAATATTCTTTAAATAATAAAACATTTATATTTACGTTGAATCAATTTTGTATTTCATTACGAATATTAATATTTTATTTATGCATAATATTTATATTTTAGCTACTAACTGGACGCGTTTACGCCATTCGATCAACGCAGGTGTCAAATCCTTGTCCGCAATCGAGGGCATACGCTTAAGTGAACTATGCACTCCAATATCTGCAATAGACATTTCGTCTCCACCAAAGTATTGTTGCTTTTGTAAACGTTTATTGAGCAAACGTATCATACCCGCTTTGTCTTTAGATGTAGTGCAACGCAACAGTTGATAGCAAGTGTCTAGAACAGAGTCAATTTCATTACAAAGCGGTGATTCTTCGTACCGATAATCAACGGGACCGACACGTCCCAAATACCGAATAATATTCACTTCACCATAGATTGGGACATACATTGTGGGCGAGCAGATCATTTCGGTATGCTCACCTAGAGTATAAAAAAGTTGAAACGAAGTTGAAAAAATCAACAAGGAATAAGCTAAACTTACAATTTTTCCAAATAAGCGTTATATTGATTTTTGGTACCACTGATGAATTTACTGGCACCTGTGCTAGCTTCTTTTCAAATGCGCGCGCCTCTTCACCAATATCAGCCATTGTAGAATGGGTGAATATCCTCAAATTAATTGTAAACGAGTCTTTCCATGCATTTTTTAAAGCCAAGAGAGCGTAAGGAATAAAATGCGGGTGTCCATTGATAACAATATCAGGCAGTGGTTTCTATAAGGCACAGGAGCAAGGAAATATCTGTTGTCATATTTTAAATAGGAAGTTAAAAAACTGACCTTTCTCCGTCCGCTATCAACTACGGTGTGTAATCCAGTATGTTGTGGACCTTTTTGACATAAGCCTAAAGTAGAACGTATGCCCGCCAATTGCTTTTTCAACTCATTTAATTGCTGTAGTACCTTGTCCTGGCGAAAGGTAATGGCGTCAGCATCAGTGGAAGACTGGAAAGAATGTGAAATGAAAGTCAACATTTTTTTTTAAGAATAACCTGTATAAGTTAGTATGTGGTATTAGTGTTTTATAATTATGACTTTGAGATTAGTGCACCACACAAATTTTATTAACATTTATATTAATTTGTCTGAGTTTTTATACCTTTTCTTCCATTTTTTTGTTTGAGTTCTGTTCTGAAACTCCAAGGTCAAATATAAATTGCCTGAGCGGATCATTTTGAAGCGCTCACGGAATGAAAGAAAACTGAAACAAACAAGTTTAGTTCTGAGCTAACAAACAACGCTAAGGAGCAAAAAAAAAAAACGAGCTTCCATTCCATTTTACAAAAAAAAATTCGACGAGCTTTCAACTGCCGATATATATTGAAAGACGTACTCGGCGGAATTGAACTTATTTCATAGTAGAATTGAATAACGTATATTTTATTCGGAATGCCGCAATAAGTTTTCGTTCCCTGAATTTTAATTAATACAAAATACAGTGTAGATACCACAGAAATTCGGTTTCAAGGAGTGGGCTTTGAATACTTCCTCCAAGGAATCTCTTTAAATCTTACTATCAGCTTGTAAAACATGGTAATGGGTAATGAATATAAATAGGTAGCAATTTATAGTATCTCCATAGAAGCCGTATTAAAATTCAAACTGCTGCAAAAAATATGTTATGACACTACGAGAAATGGAAACATCGTTTTTAAAATTTGACTTTGTTAAATGTCGTGATTCAGTGGCGAATCCGTATTAAATAGAATGGCCGTAATACATCTCCAGATACATAAAAATGTTAGTCGACACATAAGCAAATTTAATGTATGAACAAAAGCAATGAACACTTATTATAAATGATAAGCGCGATTGTATTAAATAAAATGAAGCGTTTTGAAATGTCTTATTAGTACAATTTTAGAAATAATTATGCAATAGTAGTGCTAATAATGAATGAAATACTGCATTGAGAAGTAACCACATAGCCACGCCTCTCCTTAAACATATAAACATTGTTAATAATACTGGGAGCTTCTGGGCAATCCGTTTTCAAAATGTTAGTATGTAAATTCTTTGATGCAGAAGAATGTATGAACATTTTTACAACTTGCACAAAAGTAAATACAACAGCAGAACAGAATATGACGTAATTTTGTTAAAATATTTCGATTTATGAAATTTGTGCATTAATGGAAATAACGATGAAATTTAACCTTGAGTAATCGCTGAATTTGTGCGCCCAATTTATCCAAATCAAGAACACACGCACATTTTGACAACGATGAGGAGCATACGGACGGTATGGGCGTGGCAGTTGTGATTTCACCCTTTAATGGCTTTAGGTCGAATTTGAGGTTTGATTTTGATTATTGTCAATAATTAATTTAAGTTTAAAATTCTTTTCCATTTCACTTACGCTTGGCGCGTATTCACGCGTCGCTGCTGCAGCACTGCCTGTGCCTTGCGTTGCGGCACACGCATCTGCGACCAAAGACACGTTTTTCATTGAGTACATGCAGGTTGGCAACTTAATGTCAAATTGAGGTAAAATCGTCTTTAATTCGTACATTATTTAAAATAAAAAAAGTGTCTGAGTATTCTTATTATTTCTATTTAAAGAATTTCTTTATATGTATTTTATTTTATGCACTTTAATTCCACTTTTTTCGTCGTTGTCGTATGTCGACTATTTTTTCGTAAATTTTCGTTGTCGATATTTTTGACACTTCCCGGTCTCAGTTGCTCAAAAGCGTAGGCATATTAAAGTGGCTGCTTACACGTACTCAAGCATAAAGACTCTGTAACTGTAATTGGTAATTAAAATTTTTAAATTCCTAAGTAATGGAATTGAAAAAATGTTCGATTCCATTACAGGGAATTGCATTTTGTAATTAAAAAAATATCAATTCCTTAAAGGAATTGAAAAAGTAATTGAATAGAAAGGAATTTATTTTTTAAGTGTAATCAAATACTTTCTTGGAATTAAATTACAATTTAGTTGGAATGATTCCTCGAAAGTAATTGATTCCCTTTAGTTCAATTCCAAAAAAAAAAAAATTTCGGAAAAGCCAACATGCATTTCATATAAATGGCTAAAATGCTGCAATAAAAAATTTGTAAGTGTTTTTGTTCAAATTGAGTAATTTGCTAGCATATCGGGAAGTGACCCGCAATTTATGTTGACTTTTCTCTGATTCGCTCGTAACGGCTTATTAGAAGCATTTTCCAATATTTAAAAATTTTTTTTTTTTGTTTTGAGGCCAGATTCGAATTCAACGCATCAAAATCCTTTGGATAAGTATAGTCTGGTTTATGGGTAAAAATTTTGTCGGCCTGTGTTATTTGCGCAGGATAAAAAGACGATAATTCTTTAAAAAATGTCAAATCAAGGTTATTTTAAAAAAGTGGGGTCATGGGATCTAGGTAGCTCAAAAAGGGTCAAAGTGACCCTTTAGGATCACGACTGTTACGCTGACGACGACCGACAATGAATTGCCATTTTTTATTTCCATATTATGAAAATTATTTAAATATTTGTATTTGCATACTTTCTGTATAAAAAATTCTATTATACAATTTTTGGCGCAAAAGCTGCAATTCTCCTCATACGGCTATAAGGGTTTTAATTGTGATTTCTAGCGCGTAAAATTCAGCTGCATGCCTATTTGAATATTGAAATAATTTTAGATTAAACTTATTTTTCGGGTTTTTGCAAAAAAAAAAAAATTCTAAAACTGGTTGAAAACACATTGAAATTGAATACCAATACAAAAAATGATGAAAACCAAAAAAAAATGGTAGTTTACCCCTTCACTAGTTTTTTAACAAAAAATTTGGCACAAGCACTTAAAATATCGAAAATCTAACAACACCAGGGTGTTCAGAACAAAAAATTACATTAAATTAAAAACATTTACCGGTTTATAATAAATCCGGCAATAACGACACCAAGGTGAATTTATATAAGGTGGGGTTACCAGCAACTCATTCTTCTTCTTCCTTTTTATGTTGCCATTTTGTTTTCGTGGTGAGGAAGTCTGGTTGTCAAAAGTTTGTTTACGTTTTGATTGTTTGTTTATTTTTTTTCGACCGCCATAATGGCCGCAACAACAAAGATGCATTGTCATTTTTGTGTTGTACTACTGCTTTTGTCGGCTGATTTTGACATTCAGACTGCTCCGCCATTATCGCCGCAACAACAACTCCCTGTTGTTGCCGTGGTAAACTTGTTGTACTGCTGCTACCACCTTATATAAATTCACCTTGAACGACACAAACGAATTTTATTTAAAAAAATTAAGTTTTAAAACACGTGAGTGATATTCGGAAGTGACGGTCACTGTGGCCAACTTTTATTTTCAAAATCCGCTAAAATGAAGAAAAAACCTCGTATTTTTTTAAAAAAGCGCTAAATTTTTTCTATATGAAAGTGTTAAACACAAATTTTTTTATATATGTATTAAAAAGAAAATTAATTAAATACATGTATTTTTAAAGTTTTTAATTCACAGCATTTCTAAATTATACAATCACAAGAAAAACTAAAATAATATAATGGAAAAAGAGTATTTTATACACTTTGGTCACAAAAAAAATATACAGAGTAATAATTTATAACTATCACATATCGATTTCGAAGTCTATATTCTCTTCATTACTATCAGATTCTTCTGGCCATAACACACTCTTTAGTCTGAAGTCAGAATTATAAACACTGGTGCTGTTTATTTACGCAATCAGGTATTTTGTAGTTTTTACAAAATGAATTTTCCATTTATTATATGAAGTAAAGAATTTTTTGAATTGAGTGACTTACGGTTTCGAATTTTGGTTTTAAATAAGTTCATTGCTCATTATTTCGGTAACAAATGTTGTTAGGATTATTCAGGAAATGCATTATATAGCGGAGCACTTAGTGTCTTTTAAATTAAAAAAACGAGTTGAAAAACCCGCTGACAGCTAAATTATTTATTTCCGAGTTTCAATTTTCAAAAAGCGCTGAATTTAGGAAGAAAAGTGCTGAGTTGGCCACACTGGTTACGGTGTCATATCATAACAAGCATGGCGGCGCACAGTGTGACGAGTGCGGCCAAAATCTGTAAAAAATTGGGTCATAATTTTAAAAAAGTAATATTGTAATTTTAAAGTAAAATTGTTGACTAAGGCAATACAAAAAAAAAAATCTTTAAAATTTTGATTAATACGGCCACACGCTTTTAAGCTCGGAACTTTATTTGAAAAAATTACTAACATGCTATTTTTTAACTTTAATTTGCTAGGTTAGTTTAGCTTTGCTTAATTCTTATATTATGAAAATGGGGCAAATTTGGCATTTTCTGAAAGCCTAAGATTGTGAGTTGGTAAATAGTATAAAAATAAATTGTAATTAAAAAGTTTGGTAGAGTAAAAACAAAAACCCAAAAAGTCCCTTTTTGTTATTTGAACGAAAATATTAACGCAAGTATGTAGAATAATAAATAAAAATTTTAGCTGCTTCTATCAGCTCCTTTTTATTTTATTAAATTTTTTCTAGTGGCATCTTCATTAAAAATAAGATTAATTTTCAATGTTTGGCTAAGCAACAGCAGCCTTCAGTGCACAAACAGGCTGGCTGCTGTTAAAAAATTTGTCACAAATAATGTAGCAATATCAAATAAAAGCGATACCATAAAAAAAGATCTGAAACATATAATTAGCAAAATTTTTAAAAAGTGTTCTCAAATTTTTACTTGGATTTGGATGACGTAAGATTTTTTTTTTTAAATTTCTTAATATATTAATTGCTGGTTCCATACAAACCTAGCACAAGCTGCAACAGGCATCAAGCTCGGTCTGAACACGCTTCTGAAAGAAAAAAACGTCGGCGAATGAAAAACTTACTCCGTGCATATCCGCATGAGGAAATAACAAGTGCTGCATAAAAAGTACAAACGCAAAACAAAAATAATTCGAACGAGTCTTTCTCAATTAAGCAAGCATTGGCTTTGTTCTATGATTTAGATTTATCGGTGAGAAAATACAACGGTTTACGATCAGCTGTGAATTCAATTCACCCTAATTGCTTTCCAAGCTACAATAGACTGAAGAAAGCAAAAAATGGATTACTTCAATACCCAATTGTTACTTCAGAAGTCTCACCTAAATTTAATTTACCAGATTTGCTTAACGAGACAACACAAATGAAGCAGAAATTAGTGATGACTCGAATATGGACTTGGAATATTTTATTTCAAAAAGTCATTAGATGAAAGTGAATGAAATTGTTTAATCTATAATGAAATAAATATATGCCTACAAAAACGAAACATGCTTATCATTTTTGATCGTATTTTTTTTTACAGATTTGTGTGGAAAATGGGCGTGGTAGTAATCGGATTATACTTACTTTTTGCAATGATTATAAGTATAAAATAAAATATCCAAATAACAACAGATTTTTATAGTCATATCTCATATAATGTTTAAATTATATCCTTTTAATTTATAAGTTTATACGGGAGGTGAGCGTGGTAGTGGCGGGATTAGGTTTATTTTTGCATCATATGTTTTTATAGCCAAAAAATTCATATGTGCAAAATTTCTTCGCTATAGGTCCGTTCCCGTACTACAACGCGGGTGAACACGTTCGCCCAAAACGTTCCCGTACTCAAAAAAGTTGCAAATGAGAGAGTAATTGTCTTCTTCTTCTTGCACGAAATAGCCCGCACTTTTTCTTCGGGTAAAAATGTTAAAAGTGTCAAACAATCAGCTGTTTTGCTTCTGTGAAAATATATTGAAAATTTGAAATTAATAAATACATATTTTTTAGAACAATAAGTGTTTTTTAAAATAGAAAATGTTTAAAAGACATTTGAAAATTAATTAATAGTATATTAGTTAATTTCTAACTACATTCTCCACAAGTTAATGACGCAATTGTCTGTTCAACTTTTGACGCTGTAGAAACTTCTGCTATTTCTGAATAATGCAAATGGTGATTGTGAACCAGAAGATTCTACAAAAGTAGTCAGGCGAACAATTTTTTCATTATTTATTTATTTTCTTGTAAGATTTAACAATTTTTTTTTTTATTAAAATCGCAGAAACTTTTTTTTTTGAATTTAACTGTCGTTAAAATTTGACGTTTTGTTTTGTGCGTTCCCGTACTTTTGTGCATTTTCGTGTATCCAAAAGAGCACATTTTTGTTTACTCTCAGTTTACCAGACTTTACCCAAATGGTACGGGAACGGACCTTATATTTCACATATGTTGGAAGACGTAGCTTTTAAATTTGTCTGTTTACATAGAAGGTGGGGGTGTCCGTGGTCGGATTAAGTTAATTTTTTCACCACATAGACAAAATAGCCTTATGTGCAAAATTTTATCTCTATAACAGTTTTTTCAAGTTTTGGCCATTTGTATGGTGATGTTACATTGCCCGGCGCGCTCACTACGCCTGACATAAACGCGGGCTGTTTATGACTCATTGGATTGTGGTACTAGATGCCGAGAAAAATAAGATTGGTGTTTTTACCCACTGGTGGTTTTACCCCCTCTACTCCAATTATACAAATTTTACTTTTCAGAAATAACTCATCTAGAAAGTGTCTATGTACATACTTTGCATGTTTTCAAAAAGAAGAAACATTTAAATCTCCTCTTTTTTGAAAACAGAATTTTCCACATTTGGCCGGTATATCTATTCCTCCGACATTCCCATGCGCATACACTGACCGAACTTTGTCTTTGTATAAGCCTTAAGCTGCCGCTTTCTGTTCACTTTCTGTAACCAGATTCTCAAAATTACGAAAATTTATGGTGCTTCAAATTTCAAGATTTTAATGTAGAATATTTAGATGTAAAGTTAATTTTTTATTCTTGAATCGTATCCATACTTTGAAAGATTACATTTAAATATCGAAACTTTAATATAAAGATTTATATTTTCTCTGATTTTAGACAATTATGTTTCTTAGCAATATGTCAGCAACCTCATTTATTTACAGACTTTTATATATATTTTATTTATGCAAATTCAATTATTTATTTAACAACGCTGCATCTTTAGTAGCACGCCCTATTCTTCTATCTACTTCATTTCTCATTCTTCGATCGCGCTTCAAAAGCTCACTTTCATCCATTGGTTCAATAATTTGTCCCTTTTGCGTTATAACCTCAGGGCGTGTTAGCAAACGAAAAGCTTTCTCAGGTATGAAATTACGACCAATAGGTGCACGTATGCTGGCCTCGTAAGCTTCTACCGAAGTGAAGGGAAATGGTATATCGGAGACTAAATGTGTGCGCAGATGTTTGCTAGGTTCTTCATTTATGTACACACCATCCTTATTACCATCTCGTCGTTTCTCTGATTGGGCCAACTTTAATATAATACGCTTATTTCGGTTGGCAATAGCATCAGTTCTTTCTTTTGAGATACCAGCACCTGCCCAAGATCCCCAGCCTGGCATGGATAATTCAATTTCAATATTTTTGAGTTCGGAATCCTTTGATTTATCTTTACTGAAATCAGCAATAATATCATCGTCTTCGAATGCCTGGCTTATAGTCAGTTGTTGCTCAGTTTGTGCGCCTCCATTCATTTCATCATCGTCGTCCAGATCAACATCACCGATGGCATCATTTAAAACCGTAATGTTAGAGACACCCAAATGTTGTTTCAGTTTCACCGTAGCCAGTTTATTAGGATCAATGGCGGTGGACAGTGCAGAGGAAGCATTCACAATTTTTTTGCTTTCTACTGTGGCGGTAGCGGCATTTGCTTTCGTTAATGTTTCATTTAAAGTTGTATCCTTATCATTTTTTATTTCATCATGATTAAGTTCTTCATCAATCATGGGTTTAATGATTTGGTTTTTAAACGAAAGATCATTTAAATTTTTTAGCGCATCTTTTTGTGTTTTCTGTTTTTTACCTCTTCTGTTTTTTTCTAACCTTTTAGCGTTTTTGGCCATTTTATTAAGCTTTTTACTCAATTTACGTTTAATTTTATCTTCTTGAGCATCAAAAATATCATCAATATTTTGATTATTTTTCACTGGTGTACAAATTTCTTCAACTACCCAACCATTTTCTACTTTCGGCTTTTTATTGGGGTTCAGTTTATCGTTTTTAGATTTCGTTTTTATATCGTTTATTTCTTTAGCAGCACCTTCCATATTTTCTACTTTACTGTCGTCAACAGTGCGGTTGTTGGCATTTTGTTGTTTTCGAAATAAATTTTTAACTCCCATTGATGTCTTAATGGCATTTATCTTTTTTGATATTTCAATAGTTTTATCAACATCAATATCACCATCGTCAGCACTATCTGTTTCATTCTTTTTGTGCTCCTGCAAAAGCTTATCATTTTCGTTGCGTTCGAGCCAATATTTTCGCCAATTTTCCTTTTCACCGGTAGCCTTTTTATTATTTTTTGTATCCGCAGATTTTCCTACTCGCGTCCATGGATTAAAGGGATCATTTGCTATATCTTCATGTTCCACATCCATTAATTTATCATTTCCAGTTTCATCATCATCATCATCATCACTTCTAGGATCATTTTTCTTTTCGGTCAGCTGGCGACTTATTTGTAACTGTTCAGCCAAATCCTTACGCACATCTTTATCGTATTTGGCACGAATTTGTAAATTTTTAGCCCATGACCCAGTATTTTTGTGTCGTAGATTAGCTCTCTCCAAAACGCGATGTTTTTCTATCGCGCTAAGTTTTTCCAAGGCCGCCTCCGGGTTGGTTTTTTGTAGCAATTCAAATTCCTTGATTTGCTCCTGCAACTTTTGCCGTTTCAATAATTTGTGGTATTTTTTTGATTTTATTTTATTTTTCAAGCGCGCCTTTGCAGATTTCTGCGATTCACGAATTTTTAGCCAAGCTATCTCCTTACGTCTTGCTGTTAGTTCATCAAATGTTAATTTCTTTTTTAATTGTGCTTGTTCGCGTCTTTCCAGCTCCTTTTCATCTACCGTATCCCCTCTACGTTCTCTCTTCAGAGCTTTAAGTTTAGCTTCAGTAGCTTCCATTTCGCGCATAAGATCTGATTTCAAAGATAACTGCATAGGCTTTGAATACGCTGAGGTGTCCACATATATAGTCTCGGATTTTAGCGGAAAAACCTTGGAAAACAAAATAATTACATTTTGAAATCTATTCAACTAATTGCCGACTAACCTGTGTTTCAGCTGCTCGATTCTTGGCCACAATTGCATCCCAACGTTCCAGCTTTGATTTGACATTTTCATAGCCAATTGTGCGTTTTATACGTTCTGCTGCAGGTTTTTCAAGCGGTTTTTCTAAAACCTTCTTAGTCGTCTGTACTGTTTTCAATTGCTTGCCAGTATCCAAATGTTTCTTTGTAGTTCGTAACACTTTGACCAGATCATTTATACCCACAGGATGCACTGCATCCGTATTTGCATTATCGTCTGCTACATTTAAAGTTTTTAACAATTGAAATTCATTTTGCTCCTGCCGCGGTTCATTTCGTGTAGTTTTGCGTATATGCTGCACTTTGCCCAAACTGCTAATGGATTGCAGCAAATTTTTATGCGCTTTTGGATTAAACTGTTCCTCATCATCACTCATTTTATTTCGTAGTTTTTAATCAAATTTAAGGATTTCGACTTATACAAATTTGGATCAAGAAAACTATAACACATGTGTTAGCAAAATCGTCGCACGCGGAATAAAATTTTGACAGCAGTTTGTTTTTATTGAATGCACCGTACAGTGTTGCATTTCTCTGCACCATATTGTTAAAAGTGTATTTCTCAATTTTGCACATAATATTCGTAAAAAATTTACTTCTATGTAATTACCGTACATTGGTTTTAAGAAATAATTTCTTAAAATAAATTTCCACTGTGAAGAAATTCATTACTTGCAAGTAATTATTGGGACATTAGAACAAATATTTTAACTTCAAAAATTTAGTTTTTGAAGTAAGTCTTTACCATGAAGTAAAAGTACATTTATTTCCAGTTCGTTCAAAAATGTAACAGACTCAGAGCAGGTGCTTTATCTGCTGTTAGACATGGCTCAATAATAAGGTTATGTCACAAGCATAGCTCTCTTCTTCTTCCAAATTAATTCGTCTGATTCTTATGTTAAATAAATTAAGCAAAATAATATGAGAGTAAAATGTTTCGTTGTGAATTTGACAGAAGGGAATTCCAACTATGAATACAAAAACAAAATATATGGTCGATTTTGTTTTTGTAGCGCTGCTATAACCTTATTTTTGAGCCATGCTCTTAGACTTGGAAACTAGTCTCTTGACACTATTAAAAGTCTAGGTAAGGGGGAAATACCCCTTTCGTCTTAATTCCTCTTTCAAACACTTTTGACAGTTACAAGAGACTAGTCTCGACATCTAAGAGCAGGCTTTGTTGTCATCGTCCAAACGAACCAAACTTTACATTAGGCAACAATTGCTTGCACAATATCCCAGATAGAGGGTAGGAACATTTTTGAAGAGAGTACAAGTAATCTGTTGAAAGTAATTGATATGAAATTGCTTCTAGCTAATGTACATTTGATTGCATATCACCGTTTGACAATAGTGACTATCGAAATATTAATAATAAATATTAGATGAAAATGTGAATGTTGACATAGATTCAGCTTTACAAATTATTACATTGTATTATGTATAGTTATAGGTATTAATATTTTCATATTTTCATGCACTCCATCTGGTCTATAAAGAAATATTTATTCTCAATCTGGCCCGCAAGCTGAAAATGTTGGCTACCGTTGTTCCATATAAAGTGGAAACATCAAATCTATTACAATTATAAAAACAATCTATACAAGTTTGAATTGATTTGCCTGGTAATTCAACATTTATTAATAGCTCATTTTTATTCGACAACAAAACAATAATAGTTTTTAAACATTAATGGTGCATCCTCGTCAGAAATAAAATTTCTTTCCGGTTTATCTGAAGCAAATGGATTAATCGTAGGTGGCAGAACAACATTTAAACCACGATTACATTCTTGAACAAACCGTGTCATATCCAATGGAGCTTCATATTCTGTATAGGATGTAACCACAACGGGGCATTTTAAGTTGGCAGCCGCAAGTATAGTTTCAGGCCAAGTATCCTCCAGTTGAAATCCATTATAGCGATAGAGCCCAGCGTTAAAAAAGCAGACTGAAAAATTATTAAATAATATTGATAATACTTATACTTAAGTACAAACTACGTACACTAGCTTCTAGCAAAAGTCGTGCACTGAATAAAATATGGTACACTAACAATTCCAAAAAGTAAACCTTAATTTTTTAAATTAAAAACTCAAAAATTTTATTTTAACTTATGGTATGAAAAATGGGAAAATCTTGTGTCTTTAGTTTTTCAAGCTTTAGCGTTGGAATAATCGAATTTTGCGGTTAATGGCCACCATTAACTTTTGCGCAGCTCTTTGATTGTGGATAATGGTTTGCAATATTTTCGCAGTTTTGTTTTAAAAATTTCCCAATATCGCTTAATCGGCCGGCCGGAGCAATAAAATTTATGTTTTTTAATTTTAAGTAATGTATAACAGGCTTAAAGAACTTCTGTAGTCATCACAAAAACAGTGTATATAGAGACGGGCAAATCAGACGGCCGTTTCGGAATCCGTCACTATTCCTCATCAGTGATCTTAGTGATAGTTCTTAGTCTTTAAACATCCTATATAAGCTACTAATATTTGAAATCGTAACTTAGAATTACAGGTTTTGATCTTCACTGAATAGAGATGTTGAAAGAAACTACCACTACAGTTCTAAATACTTATTTTGATTGTTGTTTTTTTTTGTACAAGCCGGTGACTAGCTGAGTAGGGGCATGTTTTTAGAGTTTTATGTCGTCGTTAGCGGTAGCAATATTTATTCTTATTCCAGCACTCATTTAGGTATACATCTGCATTCATTGACCTTGACACTAAGAACCCAGTGGAACGTTTGCCATACTGGCGAATTGCCCGCTATACCATAACTTTTTTTTTGTTGATATTTTTCTTTTGAATTATTTTAAAATGATGTGGAACTTTGGATCTAACCTTTGTGGAATAATATTGGTTCCCTGGTAATGTTGAAAAATCCATTGCGATAAACGTTTCATCATCCATTTTCACAGGTGCTTGTACAACCGTTTGCATCGCTTAATGGCAATTTCTTGTTGTTTGTAGTTCTCCCTTGGTGCTGAATGATTTGCAATCGATTTATATGTCGCATTTCTATTTTTTAAGTAAGCGTGCAAAAATTTTTTTTCGCACTTCGTCCTGGATTTTGATTTTTTTTTCAAAACACAAAATTTAAAATTCAATAAAGTGAATCCCGTTATGTGAGCACAGTTATGTGACAAAATTTTGCAATTTTTAATGTACCATGTCTTATGATTACTCCTTTTGATTTATTTTGTATTATTTGTGATAATTAGTTAACGTATTGTTTTTTCCTAATAATAATACAGGGGGACAACAAATCTGCGCCCCGAGATCACGAATCCGTCGTTGAATTTTGCTAAGTTCCATAATATAAGTTATAGCTCTGCTATTTTTCAACAGATTTTCAAAAAAAATATTAAAAATAATACAAATTCACAATGATGTTGAATTATTGTCGAAAGCATGAATCACTTCCAAATTCATCCAATTCTTTATCCGCGACCCCAAAATACTATGAAATAAATATTTCATAGTATTACAATAGAGTCATTGTGGTTTTTGGTAATGGGAATAATTGATTATTATTGTACAAGTTTGGATTAGAGCTATTGTATGCTACTACAACTACTATTTTTTTTTATTTCGTTAGGGAGTTTTGGGTTGTGTATGCGAAATTCCTAGTGTTAATTTCATTAATCTTCTGGTTACTATCTCGTTAAATGATTAGCCTATCGCAAATTGTTATCCTTTGGGCTTTAACTTACTTAAATCTGGTGTCAGAAAAGTTTTTATTCCACAATATTTATGGTAAATTTGATTCTCAAAGTGATATTTAACCGTACGTCCAATTTTCTGGCATAAACGACAGGATCTGAAAATTGAGGATAATGGTTAAGATTTTGTTTTTAAAATTTCTTCTTTTAATCAATATTTTACTTTGTCTTTTTCAGTTGCTCGAACGATATATTGCGTGGATTCAATTCGGGTCCAACAAAAACTATATTCAACTCCTTGATCATGGGTGTTATATGCAAAAAGAATAGTTCCCATTTCTGTAAAACATCGACTTCGAACTCAATTTCAGCACCTATGTATATGAAAGACAATTTAGTTAGAAAAAAAAACATTGATGGGTCCAAGAAAATAATGTTCATAATTTATTTTCGTGTTGTACTGAAGAAGCATTCAATATTTTTTCTTACACACATACATCAGTACGTTTATTCAATATTTTAAGTGCAATTTTACGCAATAACATGGACCCATTGGTATGCAAATAGCTGATAAATTTATACCAATAGGTTATACAAACCAATCAAATGTATTGTTATAGTTTCACTTTTCTTCAATAGATCGCATAACTTCAGAGCATACCAGGCAGTTAATGGACATGTAGAGATCTGACTAAGTGCTGCGAATTCACACGGATCGTGCATATCTTGAATACAAAATTAAATATATGACATAAATATAATTTCTATAATCTATAACTTTTCATACCAAAACCCAATTTGTTAAAAAGTTGTTTTGTATTACTGCAAGCGCCCGGTATATCCTTTAAAACTTTTGTGGGTAATGATGGATCGAGACGTCCATACTTCTCTTGAAACAATACCATTTCCTTAAAGAGTTGATATGCTTTACACCAGAGATGATGGAATTTACTTAAATGCTCAGGCTTATCTTTACAAAAAGCAGCCTGAAATAATAATAATTTCTTGTATAAATCTGTACCGAGAATTGAATGTGTGTATGCATATTAGAGTGGATCGATTTTGCAACCTCCATCAATTTTTTGACAAAAGTATCTCCCCGAATTTTTAGTTTTATAAAATTTTTAAGAACTATTGCTCTGGAGTAGAGATGAGCAATATATTGATACCAGTGACTTTATACCAGCGACCGCTAAGTCACTGTAGTAGCTACCAGCGACCACTGTATGTTAGTGGTGACTGAGAGCTGCCGTCACTTTCAATATTTCAAGCTTTTTCTTATGAATCTTTAATTTTCATCAATTTTTTATACTTAGATTATATTATTTTATTATAAATTTATTTTTTTTGTTTCGTTTTTATTCCAGATCAAAGGTTAAAAAAAATTTAGGACTGCCTGATTTGATGAAATTTTGATCACCCGAATTTGTTTGCCAGAAAACTCATTTTTGACCTCTAGTTTGATCTAAAATATATTCCGATAGGGACTCCGCAGTAAAAATCAGAGAAGGTGCAATTTTCCCCTGTACTGGGCCGCCATCTATGGAACGGCCCATTTGATTGAAATTTTGTCCACCAAGTTTTTTTTGGCCAAGGAACTTATTTTCGGCCTCTATTTTCATCTACAAAATATTCCACTATCTTGTATTTAAAACCGTTTTTATAATGGGGGTTAAAAAGTCCCCTGTAGTTCGATCCGTCTAATATACACTCAAATATATGTAGTCAACTCACTTGTCCACACTTGTTACAATCCCTCAATTTACTGAAACGATATTCTCTGCATTTTGTATTACTGCATATTCTTGGAAATAATAAAACTTCTTGTTCGGTGGCTGTTAATGAACGATTTATTATTGCTTCAACTTTACGTATCGTCACGATGCGATAGGAACGAAATTGTTCTGTAGTGAATTCGCTGCATTTGTAGAATATATGACCATCTACAAAATAAATTATTGCAATTAATTAATATATCTTTACATTTAATGAGTGGAAAATTCTATAAGCTGTACAAGTAGCGGGAACAGCTTTCTTTTTGTATCATGCTGCCCCAGCTTTAAAGTTCGAATCACACTTAACCATTGTATGCACCTGCAAGTTGCCAATAATAATATCCGAACAAATAATAATAAACACGCACGTTTTTTTAAAAAAGGTTGTCAAAAATGTTCAAAACATTTTTTGGCAGGACATACTAATATGTATTTTATTTTATAATAAAATTTCGACACAAAGTATTAACATGTAAAAAGTTTCAATTTAATATCTTACAAAGTAAAAGAGAAAAATAAATAAAAAAAATTAGTCGATTTTCAACGATAGTTCACAAAAAAATTAAAATGTCTGGAAATTCGAAATGAGACCTTTTCAAAATGACCGATTCAAATAATAATTCAAATTCTTTAATATTATAAATTTCTCTCCTGGGAAGAAAAGATCCCAGATGTTGGAATAAACATAGTTTAAAAAAAATTTTGAGTTACTTGTGTACGATTATTTTTTGAGGCACGGTACGGTACCGGATTTAACCCACTTCAAAACCTAGTTCAATAATACAATTTTGTTATTGATTATACAGTAGTTTTCCGATTTAACGAACATTCGTTTCTACGAAAATCGCGAATAGCGAACAAGCAAATTGTTTCCATTGAATAACGAACAGAATAAATTTTGCTGTACTCAGTTTAACAACATACAAAATCGGTGTTTCAACGGAATAAAACGTGGTAAAAACAAAACACAAATGTATCATCATACAAATAAAGAAAAACAATTGCAAAAAAAAAACAGTTATATCATCATACAGAGAAACAATTGCAATAATAACAGTTATGTCAAAAATTGGTTTTATTTTTTAGAATTTTTGTCATTTTATTGTCTTTGCTCGAAGTGTAAACACATTAAAAAATGAATTTACAATGTACCTTTTTTTTTTCTATGTTCCTATCACTTTAAATGATTATTTCAATAAAATAATTTTGTAAAATAGAATTTCTCGTCATTTCAGTCACTTTAATTAAAAGAATAACCTATTTGATTTTAGTACTCTGTTTAGCGAAAAAATCGATTTAACGAATTGGACTGACAACAATTGTGTTCGTTAAATCGGAAAACTACTGTACTTTAAGAGATTTATGTATGGGTTCTAAAAAAGCGTTACTGTAAAAACGCGGAAAACTGCGAGAATTCGAGATAAATAAATTTATAAATGATAACTTTATATATATAATTTAAAAATGCATAAGAAACACAGGGTATTCTAAGGGTAGTACATCTTCCTCAGCGGAAAAATTTAAAGAGTTTAACAAAGAAATGAAGCGCTACCATTGGTTACGTTTCGCAGACATAAAAATCGAAAAACTGATTTCAGAGTATGTTAGAAACGCGTCGCTCAGTGTTTCTTATTAGCAAAGCTGCTGCCATTTAGACGGCATTTTTGTAATTATATTATTTTTCTGATTTTCCAGGTCAGCATGATTTCTCAAAACTTTGACAGTTGACAAACAAACATTTCGCAAACTAGAATTTAATGATTTTCAAAAATTTTACAACTAATGCATCATACCGTTTCCAAGACGCAATCCTAATCACAACACTGATTACAGATTTTTGATTAATCACTCTGAAAGCAGTTTTGCGTCCGCGAAACGCAACCATTATGCTTCGTGGAAACAAATAAGAATCACTCAATAACTTTAAATAGAAAATGATTTCTTTTCCTCCCACGTACTGCTTTTTTATATTACGGAAGCGGAGAAAGCAATCTTCCAATGAAGGTTAGAGGATTCCTACAAAAAAAAAAATATATGCATGTTTATAGATATTTCTTTTCTATACGGTAATAGCCGATTTCTTTCATTGATTTTTATCATTTGGCGTGAAATGCATTAACAGCAAAAAAGCATGAATTTTTGAAATGAAAAATGATAAATATAATAGCAATTATTCCTTTTTATCTCCCAACAAGAAATCATGAAATATTCTTTGAATCGCTGCCAACACTTACCGTTTATTTGTGTGTTGCGTTTATTATTTTTCTAGTGGAGGCACAAGCACAGAACAAATTCTTACGTATTGGTCGACAAATAAATGCACTACGACTATATATAAAAACAATAAAATGAGTACATTTCCGGGAATACTACTGTTTCAAAGAGTTAATACACTGTTTAAAAACTGAATTTTAAAAAACAATTGAAATTGTTTGTTTTTTCTTTCAAAAGTTATATTACACAGTGCAACAACAAAAACTGCGCCTATCGAGAATAATGTTTCCGGTCAGATTTTCTACGACCTATAGAATTTGAAGCAATATTAACACAAAGTTTCTCTTTATTTTAAATTATTGTTTGTCCCAATCCAACTTCCATTTGCTGTCGTCAAATCAAAAAATAACAGCGTAGTTAAGTTTCTATAAGTTTCTACTTATCCAGATGAACAGAAGTGGATAATTATATTCAGGTTTTACAAGTCCCGAAATTCTGACCATAAATTAACCCCCTTATTATGTAAAACGTAAATCGTCGTGACACTTTGCGTTGCTTGTGTTTTGTTTTTGTAAATTGACGAATACACAAACAATACACAAACAAAACACAAGTCACGACGATCTGCTGTTTACATAATAAGGGGGTAAGACTTTTTTCTAGTTTTTCGACCAATATTGTTTTCATATTCTGCTATTGTTCTCTGCAACGATAAAAGCATTCCAAACATTTTTTAAATTGGATAATGTTTATTGGTGTCGCATGAGGTTCAAAGCTAGTAAGTTTTTACAAATCCAGAAAAATTGTATGAAAAGTATAAAATATGGTTGAAACCTCGTTATGGATATTACCCAATTGTAAAGCACAACAATCGGTGTAGCCCGATTTGCCCAAATCTTGTCAATATTAAAAAACTATAATAATTTTATGCTTGTAAATTTATAATTTATGGTTGAATATGAATCATTTTAATCGAATTCCTCCACATGCACACATAATTTCTGAGTTATAATAACAAAATTGTGAATTTATAGCAACATTATGTAGATAGCAAGATAGTATAGACCTACCACAATTTTCTGCCACCTGCCGCAGTGCATTGCAAAGTTGTCTATGTTGTACATCGTTTTTCATATGCTCCGGTGTGCAGTAGTAAGTCATTTTACAGCGAGAGCATTGAATGAGCTCTCGATCGCGTAGATCGCATTTGCAGTGCTAGAAAATCAAATTAAAAATTAAGTACAATTTTTATTTAATCAAAATAAATTTAATTTAATCCTTACATTACAAAGTGAAACCAAAAAATATTGCCGTGGCTTATAAATATATTCAATATACTCTCCTTCATCATCGGATGATTCTACATCACTAACTGGATCTTGATTGAGAAGTTTTTGTAAGTTATCGAAGAGTGCATTCGGTAAATCAGTTGCGCCTGTAACTCGAATAAATCAAAGGAATACATACATATCAAAAAAATGGTGAGGCTATAAAAAATTACGGAAATCGGAAAAGTTGGGAATATTAATATTGCACTTATATTACGGATTAAATTATATTCGTTGCAGATAAAATAGTAGTGTCCAAAAATAATTAAATTTTTATTGTGCCAGACCCAACCCAAGAACAGTTTATAATATTTAAGTTTTTATGAGAATTCACACGTTGATGGAAAGTGCAACTTTTTTTGCATTAACGTTCCATGCAGTTATTGGAGATGAGAAATAGTTTATTGACCTATTTTTGTATTAGGCACAGATGGCAACTATTTATCAGAGCGACAATCAGCTTTTAGCCTGGAACAGAATGTAAAGCATTAAGTATGTAGCTGAAACAGAGAATGTTTCCAAAGATATCGACTACACACTACACAACCCTCTTTTTATTACAAGTTTATCACGTATATTTCTACCTGACAGGAGTGAGCGGAGAGGAAAATTCATCCCAGGACATTTTCATTCAGTCAGGACATTTTCGACAAACGAATCCCAACGGACCCACTTTTCCGTCCATCTGCACGAGGGGGCATCCACATAACGAGCGCATCTTTACCCGAAACAGACAGGCCGGGCTACTCTGTATGACGCGACACAGGGAAGGGTGAAACTATCCTAGTTGTTAATAAACAATAGCTACAGATTATGTAATCATCAGCTGGTTCATTTATTCAAAAATTTTAAAACAGTATTTTTAATGTTAAATAGAGAATCAGATAAAACAAATTAGCTATGAACGTTGTGAAAGTCATTACACAAACCATTAAAAGGGTCATTTTGGGCATAATTAACTCGGCCGGTACTTAGTTTAATCGTAACGGGATACCTTGTGCTACGGTTCGGTTAACTTCATTTAATAAAAATTGTGAATTTATGTCACCATTTAGTAGTTTGGCCAAAAACATGACATTCTTCATTACTCTCTGCTCTCTAGAGTTGGCAAGTCTAAAAGTTTAAGACGATGTGTATAATGCCTGGTTTTTACTATGTCAAATTCAATCAACTTTGCCAGCATGTTGGCAAATAATTTATGAGGCGTTACTTTTGGGCATCGCTTGCTATTTTTGCATGTCGTTGCGTTTCCTTTGAAGTTTTGTTTGAAATGCTGTTTAACACTGCATTTATTTCAACGTTAATTTTTTTCCCATCACTTAAATTCGATCAGCTGTTGTCACTTTAAAGTAAAACAAGAATCGCAAGTGTGGTGAATTGGTGAAAATATTTTTCACTTCACGATAACGCGGAACGAGAATTGACCCCCTGGTTGAAACAATTTTTTTTTTGTGCCTCCGTTCTTAATAGCTACACGTGTATTTATCACGTGTAGTTGAAAATTCGTGTATCTGTACGAACTTCAATCTAGAGCAACGAAAACTACAAACAATATTTTTAGAACCAAAAAACAACAACAACCATCATAATAATATCGTCAGTTGTGCAGTCGCTTATGTCTACAGGTTGTGGCTCTATCTTCTTCTTACATTACAAGGCATAAACTACCGCACAGACGATGAAGTTGTTATGATAGATGTTGTTGTTCTCATTTACATTTTTACACCGCATCCAGTCAAGTCTGAAAGAGAAAGGTAGACAAAATAGGTAATAAGAAAGAGATAGAAACTCGCCTGTCCATTTCTAATTGCCTCTAAGTTGTCAGAGCGTGCTCGATGTGTTCGTGCTCTACTCTGTGCTCTGAGTTAAAATAAATTGTAACCACCTAGACCGAGCAAGAGGGAGTTCGCCGAACAGCCAGCACCAATATAACCATGGTAGAAGTATTTAGAGGTAGATGCATTTTTTCAAAAAGTAGCCATTTTGAATTTTTGTCAAATAAGAGGAACATTATAGGGTTCAAAAGAGAGAGTTAGTAGTATAATATTAATACTACTTTTATCAATTAGTAAGGGAGTGAGACGGGCTTTGTTTTTGAGCCATAAATTTTCACTGATTAAACCAAATCGGATTTTTATATACTGTCAGAAAGGTAATGAAAATATGCAATTTTTATCCGAAGAAAGTATAGTGATTCCATTGACACGCAAAATTGTATTACCAATTTTCTGAGGATGTGTATTTTTGCCAAAAAAAAAAATGAGACATCTACAAAAATCTACTAAAAATTGGAAAATTTGAAGTAAAAACTTCATATCTATTTATAAACATAAATTTATTTATTTTGTAGGACTTCAGTGACTAAGATAAAAAGAGATGGTAGTTTCAATTCATCATCTTCCTTTAAGTCATCGCCTTTTCCATCCAAATCGCTATCGCAATGTTTGCACTTTTTAAATGAACAGGCCGCTTGCATGTGATTTATTTCATGGACGATTTTATTTTTTGGGGTTGACATGGCTAAAAATACAAAAAAATTGGATCAAAACACTAGTTAAGTAGAGAAAATAATGCCATTTTGGGAATAACAAAAAAAAAAAAAAAAATGTTTCCAACCATATATTGGCATAATCCAAAATTGGATCGGAAAATGTACGAAAAACACTAAATGTAAATGCATTACAATCACGTTTTTCAATTCATTCACTAGAAAATATATCACTTTGAAAAAAATCAAAAAAAGTTTTCGTGATAAATTTTCACATACGATGTTTGCAGCTTATATAAGCAATACATCTATTCACTCCGGTGTTACCACAAAAATTGGGTCATGTCAAAACAAAAGTTTGATAGTAGTCAGATCGGCAATATTGATATTGCATGATGTAAAAAATCGACTGTCTCATAGCTGGTGCTGTCTCATACCCGGGTTCACTCCCCTACTAAATTATAAAGTTTATTTATAATAAAAAAGAATAAATAATGTTACTTAAATTTGTTTTCTTTATTAGCAAATACCTTGAACATGTTAAGAGTTAAAAAATAATATGAAAAGCATCAACTAATTCTCCCTATGTACATACAATACTGTGCAAATTATTTTCTTATAAATTGAACTATAAAAATATAACGCTGTTGCAAAAAGAAGAATAGTATCAAAACAAATGTTTTCCCAATTGTCAAAGTTCCTCTTACATTTCAAAATGCATCTACCTTCTTACTTTTTCTGCCATGAATATAACCATAGCCTAAGCGACTACACATTTAACTATATTGGGTGCGTTTCTCGGAAGTAAAATCAGAAAAACTGATTTCAAAGTAATTAATTAAAAATCAGAAATCAGTGTTTGCGTCTTAGAAACGGCATGATGCATTATTATTTGAAGGAAGGTTGCAAAATTTTTGAAAATCCTTGAATTCTAGTTTGTGAAATGTTTTAATTTCCTTATAAAAATAAAATTATGGACGTTTTCGAACTTTTGTTGCGTTTGTCAACTGTCAAAGATTTGAGAAATAATGCTGACCTGAAAAATAATATGATTACAAAAATGGCGTCCAAATGAAAGCAGCTTTCCTAATCAGAAACACTCAGGAATCAATTACTTTCGAGGAATCATTCCAACTAAATTGTAATTTAATTCCAAGAAAGTACTAGATTACACTTAAAAAATAAATTCCTTTCCTCCTTAAATTTCTTTTTCAATTCCTTTAAGGAATTGATATATTTTTAATTACAAAATACAATTTCCTGTAATGGAATCGAAAAATTTTTCAATTCCATTACCTAGGAACTTAAAAATTTTAATTACCGGTTACAATTCCTTGAAATGGAATTGAAACTTTTATCGATTCCATTACTAAGGAATTGAAAACAAAAGGTAGCAATTACAAATTCCCTGAAATTGGGATTGTAATGTAATTAAATTTACCCAGTACATATTTTGGTTATGAGGAGCTTTAGAGGATTACTATATTTAGGAGTAAAATCTGGCGTTTGGTGTCAAGATATTAGAAATTATAAAGCCATACTGAAGCGAAGAAAAATTAAAGTGCTTTTGAAAGCGCTTGTGAAAATATGCGAAACTTTTTTTCTAAAAATGTCAAAATTAAGTTCAACAATATTACTTGAGAGTGCAGTGAGAAGATCATCATGTGCAAAATAAAGTGTAAAGGCAAGAAAAAATTAAAAGGTAAAGGCTAGTTCAGGACTAAAAATAGTTATAAAAATATTATGATGCAGCAAAAGTTAAATCGATTTGTTTGTATGGTGTATTATAATATAGTGTCTCCAGTGGCGGATACAGGAAGAATTTTTGAGAAGGGAAATAAAAAATTCTCCATATAAACTATAACGCGGGCTGAAGCGTTACGTAAGAGGCATTTTTTGTTTGTTTTTGCTTATTCATAAACTTTATCTCGATGTCTAATAATTTCGGTCGTGTGAAAACGGACGGCAACGTTACACATTTTGGAGAAAACCTGTTCTTGTAGCATACCATTTCACAATTTCTATGATCTATTTCCAAGGTAAAGGATCATGGAAAATATTAACAATGGGAAACATTTATTTAGTTTTCGGTTTTTAGATTGGTTTTGGGATTTCATATGAAATGCCATAAGGCCATGCAAAAAATCAATTACATCTATTAACTATCAACTATCTGCTATTTTTGCAGGATTTATTGAAAAATTGTTTTTGAAAAAAAATTTTTTATGAAGACTCAAAAATTTTTTTTTACCACCCTAGTTGAGCTATGGTATACCACATTCATTACGCAGTGGAACAAACTTTTTATAGTAATTTAGGGTCGCTAATTACGAGTGCGTACTCCATCACCTCTAGTTCACCCACAATATGGACCCTGAAGCCGGAAAAATGGGATCTTCAGGGCCTATTAAGAAATTTCTTTATTTCAACAGATACGAATTTGATGTCTGAAGCAAAGTTGTTAAGCACAAAGAGGTAAACAATTTTTGTGCATTCACTTTTCCTCCATCTCTTACCTGTTCTCTTGAAAATAGGGTTTTAAGCCCCCTTTTTCAATAAATAGCCGATAAAACAAAAACCGTTGGGAAAACTATTATACTATCTTTGGAGAAAATGTTTCCTGTTAAAAATTATACGGGGTCCCAAAACATCGGTATAACCTACGAGATACACTTTTTCCAGAATAATGCAGAAACCGAATTTTTTTCATTAGAACCACGTCACTCACACAACGTAAGTAAATAATGGAAACTTGGTCTCCAACCAAAGGTTGGTTGGACGAAAAGCAATCAACTTCGGGAAATGAGTTATAAGGCGATACAAACAATATGCCAATGAATTTCTGGATTCGATTAACACTAAAATTCGTGCGAATTGCATTTGGGAAATGTAAAGAATTTAATTCAAACAAGAAATAGAATAAACAAAAAACAAACCTTTGCATTTGCATTCCTTGCAATAAAAATAACAGTAACGGCCAAATATGTGCAAAAATATAATTAAAAACTTATATTATTTTCCTTCAATAACTGTAACTATAAAGTGACTCCTTTAACAAAAAAAAAATCAATTTTTTTATATTAATAATTAATAAAAATGAACTCGTCTATTGACAATGGTCCGTTTTCGGTAGAAAGATAAATATTCGAACTAACTATTTGCAAGGTTTCATAAATTAAATTAAATTAAAAAAAAATATTTAGTACTATTTTTTTATGTTTAAAATTAAAAAAATTCAAAATTTGCAAAAATTGAAAACAAGCCCCACTGTAATGGACGTGGAAGTGTGTCTATGGGCTAAAAAAAAATCGACAATACTTCTGAAAGGCTCGATAATTTTGTTGTCAATATCATTTACCGTTCTTCGGATAAAAAATTATAAAAATCAAACATTTAGTGGTGCGTTTTCGTACCATTGTTAATTAATGGGTTAAGGTTTATTTTATGATGATTCCCAAAATATTTTTGCTCTACCGATTACCATTCCCGTTCCATTTTGAAAAAAAACCTCAAAAAAATCGCATTTTCTCGAGTCTGCTAGCAGATTTAAAAAACTTTGTATGCAGAACTTTTAATTGGCCAAACAATTTTCCGTAAGTCGGTGTTGCAAATTTGAAAATAGCAATAAGTTTATAAAAAATCTTATAAAATGACAGTGTTGCAACTAAAAAGTAGGTATGTAATTAGTGTTGCGAACTTTCAAGTTAAAGGCAATGGATTTCTCGTATAATTCCATGTGAATATCACACTTTTTGCAAAAAAGTCTCAAAATTTGCAAGGATTTTAAAAAAAGTCTCAAATTTTGGGTATTTTCGAAAAGTCGTGTCAAAGTCTCCAGGCAGTCGAAAAGGTTGCAAAATGCAACTTTAGTCTCATAACGGCCACGCTGCCCGCCACTATTTAAAATGTTCAAGTAACAGCGCTCGTTAAAATATTTTCACTTTTAGGCTGTGGTTACATTGGGAGTATGCTCGGCGAACACTATGAAACTTTTGTTGCACCGAATACAAAGAGAGAGTCCTCACTCACTCTCACACCGAACACGATATGCTCAGTGTATTGTACACCGAGCACGCCTAGTATTCAGGGTGGCAATGAGTTATTTTACAAAACTGTATCATTACATACAAAATAGTATTAAACAAACGAGTATATTTTGACAAAAAGCAACTCTGCAACGAGCTGAATGTAACCACCTCGACCGAGCACGGGAGAAAATGTTTTGTGTTCGTCGAACACTGAGCACCAATATAACCAGGCACTAAGCTCTTGTTATAGTTAAACGAAAAAAAGCTCAAAAATACCAAAAAAAAAATCAAACTTAGTTACTTAAAACATATTAAATAATATGTTACATATTTGTTTTTAACGCCTTCTTGCTTTATGGAATTCATGCTATTGTTTTTGCGCCTTTTTGGATTGTGTTAATAAAAGCGTTATTTTTAAATGTACGAGTCCGAATAATTAATCAAAAAGTCGAGTTTTAGGGTTAGGATAGGATAAGCGTATGTGAATTTTAGTGAATACACATACATATTAGTTCCAAGAATTAGAATTTAATGAAACTACAGACCGAGCGTGATTTGTTCCATAGAAACTTTGATGACAGAATCATTGCGATAAGTATTTTAACTATAAAAATGTCAGGGTGACGAAATTTAGACAGGAAAATCACTATTCTTTAGATTTAAATGAAATATTTTGTGTGTACGCTAATTTCAAAATATTTTTCCAATTCCAATTCACAAAAACAATATTACATGTACTTCTATCTTTTGAAATGTTTTTAAAATATTATAGATATATTTAACTAATAAATATGCTGGATGTCGTTGATTTTGATCGTGTTTCAGGATAGAAAAACAGAAATAGAATTTTGCTCGAATATGGAAAGTATATTTCGGTAATCTTTAAGTTCATTAAAAATTTTAGTTTATTGCTGTATCTTTGTTTACCATTTGCTATCACACTATCCATTTTCTTCTGCAAAGTTTCTATAAATATATTTTTCTCCATTGGAACATCTGTAACTTTTTCCTTAGATTTTGATTTTTTAATGCTTGAACTTGACGGATTTTCACTTGTTCTAGTTTTCTTTAAGGATTTGTCTTCATTTGAATTAGTTGCGTTATTCTGCTTTAAAAACTTAGCACGTATCATTTGCTGTACTATTTTTATAGCATCGCTATTTTCATAGAGTGACGGTGTTACTATTTGATTCTCTGATATGGGCATGAATTTCTCCTCATTATTCGATTGCACTATTAATTTTTCTTCTTCTTTAATATTTTTTTCGTTCACTTCTGCATTCTGAATATTATTTTCCTCGGTTAAAGTTTCATTCAATTCTCCATCATTTATTTCATCATTATCTATAGGCTCCTTAAATTGGTTTGCTTTATTTCGTGGACGGTTACGTTGTCTAGGCTTTTTCTTCTTTGTATTCAAATTTAACATTTTTCTTTTCTTCTCTGATGAGATTAAAAAAAATTATGCAATTTGCAATTTTATTTTGTGTACAAAAGTCTTTGTATTTTTCTTTCGCACCGCGCTCAAACCATTCACTTTGCCGTTTTTCACAAAAATGTTCATTTGTACCTTTGCATATAGAATAATGTACTTACTGTACTCGTACATATGAGTTTTCAAAGAAAACTCAATGGGTTGGTTGTTTTGTTTTAAATTAATTGCGTTGCACATAGAGTTGTGTTTCCCAACCTTTCTCACTTTTTTTCAACAGTTACTAAAGGACACCAGGAAAGGGCCGCTGAAATCGAAAATGACGTCGGAGCTCCAAAAAATATGATATTAATATTCCAACTTAAGACTTTCAATTTTTATGAAATTTCACTAAAAAACGCCAATATTTTCTCAATTAACACTATTCAAACGCCCATTTCACTAGTTGTTCAGCTCTTAGAGAGTATATAACAAATCTAAAGATTCCAGTGAGAGAGCTTACAAAAACAATCATTTGGAGAAAAAACTTTTGAGAGTACATTTCTAGTAGTATCGTTAAAATTCTTTCGAACGCTTTATTGTGTTCTAAATTTTCGTTCTGTAAGGTAACTTTTTTAGAAAGCGTTTTAAAATGCATCGCGGCACTATTTTAAACGACATAGAAAAAAGGAAAATGTTTGCCTTTGAAGAGGCTGGATTCAGATTTTGCGAAATCGCCAGGAAAATAAATAGATTTGGCAAAGTAGTTCGAAATTATCTGGCAAATACTGCAAATTATAAAACAAAACGCCGAGGTGGCCCAAGGTTTAAGCTTAGCGCGCACGATACTCGCTGTATTACTACTTTAGCCAGCAATGCTGTGAAAAGTGCATCCCAAATTGCAAGAGAATGCAATCTAAATATGTCACGGTGGATATACCGTGCCTTAAAAGGCTCCCTTAACCTTATAAGAGAAAAACTGAAGACTGCTCCCGAATTACTGCCCTGTCACATCCATGCCCTTGGCTTGATTTTGGACGAGAGAATATGTAAAGAAATTGGAAAACGGTGGTTTATTTAAATACAATTTTTGGTGAATAAAAATTTAACAGTTTTTACTATTTTTTGCAAATCAGGTTTTTTTTTCGGATGAGAAAAAATTTAATCTAAATGGGTTCGATGGTTTTAAATCGTACTGGCGGGATATCGCCAGTACGATTTAAAACTATTTTTCCAAATGAAATTTTGGTGGCTGGTCGTTAATGGTTTGGGGTGCATTTGGCATGCTGAAGCTGGCGTTTTTCAGTACGCGAATGAACTCAGCAGAATATACAGAATGTTGCAGATAAACTTGCTTCCATTTTTGGAAAGAAATCGTAATGATGAGTGGACATTCCAACATTATAATGCGTCAGTAGACAGCAGTCGAGAAACTAAACAATTGCTTGAGTCTCTACAACATTGGTGTTTTAAAGTGGCCAGCATGCTCCACAGATCAAAACCCCATCGGTCGACAAATATATGATGAAAATAAAAAGTTTGAGCTTAGTAGACAGCATGCCAAACCAAGTTTTCAAATTAATTCAAAACAACGGGGGCTCCACGCAATATTAATCTAACTAATTTTTATCTAAACAATAATTTTTTTTGGGTTTATTCATATTTTAAGTTAATTCATTGAATTCAGCTATAGTTATGCACCAGCAATATAACAAAAAATAAACTTTGCTCTCTAAAGATATAACTGTGTACTTTATTTTGAGAATTAATCTCTTGAAATTTATGTTTTGTTAAGCTCTCTCACTGGAATCTTTTCTCACTATTTCTATACTCTCTAGGAACATTAACAACCGTTAAAAATAAGGCCCGGCTATAGATCCACAGCCTAGTGTATAATTTATGACTTCATTGGACTTCAAGTGACTTCAAATTTCAATTGACTTCAAAAAAAGTATACATATATATAGGGTTGTTATGCCAAAATAATGAAATCGAAGACAGCGAGTTGAAAAAACTAGAACATTCAGACTAAAATCGAGCATATTTAGATTAAAATCGAGCACATGAAGTCAGTTTATGCAGTGCATGGTACTCTACGAGCACTGGCAAAACTTAAAAAGTTAATAGATTGGTACACACATAAGTATACGTTTTAACTGCATCATCAAATTTCGAATTGTACCAGCTAATTAATACTGATCTAACTAAAAAATTAATCTGGGCTTAGTGATTTCTGCTTGAACGACGACGATATTATGTAAGTATGTTAAAATAAATATAAAGTATCAGTGCATTTACAAGAATTTTGAAAAAATGCTGTTTAGAGCTTTTATGTAATAGAGACATTTACACATACATAAACCAAAAAATGTGGACACACATACATATATATGTATGTTCCTACACTACTCTCTTTCCATATAAGTATACACTTCTAATATTTTTCAAAACTTATTCACTGCATTGAAACAAATAGTTATGGAATTCCTGGCAACTCATTTCAAAATTATATTTTGTTTTGATGAAATCAGACGAGCTTTTATTAAAAAAAAAAATGCATTCAGCATTTACATTTAAATAAACTCGACTACTTTTTTAACTTTATATACATACACCAAAATTTTTTTTGCAATTTATAATTTCATCATTCATGCTCTTTACAAAAGCACTCATTAAAAAGGTTTTCTTCGTTAATTTCAATACCACACTTATTTAAAAATGTAACAAAAGATTGTACATCAGACCAGTTCGCCGAATTATTAGCTTCAAAATTTAACCAATTAAATACATTTAAATCCTTTAGTGGCACAATCCAAGACTTTAAACAATTTTTTATTATTAAGTAAAAATTCCTTACTTCTTCAATAAATACGAAATCCGATGCATTATTTTTTCTCAAAATTTCTATAATTGTTATTGGTATGAAATTTTAAGCAAGTCTTTGATTTAAGTTATGAAGAATATGATCCAAATTTTTTTTTTTTAATTTCAGAAATTGATAAAGAATTGAGGTCAATTCATTAAATTTTTCTCAATATTTATTCCTTATATTCATTGTGGAATGTATAGGAACAAAAAATGTCAAACAATGGATGAAAACTGATTTCAAAAATTTGTTTGAGACTACATACATACTTGCACGAAAAACGAGGACTTTTCCCGGACGTTAATATTTACCCGGACACAAACGAAAAACTATAGAGGACGTCCCTGGAAGCTCTAAAACTGAGGGCAGAGTCCGAGAAAAAAAAGGCGAGAAAAAAAAGATCCTACATATACATATAATATCCAAAATCGCAGAGTTTAGTCTGTTCAATTTCCAATTTTGTTTTTTTATGAACATTTGGAAACTGCGATTTTCCCACTTATTTTTGATATGTTCAAAAATCGTCGTCGTTCTGGCAAAACTCACTAAGTCCATTTTTTTAATTTCTGAGATGTAGTTAGTTTTTGCAGTACATGGTGCGCTGCGAACACTGGTAAAACCTAAAAAGTCAACAGATTGATATACAGATTATTATTATAGAAGAAAATTAATACGGATCCAATTAAAAAAATTAGTATGGACTTAATGATTTCTGCTTGAACGACGACGATATATGGCAAAGTTGTGGAGCAAGTCAATTTGAGTAACTTTGCTAGAATACGAAGAAATTCGTGGCCGTTTTTTAAATTACTTTATTTGTTTATTTTCATTTGGTGCTTGAATCATTCACGCCCGATACGATGGCTTGAAATTGGTTGAATAGTTTTACTGTGACTTCATCAATTTAACATGTAGTTATGAATTGTCAATCCAGTAAATACAACGCTTATCACCATAATATCATCATAAAACTATACCTAAGTTCCTTCCATTCGTGTATAAATATAACTTACAGAACATGAATGGATGCGAAAGTCTCGGTCTATGCCCTTCATGGGCTGTTTTGCCATGTGCGAAATTGCAAAAGTGCGACTAAAGTGTGAGCGTTCCATGCAAATATTGGATTCTTTTTACGAATTTAAAGGTGGAAAAATGTCAAACTTCCCCAATCTACACTTTTGCAACGTCGCACATTGGGAAAAATATGGGCAAAACCCTCGCATTAAGGGTTTTTCGAAAGTTACGGGGTTTACTTTTTTACTTTACTTTTTGTAATCTAGATATATTCAATATAAGGAAAACAAGATTCTAAAGTCAATTAACCCTAAGGCTTCGTCACCAGGGTCATCCAAAGTTGAGCTTCTGAAACCATTTTTTATTTTTTTCATTCTATGTTGTTAAAATAACTGATTTTAAATGAATTTAATCAAAACTTACATTTAGGATGAGAATACTCAAGAAAAGCAGTCAATGTATACATTTTTTACCAACTAAATTTATTTGGGTAGATATGGGTTTCTGAAGTTATGCCTAGTTTTTCGAGTTTTTCCTAATATTTTCAACTTTTTGGATTCCACTGGTTTCCTCGAAATATTCCGGATCAGATAACTAGGAGTTTTTATCTAATAGACGATACTAAATTTATCTGCGACAAGCTGCGACAACTTGAAATTTATCAAGTTGAAGCAGAGAACTCAAATAAGAAAATGTATAAAAAAAATTATAAACAGAGTTGGTGTGATAGTTTGAAAAAAATAAAAATTAAATGTCTTAGTCCCTTTTTTGCATAATTTAGAGGTAAGTATTTAACGTAATTGGTAAAATTTCGTGATTTATTATAACGATAAAATGCTAACATAAATTATATGCTACATACATAAATTTTAGTTATGTTTAGAAAAGATAAGAGAATATGAAAATCAAAAAACTGGAGTATTGTACTATCCAGAGGTTGTCTGCAGTTCTGCAGCTATTTTTTTTACCTTTAATAAAAGACAAACAAATAAATATAGAAGCATGATTGTGGGAGACCAAAGTAACCTTAATCTCAAAACAGAACGTTTCTATCAAGCCCCATTAAAATTCGGGCGTTAAAGGGTTAATAAAATTTTACTGGAATTAAGAGAAAACTTTTTACGGAGGAAATGTGGACATTTTTCTGAAAGCAAGAAATTGAAAGGTATTTGATGGCAAAAGAAATATCCTTGTCACCTCTAGAATATATCCTACAAGAAACTAAACATTCATCTGCAATACACTTTAAGTTTCATTGGCTTCATAAATGCAATTCATTCTTTGCCTTTTTACGCATTATAATTTCTTGTATTCGATAATATATAGTGAAATTTTACATAGAATATTTTCATGGAGCATTTTAATCCTTAGAAACCTTTCCTAAAGGGCTTTTGAGTCATTTCTTAAGAAAAGAGTTAAAATAACCTTGTATATATGCATGTATATGACGAAAATATTCCTCGTAAAATTATAAGTATGTACTATGAATCAGTAAATATAAAATAATAAGTCATACCAAATTTAAATTTTATTCAAAATTTTTACTCAAATTTTGAACCGCTATCAAAAAGTATTTATACACAAATATTAAAAACCCTGATACACGTGTAACATTATTTTCAATGCTTTTTAAGAGTCAATTGCCAAAATATTGCTATTTAAATTTTTTTTCGGGCTGTGGAGTTATCAAAAAGTCTGAACTTCCGAACGTAGGGTATTAGCGCCTGATGTTGCAAATTAAGAAACAATAATACCATCCGATGCTTTGAAGAATTCCATTTAACATGTCCAAAATTTTCTAACTCCAAAAAGTTTCTAACTTTAATAGTATGGATGCTAGAGCTTAAAATAAGCGATGCAAGGGTTTTACCTATATTTTTCCCAATGTGCGTCGCAAGGGCATGTCGCATAGAGTGTTCCTTAATTTTTAAGTTTGGAATATTTTTCCATACGCCCACTAATTTTGTTCCTTTATGTTAATAATGTAAGCTGTAAAAGTTTCAGACAAAAATATTTATATTTAAACGTGCCTCATCGGCTTCAAAAAATGTGATATGTATGTATGTAATATGCTGCTTATTTATTTAAATTATTACTTTTATTATTATACATATATATTGGTTTTTCCATCTATTATACCGCCACTAACAATTACTGAAAAAAAATCTGAGATAAGAAGAATTATGAACTTTTGGTGGATTTTTTACTCTACCGACTGGACTATTTGATAACACGAGAGTGTTTTTCACATATGAACTTTGAGTCCGAGGAGGCACGTTTAAATTTAAATATTTTTGCCTGAAAATTTCACAGTTTACATTTGTCACATAAAGGAACAAAATTAGGGGGCGTAGAGTAAAAACAGTATATGAAAAATTTCCCCCATATGCCTCAGAACCACTCTAATGTCGCATCAACCCTTGAATACCCAATTTGTTTTTATCCTAAATCCTAGAAACTTGATTTATAAGATTTTCATGTTAGAAATAAAAATATTTTATTTTAACAATTTTTTTTGTTTTTTTTAGACACTTGAATGGTAAGTTACTTTAGTGAAATGATAAAATCCTGAGACTTCCAATATAAATAGGGCATTTATGTGTAACACGAAGTAGTATTTTTACTCAGAAAATTCGTAATATTTATATAAGTTTAGCCACAATTTTATGACACCCCAGAATATTCATCTTAAAGTAAATGAAAACTTAGAAACTAAATAAAATATTTATAATGTGTCATATGTAGGATGAGTGAAATTTACCACCGATTGAGAAACTCTGCTCTAGCAAAAGGCATTTCACTTTTTTTTATATTTGCGTACCTTCGTGTAATACAATCAAATATCAAGAAGTATTCGTACGCACTTGAATTTTACAAGAAAACGAAAATTACATTATTTAATTATATACTCAATTAATTATATATAAAACGTTAGTGTATTCGAGTGAACTCACAAGTAATGCAACAAGAAGAGCATTTAATCATTGTTTTGCTTCATTAATGCTCCCCATATGTAATTTGTGCAATTGCACTGCATTTGTCTCTTAAATCTTAGTACCTTGATATATGGTATGTAAGATGACGATTGTCTGTCTGCTCATTACAATAAAATAGTTTTCGCTTGTGTTCGACTTTTTTTGGTACATTAATGGATAGCGTAGACTGGGGCTATTTAAAATTTTTGTAAGTACAGAATCGAATATGGAAATGTGCCAACATCAAAATTAAAGCAAATGCTTACTCTTGCACATGATGAATACATTGAATTGACTTTGAGCAATATTTTTGCTTTTCATCTAAAAGATATTCTGTGTACTTTGTTTCAGTTACCCCAGGAAAAAATTATTAGTATAATTTAATAGCAATACATGTTTTAATTTCAAATATCTTTGACTTGAGATATCAAAAATCATGATTTAATATTATTATTGAACTTTGATTTGCACCAAAAACCTTTTGCTGTTCTTGCTTGTTTACCCATGTTATCAAATACTAAATTGAAGGCAATATTCTTTCTTTTTGTTGCAAAAAACTAATATTTTTTGCATCACCTCTCTACCCTATTCTTACTAAAAATGTGTGGATAAGCAACAAATTTAAAGAGAAAAATCAACAGGTTGGAAATTAAATGAATCAAGAAATGCCATGCCAACCACTTTTGTTATAATTCACAAACAGTGCGTTGAATTTTGTGTGCTTTAAATTATATGAAAAATGAATTACATAGAGTTTTCGTGAAAATGAGTTGCACCAGCCGCACTGGGCTTGTACCGGCTCCAAAAAGAAATCTTAAATTTATAAAAAAGGTACATAAGTTAAAAGTAGAATGTAGAATGTAAATCAGTGCGAAAATTTTTCTCTCTTTATTGTGTGACCGGATTTAATGAAAAAAAGGACTACTAAGTATATAGCATCCAATAAATTTGTCTGGGATTGTGTAATACCATAGTGTAAAAATTTCTAAGCTCCCTTCGCATACACATAGCGGATGCAAGGAGGGATAAAGTTTTGGGTAAAAAATCCGCCTCTTGCCGATAAATATCTGGATTAGGAATGGTACCATTTGATATTCCTTTTGTACAGGTCCAGGTATCGTTCAAGGTAATTTGAGTGCTTACCCTATAGTAATCAATAACTAAAGCGCCCTTCAGACGTTCAAGCATACTCGAAGACCACAGGTCATCTCACAACAGATCTTATTGTGTGGACGCAAACACAGGCAGTCTTCGAGCATACTCGACCAAAATCAAAAGATTTAGATTTTCGCTAACGAAGACATGCTTGACCGTGTAAACGCGTGTCAGTTCGACTACAAAAATTTCTATATTTCATTTTTAAGTGAGTATCGCGCGCAAAATAGAAAATTTTTGCGGCAAATTTATTGAAATTTTTAAAACATTGACCCATAAAATAAAAGAATTCTATATATGGATATATATTCCATATATGGACCAAAACGCCGACCGGAACGTTACGTTCGTAGGTATCTTTTTTTGCTAATTTTCCTCATGACTGCCTTATAACTCATGAAATCTTATAATGCTTCATATGTACACCTGCGGTCACGCATATCTTACCACTTCATTTTTCGCAGTATTTTATAAATTTTTCAGCTTATGTATGTTGGGACCACAATCATAATTTTTTAAACGTGTGTTTAATAGACGCTATTTAACAAAATATTGAATTCAAATGAGTATTTTTCGTCTCTTTCATATAAAATGAAAAATGTTATAATATTGATTTTCATATAGTATTTATTTCGTTTTCCAAAATTTTTAAATTTTTTAACAATTAAAAATAATTTGTGTTTTGTTTTCTTGAACATTAGATAAAACAATATTCTAATCTTAAATTTAATAAGATGCCGACCAAAAATCTGTATATTTTTTATTAAACTTTTTTAGTTGTACAAAAAATTATTCAATCTTTATGCAAATCATTTTGCATCTGCTATTTAATATCTCTGATTTTGTTCGTCAAATTTGGAAATTTAATTTTTAGAATTTTACAAAAATAACTAAGTGCAACTCCTAATTTCAAATAATGAATTAATAAACTTTTAAGAATAATTCAAGGTCGCTGATTTCTACCCTGTATTCAGATTTTCTCTATACCATCTGGGATTTTCTTTGTAATGACACGAAACCATATGAAATTTATATTTTTTTAAGTTCCATCACACGAAAATTTTCTATTATTATAAACTTTAAAACTTTGGTAAATAGTCAAAAAAAAATTTTCCAACTGTAACATGAAGTTAATTATAGTAATGTATAATAGTTTGCTCTAATATAACTAATTCACTATGGTGCATAACTAAAGGTACCATTTATCCTGTATTTAGCAGATTTATCCTGTTTTTTTATGAGAAATCCTGCCAAAAAGTAAATCCTGTATTTTGCTCTTAAAATCCAGTAAATACATAAAATTAAAATTTTTTCGGAATTAAAAAGATCAATTTCATACTGAACGTTTCCAACACAGTTGGCATTGATGCAAATAAAAACTATTATTCCATCTGCTTACCCAACGGCTCCATGGAACAAAATTTTAGAGCCAAAAAATTTGAGTGATGTGGTTTCTTTGTATATAATCAACAGAGAGGGCATGATTACTGTGTCATATAATTCTCTCACTCTTACTTCAGCTTATATATCGCTCCTTTGCTGCAAGACTGCCAAAAAAGCAAATATTAGAGAACACAATAACGATACATTTTCTTCTCACGAGGAGAGTTTTAAGATACCATTATGATTTTACACAAGATAAAGAATTAAAGTCTAGTTATTTCTGCATGCTTACCTCGAAATTTTTGTCTTCTTTTTTTGGGAAAATCGCATTTAAAGTGGAAACCAATAACAACAAATAATCGTCTCACAAGAAGAGTTTGTAAGATAGCGTTATGATTTTTTACACAAGATAAAACACTAAAAAACAGTTAGTTCTGCACACTTAACTAAATTTTTTTCTTGGATTATGACAGTGTTGCAGCAAACGAACGATATAAAGAAAAAAAAAGCATTCATAGTTAAATAATTAATTTTCCCGATTTCACAAATTTTTGACTTTGGCTGTCGCTAACGTCTGGAATACGCATCACAACTCACAACAACTGATACGATTTATAAAAGTTCCGGAACTATTATGGTGACTATGGTGACCCGTTTCCGTGAAGGCTGTTGTAACGAATCTTCCTGGTTCCACGTCAAATGAAGCTTTATGTAAAGTCGCCCTAAGTCCCATAAAGATGAATTTCGGGAATATTTACTTTTATTTCAGTTCATTTAACCCATTTTGGTCAGCTACCCGTTCTAGTGGACCGATTTCAATGAAAATTTTAGGGAATGTCTATTTTGACTCTCGCATTATAGTCCGCAATGGCTTGAGGAATTTTGGTGATGACCTGATTTTGTTCCTTGCGATCGTACTATTTCGCTTAACCAAAAAGTTTCGTCGTTTGTTAGGATCGTGACTTCAGCGTTATCTTTCCATCTAATTAATAGAACTTGCTGGCTGGTTTCGAACAATGCAGAGAAATCACCGTTTTGTTTCATCTCAGATAAGAGAGCACCATCAACTCTGCTTTTACGAACAGTTCCTGAAGCAAAATCGAGCGATAAATAGAATAGATTTTCATGAATTTATTACACCTTTTTGCCCACTGGTGACTGAAATCACCACCGTAATTTTTTCAAATGTACTACCTACTTCATGCACATGTGAGCATGGTATGGGTGTGTTTACTAAAAGAGCGGGCATTCTGAATCAATAAAACTATTTTAGTTTTTTTTTCATTAAATTTATTTTTTATGAAATTATAAAAAAGATGTTTTTCAATGTGTTATGAAAACCACAATAAAAACACACATACAGGCACATATATACACAAAAAATCCCTCAAATTGTTTTTTCTAAAAGGTCCCTTGTAATCGTAGAAATCGCAAATAGGCACATATTTGCTATATCTGAGGCGCTACGGTCTCCCAAAGTAGTGGTGACTGGAATCACCGGGCTGGCCAAAATGGGTTAATGAACTGTTTCAAAACTGCAATAATATTTAAAAAATAGTTCTTAGAAATAAGTCAGGATTAAAATAAACCTGCTTTTATTTATACTATAGTTATAAATGTAAAAAACTGTCTAGATTCAGTGGAATTATTAGTTAGTCGAAGTGATGCGATTGGCTTAGAAGGACTTGGGCAAATTCGATTTAATTACTTATTTATGCAATACTTTATTTAATTCCTGGATGCAGCATAAAGAAATAATTGATCGCCTACCAGATAGGTTCGAAGCTATTCCAATGGCATTATCATTACGCCCGTTTGGTGGACTCTTCAATCCATTTGCCAAAGGTTGCTCTGTGCTATGTAATCATCCAGCACCAACCGGAGTTAAAGATATAATAAACCAATTAAAATCATCATTGGTAAGATATTTTATCATTTTACCTTGATTATGCTCTTCAACCTCCTCCGCCTGGAAATCTTTTACCATTTAGGCAGCTGATGCTAGAAATATACTTCATGTTAAGGACCAACAGTGTGGCATTGACGATCTCAATGAAACGGATAACATTCCAGAAGATCTCTTCAGGCGCTATACAGATACAGATTCACGGCCATTAACACCGACTCCTACAGTAACGAGTGTACACACACGCACAAGCGCAGGATCCTTTCTGAATAATAGACGTTGTATTACACCCGAATTGGGCAAAAACGAAATTATCAAACGTAAAAAAATTATATTGGATTTAAGAAGATCTCACTCACAAGAGACACTGTATTGGAAACCATCATCGGATATATCACAAAGTGTTATCGATGGTGGTGGAGGTGATAATAAACCAAAGAGCGCTGGCGCAAATGAGGGAAAGAAAACGACCAAACGACAAAAATCTGAAGAACTAAGGCCAAAATCTTCACTAGCAAATACTACAGCTCTTGCAGAAGATATTGAAGAAGAAGATGGTAAAAAATTACCACATACTTGCATCAATGATCAACATTTCGCTGATGATGATGATGTGAGGCGGGGCAAGAAACGGAAAAAGATTAAAACAACACCAGGTTACTTTGATACTATATTTTTATACAGATACAAGTATATAATGATATTTCTATTATAAACAAAAGCCACGACAACGTTTCATCTTAGCGAGGACCCGGAAACACAGGTGGCCACTATAGGCCCTGACTCTTTGAATCCGAGCACAAGGCCAAGCTTAATACCCAACTCAGTCAGTTTGCTGCCAAATAAAGATAAACGTGAAAGTGAAGCCGTTTTACTGAAAGGAAGTTTTCTAACAGACGATGCTTTTCAAGCTTTAAAAACAGAACTTGACGTGGATGTCATTGAAAATACTTTTGATAGATATGTAAGCTTGCAAAATACGTAAATTGACAGCAACTACTACAGCTTAATAATTCATGATTTTCAAGCTAAATCGTGCTTTACGTGAGGCCATTAAATATATACCAACAAAACCGAAATCTGGGAGCAAAATAACTGAAGAAATGGAAAAATTAACATTTGCAACACAGCCGAAAATGCCGCGCAAATTCTCTAAGTCGGCAACACGATTTGATGTTCCCCTGAATCTAAAATCATTGGAAGGTAACGATAAATTTGTATTACTTTTTAATAGAATTATTAATACATTAGAAAGATAGTTTTAAAGCTAGGTTAGGGGATTATTGGATTTCTTAAAACAAAAACAAATCTTTTTGAGTCTCATTTTAGAAATGACTGTTTACGAATATTTGAGTAAATATGTTTGGGTCTCGCGCCAACGTAAACAACTTTATAAACGTGTCTTTTTGAAATATCTCATGAATGTTGAAGAACCTGAAGTTATTGAACCTCAACCAATTGAAAATGGCATCGAAGAAGAAGGAGAAACACCACTACCATGCAGAGAGTATGTGGAGCGAACAATGGCATTGGACAAATTGCCACAAGCACTGGATGATGTTTTAGAATTTTATGCTACTGAACGCAATATCTCGGAACTATTACGTCTATTAAATTATGATCAGTTGAAAGCTAAAGAAGTTGATTTTCGCACATGGTGTGGCATTGTCTCATTTGCTGAGCGCTTGGCTTTGGAAGATCCGATATATACAGATTCATGTGATGAAGTAAGGAATGTATTCAATTTTATCACTGGCAGTAAATAACTAATTAATGCACATACTTAATGTTTTTACAGTTGGAGAAAGCTGATTTTAGTAGCTTAGAACAACGCCTTGAATTTTTAAATATATCGAAGAATTTGCGAGATGTTTTTGATATCATAAGGCATACGCATAATGTGCGATATTAACCCATTTTAGCCGAGCGGTAACCAAATCAGGTACAAAGTTCCCATTTTATGCATTTTATTTTATGGATCTAATAACACAAAACGAAAAAGTTCGATACCTAGGAAGCTGTGACATTTTTCTGCACTCTAATTTGTATTTCTTTCCTGATAGTCTTGGCAATGAAAGTAATGACCACGGTAAACGTTTTCACCAGCATGGAACGTCGATATAAAGGATTTCGGGACGAAGCGATGAAAGGTAACTTTTGTTGGTTTCTCACTCGCGAAACAGATAATGCACACAGAAAATTGAGCAAACCTAACCTTAGTCATTTTTAATATTATTCGAAATTTATATTAATAACATGTACGCAATAAAATCAAGAAAATCATGGGAATGATTAAGAATTGAATTACTGTATTTTTACTCAATTGCTTATAAATTCTATATTTTCCAACCGATTTTGATAGGCGTTATTGAGTTATTTATTTACTTAGTCTAAGAATTTAAAGTTCTACAGACCAATAAAAAGAGATTTAAAGGCAGAATATTAAAATTAATTAAAATAGTATAATTAAAGCAGCGAACATTGCAGGAAGAAGTAGGTTTAAATAAATTCATAATTATTTTTCTCATTTTATTTCGAATCCGTAACATCACTTATGCAGGTTACTGTGGGTTTATGAAAACTACAATAATATAAAATATAAATGGAACCAAACCCCTGGAAATACAGCATCAATTTTCGTAGTTGCTTTTTCTTATTGTATAAGTTATGGTAAAATACATTTATATATAAGTACGTGTCTATGTATTACCTAAAGTTTTAAGTCAATTGGAAGAAAATTCTAGCAGAAAGAGCCTTGGGAAGTCGAGCTCATTAGGCCAGATCGGCCTGGTGCGTCGCAGGTATATTGAGTTTGCCTCAATACTCTATTTTTGAAGTCGGTTGACGTGATTTTTAAAAAAATAATGAACCGATCTTATTCAAATTCTACACACTTCTTCAAGATAAGATTGACTTGAACGAAAGTTGTTTTTTTTTTATCACAACTAATTTTACTAGGCAAGACATGGTGCAAATTGCACCAAAAATTCAAATTTAAAGTCCAGGCACGAGTTGTACATACATATCTAAGTACTAAGAGAATTAATTTGGATTATAATTTCTGATGATCTATTATTATTATTATTATAAGCTTTTATTTAACCCTTATACTAAGTTTACAATATTCTAGTTTATATGTAGTAAATTTCATTTTACAATCCAAGTATTCATAAATAAACCAAAAAAAAAAATGCAATAAAATTTTTAAGATTAAAATAATTTAAATTTGAAATCAGAAAAATTTTAAATTTATTTTATATGGTCGCCATTGCTGTTTGTTTTGCGCTATGCTTCACCAGTTATTTAAGTGATTTTGGATGTCGTCTCGCCATCTGATCTGTGGTGGGTCAACTTTCCTATGACCTTCGTATGGAGTCCAATTGGTTTATCTTATCGTCCATCTATTGTCGTCCATCTATTGCCGGTCCAGTTCCATTTCAATTATTTTGCCCTTTTTATAACGTCTGTCCACTTCGTTTGATTCCTAATATTTACATTCGTAATTCTTTTTAGTCTTGAGATATGCAGCGTTGCTCGCTCCATCGCTCTCTGACATATTAGTAGTTTATTGGCCGTTTTTGTGCGTAGGCTCCATGTTTGTGCGCCATATGTCATCACCGAAAGTATTGCTGCATCGAATAAATGTTTTTTTGACTCCAAAGTTATATTAGAATTAATGATCGTTTTAAGATTTCAATATTGTTTCCAACTATTCGTAATCCTTCTTGCAATTTCCTTTTCGGTCCTTTGTGTGAAGGACATTAATTGTCCTAAGTATGTGAATTCGTCTACATATTCAATATTTTCGGATCCGAGTTGCATTTGTAATTGTTGTGAATTAGTCAATAGCTTTGTCTTTTTTTATTAATTTGTAGCCCAACTTTTGAACACTCTCGGCTGAGGTCTTTAAGCATTGTTTCCAAGTCGGTGTGGGATGTTCCTATTAGTGTAATTTCGTCGGCGAATCTTAAATTATTTAGCTTTTCCTCATCAATGTTGTCCCAATTTAGACGCCTAAAACACCCTTCGAGTACAGCACCAAATAGTGCAGGAGAAAGTGGGTCTCCCTGACGGACTCCCCTCATCAGTTGGAAAGAAGGGCCCGCCCTTTCGAGCTTTACTGATGCAATGTCATTGTGGTATAAGCTCCTAATTATGCGAATGAACTTTTCCTCTATACCAGTGGTTCTCAAGTGGTGGGGCGCGCCCCCCTAGTGGGGCGTAAACAAATTTGAAGGGAGGCGCAGAGATATTTCAATAAACAAATATTTGAATACTCTGTAATATTTTGTATTTAACAAAATAATTTCTTTTCTTTCATATTATATGTTAAAACCTACAATATGCACCTTTTAGTTTCACATTTTCCATTTCTGACTTAAGGTAAGCACTACTTCAACTACTAAATAAATTTACTAGCCTAGTTTATCTTTGACGCAAACTAACCAGAGCCTCATCCAAACAATGGAAAAACCAGAATTTTATCAAGACGTGTTAGATTTAATTTAAAAAATAGTAAAGGTGCATTAAAAATTGTTGTGTGAAAATCAAAGTAGGGGAGGTGCAGGTTTGCCACGAATTCGAAAAGGGAGGCGTAGGATAAGCACAGTTGAGAACCTCTGATATAGACTATAAGAGTGATGAGGAGGAGGTGGGCTTTGGGAGAAGTTAGCGTACAACTCGGAAAATGCATAAATGCATTGGATTTGGGACTTACATCAGCAACACCAAACATATCTGTTGGTTTCCTAACATGTCTGTGAAGGAAACCAATTTTTTTAACAAATAAAAAGCTCCCAACTAAACCTAAAAATATTCAGGTGAGTAAAGCAGTGCCTTGGTGGTATATTTCCTTTTTGTGAGTTTTATGTAACAGCACACAAAATATGCAATAACAGTAGTGAATTTAAAAATTTATTTGGAAAAAATCGAATCTTCAGTTACTTGTGGGAGAGATGGAATTTTAAAACCCCAATACGGCCGACTTTTCTGATCTAAATACACCATATCCTGGCTTTAACTATTTTATTTTGTCACTCATAGTATAGGAAAGCAATGTGTATTGCTTTGGTTTCCTTGTTTTAAAACGTTGAAATAATAAAATATTTTAAATGCTTTACAATTCTCCTTTTGACCTTATTTTTTCAGGCCAATAATTTGCAGTGAGCCTTGAGGCGGAATTCACATTTGGGACTTCTTAGGAAAAGGTTAGGTTAGGTTGGAGTGGCTGTCGAGAGACACACTTAGGCCTGAACGGCCCATTGTGATACCACATAATTGGACCTACAGTTTAACGCCGATTCCGAACGGCGGTGTGGCAATTTTTTATCGGCTTTGCGGTTTTGCCATTACCAACCAAGGAATGTACTTGTACACTATTTTATAATTCTCATTTACTTTATATTGATAGTGAATATAAGAAAATTATGAAAGGAATACGCGAATCGAACCCAAACCTCCCAGATGAAAGTCTAGAGCACTACCCACTAGACTGTCGAGGTTGTTCTTAGGTAAAAGTAAGGCAAAATCGAAAATTTATCAACATATTCGTAGTCTGCAGCCCAAAATTATTCTAAGAACAATTTTTATTAAACAAAAAAAATGCATGCACTTGGTTAACATTTTCACATTTTTCATTTACAGTTTGTAAAAAAGCGCAGCATACTTTTTGGCTTAATGCTAATTTTATTCGTTTTGAAAGAAGATAATGGTCGCATTCAGAAGGAGCAACTGTCGCGAGTGCAGCTTATGAATGGTTAATTGTGAGTTTTTGATCAGCAGAACTGTTGGCATTTTGACGCTATTTTTTCAATATTATTATTTTTCTGCTCTCTCGGGCCAACATCAACCTCAAATTTGGCAGTACACAGAAGAGACAAGCGCCGTTTATTTTTATTTATCGGCGGTTCAGTGATTTTTAGACGGTGGTTGGTAGCCGATATTTTCTTTTGTTTCGGCGGTTGATATAAAAATACTCGGAAATAATATTTTAAGCAATCCTATTATGTATAAGCAATTTTTTTTTTAACATAAATCACTCAGAGGGATGTCGCATCTACTTTTAAACAAAATAAGAAGTAGACACTGTTACTCTTTGGCAGTCGTTGGCGAACAAAAGATGTATGCTGTTAAAGAATTGATTAAAAGGAATTTTGAAACACCTGTATAAAGTTGTAAATATTTAATTCGATATTGCTCCAAATTAACGGGTAAATATATGAAGTCTATAATGTTATTCATGTTTCTAATTCGGTAGATTCTATAAAACAAAATGTTTTAACTTTTTTAAATATATAGATGTCGTTATCGGCTGATGATTTATAATCTGTAGCTGAATTTCAGAAGGGACACTTGTTAAGGGGTAGTTTTAAAAAAATAAAAATAATGCAAAATAATCATGCTTACTAATTTTCTGAAGACTTAAGTCTAAGAAACTTAACATCTTCGCTGTCGAAGGTTACATTTTTTTTTGCACCATTTTTTAATTTTTGAATTATTGAATTTATATTATCATTATCCTAATTTTACTAGAATTTGAGAAAAACAATTACAATACATTAAAAATTGAGTACATATATGTGTACTTTTTCACCGAAGAGGTTAAGGGTTTTTGTTAAAAAAATGATATTTCGAAACAAAGTATGCCGAAGCTTTGTTCCAGTGTTGTGATGGCGGCTTCGCCACGAGATCTCTCAGCCCATCTACTATCACGCTGTGATGCTTCATACTCCACAATCATAGCCCAGTATGTTGTCTCGTCCTCCAGGCCGTTCACATGAGGAGTATCCGCTTATCGCCTTGATATTTTAGATTTACTGCCTTAATATGTTTCCATCGGTTTTTCGTAACATACTTTAAAAGTGCAAATGGAGCAAAACAAATTGTTTCCATTTATGCTTAAAATTTCATTCACAAAATTTCGATAATTAAAAATTGTAAAAGATTAAAAAAGTACAGTGCATTTTTTACCAAAAATACGAAAAAGTCACTAACCAGTGAAAATGCAAAATTTTTTAAAGCAAGTCCATATTTTATCAGCCATCTTGTAAGATCAACCCAAATTCTCCGTGCGTGTCCATATGGACACATGCCCTATCTAAGAGATTAGTTTACACATCACAGCCAAAAATTGAATTCACATTATTTATGACTTTTTTAATCAGTTTTATTCTAGGAGAATTTGGGTTAAACAGAATAAAGAGGAGAATTCCTCATAGTCCGCTCCTTGAACAAATATTTGTACAAAATTTAAAATCGTTATCGATTTATCAGGATCACCGCGAGGGCATTTTCAAAAAAATTGGTTTGGAGAAAACCCGAGCTTGCACCCAATTCTTATGAAATTTGTTTGGAGATATTTTGAGATTATAACTTTGGGAAATTCAATGAACAAAAAATTTATTTTTCTGATATTTTTTAATTGGAAAAATTTTTTGCAAAATTTCTTTCAAATTTGGTAGTTCACATTTCTAATTAATTATTGACAGAAGAAGAAAAAATTAATTTTGCAATCCAACTCCTATAAGATTTTTATTATTTTCATAGGCGTCATCTCTGCTTTTGTTAAATTTTTTTAGCCCTTTGATGCCTGAATTTTAATGGGGCTTGTGGAATCCTTTTGTTTTGAAATTATGGTTATTTAGGTCTTCCCCAATAATGACACCAAATTTCATGCTTCTATATTGATTTGTTTGTCCTTTATTAACGGTTTAAAAAATAGCTATGGAGCTGTAGACAACCACTGGATAATCCGATTCCTCTAATTTTTTTGTGTAATAGTGTATAAGTTTTTTTTAACTATGATGTCAAGCAACGATAATTGAGAAAATGAGGAATCGGAGTAGCGGAGCGGTTAAGTTTTCATTGATCCAGCTCTTACTTTGGTTAAAACAGTATGCTCCACAGCTCCTTGCTTCAGCTCCGCGCCCTACCTGAAAATATACAACACATTACTGAAAAATATGATTATTTTTCGAAATGGACTTTCCCCCTTAACCTTCTGTAGCATAGTGTAGACTGTAGGCAACATACTGTTCAATCGCCTGCCAAATTCATAGAATTGAATTTATAGCGTAATTACGCACTGTAGCCCGTGGTTTATACTCTGAGCGAACGAGCGGGTACCAAAGAAAACAACTAGATGGCGTTACTTTTCAAAAATTAAATTAGTTATTAGACTACCGATATTTACGAAAAGTGTCGCCCTTCTGCGATTTCAAGAAATAATAAAATATTGTTCTGCGTGTGTTTTGTTATCTTAAAAAATTAGAGAGGTAAGTGTTTCAACTTTATTATGTAATATTATTTTTGATCATTTTTTTTGTTTTATTTTGTTTATTTTGCCTCAAGGCACCACATTTTTTCATAATTAATAAAAAAAAAAATAAAAATCCAGGAATAAAATTAAATATATCAGTGTTTATGAGTGACAGAGGGTTAAGGTAACGTTATGCATGCACATGCATATTGGCCTTATTTGATAATCGTGTCGCTCCTGTACTGTGGCGTAACAATGTGGGGGTTAGGCTATCCGTGGCCTCGGCGGCATGGGGGACCCCAAAATTATAAACCAAATAAGACAAATTAAGAGTTGGCAGAGGTTGTTATCACAATTTTATGATGTTCTTAGAGCAAATGTTCAATGCCCATATTGTATTACTGCGTTAGTTAATATGTGCACAAGGTAAATCTTTTGATAATCGAGAGCACTGCCTTACCTGTCAGCTTTCCGGAAGTTTGCACAGTTTAAATTTTGTTTTTGACTATTCCAGTTACAGTTGCTTCGGCCGAAAATTCGTTTTTTAAAAAATAAAAAAATATTTGCGTAATAGCATGACTTAAGAACTTTTGAGTAATTTGAGTATTCTCACTATCGAGTATCAAATTGCAAACAATTTAAGGAATGATTTCGATAATATTATCGACATCTTTGCCGAAACAAAATTTAGCAAGAAAAAATTCTGAAAATGATATTAAAAAAAATTTTTAAAAAAGTTATTGAGCCTTAACCGTTATTTTGAATTTTAAATAATACGCCATGTTTGTTCTACATTATCGACAGTGCACATCGGTCGATAAGTACTTCCTAGAATCATATAATTTGGAAAAAACGTCCTTGGCGAAATATGTAGTTAAATAAATTATGTTAACTAACCATTAATAAAATAAAATATTACGCTTTGTTTTCACTTAGACTTCTCATGACTCAATAAATCTCATTACCGCAAAAAGCATACAAATTTTTTAAACTCTTCATAATGAAGGAACAAATATATCAGTCACGAGATATTTGGGTAGAAAAAAATTGTACTTTTCTTGAACGAAAGCTATGCGTTACTTAAATGGGAAATATAACAGCTCAATTAGCGACCTTTAAATATTGCATATCTGAGCCCGGGTCTCCTGCCTCGTTGTCACGCCACTGCTCCTGTATCGAAATCAGAACAGCACATTCAAAATTTCTTTCGGCCATAATACTACGAAAACTCAGAGCAAGTTACCACGATTTATATTTCTCACAGTAAAACTGTTTTGCAAGATACAAAGATAGAAAGTGTTCATCCACACTCTTTTGAATTTCTCAGTCTGTTATATTTGGCTTTTAAATACATATATACATACAATACATACATACATTTTTGTTATTTCAGTGAGTATGTACGAAAGAAAGAAAATTGAATCAAACAGTTGAACGCGATCACTCGATGGAGCAAGTTGTGTGTGAGTGAATACAATAAAAGTTTTGTTGTGAGTTGTCTATAGAAATATGTAACTATGTATTTCGTTTTCTCTAGTGATTGTTTGAAAAAATTTCGTTTTGTTGTACATACATATATCACAGTGAATATAAATTCAATTTAATCACTTTGAAAATATGTTGATGACAGTGTTTCTTGTGTTTCTATTTTACGTAGACATTTACTTATTTATATAAATATATTTATAAAAAAGAAAAATATAATAACACAATAGTTTCAATAGATGCATGTTGTTGATAGCATAAAAACAAAGTATCCATGTATTTGCATACATATGTATTGGGTGTATATGTGCTTGGCTAAATGCTTTACCAGTTGCTGCACTTTGATAGCTACATATATGTATAAAGAATAACAACAACAAAAAAAAAACCGGAAAATTTTGTTATTCAAGTGGTGGAAGAGTAAAGAGTGAATCTCAGGGTGCCTACAATTTTTAATCAAAATGTAGCGAGTACTTTAAATACCCAGTTAAAAGAGTTGAGCAGAGCTGGAAAAGATAAAAATTAAATTAATATTTTTGTATTGCATGATCTTTTAAATAAACTAAGTGCCAACGCGATATGCTTATCAAAATTTTATAAATATTATTTACTACATACGAATCAAGTATAGTGGCGACAGTTGCGGTGGGTGTCGCACGCTGAGAAATCACCGCAGGTCTTAAATAAGTACGTATACCTATTTCAATTTACTTGACAATATTTTTATTACAATATACACACAGTCAAAAATACTCGCATCAGCGATGTGTGAGATACAAAACATAAACGATCAATATTGACTGCAATCCGTGGGATGCACTCGCTATTGTAAGTGTTGCATACAATTGCTCTCAATAATAATAATTGTATCTCGATACGTATGCAATTTGTTTTTTTTTTTTTATTTCATTATATTTAAGCGTTTTTATTACATTTATATGTGGACTCTGAAAAGCAAGTCCACAGATTAACTTGGCCTGACAATAAGTATACACAACAAAAATTAAAAATATATTCATGCATCGGAAACAGCTGTAACACTTTTTATATACTACATATGTATATAGATATGCATATTGGGGTGGACCGAAAAAACATTTTTTTGGAATATCAATATCACTTTAAAATTAGAAAAAAATATATTGCTTAAAAATGTTGTAATATTATTGAAAAACAAAAAAAAAAATGTTCACTAGACATTTCTCTGTACGTTGAACCACAAAAAGGGAAATTTTCCCCTTCCCCTTTTTTCGGATCTTTTTTTTTTTAAAAAAACAAAATTTGGAATTTCTCTTATAGAAAACAAGGAATGAGATTCCACTTATAGCCATAGTTATAACGAATCAAATTCATTTTGGTTTTCCATAATCAATTTAGTAGAACTCAAAATATCAGTTTTTTTATAATAAATGTTAAAAAAGAATTTTTATGCAAATTAATTTTAGTCAGGAATCCCTGGTACATACTGAAGGTCTTCAAATTCTGTCAATTTCTTTAGATGCTCTGATTGGGTCTTTTTTCTCGTCGCATGTGTTTCTTTAGAAAATATCTTTTTTAGTAATTCTGAAGTATGCTGATTACGAATCGGATGCCAATTTTTCAAAACTTAACATGGAACATTTAATTGGCGTTTGATTTTTAAAAAATTTATCCGATTAACTTGAAACCCGTTACTCGGGGGTTTTCAGGGTTGCTGATTACGAATCTGGCATTAAATTTTGAAAAAGCAAAATAGCGTTCTTGACCTATACTATAAGGAACCCAAAAAAATCGATTTTTTTTTAACTGGAATATCTCCTTAAGTGTGAGAATATGGATAAAATAATAATAATATTATCACCGGAATTAGCTAAAAAAAGGCCATGGCAAAATAGAACACTCTCGACTAACTCGACTAACTTGCGCTAAAAGAATTCTTCGTTTATATATGAGAGCAGATAATCCTTCGCAAAATTTTAAAGAGTTCACAGTTTTCTTAATACTAATAATTTCGTACCAAATTTGTTTGGCATTAAAATTAAATCGACCAGCAAGTATGACCCAATTTACATTCTTAATGTGATTAAGAGATCCTTACATTTGTGTTAAACTTGTGGCAGAGGCCACATTATCTGTTTACTGCCCAGACGAAAAAGATGGATATCCTAGAGCGAAGATTAGTGCTAGAAAAGACTTGCCAGTTTTTGGAACCAAATCTAAATAACTTCTATAAATAAAAAATAAAATGTATAGACAAACTGAAGAAAATTAGGCCCAAATAACTTTTTTGCTTAGTTTTATATTAGTTTTTTGTATTATTTTGTATAAAAGTTAATATTTTAAAAATTCTACTATTTTTGTTAAAAAAAGTTTTTGTATATTATTTCAGAGTGCGCCAGCAAGGATATTGTTTAAAAAAACTGAAATTTTAACATTTCCTTAATTTTAAAAATAACTATTTTCACTCCACTCTAATGTAGATATTATCAAATGTATGCCAAAACAACGAATGTGGAGAAATTCAATCCAAGAACACTCGATCAAGCAAGACCTTCGTGTATACTAAATTCAAGATAACAAATCCAAATAAGGGACGTAAGATTACAGACCTTGATGAATAGTGCTTAGACCTATTGAAGCATTGACATTTGAATATAAAATTTACGTTCATTTTAAAAGTGAAAGTACTATCATTCACGATTCTGGTAGTCACCCAACGATATTAACATATGCACATATAAAATAAGGAAGCCACAAACAAAGAAAAAATTATTACGAACGATGAAGAAATTCTCTTTATTTATTCTTCTTTGTTAAAGTTGATTTACCCTACCAACCATGGGCGTAGCCAGAACCAAAATTGGGGAGGGACAAGATATTTTTTGTATTTTTTTATATGCATATGTATGAATGTTATGCAATGAAAAGCGTGAGCTGGGTTTTTGTTATGGTCATGCATGTGTTTGTATTGCACAAATGGGCGAATTATTAACGCACCTAATACGACCGTTGTGAAAGTGGATGTAAATAATACGCAATACAAGCATAATGGTTCTTTCAGTTTAATTGAATAACGCAACCATGGCGAAAAAGTTGCAAGCCATTCGTGTTTGAAAGCTCGGTTTGAACATTGGAAAATATTGGTTGAAAAAGTAGTAGAAAATAAGAAAAATTTGCAGAAAAAGAGAAGTTTAAAAGACGTTTAAAAGAAGTAGAAAATAGTAGTAGAAATAGTAGTAGAAATAGTAGTAGAAATAGTAGTTGAAAATAAAAGTGAAGCATGGTGCCACATCCACTAATCCAACAAACTGAAAGAATTTAAATGTTAGTACCGTACCATAAATGCCTCCTAAGATATCTCATAATGGAAATTCAGGTTATATGGAAGGTGCCACACCCCCTTTGTCAATCCCATCTATATTTCTGTTGTAGCATGGCATTGTCAATTCTCGTTATTGTACCAAATTTCTGTACTGTGCATTAAATGGTTCTTGAGATATACCCAAAAAACTATTAGGATTGTATGGGAGGTGCCACGTCCACTTTATAGCTATGATCCATCCTCCCGCCTAAGAAAATATATTCTGGAAATATGATTTCAATCGGTCCAATCTTTCAGAAGTTACACGATCACATACACACAAAACTCTCCGATTATATATATAAAGATAAAAATCTCGAATAGGACGAAACCGAAATTACGGAGATTGTCTAAATTTTCATGGGAATCGCATAAAATACGATCACTAAAATTTCCATTTATCTATGGGACTGAAAGCACTTTACTGTTTATACATAAGTATGTATGTTATGTAATGTATGTATGTATGAAATTATATAATGGTTTCCCAAAAACTTAATCTCTTTAAGAAATAGTGTCTTTTAAAAATGTCTAATTAATAGGATTTCTTATCATTTTCTTTGTGGTATTGAATGTTTTTTATCTTAACTGTGAGTTATTTTTAAAAGTCTCTGTAATTGCCTAAAATGTAATTTAATTTTCGCTGCATAATTTATAACTTGCGTGAGTGAAATAACTTTACTTGAATACAATGACGATCTTTATACCGACTGATTATTTACATAAAATAATTTTTAATAAATTTCATTAATTATTATTGCGGCATATGAAAAGCACTTCCTACAGTTTAAACTGCTACTATCACATAAATAGAACTAATAATGTTGATTGATTGAATTAATGAATATTTTGTATTGGGAAATTATTGCAATTGGGACAATGTTGCCATGGGTGAAATGTGAATGCCTGAGTAAAAAAATATTCTAAAACAGAAACACGAGTACATACATACATAGAATTAATAACACAGTACAACAAAATTTCAACTTTTCACTTTTAAGCTATAACGAAAAATGTTTTTAATGATAAAATATTGTGAAACTGTGCCCAATGCACCCAGGTGAAAAAAGGCTTCCAAAAAGACATGAGTTATTGGTACCCACAATATCTCAAGTTCCGCGCATCTGATATAGAAAAATATTTAAATGTATTAATCTGTACCACTGTGGACATAGTATTGAGATAATGCTTTAGAACCCAAATCCAAGATATCTTAAGGTGCTACATACCATAGTAAAGTACAGTAGATTGGATATCTTTTGGCCACATAGATAAATTTTTATTTTGCACACATAAATTTTTTTAAGTACGTATATTTCAAAATAGTTAAAAATTTCGATTTTCCAAAAAGTGGCTACATGATGGGCATCACTTCAAAATTCACTGAAAAATGTGAAAAATCAAAAATAAATACCATGTAAAGATTTTGAAACCAATTTTCTATTTTTTATTATACTCGCATTTGTTCAGAGAAATAGCATACAAATTTTAAGCGGAATCATCTGAGTCACGGTTCAGACATGTGTACCAGCGACCGCTAATTTTGGCACACTTTAAGTGCACTTCTCTCTTACATTCGGGGATAACAAAAGTTTCTACGCATGCCTCCTAGCTACATTTAATTTTCAACACCAATGAAAAAATATACATATACATCTTAGGGTCACCAAAATGTCCATCTTTGAGAGCACGACGTAATTTTTTGAACGTCTTTTAGAAAAAAAAGTGTACGTCTTGTGGGTAGCAGAAAAACAAGCAGGTCCTTTCTGTTCGAGTATGCATAAAAAACTGTGTCTACACAAACGGCAACAATGACATAAAGCAATGTCCATCTTGGGGCCCTCTCCCCTACTTAAAAATTTTTAAAACATGACCTATAAATAATGCTCGTATCTTTTTTCGGGCCATAACCTATATATTTCTACCAACAAATTTAAAAAAAACATTAAATCGATTTGAAAAAACTATATAGGTATTTCTCGGTATCAATTGAAGGGATGTAAGTTAAAAGGGTCTAAGTGCCAAAAACATTGAACGAGAATATAACAAAAAATATGAAGAAAACAAATTATTTTAATATTTTTATGTACTTTGATATTACATAACAAAATATATTACTTGCATTATGATTAATATAAAGGAAAAAATTTATTCATAAAATGACAACAAAAATATCCTTGTTTCAATTAAAACTAAATTAGAAGGGTCTATGTACCTTAATTGGTGGCCTTCAAATGGGTCTAAATGACTTATAAAATGATTTTCCATAGGGAGCCAGAACTCATATTTTCTGAATAATCCCACAAAAAAACGTAATGTTCTTCCATCAATTTAAAACATTCTGAAATATCAGAAAATGCAAAAAAACGATATTTTGAACCGTCACACTAGAAAACCGCCTTAATGCTATGAGTCAATGACGGTACTCAGAACTCCCCTTGAGAAGGTGAATCGAGTTCTATTGCAGTCCTATCCAGCTAGGTAGCTTTATGACTAATTTAAAGCAGCCTGCATATACATTGGACATTTTTCTTTATTGTAATCTGATAAAAATCCACCTGACATAAAATCAGAGAAATTGTGGTTATCTACGTTAGTTAAGACGTTTTGGGATTAAACGTTTTTGAGTTCAAATCAATTAATACTTCATTTACGTAAATGAATCAATTACATATTGAAGTTGGCATCTCCCTTAGATAAAGAAAATTCGAGTCCTTATTAAGTAGAAGACTTTTTAACACTTCTAAGCCTTTTCGAACCATTTATTTAGTGGATCTTGAAAAATTCTAGAATTATTTTCTTTGCAGTCGTAAGTCTAAAGATTTCTCCAAATAGATTATTAAGGAATATGGTATGTCCTTTTTTAAAAGTATGACAATAGTAGTAAAGTATAGGGAACAAACTTGTTTGAAATATGTTGGTACATGTACGTGCAATCGTAACAATTGTCTTTGCTTAGCGTACCTCATCTCAACCTCAAAGCTTTTTTGTAAAACATATTGTGCTTTAAATTTATCCTTATTTATCTCATGCAAAAGCTTTCATGATACATATTTACATACATACCTTCATATAAATATGTTATCCTTATTTGACATTTCAATTGCAGCTGATTGCAATTCATCCCTCCATGTACAAAACTGTCATTGTGAGTAAACAAATCTATTGGCAAACGCTTAAAATTTTTATAATAATTAATATCGTCATGCCAGATGTTAGTTAATATGATACAGGATAAGAAATAATGATTGAAATCTAAAACATAATAACTTAGCTCAATCGAAATCGTAAGTAGAAATGAATTTAACATTACTATAATCATCTGGAGAAATGATCTTTTTAAGAAGTTTCCGATTAAGGAATTTAAGTTAGTAAAATTTGTTTGTGATTTCCAAATGCTGTAATTAATGATAACCTGTATATAAACAAATTATATATATATATATATGTAATATACATATAGCATTCTTAATCGGTATACTTGTTTATTCGAGGCTGTAAGATAAGATTTCACTTTATACAGCTCAATGTATTGTGTGCATTTTACCAATCTGTCATAAATGTGTTATATTATATGTATTTTGCGTTAAGATAGTATAGTATGGCATGAATTTTCTAATGTCGATGATAACGATATTATTATTAATAGTATTAAAAGTATGTCTTGCAATCTTTGATTAATTGAATAGAAGAGTTTTTGTGATAATGAGCACACAGAAGTTACACTATGTATTTCATCGTGAGTATCAATGAAATTGAAGTTTATATAAGTACTTAGTCTCAGTAGGAAAATTCTAAAATTCGAGCAATTCAAAACTATACTTCCAGGTGTCTATTTTCAAAGTAATATTGAGACGGAACGTTGAAATAGCAATTACGTAGACAGTTAGAAAGGAGCTTCTTTTCATAGTACACAGTACAGTACACAGCTCGAGGTGCATGCCATCGAGCTTTGCCTAAGGGAGTATGAAAACAGATATGTGCACAGCAAGAACATTTACATACACTCTGACAGCAAAGCGGCTCTTCTTGCACTGACTGCATATAAAATTACCTCCAAACTAGTTCGGGACTGCCTACAGCTCCTAATCTGTCTAGCTTCTCATAACAGAGTACAACTCATTTGGGTGCCTGGGCATAGAGGACATGTAGGCAATGAAATGGCGGACGAACTTGCAAGGAAAGGATCATCCAGTGAATTCACTGGACCACAACCATTCTGCGGTCTACCATGGAGTTCCGTTAAAATCAGTTTAAAAAATTGGCTGGACAGTAACTCGCTACAATACTGGAGGGAAAAACCCGGTAACAGACAAGCTAAATCATTCATGCCAAAGATCTGTCAACGCAGAACTAAACAACTGCTTAATTTAGGCAGGCCAAATCCGAATTGCCACAGGATTCTATACAGGGCACTGTAGGGTCAAAAAACACCTATCGAACTTGGGTCTAGCACAAGACGATAGGTGCCAAATATGTAACGAGTAGGAAGAAACAGCAGAACATATTTTATGCCACTGTGAAGGTCTAATGAGGACCCGACTTCGTTACTTGGGAAACTCTATCCTACAACCGCAAGACATTGCGGATTGTTCTCCTAAAGAGATATTAAATTTCCTCAAAGGAAATAAACTCATAGGAGAACTATAAACACAATAATCTTTGAGGTATATCACAATAGGCCCTAGATGGCCGCAGTGATCTGGGAAATTATTGCCCACCTCCGTATTAATCTAATCTAATCTATTCATAGTATACTGTTCAAATATTTATGCAGAAGAATTTAAAATATACTTTTCAGATCATTTATATCGTTTGTCCACAGATATGAACTAGAAATTTCAACTCGAACCAATGTCTGATAGAAAAAGCATCAACTGCAGATATGCTAACATTTCAAAATGTATTCGCTTTCGATGATTTGAAAAGTATTCGTTTTTTAATAAACATTACAGTTTACTAAAACGAGTTCAACTTAAAACTGCTATTTCGGCACAAGAAATGAGTATGGGTATTCACGGGTTGATGCAAAATGCCCTTGCGACGTTGCGAAAGTGCGGATTGCGGAAGTTTGACACCTTTCTACCTTTAAAGTCGTAATAAGAATCCAAAATATTTTCATTATTTTTCAATGAGATTGTAATATTTTGACAGTTAAACTATTTCGCATCTCCAATATTTGCATTGAACGCTCACATCTTAGTGCTTTAAGTCGCACTTTCGCAATTTCGCACTTTTGCATCAACGCGTGAATACCTATAATGTGCTAAGAATTGCAAAATGCAAATCCTTTTCGATGTGCAAAAATCTATAACGGCGGTATGAACAGATTTTACATGGGAGTAAAATAGCAAATTATTCTTTTGTTAGAAAAGCAATTGTAGTGCTCCAGTGCTGTGGACAGAGAAAAATTTTGGAGCGTTCCTTAAAAAAAAAAACTATTTAATTTTTTCGTATTGAAATAATAGTATAGTAGAATAGCAAAAAAAAAAAACTTCGGGGGGCCAAAATATTTCACTTATTCATATAGAAATAAAATTTCAATATAGAATAACACAATATGTAGGGGGCTCGGAACCATGCTTCCCCTGGCCTTGACCCTTCAATACTTTATTTACATATAAAATAATAATATACAGAATACTTTCTGGGTTCAATTCACCACACTTCATCTGGCGCATAGTACTCTGTCTCAATACAAAACTCTGCAATTTTATGAAATTTGGTTTCTTATCATTATGCGCTGAATTCAAAAATGTAATCTCTATATTTGTAAACTTAATAGTTTTCCCAATTATTCATTTTTACTGAATTTGTTTAATTTGATTGGTTTAAATTGGAGGAAGAAAATAAGCCCTGTTCACTCTTTAGAGTAAAGTGCTGGTTAACGGAGTAACAGAGTAAAAGTGTAAAGCAAAATTACTCTACAAAAACAAAATATACGACATTTGCTTTTACTCACACTTTACACTTTTACTCTAGTTCGACCTTTAGTAAAATATTTGTTACTCTGAGTAAGAGAGAAAATTAGTGTTGCCTACTTTTCGATTTGTACGACAACAAAAAATAAAAACAAAAGTTTTGTTCCTGGCGCTTTTAATTGGGAACATTGATCGCAGAGAAAATAAAAAAAAAGCTGTCAACAATATGAAATGAAAAAATTTTGAATTTCTACTCATGTTTTTATTTATAAGAACGTTTGAAAACTATTGCGAATCAATTTTATCTTCTTTTCACCTTCAACACACTTAAATTTGCAAACAGCTTCTAGCATTAAAGGATGTTTTTGCACTTTTACTACAAACTTTTTCAATGGAAAAAAGTAAACAAATAATGAAAAATATATTTTTTGACTTTTACTCCAGAGAGTACTTTTTTAGTTTTAGAGGCGTTCACGCTCACATTACTTTTTTACTCCGTTACTCAGCGCTTTACTCCAAAGAGTGAATAGGGCTATAAAAGTTTTTTTGTAAAATTTCTCCATTAAAGTATGTTTAAAATACTATTAAATTGTAAAATACTTTAAAAATCGAATTAAAGAGTTCCAAATATTAGCTAAATTTTTGTGCTTTTTCAAGTCACTCTTGGTAGTTAAGCACTTTACACCTTTTTCTAGCTTCACCATATTTAAAAATGTAATAAAATTTAAATGAATTCTTATTGTGTATTTATTGAAAGTTTTAGTTTTTTATTCATCATCGCTTTTAGAGTTTTCTTCAGAAGAACTTAAAATGGGCGTAAATGATTTATGTATTACTTTGTCTGCTTTTTGTGGTTGCACAATATAATAGTTGACATTTTTGTTAATTGAATCGTTTTTTTTTATCAAAAGGCTTGACACAAGCATAGGATCTGATGACAAAAGAAGATGGCGCATTAGATTCCTGTTCCCTTCCGCGATTTTTTTCGTATGCTTTTATGTTTTGCCTCTAGAGCTTCTTCAGATAAGCGTCCCTATAACTTGGCTAATGAATTTATACACTTTAGACGGTAATAAATTTGCAACGAAGTTACGGTCGTTGATTTTTAGTTCAATAAACAAAAATATAAAGCCGATATTCTTTCCACTTCAATCCACAGATTGATAAAGGGGAAATATACACCTAGAAGCGCGAAAAAAGACAGTTTTTGTAAATTTTTTAAGAAAGTCTATACGAATTGTCGGATTGATTTTTTTTTTCGAAATGAGGATATGTCAATTTTTTTAGTAAAAAATGTTCAATATTGGTCGATTATTTGTGAAATCTTTCAACTTCCGAAAAAAGAGGTCCTTCACGGTAACCACTCTCATTTCATCTGTAGTCGTCAGTAGCAAAAAAAAAACTAAAAAGATTATTAAAATTGACGTAGTCTATAATGTAGTCTTTGTCGAAAATATCTTTATTTGACAAAATGGCAAGCGTTTAAGCTTAACATAGCGATTTTTAGGCAAAAATTCATTATTATACGACAAAGACTTTATTAAAATTAAATTTAGAATATAACAATCTAAGTTTTTTGTTATTGTAAATGGCACACTAAAAACAAAGAAAACATAAACAGCAACAAATATGAATATAGCGGGTGGTTTTTTCCTCAAAATTTACCAAAGCTGCGAATTCGTGTTTATTATAATAATAAAAATTAATAATTGCACAGGCCTTCAAAATTTTGGAATTTTTCTGACTCACAAACCTAAATAGTCATTTCTAATGCAATTACGCTGAATCCGAAAAAAGCTTCAAAATTTCTCCATCACGTCAGGATTTTGAGATATTCTAACCTAAATGTATGAAAAAGTTTTGGTTCGATTCTCAATAAAGTGCTATATTTCACCTTTCGAATCGTTTTTAGTTTATGAAAACTTTGACCTACTGTAAAAAAACTGGGACGTGCTGGATAATAAGTTCATTTTACAAAAATGATCTATACAACATGCTCTTTCAGGATTATAGGGTGGCTATTCTGCTGCTGCCACAAATCTGTGTTGGACTGTGTAATTAGTATTATTATTTATTTAATTTTCTACTAGAACCTATCTATGATTTTCTTGAAATGTCTTATATAAACCCTCTTCAATTTTATTTCAATATTTTGTTTAAATTACCTTTTTCGGACTTTTTTATTTCAGGGTTGCTCATTATGTACAATTAAAACAATAATTATATTTATAAGGTGTCATACGTTGTTTGCACCACCAATGTCTTCTAAACCGCTCCACACACAAACTTCTTAAGCCTTCTGATAGAACCACTGCAGATCACCAAGAAATCTACATATATATATATATATATATGTAATAGAACTTCCATATATTTCCCGTTTACTTTCAATACTTCACCATGGATAATCTGCACAAATTTCGCAATCGATTCAGGACAACAAGAATTCCCGAAGATGTCGATGATGGTCTTGAAACATTGGATGACTACTGTAGCCGTTGGCGCTCTGTGCGAATTATTTACTTTACAATGTTTCTCATGTCACTTGGATTCAGTATTATTTTAACGGGTATCTGGCCCTATTTAAATAAGGTATTTACCTACATATTAAATTAGCTTTCAATACTGATGCCATTTTTAAGTTTAATTTTTCATATTCACTTGCTATAGCTAGATCCTTCTGCCGGAAAAGAATTCATGGGTCTTATTGTTGCTGCCAATCCATTCGGGCAGATGATATTTAGTCCACTCTTTGGTTGGTGGAGCAACAAATTGGGATCAATACGTCTACCGTTATTGTGCTCTTTAGGATTGTTCACATTAGCTAGCGCCATATACTCATCGTTAGAGTTACGCCCGGATAATGTTAAGTACTGGATGCTTGCATCGAGATTTCTAATCGGTGTAAGCTCTGCTAATATTGCTGTATGTCGATCATATTTATCGGCAGCCACAAGACTGAGTGAACGTACAAAGGCTGTGTCGATGGTGTCGCTGGCACAAGTATTGGGATTCATTGTTGGACCTGGTTTACAGGCAGCAGTGACACCGCTGGGCAGTAATGGATACACTTCATTATGGGGTACATTTATTTTCAATATGTACACAGCATGTGGATGGATAAATGTTTTAATGAGTATAGGAAATTTCATAATGTTTTTGCCATTCATATTTCAGGTATAGCAGAATAATGAGTTAATATCATTATGTTGCAGATTGTGGTGATAAAATATTCTTTTTTGATTATAGGAACGCAAAGTGGCCGCTCGAGAAATTATGATTAAGCAAGGTAAAACATCAGAACGTGAAACGTGGAAAGGAATCAAACCGGACTATGTATCCGCATGGACATTGATAGTAGCATTCTTTGTTTTGGTATTCAATTTCGTCCTTCTCGAGACGTAAGTTCAAAACACTAACTACAGATTACATATATTAACTTTATATTCAATGGGCCTTTCCATTTTCGTTAATTATGGACTTTAGAGGCTTCTTTTCAAAGACTATTTAAAGGAAATAAAAAGTATTTACATCGTGTTACTATGCACAATAGGGTGGGTTGAAATTGTCCTAAAATTTGCAGAATTTTCGGAAACATTATTTATCATTACAAGTTCAAGAATACTTCCTGTATGAAAAAAGGAAATTATAAACTAATTTGAATCACTTTTTGCAGAGATTACGCATCCAAGCATTTCGATCAGCTATGCTGGGTAGTCAAATGTGTAGTTTTGCCAGCGATAAGTTTTACCATTTTTTCTACAGAGATTATCTATGATTTGTATCAAATGCATTCGGTATCTCCCTCCGAAGTAGTTAAGTGCTGTTGATGCCATCATTTCTCAAAACGCTTTCCGTGCTATATTTTCCATAATGCCTGCTGAGAGACGCGAAATCCGAATTTATTTCGGAATCTGTATCGACTTAAAAATCGAACTCTCCATTAAATCATGAAACTGGTTTTCGTCCCACATTTTCTCTCCCCCCCCCCCCCCCAGTTCTAAAGCGCTCTGCCTCACGTTTAACTACCTAGCATATCTGATTAAAACTGCTTGGATCCGTAATCCTTGTATAAAGCGGTACATAATAAAGTGTCAAAGAGAATAGTAACAAGTAAAGGGGTTTCCATTAGGGACATAACAATTTCGTATCTTTATATAAGCGCACCTTTAAACTTTTTTAATGAACTGTCAATGTCAAAAGGTTAGTTGAAGTCAACATTTTCATCATGGTTAAGTTCACGAACCAGCAACATTTGGAAATTATCAAAAATTACTACCGAAATTCGGAGTCGGTGGTCGCCACTTTAAGAGCGCTTTCTCCAATTTTCGGTCGTAATACCGTCATGTTACCATCAACGGAGAGCGCTATCGTGTTATGTTGGAAGATTATTTGTGGCCAGAATTGGATGAACTTGACATCAACGATATGTGGTTTTAACAAGACGGTGCCACTAGCCACACAGCACGCGTCACAATCGATTTATTGAAAGGCAAATTCGGTGAACGTGTTATGTCGAGAAATGGTCCGGTGGAATGGCCGCCTCGTTCATGCGATCTAACGCCATTGGATTTATTTTTATGGGGCTATATCAAGTCACTGGTCCATGCCAACAAGCCAGTAACTTTAGACGAGCTCAAAGACAATATTAAACGCGAAATTGCCAACGTTCCGGTCGAAATGTGAGCGTAGTTGTGGAAAATTGACCAAAATCGAATTTCAATCATAAAGTGTAATGCTTGCACTACACCCTCAATTAATTTGAATTCAATATCTACAAAAATTTTGTGTTTTATTAATAGATAAAATTGTTATGTCCTTAATAGAAAACCCTTTATATAAAACAGTAGCAGCTTTCCGCACTATTAGAATCCGATCCTAGAAAAAATATGTTCATATTACTCTAATATACAATAAAAGGAATTTCCCCTATTCATTTTGATTAGAAATACTTGCGTACACTGACAAAAAAATAGTTGCACATTTTAATTTTTAGTAATTCTAACTATTCAAATTTTTTTCAGGCTTGGAACTTCCCTGACAATGGATCAGTTTGCATGGACAAACCATGAGGCGCTATATTATATGGGCATTCTAATGTCTGTTGGTGCAATCATCGCTTTAATTACATTTGTTGCCATAAATCCTCTTTGTAAATTATTTGCTGAACGATATGTACTTATTTGGGGTGGATTTTCGCTGATGGTTCTGGGCCGTGTACTTTACATACCATGGGGTGATGCACCGCCTAAAGTTGCTGAAGTCTACAACCTTACAATACCACTAACTGGCAATGCAACTGTGGACTTAAGCCCCGATAATGAAATATTTTTGGGATGTCCCAAAACCCAAGAATGGTGTGCAAAAACACCAGCTTTAACTATTTCACAATTTTTAATTGGCTACGCTTTTACGTCGATTGGTTATCCCATTGGTGTTACCTTAATACAGACGATATTTTCCAAAGTTTTGGGTCCACGACCTCAAGGTGTTTGGATGGGCTTTATGACTGGTTCTGGTTGCTTATCACGTGTAATGGGCCCGGTTTTCGTTGGTTCAATATATACACGTTTGGGTACTAATTGGACATTTGGATTTACATCGGTTATGATGTTAGTTTCCATGATTTGGTTGTTATTCTCAAAGTAAGTAGCATTTGATACAGTAAATCAATGAAATTATAATAACATTTTTTTGTTTGTTCTTTTAGTAAACGTTTGATACCGCCATCATATGATAAACAAGAGCCAGTTGAACTGGTGGAGTTACAAAATAAAAATGAAAAATTAACACTTTCAGTTGATAATGAATTACAAACTAAAAATGATATTGGCGTTAAAATTGAGCCTGCAAATGGGATAGAAAAACAAGACAGTGCGGAACAGCAAGAAGACTCAGAACTTTTGCCAAATAAAAATAATGTAACGATAGTAACAGCGAAAGTATAGTTTCCTTAAGTTATTAATGTTTGTGCAACATACTTACCTGCTATAGAAGTACCTATGTATGCGTATTTATATATGCTTAAAGTTATCAGGATAATAGCAATAATGTAAATAATTAATTTAACTCTTCAATGTAAATGTTTTATAATAATTAACTGCCTTATAAATTAAAGTAAGTAAGCTTGAAAATGTCATTTTTTGCATATATTTATTATTCTCAAGTCCGCGTTTTTCAGACCCTGGAACTAATCTCATTTCCTAGGGAACTTTCAACGCTGAATCTGAATCATTCACCTTTCGAATAGTTTCTGGTTTATCGCAATCTTACTGTTTTTTATCGCTATACATAAACATTTTGGGTTTGAAAAATTTAATTTTCTTAACAAAAATATTTTACTCATATACGGATAAATAGCGACCAAATTTAGATTTAGCATTGAAAATTCTATATGAATAGATTTATCTGGTTCTTGGGTCGAAATTTGAAATTTAGCAGGATTGAGTTATTGTACAAAATATAATTTAGTTACAAATATACACATAAACTTAGATGCCAATAAAAAAATTTTACAATTATATTTTTAAAGAAAATATATTTATTTGAGCTGATAAAATTTAAAAATTAGAATTATAATTTTTTAAGAAAATTGATTAAACGAAAAAACGGCGGACAGGAAGTTTGATGAAAAAAATAACATGGTAATTCTATCTATAGGGTAGAAACCTTTTTCTGAAGTAATATATGACATAGTTAATAAAAACAACAACAGTGTATATAGAGAGGGGCAAATCAGACGGCTGTTGAGGAATCCGCCACAATTCCTCATCAGTGATCTTAGTGATAGTTCTTAATCTTTCAATATCCTATATAAGCTACTAATATTTGAAATCGTAACCCAGAATTACGGATTTGAGTAACAACTTTAAAAAGGAGTGATTTCGATTACATTGCTATACCTAGTGAAGGAGTAGGCAAGATGCCCACTACTTAATATGAGCAATCATAAATACAGTATGTAACAAAATTGAGCAAATGAAGGTACATTTTTGGGACATAAAAAATAGCCCAAAAATTGCGTCCAATTAAAAAGTAATAGCATATTAAAGTTTCTTCAGATCCAGATGACCCAAAGTGGAAATAAATTTTTTAAATCAGATAACTCCTTCAGGTTCTAAAAGGGTCTTGAAAATACCGAAATTTCGACAATTAATTATGATTTTTCAAAATTTTTTCCAAGTTTCATAGCTTTTTTATTTCTCCTTGAGTGTACAAACATAATGCAACAAGAATTGAAATCGGATAATATTGATTGGTGCAGCAAGATGTACAAAGCTGGTAAGTTTTCAAAAATTCAGCAAAAATTGTATGAAAAGCATAAATTGTGGTCGAAACTTCGGAACTTTGAACTTCTAGTGGCACCAATTAAAAATTATCTGATTTCAAAAATTCTTTTTGCATTATATTTGTACACTCAATGAGAAATAAAAAATCTGTGGAATTTAAAAAAATGTTTGGCCAAACAATTTTGAAAAATCATAATTGATTTTCGAAATTTCAATACTTTCAAGACCCTTTTGGAATTTGAAGATATTATCTGATTTCAAAAATTTGTTTTATTTTTGAAATCAGATTGATCTGAATGTGTAGAAACTTAGCTATGCTGATGCTTCTTTATTTTACCCAGTTTTGGCTTTTTTCATATCCCAAAAATGCCCCTTCATTTGCTCAATTTTGTTACATAATATATATCAGTGATGAAAAAGTAAGTACAATTGTACCTTTTTCCGTCTTTTTCGAACTACAAGGTACAATAATCGAAAGTTTATTGGTGCCAAAAGAGCGTCGAAGTCATAAGTAGATTTTCGAAATTTAGTAAAAATTTTATGAAATGTAAACTTCTTATGACTTTGAACCTACTAATAAACATTATCCGATTTCAAAAACTATTTTTATGCTTCTTTTTGTAATACAGACAGTAATTACAAGCTCTGAGCTTTGAAACAAATCTTGGCTGAAAATTTTTGAAAAATCGAAATTATGATAAAAATTTCGGAACTTTCATGACCAATGTGGGGTCTTTAAATATTATCAGATTTAAAAATTTGTTTTCCTCTTGTGTGTTCATTTAGATGACTAAAAACTTTTCTCCTCTGGTCCGATTTCCGATTGGTCGTGCCCTAAAATGTTATTTTTTCCGATCAATAACCTAATTTAACTAATTAGATGTAAAGAAGCCAACTGCTGTTATTTCTATACAAATAATTTTATTTGTTTTATTGAATATGAATGGTATATGGATAAATTAATGAGAATGAATTACAATAGTTTTCATATTTTGCTTACTTTTTTCAATTGTTAACTTTTAAATGAAAATTAAATTTTTTACAAAAACGATGAACCAATGAAGTATACTATTTTAGGTACATTCGCTCATTTAGGTACAACTTTTTTGGTAAATTAGGTATAATTTGAATTTTGGAAATTTCATCACTGCTGTATATATGAACCACATTCTTAAATAAAAATAATTTTTCCCTTTGCTGTGCTAAGTCTGTAGCATATTATTGTCGCAAGTGTCCGCAGTTTATTTAACCGATCGACCTCAACTGAAGCCAATTTCAAAGTTATTTTTAATTCCCGTACGTCATTGGAAATCGAAGTCTCTACCAGTAATTTCCTCTTTACATTTTTGATAGTAATTCCTGAATCACTTTCTACAAAAACTTCTATGAATTCAAGTCCTTCTGGCGTTAACTTTTTTAGCACGATTCTCACTACGATTGTACTCTATTAATTGGTCACCCTTACTTTAGTACCGCAATTTTATTGTTTTAGCCGTATTTATATCTGTGGTCAAAAGCAGTAATCGCTCAAGTCTGAAAATTTAATTTCGAGTAGACACGGTTTGAAGTTAATGTGATTGGTTGCCACTATGCGTAAGCGAAAACTTTTGTTTAAAAAAATTTAGAATTTCGGGGATTTCACATAAATGTGCATTGGAATAAGAATATGACAGTATTTATAACTCAATCCTGTTTAAAGTCGATATAAGCGATTATTGCTTTTGACCACAGATATTACATGATGTGTTTCGAGCAGCTTTCTCTTACTCATATAATTTTAATAGAAGCACTTTCATGTCTTTTGTTACTTTAGCGAGCAATTTCTCTGGCTATCACTTTCTTTATTTTCGTATATAGATTTTTTTTTGGAATAAGTCAAGAAAAAAAGAAGGAAAATGGGCGTGGACAGTGAATTTTAACGCTTAGAAACCGAATCTTCCAAATGATATAAAATCTTAACCCATCAAGATATAAATTGCTTATGAATTCCTTAATACTTAATAGTCCAAGTTAGCACAGCAAATATGGTCGTAGCTGGTTGCTTATTTCGCCTACATGGTCTTGCAAAATCTGCAATAAAAACAGTAAAATCAAAGATATAAGCACGAGTTTTTACCACAATATGCGCTGGTACTAAATATTTTTCATAACGCACTTAGTGCTTGTGACATTTGAAAATTTTAACCTCTATACTTGCGACATTTTTTGTGTTGTCTTTGAACACTGCTATTTTTTACTTTGTGTTAGACTCAATAAAGTTAGGAGAGGTACCATCGATTTTATACTGCTGATGAAATGTATTAAATTGAATCAATTTTGAGCTTTAAATGAAGAATACTGTAGCGACGATGACGAAACTGTCGGTGAAGAAACTAATGACATTGTGCTCAGTACTAAAAAAAATTACACTGAAGGAAGCTATATCAGCAAACAATATTTACTTGGAACGGGCGCAGTAAAGCAATCTTTCCTTAGACGATGTTATGACGCTCCAGAGCAGGGAAATACTGAACAAGCGCAAAACAAACTTAAATGCAAAATTTCTTTAATTGAAACTTTTTAACTGGTCGCCGTTGCCTAGTGATTAGTGAGGTGGACTGCTACGCAGAGGTGCCCGGGTTCATATCTCGACACGCTCAAAAATCAAAAATAGGAAATAAAAATTTTTCTGCACGGCACCACCTCTGGCTGGCAATGGCAAACCTCCAAGAGTAAAAAAGTGAAAAGTGAAAAGCTTTTCACTTCGCCGTTCGGATTCGGCATACAACTTTAGGCCCCTTCCATTCGTGTATAAATGTAGCGCACACAACATGAATATACGAAAAGCTCGGCTTTGGCTCTCCAGGGGCTGTTGTGCCACAATAGTAGTAGTAGTAATAGAAACTTATATTACAACTAGATTGAATTAAAATATTAAAAATAATAAACCGAAATTCTAAAAAAACTTATGAAAACCCCTTTCAATTTGTAAAGAAAATAAAAACTCGGTACTTGCGACAACCTCGAAACTTGCACCGAACCTGGTTTTCATTACGTGCAAGAATCTAGTGCTGCTGTACTTTATTTCTTTAATTCAACTTTATTCAATATTTTATGTTTTTAAAAAAGCGCAGCATAATTTTCGGATTAATGTTAATTTTGTTTGTTTTAAAAGATCCCACAAAAGAAAAAAGCCCTAGAGTATGCAATACAATGCAGAAATTATTTCAATTTTATAGAAATATATAGTTTTTCTTTGAGGTGGAGAGACAAAATGATAAATTATTAACAGGGTCGCGGGAGGTCGCAGCTACTTTTAACTAAAATGAGAAGTAGACATTGCAACCTTTAGAGCCGGAACAGAATCAAAGCTATAGTTGATTGACTATTTCGACAAGCAATAAAATACAAGTAAATATATTGAAGACGTCTAGAATGAAATCGTCGGTTGACCATCGCTGGCGAACATTCGACAATTAAGAATCTTCTCATGGCAAAACTATAATAAGTGATAGCAGCGTCAGCTCTGTCTTCTTCTTCTCTAATTTTTTTTATATGAAGATAATCTTAACTGTCAAAATCTTTGTTTTTTTTTTGTTTTCCATGCATTAGTTCTTGTGCTTTTGACAATTACGATTTTTAGCAACAACAAAGTAGCGTGTTGTTATTGTTACGTTGTACTTGTTGTAATGCTGCTACCACCATGTTAAATCCGCCTTGAATCTACTAGTCGGTAAGGCCCCAGTAACTGGGGCTATTTTCTTTGTTCAACAAATTTCTTAATGAAAAAACAAATATCAAAAGACGACCAAACTACTCGTTGGTGTTTGTTTTGTTATTTGTGTATGCAGATAATTCTGAGAGATGCCATTATTCAGGTCTTCTCTCTTTCTCTTCTTTATTATTTACTGCCGCTTAATCAATGATTTTTACAATGATGAATACAATGCTTGTTCAATGAGTGAATTTTAAAAAACTTTCTACGCTAATATTTTGGAATTGGCTAAATCTGATAGTTTTTGGCTAACGTACTCGTCAAGCTCTTAAAATTGATATATAATTTGATAGTGTAGCACTTCTGGATCTTCGAAATAAAATTGTAGTTACACTAATAAATGTATAGATTAAATTTTTTCCTTGCCGACTAGCGACTCTCTCTTTTATTGCTGTCAGTATTGCCATCAGTGTGGCCAACTCAGCGCTTTTCCCGCTGATTTTAGTGTTTTTTTTTTTAAATTAAGCGCGTTTTTACAATTTAAAATATTTTCGAAAAATCGAAGAAATTTTCATTGACTAGAAGTATCAGATGTGTGTCTGTATTAGTGAAAAGGTCTAAATGTATTGAGTTTTCTCACACTTTTATAAGGACACAAATTTAACGCTTTTTTAAAGAAAATACGTGTTTTATTCTTCATTTTAGCGGATTTTGAGAAACAAAAGTTGGCCACACTGATTGCCATATTTTGGCTAAAGGTTGGGTATGTTTAGTGTTATTTTCTGCAATGTTTAGTATCTTCTGACATTTATTTTGTTTTATCTGTTTTATTTGTTGGAATTCAAAAACGGTTTTAATATTCTACAAGATGGATATAGATGAAAAATGAATAGAAGAAATTAAAAAATTTGTCCAATTTAAAATCCCTAAATTACAAAAATCAAAAATGTAATTAAAAAAGAGTAAGCTTGGGAAAAAATGATCCTTGTCCATCGATTCCAATTGCTTCATATAGGTATTGAAATCGAGTGGGATTCACTGGGCGAATCCACCATCTCCTGTTTGATGTATTCAACAACTCATATATTTTATACATCAAATACACCATTTACATTATTTTAATAATAATCACAATTGACTCCAATTCTTCTAACATAATTATTTTATATTATTGTTGCGAAAGTAAAATATAATGGAAAACAAAAACTGCAAAACAAAAAGTGACGTTTAAATTTTAGACAAATGCATCATTTTGTGCGTGCTCTCAGTTGTTGTCGACGAGAGAGGATCGACAGTCGACAAACGCTTTGATTCTGTTCTGTCTCTTACACTGATACTTACCCTTTGGCGGACGTTGGCCAACAAAAGATGTATGCTACTAAAGAATTGAGTAAAAGGAATTTCGAAACACCTATATAAAGTTGTAAATATACATCTGAATAAAAATGTAATACAAATTTCAAGCGCACATAAATATCGCTCGTTTGCTGCAAGACTAACATAAGTCAAAAAACTCAATGTTCGAGAAAATCGCGTTTAAAGATTTGAGTGAAGCTACACTCGGTAGAACACAATAACAATACGTTTTCTTCTCACGAGGAGAGTTCATAAGATATCGTTATGATTTTTTTGCACAGGAAAAAGTATTAAACAGCAGTTATTTCTGTATACATAATTAGAAACTTTTCTTCTTTTTTTTTTTGGAGAAAATAGCATTTTAAGTTTTCAATGATCTTCCACTCCGTGGAATGCTACAGCAATAAAAAATCTTCTCACGAGGAAGGTTTATAAAATATCGTTATGATTTTTTTACATAGTGTAAAGCATTAAATAACAATTAGTTCTGCATCTTGAATTTTTTTTTTGGATTATGGCAGTCTTGCAGGAAACGAACGTTATGTACATATGAATTAAAAAAAAAACACGGAGCAGAGCCGTAGCTATACTTTAGATGTTGAGGCGGTGCTGGAAAGGAGTAACCCCAAAATTTGGCGGCTCTAAAGCCTTGTTTCATATACAACATCACTGTACAGGCACTGTAGTCTTGTTTAATTTCATATTAGTGGTTGCGTAGTACACTCGTGCTATAAAATGTTAATAAAAGATTTCCAATCATATTACTCGGTTGAATGAATTATTGTTGTTAATAAACCACTTTTAAGTATCGGCGCAAATTGTAAGTGTAACATTCTAGCAAATCTTAGTATTTACTATTTTTATCGAATTTTATGTTCTCAAAATCGAAATTTTTCAATAGAGGGTGATATGACTCTTTTTCGATTATACATATTTTCGACATTTGTGCCAAATTTCAGCCAGATATCTTCAAATTTACGGAAGCTATCGTGCTAACGAAATATATATGGTAGTATATATATATAGTAGTGTGATCCACGCTTGTATGAAGAAAAAAAAGTATTCAAATTATAGCTCCACAAGGCTAATTTTTTGCCACTTGGTTTCTGGTAATTAGATTCCAAATTTGGTCTTGATATATTGAAATTTAAAGGTCGCTCCAGCCCTTTAAAAGTCATAAAGTATGGATATGTTTAGACTACTTAACCAACACTTTCTCGAAGTCGATTAGACACTCCAGAATGGCAGTGAAAAAAAGCCGCCATATCTCAATAAAATGGGTGGTCTTTAGTAGCGCCTTTTCTTTTACATTGGGATGGAAAGCTTTTGCTAGACATTATCGGACCTAAAGAAAAAGTTGACCAAATAGCGATAATTATTACTGGGAAAGGCTAAGAAAATATTTTGGGGATAACCATGGTTTGCAATGGTACGGGTGAAAATAAAGCACAAGTTTGCGTTGAAGTTATAGAAAAGTTTAATTTAAAGCCAAATATTAAAGGACTTCTTTTTGAAACTGCAGCGAACAATACAGGATTTAATAAACGGCGGAATACCAGCGACAATAAAAGGGCAAATGGTCATAAACCCAACGCGTCAACAACTACCTAATTTTTCGTGGCATATATGTACAATTGACTGAGCAACAAGATCCCCTGCTTAGAAACGTTTGCAATTAAAAGGACCAATTCTTTCTACGATTTAGTTCCTGATAAAGGAAAAATTAATTAATATCGAATGTAAGCTTTGGATAAATGATCTAATTTAAATTGAATTTTATACTCGCTGCTATAATATGAGGATTGTGAATGACACTGCTGAACGGGGCATCGGTTTGAGTCAAAAATATAGCCAGGCGCTTTCCAAGGAAACGGAACAAAAGCAGTTCATTGCTTCGTTTTGTAGCAAACTATAGAAAAGAGCTTCCTGTACCGTCAAAAGAAGTTCTTCTCTCATAAATATTAATTTTTATACTACCCATCCCTATTAGGAATGGGTAACGCAGGGAATTTTTGTGTGTTGATATAATGACGCAAGCGCAATCTTCCATATCAGCGCAGTGAGTTAACGCAATTGCGCCATGACAGAGTATTTTTTTTGTCAGAAATCGATATACACAATTCCCTGCGTATTTCAGCCACATCTGCTCCTTGTAAGCGAATATTTTTCCATGCATCAAAGATTGGAAGCTTATAAGGTTATAATGACTTTTAAGTTTTTATTTAAGATACGTGATCTCCAACGAAAAACATAAAATGTTTCTCTTAAAATGTGATTTTTAATTTATATTCTACATACATATATGATCATTTTAAGATCATTTTAAAGCAATATATATTTGTGCAGTTAATATAATTCATCTTATTTTTGTGTTCACATATTTTATGCTTTAAATAAATAAAAAAAATTAATAAAAACAAAGAAAACGTAATACATACTTTTTTTTTCATATTTATCATTCATTTTTATCAAATGATGCAAAAACCCAATTGGCTCAATGCGCAGAATATTTTTTGTGCTATCGGGTGTCGTTTTTTGATACTGAGTTACTGCGTTACAGCATTGCATTTTTTGACACTGAGTTAATGGCTCAATGGGTCGAATATTTCTTTGCGCTATTGTTTTGATACTGAGTTATTGCGCTACAGCATTGTCAATAAGTGCATCAGCGCAATAACGCAACCCTATGTACCAACGTAATAGCGTAACGCAGCGCTGCGTTACCCATCACTAGTACCTATATATTAACTAAATGCATATGTGAAAATAAATTTACGTGGAGCGACCTCCAAACTTGGTTTGTTTTAACAAATTTTTTTTTTCGAATTGATTTATGTATAATAGCATAAAAATAAATGGAGAAAAGATTTTTACACTTTTATTTTTTTGGACCACTCTAATATGTAGTCATAGATGATGGAAAAAAATGATTGGCGCAAATTATTATTTAAAGGATGGGACAACTCGAAAGTCAGGCTATGCGACCTATAAGATCTATTGTACCAGAGATCCAAGTTATGAAAGAAAGGGAGAACGAAAGCTAAATAAGAGACCATACCCGAGTCGAGAACCAAACCTGGGCCTCCAGAGACAAGAGTCTGGCACGCTGCCACTAGACCACAGAGGCGATCAATCGGCCCATAAATTGTTGGCAAATTGGACGATTGTTCATTTTTGGTTTTTGGTCGATTTCCACTTGAGGGATTGTGTGCATAACTAACTTTATATATTATAGCAAAAAGAGTGAAACAAGCCACGAGAATCTTTAGACCTTCATAGCTCGCAAGCAGGTTCCGCTACGATATTTAACTTGCCTCCACCTCCATTATCACTTCCTTTCGTATTGATAATGGACAAGGAAACTTGTTTCTGGAAACTGTCACATATGATGGCATAAGGGGGAGACCAAAAAGGAATGGGAAAAGTTTATCGGGTAACATTTTTGATATTTTAAAATTCTATAAGAAACTTTAAAGGGAAATTTAAAAAAGTTTCATAAAACTACTTTTCACGTCTAAAAGCCGACTTACTTAGCATACTTTTTATTTGACTTGTATCCACCTTTTTGGAATAAATGCCCCAGTGCCAGTGGTACGGAATATATTTAGAAGAAAAATAATGATTCGTTTGTCTTGGAGAACTTGGGCCGAGACTGTTCTCAGCTATGTTTAACAGGAAATGTAACCTTGAAGTTGTGGCAGAAATTGTAACGTGGAAGACATTTGTTACCCTAAGCTACAAAGCTTAACTTTTAAAATTTTTTTTTGTTCTTGAGGTGATGTGCTAGAAGGGTAATATAAAAGAAATTTTAATAGGAATTCAACAGAGTTTTCTAAGTTTTTTGCGGAACTTAGAATGCCAAAGAATGATTAAAAGTTTTTTAAAAGGAAAAGATCCGATCTGAATAATATAATTATAGTTTTTATTTGTTTAATTCCGAGCACCTGGTTTCAACTCTGTCAAATTCGCGCCTGTAGGTATAACAATTTCGGAATCTGAAACTCTGTTGGGAAAGCTTTACTTTTGTAAAAGTCATTGTACCTTCGTCATCATTATCAAGTTAAGTACATATATGTACGCACATATGTATGCATGAGAGATAACATAAATAAATGAAATGTTAGATAACAGCATGTATAAAAATATATGAAGCTTTTGTATTAATAATTAGTTTCTTGCAAACAGTCGAACGCGAACGCTTAAGAATGGAACGTTGGAATAATCGTGTCGCTGTAGTAACCGGCGCCAGCTCCGGTATTGGAGCTGCCTTAATCAAGGATCTATTAAATGCCAATTTGAAAGTTGTTGGTTTGGCCAGACGCAAGGAACGCATGGATGAATATAAAGAGAAACTGCCAGCAGAGCAGCAGAAACGTTTTCACGCAATTAAATGTGACGTTTCATCGTTGGATTCAGTGAATGGAGCATTCGATTGGATCATCAAAGAACTGGGAGGTATAGATATTTTAGTCAATAATGCCGGAACCTTTTCGATGGGTCAATTGGCAACAATAAATGTGAATGAGGTGCAGAGAACCGTTCAAGTTAATATAATGGGAGTGGTCTATTGCACTCAACGAGCATTCAAATCAATGAAGGATCGTAATTTCAATGGGCATATTTTAATAGTGAACAGTGTCCTAGGCCATTACATTCCACCTATGCCAGCAGGTGCACCGGTTATGAACATCTATGCGCCCACAAAATATGCTGTAACTGCGATTTCAGAGATGTATCGTCAGGAGTTCAAAGGACTAGATACGGAAATTAAGATCACGGTATGTCTATCAAGTATTGAAAGAGTTTTTATTTGAAAATATAATAAATTAAATGTTTTGTGTTTCAGAGTGTTAGCCCCGGTTTGACCGATACAGAAATAGTTCCGGAAATTTTTAAAGTCAATCGGTCAATTTTAAAAGCAGAAGATGTTTCGCAATGCGCTTTGTTTGCAATTTCGACACCGCCTCATGTGCAAATTAACGAAATCACAGTTACTCCCGTGTAATTCTGGGGAATGAAAGATGAAATTTTGTATTTGTATAATATAAATAGTAACATAATTAAATATGCAGTTGTATGTACTAAAGTTCTAACGAAAGTTCGCTAAGTTAGTTGGAAAAACTCGAAAAAATATTTAATTTCTATCTTTAATTTTCTATCTTCTCGATATAATTCCCATTCATCATACTTGTCCTGTAATGGAATTGAATTTTTTTCCTTTTCCATTACTGAGGAATTGAAAATGGTAATTACCAATAACAATTCCCAGGAATGGAATTAACAAAAAAAATTTATTTCCATTTCAAACAATTGAAAATGTTAATTACATATTTAAATTTCAAGGAATTGTAATTTAAAAGAAAATTAATTCCTGAAGTAATAATTACTACAGTGTCGTCTTAGCACTTTCAGGGGCCCTGATGCAAAATTATTACGGGGCTCTCAAATTTTTTCTTAATATTACAAAATTTAAACTTTTAAATAGTGCGCCAATTTTGATTGAATTTATACAAACGAAATTCAACTATGTCATCATTAATTTATGGTTTGCACAATATTGTTGAGCTTGAACGTTCTTTTTTAATTAAAATTAAAACCATAAAAAAAATATGAAAGTATATACGACTCAATATTCCATTCGATTTTAATTACATTCGCCTGAAAGAGTGAACTATATATGCAAATGAACTGCTATCGATAAATATCGATACAACAAAAATTTAAATAAATTCCAGAATTATTCTATTCTTTTTTTATACTTTAGAATTTTGTTTTAATTTTTTTTTAATTTTTCCCTTGCTGCTTGGGGCCTCTAGAACCGCGAGCCCTGAAGCGGCTAAGTTGACACTACTACCCAGCTCTGCTTTTTAATGTAAATTATTAATAACAAAGTATAAATTCTTCAAGTAGAAATAGAGCTTAAATAAATAGAAATTGAATTCCAAATACATTATTCACATTTGTTTAGGGATAATTTGATTAAAAATGTCGGCCAAATTTTGGTCAATGCCGATCCCATAATTTTGGGCCGATACTGATTCCGAACCGATTTGGAATCAGGTTCCAGTGTTTGAATTGGTTTTGTTCTTTTTCAGATGAAAATAACGTTTTCGGTTACGGTTTCGGTTTCCAAAAATGAAACGGTTTTAAACGGTTACGGCCTCAGTTTCGGTTTAATTCCTTGTTTTCTACACAATTTGCAAAGAAAATATTCATGTAAAAAGCATTAAATTCTTCAAGTAGAAATTGACTTTAACATATAACAATTGAACTTCAACAAATTCACTAATCATTGACACTGAAACTTTGGTTACTAATCTTAATTATTTAATATTTCTTAGCAAACAAAATTAAATTAAAAATTAATTAATTATATGTTGTTGTACTAATGTTGATAGCTAAATAAATAAATAATCATAATAAAGTGAAAGTCTACATTATTTAATTATTATTATTATTATATTTCATAAGTATTCCGTAAATTATTTTTTGTCCAGCACAGATAAAACAAGTCTGATCGATTTTAATAAGAAAGCTGTATTTTTTTGAATGTCATTACAGTTTCATTATCTAAAGCACTTCAAACGTTATGCATCGAAGATAACATAAATAAGTAACAATAACAACACTTAAAGTATGTATGTATGTGCTTATGTACATAAGAATACATGAGAACAATACATATGATAAGAATTCTAAAAGCTTTTAAAATTTTTTTGACTGTTATTGACTGAATTCCACAAGGCAGGCGAAGGAGAAGATGACCGGCGATGACACCTGGAGACGACTCTTACAAACCGTAGACGTTCTATGAATCTAAGTATTGAAGTTAAGAGGTTGGCACAAGATAAATCCGAATTAGTCCAGTCATTATAAAGATTTTCATCATAATAATTCTTATCTGAGATTTTTCTTCAGTAATTGTTAGAGGGGTATGATAGATGGAAAAACCACGAAAATCAGTTCTGTGGTTACAGAGCGACCACCCCCTCTCCCCCCCCATTTTTATTCGCGTTCGCATACGCTTTTTCATTACACTGTGCTACAGTAAAAAACACCTGGGAAGTGATACTATTTTTCTTGTAGGTCTTGTCGAGTAAAACAAGAATCTGTGGTGAAATTTGCCAAACACCCCCAAAATCAACATTTACCGTTAAAAACGAGCGCTTAGGCACAGTGGTCGAATTAACCAATCCAGCGGCATTAAATTCGGAGATGTATAATAACAAAGCCTAATGCCTATTTTCAACTATGAAATGCGTGAAGAATTCGATTTTCAACAATTTTTAGTTATTTATATAATCAACATAATTAATATAAATGGTTTAAGGAAAATACAGTATGTAGCAAAATTGAGCAAATAAGGCGACATTTTTGGGATATGAAAAATAGCCAAAAATGGTGTCAAATTTAAAAATAATAGCATAGTTAAGATCCTACACATCCAGATGAACAAAAGTGGAAACATATTTTTGAAATCAGATAATATCTTCAGGATTAAAAAGGGGCTTGAAAGTATCGAAATTTCGATAATAAATTATGATTTTTCAAAATTTGTTTGCCGAAAATTTTTTCAAAATCCATAGCTCTGTTATTAGTATTTATAAATACAAACATAACGCATAATTTGCATTTCTTATTTTTGCACCATATTGCATCAGTTTGTATGAGTGCTTTGCAAGGCCGTATTTATGGGTGGGAGGGGGGGGGGTTTGGGGGTTCTTTATTCGCAAAGCCCATGTAGGGCAGTAGTAATGGGTCAGCTCCAAAGTTCTAGGAAACAATCTTAAAATGTGATTAATTCTTTAACCCATTATTGCTCAGAACACACCGACTCGGAAGACCTCTTTCAATGCAGTAACTGCACGAATTTCTGGAATATAAACCAGCCTCATCCGGATTCCTTATCATGGCCCGAATTCCCACTGATAATCATTTGAAAAAAATGAGCCTCTGACTATTTTTAGTACTTTTGGTAACTGTTTTGAGGTCGGGCTCATCATCAGTAATGGCAAGTCAATGTCAATTTTCTTCGAATGAAATACCCCCTCCCCCCCGAAAAAAAATCCTGGCTACGGCCCTGGTGCTTTGTATAATGCCCGTCTACATAAAGAGCCAAAACTTCATCAGGAGTGTATGGAATAGCATCATTGCCTTCAGAAGAAAAAGTTTTGTAATCTTTATTGCAACTTAAGAATCGGAATGTAGCATGAATACCACTTCTCATGCTTTTCATTTTCCTGCCTTATGTAAACCTAACGCGCGTCGCCACTACAAGTTCATTGCAAGAAGTTTTGTTTACAAGCTGTAAAACTTGGTTGACTTGAGTTTTAGAGGTACATTCTGCGAACTCCTTTGCAGGTCGACCAACATTATTACTACTTGTCAGCTCAACCAATATAATTTCACTGTCCAACCAATCTTTATTTATTTTCAAAATTCGATAACGTTCTTTTGCTGTTCTTCCACCTTTCCTCAACTTTGCTTATGAAGATTCTCAATTTTTTTTATTTCTCGGTACTGCTCCTCATCATTGTTAGTTTCATATATTATATTATCAAATACCTGGACTTTCACAGCAGAAAATTTGGCAGTAGGGTTCTTTTCATTGTGCATTTAGAAACATGCACAATGCCTAAAAATATAATAACCAGTAAACGGCCAAGTTAATAAACAAAACAAGAACTGAACCGAATCCGATCGGATCCCAAAAGTTGAACTCCACGAAACTATAGTAAATAGCTCTTCAAATATGTTACCACAAATGTTAACAACTACAGTCAAGGCCGTATTTAGGAGGGAGGGGGGTTCTGACCCCCCTTATCGAAATTATGTCTTTCATGATAAAAAATGCATTGAATATTTATTTGAAAAAATTTAAATTGATTATTCTGTAAATTTTTTGTCATTTTCGGTTAAGATTAAGAAAACTCGGAAACTACAATTTTTCCTAAAGCTTTAAGACGTTTATCCACTTTCATTCATTTTATAAACTAGTGGAATTTTGAAGTCATGTGTATTCGATAGTATAAAATTGACGTTACGTAACGTGAATAAGGTGAATATTTTCACCAAGAAATTACATCAATTGAAAAGCGCTTCGAAGGAAAAAATAAAACAGAAATTTGTTGGCCACTTCAACAAGAAACTGATGATGCTGAATTAAAAAAAAAAAAAAAACAGTCCAGCAAACATTTTTAAGTTGAATGGCCAAAATTGTATTTTTGTAAAAATTTTGTTTTCATAAAAAATTTAATAACTCTAAAAACAAACATGCGTCGTATTCGTTAATAAGTATATTTTTTTAGTAAATTTACAAATAGTATGATTTCTTTATAAAATAATGTATAAAAATACCGCAAAAGTTGAGAAAAGGCGAAAAAAGTGAAAAAATTGTATTTGGTGAACAAATACAAACAGATTTCTCAAGTTTTCTGAAATAAAATATATGTCATTCGAAAGTTCTAAGTTTTTTCTTTTAAAACCGGTAAAAAATTGAGATTTTGTTGATAATCAACTAAGTTACAGGCTTCTAAGTGCGCAAAGGTACGCAAAACCGGGTTTTTAAGAAAAGTAAATCAAGATTTTGGGGGTTTTTGGAAAATAGTATCACTTCAGGTATTTTTTACCGTGCTATAACATGAAATAAAAAAAACAATTTTCGCGTTTTATTTTTAATGATAAAAATAAAAGTTATAAAAATAAAATATCACTATATTTCAACATCACCGGGCTCAGTTTTTCTACTTGATTTCTTTTCGTATAAATTATCAGCATCTTCCATGGTAGTTGGTAGCACTTTATTCATCGTCTCAGGGAATAACAGTGTCAGTAAACCGCTTACTAAAGCAAAAAAGGCGAAGATTATTTGTGGTGCATATTCATAGTAGTTTGCCTGCAGGAAATATTAAATTAATTTCAAAACTCAATATGAAATCTTCAATTATCTTACCAATAACGGTACTTGCGGTGCCAACATAGAACCAATGCGCCCAATCATTGAACAAAATGAAAGAAGACTACCTCTGACATTGGTTGGAAATATTTCGGATGTAAAAAAATATACAATCTGAAAACTACAAGCGATTGCAAATCTACCAATTAAGAATAATGTCAGCTCTGTTGAATAATTTTCTAAAAAAAAAAAAACAAAGAAATAAAAATTACTTAAAAAATTAAATTTTTCCTTTAATCATAATCACATACGTTTCCCTAAAAGTGCTGTCAGGCCCATACAAAGAGCGCAAACTAGCATGGATCCGCACAACGAGTATCTTCTTCCAATGCGATCCATTATGAAAAGGGGAAATATTATTCCTGGTATTTGGATAAATCCATTTAGCATGAAATTTGTGTATTTGTTTCCTCCAAGATTTACTGAACTTACACTTAAGCCTAAGTCCACCAATGTGTTTGTAAACCAGCAAAAACAACAATTTAAAATTCGCCAATGAAAAAGTTTTATAGCTTTTATAATGGGAAATTTACTTTCATTGGCCAAGGTAAGTTTTTCACGATGTTCGCAAACTAAACGCTCTAAACTATCTTCCGTTATTTCACGTTTATTAATCCGTGCTGCTTTCTTCAATACTTTTATAGCTTTTTCCTCCTTACCTTGGCTAAGTAGCCAACGTATGCTTTCAGGCAAAAGCCATAGAAACAAAATATGCAGTGCTGCTGGAGTATATAAAATTCGTAAAAGAACACGCCAATTTTGGAATTGCTCAGCTAGTACACCAAGCAAAACCATTCCCAAAGCATAGAATATTGTTATAAAGGTAGCGGCAGCAAGACGTCGTTTTGGGCCCACTAACTCTACAGCTAAAATAAATGCGGTGGCATATAATGTACCACCGACTGCCGTACTAAGAAACTCGAATACGACAAACATGTAATAATTTGTGGAGAACGAACGAATAATGCCCATTATGGCGCATGCAAATCCGGCTGCTGCAAGCGTTGAACGTCTGCCGAATCTGAAAAGAATATGAATTGGCAATACTATAAATAAACAATGAAATAAAATTTAATTCCTTACTTAAAATATCACCTACATATATACTTGAATTAACTCATTTACTACCATTGCACACGCTTGAGTACCGCAACATTGAAAATTCATTGAAAATACATTTATAAATTTTTTCCAAAAGTAATCACAGTTTAGCATTTCTATAAAAATATTGTATTTCACCTGACTTAAAGACCAGGTAAACAGACATACTTTATTCGAAAAATAGTAAAATTAATTTTTTGCATTGAAATGAGAAATTCATCTAGATAAAATAACAAACTTAATATAGAAATCATAACCACACAGGTCCTCATATATTTTTAAGAGACCAAACTTTTGTAAAAAACTGAGTGTGTGCAGGCACTCATTTTTTATTTGAAAAGTATTAGAAAACATTTATAGAAAGTAATCTCTTATTCAGTGTTTCCAGTTTCTATAAACGACACGAGTGGCTAATTTACTCCAGTTGAAGCATTATCTTCCATATTTAACGAATTATTTCCCATATTATTTTTTCAAAATTTTTTGCCGCGCACGAAATGACGTAGTACACACATGAGAGGAAAGTTTAGTTATATGAAAAAAAGCAGAGACGTCGGCTCTCTCATTAAAGCACCTAAGATAAAACTGCGAGAAGTCAACTCTCTGTTTGATTGTATTTAACCGATCCCCATCAGTGCTGTCGTTTTGAAAAATTTAAGGAGCAGGCGGAGGATTTTGCTTTGCAGGGGAGGAATTTTTCAAAATGTCTTAAAAGATTTTAAATAAGTATTACTTACTTAGATATTTGCTAACAGTTCCATTAATGTATAGAAATTTTATTAGAAAAAAAAACGATTTTTTATTCACAGCTTTTTTGGTACAAATTCAGTCATACTTAAAGCTATAAAAAGTATAAAAACCAAATATTCCTTCTTTGGAAACGAACGGTACTATTAGTAAATACTAATAAAAATATTATCAGTAGGGGAGAGTGGTCCTAAGTCGGCACCGTCTTCGGCAGAGTCTTTGCCGAAACAGGGTTTAATCGCACTTTAATGTCTTTGGTCAGGTACCACAATCCTTTCTTTACAATTCTATGTCGTTCGGCGCAGTTTGAAGTGATTTTTGTGGTCGCAATGCGATGCAAAGTGAAGAAGTCAGTTTTAGCTATATCCAAAATGATGGTCCTAAGCCGGCATTCCCATGGTCCTGAGTTGGCACACAATATTTTGTTCGCCCAAATGCAAGAAAAAGGACATGCTATGTAATTTTTAGGAGGAAATTGACAAATTTAACCCATTTACGATGAAAACACTTGTAGAATATTTCCAAACATTATTTATAGAAAACAGTTCTCCATCACAAAAATGAAGGAACAAAATTAAAAAACTGTTAAAACCGATGAAACTGCCAAGGGCGTTAATCGCGTTTGTAGCAAATTTTACAAAACAAAATAACTAATAAAATTATATAATTATTCTCAAAACAATTTTTTGTGAGTTCCCTGTGAGGCGTCTGTTCCACTGGGTAAACAGAAAAAACCGACAAGAGATAAGCAACGTGCAAGTAAAAATCAAATATTTACACACCTGTAGCAGTTTCACACGAAAAATTTATACCGTGCTCACTTTGTCAAGCGAAAACTAAAGTGACAATGAAGTTATATATAAACAGGTTAATGAACAAATGTAGTCATCACAACAACAATGTATATAGAGACGGGCAAATCAGACGGCCGTTTCGGAATCCGCCACAATTCCTCATCAGTGATCTTAGTGATAGTTCTTAATCTTTCAATATCCTATATAAGCTACTAATATTTGAAATCATAACCCAGAATTATGGATTTGATTCCAAATATCTTCACTGAATAGAGATATTGAAAGAAACTACCACTACCGTTCTATACACTTATGTTGTTGTTTTTTTCCCATTGTAGCTAGTCTGCATAACAGCTAACAATTGTCAACGTAAACTACGTCCATGTCTACCAACCTGTTATACGACAAAATGGTTAAACCGACACACGCTCCATCTTTGAGAAACGCGGGGTGCCGGCTTAATCCACAGTGCCAACTTAGGACCACTCACCTCTAATATTAGTAAATAATAAAAAAACAATAAAGATTAAAAAATTACAACAAACTTGTCATCCTTCTTCTTAAAACCGGGTATAAAATATAGAATGTTATTTGTGGTACTTTGAACCAGCTTAATCGAAGCAACCATTTAATCGAGGCATCATTTATTTGTAACATTTCTTTACCAACCATTACTGCATTAATTGTTGCAGCCAGCAAGCAATCTCGTTTTTTGCCTTTTATTAGAGTCAATTAAGAAAAAATTCTATTTGCCGCTGCTATGTGAAAAACTCCTTTTTTCAGTTTTGAAAACATTTTTTTTTAAAGCAATCTTTAACCCAGATAACCTCAAAGTACTATATTTAGAACACTTCAGAAATGTTTGATTTTAATTAAATGACAATATATTCAATCAAAATCACAACTTTCTGAAGTGCAGTACATTGGGCTTATCTGAGTTGAATGAAAAATTTCACACCAAAATTCCTCCAGTTCAAAATCCAATAAATATATAAATTTATTACTACTTTATTGATATCTAAGTATTAAATATGCAAACTTACTTTTACGCGGTTTTTCTGATATTGATTTCAATTAACACAAAGCCAAGCAAATACTTCTGGAAATGGAACACGAAACCAGCGACAGTAACCCAGCGATAAATAAAATAGAGCTAGTCATAGTAACAAATATTTCACAGACAGAAACGAAAATAACCCAACCGAACACATTTAGTTTGATTTGCTTTTACTTTGCATACAACCCAAAAATTCAACCATATGAAATAGGAGGATATTTTCCGATTCGGGAGGACAGGAGGAGTAAGATTTGTGCGGAGTACGAATACTCCGATCGGAGTACCTTCGACAGCACTGATCTCTATATCACTACGTTCGCTAAACACTAATGCTTGGTTTTCACTATGTCATATTCAAATTGTACCTAATTTACCAAAAAATTTGTACCTAAATGAGCATGTATGTACCTAAAATGATATATTTCATTGGTTTATCGCTTTTGTAAGAAATCAAATTTCATTTAAAAGTTAAAAATTAAAAAAAGTAAACAGTATTATTATATATAAATTAGGTTTAATTATATACAGAGTGTCAAAAAAATTGATCATAAATGATTACATTTTAGTGCACGACAATTCGGAAACTAAGAGAGGGGGAAAGTTTTTAGTCGATTCGATTTTCCAAAAATTTGCAGCCAAGATTTGTTTCAAAGCTCAAAGCTCTGTTATTACTGCTTTTAAAAGCAAACATACATAATGGAAAAATAATTTTTGAAATCGGATAATGTCTATTAGTAGGTTTAAAGTCATAAAAAGTTTACATTTTTGCTAAATTTCAAAAATCTTTTTATGAATTTTACCCTTTTTTGGCCCCAATAAACTTTATTCGAATTGGAAAAATATTTTTTCAATATTTTTCTCTTCATAAACAGCAATATCAGAGCTGAGAGCTTTAAAGTTAAGCAATACTCCTATTTAAGTAGGTAATTATTACAAAATATTTTTTTTTTTTTGTAATTAAGTGTTAAATTTATTTTGGCCAATGACAAATTGTACCTAAAATGTGCCAACTGTACCTAATGTATCTTGTAGTTCGAAAAAGTCGGAAAAAGGTACAATTGTACCTACTTTTTCTGCTACACCCTCAAAAATTTCTTTTATTTTATTGAGTACTAAAATTTCTTATTGAAGACAAATGGAAATTTTGTTTTATTCCACCAGAATCGCAAATGAGCCGAAAATTGTATTTATTTTTTATTTGAAGAATAAATTAAATGAAATGAAAATTTTTCTAAATCGTAGATTTAAATATTATTTTTTTAAGTATTTTTTAAAGTAGGCCATATTGGGATCGGCTGCATATAACATTCATACCAAGATGTTATACACAGAGTATAATAATGTAACCAATAGTAAAACTAAACCTTTATTTTTGGTCTCATATTAAATAGATATCATATAATGGATATGGTAAAAAATTACTTTACCATTTCCTTAAAAACCGAAAATATAAAGCCGAAATATTAAGCTAAAAAAAGGCACAAAAAAGTCCGGAAGTCAGATACAATTTCAAAAATGCATTCAAATGATTATTAATATGAAGTTTTACATCCATCGATGTGTAGAAAATTAAATTTTAAGTACTTTGGACTTATTTAAAGAAAATCTTAGTTCGTATAGTTAAACGCATTAAAGAGCTTACTTACATAAAAAATGTGTAAACAGTTATGCTAACTGAATGTCATATACATAAGCTCACATATGTATAGCCATATATAGGGATTTAATGTATAATTTATATGCTTAGGTAATTCAAATTAAAACAATTATTTTATAAACTTAAAAACTTATTAGATATCATTATCTTTTACATTCTGTCAAATAAGTACCCGTAAGTAAGTAAGTATGGTAAGTAAGTACCATAAGTAAGTACTCATTTTAAATTTTCCCTCTGAGAATATTTCAAAAAAAAATTTTTCCCAGGTTGGCACAACTGTCAACCACTATTCTGTGAATTTTTATTGCCATGTGTCATTTAGTTTGGTTACGGCGTCATTAAGAACAAGTCAACCTTTTGTGTGCGTTGCGATTTTTACTATGGATAAAAATATCGAACAAAGAGTTTGTGTGAAATTTTGTGTTTCAAACGAAATTTCTTGTGCCAAAACGTTGGAAATGTTGAAAAAAACATTTGGTGATTCAACCATGTCGAAAACTCGAGTTTACGATTGGTATAAATCGTTCAAAGAGGGGTGAGAAGAAGTGAACGATTTGCCACGTTCAGGACGGCCTTCGACCTCTTCAACTGAAGAAAACGTCGACAAAATAAAGGAAATGGTGCTCGAAAATCGTCATTATAGTTTGCAAGAGATAGCCCAAGAAATGAACATGTCTCATGAGACCGCTCGTCATATTTTGGTTGATGTTTTGGGTATGCGGAAAGTCTCAGCGCGATTGGTGCCAAAAGATCTGAATTTTCTTCAAAAAGTGAATCGCAGTAAGGTGGCTGAAGACATGCTTGAACGCGTAAATTCCAATCCAACGTTCATCGAACGCATCATAACTGGTGACGAGACATGGGTTTTCGAGTACGACATGCAAACAAGTCAACAATCATCGGAATGGCGCGCCAAAAATGAGCCGAAACCGAAATCGCAACGCACACAAAAGGTTGACTTGTTCTTAATGACGCCGTAACCAAACTAAATGACACATAGCAATAAAAATTCACAGAATAGTGGTTGACAGTTGTGCCAACCTGGGAAAATTTTTTTTTTGAAATATTCTCAGAGGGAAAATTTAAAATGAGACTTATTTGACAGAATGTATATATATAATAACCCAGTTCACCATAAATTGCAAATGGTCTTACATCATTGCAAATGCAAATTTTTATTCCATATCACATATATTTGTTGTAGTGATAGCATAAATATTTTGCAATTGCACCAAATCGTGAATAGGGCTGATATGTTGTAGTTGCATTATTTTTCTTTTACTCAATGCATCGGGATCTATATGCTCGCATATACGCAGCTGCAATCGCATTCTTTTTTTCGCGCTTTAAGTCGTTTTGAAATTTTATTAGATGTGAAAATTTTACATAACGTCGCCTGAGAATTGATTTGGCGTATAGGTATATGAATTTGTACACACATACGTCAAATCAATCCTCAAGCGACGATAAGTGCTTTCCACATTTAACCTTAGGAAGGCAACAGGGATGACTAGTCACCCCACTACTTTTTAAAAGCACCGCAAAGAGAGTTGTCTTAACTGCATTTAATAAAAATAAAAAAGAATGTATTTTTATTGAAGTAAATAAGTGATTTTATAATAAATAAGTCTGATTTTTTCTGTTTAACATATTTGCTATTTACATAGATAAAAAAAAGTGTTGTCTTTTATAATGCCGTGATTTGCTATCATTATCACTACGTTTTGTTTATACATTTATTGAAACCTAGATTCCTTATTACTTGTTTTTGTATTTTAAAAAATATTTAATTTTAATGCAATCTAACTAACCGAATGCAAAACCAATCAAACGCCTGTGTTTGCTACGGCGACTTCTCTGCTTGTATGGTATAGTCGATCTCCATACGTTTAACACCAACAAATAATTCTGCCACGAATAAATGTACACACACATTTTGTTTTCGTATGCACATATATGTGAGAGTAAATTGATCGAAACATAAACAAACAAACTCCGCTCGTATTTTAATTTCTCCCTCTCTTCTTCTCTTTGTTGTTTAGAGTAGCACAGTCATGCCGCGCAGTAGTGTGAGCGAGAAGGGAACTGAACGTTACAGTTATCTTACATCTTACGATACAGTTATTGTTACATTTTACACATTTGAAATTTTGCCCATACCGTGAGCTAAAATGTTTACACATCAAAAATTATTTTTTAAACCAAAAAAAAAGGAGTTAAAGGAAACAAGGTTAACAAAGTCGCACATTTTTCCATGGCACGGCGTCAATTACAAAAGCAAAAAAAAGCGAAGGAAGCTGTCAAATAAAGATGCACACGCGTTAACTTTTTTCAAAATTTCTACAGCCAAAATAAACCAACTTCCGTTTTTAACCAATGGGCCAACATTGGCCTTGGGTGCATTCAATTTTGTCTGTCGTTTCATCAATCGAAATAAAAACAGGGTTTTCACGAATGTAGGACCGGATGTTTAAAGGTATCTATCAGTTTGCATAATACTTTTTTTCGTGACAAAAAAAATTTTGTTTTTCTATTTATGCTAAAAGTTTCAATCGCAAAATATTGGCTAATAAATATAGTAAAAGAATAAAAAGGTAGAATGGGTAGAAAACCCTCAAAAAGTCACTAAAAACTCGAAAAAGGCACTAAAACAGTAAAAAAAGCAATATTTTTGAAAAACAGCAAAAAATACAAAATAAAATTAAGATATTTGGAATCAGGGGCGCTTGAAACGCTTATATATTTTATCAGCCTCATGTAGGATTTCGCAGAATTCCTCATAATCCGCTCTGTGGTCATAACCATGCCAAAAATTTTTACTATCGGACCGTTATTACTACGGTGACTAGAATTTACGGAAGCAAATGCGGGAGAATTTATTTGAATAAATTTTATAGTCCAAGTAGAGCACTCAAAATTAATTTAGTTTTTGTAATTAACTAACCCTTAAATAAACTCCCATTTGCATTCATTTTTTTATTAACCCTTTAGATCCCAAATTTCCAACTGATTTAAAAAAAATTCAAATTCCTAGCTACTCGCAGCTAGTATTTTATCTGTCTACGATGACGGGAAGTTTTTTATTTTTTTTTTTTACTTTTATCTCAAATTCAATCAAAATAATTAATTTTCTTATTTTCACAAATTTTAGACTTTGACTGTCGCTAACTTCTGTAATACGCATCATAACTCATAACGGATGTATTTTTTCAAAAGCTTGGGAAATTCCATAAACGATATGAAAATGTAGCATAAAAAACATCAAAGTGGTAATTACACACGCTTTGGTGAGGGCTGCCTAGAAACACGTTTGAGAACTAGAGGGTTAATACAAAAACATACATATAAAAGGAAAAACTGGATTTTTTTTATTCAAGAAAGGACCTCGGTCTTTAACATATGGATTGGGCTGGAAACTCTCCAAATTTAAATCCAATCGACCATTTATGGCATGTGATGAAATGTAAAGTGGCTCAGCATAAATCGAAGTATAAACTGAACCTAAGAATAACTTTGGAAAAAGGAAATTTCAAACAGTGTTTTACAAAATCTGGTTGAGTCAATGCCTGCTCGAATCGAAGCTGTTATTGCGTCCAAAGTCGAGTCGACATCATATTAAATTTAAGATTAGAATATTGTTTTATCTAATGTTCAAGAAAACAAAACACAAATTTTTTTAAATTGTTTCAAAATTAAAAAATTTTGGAAAACGAAATAAATATATGAAAATCAATATTACACCTTTTTTCATTTTATATGAAAAGGACGAAAAATACTCATTTGAAGTCAATAATATTTCGTTAAATAGCGTATATTTGTTTATTAAATACACGTTTAAAAATTATGAATGTGGTCCCAACATAAGCTGAAACAATTAACTTAAATTAATTTAGCACGAGATCTTCCTACTCGACGCACAGACAGTTCTATCGCATAACTTATCTCGCTATGCCCTTCGCAAGGTGTGCCCTATCTATTTCGAAATAAGAATTTCGGCTGCGTTGCCATCCTGCCATCTAGTCCTTATAAGCAACACGTTGTTTGAAATTTTGTGAGTTAAAAATTAGGTTTGCAGTTGTTTTATTAATACCACAGTTACTTTTCACGTATTGCAACCGTTTTTATTTATATTCGTTGAAAATGCGAATTTTTGTGTTTATTGGGTTTTAAGCCAATTCTGCTGTATGTCTGTCATATGCTGCTTTGGGCTTTTTTATACTATGTTTCATCACCCGTTGCCTTGTTAGCAACATTGAATTGAAGCTGCTCTTAGTGACACCACGATACCACTCGACCAACGAGTACCTGTACTCATTACTCGTATCGAATCTACTTGTACAATGCGATACTAATCGAGGTACTTTCATTGAAGCATCGATAGCTACTTGTATCGGATAAAAAGTACTCTTTCCTTAGAAACAGCAACAGAGGCATGCTTTTTTAAGTACTTGTGTAAATTTGATGTGTTAGCAGAAAATTAACTTCCCGATTGCAATTTTTGTAATTTGCCGTCTTTCGATCTTTTTTAATGTAATAAGCTTAAATTTTAGAAATTGTTGGTGTCTTTGAGTTCGTTATTGCATGCAAAAGATAACTTTTAGCTGCACGCTGATTTTGTTACGCTTTTTTTACAGCACTTCCAAATTAAACTACAGCAGTATAACAAGTGTGCACATAAGTAATTTCTGTTCAAAAAAGGTAGAGCTATACTGTTCTGGTTTCATTCGAAAGTGCTGAAAATAAACTTAAAAACACTTTGAATTTACTTTGCCTATAGTTACTTTTATCGTGGTATCACTAGCTGCTCTATAGGGACTCTCTCTGGTATGCCATTTTATAAACACTATCGATACTGAGCAATATCAATGCCTTGCGTAGATACTTTGGCACTCGATACTTAATTTCGATACTTTACTCGATACTTTCCCAAATACTAGTCGTCGCCTGAGAATTGATTTGGCGTATAGGTATACGAATTTGTACACACACACGCCAAATCAATTCTCAGGCGGCGTAGTGGTATCGAGTACTTATTACTTTCTTTGCATCACTTTGCATTAATGCATTTAGGGACACAGCCATTCTTTTCTGTGTATATGCAATATATAAGGCAAAAGACAAAAGTCTGCATACACCACCGGACTTTTAGTTTCTCTAAACCTAAGAATCTAAAAGAAAAATTAAGCTTGGAGTTTTATAGAGGATGATTATTTATTTATAAATAAAAAATTTGCTTTAATTTAGCGTAATAGCTCTTGAAAAGACTGCAAACTTAGTTGCCTCAATGCCTCGACGACTGCAAGCAGCTATTGGCGCCCAAGGAGGACCCATTAGATATTAAAAGTATCATAAAATGTTATTACTCATGCTAAATAGTTAATCCTTGGATAGATTAGTATAGTATGAAGACTTTTGTCTTGCTAATTACTGAAGTAATTTTTTTTATCCCATTTATCCATTGTTTATAAAATTTCAAACCTAATATTTCTTTCATAATCTTTAGTTTTGCAGTGCATGTAGACTTTTATCCTTCACTGTACATACTAACAGTCACAACGAACGTAAAGAACTACAATTTAAAAGAAAAAGTAAATACCTATTGACGTAACTTACCTATCAGCGATGAAACCTCCAAGAGGAATACCAACAAACTGCCCAACACTGTTCATAGTACCAACCATTGATAGTTTCCATTCCTCAGAGCAAAAAATGTTGAACTATAATAATAAAAATTAAAAGGCTAACAAATTGTATAAAATATATTGATTGCTTTAAATAATACCTCATTGGAAATCGTAATTTCCTGATCACGAAATTTAAAGTCTTTGTCACATTTTTCGATTAACGAGTGATTGAAATACTCTGCGGTGCAAAATTCAGAAGAAGGATCAATAAATGTGTCGAGAACGGAAGGGTTGAGTGCTACATAACGATTGCACTGATCCAAACTGGAGTCCTTCATAGGTATTGAGAAATTTATCCATGGTTCCAAATATACACTGTTAGGACTATCGCATTGAGTAATGTTGCACCTAGGGTATTAATTTAAAGATATTGTATTGAGATAAGAAAATTTCTCAGTAGCGTAAAGTACCTGTGAACTACTGTGCTGGCTGTAAAAACATATGAAACGGCGAAGATAGCATCAAATATCATAGAAAAACACAGAAGCACATAGTTGATGATTTGGTATTTGCCAAATTGGCCGAGTTGCACAAGAATTATATCTAAGGTGCCGTCATCAGTACTACTAGCTTCAGCACCTTCATTTAAAACTTCCTTTTTGTTTGTCACTTTCATGTTTTAACAACTTTTATAATTCTGTGATAAAATAATCACTTGTACTGATAGGTATATAAATTAAACAAAACAACTTATTCTCCAATGAACGGAATTAATAAAATGACTAGCATAGTAAATTGTTACCATCCGTAAGCCAATTTCTTATTCCTAGGATACTTGAAAATCACTCGAATTATGTAATCTTAGTCCGTGTAGGTACTTTAAAAATGAAATATTGTGTAATTCAATTGATATCAATAACAAATATTAAAACCAATGGATATGTTTGTATGTACATTAGAGGTGCTCACATTTTTATGAAAAAAAAAATTTAAGTTTCTTTGATTTTCGAGGGCCAGACATAAAAACTTTCTTTGTGTTTAAAAATGTCTTACGTACCATTTATGTTCTCAGCACCGACAATTTTGGGAATCTGTTGTGCTTATAAGCACCAAAAATTGTTATAAAATTTGGGTTTTCTTCTATAAAAATCTACAATACAATCTCTCTTCTGATTATAGGATATCTAAAAAGTACAAATTTTTCAACTTTGGATGCAAATATTAACAAAATTACTAATTAAATAGTTTCTGGAATTTTCAAAGGTGTTTCTTATAGTGACAGTTAAATAAATAGGATGACTAAATTGTCAAAGTCTAGTGACAGTTAAAAAAATTTCAAAATTTTGTTTCCAAAAACGTGAGGACGTAGAAAAATTCTGTGGAAGCAGTTGCTTACTTTAATTATTTGGAAAAGATATGGAAGAATAGAAATAGAAGATGGCCAGAAGAATTTTTGGGTTGATAGTCGATGTTGACATTTCATTCAAAAAAGGAATTACCAATTTTTCGGAAGGGTTTACTTGCAGGGGTCCGAATGACCTTATATTTCTTTTAGATAGGTTATAAAGTAAAAAAAAAACTTAACCCTTTCAGACCTGTCGGGATATATATGTTTCACGAGCTTCTACATATGGATAAATTAATTTTTTGCATCAAAACGGTATTTAATTTTGTTCTAGTAGTAATTTTTAGTTTCTGCTATACAGTATGATTGTTTGTGCACATTTGGTACTGTTATTTTTCATTGTGAAGTTTTGTTGGCGACACTAACTGGTTTTCCACTTTTGGTTCAAATAAGGAACGATAAAAAAATATTTTTGTCGCGAGCAATAACACTTCTGGGACATATATATCCCAGCATTAACGAACTTTGCAAAATTTAAATGCGATACTTAATAATTTCTCCCATTAGAAGCCCTAATTTTTCTTTAAGAAAAAAGAAGATAGTTGAACTTGGACAGTAAAAACGAAATAGTAATACAAATCATGGAAGCAAGCCATGTTATTTCCAGCAACCGCAACGAATATTAAACGCGGATATTAGTACTTTTATATCTACTTCCCAAAGCAATATAGTTTGAGCAGCAGTAATATGTACCTCGTAAAACAATCCCAAATTTTGAGCAAACTACGATTTTGTCAACATTAACAGAGGACGGAGAATTGGACGTTTTTCTTCAAAGTTGAACCAAAGAGTTTTTATTCATATGACTGCACAAACCAACGAATAAAACACTTAAACTAAGAACTACATTGAATAATTCTGATATTTTTAGACGATTTCAACAAATGAGTAAGATATATTTTGTTTATCATTTATTTCAAATCAATTTTGGAATACAATGTTTATTAACCCTTCGGAGGAGCGCACCGCTGCAAATTAGCAGCAAATTATTTAATTTGTGTTTTTAAAATACAAATCATAGTAGCCGACCGCTGCCACTCAAACGACTTTGTAAGTTTTGAGATGCAGTGTTGTTTACCGTTGGTTTCTGTGTTACATCGTTTAGCTGCTATTTGTTTGAAAATTGGTATCTCGCTTTTACGGCTAATTTGCCGCGGGGCGCCCTCTCGTGTAGCAAAAAAAATTTCAAGTGTAGCTTGAAGAAATTTTTTCTGAGTTAAAACGATGACGAATTAAAATTTTAAAATAAATGATTAAAGTATATTTCAATATCACTAAAAAGCAATAAGTTGTTCTATTTTAATGATTTTTTTTTTTTTGCTACAAATAAGAAAAATTGCGGACGAAACTTTGAAATTCACCTTGCGGCTAAATTGCCGCAGCGCGCCCTCTTTTGTAACTTTTCACAGCGCGCCCTCCGAAGGGTTAAATGACCGCCTTCGTTCGATACGCGAAAAGCAGCTCTTTTTCGGGTATTCTCCATTACTGGTGGAATTAAATCCGGAGAACGAAGATGCCAGCCCAAATCACCAATTTTCGACCCAATTTCGAAAACTTGCGCCGCAAAAAGTTCATCGTAGCGCCTGCGGTGTTGGAAGACGTATCGTCTTGTTGAAAATAGAAGTTTGTCAGACATTTTTCACGCATTTGCGGGCATAAAAATTTCGCCAACATCCAACGGTAGTGCGCCGTCGACAGTCTCTCCAAGTTTGAACAAAAATGGTCCGATTATGGTTTTTGAGCACACTCGAGTGATGTTTCGCGAATAACGTGTGGGTTCTCTATTCCCCAAATTCGGCAGTTTTGTTTATTGGCTCCACCAGAGAGTGTAAAATTAACTTCGTTCGTCATCAAAATTCTGTCCCAAAAATCAAAGTAGGCATTGATTATAAATATCTTGCTTCATAACCCTCCTTAGAGCCGTTCCACTCACATTTAACTCCTGAGATCGGCGGTTATACGACACTTTAAGATTACCGGCAACACTCTATCTTACCGCTTCAACAACTTTATGGGAGCGTCGCCGACGCGGGGATTTGCTAAAAACCCCCAAACTTCGCCAAACTACGAATAGGCTTGTCTGAAGGCGCCGAAGTTTTCCCATATTTTTTACAATAAGCACGTACAGTTTTCACAATTAAATGATTTTTTTCAAGCTCAGAAATTTTTGCTCGTTCTTACGCTTCATAATCGTGCTCATTTGTCAAAACCAGCTGCAGATGCTCCAGTTGATCGACGAAGGTCGTTCGACTTTGAAACAATAGGTTCGTTCGCCCAAAACAGCCCAGAAAGCGTTCCTGTACTCAAAAAACTTGCAAATGAGAGTTGGCCTATTGGGCTTTTGTATTACAAATGAATGAATAAATAAAAACAAATAGATAGCCCGCACTTTTTGTTCGGGTAAAAATGTTAAAAGTGTCAAACAATCAACTGTTTTGTATTTATCAGTATTTATCAAAATAAATTGAAAATTAGAAATTAATAAATAAATATAGAATTTTTAGAAAAATAGGTATTATATATAGTGCAAAATGTTCAAAAGGCATTTGAAAATTTGTTTTGTCTATCACAGAGAGTATTTTTTGTTTACTCTCAGTTTACCAGACGTTACCCAAAAAGTACGGAAACAGACCAAATATATGCTATTAAAACCAATTAAAAGCACGTATGATTTCGATACTTACTCTGGAAAAAAGTCTTCTTAATTTCAATATCTAGAACAATTACCTGTTGTAATCGTTTCTTAAATTCGGTAGAATTTACACAAACTCTAAAATATGGGCTTGTCCATGGTAGAAGTATTTAGAAGTAGATGCATTTTTTCAAAAATTAAAATTTTGAATATTTGACAAGTATGAGGAAATTAAATTAATGCTACTTTTATTACTTATAACTAAATTATGTATATTATTTATAATGAAAAAAAGTATAAATAATGCTATTTAAATTTGTTTTCTTCATTAGCAAATAGCTTGGACATGTTAAGAGTTAATAAAAAATATACAAAGCAGCAAATAATTCTCCCTATGTGCATGCAGTACAAATGCAACGCTGTTGCAAAAAGAAGAATAGTATCAATACAAATGTTTTCCCAATTGTCAAAGTTCCTCTTACTTGACAAAATGCATCATCTACTTTCTTAATTCTTCTGCCATGGGCTGGTCGACACAATTATGCGAAATAGAAATCAATTGCCTATTGTTAACGGTCCAAAATTGGAAAGAGGTCCATATATTTTTAAATATAGTGATAACGGCAGTTTAGTCTGTAAGTGGCAAGATACAAAATAGGTATTTTCGACACGCAATTGCCACACCGATGTCAAAAAGGCTATTACAAAAGGAGATAACACCGATAGACACCGAAAAAAGAATTAAGTTTTCTGTAGTTCAAAGTTAAAATTTTTACGGCGCTGAGGGTCTTGGGATATATAATTATTATTATAGTATTTCTGCTTTGAAAATTTGTCATATAAATATGAAAGGGTTAACGAAACTTTTTTGGGCACCTTTAATGAATATGCATTCATAAGTAAGGGCGGAACAATGCACATCAAACGCTTTTGATGCGCATTTTTGAAAGCGGCAGAAAATTTGCATGCTGAGCCGATTTCAGTCCCCGCCGATAAATGTTATTCTCAGTCGATTTTGGACCGCTGCCGAAGTTTATTGGTCCAGCGCTCTGAGTCAGGCAGCATATTCCGCATACGCGCGCAGAACGACACGTGGAATGTGTTAGTTCTGTTTGCTGTTCTTGTAGTTCTGAATGGTATGCAATCTGGTGGCATCAAATTACACAGAACATCTGCCATGAAAATAGCAGATCCGCAATATCTAATATTCCCATAACTATGGTTGCCAAGTGCCGAAAATAGACCAGACCTGGCGGTAAATTAACTGAAGAATCGGATAACATAATCGAAAAGCCGATTTTTATAAGAAAAATTTGTTTTTCTAAGGAACTTTGGTGTAAGTTACCTTTTTGTGAAAATATACCCTGAGATCTTTCTCTGATTTAGGGATTTTTATCACTAACATATTTTGAAGATACGTACAAAATAAACGAAAAATTATAGTTCAATCGCCGTTGGGAACCAGCGTTAAACTCTAGGCCCAACCCTCGCCTCTGTGGTCTAGTGGCAGCATGCCAAACTCTTGTCACTGGAGACTCGGGTTCGGTTCTTGGCAAGGGTATGGTTCCTCATCTCTCTTTCTTTCTTTCATAACTTGGGGATTTGGTACAATAATTTGTTAGACCCCACTCATAAGTTGATTGGAGGTCACTATTGAGTAAATAATTTAATGCATATCTTTTTCCCTTAATCTCCAAAGAGCTAGGGCGTGTATGTATCTACTGCGAAAAAAAGAGAATTGAGATCAGCTGTATGTATAAAGAAGGAAATATAAATAAATTTAGAAACATTAAAATTGTGTTTATCGAGTATTAGTAACACTCATCCGTTGTTTATTTTGCAGGTCGGCGCAGCCGTTGATGTATTAATTTGATACAATGTAATTCCTCAACTAAAATAGAGCCGAAATATTTTTAAATATTATTTTTTTTCAGAATATTTTTATTGAATTATAAACCTTTCTACCATTTTATTCATTAAAAACAATTTTCTTATTTTGTTTTATATATATTTATAATTTATATTTTAAAAGTATATCAATTTGATACCAACGACGGATTGCTTTAAGTTAATTTTTAAACCACTCCTTTATATCTCTTTTACACATTTGTAATTTATATGTAGCGCTTTCAGGCACTTGTATGTATGTAAATAAAAAATTATACTGAAGTGGATTTAGTTTATTCGATACTTTTTGCCGCGTACTAAAAACGACAAATTCTAGGTTATTTTAAATGAATCGCTTTATATTCGCAGAAATATTTATCGTATCAGTTTTTGCTGAGTGCTTATGCCTGCATTTGCTTGCTGCTTTTACAGGTTAAGGGGGCTCACCAGTCCAGAAATTCCAAAATTTGTTTTTTTTTATTTGCATTTTCTTATTGCTATATTTATCAGGAATCAATGTGCCAAAGGTTTTTTTAATAACTCATTTCGTTTTCGTATTTTTAGCGCGCAGTCAATCGCAGCGCAGTAGTGTGTCTTTATGTATTCACGTGTGTCAAGATTACTTTAAATCTATTCATAATAATCACAATCTATGGGCTGAACTACAACCAGATTTTTCGGATAAAAAATGGCCATTTTTTTAATTCTGGCTCAACCCATTTATGGTTATGGCCACATTGATTACAATTTTTTTTGCTTTGTTTTTTTCTGATGCTCCTGAGCGATTTTAGATACATCGCTATATATAAGTTAATTAATATATGTCAAAAAAAAAAAATTAAAAAAATTTGTAATCTGTAATCTATCTATATATATATATATATAAAATAGAGCTCTGTTAAATGTTTAGTCCTAATAGGTTTTTATATTTCGCAACGGATTGTCATGATATTTAGTATGTAATTGCTTTGGACATTTGGCGAGTTAAGTCGATATTTATTTTAAGTTAATTTCAAGTAGTTTCTTTAATATAGAACATTATTTGGACCAAAGTCAGATTTTTTATAAAATTTAGCTACTTAATGCAAAATGCTGTTTAAACTATAAGAGGTACATAAAAATTATGTATAGAAAGATTATAGATCTTATCTTTGCCAAAATAAAGTCAGTGGTGGCATATATCTAAAGTTAATAGTTTACCTGTAAAATGCGTTTTTATAATAAAAATTTGTTCCCCTTACATTTGTTTTTGTAAATATTTATGTTTTTCCTAGAATCAAAGCCAAAGATTTTTTTACTTCACTCGCTGTGATTTCCACCACACAAACACAAAGCTGAAAAGAATGCATATGAACTTTGCGTTTGAAATTCGTTTTCATTTGCATGAATGTAACTACATATTATTAATTTGATCACAGTAGTCCATATTTCATAGTGGTGTGTGGATGAATTGGTTAGAAGGGAAAGTAAAGTAGTGGATGGTAGGAAAGAGTTGTGGAATAGTGAGTTCGAATCCCACTTGAAGGGGTACCAAATTATTATTATTTTTTTTTCAATATATTTTTTTTTATCGGTGTGGTGGGAAAAAATAAATACACAACAAAAAATAAATACCGACAAAGGTGAACATGAAACATGCAAACACACAAAAGGTATTATTATATGTATATTACTAATGTGATCACGCTATTTTGTAAAGATTTGTGGCTTGGTGAGTTAAAAAGGATAGTAAAGTTGTGATTGTGAAAAGAAATTGTTAGTTTTTTTGGTGCCATGAGTTCGAATCCCACTACAGGTGAACCCACTAAGTGATTATTTTTTTATACAAATAATTAATTTTTTTTATACTACTATATAAAACTGTAACTTGATTTCATGGACATATGCCCATCAATAACTCAGATAATTTTCGGGTATATTTCCACAATCAGAGATTTAGTACAGGGATGTTAATTGACAATGTAATGCCGCAGAAAAAAGGTTTGTGAAATTAAAAAAAGGAGACATGGCATCTCCAATATACTCTGAGTTTTAGCTATGGAATATCTCAGTATTCATTTGTGGCACGTCTCTAAAAAACGTTATTTGTTAATGGCATTCTATAAAAAAATATGGATAGGCGTGGCCTTTTCCGTTCAACTCTAATGTTTTCATATATATTTCTTATAAACTATTTTTAGTTCCGTACTAAGATTTGGAATGATAATATGATTTGTCAATGGAATTTGGTGGGTAAAGTGTGGGTAGACTTGAGTTAGTGACTGTTCCATCTCGGTTTTATAAGGTATATTTACTAAATTATTTATGGCTAGAGAGCTTTGATTGCCAATGGAGAACGTTCAAGTGGAACTACTCATGTAAATGATATAAATAATTAGTGCAATGATTCGATTTTGATCGGAGACTGGAACGCTCATATAGATATATCTCTTGCAAAAGTTTTAGTTGTTGTAATTTTTGCATTACCCCTACTTTGCCAGGTCCGACCAACGAAGCTGTGCGAAGCCCAGCTAGTAGTAAACAAAAGAACTGATATAATTTGTCATTTGTTTTCATAGTTCTATTTATTTAAAAAAATCGTGAAAAAACCGGTATTTTTTCGATCTCTGCCTTCTTAACTGATTCTTCAAAAAAGTATGCATACCTACTTAAAAATTGTAACTGCATGCATTCCATTAATTTTATACAAAATTGTTCATTTATAATTATGCAAGTAATACTAATTTCAATTTCAAGCATGTGAAAAGGTAAAATCATTTATGAAGAAACTGAAACAAATAGATTTATGTTACATATAAATGTATAAAAAAGCAAAAACTAAGTATTTGAATAAGCAGTCATTCCCATTTTTATACTCTACACACTGTGCATTTGAGATAATTAGTCGCGTGACGTGAGTCTTACGTGACACGCGTGAACGTAACATGATTTCCACGTGAGTTTTTTAATTTCCACGTAAAAATGCATGCGCATAAGTTACTTTTGACCATGACGTTGTTTAATTTATATATTAGCACTTTCTTTTTATGTGTATGTACCTAAATTTACATAAGCTGCGGTTTATTCACCACTTGCTTCTAATTATGTATAACTAGCAGCGATAATTGTATTGGAAAGCAACAACAAAGAGGGAGAGATAACACGTATAATTATAGCTGTTATGTATGCTTAACAAGTAGATTACCTACATCAAATTCTATTGTGAACTGCCAGTAATGAAAGAAGAAGCGTGACAGTTTGCAAAAAAATAAAAAAAGAGAAAAGATTCGAAATGGCTGCCGGTGGAAATAAGTTAAAATCATCATTAAATGTTCTTATAAAGGGTAAAAACTAAAAACAATGCCCACGATTAACCGCAATGACTGGGATCCATTAAAATGTTTAACCTCTAGCTGCTGAGCAGTTTCATTGTGAATAACAATATAACGAAGAAGAGACTTAACAACTTTGTCGTTTTATTCGCATATGTAAAGCGCAGCTATAATTAAAAACTTTAAAAATAAAAAGACGGTTCGTGAGCATGCGTGCACTTTTTTTTTTTAATTTTTAGCGTGCGTGAGCAACCGTGAATAATATTGTGGAAGCCATGAGCATCGCGCTTATCTCTACTGTGTACAGAACATATTGGCTTTGATCCGCTGTTAAGTGACAACAAAGATAAATAAAAATTTCAAAAGCTAATTTATCAAATTATCGCTGATAGTAAATTAGTGTTATTTACAGTGAACTTGATATTATTTCTTTTACCAATAAAACCCTTTTGATAGATTTGATAACTCAGCGACTACATTCCATTGTCAATCAGTTCGTTTCCCATCATATCTGGTCGTAAGTATCATGCTTCTAATTTGGTTATACATATTTTTGTGGAACATTTTAAACCTTAAATTTTCCTTTTTTCAGGCTTTCATTACCAAATGGGCTAAATTGACCTATAAAAAGAGGAACTAAAGGGTTAGGTCAACATATTCTACAGAAATGATCCTCGTAAAATTCTATTACAGATATACAGTTTTTGTGCTCAGTATATAGCTCCCTTGGACCAAAAAATTTGACTGACTGTAAAAAAAAACTGATACGTGCTGGACTAAAAGTTTATTCCACAAAAATGGTCCAAACAACATGTCCTTTCATTATTATAGGTTGGCTATTTTGTTCCAAAAATAATGTTGGACTGTGCAATTAATAAATGCCCCACAAGTAGAAAAAATTACCTAAAAACTAAAAACACCAAAAGATGACCTGAATGAAAATTTGCAGTTTTCGAATTCTAAGGTCATGCAGCGTAGAGTTTTCTCCAACAAAGCAATAAATAAAAAAGATGACAAGTCAACAAAATCCGAGCCCTGGTGATGACAAAGTACGATTGTAACAGGCGTGCATTGGCTTTTACAATGCTATAAAGACGAACAAAGGAGTTTTACAGACTATTCACTGCAACAAAAAGTATGTAAAAGTATTAGAAAAAAAATTTCAGTAAAATTTTCTATTTAAGAAAGCATTATTAAAGTAACAGAAATAAACATTTTTATACTTAATATAGTACAGAAATAAAAAAAAAAAAAGTTTTTATGAATCAAATTTTAGCAAACAGTTTTTTCCCCAAATTCCCCGATTTTTGATCACATTTTACCGTTCACATAATACGTAACGAAATTTCTGACAAAATAGCTCCAGCTTTATTACTCATTTCGCTCCGTACCTGCGATACACTGAGGAACAAAAATGTAACAATGATTAGTAGCAGGAACTGTGTTGAAATAAATTACTTGCATTTATTTATTTTTTAAGCAAACAAATGAAGACATTTTGTTTTATATGAACGTCATATTTCCAATAAACACTAACAAAAATAAATAATTGTGATTTAACTCCATTGTTAAAGTTTTGCATCCAATACAAAAATTTTAATTTTCAGCCTTCATTTAGTACTAGGTCCACGAACAGTTCGTATTTTCCAGCACATTCAAAATAACCAACGTGGTACAATTCTCCCACGACGTCTGCCGAAAAAGCGTACGTATCGTCGCCAACACGCTTCCATGGCTCATTCATACCTTTTGGCTAATTTTCCAGTTGCCTTTTCAAATGCCTCTACATTTTTATGTTTGGACTTTATGAAGTCTATGTATTCCATTGTCTTAAAACTGGCCTTAAGTTTGGCGGATTACGCACTAGTTTTGGCGTATATTTCTGGTTATTGCCCTGCTTCTCCTTCACTTATGCATAGCTTATCAATGGCAACAGGCAAATGCTTTTCTAAAATTTTTACTTAGTTTCCCTTATTCATTTTGCCATCGATATTCACCACAGAATCGAGCATCTATTACGATGTTTCATCGTTCATTTGACTTGATAGAGTTGAAGTTACTCTAAGGTGTTCAACTGATGTCATGACTTTCCTTTCACCCTGTATCCTGTATCTTTCTGCACACGAAATAGTGATCAGACAGTAGCTTTTTGCTCCAAAAGTGGCAACTTTACTATTAGAGTTGTTATTTTTCCTGAATACTAGAAACTTTCCAATACACCTAGCATCTCCTTCACGATTTTTTTTTACCTACCCCTTTATTGGTTGTTGACCTCTCCACATTATTATTTATCTTCATTCGCGAAACCGCCATGTGGCTGATCTTTAGGTTTTTCTTAATCCCGCTATTTGAGTGACCGGCGATCAAGTACTCGACTAAATGTTGAATTGAACATAAATATGTAGTTCTTCGTGAGTATAAAGATGGTAATTTAACCCTCGGATTAGTGGTAAAGCCCCTGGGGACCTTTTTGCTTTTAATTGAAAATTGCTTATATTTCGGTCAAGGTAAGGTCCACTGACAATGTATTTCAAGAATATATTATTATGCTTCGTTTAAAGCCATTTACAAAGCGATTCGTGGATTGGTTCAGATTTTATGGCGGTTTTTATGTGTTAAGGGCGCGGATTAGTTATAAGGTCCGCTGGGACCTATCACTATATAATACTGACACCAAAAATATGAATCCAAATCTCTCAACGGTTTCTAATAGCACTAGGCTCGCTTAATAATATTGCCAATGCGTTTTGCTACTTTAGGTAAAATAAGCAATTTTTTCAAGGTCAACGTCTGCTTTAGAGGTCATAAATATGAATTCGCTTAACTCATAAACCACAAGAAATTTCATATTGATGTTTTCGTCAAAATTGGGTCTCTAAAACAGGTCTATAAAATCGTTTAAGTGTAAACAATAAACATGTTCTTCTTTTACCTGGCTACAATTTGGCTGAACATAGGTAACCCCTAAAAAACAACTTAAACCGATCAATTATGCACCAAAAGTAAAAAATTAAGAAACATTGAGCTTATATATACAATGACTCACAAAATTGATCAGGAACCACGTAGGGCCTTTGATTATTATTATTTGATTTCCTGTATTTATTCATCACGCAATTGGCAACAAAAAATATTGGAAACCTGGCCACGAACGCTCGCATAACACGTTTTCCTAGAATTGCTATTTGGAGTAGTTATCACAAGCAGACAGCTAGTACAAGGTCGTGCACCTCAATTTACAGAGCGGCCCAAAAGACCTTCATGCGATCTGAATAAATGAGCATAAATTAATGTAGTCATATGAAATTTTGATGCAATTACTCATAGGTCTCTACAGACTTTACCACTAATCCGAGGGTTAAATTAATTTCAAAACATTTTCATATGATGAAAGGTTTATATTTAGGCTATATGGTAAACCACGTAAGGAGAAAAGACAAAATGGTTTTTGGACCAACTCTAAGCAATCTACACGGCACTTGTAATATGGTCAGCAAACTATTGAAGCATTCTCTAATGTTGCACCTACTAAAGAAACAAATAACATTTTGATAACATATGGCTCGCCAAATGCGTTCGCCTAATATTTAATAAAACCAGGTTTCATTATTGAAACAAATAGGCTTAACGAACAATAATGCCCCAGGAGAACAACAAAAGGCATAGATCAGACGATCGTTTCGGAACCGGCTATGGTTCTTCATTTTTGTGATAGTTCTGTTATTTCAACAATCTACAGTGCGGTCATATTAAAAATTTTTCAAACCTTTGTTGGATATCCACTATTAGCGATCACTGTTGCTTGTGTACGTGGCATTGGCTTTATTAAATGTTTCGCCTGATCAATTTGAACTCAATTCCATTGCTTTTGAACATCATCACTTAGATCCTCCAGTTTCTTAAACATATTCGGTCCAATCTTTCGCTTCACGAGCATCCAATGGCTCTCAATTGGGTTTAAATCGTAAAAGGGAGAATAGTTTATCTCAAAATGAAATTTTGAAAAAATATTCAATACATAAGTCGACGGTTTCGCGAATATAACTTCTCATTTATCCAGTATAGTCCCACGATCTAAGCCCAATTAAGAGTTATTGGATGGTCGGGAAGTGAAAGATTAGCTCGAATACGTTCAAGAAGAAGTGAACTTAACCCTCTATCCCGCAAGATTGAAGTAATAAAAAACAACAGAATTTTTGTTTCCAGGTAATATTGGTGAAAGGAAAATGAATATGAAGGAAATGTTTTGATTAGTTTTTGAGTTTAGCAGTTAGGTGAGAAAAACGAAAGGCTGCCCTGAGGCGGCCTTGCGGGCTTAAGCCAAAAAATAAAGATATATTTGGGAAACTCGCAAGGTGTCTTGTTGGTGTCGTATCCTCTAATTTTTCATACAAAATTATACGAAATTATGATTATATGACAGTATATGAGGGGACTTAGAAATATTTTTTTTTAGATTTTTATAAATAAACTTAATATGCGCGATAATTTTCGTCACAAAACAACACTGGTACACATAAAAATAACTATAAATAACAATCGTGTGATAGCAGAAAGTGAAAACTGACCACAAATTGTGTGTTTATTGTTTCTTCAGGTCTGTCAATTAATTAAAAAAATAAATAAATTTGCACTTATCGATTAACTAACAAAGAGTGATGGCTGCTTCAGGGCGGCCTTACAGGTTGAAGGGTTAAAAAGTCATTTAAAGTATAAGTGATTTGGTTGTGTTATGATCGGCACTGTATATAAGTGAAAATATTGTAAAGTAAATGAGAATTACAAGACAATAACGGTGGGTAGGCGTGATTATTATGCGATTTTGATGGTATTTGCATGAAATATTTTGTTTATCATCATAACTCTGTACTAAACCTTGTTGATTTGTACCAATATATCCTTTTTTATTATTCTTTGAGGATTTAGAGGATAATAATTTGCTTTAGAATTTCCGTATATATCTTTCTTTGAAAGTTTTACTTATATAGAAGGTATCACGGTCTCTTGACCGATTTTTCCCATTTCAGAATTTTATTTCTTTTTATTAGGAGCTATATAGAAATTCACAATTTCCTTTTAATCTACACATTAATACGTGTACTAATAATTTCAATTAAGTTCTTGGTTTTATTAATAGATGGCCTAAGAAATTTAATTATCCTTATACCATTTCACTTGTTCGACCAATTACACTATGCGACAAAAATTTGGGTGACAAAAATCAACGAAACGTGGACAAAAAATTTGGTAAGTTTACGATATCAGTAGTTGATCCTGAAAAGGATTTTGAAAAGTTAGCTTCGGTTTAGGATTAATTGATGTTTGAACTCGAACTTTTTACCGCTTCGTTATTCCCTTAAATTTCGATTTGTTTTGCTATTTTCGGTCCTTAAAATCACTTAGCACTCGCCAATCATCTTGTAATTTTGCTCAATCATTTTCAAAGGAAAGTTGTTTAAGAATCTCTAACCAGAATTGGACAATTCAAAATGGCGGATCAATATGGTGACTACATGTAAATTCAAGTTTAAATTTTTAAATAAATTTTTTAAATACTAACTGATAGTTAATTACCGTAAAATTACGCATACTAATAACATATTAACAAAATATTGATATGTTAACCCATTGGCACCCACATTTTGTTTTAACTTAAACTTTCTGATTTTTCGATTTAAATCTTACAAACATTTTTGGATACAGTTACAATGAAATTTTATGTACTGATGACTTTAATGATGATGTAACATAATAACGTACTAATACATTAACCCATTGGCGCACACAATTTTTATTGTAGTTTTAATTTTTTGGTTTAAATTCTGTAATCAATTTATGAGTAACTTCCCATCGAAAAGCTTTGCGTTATGTGGATGCGGCACCATATAATAAAAAATGAAACAATGTGACTTAAACTAATAAAATTTTGTGTACAAATCAAAATTGTAATATAATATTTATTAAATGCCATTGTTATTTTTATAAATGGCTTCGCAATAACACATTGATTAAATCTTATAATTCATCTTCGCTTGTAATTGCGTATGTAATGTTTTGACCCTTTATTTCGTTCTTTTCCGAGTCGTTACAGTGATAGGCTGACCAATACATATCTGCAGGTAGAGCGTTCAGCGTTTTTCCTAGAAATCTCTCAGTAGGAAGTGATGTTTGGTGGTAATGTAAAAGATGAATCTTTGTCATATAAGCTTCACAAAAAAAAAAAAAAAACATTTTTCAAATGATAATCGTAATAATATGTTCACACTACTGCATTAAATCGAGTTAAGTACTACTGTTAACACTTTCAGTACCGTGGTGACACGATGAAAAACTATCCAATCAATTTTTATAACTTGAATGTTTTTGGAAAGAGAATTGATGATTCAACTAAAAAAAAATTTACAAATATTTTTTTGATAACGGTACTGTAGCGAATCAAAGTGAAAAAGTTGTGCTTTTTTTGTTAATTCTCAGTTAATTTTTATAAAATTTGTCCAAATACACCAAATTTTTGATATACTGTGGGAAAAACTATTTACTCAAATATGATTTCCCATATTTTTAAATTTTTGTTTACTTTTTTGGAAATACAAGTTTTGCTATGGATCACCGGTGGCCCTAAGATCTTCAATTAAAACTTTTTAAGCACTTTTTTACAATGAAATGGGGGTCGAAGAATGCGAATCTGGACTCGGATTTGTTCCATCGATCCTAGTTTTTTGACAGATAAGAAAGGTTTATGTGGAAAAGCAATACTAACTTATGTTGTCTATCTTCAAAAAAAATATAGAATAAAATTGTACAGAAAAAGTTTGTAAAAAAAAATCCCACTGAAGGCCACAGGGTCACCGATGACCCAAGAAAGTTCAGACCTACGAAAGTGCAAAATATCTTTGACAGATTTGGATTCCGTTTTGTTCCATCTCCTCTGGCTTCCTTACGGTCCCGAAAAGAACTCCGGGTTTACCATACTAACATTTCTTATTAACTCTGAAATTTGAACCAAAAACCAGAAAATTGAAACTACACTAAAAATTGTGCATTAATTGTGTTCAGTTAGTATTTAAAAAATTGATTTAAAACTTTAATATTAAATTAATATGTGATCGCCATATTGATCCGCCATTTTGAAATGTCCAATTCTGGTTAGAGAATCTTTTACTGCTTTATTTTGAAAATGAGTGTGCAAAATTTCAAGATGATTGGAGAGAATTAAGTGACTTTAAGGATCGAAATCGCAAAAAAATGGAATTTTAAGGAAATAACGAAGCACCAAAAGGTTCAACTTCAACTAACTAACTTTTCAAAATTCTTTTCAGGATCAACTACTGACATCGTATACTTACCAAATTTTCAAGTCACGTTTCACTGATTTTTGTCACCCAAATTTTTGTCGCATTGATAATTTGTAGTCTGTTTAAAAGTAGTTTGCGTAGTTTACTCAATTTGTCTTCACTTAAAAATAGAAGAGTTATATTGAACGTAGTATGTGCCAAACGTTTACAAAAAATATACAATAAATTTAATCTTTACTATTGCACATATTGATTTTTTATACTTTGTATTTGATTATATTTATTACTTAACAAATCGTTCACTATTTATAATTTATATTTGATAATATTTATTACTTAAACAAACCGCTCCCAGTCACTGCTTAAGAAAAACTAAAACTTAAAAACATTGTCAATTCCGAGCTATCAGCACTGAGTATTTGTAAGGCCGACAAAAAAACAGACGAGTGAGCAGTAATGCTCCAGACGGCCTCCCGTCGAAATACTTAACGGTGGTTCCAGAAGGAGCTTTCCGTCGGATGAAAGGAGATGTTTAGCGGGTGGAAGTCTCGCACTGACTTCGGCTTTCAATAGTTTTACTCCTCGTTAAAAAAAAAAACCTCACTGTTTGAGCCATGGTAAAGAGATTGCATGGAAATTGTTGATATATCAAATATCAAATACATTTTAGTTAAGGAAAGATCACTAGAAAAAGCGGTGCGCATTAGGAAAAATATAGGTCAAACCCTGGCATCACTTGTTTTAAGCTCAAGCACCCATACTTTTTGAGCTAGGAACACAAGTTCTGGACATGTCCACTGAAGTTCTTCAGAAAATTGTCTGCTATAATTTTTTTTTTTTTTAACATCAGGCGCTATCAAAAAATGTTTACAGCGGTTTAAAATTTTATAATTTTGGTTAAATATCTTGAAATGAGAGTTCAAACTGCTGTAGTGTAATATTAAATGTATGCTTTGTATTCACATATTTTTAGTACAATTTAACGAGGAATATTTTCGTCAAAATATGTTAACCCATTATCTACTAATTATGGGTCTTTTTGACCTTTTTCTAAAAAAATTACTTCAAAGTTCTATTAGAAAAAATTTTGAAATAAATGTGCAGAAAAATATACCTCACATAATTTTGCCGATTATTGAATTATTTTCTGCGGTTGTTAAAAAAATTGTGATAGTGTGGATTTGTTTTTGAATAACATAGTTCAACAAACGAAAAAATAACAAGGTTCTGAAAGTGGATTCTGCAAGAACTCGGGGAAAAAAATTATAATTATATAAAAAAACGTAGATCCACGTTTTAAAAGTTTACGTCAAATTTTTTTTTATGTGGGACTAAAGTTTGCCCATTTCTAACAGATTAAGTATAATAAACCATACGATAACTTTTTAGTTTTGCATCACAACTTGTTTGTATGTTCAGCAATTTATAGTTGAATTTTCCGTAGAATAATTTTCTCCCACATATTAAACCCTTAGCACCCACAATTATGGGTCTTTTTTGCCTCTTTCGAAAAAGTTTATTTTTGACCTATTACGAGGGTTGTTGATAGTTAATAACTGTAATTGATTTTTTCATTTGCCTTATGGTATTACAAGTAAATACCTTTCATATGAAATACCAACTTCGATTTTTAATTTTTTTGAAAAATCGGAATATGAGTATTCGGAAGTGAATTGTTTACATAAGAAAAAAAGTAGTAAACCTATTTTTAGAATGAAAAAATCGCATGTAAAAAGTTTCGCGATTTTTTTCATCGCGGATCTCGCGTTAGAAAATTCGCAAAAAAAAATCCAAATATGTCTCTTAAATCAAAGAATCACTGTGAACTTTTTTCAGATTTTTACTCCATAATGAGTTGGGCTAAAAAACTCATTTAAATTTGTAGATTATAATCGGAAAGTTTAGCCAAATTATTATTAAATTAAGTGCTTCAAAAGGGTCTATGTGAAACTTGATTCGGTTTGGGGGCATTTTTGACATGGAAATCCGGCTATGCCCTTTTCACCTTTTATACGCAGTGAACAAGTGTGTCTTTAAAAGTGTTTTCTATATTTAAAGTTTATTTTACATGGCAAAATAAAACTTAATTGTTTTTTTCCATAAAATAAAATTAAAAAAATTAACATTTTTTTCTCGAGTTTTTACTCCTTTCATGCATTTTGGTCATTATAATATAAAAAAAATTCCTAAAGCTCTACAGCCTTTACCAAAAACTTCTTTCAATCTTTTTTTTTTGTTTTTATTCTTCACAAAGTCTGAATCTACGAGTCAAAAACTACAAAAAATTTGAGTACCCCAAATAAAAAAGGTGGGAAGAAAGGGATATGATAAAATTTATCAGAGTGAGTCTATAGCTCTAACCCGATAAATCTTTAATTGCAGCAACTTCTCGGTGTTAAATTTGATATTATCTATTAGGCGAGAATATATTCGAGAAAGTGAGTTGAATCAAAATAGTTATAAGTCCAAAAAGAAGGCATAACTTCAAAAACCCGTATTCGCCCAAATAAATTCGCAAAAACAAACAAACAAAAATCATATGTGGAATGCTTCTCTAGGTAATTCTTAGCCGAAATATAAAGTACAACTATATTACATTCCAGATTTTTGTACTTCTCTTTATATTATAAAATAGTCGTTGCCATCTTATTTAATTTATATTACGTTCTTAATACAGTTTCTGATAAGCCGAATGTGTAGTCGACGATTTTAATAACGATTCGATCCACCTTATTCATGGATGCGTCCCACTGTCCGCTGGGTTTCGTTGTAAAAAAATATCGATTATTCTAATCATATTTATTGCTCTTTCAAAATTTCAAAAACTTGTGGTTCTGAATCTAGAAGCTTTCCAATGACTACCTTTGCATTCATGAATTTGTTTGGCATCACCTTCCTTTCATTGGTTGCCGACATCTGCACACTTTTTTTTTTAGCAACACGCAGAATTCTCTTGTAGTTAGGTTAGGTTTTTCCATATTCCGTTGTATTTTTTCTTAATTTTTTGCCTTAAGCTACCCATAGCAATACAATTTAAATAAAACATGAAAAAAACATTTTAAAACTGTCGCATACTCAATTTATCTCATTATACTGGACCATTGTTTTAGGCCAGAGAACTACACACACAATTTTTTGTAACATGACACTATCATTCTAATTTAAAACAATATGATGCAAACATTTTCTGGTCAAAAAATGAGTATCTGCAAGCAATTTATTGCAATAAAGTTTATTTTTTGCTTATCACTGCTACACTTTTGCTCCTCAGTGTAGTTACAACATTCAAAAAAAAAAAAAAATATCATGATATTTCAACGCCACCGGATTCAGTTCTTCTGCATGGTTTCTTTTTATACAAATCATTAGCTTCTTCCATGGTAGTTGGTAGCACTTTATTCGTCGTCTCTGGGAATAACAGCGCCAGTGAACCGCTTATTAAAGCAAAAGATGCGAAGAGTATTTGTGGTGCATACTCATAGTAGTTTGCCTGCAGCAAAATATTAAATTAACTTCAAAACTCAATATGAAATCTTCAATTATCTTACCAATAACGGTACTTGCGGTGCCAACATAGAACCAATGCGTCCAATCATTGAACAAAATGAAAGAAGACTACCTCGGACATTGGTTGGAAATATTTCGGATGTAAAAAAATATACAATCTGAAAACTACAAGCCATTGCAAATTTACCAAATAAAAACAACGTAAGGTCCATTGAATAATTATCTATAAAATAAAATAATTATAATTTGAAAAAATTCGATATTTCCTTCAATTCCATACGTTTTCCTATAAGCGCTGTCAGGCCCATACAAAGAGCACAAACCAACATGGATCCGCACAACGAGTATCTTCTTCCAATGCGATCCATTATGAAAAGGGGAAATATAATTCCTGGTACTTGCACTATTCCATTCAAAATGAAATTCGTGTATTTATTTCCTCCGAGATTAACTGAGTTAAGACTTAAGCCTAAGCCAACAAGTGTTTGTGTAAACCAGCAAAGACAACAATTTAAAATTCGCCAATGAAAAAGTTTTATAGCTTTTATAATGGGAAATTTACTTTCATTGGCCAAGGTAAGTTTTTCACGATGTTCGCGAACTAAACGCTCTAAACTATCTTCCGTTATTTCACGTTTATTAATCCGTGCTGCTTTCTTCAATACTTTTATAGCTTTTTCCTCCTTACCTTGGCTAAGTAGCCAACGTATGCTTTCAGGTAAAAGCCACAGAAACAAAATATGCAGTGCTGCTGGAGTATATAAAAGTCGTAAAAGTACACGCCAATTTTGGAATTGTTCTGCTAGTACACCAAGCAAAGTCATTCCCAAAGCATAGAATATTGATATAAAGGTAGCGGCAGCAAGACGTCGTTTTGGGCCCACTAACTCTACAGCTAAAATAAATGCGGTAGAATATAATGTAGTACCGGCTGCCATACTAAGAAACTCGAATACAACAAACATATAATAATTTGTAGAGAAGGAACGAATAATGCCCATTATGGCGCTTATAAATCCAGCTGCAGCAAGCGTTGAACGTCTGCCAAATCTGAAAAGAATATGAGTTGGAATACTGTAAATAATGAAAATTATGCACCTACACATTGTGCATAACCAGCCTTTCTACCCTAGCAAAGTTATGGTAATACGAAAATTACAGCACAATAACATATACAAAGAAAATTACCATATGAGCTTTGCAACCTCTGATCTAAATCTAATTATTGCACTTATTATTCATATCGTTTATATGAATAGTTCCGCGCCCAATCGTTTAATAGTCAACATCGCGTCTTAACATGCAAACCTTCATCATCTTTCTTGCTATAGCTCTACATTAATTACTACCAAGGTCAAGGCGGCCTTCATACAAAAACTTTCATTGCTTTGCTTCCCCATGTAAGCTGTTTTAAACATTTTCTTTCTATGAGAGCTGTCAGGCCCGCTTGTTCAAAAATGACAATATTTCACCCAATAAGTAACTATTACCAATTACGCTTACACACAAACTTTTATCGCCTTCCTTTGATATACTGTTTCAAGCATTTCTTTTGTATGGTAGGTGCCACGTCCGATTGACAAATGGACAACCTTATTCTACCCAGTTATTAGTACAAAAGTTTTCATTGTCTTCTTATGGCTTTCCAGCTATGCCGTTTAAATTAATACCACGCCTATTTTTACTGAAGCCCTACGCTGTAGAAGAAATGTGCTCTCCAAATTTTAAGTTCCTAGGTCCAGTGATTTGAGCTGGGCATTGATAGCCCTATTAGTGAGTTAGAGCACTAACATATAACATATATATAAAACATTGCCGTATTTCGAGGGTGGGTTTTGGTAATTCTTGTTATTGATATTGCTTGCGTTCAGAAAACGACCTTGAGCTGAAGTATCAGAAAAATAATACGTTCAATGAAATGACGACTGCTCCATATAATTTTTGTTGATCATAAAGTGATCATAAGACATACAGGTAGCAGAGGCGTTTTTTGAACGTAACCATTACTGAACAGGTTTTAAATATTTTTTACTTCTAGTGTTTTTTTCTTAAAAGTCAGAAAAATTAAGAGATAAAATTTGAAATTTTAGATGCACTATGCTACCAAATTCGATTTGTTATCTTTGACATGGGGTTTGACTTCGGATTCAAAAAGAGAAGGTAATGCTGAGCAATCCTGCTTTCACAGTTTTTCTAGGTTAGTTACTGTTTTTGATTTGAAGTTTTCGTCCTGAAACTGAGCTTGAAAAGTTTAAAAATTTATTAAAAATAGAATGAAGCATCGAGAAATTTCTGTTTTGTTTTAAGAAAAGGGGAAAAGAATTGAGTGGGGAAAAGAGAGGCTTGTGATTTTCTTAAAAAAATCTTCATAATATTATTAAAAACACTGCGAAATAGAGTCTTTACCAGAACGCCGTTTCGATTTTAAATTATATTTTAAAAATAGCAATGAAAAATTCATAACCCCATGTTGCACCTCTCTATCAAAATCCCCTGTTTACTGTTCAAAAATCTAACGCATCGCACCACCTGGTGCTGGAAAATTTTCAAATAATATTGCCGATAAATTTACCACATTAAATCCTTTAAAATAATTGTAAAATTACAATGAATCGACAGTTCTTTCTAATTTTTTTATTAACTTTTATTAAAAAATTTTAAATAAAAAGTTCTCAACTTTACAAACGTAGAAAAACTATGAATATAGGATTGCTCAGCAGAGCTTCCTTTTTTAGAATCCGAAGCAAATCTTAAAAAAATGAATCGCACAGTGTGATTGAAGAGTTTTTACAATAAATTGATAGAAAAAAATTGATTCATTCATAACGGTCTTTACGGTTCCTTTTTTAGAAAGTTTTCATCGCAAAACTTGAGAAAAAATCATCTTAAATTAAAGAAGAAAAAAAGTTTGGCCAGGTAATTAATGAATCTGGTGGGTGAATTAAACGTTATTGAAAAAAAATTATTTTTTGATCAAATGAAACTTACAAAAAAAAACAATTAGTGTCAGATAAATTGGAATTAAATTGTTGATTGTATAAAACTCTCCTCCATCTCTTGGCCCCTCTAGTCATTGTATTTAATTTATTAGCCCTATTCACTCTTTAGAGTAAAGTGCTGAGTACCGGAGTAAAAAAGTAATGTTTTTCTCTGGAGCGTGAACGCATCTAAAACTGAGAAAGTGCTCTCTGGAGTAAAAGTGAAAAAAATATATTTTTCATTATTTATTGTTCACTTTTTTTCGATTAAAAAAATGTGTAGTAAGTGCAAAACCTTCTTTATTCATTTTTTAATGCTGGACGCTGTTGGCAAAATTATGTGTGTTTAAGGTGAGGGAAGATAAAATTGATTCGCAATAGGTTTCTAAAGTTCTTATCAATAAGAATATGGAACAGTAGAAATCCAAAATTTTTTCATTTCATATTGTTGAGAGCTTTCTTTATTTTCTCTGCGATCAGTGTTCCTAATTGAATGCGCCAGCAATAAAACTGTTTGTTTTTGTAGTCGTACAAATCAAGAAGTAGGCAACACTAATTTTCTCTCTTACTCAGAGTAATAGAGCAGCGTTGCCGTTGATAAATTTCAAAAAGCTGCAAAAAAAGTGTCACTGAGAGTAAAAAAGTCTCATCCCATTTTTTTTTAATAATAAAAGGAACATTTATTTCATTTCACAGCAGTTTGTATATAAATACCAAAAATGTATTAATGTATTGAAAGTAAAAACAAAATCAATTATCCCAAGTAATTAATACATTAAGGTGCTTTACGAAAAAAAGTTGTTGTACACCTCCAAAAATTAACCTCGGTTTATTTTATGGTGATTCCCAAAATATTTCAGCTCTACCGATTACCGTTTCATTTAAAAAAAAAACCTCAAAAAATCGCATTTTTTCGAGTCTGCTAGCAGATTTAAAAAACTTTGTATGCAGAACCCTAGAATTTTTCAGTATCTATCATTTGTGAACTTTTAATTGGCCAAACAATTTTCCCTAAGTCAGTGTGGCAAATCTGAAAATAGCAATAAGTTTGAAAAAAATATTATAAAACGACAGTGTTGCTACTAAAAAGTATGTATGTAATTAGTGTTGCGAACTTTCAAGTTAAAGGCAACGGATTTTCGTATAATTTCATGTAAATATCACATTTTTTGCAAAAAAAAAGTCTCAAAAGTTGCAAGGATTTAAAAAAAGTCTCAAATTTTGGGTATTTTCGAAAAGTCGTGTTAAAGTCTTCAAGCAGTCAAAAAGGTTGCAAATTGCAACTATAGTCTCATAACGGCCACGCTGTAACAAACAGAGTAACAAATATTTTACTCAAGGGTCAAACCAGAGTAAAAGTGTAAAGTAAGTAAAAGCAAATGTCGTATATTTTGTTTTTGTAGAGTAATTTTGTTTTACATTTTTACCCTGTTACTCCGTTAACCAGCACTTTCAGTGTGGCCAACTCAGCGCTTTTTCCGTTAAATTTAGTGCTTTTTGAAAACTTAAACGCGGAAAAAAGTGTTTTGGCGGTCAGCGGGTTTTTTTTCAATTTAAAAGACACTAAACGCTCCGCTAAATAATCCATTTCCTGAATAATCCTAACAACAATCCTCAATTCAAAAAATTCTTTACTTCATATCAAAAATGGATTAAAACACGAAAATTCATTTTGTGAACAGCACTTGTGTTTATAATGCTTCTGAAATCAGACTAAAGAGTGTGTTATGGCCAGAAGAAGCTGATAGCATAGAGCACATGAGCCGACATTGACAGAGCAAGTATCGGGGTCGAGCTTTTTGCCATATATGTGTGAGCTCTCAGCATTATTTAATCAACTGTCAAAATTTCTCAATTTACAAATTAGTATTGTTCCGAATACTTTTCATTATTCCGGTACCAAATAATCATATGTACGATATGTATTTTGCAAACGGATTGATTTCTGTTCGTTGTTTTTTAATATTTTTCTCATTACCTTTTAAATTATAGCTTACAGATAAATAAATTAATCAAAATTTTGTAGGTAACCATAAAAAAAATTAAAGTAGTCGTTAAATTATGATTTTATGAATCACTTACCATAGTAGTGATGCTATGTGTGGTGAAAAAAATTAAATTAACAGAAAAATTGTGAAATTCAAAGATAGTAATGAAGAGAATATAGACTTCGACATCGATATGTGATACTTATAAATGTTTACTCTGTACATTTTTTTTGTGATCAAAGTGTATAAAATACTCTTTTTCCATTATCCCTTGTTTAGTTTTTCTTGTGATTGTATAATTTAGAAATGCTGTGAATTAAAAGCTTTAAAAATACATTTATTTAATAAATTTTCTTTTTAATACAGCAGAATCCCGATAATTCGTAATCACAAGGGACCAGCAATTTTTTCCCTCCGAGTTTTCCCTCAAAATCTGACTGAGTTTCTTCCATATTTTATGCAAATACTAAAATAATTTTAAAAAATAATATGTCCAGGATTCTTAACCCTAGATTTAACCCTGTTTACGTTATACAGTTTTTCTTTCTAAATGTTGTTCGTATTGGGCTGGTTTTCCATACAGCGCCAGTCGTGGGCAAACTGTTGCTGTGTGCAGAAGTTCAAGTGAATATACATTATGAAAGTTTGATTTTTTTAAATGTGCGTCGTCGAAACGACGAAGCATGACCTTTGTGTAACTTTTGCAATTTGAGATGGTGTTTCTTATGTTATAGTTGTTGTTGTTGGAATGCGAAATGAGCACGATAAAGTAATTGAATGATCAGTAAATGAATGTTGATGAGTGACGAAGACCACCAACCGGACAGAGAAGGTTCAAAATGAAAGTTTGGAAGATGCGAGTTTGTCAATGGAGGTATCCGATTTAGACTATAACGATGTGCCTCTATGTAGAGGTATATCATTATTAAAGACAAAGTCGAAAATAATTTCGCATTTGTTTTCTAAAAAAATCTGTCTATGTCGAAAGCCAATTAACTGATGGGCTTACAAATACCAACTTTGACTACGTCGGTGCAAATAATATTGAAAATGTCATGCCGACTGATGATGAGAATATTAAACAAATAAATCCTGAAAAAATAGAATGAATTGTGCCATTTGACCCTCTTCTAAGCGACGAATGACAAAATCGTCCTGTTCAAAATGTAATTTACGCTTGTGCGAGAAGCACAAAATAGAGTTTTGTGCCTCTTGCACATAATGAAACTTGATTCTCATGAAAACTCGTTCCTTTTTAGTTCAGTATATTACTTTTAAGATGCAAACTCATTTGATGAATTATATGTGCCTTAAGTTACTTTTTTGCTGTACTTAAATATACAGCGTTTTGTAAAACAAGCCTAATGAACTAAGCTGTGAAAATTTAGTTTATAAATAAATATTATTAACAAAAAATGTCCGTTGTTGTTTTTCTATATGCTAAATTAACCAAATAATGGAAAACAATCAACTTTAAAAGTTGTTGATGTAAAGGTCATGTGTATGACCACTTTGAATAACGCCGTTGTCGTTTCGATGAAGCATGGCTTTTACGTATAAAAAATAAGCATGTACTTCTAGGGTTAATCCTGGTTTTGAAAAACCAAAGTTTGCCACACTGAGCACTTTACTCTAAAGAGTGAACAGGGCTACTGTATTTAAACACCAGTTTCATAAAAAATAATTGATAAATGATAACCTTCCCCGAAAAAAAAAATCCTGGCTACGGCGCTGATATAAACAGTTTCTATTGATGGTGCCCTCCAGTGTGAGATTTTGAAGATATTTTTTACTTTATGTTTTATTGAAATCCCAACATAATTCTCGTACCAAATTTTGTCACAATACTCTCACAGACTTTGAAGTTATGCTACATAGTTTGCATGTGGGCGCCCTCTAGCGGCAAAACTCGAAAGTATGTCTATATTTTGAAGACTGCCAAGAATAATCTCTGTATTAAACTGCAATGCATATCTTTAAACATTACAGAGCTATTAATGATTTAAAGTCATTTGGAATGGATTTAACCAGGTTGTTCATATATTTATGGCTAATTTTGTCCTACTCCTCAAAAATATCCTTTTTAAGGACATTTTTACTACAATTAACATTTTTTTTAATTTCTTTAAAATTTTAAGTGAAAATTAGTGAAACAACCAAATTATGACATGAGAGAAAAATTACGCTTCCAGCAGAACTATTGATTATATCGATGGAATAGGAGTTGTACAATTGTCTTGAACTGATCAAAAGATCTTTGTAACCATCAAATTCCATTGAGTTTTTGTAATTGAAGTAAGCTTAAGTTAGGTTGGAGTGACTGTCTAGAGGTATACTTAAGCTTGAATAATGAATAATGGAATTAAACTAAATAGACATACAAATTAGAAACAAAAATAAATAAAAAATTTACCTATCGACAATAAAACCTCCAAGAGGAATACCAACAAACTGACCAACACTGTTCATTGTACCAACCATTGATAGTTTCCATTCCTCAGAGCAAAAAATGTTGAACTATAATAATAAAAATTAAAAGGCTAACAAATTGTATAAAATATATTGATTGTTTTAAATAATACCTCATTGGAAATCGTAATTTCGTGATCACGAAATTTAAAGTCTTTGTCACATTTTTCGATTAACGAGTGATTGAAATACTCTGCGGTGCAAAATTCAGAAGAAGGATCAATAAATGTGTCGGGAACGGAAGGGTTGAGTGCAACATAACGATTGCACTGATCCAAACTGGAGTCCTTCATAGGTATTGAGAAATTTATCCATGGTTCCAAATATACACTATTAGGACTATCGCATTGAGTAATGTTGCACCTAAGGTATTAATTTAAAGATATATTATTGAGATAAGAAAATTTCTCTGTAGCGTAAAGTACCTGTGAACTACTGTGCTGGCTGTAAAAACATATGAAACGGAGAAGATCGCATCAAAAATCATCGGAAAACAAAGAAGCACATAGTTGATGATTTGATATCTGCCAAATTGGCCGAGTTGCACAAGAATTGTATCTAAGGTGCCATCATCAGTACTACTAGCTTCATCACCTTCATTTAAAACTACCTTTTCGGTTGCCATTTTAATGTTATCATGACTTTTGTTATTCTTTGATATAATAATCACTATTCATCCTACCCCAAAATAAATTATATTTAAATGAAAAAGCGCTACGAATGAAATTTTACTATTTCTCGATGAACGGAATTGATAAATGACTAGCAAAGTAAATTTCTGCCTTTCGCAGGCCCAATTTCATATTTCTCGGGTACTTCAGAAATACTCGAATTAGGTTATCTTAGTCTGTGTAGGTACTTAAAAAATGGAATATTATTTATTTCAATTGAAATAAACACGAAACATTAAATCCAATGGTTATGAACATATTAACCCAAGGGTTAAGAGAAGCGCATCTAATGCATATCTTTGAAAATGTAGAAGCGCAATTTTTTATACACTGCACATTTTTCATACTTCTAAAAGAAGTATAATGGAACTAAATAATACTAGAACTTACGACTTTAGCACTGATAGTAACCCCGCCGGCACTTAGATTTAGAATTGAATCTTGAAACAATCTTTCACATAAATCTGAGCGTTCATATAAATGCTCAGAGAAAATTGTAAAAAGATATACTTTCCGATCAAAATGTGTCATTCAGATAAGATATTTTTGACGATTCAGAAAACATTCGTTTTTAAAGTATAAGAAGATTTTTAAAAGTTTGTTTTTGAAATATTTATTTAAACTCCAAAAGATTGTAGCAAGATTCAGAAAAAGTTTATTTCCTGAATCCTTCCTAAGAATAATATTGTTAGACATTTTTGTGAAAATAAAATTTGTCTTGTTAGACTCAGAAAAAACTCTGTGAAGTGCTACTACTAGATTTTTTATTCCAAATAAAATCTAACGCATTTACTGGCACTAAAACAAGTCATTTATTCTGTTATTCTTTTAATTATAAAATTGTTTATGAATTCGTAATGCAATATATAAACAAAAGTACATAGTAAAGTAAAGTATGTAGTAAAGAGTAACAGAAAGAAAATAGGATCAACTGAATACATAAATTTGCTTGCGAGCAATCAATTAATTTAACTAAAAAGCTATGACAATTGGTTTATAAGAGAAGATTATCAAGTTGTAATATCTGTAACAAAAAACTAAGTAGATAGGTATAATTATACTTTTGACCATAAAAGAGCAAGTACATATAATTGAATTGTTTTCATTGTTTGCTATGACGGCATCAAGCCACAAGATCTTCGCATTGGCTTTATTTTTTGCTTTGGCTTTATCGTCAACTCGTACCTTGGTGTTTTGATAAAATTTTGCTGTCCTGGTTGTAAAAAAATTGTCGTCCATGTTTGGGAATGTTGCATTGAAAGTATCTGAAAATTATGGTAAAGAATTAGTAAACATTCTAAATGGTTTTATAAAACAAGAATTTATTACCGTGCAATATTGCTATTAAAGCAAATCACCATTACCTCTCCAACAAAATGATAACGCTGCTTCGTCCGTTAATATTTTACGCCAGGTTTTAAAAATGTATTTTGCAGGATCGCCATCAATGGTGCCTTTTAGTTCTTGTCTCTAATAGTAAATAAATACATTTATGTTTAAAAATAGCAATTTATGGAAAATATAAATATATCTTAACAATTCTGTTCTTAAATCTTCTACTTTGGAACTTAGCTTAGCTTTAGTTTTTATTTTGGTGTACTTGTTCTGTTATGCTTGATTTATTATTTGCCTTTTTTCCAACACTTTTTCACACATTCCGAAATTAAAACTTTTTGGCTGGAACGGAATAGCCACGGCCGAATATACCCCACGTGTCTATTAGATTTTCGTCCCTACAAGATTTATGAAAATCAGAAAAATCGGCGCCGGACACCTGGGGACGTCCCCTTGTTGGTCAAAATTAATGTTACAGTTATTTTAATTAATCATAATGCTGAATTCACATTATAGTATATTTTATTTATGTGGGTAGGCTGCTATTTCCTTTTAGTAACCGTTAACCGTTATATATACGACTTTTATGTCTTTAGTGACCCCAGGTGAAATTTTCTGTCAAATATTTTTGGGAAATATTTTAATCCTTAAATGTCTCTTTGAAAGTACTTTTCAGGTTTTCATCAAAAAGGGGTCAAATTGTCCCATAAAAAGAGGAACTAAAGGGTTAAAATGTTCCACAGAAATTACCCTTGTAAAATTCTACTGTAAAACTATGACAATAAGATTTTCCTCAGACATTCATTTATAACACTTTTTGCACTTAGTATTCAGCTCCCTTCGACCAAAATAAGAAAATTTTTACCCACAGTAAAAAAAAAACTGAGACGTGCTGGACTATAAGTTTGTTTTACAAAAATGGTCTATACAATATTCCCTTTGAGGATTATAGGGTGGCTATTCTATTGCATAAATGCTGTTCGACTGTGTTATTAAAATTATTAGGGTTTGAATGAACAATGAGAGCCAGAAGAATATCAAAAAGTTCATATAACTAGCAGATCCAACTACGGTTCCTCATCAGTGATCTTTGTGATAATTCCCTAATTTCAACAATTTATATAAGTAAAAATACTGTGAAATAAATGAGAATTACAAAGACAGTTATTTTCACTGAATAGTATTATTGAAAGGAACTACCACTACCGTTCTATGTACTTTTTCCCATTCTTTTTTGTCCAAATTAAAAATATTAATAAATATATATACATTTTTTTTTATTAATTTAAATTCAATTTAAAAAGCAAAAGTATGATTGGATATATGTAAGACTCTTGAAACATGAACCTTTAAAAAAGCTTGAATGCCGGTGCTAGTTGGAAAGGTTTGAATTTCGACTTATAAAAGGATACAGAACTTGTATTAAAACGTTAACTTTATTAATTATTATTTAACTTTTTGCTCTCAGGATATTAGTTTGTTGTTTAAATTAAGGTCATTTTGGGGAATATAACACGATGTTAATTTCCTTGTGAAATAGATTGCTTGTGTTTTATATGGGTTGATAAGGATTTTCCATTTTGTGATGTAAAAATATATTTCCATTAGTGGTAGCTAACTATATTATCTGACCCCAGCCTTCAAAGCTGAATGTACCGAAATATATTTTAAAAGTTCGGGAATATAAATAACTTTGAATAATTGTTATGAGATTGGCAGAAAACTTTAGTTTTATCATTTTTATCATTTACATAATCAAAGGAGGCTTTGAAGTTCAGTAGCACCATACCGGTTGAATTATTGTTATTAAAATTAGTTTCAATTAAATTTGTAATTCTAGTTACTGCCACGAACTGCTGCGTGGCTAAAATGTTATTATCTTCGATTTACTCTACCAGTTTTTTTAGGATTTCATACTCACGACTAATTGGAAGCCCCCTCTCCCCTTCTGAAATACGGCCTTTCTTTATGAGCGCAACGTACGGATAACACACTGTAGCGCACACTGTGGAAGTTATAAGTTTGTCTAACTGGCTAATGAAGTTCTTTAAATGCGCAGCAATTTGGAAGAGCAATCATTTTTCCTGCTTGGCACTTATACATAAATGCACTTACATTTGAAGTTTCTACAGCTTAAGTGACTCTTCTAAGTATGCGTACTTAGAAATTATAACTAAATGCATTTCTTCGGCTGGCAATCAGAATCATGAATACTCTTCTTTTTTACTTACATTAACTTAAATACGTCAAAGATGTGCCACGTAATATTAGAATGGATAAGCGCTTAATTATTATATTAATTTCCCCCCATTATGAGTGTGGACTCTGAGTTAGCTGGCATTCCAGTATAATACTCATCCACTAGGACACAAAGCTAGCCAAAAATTTTATTTGTTACTTAGTTAGCAAAATGTTTATTTAATTCATATAGCGTTATAAAAAACTCAATAATTATTACAATTTTATTCCTATGAAAATCTTAAACATACGACAATGACATTTTTATGTCGTCAGTTGGTGATTGTTTTTTAATTCAAAAAAATTCTTTTCAAGCATTCAATAAATTTAAATAAGTAAAAATAAGTAAATAAGATTTTTAATGGAAATTTAATAATTGAATTCATTAATTAAAAATTTCCTATACTCTGAAGCATTGACAACATAACAACATAATAGCCATTTAATATATTAATTACCTCATTTTCTGTAAAAGCTATTTTACTTAAATATGTATATCTATATTCTCTCAAAACTGGATATGACCCTAAAAAATGTTTTACGTCCTCCTTTACATTTAAAATACATAACGAACACTATTTCAATCTGTTTTCTGCAAATTTCGTTGCATTTTTTTCTAATAGGGTTTTAAAAATCCAGGCAAATCTCGTTCTTTGTATCCGTCTGTGAAGTATCTACCTCCCATGGAGAAGTTTAATTTGCCATATAACCGACTTGAGTTTGCCGCTTTTTGTAAATTAGCCTGTGTTCCTTTCTTTCTTCGTATGTTTAAGAGCAGTTCTCTGTTTTGATTTCATTCTCTCCTTGATACAATCTTCGCATCCCAGCTTATGTTGTGCTCTTTACTCAAAATATACAGGTCCTTAAACCAAGCTATCTTCTTAATCATAAGTTTTTTTGGTAAAGTAGTGGGGGAGTTTTTGCTCGTCGTGGTCAAAAAGTGTTTTAATGACATATCTTAAGTGTAAGTCCAGGGTGTACATACATCCATTTTCCATATTTGATTCTATCATTAGAACGTACGTGGGTGTGAAAGCTGACAATCTCAAAAGTTTTTTTAAAAATATAGTTGCAGTTTATCTACCTCTTTAAAAAGCGGATATCCCCAGATTTGTGCCCCGTATGTTTGGATTGCTCTGCATGTAGCTTGAAATAGTTTCCATTTTGAGGCCATTGAGATATTTGGTTTACATAAAAAGTCATTCCATGTAGAGTTAATAAAACTTTTTGCTGCATAGTTTTTATTTTCTACATGCTTTCCGAAGCTCATTTTTGGGGTCAATGTTACTCTTAAGTAGCAATATTCTAATACTATTTTAATTGGGTCACTTCTAAGAAACTATTGCTCTTGAATAGACAATCTACCTCCTTTTCGGAAAACCATTATCTCCGATTTGTTTAAATTGACTTCTAAACTCCACTGCCTGCAATATTCTTCCAATATATGAATCATGTTCCGTAATTCCTGGGCATTGTCACTTAAAATCACGATAACATCTGCGTACATAAGGAGCCTTATGTTTTTTTCTTCTACGTCCATGCCACCACCTAGGACGTCATGCAGGTCGTTTAGGTATAGAGATAAAAATAGAGATGATAAAAGACACCCTTGCTTTACTCCATACAGCGCGTCAAAATACTCACACACTCTTAATTTCTGCCATTGATATGCTTTTCTTTTAAAAGCATAGACGCATAATGAATATCATGTGGTATCTGCCGGTGATTCAAAAGATTCTGGAAATAGTTTTTAAATTCTGACGTAGTATTAGGTTTCTTATTTCTTTAGCAATACTCCACCCTACTTTGCTATTTTTAGTCTAGTCGATTATATAATTGAGTTGTTGATAGTACAGTTTTTTCCTTTCATCACAATTACGCTTGTATTGTTTATTTGCAAAAAATACTTTTCTTTATGTTCTTGACTTTCTGATTTCTTAAAAACTGTAAAACATCTGCTGCCCGCATACCAACTGCTTTCTCTATTCGAGTAGAACCACTTATCGCTCACCTTTAATTCGTCGTTCCGTACGCTAACGCGATGTGTTTTATCCATTGCCAGAATTATTTTCTTCAGTTCTAGCATTACTCGTTTTCGCTGTTTTCTATCGCTATTCAAATCATTGTCAACTGAAATTGATGTGCCCGCCAGGTTTCTTGCATTATTTCTCCACCATTGTTTCTGATCTCAATTCACCCACGACCGTCATTTTGCCATTTTTTCATACAGTTTTCTAGTTGTTACTACTTCTACCCGACTCTGCATTTTCATACTTTCTTCGCAGACTTTGTTTACCGCCTCGCTCATTGATTTCTGGGCATTTATTCCTCTGAATACTACATTTTTCCTCTTGGCTGCTTTCTAATTGGCTGATTTTGCGTTGATCATTTTTTATTTCTGCTTGCAGCATATCTACTTGCGCTCGCAATGCTTGATTTTCATTTCTTATCATCCTCACATCAGATTAGCGATGCCAACTTGCGGGGAATTTTACTTAGCGCGGAGAATCGGGGAATGACCTGTTTTTCCCGGGGAATTTCAAACCGTTCAGCTTTCAATATTAAAATACCCCAAACAGTCTTTAGAATATTGTTGGTCAAACAAAATAATCTTAGTATGACTTGAGAGTACAGTTATAATTTTTCTAATGGTATTTTTTTAGATGTTCTAGTGAGCCGCAATCACGCACGCCATTGCGTTTGACGATTTTCAAAACATCTTCCATGAAGCTGCTAAAAATAATTATTACACAATTTTTTCTTGTACTTGAAGTCTTTAAATAGATGTCAGAAATTTTTTTTATCATTTTATTGATAAAAAAATGTTAACCAAGAAAGTGCAGGGCCCCTTAAAATAACTCTGATCGAGAGTAACTCCAAACTTACGTAAAGGGTATTTTTAGTTTATATAAAATGTTTATATGAAAAGTGCGTATCGTACTGTTATAATATGAAATTATACCGGTGAGAGGAATTTGGTCGAAAATCGGGGAATTTCACGAGAGTTATCGGGGAGAAAGAAAAAATGAGTTGGCATCCCTGCATCAGATGCAACTGTTGCTATTATTTCTCTCATTTCTACATTAGACTCTCTCATAATCAGTGTGGCCAACTTTTGTTTTTCAAAATTGTTTTTAAAATGAAGAAATTGTTTTGAAAATTTGTTTTTAAAATGAAGAATAAAACGCGTATTTTCTTAAAAAAAGCGTTAAATTTTTTCCTTATAAAAGTGCGAGAAAACTCAATAAATTTAAACTTTTTCACTAATACAGGCACACATCTGATACTTCTAGTCAATGAAAATTTCTTCGATTTTTCGAAGATATTTTAAATTAAAAAACGCTCTGAGCGCTAAATCACTTTTTTCCGCGTTATAATTTTCAAAAAGCACTAAAATCAGCGGCAAAAGCGCTGAGTTTGCCACACTGCTCATAATGGCTCTTAGATCAGGTATGCTAATATCGCCTAGTTTTCTATTATTTTCATCACTCACCTTTGACTGTTTGAATTTGTTCGGCACTTCCGGTGGCGACAGTTCACTTCCTTTCCTCTTATCCAGCTTTATGTCTCTCTACCTCCCGGTACTAGGTGACCCTGTCACTAACTTAGCTAATTCCAAAACCAGATTATAGTTTTGCTATCAGCTGTTAACCCTCTAACTCGCAAGATTGAAATAATAAAAAAACAAACATCAGAATTTTTGTTTCCAGTTGATATTGATGAAAGAAAAATGAGGATGAATTCCATTTTTTAATTTGTGTTAGGGTTTAGCAATTAGATGAGAAAAACGAAAGGCGCCCTGAGGCGGCCTTGCGGGTTTAATGCAAAAACATTGCTTCATTGTTATAAATGTTTATTAAACACAAACTGAAAACAATTGGATATAAAAATAACTAGTAATGAAATTCATAATTTACTTTTTATTTATTCAAAAGAAAAAATTTAATAAATAACAATAAATTTTCTTTGTTTTACGATTATCACTCTCCATTGTGTCTATAAAAATCCAAAGTATACATATTATATCTAGGCAAAAATAATTTTACACCCTATATGTAATTTGCAAACATAAATTTTGATCTAATCCCGCAAGGCCGCCCTGAGGCTGCCTTCATAAAACTAATTATTTGCATCAAACAGTAACCAATTATGACTTATACTTATACTTACCAAAAAGTTCCCACCAAAATTGGAGACTTACAAATATTTTTTTTAAATATTTATAAAAACTTAATATGGGCGATAATTTTTCGTCACGAAATTACACTTCTACACATAAAAATAACTGTAAAAAACAATCGTGTGATCGCAGAAAGTGCAAACTGGCCACATATTTTGTGTTTATCTTTCTTCAGGGCTGCCAAATAATTTTAAGAAAAAATAAATTGCACTTATCAATTAATTGAAATAGAATGATGGCTGCGTCAGGGCGGCCTTACGGGTTAGAGGGTTAAGTTAGTCTCAACATTGCTGAACTGAAAAAAATTTATGTTTAATTTTTTCATTATTTATTTATATTGTGATTTTATTAAATATCACAGAAACTTTTTTGTTTTTTGAATGTAATTGTTGTTAAAATTTGACGTTTTGTTTCGTGCAAGAAAAGTGGTCCCGTACTTTTGTGTATCAGAGACAGCATTTTTCGTTTACTCTCAATTTACCAGACTTTACCCAAAAAGTACGGGAACGGACCTAATATTAGTACTTTCTCAGCTGTTTCTTATCATTATCTATGAGCTCATATTGCATTTATTGATGTATACTTATGCCGATTTACCGTAAGCGCCCAACAATTCACCTTAATGCACAATTCTCTCACTCTTTCTATTTTATTTTTGTACAAATTATCAAATTAATGATATTATATTTTATATTATATTGCTGAAAAACGCATATTAATAGTAATTTTTCAATAATTTCCTACAATCTGCTCTGGAATACGCTACCTTTGGCGCATTGGTGCAATAGCACAATGTCCAGTTATGACTCCCGTGACCAGACGTACTGCAGATTTGTTGTGCCTTAAGAGGACATTTGTCTTCTTCCTATCTAACCTTGGCCTTGAGACCGTGAAACTTCACATGCATTTAGGTTAGTCCAAGAGTCATTTGACACCGCGATGTTGTTCTCGTCTATTCTCCTAAATAGTTCACACATCGGAGATTGTATTGAGGTATCCGCCTCGTTTATGTCCATTTCAGAGCCTCTTCTGGCCATTTCATCTGCTATTTCGTTCCCTTCAATATTGCTATGTCCAGGAACCCAGCGAAGAGTGACCTTGTGGCCCTCAATGGCCATCAGTGAAGTACTTGGTTCTTTTAGTAACATCAATTCTATTTTGTTTTTGAAATGTTGGTCACCGCAAAATATGTTGTCCAGAAAGGCGTCGACGCGATCACTCATTACTCATAAAGTTTTAAATATTTTTTAGGTTCAACACATGTACTTTCAAATAATAAAAAGGTTTTGTAAAAAACTTTTGTGGTTTACTTGGGGAAAATTCGTGAAAAAGATATATTTTTCGCGCCACAACTGTGGGTGCTCCTTAAGCTTCTCATGCCCTCTTTCAGTTTAACTTGGTTTTTGGTTATTTCTGATTGAAATATTGAGCTAAGTAGTAGATTGTCAATATCGTTTGTGTAAATATTATAAATGCCATTCCTAATCCAGCCGCAATCGTTCGTCCAATTTCGCGTGGGGCACCATTTCATATTCATAATGTACACTTTTCGAGCTGCACAGTGGCTATTTTAACCATTAACCACGCCCATTTTGCCCATATTGCATACATTTTTGGTATACAATGATGGACAAAAGTGTTTTTGAGATAAAAATTTCGACAAATCAGCAATAGCGCAAAAGTTTTTACTCATATAGATAGACAAGAGCGTAAAACAATTTTTGAAATCAGATGATATCTACTAGACCCGCATTGGTCTTAAAAGTTCCGAAAATTTTACCATAACTTTTGTTTATTTATCAATTTTTTAGCGATATTTTTTATTACTCCTAATAAAAGAGAAACAAAATGCAAGAATAATTTTTCTAATTCGTTTATGTTCAATGGTCCCGCAAGAGAATCAAAGTCATAGATTTGAAAAGTCAAAAGTATGGACAAAAATTTCGGATTTTTCAAAACACATGAGGGACCCTCATGTGTTTAGAATAATGATTTTTGAAACTGTTCTTCTCTTGTGTTCATCTATATAAGTAAACAGACGACCTAAGTTTCCTGTATAAAGTAAGGTGACCAACTACATCTGAAAAAACATAGAGGAGTATATTTAATAAAACACAAAATTTTGTATACACTGTGCAACAATTTCCGGGTCATTATTTGGGTAGTGAGAAAACCCAGTTTATGATGAAAGTACTCTTCTAGTAGAGTAAAATCTCTAAAGGGTTTGACGTTTCTGGATTGCAGGTTTTTTTATGGCCTTATGAAATTTTTCCTTTTCAGTAGATTTTGATGATTTTGAATTACTCAGTTTTATGCCAACCATTGGCAAACGAATGAAAAATTGTTGTTTTATTCTGCACTGAAATTGTAGCCAAGGCATAGATGAACAACTTTTGAGTTCTCTTATCGAATCGAATTCTAAAAAAGTGTCATTTTTCCACATGTTTCAAAATTGCTGTCTACAAACTCGTAATTAACTGAAAATTTCTGGCCATAAATAACTAAAAAAGAAGAACTAGATGCGATGGAGAAAAACTGAGTACGGAGTCGTTATCAGCGACCGCAAATTACTCTTCGGATTATGAAAGTAGATATTACATGAAAATTTTGAATCTCATGACGTTGCAAAAATATACTCATATTTAGATTTTCTAAAAAATTTACAGTACATTAATTTTTTTAGTAGATAATAAAAAACCTTAAAACTGAAAAATTTATTACAGCAACATTATAAAAGATACTTTAATAATTTTATTCACAACTCTAAGTAATTCAGAACTAAAAAATTTCAAGAATAGTTTCGTTAACCATTTACTTCGGAAAAAATATATAATTTATTTGAGCTATACAAATAATTAGAATACCCATAAACTTTTATGTAAATAAAAACTTAATTTTAAGAAATATTTAGAAACCGTATAAAAAGCATTATATCATGATAATCCAGCATTGGCAGCTTGTCGCTCAGGCCCTTTCTTATCACTTAAATTATTAGCTTCTTCCATGGTAGTCGGTAGTACTTTATCTGTTGTTTCAGGGAATAACAGCGTTAGTAAGCCGCTTACGAAAGCAAAAGAAGCAAAGAGTATTTGTGGTGCATATTCATAATAGTTTGCCTGCAAAGTTAGGAAAATGTCATAAGGATAATGTTATATTTTTAAAATATGCTTCTTAATCATCTTACTAATAATGGTGTTTGTGGTGCCAACATGGAACCAATACGCCCAATCATCGAACAGAACGATAGAAGACTATTTCTCACATTCGTTGGAAATATTTCGGAAGTGAAAAAGTATAAAATCTGAAAGCTACACGTGATGGCAAATTTACCAATTAAAAATAACGTTAGCTCCATTGAATAGTTGTCTGTGAAAATAACTATATATTATTATTTTAACATGGATTAACGTTTTCGATTTCTCACTTTTTCCAAGAAGAGCAGTCGCCCCCATACAAATAGCACACATTAACATTGATCCGCACAAAGAGAATCGTCTTCCAATGCGATCCATTATGAGGAGTGGAACTATGAGTCCAGGCACTTGTACTACTCCATTTAACATGAAGTTAGTATATTTATTTCCGCCCAAATTGACTGATGTCAAACTTAATCCCAGTGCCACCAATGTGTGTGTAAACCAACAAAAGCAGCAATTTAGAATTCTCCAATAAAAAAGTTTTATCGCCTTCATAATGGGGAATTGGCTTTCATTGGCCATTTCAAGCTTTTCACGATTTCCGTGCACTAATCCTTCTAAGCACTCTTTCGGTATTTGGCGCTTATTAATTCTAGCGGCTTTTTTCAAAACTTTAATCGCCTTTTCTTCCTTTCCCTGGCTGAGTAGCCAGCGTATACTTTCAGGTAATATCCATAGGAACAAAATATGCAATACGCTTGGTATATAGATCACACGTAGGAGTACACGCCAATTTTGAAATTGCTGAGCGAGTACACCAAGTAAAGCTTCACCGAGGGAGTAAAATATTGTTATGATAGTGGCAGCAGCAACGCGTCGTTTTGGGCCCACTAGCTCGATGGCCAAAAGAAATGAAGTCGGAAACAATGTACTACCGACTGCCATATCGAGAAATTCAAATGTTAAAAACATGTAGTAATTTGTGGAGAGTGAACGTATGACGCCCATTATTGCCGCTAAAAATCCAGCTGCAGCTAGCATTGTACGACGACCAAATCTGAAAATAATTAAATCATTATTAAGTGATTATCTTGTAATTTAATTATTGAATAAATAACTTAATAATCCATATATGCTCAGCGCTTCTGATTTAAAACACCAAATAAAACTTAACTTTTCGTTTGTAACTCATTAAAAATTAAAAATTCTTGTTAAAAGTAAATTTGAACAAATAAATGCATTCAACTGAAAAAACTTCAATTTATCTACTTCATTCAAAGAAGTGGTTAAAAATTGATCAAAACCAAACGTGAGGTGAAGATAAAATCAAACTTTTTCTGGAATTTTTAAGTAATTATGTTGAATACCAAGAATATTCAACAAAAATTTTGATCGACCACAAATAGAGTCTGAATTTTTCAAATACCAGCTCTCTGAACAAAAAAAAATACAAAAAACGTTAAATAAAGTTTCATTTTTTTAGGCGGAGTGGCCATAGGGTGGCCATTCTCGGCCTCGATCTCTTCGATAAAAAGGTAAAAATATAAAGTTTCATGCCGATCGAAGAAAATTTAGAGGTCCCTCACGAGCAGTGCTGCCGAAGGTACTCCGATCGTAGTATTCGTACTCCGCTCAAATCTCAATCCTCCTGTCCTCCCCAATCGGAAAAAATCCTCCTATTTCATATTCTTAAATTTTTGGTTGTAAACGTAAATCAAACTAAGTATGTTCTGTTGGGTTATTTTAGTTTCTGTCTGTGAAATATTTGTTACTATGATTAGCTCTACTTTATTTATCGCTGGATTACTGTTAAAATTCAAAAGTTCGTGTTCCATTTCCAGAAGATTTTGCTTGTCTTTGTGTTAATGGAATTGGAAGAATTTTGGTGTGAAATTTTTCATTTAAAGAATGCTTTAAAAGAAAAAATGCTTTCAAAACTGGAAAAATTTATTGGCGCAATTTTAAGTTTTCCACATAGCAGTACAGCGGCAAATATAATTTTTTCTCAATTGAATCTGATTAAAAACAAAAAACGAAATTGCTTGCTGACTGCAACTGTTAATGCAGTAATGGTTGGTAAGAAAAGCTACACAAAAAAAAATTCAAAGTACCACAAATAACATTCTACTTTTTTTACCCGGTTTTGAGAAGAAAGAATACAAGTTTGTTGTAGTTTTTTAATCATTATTGCTTTTTTATTATTATTTACTGATACTACCGTTTGTTTCCAAAGAAGGAATATTTGGTTTTTATATGAATTTGCATAAAAAAGCTGTGAATAAAAAAATGTATTTTTTTCTAATAAAATTTCTATACATTAGTGCAACTGCTTGCAATTATCTAAGACTCATGATTCTAAGTAATACTTATTTGAAAACTTTTAAGACATTTTGACAAAAGAGGCTTAACATTTTTCTACGTCTATTATTTATCATTTTATTTCTAATAAAAGGCAATTATTATCTTTCTGTAAAGGAGAACAGGGCTCGTAAGGGACCTCTAAATTTTCTGCTATCGGCACGAAACTTTATATTTCTTAGCTTTTTATCGAATGGAATATTTTAAGACCGTGAGGCAAAAAAAACCGACTTTTGCAAAAAATGGCCACCCTAATGTAGATATATCTAGTTGTATTTGAGATCTTTGGGCATTGAAAAATAACATGAACTTAGTATCACAAATCGAGGTGAATATAGCACTTTCGCAACAAAATTTTACTTACATCAAATTCGCTTAGAAATACAAACTTTTCGTTAAAAGAATTGAGTTTTCTTCAAAAAACCGGCTTGACAAAAAAATCAAAAGAAATTAAAAGTAATGGTAATGATAAATATTGAAAATTTTGTTAGTATTAAAAGTAAGCTACAGAGTTCTAAGGTTGCATCATTTTACTATTGTTACCCTGTATATTTTATATAGTTTCAAACAATTTACAAATCAAACATGCCTAATCAAGTAAGTCAACAGTTCAGGGAACTAATCAGAATAAGTACTTAATAATTTGACACACAAAAGAAAGAATAAAAACTTGAGATCGATATCGTTTGAAATTTTCAGTATATTATTGATTTTTCCTCGCTATATAAATATATACTATAATCTATGGAAAACGTTTCTCCAAAATTCTTTAATTAAACTCACCTGTCAGCAATGAAACCACCGAGAGGAATACCAACGAATTGGCCAACATTATTAATTGTACCAACCATAGACAGCTTCCATTCTTCTGAGCAGAAGAAACCAAACTAAAGCAATTGCGAAGAGAACGAAATATAGTTATACATGCAACATGCAGTCAAATATAAATACATACTTCATTTGAAATAGTAAACTCCCGATCACGAAATTTGAAATCTTTGCCACATTTCTCGGTTACAGATTGATTGAAATATTCCGCTGCACAAAACTCAGACGAGGGAGCAATAAATGTGTCGTGTGTAGTTGAAGAGTTACCCTGAACATAACGATTGCACTGATCTAAATTGGAACCCTTCAGAGGTATTGTAAAATTAATCCATGGTTCCAGATATGCACTATTGGAGCTATCGCATTGAGTAATGTTGCATCTTAAAAATAATAATGTAAATCGGAGTGATATTAAAATTCCACAACAATTTCAAATACCTGTGCACCACTGGACTCGCTGTAAATACATATGAAATCGAGAAGAGTGCATTGAAAATCATCGGTAAACAAAGTAGCACATAGTTTATGATTTGATATCTGCCAAATTGGCCAATTCGTACGAGTATTGCATCTAAAGTGTAATCGTCTGTGTCACCATCGCCTTTTCTTTCGCCATTGCTTTCCGATTGTTGCTTTGCGGGTATTGTGTTACTTTTTATAATCAAATTTGTTGTCATTTTAATTTAGTATTAGCTTAAAATGCTCGTGTGTATTTGCTCTCAGCAAAATGACTGAATAATCTCAATTACAGGTATGTGACTCCCACTCGCGCGCCGTGTCTGTTAGTATTTAACTCTTCACTTAACAAACTCAGACTAATCATACAAGTTTCGAATATACTTTAATCGTCGGAGTGTTTGAGTGTTTTGAATCGATCGTGCGTTATCAATCTCTGCCTTCTCATATGGTTGTTGTTGAGTTTTTTTGAGGCACTAATTCTAGTATGTCTATTTTTATTTTGATATTTATAGAGTAGCACAATGTTTTATTCTTTTTTTTTTAGTGTGTCTCGCTTATCATGCCCTAGTAGTATTTTCTATTACAGATCATTAACTAAGGGCTATGAATTTATACTATATATTTGTTTACTTGTGTCTGCTTGTTTTCCCGGGATGTCAATCCCGGGATTGAATAGAAAAAATCCCGCGATTTTCGAGATTTGTATGTATCTATACAAATTTATTGGAATTCAAATTGTTATTAAAGTGAAATTTTTATAGCAGCGCTAGGTATGTATAAAAGTGTAGAATTGACGTAACATTGAAATTGATGTAACGCATAGCGTAGTGGGAAGTGTTGAGGCAGAAACAGTTGAATTTTACTTTAGGATGTGCTATATCGTCCCTACCGCAATGACATGAAACAGTCAAATCCTCCGCGTTCACCACACAACTGTAGGTCCTTCCAAATGTCAGCTTTGACACAAACCGGATGCATTTGGTGAAAAACGATCCTGAGCAACGTCAAAAGATGGCAGCCTTATCAAATCAGGATCAGCTGCGGTAAGCCAATCACCTGTCCATAGGAGAACAAAATGATTTATGAAACTAACACTAGGCACGATGCTTAGTGGAAGCCCTAAGCTCCCAAGAGAAGTTGAAAGAAAAAAGTACCAAATCTTAAAAAAAGTATCGACGTATCAAAATTTCAAAATATTCAATATTTGATCCAAATTCTTTTTTAATCGAAAATTTTTTTATTACCTATAATTACATTGTTTACAAAGACTTTTCTTATAATTTAGGCTTTCCTAACATGCATATTTTTTGTATTTATCTAAGATAATGATCAGTTAATAAATCAATTTATAAAAATAATAGTTTTTATATTGTTAAAACTTATATATTGTTAAAACTTATATACTAACAGTTAGCACTAACTTAATAGGGAACTATGTACATGAGGGTAGTGTAAATATCACATTAGCTTGCTATAAATAGGCTTATACTGGCTAGTGTTATACACATTGTCTGTAATATCATATGTATTGTAACGCCTGTGATAATACATTAACTTAGTGTCAGTGTATAAGATGTTGTTGTTGCTTAATGCAATAAATAGGCGATAAATATTTTTCCACAAACGGAAAAATAATATGTTTTTGCTGATGTTCAATCACCAAGTTATTCTCTATGAACTGCATTCTGTACAAAAATTTAACCGCATCTTCACAATAGGATACGCTATCTTGATATCGAAAACGTAAATTGAATCCATTCATTGTCAACCTCTGGTGTCCCGCAGGGAAGCATCCTAGGCCCGCTATTATTCACATTGTTCATTAATGAAATTGGCAACTGCAAACTTTCACATGAGTTTTTTAAAGTCAGCTAACAATTTTCTTTCATCCTATAATATATCTAATAAAGTGATAAAATCGGTTGAGGAGTTTCCTGAAATCGCTGAAATTTATGAAGCTGCTTTTGTATTTTGCTACTGTGTTAGCGCTCAGATTTACACCAAAAAATTCTTTGCCTAAAAGTCCATTGCAATATTCATCGGTTCTACCGAAATCGATTGGAGGATTACAAGAGGCACTTTTCTTGTTGTTGTTGACTAATTTGTTGTAGCTATTAAATACAGCAGCGCTAGAGTGCAATGAGGATGCATCGCTGAATTTCGAAGCATAAGTTTCGGTGGTCCTTAAAGCTCAATAATTAAACGCAACTGGATTGCAGACTTTTGTATTTCTGGCTACCTTCTTCTCTGTAGAATTTCCATACGTTTCGGGCAGACCTTGGCATTAGCAGGCTGACCTTCAATATTGCAATAAACGCACTTGGCGGACATACCAGTTGGCTTCAAGACCTTGCCAGAAGCAGGGTCAGTATATGCAACCTCTTGGTTGTTGAACTGTTTGGAGGGCACCTTACAATTCTTAAAACCGTGCGATTCACCGCATTTTAAACACCTATATGGCATGCAACAGTTACTTGTAACGTGGAAAAATTTCTAGCAATTCTTGCACTGCGTATGGCTCTGCTGCTTGAAATTATCGAAACTTATTTAATTTGCATAATTTTATAGTTTCGAACTTAGGTTAGGTTGGAGTGGCAGCCTTCTGCTTGAAAGCACACTTAAGCACATTAGGGTCATTGTGATACCACAGTACGGCGCGACTCCCCCATTTACGGATTGGAGAACCATGAGAATTCCATAATGAATCTGGCTATGTCCTTAATATTTACGGATGATAGCTCGGACAGACTAGTGAAGAAAGGTGAGCCCAGGTGTTTTAGTCTCCTCCTGGCCAGGGATGGGCATTCGCACAAGAAATGGAGGACTGTTCTTCCTCCTCCTGACAGAAGTCATTGAATGGCAGTCCAAGTCGTGCAGCATGCCTCCCCATAATGCAGTGTCCCGTGAGCACCGAAGTCGTAATTCTGATAGAGTTTCTGCTAAGGTTGAGTAGCTGTCTAGTTCGTCTATTGTCCATAGTGGTCCATGTTAGCCTGGTAATACCACAGGTATGCTCCGCTACCCAGGATCTTTTTGCTTCCTTAAGATAGTTTTGCTTAATGGCGAATTTAAGGTAGAGCAAATGTAGTCTACGTTAGTTGGTACGGACGTATCGTGGATTAAAGTTTCGAACTTAAACTCTAGATCATTTAAGTACAGCAGAACCCCTGCTTCATCATAAACAAACTACAGTTTATTGATGATGAACGAATATGGTTTCTGTTCCTCTGGTGCGTGAGTATAAAATTTCATACTCTTTTCAAGCAAAAAACAGTATAATCTTCCATGATAGAAGGGCTAACATGAGTCACATTCTTATTAATAGTGTTTCACGAAAAATTTTTGTGTTTTAATAATAAATTAATATTAGTACAATTTTCTTTTTGGCTTAGATTATGGCATACAAAAATTGGCGGTACCCTTTTATTTTTGTTCTTACTTAAAGCAGCTGGGACTCTCCTTGCACCATCAGATGATATTGTAGCTGCAGCAGTTGTCTTTTTTGTGTCGTTTTTATTAGTTTTCACTGATGTTGATTTTGGTGGAGGCAATGGAGGGAAGGAGTCAACCACCCGTTTGCTTGGCACCTTGTTGTTGTTGCTATTATTGTTGTTAATATTAGTGTTGTTATATTTCATTTTATAGTTGATGTCTTCATCATCTTGTGCATCTGCGCCAGTATCACTCAACATAGCCTCTAATTCACAATCGGTGTTTATGTATATCATGTTGCCCATTGGCACTTGTTATTTTCTCGATTACAGCAACCACGTTTTCGTATTTTTTACGAAGCTGGGTCAGTTCATCGTTTTGTTTTCTTAATTGTTGTAACGAGCAGTTGTACTGCAGACTCAAATTATTGGAACTCGGAGAGCTAACATTGCCCGACGTTTTTTATTTTTTAGATTTTTTTTCTTTTATTTTCAGCTGAGGCCCCTTTTCTGAGACTTGGTCCTCATATAAATGTTCAAACTGATTGGTTTCTTTCCTTAACTTATCGTCTTTTTTCACACTGACGGTTCGTCGGTTTCGATATTTTAGTGCACCAAGTGCGTTTAAAGTTAAATGTTTTAAATTGCAGATGCCACTTATGAATGTCTCTAACTCTCACAATAGCGTATTATGAAAAATTGTATATATTTTATATCTTTAAAAATAATTTTGTTTGTTCCTTTTTTTCTATATTATTATATTTTTTCCAACAGGAAAAACTTCTGTTGACTTCAATAGTATTCAAGAAAATGATTTTGTTAACAAATAAAAACTTATTTTATTCATTACAGCTAACGTAAACAAGTGCTTAATGCCTAAAATTTCTGTCAAAATTGCTCATTTGTATGGAACTGACTGAAATACGCAGCGCACTTTCTCAAACCTATTTCTATTTTCTATTCTGACATTGCGTAAATAGAGCAATTTAAAAGAGGAGAGTTTGCCATTTCAAAATTGAACATTTGGAAGTAAGTTTTTGGTTTTATATTTTTAGGAGAGGAAATATTTTATCGTTTGATCCATAGATTAATAACAAAGTTGAACGGGCAGCAATGACAGCCTCTTCTCATTACCCATTTTGTCAATGCCATTTTGGCATTTGCATTATTCCGCTCTCTTTTTTAACATGGCGGCATGTTTTGACGTTTAATTTTCAGAAGAAAATTAGCCCATTTGTGCCACATTTGTATTGTTCAGATCAGAATAAAATAAATTGTTTTGAAATTAGAGAAATAAAGATATGAAATAACAAATTCTTTCAAAAATTCGTGAAATACAAATAAAAATATATATCTACCCAACAAACATTAACATATAAAAACAAGCTAAATATAAGCTTTCTAAAGTAATTGTTAAGATTACAAAACGCTGATATTTTGTTTATAAAACGTTAGTTAGTTGACGTTAGTTAAAAGCTTTAAAAAAAGATTTGAAAAACACTTATTTTAAATGTAAAAAATAAGCTTGAAAAATACTTATTTTAATTATGAAAAATAAGCTTGAAAAATACTTATTTTAATTATGAAAAATAAGCTTTTTGCGAAGGTTATTTATAAGCTTATTATAAATGTTGTGGAATGTATTTTATTTATAAAAAAAAAAAAACAAAAATAATTACAACATAAATTATTTATCTTTTTATAAAATAAAGAATTATTTAGTTATTAAATTTAGTTCAGAGATATTTTACAGATTATTAAAAATAGCTTAAATCTATGCAGGTTTGGAATACATATCTTATAGGAGAAATCAAATATAATTATGAAAATTAAATAATGAAAATGAATCATTCAACAGTTGGAGCATCAAATGGCGTACGTTTTAGCGACCTAATATCTTTGGGTAAATCAAAAATTTCACGCCGCAAAATTGCTAACAACTCATTACCACCCGCAATGCAAATATTATATTTTGGACTTTCAATTTGGCTTTCTACATGCGACTTTGAAAAACTCAATAGAATATTATCCGGTTTATTGAATAACAAACATAAAATTTTAGCTTTTTAAACTTCTGGCTAGTTTAGGTGCTGACATTTTCAATTAATTTCACTAGGACTTTTTTCACATTTTTTTCAATATTTTTTATTATATTTATGTATTTATATTTTGAATTTTATTATTTTTTACCACGTTTATATCAACTCGCTTTCAATGGTATCTGTCTGCTCGGTACAAATTTTGCAATCGATTTTAAACTAACTTCCCGATGAGCTAGACTTGAAACTTTAATTATTAGTAGTTCAGAACTGGAAGACAATGCAATATGAAATATCTAAAATATATATAAATATAATAATATTTATTCTATATATATTCAAAGCATTGCATTCATCCTTGTTAAAATCATTGCTTTAGTGGGAGTAGAATATATGTATATGGCCAATTGCCATATGTGTATACCAGCGACGCCAACTTGCGGGAAATTCCCCGATTTGCTGGGAATTTTTCTTAGTGAGGGGAATCGGGGAATGAGCTGTTTTTTGCGGGGAATTTGAAACCGTTCAGCTTTCAGTATTAAAATACCCCAAACAGTATGATAGAATATTTTTTGCCAAATTTTATATTCCTAAATACAATTCTGGCACATTCGCAACCCACACCATATAAACATTGCTTTATGCAACACTGTTTACGTTTAGTATTCAAACAGTTCAACACGATCGCGCAGTGCTTCTGCTTCTCTTTCTGCCGTCCAGAAAAGATTAGCTGTGTCTTTGTTCAGCACCTTCTAATTAATAACTGTTAGTTCTTGGTGACTGTAACCTATAAACCTGCAAATTATGGTCAGCTATTATAAAGAAGTAGTATATTTTATATGTTTAAAACCGATAGTCAAAACTTTAAACCAGTTTTACTCAAAACAAGGTTATGCCATTGGCATGCACGATAACTGAAATTTAAATATGTTCTTCTATACAACAATGGCCCCAGGATATAAGTTTGGTTAATTTTTTCCTCAATTTGGAACTTTGTTTTTACGAAAAAAGTCAAATTTTTGAGAAAACTAATTTTTGCAGTCTGATGTTGGTCAAACAAAATAATCTTAATATGTCCTGAAAGTAAGTTATAATTTTTCGAATGGTATTTTTTTTTAGATGTTCCAGTGAGCCGCAATCATGCACGCCATTTGGGTTTAACGATTTTCAAAACGTCTTCCATGAAGCTGCAAAAAAACCCTTTTTATAATTTTTTTTTAATTATTACACAATTTTTTCTTGTAGATGTCAGAAAATTTTTTTATCAGTTTATCAATCCGAAAAAAATTGATAAAAACTTTTAACCAAGAAAGTGCAGGGCCTCTTAAAATAACTCTGACCGAGAGTAACTCTAAGTCTACGTAAAGGGTATTTTTCGTTTATATAAAATGTTTATATGAAAAGTGCGTATCGTACTGTTATAATATGAAATTATACCGGTGAGAGGAATTTGGTCGAAAATCGGGGAATTTCGCGAGAGTTAACGGGGAGAAAGAAAAATGAGTTGGCATCCCTGGTGTATACATACACAAATTCAAAGACAAATGAAGGAGAGAAGATATAGCAGAGAACAAAAACAAACAATAACGAACTTTTTCTTTTCATTTTGTTCTACTTACCAGCCAATTTTGTCAACTTGCGGGGAATTCCCCGATTTGCGGGGAATTTTACTTAGTGTGGGGAATCGGGGAATGGGCTGTTTTTTGCGGGGAATTTGAAACCGTTCAGCTTTCAAAATCAAAATACCCCAAACAGTCTGTAGAATATTTTTTGCCAAATTTTATATTCCTAAATACAGTTCTGGCACATTCGCAACCAACACCATAAAAACACTGCTTTATGTAACACTGTTTACGTTTAGTATTCAAACAGTTCAACTCGATGGCGCAGTGTTTCGGCTTCTCTTTCAGCCATCCAGAAAGGCTTAGCTGTGCCTTTGTTCAGCACCTTCTAATTAATAACTGTTAGTTCTTGGTGACTGTAACCTATAAACTTGTAAATTATGGTCAGCTATTATAAAGAAGAAGAAGTATATTTTATATGTTTTAAATCAAACTAAATGTATTCTGTTGGGTTATTTCCGTTTCGTTCTGTCTATAAAATATTTGTTACTATGACTAGCTCTGTTTTACTTATTTGTAGCTGGGATAATGCCAAAATTCAAAAGTTTTTGTTCCATTTCCGGAAGTTTTTTCTTGCCTTTGCGTTGATGTTTGTAATTTTTGACTAAATCAGTAATGAATTTATATATTTATTAGATTTGGAGCCGCGGATTATACGAAGTGTTCTTGGTACAACTAACAAAAAAAAAAAAAAATATGGTACAAATACAAGCTCATTTTGAAATAAGTTAATAAATTACGTGGGATGTTTTCAGGTTTCTGGTAAAACTAACAAAAAAAAAAAAAATACTGCTCCAGTATCTGATTTTCCTAAAAAAAAAAGAAATGCTGATGAATTTTGGTGTGAAATTTTTCACTTAAAAAATGCTTCAAAAGAAAAAATGTTGGAAAAATTTATTAGGCCAATTTTGAGTTTTCCACAAAGCAGTACAGTAGCAGAACGAATTTTTTCTCAATTGAATCCAATAAAAGACAAAAAACGAAAATGCTTGCTGACTGCAACTATAAAACAGTAATGGTTGATAAGGAAATGCTACAAAAAAATTGTGCCTTCAACTGGGTCCTTTTCATAACATTCAATTTTGGTATGCCATGCTTTAAGAAGAGGGAACAAATTTTTATTTTATTGACTAATTGACTAATTTTAATACTTAATATTGTACCGTTTGTTTGCAAAGAAGGACCGTTTTACTTTTATATGAATTTGTTTATCTGTCTTAACTTTTATAGTTTTAAGTATGACTGAATTTTGTAACAAAAAAGCTGCGAACAAAAAATCGTATTTTTCTCTAATAAAATTTCTGTACATTAGTGGAACTGTTAGCGATTTTCTAAGTAATACTTATTTTAAAACTTTTAAGATATTTTGAAAAATTCCTCCCCTGTGAAGCAAAATCCTCCGCTCGAAAGGAAAATTTCCACCCCTTAAAATTTTCAAAACACCACCGTGCATACACTTCAGCAGTCTAAAACAGAATGATTGATAAATTCAAATGACAACTATGCGGAACATTGAAATGAAACAAACACAATATTGTGTTTGGTATGCTACCGAAGTGCTTCGAAGCACGATTGGGAGTCAGGCTACAAGTTTTTAGTGAAACAACTTTTTTGGCTATTTGTGGGTTCTATGTGTTTATATGCTCAGTGGCCCTAGCCAGTATTTCTTTTACTTACATAATGCCATTGGCGCCATTTTTACATTTATCCAATAATTTTAGTTGACGTCTTTTTCATTTATTTTTGGAATATTTTATTTCATCATTTCAGGGCTATATTTCATTTCAATAATTGGGGCCTTATTTCATTATGAAAATATAATATAAGGTATTGATGTCCAAACCATTTAGTCAGTAGTTTCCAAGATATATTTTACTACTACGAGTAAATGCATGCCAGTGCAGAATGTACTCCCACCATTAACCTGAAATCAGAGCTGAAATGTAATCGCCTGCAAGTATTCAAATGATCCAAATTATAGACTGAAGTAAATTCTAAGATAATCCACAGCTTTAAGTCATTAGTAGCAGCCAATTTCATTAGTAAAATAAGCGGCATTGCAATTTTCGATCATTTATGTTTTGAACGAAGGTTTATTGGTCAATAAGAAAAAGATTTGTACCCTTGCTGATGTTAAATGCAGTTAAAAAAATATATATGCTTTCATTGTTGGCAACAATGGAATTAGGTAATTTAATAAACATGTAATAATTGAAATAAAATATCACTTTATTTAGAGAAATTAAATAAAGAACTATAAAATGTATGTATATGAAATGTAAATATATATGCATATCTTAATGTAAAAAATTTTATTTTCTTCATATATTTTAATAATAGTAATGATAAAAGACAATAAATTTTATATTTGAAATACAATTGAAAATATATCTTTAGAGGAATGCATGCATGAGTGGGATCTGCTTTGTTTTTGGGACATAAATTTGGTTTTTTTAATAGTATAAAAAAATACGATAGCATTAACATTGAAGGTTGAAGATATATACGTAGTGTCCTACTCATGGGCGCATTTCCCTTAAAGCCGGCTGTGATACTTTTAAATGCTTATAATTAAACAAAAATACTTAAAATAAATACGTTAATATTAATAAGAAAATAAATAAAAATACTGTTAATATCGTATATATAACTACAAAATAATAAATACAAGCATCACAAGTTTGTGCCAAATGTTTTTGATTGGAAGTTAATAAAAGTATAATTAAAAAAAATGCGTTTTAAAACCTTTTACTTTATAATTCTTATGATAATATTAACAAAAATATTTAATTTAATTAATGTTTTGCTAAAATATAAAATAATAATGTAATTTTAGCAAATTTTAACAGATTTTTAGTTATGCCTAAATATAATTTCAATAATTTTCAAGTTCTAAATGTGTAGCAGAATAATTGCTAAATAGTATTGATATATCTATATTGTGTCAATTATACTATACTACAATCAGCAAACATTTGCAAGCATGTAGGTATCTAGTTAAAAGTTTTGATTGAATCTATGTACTACAAATTGTATTTATATTAATGTTTTCACTTTCGTAGAATTCCTTTCTTGCTTTGTATGCCTATTATTTAAAGATTATACATAGGATTACTAGTTGCATCAAACAATTGTGTGCCTGTTGATTCAATCATTGAACGCAGCGCAATGCTACGTTGTTTCGAAACGGCTTTCCGTAATGTCAATTCAAAGACATTACTTTCATCAATATTATCCATAGGCAAGTGATCACGCGGTATCTTATGAGCATCATCTTCACTGCTTGAATCTCGCGGCTTGTTGAAAATCAATTTGTCATGCTCGTATGTGATGCGATTATCGGAAAATTCCTTGAGGAAAGGTTCTGTTTTGTGATTTTGTATGACCTCACTGGGGAAGCATTGCAATAGTTCTTCAAAGCTAAGTTCGGCAACCAGATTGTTGAGAATTTCTGAAATAATGACGCATTATTTTTAAATCAAATGTCAAACGTAAACAATTCTGTAGTGCAAACAAACCTGTGATATGCGCTTTCCACTTTGGTAGTAAATCTTGTTTAATTATAATTTTTCTTAATAATGATTCCCAGTGCTTCGGGGTGAATCCATTGGACTGCAATAAAAAGAATATATATTTTCAGTATTGAGCAAAGTAATATTAAATTGAAATTATGTTACTGTCCCGCAAAGCTACCGCTCAATAGTTTGCACGAAATGTTAGGAGTTTAAACAAAATTCGACTACAAAAACGTAGTATTCTCACCTTCCCATATTGCCACAAATATTCCGGACAAAAATTCAGCATATAATTGATCGCTAAATTCTTTGGCAAAATAATTACAAGGAAACTATCAATTCCAATTAGATTTGGAATCTTCTGAATGAATGCAATAAATTCCTCGATAATTTCACGATCGATTTTCGAAGATGCAAGCAAAGACTGCAATAAAATTCAAAAGAATAAATAAGGAGTAATAAACTTTGGATGGAACATGGTTTACCTGAATTTTTAAAGTCAACGTAAGCAACTCATTATGCCAGCCTAAGAAACGAACTTCGTATTCGCCTTCATCGCGATTGGGGAAACTGAAATCATCGCGACGAAAAGGAGGTAAACGATTCAAGTACTGTGGACGCTCCAATAGGCAAGGAATCGGTCGTAAATAAACTTTTATGTGCTGCTCAAATTCTTCATTCGTCAGTTTGTAATCGGGGATAAATGGCACAAATACCAACTTCCTTTCATCGTTACTTGCTGCACGAGCGTTGGCACTGAGATTCGTTTTTGCGTAATAATATTGCGTGCCAACGCGCAACTGTTGCTGATGCTGTTGCTGCATGCGCATTTCCTGCAAATGCCGCATCATAAATTTAATGCATTCCATGCGCAAATTGATGAACTCCTCATTTGTTGATTGCTGCTCAATGTCAGCAGACTGTAGATCGGTGATGAGATCGCTCAATGCCTTCAGGCGTCCCAAATACATTCGGAAGAGTATTTTTAAGCCCTTAAGATTAACTTCGTTTTCATTTGCACTAAATTTGAGTTCTTCGGGATTGATGAGTAGCGAAGAGTTTGAGTTTCTTTTAAATGGAGATTGTTGTTCTTGAAGTTGATCGTATACGATGCGGTTATGACGGATGGGCAGACTACGTTCATCAATCGATGAACTGGCTCCGGAGTTGGCCTCACCAATGGAATTTGCAACAGATTCATTGTCTCGTTCACTATTTAGTGAAGGCGCCTTCGAGGAAGTCTCATCGTAGTCATCTTCGATGTGTGGTGGAGTATTCGAACGCAGCACATTTGGGTTATTCAATAGATTCACATCAAAGAAATCATAAAAATAGACCTAAAAATCAGAATGAATTCAAATTGTTTATGCATTCTAAGTCGACTCAGAAAGTTTTTAAGCTTTTCATTTCTTACCTGTAAAATATTAACGAATACCTTTTGTGATGTTTGATAGCCTTTATGACCGATATGCGAGGCAATATAGTTGAGAAACAATTGCAAGATCATATCTAAGGTGATGCTGTGCTCAATGCAGAGTGCATGCACAAAGGCATCGCTTATGGCTTCAATGAGCTCGGCATTTTCGTTCGCCAACAGGATAGTCTCAGTGAAATCGGAAAATGAAACAACCTGTTGATACTGCTTGCCGCTAGTACCGACACCACCTCCTCCACCTAAGCCAACAGATGATTTGCGCTTTTCATGACGCCGCGACTGCGATACTTTTTGCTGTGCAAAAGAGCCACGAGCACCATTCGACGTGGCTGGTTTACTTTCTGAACGATGCTTCTGAAATAAAACAGTGCTGTCGTCGAAGAGAACATTTTTGTGCTTTATGAGCGCAATAGCCAAATCGCGACGACTTGTTTTCGAGATGACTTCCTGCGATAGCAGGTAATTTGACAAGCGACATGCCGTAACTGCAAGTAATAGATTTTCCTCTGGGTTTCTGTTAAAGACAAAGCATTTCCTCATATTTATTCGTGGTGGCATTAAGTTAATTCCACTAACAGACTTACAATTTATCCAAATACTTCAAGTAGTTAATCAATTCACCACTAATTGAATCGGCTACCACTGGTGAGTTCAACATTATTTGTGGTATATCAACGGCCGAATATTTTATAAACATATTGAGAAATTCAAGTGATAGCGGCACTTGAGGGTAGCCTTGATCAATAACGCGGCTGGGAGTGAAGAATGGCTTCACCAGTTGATTCAGGAAAGAGCCCTTTAAACGATCCGTACCAAGGCTGAGTAAAAACATTTTCACAGTATAGATGAGGCCCACGAGTTCCTCAGGCTGCATTGAGGCGTCAGCATTTCGGTGCAAAACGAAACTGGTTTGTTCAGTGCGTTCATTTCGCACAAAGTTTGTAATATAATTAGCGTATATATCAGTTAGCTGCAGATTGCACATTCTATAGAAACCAGTTGCTTGCAAATATACCTCCTTCTTTTCTGATCTGAAAAAAAAACGATACATATATAGAGTTACAGTTACAACTTTGTCTATGTATTATTGTCCTACCTTATTGAAAAATCTGCCAACTTACGACAGTTTTCCATGAATTTATCTCTTAAGCACTGCTCACGCTCTACACTCAAACTCTCAGAATGCAGAGAAAGGCTCAAGCGTAACATAACATGAGCCTCTTCCATTAAATCGTAAAAATTGGAGCTGCTAGCGGAACGATACGACTCTGCAATAGCTTCCAAATCCTCGATTACATGTTCGACCCGGGGCACCTCCAAATTGTACAAAGTCCACTCATTGATGACAGATTGTTGCATTGAACTGCCGCTGCGTAAGAGATTATGCTTAGCCTTTGCCTCGGCCAGCAAACGCGCGGCGATGTTACGTTTTACTTCGACTCCACCACCACCACCGCTGCGCCTTTTACTCGCATTTATAACGTCTGCATTACTAGCATTCCCCACTAGAACGCTATTGCTAATCAACACTAAATTATCGCGATTTACGCAAACAAATTGCACATTCATGAATGAGCAAAGACCGACGACAGCAATTGCAGCATTCACATCAGGACTGCTAGATTCCTCGGGAAATAAACCTCCGATTGAAGGATATTCGAACCGATTATTGAATAATTTATGACCGATACGTGAAGTGTGCGTCTCTACGGACTCAGTTGTTACGGCATAGATGACGTAATCGTTAATGTGTACTTTCAGCACAGGGGCGGTAAAGGAATAAATTGCGATGGGCTTCTCATTTTCATTGTACCATTTGCCTATTGAACATTGGAAGAGGAAAACATCAAAATACATTTGCTTTTACTATCTAAATGACACTTTTTATACCTTGAGCACAAAATTGATACAAATATCCATCGACACTGCTAGCTACAAGAAGCGCATATCCAACACAACTTTGATGCATATTTGATTTGAGGGTTCTACGGTTGGCATGTTTGGTCGTTGTCACTGCGCCCGGCACCTGCTGATTACCCATGTCGTATTCGCTACCATCCTCTGCTTGACTATCCGCATTTGGGCTACGCTGATAGATCGCTTTCAAGTCCATACAACGCAAAATATCAACGATACGTCCATTAGGTTCTGAAGACTTCATGCATATTTGCAACAATTTACGTATATCATATTGCACAGTGGTGTCTTCATTGTACGAAGACATCAAGTTGTTGTGACTGGAAATGCGCTGTAAAATAGAACAGTGATTAATTTTTCCGAGACGATGAATTTTCAATTTTTTTTTTTTAAAGAAAATACATCCGAAGACACTACTTCACAATTTTTTTATTGGCGGCTTAAGGCATGATGGGTTCTAATGAAAATCGATGTGGAATTTTTTTTTTTTGAAGTCATAGTCATAGTTTTTAGAGTTTTGTGGTTTAAAGCAAAATTGTGCGCTTTTTTTTAATACAACTTCCCTTGAAAATTTTTGAGCAGCGTAAATGTTTATAATAAAAAATGAAGGAGGCATCCAAACACCCCCTTACTCTAATATTACCTTGGCGGAAGTGAGAAAATGAGGATGAGATTGGGTTACACAACCTAAAGGAATATAAATTAAAATGAGATAATTCTTGAGTTAAAACATTTTGTAAAAGTATTTTGTATATGAAACAAATTTAATAACGTTACTTAGAACTGTGAACAACATTTTTTATGTAGCAAAAAAGGTATGTTTATCTAATTTGCATAACTTTGTACATTTGAAAATGATAGTACAGTTCAAAGTGAATGTTTTAATGCCGTCCAAGTGGTATTTTTCTGTACTTTTTTCAGGAGGTTTTTCAAACCGTTTTTTCTGCACATTACGGATTTTAAACGTAAAACGTACCGTTTCCAGTCCACTTTCGGATGCGGAAATGAAATAACGGTACTAAAACGTACCATTTTCAGACCGAATGGTTTGTTGGGATATAATGAAACACACATACACTACCGTCCATAAGTATGGACTCAAAGAAAAATTTTGGATTTTCGGGACTTATTGCTTTATTTTTTGAGCTAAGCTCGATTTTTCTAACCACAAGCAATATTATTTGTATCATATCTATATTTTTGATTGATTAACAACTATTTTTGAGTATCTCTCATGTTTGTTTCATGAAAAATCGGAAAATTGTAAAAACAAAGAATTCTATCAGCGAGAATTCTGATAAAAAATTAAAAAAAAAAAAAAACACTTTCATGTCCATGCGCTCTTTTTATCTTTAAATGATTGGTTATGTTCAAAATGACACAAAAAGTCGTTTCGAAATGAATATAATCCAAATAACGGTTAATTTCAATCACATTTAAATATGTTGTGAAATCGGGCGAGTGGACACTATCATTCTTCCACAAAAATACTTTAAATGTTTTACTTTCAAGACCCTTTTGGAATCTGGGCTCGAATCGCTGATCCGTGAACGTACAACTCGTCATGCAATCTGCGAAAAAATACATGCAAAATACACACTATTATTTGACGAGTTATACGTCCACGGATCAGACGATATTATCTGATCTCAAAAATTCGTCTCAACTTCTGTTCATCTGGATGAGTAGAAACTTAACAAGGCTGTTACTTTTTAATTTGACGCTATTCTTAGCTATTTCTCGTACCTTAAAAATATCAATTTTGTGAGTCGCTGTATATAGTATCAACTTGTCAGCCAGACTTGAAAGCAGTAATGCAATATTGGACTTAGTAGCTGAGCTCTCATTGACCTACATAATCACTAATTTAATATAAATTACTAAAAATTAAACATAGAATATCATATCCGCCGTGACTTTGTACCGCCGAAAAAAAAACTACGTAGCAATGTAGATGTGTCTTCAAAGGAACAGATTTGAACACTGTTCTCTTTCAAAAAAAGAAAAAAAAATCAAAATCATCAATTCAAAGTAGCGAACATCTATAAATTCTAATTTTTTGCCGTTATTTTACAAAAGTAGAATTCTAAAAGTGTAGCAGCAATAGCGTATGTTTCTATGTGGCTTACTCACCTGCACATTCATTGCTTTCGCTTCGTTAACCAATTTGATTTTTATATCACCCGCACGCACTGGTGTAATAATAATTTCCTGCGTATCAACCATACAAACGCCACCTCCACCATTAGCACTTGTAGCACCACCGCCACTACTTAATGATTCTCCTTGCTCCCACTGTGATTTTAGATCTACTTCAAACTCACGCCCACATGCCGAATTTACAATGCGTGCCACATTAAAATCAATTGGAGTGCGGCCAGGAAAACCAGCAACGCCCATCAGACGCCCATTAGATGTAGTTTCTAGAGAATCAGTTTCGAAGCTATTATGACTCGAAGGTCCAGCACTCGCTTTGCTCATAATGCTGGATTCAGAACTCGAAATAGCTTCATCGGCGTCCGCATCGCCAACATCATCAGCATCATAATCGTTGTCAAATAGATTGGAGGGAACGCCACCTGCACCACTTCCGAGTACATCAACAACCTTGAATGCGACACAATAGCGATTGTTCATACACGCGATTATATTTTCGGCCAGACTTAATTTCAACGGTATAAAATTTAGGTTGACGAAGAATTTAAATGGCAGAAAATCAATGTAGGAAAAGCGAGGTTGGGTACTTTCATGAATACAGTGTGTGTACTCGTACAAATATATGCGGTCCTTGCTGCTTACAATTATGTTGCCGGAAGTCTATTTGAAAAATATTTTGGACTTAGATTCTGGTGTACTCTGCATACATTACCAGGTTATTAAATAGTTTATTAGCCAAAAATTAGGACATTTACACCAAGCAAAGTTACGAAGAATTATTACCTAAGAAACCGCAGTGCCGTTTACACAGGCCTAAATAAATTGAAGAAACAACATCAGTTAACTTGTTTGTTCGCTCAGTGTAAACAGCATAACGAAAATCCTTCTTTTGTTTGTCAATGCTGTCGTTTACGTGCTCGCTTGTAGTAACATTTACACCGACCAAATGCAGTAAGAAACTTTCGTCTATTTGCTTAGTGTAAATCCACAGTAATAACCCGAAAAGTGAATGACTAAATAATTTGGCGAGTGCTTATCTAAAAGTAAAAAAAAAATATTTATTTCATACCTGACAACATTGAATTAAATCTGGGGGACTTCTTAACGGCAACTCAATCACATCAATACTCTCCACTAATGGGGCTTTTGGTGTTGTCATTGAAGCAATACGTATTGTTATCGGCATATCAACTAATTTTTGATCGCAAAATTTCCAAAAGTTTGCATAAATACGAACAAACATTTTCGTATCATCTTCAGAGTAAACGGTAGTGCTATTGCTGCTACTAGTGCAACTGATACTCGTATTATTAGAATGTATGGGGCTGCCAACATTTTCTTTCTCCAATGTGAGTAGATACTTTTCTGAAAGTAAAAAAGTTTTTAAATCCAAATTTCAGAATTAATTTTGCATAAAATTGTACCTGATTGGCAATATATTAAGTTCACTGCTTCACCCACCGTCGCCAAAGAATACTTTATGGGGGAGCGCTCATCGTTCCCACCTACATCTGTGGTCACACCCGCAGCCCCACTTATGCCGCCTTCTGCATCTGAAGAGATCAATTCGCTATTGGGTCTCTGCTTTCCACCAATGTCATAGATTTCAATGAATTGTTCAGCGCTACTGATGGCAATGCGACTAGAATCAATGAGCGATGCAGCGAGAATTTCACCATTCAACGAGAAAGTGTTCTGCTTTGCAAAATTATAAGCTTGCAATATTTTAACCATTTTGCAGTCAGACTTTGATTTCGGTCAGCGAGGCTGTAAAATTAAATTTATATCTTATAAATTATACTTATTAAGTAATTATTTGGAATACAATTTATAATTTCTAAACACATTTATGTACCTACATACTTTCTAATTATGTGTATTTTTCTAACGCCCTGCGAGTGACTTCATTTTTTTACTTACTAGTGGTTAATGCTTAGTGTTCACGTCATGCTCTCTGTTCAGCTGTTGATAGAAACAAAGCAACTAATTTCTAATGAAATGACGACTGTGCTGCAGACGAATTTTAATTTGTAAAGACATGAAGTGAAGTGAAGCAGTTTTGGTCAAATGTGCTCATGGCTAGCTACAGTTGCAGCTAGTCGTAACGCCACTACCGGTGGTTGGCTAGCAGCGAGCGATGGTATGGAGCCTAATATAATCTGACTGTCGGCAATTTTTCATAAGTTAAGTATTTACATACAAAGAGAACATAAAACACACCCACCCACAAACCCCTTCTACCTCATAGTACATTTTGAGTTTAGCTTTTTTATAATTTGTAAATTACGTTATCTTGTGTTTGGAATTAGAAAATATATAATAAGAATTAATTACAAAGACTACAGGGTGATTTATCAGTTATGCACAAATATCTTCAAAATGTTTGCTGTTAGGTTAAAATTACAATACTTGAGTAGTCTATCAAGTTCTCTGGGATTTAATCCTAGGCATAATGGTATAAACCAGCGTACGCCAAAGAGTTGCACACAGGCAAATGAGCGTAAGAAATTTCATACGTACAGAGCTCATTTCCATAGAAAGAGTGCTCAATCGATCATTGTGTATGTACAACTAGGTGGCCACCGCTAGTATAAACACAACTAAAGCAGCCGGCTTTTTCAGAGAGAATAAACACAATAAGTCGAACAATACATACATATTTTGGTTAAAATTTGGCAGCGCTTGACTTTTTTGTGGCAAATATGGCAATGTTTTCCCTCTCACAAGAGAGAAAACATTCTGAAATTGAGAGAATTTGAATAAAATCTATTGCGGCAGCCAATCTCAAAATTTTTTTTCATACAAGTTCATAAGATGCTATGTGTTTGTTGTTGAAGCTGAGGTCGGCTGCTTTAGACGTGTTTATACCATAGATGGGCAGTACCAGTAGGTTAGGTTGGAGTTGCTGTCGAGAGATACACTTAGGCCTGAACGTCCCATAGTTGGACATACAGTTTAACGCCGATTCCGAACGGCGGTGTGGCAATTTTTCATCGGTTTGCTGGTTTTGCCATTACCAACCAAGGTGTGTACTTGTACACTATCTTATAATTCTCATTTACTTTATATTGATAGTGAATATAAGAAAATTATGAAAATTAACCAGAAGACGAAGACGGGAATCGAACCCAAACCTCTCAGATGAAAGTCTAGTGCACTACCCACTAGACTATCGAGGTCGTTCCAGTACCAGTAAAATTGAAGTAAAAATAAATTTTTACTGATATTACAATTTAAAATGCATTGCCAGTAAATTTTTACTGATTACTGAAAAAAATTGCATTAAGTTTTCTGGAATCAATTATTTTTGTTTTTTTTTTGTATTCAACTTCATAAAATCTTAAGATTTGATTAAGTTTTCTGAGTAGATTCGGAATTAATTCTGTATGATTATTCTTCTTGATTTTACTGCTTTTACCTAATAAAATGCTACTGTGTATAATATATGTATTTCTAAAATGTTTTACGCCTATAATTATTTAAAAGGATTATGAATCGATCGTAACGTGTTTCTTTTTTGATTGAAAAAAAAAAAAAAACTTTATTGAAGAATAAAGGAAGAAATCTCTTTATGAAAAAAACAAATATCAAAAGAGAACCAAACTACTCGTTCGTGTTTGTTTTGTTAGGCTGATGTTACACGGTCAATGTTTTGCTGTCAATGTTTTCTGTTTTTACTCTCTTTTCATCGTTTTGTTTGATGCCCTGTTACACTATCAGTTTTTTGCTGAATGTTATTTCTTAATACTTTTATCTGCAACTATGTTTTTCCAACTAAAAAGTATTTGATTGTATATCGGAATGAATGAAAATTCAACAATTGGAATGGAATTGAATGGAAAATTTATATTATGATAATATGAGATAATGTTGGTGGAAATAGCAACAAATCATACAAAAAATATTGCATTTATATATGAAACACACAGAAATATAATCTATAAAATTTGCGAACTATTAAAATAAGCTACGAAACTTTGTTACTTGGCCATTGAATTACCATGTTTTTATAAAATTATTAAGTATTTTTTTAAACAATACTCATTTTCACAAACAAGCAAAAGCCAACAACGCAAAGGGGGCAAAGAAAAAAATGAATTTAGAAGTTAGCAAAAGGTGTAGTATTTTTCATAAAATATTACTATTTTCCAATAAAATGCAACAGTGTATCATCAGCAACCCCATTTTATTTGAAGTGATGCAGGTTTTTTAGGGCGATGTTACACGATGAATGTTTTGCTGTCAAACAATGTAATTGTTGTTGCTTTGAAAAATTAACACTGAGCAAAAGAGAGGATGAACACATTTCACTTCAAATTTTTTTACTGTCGAAAAAAACCTGCATCACTTCAAATATAATGGGGTTGCTGCAGATACACTGTTGCATTTTATTGGAAAATACTAAATTTTTATGAAAATACTAGACTTTTTACTAACTTATAAATACATTTTTTTTCTTTGCCACCCTTTGCGTTGTTCGCTTTTGTTTGTTTATAAAAATGGGTACTGTTTAAAAAATTACATAATAGTTTTTATAAAAACATGGTAATTCAATGGCCAAGCAACAAAGTGGCAGAGCTTATTTTAATAGTTGGGAAATTTTAAACATTATTTTTCTGTGTTTTCCATAATATATATCATAAATGCAATATTTTTTGTATAATTTGTTACTAGTTCCACCAACATTATCTCATATTGTCATTATAATTATTTTCCATCCAATTCCATTCCAATTGTTGAATTTTCATTCACTCCAAAATACAATAAAGTACTTTTTAGTTGGAAAAACATAGTTGCAGATAAAAGTATTAAGAAATAACATTCAGCAAAAAACTGATAGTGTAACAGGGCATCAAACGAAACGATGAAAAGAGAGTAAAAACAGAAAACATTGACAGCAAAACATTGACCGTGTAACATCAGCCTTACGTCACTAAAAAGTTTGAAGTGAAATGTGTTCATTCTCTCTTTTGCTCAGTGTTCATTTTTCAAAACAACAACAATTCCATTGTTTGACAGAAAAACATTGATCGTGTAACATCGCCCTTATTTGTGTATGCAGATAATACGTTAGACAATTCTGAGAAATGCCGTTACTCATGTCTTCTCTCTCTCTCTCTCTTTCTCATTTGTTATTTACTCCCGCTTAAGCTATGATTTTTACAACGATGAATGCAATGCTTTATTTAATGAGTGAATTTTAAAGAACTTACTGCGCTAATATTTTGGAATTGGCTAAACCGATTTTAAATCTGATAATTTTTGACTAACCTACCCGTCAAGCTCTTTAAATTGATGTATAATATGATAGTGTGGCACTTCTGGATCTTCTGGAATAAAAATGAAGTTACACTAATAAATGTATATATTATAAACGGCTGTTATCTGACAGTTAGTGCTCTATGCGTTTTAAAATTGAATCATATTTGTCAGAGCATGCTAAATGTGCTCGTGCTCTACTCTTCTCCGTACACTGAGTTAAAAAAGAAAAACGCCTATTATCATATAGTCGTCATTACAAAGATTTTCATCATAAAAAATGTTATCTGAGATTTTTCTTCAGTAATTGTTAGTGAGAGTATGATAGGTTGAAAAACCACAAAAATCAGTTCTGGGGGTACAGAGCAACTCCCCCTTTGTTGAAAAAAGCCTAATAACTGGTTAACTGTTGATTGAGATATCAAAAAAAAAGCTTGAGTGATTAACTAAAAAAAAATGGTTTCTAGTAATTTTTTTGTATATGTCATAGTTTTCGAAATATTCAATATTTGTACTTGTAATAAATACCCCCCACTAACAATTACTGAAGAAAAATTTCAGATAGCATTTTTTATGAACTTTTGGTGCATTTTTTACTCTACCGACTTGACAAATAAACCATAACAGCCAAGCTTTCAAGGTCTATATTGCCTGGGGAGAGCTATTGTCATACTGTAAAAATTACTATCCGATGTTTTTATTTGTTATGAGGGAAGAGTTCACTTTATACTTGCCACTCGTCAACCAAATTATGGT